>JALIGW010000019.1:0-2400000 GCA_023053685.1 Diadophis punctatus similis | reverse complement strand
CAGCTAGAGGGAAAATGCAGAGGCAGATTTCAGCATAATCCTGGAACTCTGCTTCTGCACATCTGGAAAATGTAAGATAGAGAGAAATTGATGTGGTAGATTTCAGCATAATCTTTGAACTCTGCTTCTGCACATCTGGAGAATGTCAGCTAGAGAGAAAATGCAGAGGCTGATTTTAGCATAATCCTGGAACTCTGCTTCAGCGCATCTGAAAAACCTCAGCTAGATAGGAATTTATGTGGTAGAATTCAGCATAATATTTGAACTCTGCTTCTTCACATCTGGAAAATGTCAGCTAGAGAGAAGTTTATGTGGCAGATTTCAGCATAATGCTGGAACTCTGCTTCTGCACATCTGGAAAATGTAAGCTAGAGAGAAATTGATGTCGTAGATTTCAGCATAATCTTGGAACTCTGCTTCCACACATCTAGAAAATGTCAGCTAGAAAGAAAATGCAGAGGCAGATTTCAGCATAATCTTTGAACTCTGCTTCCGCACATCTGGAAAATGTCAGCTAGAGAGAAATTGATGTGGTAGATTTCAGCATAATCTTTGTACTCTGCTTCTGCATATGTGGAAAACGTCAGCTAGAGAGAAATTGAGCTGGTAGATTTCAGCATAATCCTGGAACTCTGCTTCTGAGAATCTGGAAAATGTCAGCTAGAAAGAAATTGATGTAGATTTCAGCATAATCCTGGAACTCTGCTTCTGCACATCTGGAAAAGTCAGCTAGAGATAAATTGCAAGGCAGAGTTCAGCATAATCCTGGAACTCTGCTTGTGCACATCTGGAAAATGTAAACTAGAGAGAAATTGATGTGGTAGATTTCAGCATAATCTTTGAACTCTGCTTCTGCACATCTGGAAAATGTCAGCTGGGGAAAATTTATGTGGTATATTTCAGCATAATCTTTGCTCTCTGCTTCTGAACATCTGGAAAATGTCAGCTAGAGAATAATTGCAAGGCTGATTTCAGCATAATCGTGGAACTCTGCTTCTGCACATCTGGAAAATGTAAGCTAGAAAATTGATGTGGTAGATTTCAGCATAATATTTGAACTCTGCTTCCGCACATCTGGAAAATGTCAGCTAGAGGGAAAATGCAGAGGCAGATTTCAGCATAATCCTGGAACTCTGCTTCTGCACATCTGGAAAATGTCAGCAAGAGAGAAATTGATGTGTTAGATTTCAGCATAGTCTTTGAACTCTGCTTGTCCACATCTGGAAATTTTCACCTTGAGAAAAATTGCAAGGCAGATTTCAGCAAAATCCTGGAACTCTGCTTCTGCACATCTGGAAAATGTAAGATAGAGAGAAATTGATGTGGTAGATTTCAGCATAATCTTTGAACTCTGCTTCTGCACATCTGGAGAATGTCAGCTAGAGAGAAAATGCAGAGGCTGATTTCAGCATAATCCTGGAACTCTGCTTCAGCACATCTGAAAAATGTCAGCTAGATAGGAATTTATGTGGTAGATTTCAGCATAATATTTGAACTCTGCTTCTTCACATCTGGAAAATGTCAGCTAGAGAGAAGTTTATGTGGCAGATTTCAGCATAATGCTGGAACTCTGTTTCTGCACATCTAGAAAATGTAAGCTAGAGAGAAATTGATGTCGTAGATTTCAGCATAATCCTGGAAATCTGCTTCTGCACATCTGGAAAAGTCAGCTAGAGATAAATTGCAAGGCAGAGTTCAGCATAATCCTGGAACTCGGCTTCTGCACATCTGGAAAAGTCACCTAGAGAGAAATTGATGTAGTGGTTACAGCAAAACCCTGGCACTCTGCTTCTGCACATCTGGAAAAGTCAGCTAGAGAGAAATTGATGTGGTGGTTTTCAGCACAATCCTGGAACTCTGCTTCTGCATGTCTGGAAAATGTCAGCTAGAGAGAAATTGATGTGGTAGATATCACCATAATCTTTGAACTCAGCTTCTGCACATCTGGAAAAGTCAGCTAGAGAGAAATTGCAAGGCAGATTTCAGCATACACCTGGAACTCTGCTTCTGAGAATCTGGAAAATGTCAGCTAGAAAGAAATTGATGTAGATTTCAGCATAATCCTGGAACTCTGCTTCTGCACATCTGGAAAAGTCAGCTAGAGATAAATTGATGTTGTAGATTTCAGCATAATCGTGGAACTCTGCCTCTGCACATCTAGAAAGTCAGCTAGAGAGAAATTGATGTGGTAGATTTCAGCATAATCTTTGAACTCTGCTTCTGCACATCTGGAAAATGTCAGCTAGAGGGAAAATGAAGAGGCAGATTTCAGCATAATCCTGGAACTCTGCTTCTGCACATCTGGAAAATGTCAGCTAGAGGGAAAATGCAGAGGCAGATTTCAGCATAATCCTGGAACTCTGCTTCTGCACATCTGGAAAATGTAAGATAGAGAGAAATTGATGTGGTAGATTTCAGCATACTTTTTGAACTCTGCTTCTTCACATCTGGAAAATGTCAGCTAGAGAGAAGTTTATGTGGCAGATTTCAGCATAATGCTGGAACTCTGCTTCTGCACATCTAGAAAATGTAAGCTAGAGAGAAATTGATGTCGTAGATTTCAGCATAATCTTGGAACTCTGCTTCCACACATCTAGAAAATGTCAGCTAGAAAGAAAATGCAGAGGCAGATTTCAGCATAATCTTTGAACTCTGCTTCCGCACATCTGGAAAATGTCAGCTAGAGGGGAAATGCAGAGGCAGATTTCAGCATAATACTGGAACTCTGCTTCTGCACATCTGGAAAATGTAAACTAGAGAGAAATTGATGTGGTAGATTTCAGCATAATCTTTGAACTCTGCTTCTGCACATCTAGAAAATATAAGCTACCGAGAAATTGATGTCGTAGATTTCAGCATAATCTTGGAACTCTGCTTCCACACATCTAGAAAATGTCAGCTAGAAAGAAAATGCAGAGGCAGATTTCAGCATAATCTTTGAACTCTGCTTCCACACATCTGGAAAATGTCAGCTAGAGAGAAATTGATGTGGTAGATTTCAGCATAATCCTGGAACTCTGCTTCTGAGAATCTGGAAAATGTCAGCTAGAAAGAAATTGATGTAGATTTCAGCATAATCCTGGAACTCTGCTTCTGCACATCTGGAAAAGTCAGCTAGAGATAAATTGCAAGGCAGAGTTCAGCATAATCCTGGAACTCTGCTTCTGCACATCTGGAAAAGTCACCTAGAGAGAAATTGATGTAGTGGTTACAGCAAAACCCTGGCACTCTGCTTCTGCACATCTGGAAAAGTCAGCTAGAGAGAAATTGATGTGGTGGTTTTCAGCACAATCCTGGAACTCTGCTTCTGCAAATCTGGAAAATGTCAGCTAGAGGGAAAATGCAGAGGCAGATTTCAGCATAATCCTGGAACTCTGCTTCTGCACATCTGGAAAATGTAAGATAGAGAGAAATTGATGTGGTAGATTTCAGCATAATCTTTGAACTCTGCTTCTGCACATCTGGAGAATGTCAGCTAGAGAGAAAATGCAGAGGCAGATTTCAGCATAATCTTTGAACTCTGCTTCCGCACATCTGGAAAACGTCAGCTAGAGAGAAATTGATGTGGTAGATTTCAGCATAATCTTTGTACTCTGCTTCTGCATATGTGGAAAACGTCAGCTAGAGAGAAATTGAGCTGGTAGATTTCAGCATAATCCTGGAACTCTGCTTCTGAGAATCTGGAAAATGTCAGCTAGAAAGAAATTGATGTAGATTTCAGCATAATCCTGGAACTCTGCTTCTGCACATCTGGAAAAGTCAGCTAGAGATAAATTGCAAGGCAGAGTTCAGCATAATCCTGGAACTCTGCTTGTGCACATCTGGAAAATGTAAACTAGAGAGAAATTGATGTGGTAGATTTCAGCATAATCTTTGAACTCTGCTTCTGCACATCTGGAAAATGTCAGCTGGGGAAAATTTATGTGGTATATTTCAGCATAATCTTTGCTCTCTGCTTCTGAACATCTGGAAAATGTCAGCTAGAGAATAATTGCAAGGCTGATTTCAGCATAATCGTGGAACTCTGCTTCTGCACATCTGGAAAATGTAAGCTAGAAAATTGATGTGGTAGATTTCAGCATAATATTTGAACTCTGCTTCCGCACATCTGGAAAATGTCAGCTAGAGGGAAAATGCAGAGGCAGATTTCAGCATAATCCTGGAACTCTGCTTCTGCACATCTGGAAAATGTCAGCAAGAGAGAAATTGATGTGTTAGATTTCAGCATAGTCTTTGAACTCTGCTTGTCCACATCTGGAAATTTTCACCTTGAGAAAAATTGCAAGGCAGATTTCAGCATAATCCTGGAACTCTGCTTCTGCACATCTGGAAAATGTAAGATAGAGAGAAATTGATGTGGTAGATTTCAGCATAATCTTTGAACTCTGCTTCTGCACATCTGGAGAATGTCAGCTAGAGAGAAAATGCAGAGGCTGATTTCAGCATAATCCTGGAACTCTGCTTCAGCACATCTGAAAAATGTCAGCTAGATAGGAATTTATGTGGTAGATTTCAGCATAATATTTGAACTCTGCTTCTTCACATCTGGAAAATGTCAGCTAGAGAGAAGTTTATGTGGCAGATTTCAGCATAATGCTGGAACTCTGCTTCTGCACATCTAGAAAATGTAAGCTAGGGAGAAATTGATGTCGTAGATTTCAGCATAATCCTGGAAATCTGCTTCTGCACATCTGGAAAAGTCAGCTAGAGATAAATTGCAAGGCAGAGTTCAGCATAATCCTGGAACTCTGCTTCTGCACATCTGGAAAAGTCACCTAGAGAGAAATTGATGTAGTGGTTACAGCAAAACCCTGGCACTCTGCTTCTGCACATCTGGAAAAGTCAGCTAGAGAGAAATTGATGTGGTGGTTTTCAGCACAATCCTGGAACTCTGCTTCTGAGAATCTGGAAAATGTCAGCTAGAAAGAAATTGATGGAGATTTCAGCATAATCCTGGAACTCTGCTTCAGCACATCTGAAAAATGTCAGCTAGATAGGAATTTATGTGGTAGATTTCAGCATAATATTTGAACTCTGCTTCTTCACATCTGGAAAATGTCAGCTAGAGAGAAGTTTATGTGGCAGATTTCAGCATAATGCTGGAACTCTGCTTCTGCACATCTAGAAAATGTAAGCTAGAGAGAAATTGATGTCGTAGATTTCAGCATAATCCTGGAAATCTGCTTCTGCACATCTGGAAAAGTCAGCTAGAGATAAATTGCAAGGCAGAGTTCAGCATAATCCTGGAACTCTGCTTCTGCACATCTGGAAAAGTCACCTAGAGAGAAATTGATGTAGTGGTTACAGCAAAACCCTGGCACTCTGCTTCTGCACATCTGGAAAAGTCAGCTAGAGAGAAATTGATGTGGTGGTTTTCAGCACAATCCTGGAACTCTGCTTCTGCATGTCTGGAAAATGTCAGCTAGAGAGAAATTGATGTGGTAGATATCACCATAATCTTTGAACTCAGCTTCTGCACATCTGGAAAAGTCAGCTAGAGAGAAATTGCAAGGCAGATTTCAGCATACACCTGGAACTCTGCTTCTGAGAATCTGGAAAATGTCAGCTAGAAAGAAATTGATGGAGATTTCAGCATAATCCTGGAACTCTGCTTCTGCACATCTGGAAAAGTCAGCTAGAGATAAATTGATGTTGTAGATTTCAGCATAATTGTGGAACTCTGCTTCTGTACGTTTGGAAAATGTCAGCTAGAGAAAACTTGCAAGGCATATTTCAGCATAATCTTGGAACTCTGCTTCTTCACATCTGGAAAATGTCAGCTAGAGAGAAATTGATTAGGTAGATTTCAGCATAATCCTGGAACTCTGCCTCTGTACATCTGGAAAGTCAGCTAGAGAGAAATTGATGTCGTAGATTTCAGCATAATCTTGCAACTCTGCTTTTTCACATCTGGAAAATGTCAGCTAGAGGGAAAATGCAGACGCAGATTTCAGCATAATCCTGGAACTCTGCTTCTGCACATCTGGAAAATGTCAGCTAGAGAGAAATTGATGTCGTAGATTTCAGCATAATCCTGGAACTCTGCTTCAGCACAACTGAAAAATGTCAGCTAGATAGGAATTTATGTGGTAGATTTCAGCATAATCTTTGAACTCTGCTTCTTCACATTTGGAAAATGTAAGCTAGAGAGAAATTGATGTCGTAGATTTCAGCATAATTTTGGAACTCTGCTTCCACACATCTAGAAAATGTCAGCTAGAAAGAAAATGCAGAGGCAGATTTCAGCATAATCCTAGAACTCTGCTTCAGCACATCTGAAAAATGTCAGCTAGATAGGAATTTATGTGGTAGATTTCAGCATAATATTTGAACTCTGCTTCTTCACATCTGGAAAATGTCAGCTAGAGAGAAGTTTATGTGGCAGATTTCAGCATAATGCTGGAACTCTGCTTCGGCACATCTAGAAAATGTGAGCTAGAGAGAAATTGATGTCGTAGATTTCAGCATAATCTTGGAACTCTGCTTCCACACATCTAGAAAATGTCAGCTAGAAAGAAAATGCAGAGGCAGATTTCAGCATAATCTTTGAACTCTGCTTCCGCACATCTGGAAAATGTCAGCTAGAGGGGAAATGCAGAGGCAGATTTCAGCATAATACTGGAACTCTGCTTCTGCACATCTGGAAAATGTAAACTAGAGAGAAATTGATGTGGTAGATTTCAGCATAATCTTTGAACTCTGCTTCTGCACATCTAGAAAATATAAGCTACAGAGAAATTGATGTCGTAGATTTCAGCATAATCTTGGAACTCTGCTTCCACACATCTAGAAAATGTCAGCTAGAAAGAAAATGCAGAGGCAGATTTCAGCATAATCTTTGAACTCTGCTTCTGCACATCTGGAAAATGTCAGCTAGAGAGAAATTGATGTGGTAGATTTCAGCATAATCTTTGTACTCTGCTTCTGCATATGTGGAAAACGTCAGCTAGAGAGAAATTGAGCTGGTAGATTTCAGCATAATCCTGGAACTCTGCTTCTGAGAATCTGGAAAATGTCAGCTAGAAAGAAATTGATGTAGATTTCAGCATAATCCTGGAACTCTGCTTCTGCACATCTGGAAAAGTCAGCTAGAGATAAATTGCAAGGCAGAGTTCAGCATAATCCTGGAACTCTGCTTCTGCACATCTGGAAAAGTCGCCTTGAGAGAAATTGATGTAGTGGTTACAGCAAAACCCTGGCACTCTGCTTCTGCACATCTGGAAAAGTCAGCTAGAGAGAAATTGATGTGGTGGTTTTCAGCACAATCCTGCAACTCTGCTTCTGCAAATCTGGAAAATGTCAGCTAGAGGGAAAATGCAGAGGCAGATTTCAGCATAATCCTGGAACTCTGCTTCTGCACATCTGGAAAATGTAAGATAGAGAGAAATTGATGTGGTAGATTTCAGCATAATCTTTGAACTCTGCTTCTGCACATCTGGAGAATGTCAGCTAGAGAGAAAATGCAGAGGCTGATTTCAGCATAATCCTGGAACTCTGCTTCAGCACATCTGAAAAATCTCAGCTAGATAGGAATTTATGTGGTAGATTTCAGCATAATATTTGAACTCTGCTTCTTCACATCTGGAAAATGTCAGCTAGAGAGAAGTTTATGTGGCAGATTTCAGCATAATGCTGGAACTCTGCTTCTGCACATCTAGAAAATGTAAGCTAGAGAGAAATTGATGTCGTAGATTTCAGCATAATCCTGGAAATCTGCTTCTGCACATCTGGAAAAGTCAGCTAGAGATAAATTGCAAGGCAGAGTTCAGCATAATCCTGGAACTCTGCTTCTGCACATCTGGAAAAGTCACCTAGAGAGAAATTGATGTAGTGGTTACAGCAAAACCCTGGCACTCTGCTTCTGCACATCTGGAAAAGTCAGCTAGAGAGAAATTGATGTGGTGGTTTTCAGCACAATCCTGGAACTCTGCTTCTGCAAATCTGGAAAATGTCAGCTAGAGGGAAAATGCAGAGGCAGATTTCAGCATAATCCTGGAACTCTGCTTCTGCACATCTGGAAAATGTAAGATAGAGAGAAATTGATGTGGTAGATTTCAGCATAATCTTTGAACTCTGCTTCTGCACATCTGGAGAATGTCAGCTAGAGAGAAAATGCAGAGGCAGATTTCAGCATAATCTTTGAACTCTGCTTCCGCACATCTGGAAAATGTCAGCTAGAGAGAAATTGATGTGGTAGATTTCAGCATAATCTTTGTACTCTGCTTCTGCATATGTGGAAAACGTCAGCTAGAGAGAAATTGAGCTGGTAGATTTCAGCATAATCCTGGAACTCTGCTTCTGAGAATCTGGAAAATGTCAGCTAGAAAGAAATTGATGTAGATTTCAGCATAATCCTGGAACTCTGCTTCTGCACATCTGGAAAAGTCAGCTAGAGATAAATTGCAAGGCAGAGTTCAGCATAATCCTGGAACTCTGCTTCTGCACATCTGGAAAAGTCGCCTTGAGAGAAATTGATGTAGTGGTTACAGCAAAACCCTGGCACTCTGCTTCTGCACATCTGGAAAAGTCAGCTAGAGAGAAATTGATGTGGTGGTTTTCAGCACAATCCTGAAACTCTGCTTCTGCAAATCTGGAAAATGTCAGCTAGAGGGAAAATGCAGAGGCAGATTTCAGCATAATCCTGGAACTCTGCTTCTGCACATCTGGAAAATGTAAGATAGAGAGAAATTGATGTGGTAGATTTCAGCATAATCTTTGAACTCTGCTTCTGCACATCTGGAGAATGTCAGCTAGAGAGAAAATGCAGAGGCTGATTTCAGCATAATCCTGGAACTCTGCTTCAGCACATCTGAAAAATCTCAGCTAGATAGGAATTTATGTGGTAGATTTCAGCATAATATTTGAACTCTGCTTCTTCACATCTGGAAAATGTCAGCTAGAGAGAAGTTTATGTGGCAGATTTCAGCATAATGCTGGAACTCTGCTTCTGCACATCTAGAAAATGTAAGCTAGAGAGAAATTGATGTCGTAGATTTCAGCATAATCCTGGAAATCTGCTTCTGCACATCTGGAAAAGTCAGCTAGAGATAAATTGCAAGGCAGAGTTCAGCATAATCCTGGAACTCTGCTTCTGCACATCTGGAAAAGTCACCTAGAGAGAAATTGATGTAGTGGTTACAGCAAAACCCTGGCACTCTGCTTCTGCACATCTGGAAAAGTCAGCTAGAGAGAAATTGATGTGGTGGTTTTCAGCACAATCCTGGAACTCTGCTTCTGCAAATCTGGAAAATGTCAGCTAGAGGGAAAATGCAGAGGCAGATTTCAGCATAATCCTGGAACTCTGCTTCTGCACATCTGGAAAATGTAAGATAGAGAGAAATTGATGTGGTAGATTTCAGCATAATCTTTGAACTCTGCTTCTGCACATCTGGAGAATGTCAGCTAGAGAGAAAATGCAGAGGCAGATTTCAGCATAATCTTTGAACTCTGCTTCCGCACATCTGGAAAATGTCAGCTAGAGAGAAATTGATGTGGTAGATTTCAGCATAATCTTTGTACTCTGCTTCTGCATATGTGGAAAACGTCAGCTAGAGAGAAATTGAGCTGGTAGATTTCAGCATAATCCTGGAACTCTGCTTCTGAGAATCTGGAAAATGTCAGCTAGAAAGAAATTGATGTAGATTTCAGCATAATCCTGGAACTCTGCTTCTGCACATCTGGAAAAGTCAGCTAGAGATAAATTGCAAGGCAGAGTTCAGCATAATCCTGGAACTCTGCTTGTGCACATCTGGAAAATGTAAACTAGAGAGAAATTGATGTGGTAGATTTCAGCATAATCTTTGAACTCTGCTTCTGCACATCTGGAAAATGTCAGCTGGGGAAAATTTATGTGGTATATTTCAGCATAATCTTTGCTCTCTGCTTCTGAACATCTGGAAAATGTCAGCTAGAGAATAATTGCAAGGCTGATTTCAGCATAATCGTGGAACTCTGCTTCTGCACATCTGGAAAATGTAAGCTAGAAAATTGATGTGGTAGATTTCAGCATAATATTTGAACTCTGCTTCCGCACATCTGGAAAATGTCAGCTAGAGGGAAAATGCAGAGGCAGATTTCAGCATAATCGTGGAACTCTGCTTCTGCACATCTGGAAAATGTAAGCTAGAAAATTGATGTGGTAGATTTCAGCATAATATTTGAACTCTGCTTCTGCACATCTGGAAAATGTCAGCAAGAGAGAAATTGATGTGTTAGATTTCAGCATAGTCTTTGAACTCTGCTTGTCCACATCTGGAAATTTTCACCTTGAGAAAAATTGCAAGGCAGATTTCAGCATAATCCTGGAACTCTGCTTCTGCACATCTGGAAAATGTAAGATAGAGAGAAATTGATGTGGTAGATTTCAGCATAATCTTTGAACTCTGCTTCTGCACATCTGGAGAATGTCAGCTAGAGAGAAAATGCAGAGGCTGATTTCAGCATAATCCTGGAACTCTGCTTCAGCACATCTGAAAAATGTCAGCTAGATAGGAATTTATGTGGTAGATTTCAGCATAATATTTGAACTCTGCTTCTTCACATCTGGAAAATGTAAGCTAGAGAGAAATTGATGTCGTAGATTTCAGCATAATCCTGGAAATCTGCTTGTGCACATCTGGAAAAGTCAGCTAGAGATAAATTGCAAGGCAGAGTTCAGCATAATCCTGGAACTCTGCTTCTGCACATCTGGAAAAGTCAGCTAGAGAGAAATTGATGTGGTGGTTTTCAGCACAATCCTGGAACTCTGCTTCTGCACATCTGGAAAATGTCAGCTAGAGGGAAAATGCAGAGGCAGATTTCAGCATAATCTTGGAACTCTGCTTCTTCACATCTGGAAAATGTCAGCTAGAGAGAAATTGATTAGGTAGATTTCAGCATAATCCTGGAACTCTGCCTCTGCACATCTGGAAAGTCAGCTAGAGAGAAATTGATGTCGTAGATTTCAGCATAATCTTGCAACTCTGCTTTTTCACATCTGGAAAATGTCAGCTAGAGGGAAAATGCAGACGCAGATTTCAGCATAATCCTGGAACTCTGCTTCTGCACATCTGGAAAATGTCAGCTAGAGAGAAATTGATGTCGTAGATTTCAGCATAATCCTGGAACTCTGCTTCAGCACAACTGAAAAATGTCAGCTAGATAGGAATTTATGTGGTAGATTTCAGCATAATCTTTGAACTCTGCTTCTTCACATCTGGAAAATGTCAGCTAGAGGAAAAATGCAGAGGCAGATTTCAGCATAATCCTGGAACTCTGCTTCTGCACATCTAGAAAATGTAAACTAGAGAGAAATTGATGTGGTAGATTTCAGCATAATCGTGGAACTCTGCTTCTGCACATCTGGAAAATGTAGGCTAGAAAATTGATGTGGTAGATTTCAGCATAATATTTGAACTCTGCTTCCGCACATCTGGAAAATGTCAGCTAGAGGGAAAATGCAGAGGCAGATTTCAGCATAATCCTGGAACTCTGCTTCTGCACATCTGGAAAATGTCAGCAAGAGAGAAATTGATGTGTTAGATTTCAGCATAGTCTTTGAACTCTGCTTGTCCACATCTGGAGAATGTCAGCTAGAGAGAAAATGCAGAGGCTGATTTCAGCATAATCCTGGAACTCTGCTTCAGCACATCTGAAAAATGTCAGCTAGATAGGAATTTATGTGGTAGATTTCAGCATAATATTTGAACTCTGCTTCTTCACATCTGGAAAATGTCAGCTAGAGAGAAGTTTATGTGGCAGATTTCAGCATAATGCTGGAACTCTGCTTCTGCACATCTAGAAAATGTAAGCTAGAGAGAAATTGATGTCGTAGATTTCAGCATAATCCTGGAAATCTGCTTCTGCACATCTGGAAAAGTCAGCTAGAGATAAATTGCAAGGCAGAGTTCAGCATAATCCTGGAACTCTGCTTCTGCACATCTGGAAAAGTCACCTAGAGAGAAATTGATGTAGTGGTTACAGCAAAACCCTGGCACTCTGCTTCTGCACATCTGGAAAAGTCAGCTAGAGAGAAATTGATGTGGTGGTTTTCAGCACAATCCTGGAACTCTGCTTCTGCATGTCTGGAAAATGTCAGCTAGAGAGAAATTGATGTGGTAGATATCACCATAATCTTTGAACTCAGCTTCTGCACATCTGGAAAAGTCAGCTAGAGAGAAATTGCAAGGCAGATTTCAGGATACACCTGGAACTCTGCTTCTGAGAATCTGGAAAATGTCAGCTAGAAAGAAATTGATGGAGATTTCAGCATAATCCTGGAACTCTGCTTCTGCACATCTGGAAAAGTCAGCTAGAGATAAATTGATGTTGTAGATTTCAGCATAATTGTGGAACTCTGCTTCTGTACGTTTGGAAAATGTCAGCTAGAGAAAACTTGCAAGGCATATTTCAGCATAATCTTGGAACTCTGCTTCTTCACATCTGGAAAATGTCAGCTAGAGAGAAATTGATTAGGTAGATTTCAGCATAATCCTGGAACTCTGCCTCTGCACATCTGGAAAGTCAGCTAGAGGGAAATTGATGTCGTAGATTTCAGCATAATCTTGCAACTCTGCTTTTTCACATCTGGAAAATGTCAGCTAGAGGGAAAATGCAGACACAGATTTCAGCATAATCCTGGAACTCTGCTTCTGCACATCTGGAAAATGTCAGCTAGAGAGAAATTGATGTCGTAGATTTCAGCATAATCCTGGAACTCTGCTTCAGCACAACTGAAAAATGTCAGCTAGATAGGAATTTATGTGGTAGATTTCAGCATAATCTTTGAACTCTGCTTCTTCACATTTGGAAAATGTAAGCTAGAGAGAAATTGATGTCGTAGATTTCAGCATAATTTTGGAACTCTGCTTCCACACATCTAGAAAATGTCAGCTAGAAAGAAAATGCAGAGGCAGATTTCAGCATAATCTTTGAACTCTGCTTCCGCACATCTGGAAAATGTCAGCTAGAGAGAAATTGATGTGGTAGATTTCAGCATAATCTTTGTACTCTGCTTCTGCATATGTGGAAAACGTCAGCTAGAGAGAAATTGAGCTGGTAGATTTCAGTATAATCCTGGAACTCTGCTTCTGAGAATCTGGAAAATGTCAGCTAGAAAGAAATTGATGTAGATTTCAGCATAATCCTGGAAATCTGCTTCTGCACATCTGGAAAAGTCAGCTAGAGATAAATTGCAAGGCAGAGTTCAGCATAATCCTGGAACTCTGCTTCTGAGAATCTGGAAAAGTCACCTAGAGAGAAATTGATGTAGTGGTTACAGCAAAACCCTGGCACTCTGCTTCTGCACATCTGGAAAAGTCAGCTAGAGAGAAATTGATGTGGTGGTTTTCAGCACAATTCTGGAACTCTGCTTCTGCATGTCTGGAAAATGTCAGCTAGAGAGAAATTGATGTGGTAGATATCACCATAATCTTTGAACTCAGCTTCTGCACATCTGGAAAAGTCAGCTAGAGAGAAATTGCAAGGCAGATTTCAGCATACACCTGGAACTCTGCTTCTGAGAATCTGGAAAATGTCAGCTAGAAAGAAATTGATGGAGATTTCAGCATAATCCTGGAACTCTGCTTCTGCACATCTGGAAAAGTCAGCTAGAGATAAATTGATGTTGTAGATTTCAGCATAATTGTGGAACTCTGCTTCTGTACGTTTGGAAAATGTCAGCTAGAGAAAACTTGCAAGGCATATTTCAGCATAATCTTGGAACTCTGCTTCTTCACATCTGGAAAATGTCAGCTAGAGAGAAATTGATTAGGTAGATTTCAGCATAATCCTGGAACTCTGCCTCTGCACATCTGGAAAGTCAGCTAGAGAGAAATTGATGTCGTAGATTTCAGCATAATCTTGCAACTCTGCTTTTTCACATCTGGAAAATGTCAGCTAGAGGGAAAATGCAGATGCAGATTTCAGCATAATCCTGGAACTCTGCTTCTGCACATCTGGAAAATGAAAGCTAGAGAGAAATTGATGTCGTAGATTTCAGCATAATCCTGGAACTCTGCTTCAGCACAACTGAAAAATGTCAGCTAGATAGGAATTGATGTGTTAGATTTCAGCATAGTCTTTGAACTCTGCTTGTCCACATCTGGAAATTTTCACCTTGAGAAAAATTGCAAGGCAGATTTCAGCATAATCCTGGAACTCTGCTTCTGCACATCTGGAAAATGTCAGCTAGAGGGAAAATGCAGAGGCAGATTTCAGCATAATCCTGGAACTCTGCTTCTGCACATCTAGAAAATGTAAACTAGAGAGAAATTGATGTGGTAGATTTCAGCATAATCTTTGAACTCTGCTTCTGCACATCTGGAAAATGTCAGCTGGGGAAAATTTATGTGGTATATTTCAGCATAATCTTTGCTCTCTGCTTCTGAACATCTGGAAAATGTCAGCTAGAGAATAATTGCATGGCTGATTTCAGCATAATCGTGGAACTCTGCTTCTGCACATCTGGAAAATGTAGGCTAGAAAATTGATGTGGTAGATTTCAGCATAATATTTGAACTCTGCTTCCACACATCTGGAAAATGTCAGCTAGAGGGAAAATGCAGAGGCAGATTTCAGCATAATCCTGGAACTCTGCTTCTGCACATCTGGAAAATGTCAGCAAGAGAGAAATTGATGTGTTAGATTTCAGCATAGTCTTTGAACTCTGCTTGTCCACATCTGGAGAATGTCAGCTAGAGAGAAAATGCAGAGGCTGATTTCAGCATAATCCTGGAACTCTGCTTCAGCACATCTGAAAAATGTCAGCTAGATAGGAATTTATGTGGTAGATTTCAGCATAATATTTGAACTCTGCTTCTTCACATCTGGAAAATGTCACCTAGAGAGAAATTGATGTAGTGGTTACAGCAAAACCCTGGCACTCTGCTTCTGCACATCTGGAAAAGTCAGCTAGAGAGAAATTGATGTGGTGGTTTTCAGCACAATCCTGGAACTCTGCTTCTGCACATCTGGAAAATGTCAGCTAGAGGGAAAATGCAGAGGCAGATTTCAGCATAATCCTGGAACTCTGCTTCTGCACATCTGGAAAATGTAAGATAGAGAGAAATTGATGTGGTAGATTTCAGCATAATCTTTGAACTCTGCTTCTGCACATCTGGAGAATGTCAGCTAGAGAGAAAATGCAGAGGCTGATTTTAGCATAATCCTGGAACTCTGCTTCAGCACATCTGAAAAATCTCAGCTAGATAGGAATTTATGTGGTAGATTTCAGCATAATATTTGAACTCTGCTTCTTCACATCTGGAAAATGTCAGCTAGAGAGAAGTTTATGTGGCAGATTTCAGCATAATGCTGGAACTCTGCTTCTGCACATCTAGAAAATGTAAGCTAGAGAGAAATTGATGTCGTAGATTTCAGCATAATCTTGGAACTCTGCTTCCACACATCTAGAAAATGTCAGCTAGAAAGAAAATGCAGAGGCAGATTTCAGCATAATCTTTGAACTCTGCTTCCGCACATCTGGAAAATGTCAGCTAGAGAGAAATTGATGTGGTAGATTTCAGCATAATCCTGGAACTCTGCTTCTGAGAATCTGGAAAATGTCAGCTAGAAAGAAATTGATGTAGATTTCAGCATAATCCTGGAACTCTGCTTCTGCACATCTGGAAAAGTCAGCTAGAGATAAATTGCAAGGCAGAGTTCAGCATAATCCTGGAACTCTGCTTGTGCACATCTGGAAAATGTAAACTAGAGAGAAATTGATGTGGTAGATTTCAGCATAGTCTTTGAACTCTGCTTCTGCACATCTGGAAAATGTCAGCTGGGGAAAATTTATGTGGTATATTTCAGCATAATCTTTGCTCTCTGCTTCTGAACATCTGGAAAATGTCAGCTAGAGAATAATTGCAAGGCTGATTTCAGCATAATCGTGGAACTCTGCTTCTGCACATCTGGAAAATGTAAGCTAGAAAATTGATGTGGTAGATTTCAGCATAATCTTTGAACTCTGCTTCCGCACATCTGGAAAATGTCAGCTAGAGGGAAAATGCAGAGGCAGATTTCAGCATAATCCTGGAACTCTGCTTCTGCACATCTGGAAAATGTCAGCAAGAGAGAAATTGATGTGTTAGATTTCAGCATAGTCTTTGAACTCTGCTTGTCCACATCTGGAAATTTTCACCTTGAGAAAAATTGCAAGGCAGATTTCAGCATAATCCTGGAACTCTGCTTCTGCACATCTGGAAAATGTCAGCTAGAGGGAAAATGCAGAGGCAGATTTCAGCATAATCCTGGAACTCTGCTTCTGCACATCTGGAAAATGTAAGATAGAGAGAAATTGATGTGGTAGATTTCACCATAATCTTTGAACTCTGCTTCTGCACATCTGGAAAATGTCAGCTAGAGGGAAAATGCAGAGGCAGATTTCAGCATAATCCTGGAACTCTGCTTCTGCACATCTGGAAAATGTCAGCAAGAGAGAAATTGATGTGTTAGATTTCAGCATAGTCTTTGAACTCTGCTTGTCCACATCTGGAAATTTTCACCTTGAGAAAAATTGCAAGGCAGATTTCAGCATAATCCTGGAATTCTGCTTCTGCACATCTGGAAAATGTAAGATAGAGAGAAATTGATGTGGTAGATTTCAGCATAATCTTTGAACTCTGCTTCTGCACATCTGGAGAATGTCAGCTAGAGAGAAAATGCAGAGGCTGATTTCAGCATAATCCTGGAACTCTGCTTCAGCACATCTGAAAAATGTCAGCTAGATAGGAATTTATGTGGTAGATTTCAGCATAATATTTGAACTCTGCTTCTTCACATCTGGAAAATGTCAGCTAGAGAGAAGTTTATGTGGCAGATTTCAGCATAATGCTGGAACTCTGCTTCTGCACATCTAGAAAATGTAAGCTAGAGAGAAATTGATGTCGTAGATTTCAGCATAATCCTGGAAATCTGCTTCTGCACATCTGGAAAAGTCAGCTAGAGATAAATTGCAAGGCAGAGTTCAGCATAATCCTGGAACTCTGCTTCTGCACATCTGGAAAAGTCACCTAGAGAGAAATTGATGTAGTGGTTACAGCAAAACCCTGGCACTCTGCTTCTGCACATCTGGAAAAGTCAGCTAGAGAGAAATTGATGTGGTGGTTTTCAGCACAATCCTGGAACTCTGCTTCTGAGAATCTGGAAAATGTCAGCTAGAAAGAAATTGATGGAGATTTCAGCATAATCCTGGAACTCTGCTTCTGCACATCTGGAAAAGTCAGCTAGAGATAAATTGATGTTGTAGATTTCAGCATAATTGTGGAACTCTGCTTCTGTACGTTTGGAAAATGTCAGCTAGAGAAAACGTGCAAGGCATATTTCAGCATAATCTTGGAACTCTGCTTCTTCACATCTGGAAAATGTCAGCTAGAGAGAAATTGATTAGGTAGATTTCAGCATAATCCTGGAACTCTGCCTCTGCACATCTGGAAAGTCAGCTAGAGAGAAATTGATGTCGTAGATTTCAGCATAATCTTGCAACTCTGCTTTTTCACATCTGGAAAATGTCAGCTAGAGGGAAAATGCAGACGCAGATTTCAGCATAATCCTGGAACTCTGCTTCTGCACATCTGGAAAATGTCAGCTAGAGAGAAATTGATGTCGTAGATTTCAGCATAATCCTGGAACTCTGCTTCAGCACAACTGAAAAATGTCAGCTAGATAGGAATTTATGTGGTAGATTTCAGCATAATCTTTGAACTCTGCTTCTTCACATCTGGAAAATGTCAGCTAGAGGAAAAATGCAGAGGCAGATTTCAGCATAATCCTGGAACTCTGCTTCTGCACATCTAGAAAATGTAAACTAGAGAGAAATTGATGTGGTAGATTTCAGCATAATCGTGGAACTCTGCTTCTGCACATCTGGAAAATGTAGGCTAGAAAATTGATGTGGTAGATTTCAGCATAATATTTGAACTCTGCTTCCGCACATCTGGAAAATGTCAGCTAGAGGGAAAATGCAGAGGCAGATTTCAGCATAATCCTGGAACTCTGCTTCTGCACATCTGGAAAATGTCAGCAAGAGAGAAATTGATGTGTTAGATTTCAGCATAGTCTTTGAACTCTGCTTGTCCACATCTGGAGAATGTCAGCTAGAGAGAAAATGCAGAGGCTGATTTCAGCATAATCCTGGAACTCTGCTTCAGCACATCTGAAAAATCTCAGCTAGATAGGAATTTATGTGGTAGATTTCAGCATAATATTTGAACTCTGCTTCTTCACATCTGGAAAATGTCAGCTAGAGAGAAGTTTATGTGGCAGATTTCAGCATAATGCTGGAACTCTGCTTCTGCACATCTAGAAAATGTAAGCTAGAGAGAAATTGATGTCGTAGATTTCAGCATAATCCTGGAAATCTGCTTCTGCACATCTGGAAAAGTCAGCTAGAGATAAATTGCAAGGCAGAGTTCAGCATAATCCTGGAACTCTGCTTCTGCACATCTGGAAAAGTCACCTAGAGAGAAATTGATGTAGTGGTTACAGCAAAACCCTGGCACTCTGCTTCTGCACATCTGGAAAAGTCAGCTAGAGAGAAATTGATGTGGTGGTTTTCAGCACAATCCTGGAACTCTGCTTCTGAGAATCTGGAAAATGTCAGCTAGAAAGAAATTGATGGAGATTTCAGCATAATCCTGGAACTCTGCTTCTGCACATCTGGAAAAGTCAGCTAGAGATAAATTGATGTTGTAGATTTCAGCATAATTGTGGAACTCTGCTTCTGTACGTTTGGAAAATGTCAGCTAGAGAAAACTTGCAAGGCATATTTCAGCATAATCTTGGAACTCTGCTTCTTCACATCTGGAAAATGTCAGCTAGAGAGAAATTGATTAGGTAGATTTCAGCATAATCCTGGAACTCTGCCTCTGCACATCTGGAAAGTCAGCTAGAGGGAAATTGATGTCGTAGATTTCAGCATAATCTTGCAACTCTGCTTTTTCACATCTGGAAAATGTCAGCTAGAGGGAAAATGCAGACACAGATTTCAGCATAATCCTGGAACTCTGCTTCTGCACATCTGGAAAATGTCAGCTAGAGAGAAATTGATGTCGTAGATTTCAGCATAATCCTGGAACTCTGCTTCAGCACAACTGAAAAATGTCAGCTAGATAGGAATTTATGTGGTAGATTTCAGCATAATCTTTGAACTCTGCTTCTTCACATTTGGAAAATGTAAGCTAGAGAGAAATTGATGTCGTAGATTTCAGCATAATTTTGGAACTCTGCTTCCACACATCTAGAAAATGTCAGCTAGAAAGAAAATGCAGAGGCAGATTTCAGCATAATCTTTGAACTCTGCTTCCGCACATCTGGAAAATGTCAGCTAGAGAGAAATTGATGTGGTAGATTTCAGCATAATCTTTGTACTCTGCTTCTGCATATGTGGAAAACGTCAGCTAGAGAGAAATTGAGCTGGTAGATTTCAGTATAATCCTGGAACTCTGCTTCTGAGAATCTGGAAAATGTCAGCTAGAAAGAAATTGATGTAGATTTCAGCATAATCCTGGAAATCTGCTTCTGCACATCTGGAAAAGTCAGCTAGAGATAAATTGCAAGGCAGAGTTCAGCATAATCCTGGAACTCTGCTTCTGCACATCTGGAAAAGTCACCTAGAGAGAAATTGATGTAGTGGTTACAGCAAAACCCTGGCACTCTGCTTCTGCACATCTGGAAAAGTCAGCTAGAGAGAAATTGATGTGGTGGTTTCCAGCACAATCCTGGAACTCTGCTTCTGCATGTCTGGAAAATGTCAGCTAGAGAGAAATTGATGTGGTAGATATCACCATAATCTTTGAACTCAGCTTCTGCACATCTGGAAAAGTCAGCTAGAGAGAAATTGCAAGGCAGATTTCAGCATACACCTGGAACTCTGCTTCTGAGAATCTGGAAAATGTCAGCTAGAAAGAAATTGATGGAGATTTCAGCATAATCCTGGAACTCTGCTTCTGCACATCTGGAAAAGTCAGCTAGAGATAAATTGATGTTGTAGATTTCAGCATAATTGTGGAACTCTGCTTCTGTACGTTTGGAAAATGTCAGCTAGAGAAAACTTGCAAGGCATATTTCAGCATAATCTTGGAACTCTGCTTCTTCACATCTGGAAAATGTCAGCTAGAGAGAAATTGATTAGGTAGATTTCAGCATAATCCTGGAACTCTGCCTCTGCACATCTGGAAAGTCAGCTAGAGAGAAATTGATGTCGTAGATTTCAGCATAATCTTGCAACTCTGCTTTTTCACATCTGGAAAATGTCAGCTAGAGGGAAAATGCAGATGCAGATTTCAGCATAATCCTGGAACTCTGCTTCTGCACATCTGGAAAATGAAAGCTAGAGAGAAATTGATGTCGTAGATTTCAGCATAATCCTGGAACTCTGCTTCAGCACAACTGAAAAATGTCAGCTAGATAGGAATTGATGTGTTAGATTTCAGCATAGTCTTTGAACTCTGCTTGTCCACATCTGGAAATTTTCACCTTGAGAAAAATTGCAAGGCAGATTTCAGCATAATCCTGGAACTCTGCTTCTGCACATCTGGAAAATGTCAGCTAGAGGGAAAATGCAGAGGCAGATTTCAGCATAATCCTGGAACTCTGCTTCTGCACATCTAGAAAATGTAAACTAGAGAGAAATTGATGTGGTAGATTTCAGCATAATCTTTGAACTCTGCTTCTGCACATCTGGAAAATGTCAGCTGGGGAAAATTTATGTGGTATATTTCAGCATAATCTTTGCTCTCTGCTTCTGAACATCTGGAAAATGTCAGCTAGAGAATAATTGCATGGCTGATTTCAGCATAATCGTGGAACTCTGCTTCTGCACATCTGGAAAATGTAGGCTAGAAAATTGATGTGGTAGATTTCAGCATAATATTTGAACTCTGCTTCCGCACATCTGGAAAATGTCAGCTAGAGGGAAAATGCAGAGGCAGATTTCAGCATAATCCTGGAACTCTGCTTCTGCACATCTGGAAAATGTCAGCAAGAGAGAAATTGATGTGTTAGATTTCAGCATAGTCTTTGAACTCTGCTTGTCCACATCTGGAGAATGTCAGCTAGAGAGAAAATGCAGAGGCTGATTTCAGCATAATCCTGGAACTCTGCTTCAGCACATCTGAAAAATGTCAGCTAGATAGGAATTTATGTGGTAGATTTCAGCATAATATTTGAACTCTGCTTCTTCACATCTGGAAAATGTCAGCTAGAGAGAAGTTTATGTGGCAGATTTCAGCATAATGCTGGAACTCTGCTTCTGCACATCTAGAAAATGTAAGCTAGAGAGAAATTGATGTGGTAGATTTCAGCATAATATTTGAACTCTGCTTCCGCACATCTGGAAAATGTCAGCTAGAGGGAAAATGCAGAGGCAGATTTCAGCATAATCCTGGAACTCTGCTTCTGCACATCTGGAAAATGTCAGCAAGAGAGAAATTGATGTGTTAGATTTCAGCATAGTCTTTGAACTCTGCTTGTCCACATCTGGAGAATGTCAGCTAGAGAGAAAATGCAGAGGCTGATTTCAGCATAATCCTGGAACTCTGCTTCAGCACATCTGAAAAATGTCAGCTAGATAGGAATTTATGAGGTAGATTTCAGCATAATATTTGAACTCTGCTTCTCCAAATCTGGAAAAGTCAGCTAGAGATAAATTGCAAGGCAGAGTTCAGCATAATCCTGGAACTCTGCTTCTGCACATCTGGAAAAGTCACCTAGAGAGAAATTGATGTAGTGGTTACAGCAAAACCCTGGCACTCTGCTTCTGCACATCTGGAAAAGTCAGCTAGAGAGAAATTGATGTGGTGGTTTTCAGCACAATCCTGGAACTCTCCTTCTGCATGTCTGGAAAATGTCAGCTAGAGAGAAATTGATGTGGTAGATATCACCATAATCTTTGAACTCAGCTTCTGCACATCTGGAAAAGTCAGCTAGAGAGAAATTGCAAGGCAGATTTCAGCATACACCTGGAACTCTGCTTCTGAGAATCTGGAAAATGTCAGCTAGAAAGAAATTGATGGAGATTTCAGCATAATCCTGGAACTCTGCTTCTGCACATCTGGAAAAGTCAGCTAGAGATAAATTGATGTTGTAGATTTCAGCATAATTGTGGAACTCTGCTTCTGAGAATCTGGAAAATGTCAGCTAGAAAGAAATTGATGTAGATTTCAGCATAATCCTGGAAATCTGCTTCTGCACATTTGGAAAATGTAAGCTAGAGAGAAATTGATGTCGTAGATTTCAGCATAATCTTTGAACTCTGCTTCCGCACATCTGGAAAATGTCAGCTAGAGAGAAATTGATGTGGTAGATTTCAGCATAATCTTTGTACTCTGCTTCTGCATATGTGGAAAACGTCAGCTAGAGAGAAATTGATGTAGTGGTTACAGCAAAACCCTGGCACTCTGCTTCTGCACATCTGGAAAAGTCAGCTAGAGAGAAATTGATGTGGTGGTTTTCAGCACAATCCTGGAACTCTGCTTCTGCACATCTGGAAAATGTCAGCTAGAGGGAAAATGCAGAGGCAGATTTCAGCATAATCCTGGAACTCTGCTTCTGCACATCTGGAAAATGTAAGATAGAGAGAAATTGATGTGGTAGATTTCAGCATAATATTTGAACTCTGCTTCTTCACATCTGGAAAATGTCAGCTAGAGAGAAGTTTATGTGGCAGATTTCAGCATAATGCTGGAACTCTGCTTCTGCACATCTAGAAAATGTAAGCTAGAGAGAAATTGATGTCGTAGATTTCAGCATAATCTTGGAACTCTGCTTCCACACATCTAGAAAATGTCAGCTAGAAAGAAAATGCAGAGGCAGATTTCAGCATAATCTTTGAACTCTGCTTCCGCACATCTGGAAATTGTCAGCTAGAGAGAAATTGATGTGGTAGATTTCAGCATAATCTTTGTACTCTGCTTCTGCATATGTGGAAAATGTCAGCTAGAGAGAAATTGAGCTGGTAGATTTCAGCATAATCCTGGAACTCTGCTTCTGATTATCTGGAAAATGTCAGCTAGAAAGAAATTGATGTAGATTTCAGCATAATCCTGGAACTCTGCTTCTGCACATCTGGAAAAGTCAGCTAGAGATAAATTGCAAGGCAGAGTTCAGCATAATCCTGGAACTCTGCTTGTGCACATCTGGAAAATGTAAACTAGAGAGAAATTGATGTGGTAGATTTCAGCATAATCTTTGAACTCTGCTTCTGCACATCTGGAAAATGTCAGCTAGAGAGAAATTGATGTCGTAGATTTCAGCATAATCTTTGAACTCTGCTTCTGCACATCTGGAAAATGTCAGCTGGGGAAATTTTATGTGGTATATTTCAGCATAATCTTTGCTCTCTGCTTCTGAACATCTGGAAAATGTCAGCTAGAGAATAATTGCAAGGCTGATTTCAGCATAATCCTGGAACTCTGCTTCAGCACATCTGAAAAATGTCAGCTAGATAGGAATTTATGTGGTAGATTTCAGCATAATATTTGAACTCTGCTTCTTCACATCTGGAAAATGTCAGCTAGAGAGAAGTTTTTGTGGCAGATTTCAGCATAATGCTGGAACTCTGCTTCTGCACATCTAGAAAATGTAAGCTAGAGAGAAATTGATGTCGTAGATTTCAGCATAATCCTGGAAATCTGCTTCTGCACATCTGGAAAAGTCAGCTAGAGATAAATTGCAAGGCAGAGTTCAGCATAATCCTGGAACTCTGCTTCTGCACATCTGGAAAAGTCACCTAGAGAGAAATTGATGACGTAGATTTCAGCATAATCTTGCAACTCTGCTTTTTCACATCTGGAAAATGTCAGCTAGAGGGAAAATGCAGATGCAGATTTCAGCATAATCCTGGAACTCTGCTTCTGCACATCTGGAAAATGAAAGCTAGAGAGAAATTGATGTCGTAGATTTCAGCATAATCCTGGAACTCTGCTTCAGCACAACTGAAAAATGTCAGCTAGATAGGAATTGATGTGTTAGATTTCAGCATAGTCTTTGAACTCTGCTTGTCCACATCTGGAAATTTTCACCTTGAGAAAAATTGCAAGGCAGATTTCAGCATAATCCTGGAACTCTGCTTCTGCACATCTGGAAAATGTCAGCTAGAGGGAAAATGCAGAGGCAGATTTCAGCATAATCCTGGAACTCTGCTTCTGCACATCTAGAAAATGTAAACTAGAGAGAAATTGATGTGGTAGATTTCAGCATAATCTTTGAACTCTGCTTCTGCACATCTGGAAAATGTCAGCTGGGGAAAATTTATGTGGTATATTTCAGCATAATCTTTGCTCTCTGCTTCTGAACATCTGGAAAATGTCAGCTAGAGAATAATTGCATGGCTGATTTCAGCATAATCGTGGAACTCTGCTTCTGCACATCTGGAAAATGTAGGCTAGAAAATTGATGTGGTAGATTTCAGCATAATATTTGAACTCTGCTTCCGCACATCTGGAAAATGTCAGCTAGAGGGAAAATGCAGAGGCAGATTTCAGCATAATCCTGGAACTCTGCTTCTGCACATCTGGAAAATGTCAGCAAGAGAGAAATTGATGTGTTAGATTTCAGCATAGTCTTTGAACTCTGCTTGTCCACATCTGGAGAATGTCAGCTAGAGAGAAAATGCAGAGGCTGATTTCAGCATAATCCTGGAACTCTGCTTCAGCACATCTGAAAAATGTCAGCTAGATAGGAATTTATGTGGTAGATTTCAGCATAATATTTGAACTCTGCTTCTTCACATCTGGAAAATGTCAGCTAGAGAGAAGTTTATGTGGCAGATTTCAGCATAATGCTGGAACTCTGCTTCTGCACATCTAGAAAATGTAAGCTAGAGAGAAATTGATGTGGTAGATTTCAGCATAATATTTGAACTCTGCTTCCGCACATCTGGAAAATGTCAGCTAGAGGGAAAATGCAGAGGCAGATTTCAGCATAATCCTGGAACTCTGCTTCTGCACATCTGGAAAATGTCAGCAAGAGAGAAATTGATGTGTTAGATTTCAGCATAGTCTTTGAACTCTGCTTGTCCACATCTGGAGAATGTCAGCTAGAGAGAAAATGCAGAGGCTGATTTCAGCATAATCCTGGAACTCTGCTTCAGCACATCTGAAAAATGTCAGCTAGATAGGAATTTATGAGGTAGATTTCAGCATAATATTTGAACTCTGCTTCTGCACATCTGGAAAAGTCAGCTAGAGATAAATTGCAAGGCAGAGTTCAGCATAATCCTGGAACTCTGCTTCTGCACATCTGGAAAAGTCACCTAGAGAGAAATTGATGTAGTGGTTACAGCAAAACCCTGGCACTCTGCTTCTGCACATCTGGAAAAGTCAGCTAGAGAGAAATTGATGTGGTGGTTTTCAGCACAATCCTGGAACTCTGCTTCTGCATGTCTGGAAAATGTCAGCTAGAGAGAAATTGATGTGGTAGATATCACCATAATCTTTGAACTCAGCTTCTGCACATCTGGAAAAGTCAGCTAGAGAGAAATTGCAAGGCAGATTTCAGCATACACCTGGAACTCTGCTTCTGAAAATCTGGAAAATGTCAGCTAGAAAGAAATTGATGGAGATTTCAGCATAATCCTGGAACTCTGCTTCTGCACATCTGGAAAAGTCAGCTAGAGATAAATTGATGTTGTAGATTTCAGCATAATTGTGGAACTCTGCTTCTGAGAATCTGGAAAATGTCAGCTAGAAAGAAATTGATGTGGTAGATTTCAGCATAATCTTTGTACTCTGCTTCTGCATATGTGGAAAACGTCAGCTAGAGAGAAATTGATGTAGTGGTTACAGCAAAACCCTGGCACTCTGCTTCTGCACATCTGGAAAAGTCAGCTAGAGAGAAATTGATGTGGTGGTTTTCAGCACAATCCTGGAACTCTGCTTCTGCACATCTGGAAAATGTCAGCTAGAGAGAAATTGATGTGGTGGTTTTCAGCATAATCTTTGAACTCTGCTTCCGCACATCTGGAAAATGTCAGCTAGAGAGAAATTGATGTGGTAGATTTCAGCATAATCTTTGTACTCTGCTTCTGCATATGTGGAAAACGTCAGCTAGAGAGAAATTGATGTAGTGGTTACAGCAAAACCCTGGCACTCTGCTTCTGCACATCTGGAAAAGTCAGCTAGAGAGAAGTTTATGTGGCAGATTTCAGCATAATGCTGGAACTCTGCTTCTGCACATCTAGAAAATGTAAGCTAGAGAGAAATTGATGTCGTAGATTTCAGCACAATCTTGGAACTCTGCTTCCACACATCTAGAAAATGTCAGCTAGAAAGAAAATGCAGAGGCAGATTTCAGCATAATCTTTGAACTCTGCTTCCGCACATCTGGAAATTGTCAGCTAGAGAGAAATTGATGTGGTAGATTTCAGCATAATCTTTGTACTCTGCTTCTGCATATGTGGAAAATGTCAGCTAGAGAGAAATTGAGCTGGTAGATTTCAGCATAATCCTGGAACTCTGCTTCTGAGAATCTGGAAAATGTCAGCTAGAAAGAAATTGATGTAGATTTCAGCATAATCCTGGAACTCTGCTTCTGCACATCTGGAAAAGTCAGCTAGAGATAAATTGCAAGGCAGAGTTCAGCATAATCCTGGAACTCTGCTTGTGCACATCTGGAAAATGTAAACTAGAGAGAAATTGATGTGGTAGATTTCAGCATAATCTTTGAACTCTGCTTCTGCACATCTGGAAAATGTCAGCTGGGGAAAATTTATGTGGTATATTTCAGCATAATCTTTGCTCTCTGCTTCTGAACATCTGGGAAATGTCAGCTAGAGAATAATTGCAAGGCTGATTTCAGCATAATCCTGGAACTCTGCTTCAGCACATCTGAAAAATGTCAGCTAGATAGGAATTTATGTGGTAGATTTCAGCATAATATTTGAACTCTGCTTCTTCACATCTGGAAAATGTCAGCTAGAGAGAAGTTTTTGTGGCAGATTTCAGCATAATGCTGGAACTCTGCTTCTGCACATCTAGAAAATGTAAGCTAGAGAGAAATTGATGTCGTAGATTTCAGCATAATCCTGGAAATCTGCTTCTGCACATCTGGAAAAGTCAGCTAGAGATAAATTGCAAGGCAGAGTTCAGCATAATCCTGGAACTCTGCTTCTGCACATCTGGAAAAGTCACCTAGAGAGAAATTGATGTAGTGGTTACAGCAAAACCCTGGCACTCTGCTTCTGCACATCTGGAAAAGTCAGCTAGAGAGAAATTGATGTGGTGGTTTTCAGCACAATCCTGGAACTCTGCTTCTGAGAATCTGGAAAATGTCAGCTAGAAAGAAATTGATGGAGATTTCAGCATAATCCTGGAACTCTGCTTCTGCACATCTGGAAAAGTCAGCTAGAGATAAATTGATGTTGTAGATTTCAGCATAATTGTGGAACTCTGCTTCTGTACGTTTGGAAAATGTCAGCTAGAGAAAACGTGCAAGGCATATTTCAGCATAATCTTGGAACTCTGCTTCTTCACATCTGGAAAATGTCAGCTAGAGAGAAATTGATTAGGTAGATTTCAGCATAATCCTGGAACTCTGCCTCTGCACATCTGGAAAGTCAGCTAGAGAGAAATTGATGTCGTAGATTTCAGCATAATCTTGCAACTCTACTTTTTCACATCTGGAAAATGTCAGCTAGAGGGAAAATGCAGACGCAGATTTCAGCATAATCCTGGAACTCTGCTTCTGCACATCTGGAAAATGTCAGCTAGAGAGAAATTGATGTCGTAGATTTCAGCATAATCTTTGAACTCTGCTTCTGCACATCTGGAAAATGTCAGCTGGGGAAAATTTATGTGGTAGATTTCAGCATAATATTTGAACTCTGCTTCTTCACATCTGGAAAATGTCAGCTAGAGAGAAGTTTATGTGGCAGATTTCAGCATAATGCTGGAACTCTGCTTCTGCACATCTAGAAAATGTAAGCTAGAGAGAAATTGATGTCGTAGATTTCAGCATAATCCTGGAAATCTGCTTCTGCACATCTGGAAAAGTCAGCTAGAGATAAATTGCAAGGCAGAGTTCAGCATAATCCTGGCACTCTGCTTCTGCACATCTGGAAAAGTCACCTAGAGAGAAATTGATGTAGTGGTTACAGCAAAACCCTGGCACTCTGCTTCTGCACATCTGGAAAAGTCAGCTAGAGAGAAATTGATGTGGTGGTTTTCAGCACAATCCTGGAACTCTGCTTCTGCACATCTGGAAAATGTCAGCTAGAGGGAAAATGCAGAGGCAGATTTCAGCATAATCCTGGAACTCTGCTTCTGCACATCTGGAAAATGTAAGATAGAGAGAAATTGATGTGGTAGATTTCAGCATAATCTTTGAACTCTGCTTCTGCACATCTGGAGAATGTCAGCTAGAGAGAAAATGCAGAGGCTGATTTCAGCATAATCCTGGAACTCTGCTTCAGCACATCTGAAAAATGTCAGCTAGATAGGAATTTATGTGGTAGATTTCAGCATAATATTTGAACTCTGCTTCTTCACATCTGGAAAATGTAAGCTAGAGAGAAATTGATGTCGTAGATTTCAGCATAATCCTGGAAATCTGCTTGTGCACATCTGGAAAAGTCAGCTAGAGATAAATTGCAAGGCAGAGTTCAGCATAATCCTGGAACTCTGCTTCTGCACATCTGGAAAATGTCACCTAGAGAGAAATTGATGTAGTGGTTACAGCAAAACCCTGGCACTCTGCTTCTGCACATCTGGAAAAGTCAGCTAGAGAGAAATTGATGTGGTGGTTTTCAGCACAATCCTGGAACTCTGCTTCTGCACATCTGGAAAATGTCAGCTAGAGGGAAAATGCAGAGGCAGATTTCAGCATAATCCTGGAACTCTGCTTCTGCACATCTGGAAAATGTAAGATAGAGAGAAATTGATGTGGTAGATTTCAGCATAATCTTTGAACTCTGCTTCTGCACATCTGGAGAATGTCAGCTAGAGAGAAAATGCAGAGGCTGATTTTAGCATAATCCTGGAACTCTGCTTCAGCACATCTGAAAAATCTCAGCTAGATAGGAATTTATGTGGTAGATTTCAGCATAATATTTGAACTCTGCTTCTTCACATCTGGAAAATGTCAGCTAGAGAGAAGTTTATGTGGCAGATTTCAGCATAATGCTGGAACTCTGCTTCTGCACATCTAGAAAATGTAAGCTAGAGAGAAATTGATGTCGTAGATTTCAGCATAATCTTGGAACTCTGCTTCCACACATCTAGAAAATGTCAGCTAGAAAGAAAATGCAGAGGCAGATTTCAGCATAATCTTTGAACTCTGCTTCCGCACATCTGGAAAATGTCAGCTAGAGAGAAATTGATGTGGTAGATTTCAGCATAATCTTTGCTCTCTGCTTCTGAACATCTGGAAAATGTCAGCTAGAGAATAATTGCAAGGCTGATTTCAGCATAATCGTGGAACTCTGCTTCTGCACATCTGGAAAATGTAAGCTAGAAAATTGATGTGGTAGATTTCAGCATAATCTTTGAACTCTGCTTCCGCACATCTGGAAAATGTCAGCTAGAGGGAAAATGCAGAGGCAGATTTCAGCATAATCCTGGAACTCTGCTTCTGCACATCTGGAAAATGTCAGCAAGAGAGAAATTGATGTGTTAGATTTCAGCATAGTCTTTGAACTCTGCTTGTCCACATCTGGAAATTTTCACCTTGAGAAAAATTGCAAGGCAGATTTCAGCATAATCCTGGAACTCTGCTTCTGCACATCTGGAAAATGTAAGATAGAGAGAAATTGATGTGGTAGATTTCAGCATAATCTTTGAACTCTGCTTCTGCACATCTGGAGAATGTCAGCTAGAGAGAAAATGCAGAGGCTGATTTCAGCATAATCCTGGAACTCTGCTTCAGCACATCTGAAAAATGTCAGCTAGATAGGAATTTATGTGGTAGATTTCAGCATAATATTTGAACTCTGCTTCTTCACATCTGGAAAATGTCAGCTAGAGAGAAGTTTATGTGGCAGATTTCAGCATAATGCTGGAACTCTGCTTCTGCACATCTAGAAAATGTAAGCTAGAGAGAAATTGATGTCGTAGATTTCAGCATAATCCTGGAAATCTGCTTCTGCACATCTGGAAAAGTCAGCTAGAGATAAATTGCAAGGCAGAGTTCAGCATAATCCTGGAACTCTGCTTCTGCACATCTGGAAAAGTCACCTAGAGAGAAATTGATGTAGTGGTTACAGCAAAACCCTGGCACTCTGCTTCTGCACATCTGGAAAAGTCAGCTAGAGAGAAATTGATGTGGTGGTTTTCAGCACAATCCTGGAACTCTGCTTCTGAGAATCTGGAAAATGTCAGCTAGAAAGAAATTGATGGAGATTTCAGCATAATCCTGGAACTCTGCTTCTGCACATCTGGAAAAGTCAGCTAGAGATAAATTGATGTTGTAGATTTCAGCATAATTGTGGAACTCTGCTTCTGTACGTTTGGAAAATGTCAGCTAGAGAAAACGTGCAAGGCATATTTCAGCATAATCTTGGAACTCTGCTTCTTCACATCTGGAAAATGTCAGCTAGAGAGAAATTGATTAGGTAGATTTCAGCATAATCCTGGAACTCTGCCTCTGCACATCTGGAAAGTCAGCTAGAGAGAAATTGATGTCGTAGATTTCAGCATAATCTTGCAACTCTGCTTTTTCACATCTGGAAAATGTCAGCTAGAGGGAAAATGCAGACGCAGATTTCAGCATAATCCTGGAACTCTGCTTCTGCACATCTGGAAAATGTCAGCTAGAGAGAAATTGATGTCGTAGATTTCAGCATAATCCTGGAACTCTGCTTCAGCACAACTGAAAAATGTCAGCTAGATAGGAATTTATGTGGTAGATTTCAGCATAATCTTTGAACTCTGCTTCTTCACATCTGGAAAATGTCAGCTAGAGGAAAAATGCAGAGGCAGATTTCAGCATAATCCTGGAACTCTGCTTCTGCACATCTAGAAAATGTAAACTAGAGAGAAATTGATGTGTTAGATTTCAGCATAATCTTTGAACTCTGCTTCTGCACATCTGGAAAATGTCAGCTGGGGAAAATTTATGTGGTATATTTCAGCATAATCTTTGCTCTCTGCTTCTGAACATCTGGAAAATGTCAGCTAGAGAATAATTGCATGGCTGATTTCAGCATAATCGTGGAACTCTGCTTCTGCACATCTGGAAAATGTAGGCTAGAAAATTGATGTGGTAGATTTCAGCATAATATTTGAACTCTGCTTCCGCACATCTGGAAAATGTCAGCTAGAGGGAAAATGCAGAGGCAGATTTCAGCATAATCCTGGAACTCTGCTTCTGCACATCTGGAAAATGTCAGCAAGAGAGAAATTGATGTGTTAGATTTCAGCATAGTCTTTGAACTCTGCTTGTCCACATCTGGAGAATGTCAGCTAGAGAGAAAATGCAGAGGCTGATTTCAGCATAATCCTGGAACTCTGCTTCAGCACATCTGAAAAATCTCAGCTAGATAGGAATTTATGTGGTAGATTTCAGCATAATATTTGAACTCTGCTTCTTCACATCTGGAAAATGTCAGCTGGAGAGAAGTTTATGTGGCAGATTTCAGCATAATGCTGGAACTCTGCTTCTGCACATCTAGAAAATGTAAGCTAGAGAGAAATTGATGTCGTAGATTTCAGCATAATCCTGGAAATCTGCTTCTGCACATCTGGAAAAGTCAGCTAGAGATAAATTGCAAGGCAGAGTTCAGCATAATCCTGGAACTCTGCTTCTGCACATCTGGAAAAGTCACCTAGAGAGAAATTGATGTAGTGGTTACAGCAAAACCCTGGCACTCTGCTTCTGCACATCTGGAAAAGTCAGCTAGAGAGAAATTGATGTGGTGGTTTTCAGCACAATCCTGGAACTCTGCTTCTGCATGTCTGGAAAATGTCAGCTAGAGAGAAATTGATGTGGTAGATATCACCATAATCTTTGAACTCAGCTTCTGCACATCTGGAAAAGTCAGCTAGAGAGAAATTGCAAGGCAGATTTCAGGATACACCTGGAACTCTGCTTCTGAGAATCTGGAAAATGTCAGCTAGAAAGAAATTGATGGAGATTTCAGCATAATCCTGGAACTCTGCTTCTGCACATCTGGAAAAGTCAGCTAGAGATAAATTGATGTTGTAGATTTCAGCATAATTGTGGAACTCTGCTTCTGTACGTTTGGAAAATGTCAGCTAGAGAAAACTTGCAAGGCATATTTCAGCATAATCTTGGAACTCTGCTTCTTCACATCTGGAAAATGTCAGCTAGAGAGAAATTGATTAGGTAGATTTCAGCATAATCCTGGAACTCTGCCTCTGCACATCTGGAAAGTCAGCTAGAGAGAAATTGATGTCGTAGATTTCAGCATAATCTTGCAACTCTGCTTTTTCACATCTGGAAAATGTCAGCTAGAGGGAAAATGCAGACGCAGATTTCAGCATAATCCTGGAACTCTGCTTCTGCACATCTGGAAAATGTCAGCTAGAGAGAAATTGATGTCGTAGATTTCAGCATAATCCTGGAACTCTGCTTCAGCACAACTGAAAAATGTCAGCTAGATAGGAATTTATGTGGTAGATTTCAGCATAATCTTTGAACTCTGCTTCTTCACATCTGGAAAATGTCAGCTAGAGGGAAAATGCAGAGGCAGATTTCAGCATAATCCTGGAACTCTGCTTCTGCACATCTACAAAATGTCAGCTGGGGAAATTTATGTGGTATATTTCAGCATAATCTTTGCTCTCTGCTTCTGAACATCTGGAAAATGTCAGCTAGAGAATAATTGCAAGGCAGATTTCAGCATAATCCTGGAACTCTGCTTCTGCACATCTGGAAAATGTAAGCTAGAAAATTGATGTGGTAGATTTCAGCATAATCTTTGAACTCTGCTTCTGCACATCTGGAAAATGTCAGCTAGAGGGAAAATGCAGAGGCACATTTCAGCATAATCCTAGACTCTGCTTCTGCACATCTGGAAAATGTCAGCAAGAGAGAAATTGATGTGTTAGATTTCAGCATAGTCTTTGAACTCTGCTTGTCCACATCTGGAAATTTTCACCTTGAGAAAAATTGCAAGGTAGATTTCAGCATAATCCTGGAACTCTGCTTCTGCACATCTGGAAAATGTCAGCTAGAGGGAAAATGCAGAGGCAGATTTCAGCATAATCCTGGAACTCTGCTTCAGCACATCTGAAAAATGTCAGCTAGATAGGAATTTATGTGGTAGATTTCAGCATAATATTTGAACTCTGCTTCTTCACATCTGGAAAATGTCAGCTAGAGAGAAGTTTATGTGGCAGATTTCAGCATAATGCTGGAACTCTGCTTCTGCACATCTAGAAAATGTAAGCTAGAGAGAAATTGATGTGGTAGATTTCAGCATAATATTTGAACTCTGCTTCCGCACATATGGAAAATGTCAGCTAGAGGGAAAATGCAGAGGCAGATTTCAGCATAATCCTGGAACTCTGCTTCTGCACATCTGGAAAATGTCAGCAAGAGAGAAATTGATGTGTTAGATTTCAGCATAGTCTTTGAACTCTGCTTGTCCACATCTGGAGAATGTCAGCTAGAGAGAAAATGCAGAGGGTGATTTCAGCATAATCCTGGAACTCTGCTTCAGCACATCTGAAAAATGTCAGCTAGATAGGAATTTATGTGGTAGATTTCAGCATAATATTTGAATTCTGCTTCTGCACATCTGGAAAAGTCAGCTAGAGATAAATTGCAAGGCAGAGTTCAGCATAATCCTGGAACTCTGCTTCTGCACATCTGGAAAAGTCACCTAGAGAGAAATTGATGTAGTGGTTACAGCAAAACCCTGGCACTCTGCTTCTGCACATCTGGAAAAGTCAGCTAGAGAGAAATTGATGTGGTGGTTTTCAGCACAATCCTGGAACTCTGCTTCTGCATGTCTGGAAAATGTCAGCTAGAGAGAAATTGATGTGGTAGATATCACCATAATCTTTGAACTCAGCTTCTGCACATCTGGAAAAGTCAGCTAGAGAGAAATTGCAAGGCAGATTTCAGCATACACCTGGAACTCTGCTTCTGAAAATCTGGAAAATGTCAGCTAGAAAGAAATTGATGTAGATTTCAGCATAATCCTGGAACTCTGCTTCTGCACATCTGGAAAAGTCAGCTAGAGATAAATTGATGTTGTAGATTTCAGCATAATTGTGGAACTCTGCTTCTGTACGTTTGGAAAATGTCAGCTAGAGAAAACTTGCAAGGCATATTTCAGCATAATCTTGGAACTCTGCTTCTTCACATCTGGAAAATGTCAGCTAGAGAGAAATTGATTAGGTAGATTTCAGCATAATCCTGGAACTCTGTCTCTGCACATCTGGAAAGTCAGCTAGAGAGAAATTGATGTCGTAGATTTCAGCATAATCTTGCAACTCTGCTTTTTCACATCTGGAAAATGTCAGCTAGAGGGAAAATGCAGACGCAGATTTCAGCATAATCCTGGAACTCTGCTTCTGCACATCTGGAAAATGTCACCTAGAGAGAAATTGATGTCGTAGATTTCAGCATAATCCTGGAACTCTGCTTCAGCACAACTGAAAAATGTCAGCTAGATAGGAATTTATGTGGTAGATTTCAGCATAATCTTTGAACTCTGCTTCTTCACATTTGGAAAATATAAGCTAGAGAGAAATTGATGTCGTAGATTTCAGCATAATTTTGGAACTCTGCTTCCACACATCTAGAAAATGTCAGCTAGAAAGAAAATGCAGAGGCAGATTTCAGCATAATCTTTGAACTCTGCTTCCGCACATCTGGAAAATGTCAGCTAGAGAGAAATTGAGCTGGTAGATTTCAGTATAATCCTGGAACTCTGCTTCTGAGAATCTGGAAAATGTCAGCTAGAAAGAAATTGATGTAGATTTCAGCATAATCCTGGAAATCTGCTTCTGCACATCTGGAGAATGTCAGCTAGAGAGAAAATGCAGAGGCTGATTTCAGCATAATCCTGGAACTCTGCTTCAGCACATCTGGAAAAGTCACCTAGAGAGAAATTGATGTAGTGGTTACAGCAAAACCCTGGCACTCTGCTTCTGCACATCTGGAAAAGTCAGCTAGAGAGAAATTGATGTGGTGGTTTTCAGCACAATCCTGGAACTCTGCTTCTGCATGTCTGGAAAATGTCAGCTAGAGAGAAATTGATGTGGTAGATATCACCATAATCTTTGAACTCAGCTTCTGCACATCTGGAAAAGTCAGCTAGAGAGAAATTGCAAGGCAGATTTCAGCATACACCTGGAACTCTGCTTCTGAGAATCTGGAAAATGTCAGCTAGAAAGAAATTGATGTAGATTTCAGCATAATCCTGAAACTCTGCTTCTGCACATCTGGAAAAGTCAGCTAGAGATAAATTGATGTTGTAGATTTCAGCATAATCGTGGAACTCTGCTTCTGTACGTTTGGAAAATGTCAGCTAGAGAAAACTTGCAAGGCATATTTCAGCATAATCTTGGAACTCTGCTTCTTCACATCTGGAAAATGTCAGCTAGAGAGAAATTGATTAGGTAGATTTCAGCATAATCCTTGAACTCTGCCTCTGCACATCTGGAAAGTCAGCTAGAGAGAAATTGATGTCGTAGATTTCAGCATAATCTTGCAACTCTGCTTTTTCACATCTGGAAAATGTCAGCTAGAGGGAAAATGCAGATGCAGATTTCAGCATAATCCTGGAACTCTGCTTCTGCACATCTGGAAAATGAAAGCTAGAGAGAAATTGATGTCGTAGATTTCAGCATAATCCTGGAACTCTGCTTCTGCACATCTGGAAAATGTCAGCAAGAGATAAATTGATGTGTTAGATTTCAGCATAGTCTTTGAACTCTGCTTGTCCACATCTGGAAATTTTCACCTTGAGAAAAATTGCAAGGCAGATTTCAGCATAATCCTGGAACTCTGCTTCTGCACATCTGGAAAATGTCAGCTAGAGGGAAAATGCAGAGGAAGATTTCAGCATAATCCTGGAACTCTGCTTCTGCACATCTGGAAAATGTAAGATAGAGAGAAATTGATGTGGTAGATTTCAGCATAATCTTTGAACTCTGCTTCTGCACATCTGGAGAATGTCAGCTAGAGAGAAAATGCAGAGGCTGATTTTAGCATAATCCTGGAACTCTGCTTCAGCACATCTGAAAAATCTCAGCTAGATAGGAATTTATGTTGTAGATTTCAGCATAATATTTGAACTCTGCTTCTTCACATCTGGAAAATGTCAGCTAGAGAGAAGTTTATGTGGCAGATTTCAGCATAATGCTGGAACTCTGCTTCTGCACATCTAGAAAATGTAAGCTAGAGAGAAATTGATGTCGTAGATTTCAGCATAATCTTGGAACTCTGCTTCCACACATCTAGAAAATGTCAGCTAGAAAGAAAATGCAGAGGCAGATTTCAGCATAATCTTTGAACTCTGCTTCCGCACATCTGGAAAATGTCAGCTAGAGAGAAATTGATGTGGTAGATTTCAGCATAATCTTTGTACTCTGCTTCTGCATATGTGGAAAACGTCAGCTAGAGAGAAATTGAGCTGGTAGATTTCAGCATAATCCTGGAACTCTGCTTCTGAGAATCTGGAAAATGTCAGCTAGAAAGAAATTGATGTAGATTTCAGCATAATCCTGGAACTCTGCTTCTGCACATCTGGAAAAGTCAGCTAGAGATAAATTGCAAGGCAGAGTTCAGCATAATCCTGGAACTCTGCTTCTGCACATCTGGAAAAGTCAGCTAGAGATAAATTGCAAGGCAGAGTTCAGCATAATCCTGGAACTCTGCTTCTGCACATCTGGAAAATGTAAGCTAGAAAATTGATGTGGTAGATTTCAGCATAATCTTTGAACTCTGCTTCCGCACATCTGGAAAATGTCAGCTAGAGGGAAAATGCAGAGGCAGATTTCAGCATAATCCTGGAACTCTGCTTCTGCACATCTGGAAAATGTCAGCAAGAGAGAAATTGATGTGTTAGATTTCAGCATAGTCTTTGAACTCTGCTTGTCCACATCTGGAAATTTTCACCTTGAGAAAAATTGCAAGGCAGATTTCAGCATAATCCTGGATCTCTGCTTCTGCACATCTGGAAAATGTCAGCTAGAGGGAAAATGCAGAGGCAGATTTCAGCATAATCCTGGAACTCTGCTTCTGCACATCTGGAAAATGTAAGATAGAGAGAAATTGATGTGGTAGATTTCAGCATAATCTTTGAACTCTGCTTCTGCACATCTGGAGAATGTCAGCTAGAGAGAAAATGCAGAGGCTGATTTCAGCATAATCCTGGAACTCTGCTTCAGCACATCTGAAAAATGTCAGCTAGATAGGAATTTATGTGGTAGATTTCAGCATAATATTTGAACTCTGCTTCTTCACATCTGGAAAATGTCAGCTAGAGAGAAGTTTATGTGGCAGATTTCAGCATAATGCTGGAACTCTGCTTCTGCACATCTAGAAAATGTAAGCTAGAGAGAAATTGATGTCGTACATTTCAGCATAATTTTGGAACTCTGCTTCCACACATCTAGAAAATGTCAGCTAGAAAGAAAATGCAGAGGCAGATTTCAGCATAATCTTTGAACTCTGCTTCCGCACATCTGGAAAATGTCAGCTAGAGAGAAATTGATGTGGTAGATTTCAGCATAATCTTTGTACTCTGCTTCTGCATATGTGGAAAACGTCAGCTAGAGAGAAATTGAGCTGGTAGATTTCAGCATAATCCTGGAACTCTGCTTCTGAGAATCTGGAAAATGTCAGCTAGAAAGAAATTGATGTAGATTTCAGCATAATCCTGGAAATCTGCTTCTGCACATCTGGAAAAGTCAGCTAGAGATAAATTGCAAGGCAGAGTTCAGCATAATCCTGGAACTCTGCTTCTGCACATCTGGAAAAGTCACCTAGAGAGAAATTGATGTAGTGGTTACAGCAAAACCCTGGCACTCTGCTTCTGCACATCTGGAAAAGTCAGCTAGAGAGAAATTGATGTGGTGGTTTTCAGCACAATCCTGGAACTCTGCTTCTGCATGTCTGGAAAATGTCAGCTAGAGAGAAATTGATGTGGTAGATATCACCATAATCTTTGAACTCAGCTTCTGCACATCTGGAAAAGTCGGCTAGAGAGAAATTGCAAGGCAGATTTCAGCATAATCTTTGAACTCTGCTTCTGCACATCTGGAAAATGTCAGCTAGAAAGAAATTGATGTAGATTTCAGCATAATCCTGGAACTCTGCTTCTGCACATCTGGAAAAGTCAGCTAGAGATAAATTGATGTTGTAGATTTCAGCATAATCGTGGAACTCTGCCTCTGCACATCTAGAAAGTCAGCTAGAGAGAAATTGATGTGGTAGATTTCAGCATAATCTTTGAACTCTGCTTCTGCACATCTGGAAAATGTCAGCTAGAGGGAAAATGCAGAGGCAGATTTCAGCATAATCCTGGAACTCTGCTTCTGCACATCTGGAAAATGTCAGCAAGAGAGAAATTGATGTGTTAGATTTCAGCATAGTCTTTGAACTCTGCTTGTCCACATCTGGAAATTTTCACCTTGAGAAAAATTGCAAGGCAGATTTCAGCATAATCCTGGAACTCTGCTTCTGCACATCTGGAAAATGTCAGCTAGAGGGAAAATGCAGAGGCAGATTTCAGCATAATCCTGGAACTCTGCTTCTGCACATCTGGAAAATGTAAGATAGAGAGAAATTGATGTGGTAGATTTCACCATAATCTTTGAACTCTGCTTCTGCACATCTGGAGAATGTCAGCTAGAGAGAAAATGCAGAGGCTGATTTCAGCATAATCCTGGAACTCTGCTTCAGCACATCTGAAAAATGTCAGCTAGATAGGAATTTATGTGGTAGATTTCAGCATAATATTTGAACTCTGCTTCTTCACATCTGGAAAATGTCAGCTAGAGAGAAGTTTATGTGGCAGATTTCAGCATAATGCTGGAACTCTGCTTCTGCACATCTAGAAAATGTAAGCTAGAGAGAAATTGATGTCGTAGATTTCAGCATAATCTTGGAACTCTGCTTCCACACATCTAGAAAATGTCAGCTAGAAAGAAAATGCAGAGGCAGATTTCAGCATAATCTTTGAACTCTGCTTCCGCACATCTGGAAAATGTCAGCTAGAGGGGAAATGCAGAGGCAGATTTCAGCATAATACTGGAACTCTGCTTCTGCACATCTGGAAAATGTAAACTAGAGAGAAATTGATGTGGTAGATTTCAGCATAATCTTTGAACTCTGCTTCTGCACATCTGGAAAATGTAAGCTACAGAGAAATTGATGTCGTAGATTTCAGCATAATCTTGGAACTCTGCTTCCACACATCTAGAAAATGTCAGCTAGAAAGAAAATGCAGAGGCAGATTTCAGCATAATCTTTGAACTCTGCTTCCGCACATCTGGAAAATGTCAGCTAGAGAGAAATTGATGTGGTAGATTTCAGCATAATCTTTGTACTCTGCTTCTGCATATGTGGAAAACGTCAGCTAGAGAGAAATTGAGCTGGTAGATTTCAGCATAATCCTGGAACTCTGCTTCTGAGAATCTGGAAAATGTCAGCTAGAAAGAAATTGATGTAGATTTCAGCATAATCCTGGAACTCTGCTTCTGCACATCTGGAAAAGTCAGCTAGAGATAAATTGCAAGGCAGAGTTCAGCATAATCCTGGAACTCTGCTTGTGCACATCTGGAAAATGTAAACTAGAGAGAAATTGATGTGGTAGATTTCAGCATAATCTTTGAACTCTGCTTCTGCACATCTGGAAAATGTCAGCTGGGGAAAATTTATGTGGTATATTTCAGCATAATCTTTGCTCTCTGCTTCTGAACATCTGGAAAATGTCAGCTAGAGAATAATTGCAAGGCTGATTTCAGCATAATCGTGGAACTCTGCTTCTGCACATCTGGAAAATGTAAGCTAGAAAATTGATGTGGTAGATTTCAGCATAATATTTGAACTCTGCTTCCGCACATCTGGAAAATGTCAGCTAGAGGGAAAATGCAGAGGCAGATTTCAGCATAATCCTGGAACTCTGCTTCTGCACATCTGGGAAATGTCAGCAAGAGAGAAATTGATGTGTTAGATTTCAGCATAGTCTTTGAACTCTGCTTGTCCACATCTGGAAATTTTCACCTTGAGAAAAATTGCAAGGCAGATTTCAGCATAATCCTGGAACTCTGCTTCTGCACATCTGGAAAATGTAAGATAGAGAGAAATTGATGTGGTAGATTTCAGCATAATCTTTGAACTCTGCTTCTGCACATTTGGAGAATGTCAGCTAGAGAGAAAATGCAGAGGCTGATTTCAGCATAATCCTGGAACTCTGCTTCAGCACATCTGAAAAATGTCAGCTAGATAGGAATTTATGTGGTAGATTTCAGCATAATATTTGAACTCTGCTTCTTCACATCTGGAAAATGTCAGCTAGAGAGAAGTTTATGTGGCAGATTTCAGCATAATGCTGGAACTCTGTTTCTGCACATCTAGAAAATGTAAGCTAGAGAGAAATTGATGTCGTAGATTTCAGCATAATCCTGGAAATCTGCTTCTGCACATCTGGAAAAGTCAGCTAGAGATAAATTGCAAGGCAGAGTTCAGCATAATCCTGGAACTCTGCTTCTGCACATCTGGAAAAGTCACCTAGAGAGAAATTGATGTAGTGGTTACAGCAAAACCCTGGCACTCTGCTTCTGCACATCTGGAAAAGTCAGCTAGAGAGAAATTGATGTGGTGGTTTTCAGCATAATCTTGGAACTCTGCTTCCACACATCTAGAAAATGTCAGCTAGAAAGAAAATGCAGAGGCAGATTTCAGCATAATCTTTGAACTCTGCTTCCACACATCTGGAAAATGTCAGCTAGAGAGAAATTGATGTGGTAGATTTCAGCATAATCTTTGTACTCTGCTTCTGCATATGTGGAAAACGTCAGCTAGAGAGAAATTGAGCTGGTAGATTTCAGCATAATCCTGGAACTCTGCTTCTGAGAATCTGGAAAATGTCAGCTAGAAAGAAATTGATGTAGATTTCAGCATAATCCTGGAACTCTGCTTCTGCACATCTGGAAAAGTCAGCTAGAGATAAATTGCAGGGCAGAGTTCAGCATAATCCTGGAACTCTGCTTCTGCACATCTGGAAAAGTCACCTAGAGAGAAATTGATGTAGTGGTTACAGCAAAACCCTGGCACTCTGCTTCTGCACATCTGGAAAAGTCAGCTAGAGAGAAATTGATGTGGTGGTTTTCAGCACAATCCTGGAACTCTGCTTCTGCACATCTGGAAAATGTCAGCTAGAGAGAAGTTTATGTGGCATATTTCAGCATAATGCTGGAACTCTGCTTCTGCACATCTAGAAAATGTAAGCTAGAGAGAAATTGATGTCGTAGATTTCAGCATAATATTGGAACTCTGCTTCCACACATCTAGAAAATGTCAGCTAGAAAGAAAATGCAGAGGCAGATTTCAGCATAATCTTTGAACTCTGCTTCCGCACATCTGGAAAATGTCAGCTAGAGGGGAAATGCAGAGGCAGATTTCAGCATAATACTGGAACTCTGCTTCTGCACATCTGGAAAATGTAACCTAGAGAGAAATTGATGTGGTAGATTTCAGCATAATCTTTGAACTCTGCTTCTGCACATCTAGAAAATATAAGCTACAGAGAAATTGATGTCGTAGATTTCAGCATAATCTTGGAACTCTGCTTCCACACATCTAGAAAATGTCAGCTAGAAAGAAAATGCAGAGGCAGATTTCAGCATAATCTTTGAACTCTGCTTCCACACATCTGGAAAATGTCAGCTAGAGAGAAATTGATGTGGTAGATTTCAGCATAATCTTTGTACTCTGCTTCTGCATATGTGGAAAACGTCAGCTAGAGAGAAATTGAGCTGGTAGATTTCAGCATAATCCTGGAACTCTGCTTCTGCACATCTGGAAAATGTAAGATAGAGAGAAATTGATGTGGTAGATTTCAGCATAATCTTTGAACTCTGCTTCTGCACATCTGGAGAATGTCAGCTAGAGAGAAAATGCAGAGGCTGATTTCAGCATAATCCTGGAACTCTGCTTCAGCACATCTGAAAAATGTCAGCTAGATAGGAATTTATGTGGTAGATTTCAGCATAATATTTGAACTCTGCTTCTTCACATCTGGAAAATGTCAGCTAGAGAGAAGTTTATGTGGCAGATTTCAGCATAATGCTGGAACTCTGCTTCCACACATCTAGAAAATGTCAGCTAGAAAGAAAATGCAGAGGCAGATTTCAGCATAATCTTTGAACTCTGCTTCCGCACATCTGGAAAATGTCAGCTAGAGAGAAATTGATGTGGTAGATTTCAGCATAATCTTTGTACTCTGCTTCTGCATATGTGGAAAACGTCAGCTAGAGAGAAATTGAGCTGGTAGATTTCAGCATAATCCTGGAACTCTGCTTCTGAGAATCTGGAAAATGTCAGCTAGAAAGAAATTGATGTAGATTTCAGCATAATCCTGGAAATCTGCTTCTGCACATCTGGAAAAGTCAGCTAGAGATAAATTGCAAGGCAGAGTTCAGCATAATCCTGGAACTCTGCTTCTGCACATCTGGAAAAGTCACCTAGAGAGAAATTGATGTAGTGGTTACAGCAAAACCCTGGCACTCTGCTTCTGCACATCTGGAAAAGTCAGCTAGAGAGAAATTGATGTGGTGGTTTTCAGCACAATCCTGGAACTCTGCTTCTGCATGTCTGGAAAATGTCAGCTAGAGAGAAATTGATGTGGTAGATATCACCATAATCTTTGAACTCAGCTTCTGCACATCTGGAAAAGTCGGCTAGAGAGAAATTGCAAGGCAGATTTCAGCATAATCTTTGAACTCTGCTTCTGCACATCTGGAAAATGTCAGCTAGAAAGAAATTGATGTAGATTTCAGCATAATCCTGGAACTCTGCTTCTGCACATCTGGAAAAGTCAGCTAGAGATAAATTGATGTTGTAGATTTCAGCATAATCGTGGAACTCTGCCTCTGCACATCTAGAAAGTCAGCTAGAGAGAAATTGATGTGGTAGATTTCAGCATAATCTTTGAACTCTGCTTCTGCACATCTGGAAAATGTCAGCTAGAGGGAAAATGCAGAGGCAGATTTCAGCATAATCCTGGAACTCTGCTTCTGCACATCTGGAAAATGTCAGCAAGAGAGAAATTGATGTGTTAGATTTCAGCATAGTCTTTGAACTCTGCTTGTCCACATCTGGAAATTTTCACCTTGAGAAAAATTGCAAGGCAGATTTCAGCATAATCCTGGAACTCTGCTTCTGCACATCTGGAAAATGTCAGCTAGAGGGAAAATGCAGAGGCAGATTTCAGCATAATCCTGGAACTCTGCTTCTGCACATCTGGAAAATGTAAGATAGAGAGAAATTGATGTGGTAGATTTCACCATAATCTTTGAACTCTGCTTCTGCACATCTGGAGAATGTCAGCTAGAGAGAAAATGCAGAGGCTGATTTCAGCATAATCCTGGAACTCTGCTTCAGCACATCTGAAAAATGTCAGCTAGATAGGAATTTATGTGGTAGATTTCAGCATAATATTTGAACTCTGCTTCTTCACATCTGGAAAATGTCAGCTAGAGAGAAGTTTATGTGGCAGATTTCAGCATAATGCTGGAACTCTGCTTCTGCACATCTAGAAAATGTAAGCTAGAGAGAAATTGATGTCGTAGATTTCAGCATAATCTTGGAACTCTGCTTCCACACATCTAGAAAATGTCAGCTAGAAAGAAAATGCAGAGGCAGATTTCAGCATAATCTTTGAACTCTGCTTCCGCACATCTGGAAAATGTCAGCTAGAGGGGAAATGCAGAGGCAGATTTCAGCATAATACTGGAACTCTGCTTCTGCACATCTGGAAAATGTAAACTAGAGAGAAATTGATGTGGTAGATTTCAGCATAATCTTTGAACTCTGCTTCTGCACATCTGGAAAATGTAAGCTACAGAGAAATTGATGTCGTAGATTTCAGCATAATCTTGGAACTCTGCTTCCACACATCTAGAAAATGTCAGCTAGAAAGAAAATGCAGAGGCAGATTTCAGCATAATCTTTGAACTCTGCTTCCGCACATCTGGAAAATGTCAGCTAGAGAGAAATTGATGTGGTAGATTTCAGCATAATCTTTGTACTCTGCTTCTGCATATGTGGAAAACGTCAGCTAGAGAGAAATTGAGCTGGTAGATTTCAGCATAATCCTGGAACTCTGCTTCTGAGAATCTGGAAAATGTCAGCTAGAAAGAAATTGATGTAGATTTCAGCATAATCCTGGAACTCTGCTTCTGCACATCTGGAAAAGTCAGCTAGAGATAAATTGCAAGGCAGAGTTCAGCATAATCCTGGAACTCTGCTTGTGCACATCTGGAAAATGTAAACTAGAGAGAAATTGATGTGGTAGATTTCAGCATAATCTTTGAACTCTGCTTCTGCACATCTGGAAAATGTCAGCTGGGGAAAATTTATGTGGTATATTTCAGCATAATCTTTGCTCTCTGCTTCTGAACATCTGGAAAATGTCAGCTAGAGAATAATTGCAAGGCTGATTTCAGCATAATCGTGGAACTCTGCTTCTGCACATCTGGAAAATGTAAGCTAGAAAATTGATGTGGTAGATTTCAGCATAATATTTGAACTCTGCTTCCGCACATCTGGAAAATGTCAGCTAGAGGGAAAATGCAGAGGCAGATTTCAGCATAATCCTGGAACTCTGCTTCTGCACATCTGGGAAATGTCAGCAAGAGAGAAATTGATGTGTTAGATTTCAGCATAGTCTTTGAACTCTGCTTGTCCACATCTGGAAATTTTCACCTTGAGAAAAATTGCAAGGCAGATTTCAGCATAATCCTGGAACTCTGCTTCTGCACATCTGGAAAATGTAAGATAGAGAGAAATTGATGTGGTAGATTTCAGCATAATCTTTGAACTCTGCTTCTGCACATTTGGAGAATGTCAGCTAGAGAGAAAATGCAGAGGCTGATTTCAGCATAATCCTGGAACTCTGCTTCAGCACATCTGAAAAATGTCAGCTAGATAGGAATTTATGTGGTAGATTTCAGCATAATATTTGAACTCTGCTTCTTCACATCTGGAAAATGTCAGCTAGAGAGAAGTTTATGTGGCAGATTTCAGCATAATGCTGGAACTCTGTTTCTGCACATCTAGAAAATGTAAGCTAGAGAGAAATTGATGTCGTAGATTTCAGCATAATCCTGGAAATCTGCTTCTGCACATCTGGAAAAGTCAGCTAGAGATAAATTGCAAGGCAGAGTTCAGCATAATCCTGGAACTCTGCTTCTGCACATCTGGAAAAGTCACCTAGAGAGAAATTGATGTAGTGGTTACAGCAAAACCCTGGCACTCTGCTTCTGCACATCTGGAAAAGTCAGCTAGAGAGAAATTGATGTGGTGGTTTTCAGCATAATCTTGGAACTCTGCTTCCACACATCTAGAAAATGTCAGCTAGAAAGAAAATGCAGAGGCAGATTTCAGCATAATCTTTGAACTCTGCTTCCACACATCTGGAAAATGTCAGCTAGAGAGAAATTGATGTGGTAGATTTCAGCATAATCTTTGTACTCTGCTTCTGCATATGTGGAAAACGTCAGCTAGAGAGAAATTGAGCTGGTAGATTTCAGCATAATCCTGGAACTCTGCTTCTGAGAATCTGGAAAATGTCAGCTAGAAAGAAATTGATGTAGATTTCAGCATAATCCTGGAACTCTGCTTCTGCACATCTGGAAAAGTCAGCTAGAGATAAATTGCAGGGCAGAGTTCAGCATAATCCTGGAACTCTGCTTCTGCACATCTGGAAAAGTCACCTAGAGAGAAATTGATGTAGTGGTTACAGCAAAACCCTGGCACTCTGCTTCTGCACATCTGGAAAAGTCAGCTAGAGAGAAATTGATGTGGTGGTTTTCAGCACAATCCTGGAACTCTGCTTCTGCACATCTGGAAAATGTCAGCTAGAGAGAAGTTTATGTGGCATATTTCAGCATAATGCTGGAACTCTGCTTCTGCACATCTAGAAAATGTAAGCTAGAGAGAAATTGATGTCGTAGATTTCAGCATAATATTGGAACTCTGCTTCCACACATCTAGAAAATGTCAGCTAGAAAGAAAATGCAGAGGCAGATTTCAGCATAATCTTTGAACTCTGCTTCCGCACATCTGGAAAATGTCAGCTAGAGGGGAAATGCAGAGGCAGATTTCAGCATAATACTGGAACTCTGCTTCTGCACATCTGGAAAATGTAACCTAGAGAGAAATTGATGTGGTAGATTTCAGCATAATCTTTGAACTCTGCTTCTGCACATCTAGAAAATATAAGCTACAGAGAAATTGATGTCGTAGATTTCAGCATAATCTTGGAACTCTGCTTCCACACATCTAGAAAATGTCAGCTAGAAAGAAAATGCAGAGGCAGATTTCAGCATAATCTTTGAACTCTGCTTCCACACATCTGGAAAATGTCAGCTAGAGAGAAATTGATGTGGTAGATTTCAGCATAATCTTTGTACTCTGCTTCTGCATATGTGGAAAACGTCAGCTAGAGAGAAATTGAGCTGGTAGATTTCAGCATAATCCTGGAACTCTGCTTCTGCACATCTGGAAAATGTAAGATAGAGAGAAATTGATGTGGTAGATTTCAGCATAATCTTTGAACTCTGCTTCTGCACATCTGGAGAATGTCAGCTAGAGAGAAAATGCAGAGGCTGATTTCAGCATAATCCTGGAACTCTGCTTCAGCATATCTGAAAAATGTCAGCTAGATAGGAATTTATGTGGTAGATTTCAGCATAATATTTGAACTCTGCTTCTTCACATCTGGAAAATGTCAGCTAGAGAGAAGTTTATGTGGCAGATTTCAGCATAATGCTGGAACTCTGCTTCTGCACATCTAGAAAATGTAAGCTAGAGAGAAATTGATGTCGTAGATTTCAGCATAATTTTGGAACTCTGCTTCCACACATCTAGAAAATGTCAGCTAGAAAGAAAATGCAGAGGCAGATTTCAGCATAATCTTTGAACTCTGCTTCCGCACATCTGGAAAATGTCAGCTAGAGAGAAATTGATGTGGTAGATTTCAGCATAATCTTTGTACTCTGCTTCTGCATATGTGGAAAACGTCAGCTAGAGAGAAATTGAGCTGGTAGATTTCAGCATAATCCTGGAACTCTGCTTCTGAGAATCTGGAAAATGTCAGCTAGAAAGAAATTGATGTAGATTTCAGCATAATCCTGGAAATCTGCTTCTGCACATCTGGAAAAGTCAGCTAGAGAAAAATTGCAAGGCAGAGTTCAGCATAATCCTGGAACTCTGCTTCTGCACATCTGGAAAAGTCACCTAGAGATAAATTGATGTAGTGGTTACAGCAAAACCCTGGCACTCTGCTTCTGCACATCTGGAAAAGTCACCTAGAGAGAAATTGATGTAGTGGTTACAGCAAAACCCTGGCACTCTGCTTCTGCACATCTGGAAAAGTCAGCTAGAGAGAAATTGATGTTGTAGATTTCAGCATAATCGTGGAACTCTGCCTCTGCACATCTAGAAAGTCAGCTAGAGAGAAATTGATGTGGTAGATTTCAGCATAATCTTTGAACTCTGCTTCTGCACATCTGGAAAATGTCAGCTAGAGGGAAAATGCAGAGGCAGATTTCAGCATAATCCTGGAACTCTGCTTCTGCACATCTGGAAAATGTCAGCAAGAGAGAAATTGATGTGTTAGATTTCAGCATAGTCTTTGAACTCTGCTTGTCCACATCTGGAAATTTTCACCTTGAGAAAAATTGCAAGGCAGATTTCAGCATAATCCTGGAACTCTGCTTCTGCACATCTGGAAAATGTCAGCTAGAGGGAAAATGCAGAGGCAGATTTCAGCATAATCCTGGAACTCTGCTTCTGCACATCTGGAAAATGTAAGATAGAGAGAAATTGATGTGGTAGATTTCACCATAATCTTTGAACTCTGCTTCTGCACATCTGGAGAATGTCAGCTAGAGAGAAAATGCAGAGGCTGATTTCAGCATAATCCTGGAACTCTGCTTCAGCACATCTGAAAAATGTCAGCTAGATAGGAATTTATGTGGTAGATTTCAGCATAATATTTGAACTCTGCTTCTTCACATCTGGAAAATGTCAGCTAGAGAGAAGTTTATGTGGCAGATTTCAGCATAATGCTGGAACTCTGCTTCTGCACATCTAGAAAATGTAAGCTAGAGAGAAATTGATGTCGTAGATTTCAGCATAATCTTGGAACTCTGCTTCCACACATCTAGAAAATGTCAGCTAGAAAGAAAATGCAGAGGCAGAATTCAGCATAATCTTTGAACTCTGCTTCCGCACATCTGGAAAATGTCAGCTAGAGGGGAAATGCAGAGGCAGATTTCAGCATAATACTGGAACTCTGCTTCTGCACATCTGGAAAATGTAAACTAGAGAGAAATTGATGTGGTAGATTTCAGCATAATCTTTGAACTCTGCTTCTGCACATCTAGAAAATATAAGCTACAGAGATATTGATGTCGTAGATTTCAGCATAATCTTGGAACTCTGCTTCCACACATCTAGAAAATGTCAGCTAGAAAGAAAATGCAGAGGCAGGTTTCAGCATAATCTTTGAACTCTGCTTCCGCACATCTGGAAAATGTCAGCTAGAGAGAAATTGATGTGGTAGATTTCAGCATAATCTTTGTACTCTGCTTCTGCATATGTGGAAAACGTCAGCTAGAGAGAAATTGAGCTGGTAGATTTCAGCATAATCCTGGAACTCTGCTTCTGAGAATCTGGAAAATGTCAGCTAGAAAGAAATTGATGTAGATTTCAGCATAATCCTGGAACTCTGCTTCTGCACATCTGGAAAAGTCAGCTAGAGATAAATTGCAAGGCAGAGTTCAGCATAATCCTGGAACTCTGCTTCTGCACATCTGGAAAAGTCACCTAGAGAGAAATTGATGTGGTGGTTTTCAGCACAATCCTGGAACTCTGCTTCTGCACATCTGGAAAATGTCAGCTAGAGGGAAAATGCAGAGGCAGATTTCAGCATAATCCTGGAACTCTGCTTCTGCACATCTGGAAAATGTAAGATAGAGAGAAATTGATGTGGTAGATTTCAGCATAATCTTTGAACTCTGCTTCTCCACATCTGGAGAATGTCAGCTAGAGAGAAAATGCAGAGGCTGATTTTAGCATAATCCTGGAACTCTTCTTCAGCGCATCTGAAAAACCTCAGCTAGATAGGAATTTATGTGGTAGAATTCAGCATAATATTTGAACTCTGCTTCTTCACATCTGGAAAATGTCAGCTAGAGAGAAGTTTATGTGGCAGATTTCAGCATAATGCTGGAACTCTGCTTCTGCACATCTGGAAAATGTAAGCTAGAGAGAAATTGATGTCGTAGATTTCAGCATAATCTTGGAACTCTGCTTCCACACATCTAGAAAATGTCAGCTAGAAAGAAAATGCAGAGGCAGATTTCAGCATAATCTTTGAACTCTGCTTCCGCACATCTGGAAAATGTCAGCTAGAGAGAAATTGATGTGGTAGATTTCAGCATAATCTTTGTACTCTGCTTCTGCATATGTGGAAAACGTCAGCTAGAGAGAAATTGAGCTGGTAGATTTCAGCATAATCCTGGAACTCTGCTTCTGAGAATCTGGAAAATGTCAGCTAGAAAGAAATTGATGTAGATTTCAGCATAATCCTGGAACTCTGCTTCTGCACATCTGGAAAAGTCAGCTAGAGATAAATTGCAAGGCAGAGTTCAGCATAATCCTGGAACTCTGCTTGTGCACATCTGGAAAATGTAAACTAGAGAGAAATTGATGTGGTAGATTTCAGCATAATCTTTGAACTCTGCTTCTGCACATCTGGAAAATGTCAGCTGGGGAAAATTTATGTGGTATATTTCAGCATAATCTTTGCTCTCTGCTTCTGAACATCTGGAAAATGTCAGCTAGAGAATAATTGCAAGGCTGATTTCAGCATAATCGTGGAACTCTGCTTCTGCACATCTGGAAAATGTAAGCTAGAAAATTGATGTGGTAGATTTCAGCATAATATTTGAACTCTGCTTCCGCACATCTGGAAAATGTCAGCTAGAGGGAAAATGCAGAGGCAGATTTCAGCATAATCCTGGAACTCTGCTTCTGCACATCTGGAAAATGTCAGCAAGAGAGAAATTGATGTGTTAGATTTCAGCATAGTCTTTGAACTCTGCTTGTCCACATCTGGAAATTTTCACCTTGAGAAAAATTGCAAGGCAGATTTCAGCATAATCCTGGAACTCTGCTTCTGCACATCTGGAAAATGTAAGATAGAGAGAAATTGATGTGGTAGATTTCAGCATAATCTTTGAACTCTGCTTCTGCACATCTGGAGAATGTCAGCTAGAGAGAAAATGCAGAGGCTGATTTCAGCATAATCCTGGAACTCTGCTTCAGCACATCTGAAAAATGTCAGCTAGATAGGAATTTATGTGGTAGATTTCAGCATAATATTTGAACTCTGCTTCTTCACATCTGGAAAATGTCAGCTAGAGAGAAGTTTATGTGGCAGATTTCAGCATAATGCTGGAACTCTGTTTCTGCACATCTAGAGAATGTAAGCTAGAGAGAAATTGATGTCGTAGATTTCAGCATAATCCTGGAAATCTGCTTCTGCACATCTGGAAAAGTCAGCTAGAGATAAATTGCAAGGCAGAGTTCAGCATAATCCTGGAACTCTGCTTCTGCACATCTGGAAAAGTCACCTAGAGAGAAATTGATGTAGTGGTTACAGCAAAACCCTGGCACTCTGCTTCTGCACATCTGGAAAAGTCAGCTAGAGAGAAATTGATGTGGTGGTTTTCAGCATAATCTTGGAACTCTGCTTCCACACATCTAGAAAATGTCAGCTAGAAAGAAAATGCAGAGGCAGATTTCAGCATAATCTTTGAACTCTGCTTCCACACATCTGGAAAATGTCAGCTAGAGAGAAATTGATGTGGTAGATTTCAGCATAATCTTTGTACTCTGCTTCTGCATATGTGGAAAACGTCAGCTAGAGAGAAATTGAGCTGGTAGATTTCAGCATAATCCTGGAACTCTGCTTCTGAGAATCTGGAAAATGTCAGCTAGAAAGAAATTGATGTAGATTTCAGCATAATCCTGGAACTCTGCTTCTGCACATCTGGAAAAGTCAGCTAGAGATAAATTGCAGGGCAGAGTTCAGCATAATCCTGGAACTCTGCTTCTGCACATCTGGAAAAGTCACCTAGAGAGAAATTGATGTAGTGGTTACAGCAAAACCCTGGCACTCTGCTTCTGCACATCTGGAAAAGTCAGCTAGAGAGAAATTGATGTGGTGGTTTTCAGCACAATCCTGGAACTCTGCTTCTGCACATCTGGAAAATGTCAGCTAGAGAGAAGTTTATGTGGCATATTTCAGCATAATGCTGGAACTCTGCTTCTGCACATCTAGAAAATGTAAGCTAGAGAGAAATTGATGTCGTAGATTTCAGCATAATCTTGGAACTCTGCTTCCACACATCTAGAAAATGTCAGCTAGAAAGAAAATGCAGAGGCAGATTTCAGCATAATCTTTGAACTCTGCTTCCGCACATCTGGAAAATGTCAGCTAGAGGGGAAATGCAGAGGCAGATTTCAGCATAATACTGGAACTCTGCTTCTGCACATCTGGAAAATGTCAGCTAGAAAGAAAATGCAGAGGCAGATTTCAGCATAATCTTTGAACTCTGCTTCCGCACATCTGGAAAATGTCAGCTAGAGGGGAAATGCAGAGGCAGATTTCAGCATAATACTGGAACTCTGCTTCTGCACATCTGGAAAATGTAAACTAGAGAGAAATTGATGTGGTAGATTTCAGCATAATCTTTGAACTCTGCTTCCACACATCTAGAAAATGTCAGCTAGAAAGAAAATGCAGAGGCAGATTTCAGCATAATCTTTGAACTCTGCTTCCACACATGTGGAAAATGTCAGCTAGAGAGAAATTGATGTGGTAGATTTCAGCATAATCTTTGTACTCTGCTTCTGCATATGTGGAAAACGTCAGCTAGAGAGAAATTGCAAGGCAGAGTTCAGCATAATCCTGGAACTCTGCTTGTGCACATCTGGAAAATGTAAACTAGAGAGAAATTGATGTGGTAGATTTCAGCATAATCTTTGAACTCTGCTTCTGCACATCTGGAAAATGTCAGCTGGGGAAAATTTATGTGGTATATTTCAGCATAATCTTTGCTCTCTGCTTCTGAACATCTGGAAAATGTCAGCTAGAGAATAATTGCAAGGCTGATTTCAGCATAATCGTGGAACTCTGCTTCTGCACATCTGGAAAATGTAAGCTAGAAAATTGATGTGGTAGATTTCAGCATAATATTTGAACTCTGCTTCCGCACATCTGGAAAATGTCAGCTAGAGGGAAAATGCAGAGGCAGATTTCAGCATAATCCTGGAACTCTGCTTCTGCACATCTGGAAAATGTCAGCAAGAGAGAAATTGATGTGTTAGATTTCAGCATAGTCTTTGAACTCTGCTTGTCCACATCTGGAAATTTTCACCTTGAGAAAAATTGCAAGGCAGATTTCAGCATAATCCTGGAACTCTGCTTCTGCACATCTGGAAAATGTAAGATAGAGAGAAATTGATGTGGTAGATTTCAGCATAATCTTTGAACTCTGCTTCTGCACATCTGGAGAATGTCAGCTAGAGAGAAAATGCAGAGGCAGGTTTCAGCATAATCTTTGAACTCTGCTTCCGCACATCTGGAAAATGTCAGCTAGATAGGAATTTATGTGGTAGATTTCAGCATAATATTTGAACTCTGCTTCTGCATATGTGGAAAACGTCAGCTAGAGAGAAATTGAGCTGGTAGATTTCAGCATAATCCTGGAACTCTGCTTCTGAGAATCTGGAAAATGTCAGCTAGAAAGAAATTGATGTAGATTTCAGCATAATCCTGGAACTCTGCTTCTGCACATCTGGAAAAGTCAGCTAGAGATAAATTGCAAGGCAGAGTTCAGCATAATCCTGGAACTCTGCTTCTGCACATCTGGAAAAGTCACCTAGAGAGAAATTGATGTGGTGGTTTTCAGCACAATCCTGGAACTCTGCTTCTGCACATCTGGAAAATGTCAGCTAGAGGGAAAATGCAGAGGCAGATTTCAGCATAATCCTGGAACTCTGCTTCTGCACATCTGGAAAATGTAAGATAGAGAGAAATTGATGTGGTAGATTTCAGCATAATCTTTGAACTCTGCTTCTCCACATCTGGAGAATGTCAGCTAGAGAGAAAATGCAGAGGCTGATTTTAGCATAATCCTGGAACTCTTCTTCAGCGCATCTGAAAAACCTCAGCTAGATAGGAATTTATGTGGTAGAATTCAGCATAATATTTGAACTCTGCTTCTTCACATCTGGAAAATGTCAGCTAGAGAGAAGTTTATGTGGCAGATTTCAGCATAATGCTGGAACTCTGCTTCTGCACATCTGGAAAATGTAAGCTAGAGAGAAATTGATGTCGTAGATTTCAGCATAATCTTGGAACTCTGCTTCCACACATCTAGAAAATGTCAGCTAGAAAGAAAATGCAGAGGCAGATTTCAGCATAATCTTTGAACTCTGCTTCCGCACATCTGGAAAATGTCAGCTAGAGAGAAATTGATGTGGTAGATTTCAGCATAATCTTTGTACTCTGCTTCTGCATATGTGGAAAACGTCAGCTAGAGAGAAATTGAGCTGGTAGATTTCAGCATAATCCTGGAACTCTGCTTCTGAGAATCTGGAAAATGTCAGCTAGAAAGAAATTGATGTAGATTTCAGCATAATCCTGGAACTCTGCTTCTGCACATCTGGAAAAGTCAGCTAGAGATAAATTGCAAGGCAGAGTTCAGCATAATCCTGGAACTCTGCTTGTGCACATCTGGAAAATGTAAACTAGAGAGAAATTGATGTGGTAGATTTCAGCATAATCTTTGAACTCTGCTTCTGCACATCTGGAAAATGTCAGCTGGGGAAAATTTATGTGGTATATTTCAGCATAATCTTTGCTCTCTGCTTCTGAACATCTGGAAAATGTCAGCTAGAGAATAATTGCAAGGCTGATTTCAGCATAATCGTGGAACTCTGCTTCTGCACATCTGGAAAATGTAAGCTAGAAAATTGATGTGGTAGATTTCAGCATAATATTTGAACTCTGCTTCCGCACATCTGGAAAATGTCAGCTAGAGGGAAAATGCAGAGGCAGATTTCAGCATAATCCTGGAACTCTGCTTCTGCACATCTGGAAAATGTCAGCAAGAGAGAAATTGATGTGTTAGATTTCAGCATAGTCTTTGAACTCTGCTTGTCCACATCTGGAAATTTTCACCTTGAGAAAAATTGCAAGGCAGATTTCAGCATAATCCTGGAACTCTGCTTCTGCACATCTGGAAAATGTAAGATAGAGAGAAATTGATGTGGTAGATTTCAGCATAATCTTTGAACTCTGCTTCTGCACATCTGGAGAATGTCAGCTAGAGAGAAAATGCAGAGGCTGATTTCAGCATAATCCTGGAACTCTGCTTCAGCACATCTGAAAAATGTCAGCTAGATAGGAATTTATGTGGTAGATTTCAGCATAATATTTGAACTCTGCTTCTTCACATCTGGAAAATGTCAGCTAGAGAGAAGTTTATGTGGCAGATTTCAGCATAATGCTGGAACTCTGTTTCTGCACATCTAGAGAATGTAAGCTAGAGAGAAATTGATGTCGTAGATTTCAGCATAATCCTGGAAATCTGCTTCTGCACATCTGGAAAAGTCAGCTAGAGATAAATTGCAAGGCAGAGTTCAGCATAATCCTGGAACTCTGCTTCTGCACATCTGGAAAAGTCACCTAGAGAGAAATTGATGTAGTGGTTACAGCAAAACCCTGGCACTCTGCTTCTGCACATCTGGAAAAGTCAGCTAGAGAGAAATTGATGTGGTGGTTTTCAGCATAATCTTGGAACTCTGCTTCCACACATCTAGAAAATGTCAGCTAGAAAGAAAATGCAGAGGCAGATTTCAGCATAATCTTTGAACTCTGCTTCCACACATCTGGAAAATGTCAGCTAGAGAGAAATTGATGTGGTAGATTTCAGCATAATCTTTGTACTCTGCTTCTGCATATGTGGAAAACGTCAGCTAGAGAGAAATTGAGCTGGTAGATTTCAGCATAATCCTGGAACTCTGCTTCTGAGAATCTGGAAAATGTCAGCTAGAAAGAAATTGATGTAGATTTCAGCATAATCCTGGAACTCTGCTTCTGCACATCTGGAAAAGTCAGCTAGAGATAAATTGCAGGGCAGAGTTCAGCATAATCCTGGAACTCTGCTTCTGCACATCTGGAAAAGTCACCTAGAGAGAAATTGATGTAGTGGTTACAGCAAAACCCTGGCACTCTGCTTCTGCACATCTGGAAAAGTCAGCTAGAGAGAAATTGATGTGGTGGTTTTCAGCACAATCCTGGAACTCTGCTTCTGCACATCTGGAAAATGTCAGCTAGAGAGAAGTTTATGTGGCATATTTCAGCATAATGCTGGAACTCTGCTTCTGCACATCTAGAAAATGTAAGCTAGAGAGAAATTGATGTCGTAGATTTCAGCATAATCTTGGAACTCTGCTTCCACACATCTAGAAAATGTCAGCTAGAAAGAAAATGCAGAGGCAGATTTCAGCATAATCTTTGAACTCTGCTTCCGCACATCTGGAAAATGTCAGCTAGAGGGGAAATGCAGAGGCAGATTTCAGCATAATACTGGAACTCTGCTTCTGCACATCTGGAAAATGTCAGCTAGAAAGAAAATGCAGAGGCAGATTTCAGCATAATCTTTGAACTCTGCTTCCGCACATCTGGAAAATGTCAGCTAGAGGGGAAATGCAGAGGCAGATTTCAGCATAATACTGGAACTCTGCTTCTGCACATCTGGAAAATGTAAACTAGAGAGAAATTGATGTGGTAGATTTCAGCATAATCTTTGAACTCTGCTTCCACACATCTAGAAAATGTCAGCTAGAAAGAAAATGCAGAGGCAGATTTCAGCATAATCTTTGAACTCTGCTTCCACACATGTGGAAAATGTCAGCTAGAGAGAAATTGATGTGGTAGATTTCAGCATAATCTTTGTACTCTGCTTCTGCATATGTGGAAAACGTCAGCTAGAGAGAAATTGCAAGGCAGAGTTCAGCATAATCCTGGAACTCTGCTTGTGCACATCTGGAAAATGTAAACTAGAGAGAAATTGATGTGGTAGATTTCAGCATAATCTTTGAACTCTGCTTCTGCACATCTGGAAAATGTCAGCTGGGGAAAATTTATGTGGTATATTTCAGCATAATCTTTGCTCTCTGCTTCTGAACATCTGGAAAATGTCAGCTAGAGAATAATTGCAAGGCTGATTTCAGCATAATCGTGGAACTCTGCTTCTGCACATCTGGAAAATGTAAGCTAGAAAATTGATGTGGTAGATTTCAGCATAATATTTGAACTCTGCTTCCGCACATCTGGAAAATGTCAGCTAGAGGGAAAATGCAGAGGCAGATTTCAGCATAATCCTGGAACTCTGCTTCTGCACATCTGGAAAATGTCAGCAAGAGAGAAATTGATGTGTTAGATTTCAGCATAGTCTTTGAACTCTGCTTGTCCACATCTGGAAATTTTCACCTTGAGAAAAATTGCAAGGCAGATTTCAGCATAATCCTGGAACTCTGCTTCTGCACATCTGGAAAATGTAAGATAGAGAGAAATTGATGTGGTAGATTTCAGCATAATCTTTGAACTCTGCTTCTGCACATCTGGAGAATGTCAGCTAGAGAGAAAATGCAGAGGCAGGTTTCAGCATAATCTTTGAACTCTGCTTCCGCACATCTGGAAAATGTCAGCTAGATAGGAATTTATGTGGTAGATTTCAGCATAATATTTGAACTCTGCTTCTGCATATGTGGAAAACGTCAGCTAGAGAGAAATTGAGCTGGTAGATTTCAGCATAATCCTGGAACTCTGCTTCTGAGAATCTGGAAAATGTCAGCTAGAAAGAAATTGATGTAGATTTCAGCATAATCCTGGAACTCTGCTTCTGCACATCTGGAAAAGTCAGCTAGAGATAAATTGCAAGGCAGAGTTCAGCATAATCCTGGAACTCTGCTTCTGCACATCTGGAAAAGTCACCTAGAGAGAAATTGATGTAGTGGTTACAGCAAAACCCTGGCACTCTGCTTCTGCACATCTGGAAAAGTCAGCTAGAGAGAAATTGATGTGGTGGTTTTCAGCACAATCCTGGAACTCTGCTTCTGCACATCTGGAAAATGTCAGCTAGAGAGAAGTTTATGTGGCATATTTCAGCATAATGCTGGAACTCTGCTTCTGCACATCTAGAAAATGTAAGCTAGAGAGAAATTGATGTCGTAGATTTCAGCATAATCTTGGAACTCTGCTTCTACACATCTAGAAAATGTCAGCTAGAAAGAAAATGCAGAGGCAGATTTCAGCATAATCTTTGAACTCTGCTTCCGCACATCTGGAAAATGTCAGCTAGAGGGGAAATGCAGAGGCAGATTTCAGCATAATACTGGAACTCTGCTTCTGCACATCTGGAAAATGTAACCTAGAGAGAAATTGATGTGGTAGATTTCAGCATAATCTTTGAACTCTGCTTCTGCACATCTAGAAAATATAAGCTACAGAGAAATTGATGTCGTAGATTTCAGCATAATCTTGGAACTCTGCTTCCACACATCTAGAAAATGTCAGCTAGAAAGAAAATGCAGAGGCAGATTTCAGCATAATCTTTGAACTCTGCTTCCACACATCTGGAAAATGTCAGCTAGAGAGAAATTGATGTGGTAGATTTCAGCATAATCTTTGTACTCTGCTTCTGCATATGTGGAAAACGTCAGCTAGAGAGAAATTGAGCTGGTAGATTTCAGCATAATCCTGGAACTCTGCTTCTGCACATCTGGAAAATGTAAGATAGAGAGAAATTGATGTGGTAGATTTCAGCATAATCTTTGAACTCTGCTTCTGCACATCTGGAGAATGTCAGCTAGAGAGAAAATGCAGAGGCTGATTTCAGCATAATCCTGGAACTCTGCTTCAGCACATCTGAAAAATGTCAGCTAGATAGGAATTTATGTGGTAGATTTCAGCATAATATTTGAACTCTGCTTCTTCACATCTGGAAAATGTCAGCTAGAGAGAAGTTTATGTGGCAGATTTCAGCATAATGCTGGAACTCTGCTTCTGCACATCTAGAAAATGTAAGCTAGAGAGAAATTGATGTCGTAGATTTCAGCATAATTTTGGAACTCTGCTTCCACACATCTAGAAAATGTCAGCTAGAAAGAAAATGCAGAGGCAGATTTCAGCATAATCTTTGAACTCTGCTTCCGCACATCTGGAAAATGTCAGCTAGAGAGAAATTGATGTGGTAGATTTCAGCATAATCTTTGTACTCTGCTTCTGCATATGTGGAAAACGTCAGCTAGAGAGAAATTGAGCTGGTAGATTTCAGCATAATCCTGGAACTCTGCTTCTGAGAATCTGGAAAATGTCAGCTAGAAAGAAATTGATGTAGATTTCAGCATAATCCTGGAAATCTGCTTCTGCACATCTGGAAAAGTCAGCTAGAGAAAAATTGCAAGGCAGAGTTCAGCATAATCCTGGAACTCTGCTTCTGCACATCTGGAAAAGTCACCTAGAGATAAATTGATGTAGTGGTTACAGCAAAACCCTGGCACTCTGCTTCTGCACATCTGGAAAAGTCACCTAGAGAGAAATTGATGTAGTGGTTACAGCAAAACCCTGGCACTCTGCTTCTGCACATCTGGAAAAGTCAGCTAGAGAGAAATTGATGTTGTAGATTTCAGCATAATCGTGGAACTCTGCCTCTGCACATCTAGAAAGTCAGCTAGAGAGAAATTGATGTGGTAGATTTCAGCATAATCTTTGAACTCTGCTTCTGCACATCTGGAAAATGTCAGCTAGAGGGAAAATGCAGAGGCAGATTTCAGCATAATCCTGGAACTCTGCTTCTGCACATCTGGAAAATGTCAGCAAGAGAGAAATTGATGTGTTAGATTTCAGCATAGTCTTTGAACTCTGCTTGTCCACATCTGGAAATTTTCACCTTGAGAAAAATTGCAAGGCAGATTTCAGCATAATCCTGGAACTCTGCTTCTGCACATCTGGAAAATGTAACCTAGAGAGAAATTGATGTGGTAGATTTCAGCATAATCTTTGAACTCTGCTTCTGCACATCTAGAAAATATAAGCTACAGAGAAATTGATGTCGTAGATTTCAGCATAATCTTGGAACTCTGCTTCCACACATCTAGAAAATGTCAGCTAGAAAGAAAATGCAGAGGCAGATTTCAGCATAATCTTTGAACTCTGCTTCCACACATCTGGAAAATGTCAGCTAGAGAGAAATTGATGTGGTAGATTTCAGCATAATCTTTGTACTCTGCTTCTGCATATGTGGAAAACGTCAGCTAGAGAGAAATTGAGCTGGTAGATTTCAGCATAATCCTGGAACTCTGCTTCTGCACATCTGGAAAATGTAAGATAGAGAGAAATTGATGTGGTAGATTTCAGCATAATCTTTGAACTCTGCTTCTGCACATCTGGAGAATGTCAGCTAGAGAGAAAATGCAGAGGCTGATTTCAGCATAATCCTGGAACTCTGCTTCAGCATATCTGAAAAATGTCAGCTAGATAGGAATTTATGTGGTAGATTTCAGCATAATATTTGAACTCTGCTTCTTCACATCTGGAAAATGTCAGCTAGAGAGAAGTTTATGTGGCAGATTTCAGCATAATGCTGGAACTCTGCTTCTGCACATCTAGAAAATGTAAGCTAGAGAGAAATTGATGTCGTAGATTTCAGCATAATTTTGGAACTCTGCTTCCACACATCTAGAAAATGTCAGCTAGAAAGAAAATGCAGAGGCAGATTTCAGCATAATCTTTGAACTCTGCTTCCGCACATCTGGAAAATGTCAGCTAGAGAGAAATTGATGTGGTAGATTTCAGCATAATCTTTGTACTCTGCTTCTGCATATGTGGAAAACGTCAGCTAGAGAGAAATTGAGCTGGTAGATTTCAGCATAATCCTGGAACTCTGCTTCTGAGAATCTGGAAAATGTCAGCTAGAAAGAAATTGATGTAGATTTCAGCATAATCCTGGAAATCTGCTTCTGCACATCTGGAAAAGTCAGCTAGAGAAAAATTGCAAGGCAGAGTTCAGCATAATCCTGGAACTCTGCTTCTGCACATCTGGAAAAGTCACCTAGAGATAAATTGATGTAGTGGTTACAGCAAAACCCTGGCACTCTGCTTCTGCACATCTGGAAAAGTCACCTAGAGAGAAATTGATGTAGTGGTTACAGCAAAACCCTGGCACTCTGCTTCTGCACATCTGGAAAAGTCAGCTAGAGAGAAATTGATGTTGTAGATTTCAGCATAATCGTGGAACTCTGCCTCTGCACATCTAGAAAGTCAGCTAGAGAGAAATTGATGTGGTAGATTTCAGCATAATCTTTGAACTCTGCTTCTGCACATCTGGAAAATGTCAGCTAGAGGGAAAATGCAGAGGCAGATTTCAGCATAATCCTGGAACTCTGCTTCTGCACATCTGGAAAATGTCAGCAAGAGAGAAATTGATGTGTTAGATTTCAGCATAATCTTTGAACTCTGCTTCTGCACATCTGGAGAATGTCAGCTAGAGAGAAAATGCAGAGGCTGATTTCAGCATAATCCTGGAACTCTGCTTCAGCACATCTGAAAAATGTCAGCTAGATAGGAATTTATGTGGTAGATTTCAGCATAATATTTGAACTCTGCTTCTTCACATCTGGAAAATGTCAGCTAGAGAGAAGTTTATGTGGCAGATTTCAGCATAATGCTGGAACTCTGCTTCTGCACATCTAGAAAATGTAAGCTAGAGAGAAATTGATGTCGTAGATTTCAGCATAATCTTGGAACTCTGCTTCCACACATCTAGAAAATGTCAGCTAGAAAGAAAATGCAGAGGCAGAATTCAGCATAATCTTTGAACTCTGCTTCCGCACATCTGGAAAATGTCAGCTAGAGGGGAAATGCAGAGGCAGATTTCAGCATAATACTGGAACTCTGCTTCTGCACATCTGGAAAATGTAAACTAGAGAGAAATTGATGTGGTAGATTTCAGCATAATCTTTGAACTCTGCTTCTGCACATCTAGAAAATATAAGCTACAGAGATATTGATGTCGTAGATTTCAGCATAATCTTGGAACTCTGCTTCCACACATCTAGAAAATGTCAGCTAGAAAGAAAATGCAGAGGCAGGTTTCAGCATAATCTTTGAACTCTGCTTCCGCACATCTGGAAAATGTCAGCTAGAGAGAAATTGATGTGGTAGATTTCAGCATAATCTTTGTACTCTGCTTCTGCATATGTGGAAAACGTCAGCTAGAGAGAAATTGAGCTGGTAGATTTCAGCATAATCCTGGAACTCTGCTTCTGAGAATCTGGAAAATGTCAGCTAGAAAGAAATTGATGTAGATTTCAGCATAATCCTGGAACTCTGCTTCTGCACATCTGGAAAAGTCAGCTAGAGATAAATTGCAAGGCAGAGTTCAGCATAATCCTGGAACTCTGCTTCTGCACATCTGGAAAAGTCACCTAGAGAGAAATTGATGTGGTGGTTTTCAGCACAATCCTGGAACTCTGCTTCTGCACATCTGGAAAATGTCAGCTAGAGGGAAAATGCAGAGGCAGATTTCAGCATAATCCTGGAACTCTGCTTCTGCACATCTGGAAAATGTAAGATAGAGAGAAATTGATGTGGTAGATTTCAGCATAATCTTTGAACTCTGCTTCTCCACATCTGGAGAATGTCAGCTAGAGAGAAAATGCAGAGGCTGATTTTAGCATAATCCTGGAACTCTTCTTCAGCGCATCTGAAAAACCTCAGCTAGATAGGAATTTATGTGGTAGAATTCAGCATAATATTTGAACTCTGCTTCTTCACATCTGGAAAATGTCAGCTAGAGAGAAGTTTATGTGGCAGATTTCAGCATAATGCTGGAACTCTGCTTCTGCACATCTGGAAAATGTAAGCTAGAGAGAAATTGATGTCGTAGATTTCAGCATAATCTTGGAACTCTGCTTCCACACATCTAGAAAATGTCAGCTAGAAAGAAAATGCAGAGGCAGATTTCAGCATAATCTTTGAACTCTGCTTCCGCACATCTGGAAAATGTCAGCTAGAGAGAAATTGATGTGGTAGATTTCAGCATAATCTTTGTACTCTGCTTCTGCATATGTGGAAAACGTCAGCTAGAGAGAAATTGAGCTGGTAGATTTCAGCATAATCCTGGAACTCTGCTTCTGAGAATCTGGAAAATGTCAGCTAGAAAGAAATTGATGTAGATTTCAGCATAATCCTGGAACTCTGCTTCTGCACATCTGGAAAAGTCAGCTAGAGATAAATTGCAAGGCAGAGTTCAGCATAATCCTGGAACTCTGCTTGTGCACATCTGGAAAATGTAAACTAGAGAGAAATTGATGTGGTAGATTTCAGCATAATCTTTGAACTCTGCTTCTGCACATCTGGAAAATGTCAGCTGGGGAAAATTTATGTGGTATATTTCAGCATAATCTTTGCTCTCTGCTTCTGAACATCTGGAAAATGTCAGCTAGAGAATAATTGCAAGGCTGATTTCAGCATAATCGTGGAACTCTGCTTCTGCACATCTGGAAAATGTAAGCTAGAAAATTGATGTGGTAGATTTCAGCATAATATTTGAACTCTGCTTCCGCACATCTGGAAAATGTCAGCTAGAGGGAAAATGCAGAGGCAGATTTCAGCATAATCCTGGAACTCTGCTTCTGCACATCTGGAAAATGTCAGCAAGAGAGAAATTGATGTGTTAGATTTCAGCATAGTCTTTGAACTCTGCTTGTCCACATCTGGAAATTTTCACCTTGAGAAAAATTGCAAGGCAGATTTCAGCATAATCCTGGAACTCTGCTTCTGCACATCTGGAAAATGTAAGATAGAGAGAAATTGATGTGGTAGATTTCAGCATAATCTTGGAACTCTGCTTCCACACATCTAGAAAAAGTCAGCTAGAAAGAAAATGCAGAGGCAGATTTCAGCATAATGTTTGAACTCTGCTTCCACACATCTGGAAAATGTCAGCTAGAGAGAAATTGATGTGGTAGATTTCAGCATAATCTTTGTACTCTGCTTCTGCATATGTGGAAAACGTCAGCTAGAGAGAAATTGAGCTGGTAGATTTCAGTATAATCCTGGAACTCTGCTTCTGAGAATCTGGAAAATGTAAGATAGAGAGAAATTGATGTGGTAGATTTCAGCATAATCTTTGAACTCTGCTTCTGCACATCTGGAGAATGTCAGCTAGAGAGAAAATGCAGAGGCAGGTTTCAGCATAATCTTTGAACTCTGCTTCCGCACATCTGGAAAATGTCAGCTAGATAGGAATTTATGTGGTAGATTTCAGCATAATATTTGAACTCTGCTTCTGCATATGTGGAAAACGTCAGCTAGAGAGAAATTGAGCTGGTAGATTTCAGCATAATCCTGGAACTCTGCTTCTGAGAATCTGGAAAATGTCAGCTAGAAAGAAATTGATGTAGATTTCAGCATAATCCTGGAACTCTGCTTCTGCACATCTGGAAAAGTCAGCTAGAGATAAATTGCAAGGCAGAGTTCAGCATAATCCTGGAACTCTGCTTCTGCACATCTGGAAAAGTCACCTAGAGAGAAATTGATGTAGTGGTTACAGCAAAACCCTGGCACTCTGCTTCTGCACATCTGGAAAAGTCAGCTAGAGAGAAATTGATGTGGTGGTTTTCAGCACAATCCTGGAACTCTGCTTCTGCACATCTGGAAAATGTCAGCTAGAGAGAAGTTTATGTGGCATATTTCAGCATAATGCTGGAACTCTGCTTCTGCACATCTAGAAAATGTAAGCTAGAGAGAAATTGATGTCGTAGATTTCAGCATAATCTTGGAACTCTGCTTCTACACATCTAGAAAATGTCAGCTAGAAAGAAAATGCAGAGGCAGATTTCAGCATAATCTTTGAACTCTGCTTCCGCACATCTGGAAAATGTCAGCTAGAGGGGAAATGCAGAGGCAGATTTCAGCATAATACTGGAACTCTGCTTCTGCACATCTGGAAAATGTAACCTAGAGAGAAATTGATGTGGTAGATTTCAGCATAATCTTTGAACTCTGCTTCTGCACATCTAGAAAATATAAGCTACAGAGAAATTGATGTCGTAGATTTCAGCATAATCTTGGAACTCTGCTTCCACACATCTAGAAAATGTCAGCTAGAAAGAAAATGCAGAGGCAGATTTCAGCATAATCTTTGAACTCTGCTTCCACACATCTGGAAAATGTCAGCTAGAGAGAAATTGATGTGGTAGATTTCAGCATAATCTTTGTACTCTGCTTCTGCATATGTGGAAAACGTCAGCTAGAGAGAAATTGAGCTGGTAGATTTCAGCATAATCCTGGAACTCTGCTTCTGCACATCTGGAAAATGTAAGATAGAGAGAAATTGATGTGGTAGATTTCAGCATAATCTTTGAACTCTGCTTCTGCACATCTGGAGAATGTCAGCTAGAGAGAAAATGCAGAGGCTGATTTCAGCATAATCCTGGAACTCTGCTTCAGCACATCTGAAAAATGTCAGCTAGATAGGAATTTATGTGGTAGATTTCAGCATAATATTTGAACTCTGCTTCTTCACATCTGGAAAATGTCAGCTAGAGAGAAGTTTATGTGGCAGATTTCAGCATAATGCTGGAACTCTGCTTCTGCACATCTAGAAAATGTAAGCTAGAGAGAAATTGATGTCGTAGATTTCAGCATAATTTTGGAACTCTGCTTCCACACATCTAGAAAATGTCAGCTAGAAAGAAAATGCAGAGGCAGATTTCAGCATAATCTTTGAACTCTGCTTCCGCACATCTGGAAAATGTCAGCTAGAGAGAAATTGATGTGGTAGATTTCAGCATAATCTTTGTACTCTGCTTCTGCATATGTGGAAAACGTCAGCTAGAGAGAAATTGAGCTGGTAGATTTCAGCATAATCCTGGAACTCTGCTTCTGAGAATCTGGAAAATGTCAGCTAGAAAGAAATTGATGTAGATTTCAGCATAATCCTGGAAATCTGCTTCTGCACATCTGGAAAAGTCAGCTAGAGAAAAATTGCAAGGCAGAGTTCAGCATAATCCTGGAACTCTGCTTCTGCACATCTGGAAAAGTCACCTAGAGATAAATTGATGTAGTGGTTACAGCAAAACCCTGGCACTCTGCTTCTGCACATCTGGAAAAGTCACCTAGAGAGAAATTGATGTAGTGGTTACAGCAAAACCCTGGCACTCTGCTTCTGCACATCTGGAAAAGTCAGCTAGAGAGAAATTGATGTTGTAGATTTCAGCATAATCGTGGAACTCTGCCTCTGCACATCTAGAAAGTCAGCTAGAGAGAAATTGATGTGGTAGATTTCAGCATAATCTTTGAACTCTGCTTCTGCACATCTGGAAAATGTCAGCTAGAGGGAAAATGCAGAGGCAGATTTCAGCATAATCCTGGAACTCTGCTTCTGCACATCTGGAAAATGTCAGCAAGAGAGAAATTGATGTGTTAGATTTCAGCATAGTCTTTGAACTCTGCTTGTCCACATCTGGAAATTTTCACCTTGAGAAAAATTGCAAGGCAGATTTCAGCATAATCCTGGAACTCTGCTTCTGCACATCTGGAAAATGTAACCTAGAGAGAAATTGATGTGGTAGATTTCAGCATAATCTTTGAACTCTGCTTCTGCACATCTAGAAAATATAAGCTACAGAGAAATTGATGTCGTAGATTTCAGCATAATCTTGGAACTCTGCTTCCACACATCTAGAAAATGTCAGCTAGAAAGAAAATGCAGAGGCAGATTTCAGCATAATCTTTGAACTCTGCTTCCACACATCTGGAAAATGTCAGCTAGAGAGAAATTGATGTGGTAGATTTCAGCATAATCTTTGTACTCTGCTTCTGCATATGTGGAAAACGTCAGCTAGAGAGAAATTGAGCTGGTAGATTTCAGCATAATCCTGGAACTCTGCTTCTGCACATCTGGAAAATGTAAGATAGAGAGAAATTGATGTGGTAGATTTCAGCATAATCTTTGAACTCTGCTTCTGCACATCTGGAGAATGTCAGCTAGAGAGAAAATGCAGAGGCTGATTTCAGCATAATCCTGGAACTCTGCTTCAGCATATCTGAAAAATGTCAGCTAGATAGGAATTTATGTGGTAGATTTCAGCATAATATTTGAACTCTGCTTCTTCACATCTGGAAAATGTCAGCTAGAGAGAAGTTTATGTGGCAGATTTCAGCATAATGCTGGAACTCTGCTTCTGCACATCTAGAAAATGTAAGCTAGAGAGAAATTGATGTCGTAGATTTCAGCATAATTTTGGAACTCTGCTTCCACACATCTAGAAAATGTCAGCTAGAAAGAAAATGCAGAGGCAGATTTCAGCATAATCTTTGAACTCTGCTTCCGCACATCTGGAAAATGTCAGCTAGAGAGAAATTGATGTGGTAGATTTCAGCATAATCTTTGTACTCTGCTTCTGCATATGTGGAAAACGTCAGCTAGAGAGAAATTGAGCTGGTAGATTTCAGCATAATCCTGGAACTCTGCTTCTGAGAATCTGGAAAATGTCAGCTAGAAAGAAATTGATGTAGATTTCAGCATAATCCTGGAAATCTGCTTCTGCACATCTGGAAAAGTCAGCTAGAGAAAAATTGCAAGGCAGAGTTCAGCATAATCCTGGAACTCTGCTTCTGCACATCTGGAAAAGTCACCTAGAGATAAATTGATGTAGTGGTTACAGCAAAACCCTGGCACTCTGCTTCTGCACATCTGGAAAAGTCACCTAGAGAGAAATTGATGTAGTGGTTACAGCAAAACCCTGGCACTCTGCTTCTGCACATCTGGAAAAGTCAGCTAGAGAGAAATTGATGTTGTAGATTTCAGCATAATCGTGGAACTCTGCCTCTGCACATCTAGAAAGTCAGCTAGAGAGAAATTGATGTGGTAGATTTCAGCATAATCTTTGAACTCTGCTTCTGCACATCTGGAAAATGTCAGCTAGAGGGAAAATGCAGAGGCAGATTTCAGCATAATCCTGGAACTCTGCTTCTGCACATCTGGAAAATGTCAGCAAGAGAGAAATTGATGTGTTAGATTTCAGCATAATCTTTGAACTCTGCTTCTGCACATCTGGAGAATGTCAGCTAGAGAGAAAATGCAGAGGCTGATTTCAGCATAATCCTGGAACTCTGCTTCAGCACATCTGAAAAATGTCAGCTAGATAGGAATTTATGTGGTAGATTTCAGCATAATATTTGAACTCTGCTTCTTCACATCTGGAAAATGTCAGCTAGAGAGAAGTTTATGTGGCAGATTTCAGCATAATGCTGGAACTCTGCTTCTGCACATCTAGAAAATGTAAGCTAGAGAGAAATTGATGTCGTAGATTTCAGCATAATCTTGGAACTCTGCTTCCACACATCTAGAAAATGTCAGCTAGAAAGAAAATGCAGAGGCAGAATTCAGCATAATCTTTGAACTCTGCTTCCGCACATCTGGAAAATGTCAGCTAGAGGGGAAATGCAGAGGCAGATTTCAGCATAATACTGGAACTCTGCTTCTGCACATCTGGAAAATGTAAACTAGAGAGAAATTGATGTGGTAGATTTCAGCATAATCTTTGAACTCTGCTTCTGCACATCTAGAAAATATAAGCTACAGAGATATTGATGTCGTAGATTTCAGCATAATCTTGGAACTCTGCTTCCACACATCTAGAAAATGTCAGCTAGAAAGAAAATGCAGAGGCAGGTTTCAGCATAATCTTTGAACTCTGCTTCCGCACATCTGGAAAATGTCAGCTAGAGAGAAATTGATGTGGTAGATTTCAGCATAATCTTTGTACTCTGCTTCTGCATATGTGGAAAACGTCAGCTAGAGAGAAATTGAGCTGGTAGATTTCAGCATAATCCTGGAACTCTGCTTCTGAGAATCTGGAAAATGTCAGCTAGAAAGAAATTGATGTAGATTTCAGCATAATCCTGGAACTCTGCTTCTGCACATCTGGAAAAGTCAGCTAGAGATAAATTGCAAGGCAGAGTTCAGCATAATCCTGGAACTCTGCTTCTGCACATCTGGAAAAGTCACCTAGAGAGAAATTGATGTGGTGGTTTTCAGCACAATCCTGGAACTCTGCTTCTGCACATCTGGAAAATGTCAGCTAGAGGGAAAATGCAGAGGCAGATTTCAGCATAATCCTGGAACTCTGCTTCTGCACATCTGGAAAATGTAAGATAGAGAGAAATTGATGTGGTAGATTTCAGCATAATCTTTGAACTCTGCTTCTCCACATCTGGAGAATGTCAGCTAGAGAGAAAATGCAGAGGCTGATTTTAGCATAATCCTGGAACTCTTCTTCAGCGCATCTGAAAAACCTCAGCTAGATAGGAATTTATGTGGTAGAATTCAGCATAATATTTGAACTCTGCTTCTTCACATCTGGAAAATGTCAGCTAGAGAGAAGTTTATGTGGCAGATTTCAGCATAATGCTGGAACTCTGCTTCTGCACATCTGGAAAATGTAAGCTAGAGAGAAATTGATGTCGTAGATTTCAGCATAATCTTGGAACTCTGCTTCCACACATCTAGAAAATGTCAGCTAGAAAGAAAATGCAGAGGCAGATTTCAGCATAATCTTTGAACTCTGCTTCCGCACATCTGGAAAATGTCAGCTAGAGAGAAATTGATGTGGTAGATTTCAGCATAATCTTTGTACTCTGCTTCTGCATATGTGGAAAACGTCAGCTAGAGAGAAATTGAGCTGGTAGATTTCAGCATAATCCTGGAACTCTGCTTCTGAGAATCTGGAAAATGTCAGCTAGAAAGAAATTGATGTAGATTTCAGCATAATCCTGGAACTCTGCTTCTGCACATCTGGAAAAGTCAGCTAGAGATAAATTGCAAGGCAGAGTTCAGCATAATCCTGGAACTCTGCTTGTGCACATCTGGAAAATGTAAACTAGAGAGAAATTGATGTGGTAGATTTCAGCATAATCTTTGAACTCTGCTTCTGCACATCTGGAAAATGTCAGCTGGGGAAAATTTATGTGGTATATTTCAGCATAATCTTTGCTCTCTGCTTCTGAACATCTGGAAAATGTCAGCTAGAGAATAATTGCAAGGCTGATTTCAGCATAATCGTGGAACTCTGCTTCTGCACATCTGGAAAATGTAAGCTAGAAAATTGATGTGGTAGATTTCAGCATAATATTTGAACTCTGCTTCCGCACATCTGGAAAATGTCAGCTAGAGGGAAAATGCAGAGGCAGATTTCAGCATAATCCTGGAACTCTGCTTCTGCACATCTGGAAAATGTCAGCAAGAGAGAAATTGATGTGTTAGATTTCAGCATAGTCTTTGAACTCTGCTTGTCCACATCTGGAAATTTTCACCTTGAGAAAAATTGCAAGGCAGATTTCAGCATAATCCTGGAACTCTGCTTCTGCACATCTGGAAAATGTAAGATAGAGAGAAATTGATGTGGTAGATTTCAGCATAATCTTTGAACTCTGCTTCTGCACATCTGGAGAATGTCAGCTAGAGAGAAAATGCAGAGGCTGATTTCAGCATAATCCTGGAACTCTGCTTCAGCACATCTGAAAAATGTCAGCTAGATAGGAATTTATGTGGTAGATTTCAGCATAATATTTGAACTCTGCTTCTTCACATCTGGAAAATGTCAGCTAGAGAGAAGTTTATGTGGCAGATTTCAGCATAATGCTGGAACTCTGTTTCTGCACATCTAGAGAATGTAAGCTAGAGAGAAATTGATGTCGTAGATTTCAGCATAATCCTGGAAATCTGCTTCTGCACATCTGGAAAAGTCAGCTAGAGATAAATTGCAAGGCAGAGTTCAGCATAATCCTGGAACTCTGCTTCTGCACATCTGGAAAAGTCACCTAGAGAGAAATTGATGTAGTGGTTACAGCAAAACCCTGGCACTCTGCTTCTGCACATCTGGAAAAGTCAGCTAGAGAGAAATTGATGTGGTGGTTTTCAGCATAATCTTGGAACTCTGCTTCCACACATCTAGAAAATGTCAGCTAGAAAGAAAATGCAGAGGCAGATTTCAGCATAATCTTTGAACTCTGCTTCCACACATCTGGAAAATGTCAGCTAGAGAGAAATTGATGTGGTAGATTTCAGCATAATCTTTGTACTCTGCTTCTGCATATGTGGAAAACGTCAGCTAGAGAGAAATTGAGCTGGTAGATTTCAGCATAATCCTGGAACTCTGCTTCTGAGAATCTGGAAAATGTCAGCTAGAAAGAAATTGATGTAGATTTCAGCATAATCCTGGAACTCTGCTTCTGCACATCTGGAAAAGTCAGCTAGAGATAAATTGCAGGGCAGAGTTCAGCATAATCCTGGAACTCTGCTTCTGCACATCTGGAAAAGTCACCTAGAGAGAAATTGATGTAGTGGTTACAGCAAAACCCTGGCACTCTGCTTCTGCACATCTGGAAAAGTCAGCTAGAGAGAAATTGATGTGGTGGTTTTCAGCACAATCCTGGAACTCTGCTTCTGCACATCTGGAAAATGTCAGCTAGAGAGAAGTTTATGTGGCATATTTCAGCATAATGCTGGAACTCTGCTTCTGCACATCTAGAAAATGTAAGCTAGAGAGAAATTGATGTCGTAGATTTCAGCATAATCTTGGAACTCTGCTTCCACACATCTAGAAAATGTCAGCTAGAAAGAAAATGCAGAGGCAGATTTCAGCATAATCTTTGAACTCTGCTTCCGCACATCTGGAAAATGTCAGCTAGAGGGGAAATGCAGAGGCAGATTTCAGCATAATACTGGAACTCTGCTTCTGCACATCTGGAAAATGTCAGCTAGAAAGAAAATGCAGAGGCAGATTTCAGCATAATCTTTGAACTCTGCTTCCGCACATCTGGAAAATGTCAGCTAGAGGGGAAATGCAGAGGCAGATTTCAGCATAATACTGGAACTCTGCTTCTGCACATCTGGAAAATGTAAACTAGAGAGAAATTGATGTGGTAGATTTCAGCATAATCTTTGAACTCTGCTTCCACACATCTAGAAAATGTCAGCTAGAAAGAAAATGCAGAGGCAGATTTCAGCATAATCTTTGAACTCTGCTTCCACACATGTGGAAAATGTCAGCTAGAGAGAAATTGATGTGGTAGATTTCAGCATAATCTTTGTACTCTGCTTCTGCATATGTGGAAAACGTCAGCTAGAGAGAAATTGCAAGGCAGAGTTCAGCATAATCCTGGAACTCTGCTTGTGCACATCTGGAAAATGTAAACTAGAGAGAAATTGATGTGGTAGATTTCAGCATAATCTTTGAACTCTGCTTCTGCACATCTGGAAAATGTCAGCTGGGGAAAATTTATGTGGTATATTTCAGCATAATCTTTGCTCTCTGCTTCTGAACATCTGGAAAATGTCAGCTAGAGAATAATTGCAAGGCTGATTTCAGCATAATCGTGGAACTCTGCTTCTGCACATCTGGAAAATGTAAGCTAGAAAATTGATGTGGTAGATTTCAGCATAATATTTGAACTCTGCTTCCGCACATCTGGAAAATGTCAGCTAGAGGGAAAATGCAGAGGCAGATTTCAGCATAATCCTGGAACTCTGCTTCTGCACATCTGGAAAATGTCAGCAAGAGAGAAATTGATGTGTTAGATTTCAGCATAGTCTTTGAACTCTGCTTGTCCACATCTGGAAATTTTCACCTTGAGAAAAATTGCAAGGCAGATTTCAGCATAATCCTGGAACTCTGCTTCTGCACATCTGGAAAATGTAAGATAGAGAGAAATTGATGTGGTAGATTTCAGCATAATCTTTGAACTCTGCTTCTGCACATCTGGAGAATGTCAGCTAGAGAGAAAATGCAGAGGCAGGTTTCAGCATAATCTTTGAACTCTGCTTCCGCACATCTGGAAAATGTCAGCTAGATAGGAATTTATGTGGTAGATTTCAGCATAATATTTGAACTCTGCTTCTGCATATGTGGAAAACGTCAGCTAGAGAGAAATTGAGCTGGTAGATTTCAGCATAATCCTGGAACTCTGCTTCTGAGAATCTGGAAAATGTCAGCTAGAAAGAAATTGATGTAGATTTCAGCATAATCCTGGAACTCTGCTTCTGCACATCTGGAAAAGTCAGCTAGAGATAAATTGCAAGGCAGAGTTCAGCATAATCCTGGAACTCTGCTTCTGCACATCTGGAAAAGTCACCTAGAGAGAAATTGATGTAGTGGTTACAGCAAAACCCTGGCACTCTGCTTCTGCACATCTGGAAAAGTCAGCTAGAGAGAAATTGATGTGGTGGTTTTCAGCACAATCCTGGAACTCTGCTTCTGCACATCTGGAAAATGTCAGCTAGAGAGAAGTTTATGTGGCATATTTCAGCATAATGCTGGAACTCTGCTTCTGCACATCTAGAAAATGTAAGCTAGAGAGAAATTGATGTCGTAGATTTCAGCATAATCTTGGAACTCTGCTTCTACACATCTAGAAAATGTCAGCTAGAAAGAAAATGCAGAGGCAGATTTCAGCATAATCTTTGAACTCTGCTTCCGCACATCTGGAAAATGTCAGCTAGAGGGGAAATGCAGAGGCAGATTTCAGCATAATACTGGAACTCTGCTTCTGCACATCTGGAAAATGTAACCTAGAGAGAAATTGATGTGGTAGATTTCAGCATAATCTTTGAACTCTGCTTCTGCACATCTAGAAAATATAAGCTACAGAGAAATTGATGTCGTAGATTTCAGCATAATCTTGGAACTCTGCTTCCACACATCTAGAAAATGTCAGCTAGAAAGAAAATGCAGAGGCAGATTTCAGCATAATCTTTGAACTCTGCTTCCACACATCTGGAAAATGTCAGCTAGAGAGAAATTGATGTGGTAGATTTCAGCATAATCTTTGTACTCTGCTTCTGCATATGTGGAAAACGTCAGCTAGAGAGAAATTGAGCTGGTAGATTTCAGCATAATCCTGGAACTCTGCTTCTGCACATCTGGAAAATGTAAGATAGAGAGAAATTGATGTGGTAGATTTCAGCATAATCTTTGAACTCTGCTTCTGCACATCTGGAGAATGTCAGCTAGAGAGAAAATGCAGAGGCTGATTTCAGCATAATCCTGGAACTCTGCTTCAGCACATCTGAAAAATGTCAGCTAGATAGGAATTTATGTGGTAGATTTCAGCATAATATTTGAACTCTGCTTCTTCACATCTGGAAAATGTCAGCTAGAGAGAAGTTTATGTGGCAGATTTCAGCATAATGCTGGAACTCTGCTTCTGCACATCTAGAAAATGTAAGCTAGAGAGAAATTGATGTCGTAGATTTCAGCATAATTTTGGAACTCTGCTTCCACACATCTAGAAAATGTCAGCTAGAAAGAAAATGCAGAGGCAGATTTCAGCATAATCTTTGAACTCTGCTTCCGCACATCTGGAAAATGTCAGCTAGAGAGAAATTGATGTGGTAGATTTCAGCATAATCTTTGTACTCTGCTTCTGCATATGTGGAAAACGTCAGCTAGAGAGAAATTGAGCTGGTAGATTTCAGCATAATCCTGGAACTCTGCTTCTGAGAATCTGGAAAATGTCAGCTAGAAAGAAATTGATGTAGATTTCAGCATAATCCTGGAAATCTGCTTCTGCACATCTGGAAAAGTCAGCTAGAGAAAAATTGCAAGGCAGAGTTCAGCATAATCCTGGAACTCTGCTTCTGCACATCTGGAAAAGTCACCTAGAGATAAATTGATGTAGTGGTTACAGCAAAACCCTGGCACTCTGCTTCTGCACATCTGGAAAAGTCACCTAGAGAGAAATTGATGTAGTGGTTACAGCAAAACCCTGGCACTCTGCTTCTGCACATCTGGAAAAGTCAGCTAGAGAGAAATTGATGTTGTAGATTTCAGCATAATCGTGGAACTCTGCCTCTGCACATCTAGAAAGTCAGCTAGAGAGAAATTGATGTGGTAGATTTCAGCATAATCTTTGAACTCTGCTTCTGCACATCTGGAAAATGTCAGCTAGAGGGAAAATGCAGAGGCAGATTTCAGCATAATCCTGGAACTCTGCTTCTGCACATCTGGAAAATGTCAGCAAGAGAGAAATTGATGTGTTAGATTTCAGCATAGTCTTTGAACTCTGCTTGTCCACATCTGGAAATTTTCACCTTGAGAAAAATTGCAAGGCAGATTTCAGCATAATCCTGGAACTCTGCTTCTGCACATCTGGAAAATGTCAGCTAGAGGGAAAATGCAGAGGCAGATTTCAGCATAATCCTGGAACTCTGCTTCTGCACATCTGGAAAATGTAAGATAGAGAGAAATTGATGTGGTAGATTTCACCATAATCTTTGAACTCTGCTTCTGCACATCTGGAGAATGTCAGCTAGAGAGAAAATGCAGAGGCTGATTTCAGCATAATCCTGGAACTCTGCTTCAGCACATCTGAAAAATGTCAGCTAGATAGGAATTTATGTGGTAGATTTCAGCATAATATTTGAACTCTGCTTCTTCACATCTGGAAAATGTCAGCTAGAGAGAAGTTTATGTGGCAGATTTCAGCATAATGCTGGAACTCTGCTTCTGCACATCTAGAAAATGTAAGCTAGAGAGAAATTGATGTCGTAGATTTCAGCATAATCTTGGAACTCTGCTTCCACACATCTAGAAAATGTCAGCTAGAAAGAAAATGCAGAGGCAGAATTCAGCATAATCTTTGAACTCTGCTTCCGCACATCTGGAAAATGTCAGCTAGAGGGGAAATGCAAAGGCAGATTTCAGCATAATACTGGAACTCTGCTTCTGCACATCTGGAAAATGTAAACTAGAGAGAAATTGATGTGGTAGATTTCAGCATAATCTTTGAACTCTGCTTCTGCACATCTAGAAAATATAAGCTACAGAGAAATTGATGTCGTAGATTTCAGCATAATCTTGGAACTCTGCTTCCACACATCTAGAAAATGTCAGCTAGAAAGAAAATGCAGAGGCAGATTTCAGCATAATCTTTGAACTCTGCTTCCGCACATCTGGAAAATGTCAGCTAGAGAGAAATTGATGTGGTAGATTTCAGCATAATCTTTGTACTCTGCTTCTGCATATGTGGAAAACGTCAGCTAGAGAGAAATTGAGCTGGTAGATTTCAGCATAATCCTGGAACTCTGCTTCTGAGAATCTGGAAAATGTCAGCTAGAAAGAAATTGATGTAGATTTCAGCATAATCCTGGAACTCTGCTTCTGCACATCTGGAAAAGTCAGCTAGAGATAAATTGCAAGGCAGAGTTCAGCATAATCCTGGAACTCTGCTTCTGCACATCTGGAAAAGTCACCTAGAGAGAAATTGATGTAGTGGTTACAGCAAAACCCTGGCACTCTGCTTCTGCACATCTGGAAAAGTCAGCTAGAGAGAAATTGATGTGGTGGTTTTCAGCACAATCCTGGAACTCTGCTTCTGCACATCTGGAAAATGTCAGCTAGAGGGAAAATGCAGAGGCAGATTTCAGCATAATCCTGGAACTCTGCTTCTGCACATCTGGAAAATGTAAGATAGAGAGAAATTGATGTGGTAGATTTCAGCATAATCTTTGAACTCTGCTTCTGCACATCTGGAGAATGTCAGCTAGAGAGAAAATGCAGAGGCTGATTTTAGCATAATCCTGGAACTCTTCTTCAGCGCATCTGAAAAACCTCAGCTAGATAGGAATTTATGTGGTAGAATTCAGCATAATATTTGAACTCTGCTTCTTCACATCTGGAAAATGTCAGCTAGAGAGAAGTTTATGTGGCAGATTTCAGCATAATGCTGGAACTCTGCTTCTGCACATCTGGAAAATGTAAGCTAGAGAGAAATTGATGTCGTAGATTTCAGCATAATCTTGGAACTCTGCTTCCACACATCTAGAAAATGTCAGCTAGAAAGAAAATGCAGAGGCAGATTTCAGCATAATCTTTGAACTCTGCTTCCGCACATCTGGAAAATGTCAGCTAGAGAGAAATTGATGTGGTAGATTTCAGCATAATCTTTGTACTCTGCTTCTGCATATGTGGAAAAAGTCAGCTAGAGAGAAATTGAGCTGGTAGATTTCAGCATAATCCTGGAACTCTGCTTCTGAGAATCTGGAAAATGTCAGCTAGAAAGAAATTGATGTAGATTTCAGCATAATCCTGGAACTCTGCTTCTGCACATCTGGAAAAGTCAGCTAGAGATAAATTGCAAGGCAGAGTTCAGCATAATCCTGGAACTCTGCTTCTGCACATCTGGAAAAGTCACCTAGAGAGAAATTGATGTAGTGGTTACAGCAAAACCCTGGCACTCTGCTTCTGCACATCTGGAAAAGTCAGCTAGAGAGAAATTGATGTGGTGGTTTTCAGCACAATCCTGGAACTCTGCTTCTGCACATCTGGAAAATGTCAGCTAGAGAGAAGTTTATGTGGCATATTTCAGCATAATGCTGGAACTCTGCTTCTGCACATCTAGAAAATGTAAGCTAGAGAGAAATTGATGTCGTAGATTTCAGCATAATCTTGGAACTCTGCTTCTACACATCTAGAAAATGTCAGCTAGAAAGAAAATGCAGAGGCAGATTTCAGCATAATCTTTGAACTCTGCTTCCGCACATCTGGAAAATGTCAGCTAGAGGGGAAATGCAGAGGCAGATTTCAGCATAATACTGGAACTCTGCTTCTGCACATCTGGAAAATGTAACCTAGAGAGAAATTGATGTGGTAGATTTCAGCATAATCTTTGAACTCTGCTTCTGCACATCTAGAAAATATAAGCTACAGAGAAATTGATGTCGTAGATTTCAGCATAATCTTGGAACTCTGCTTCCACACATCTAGAAAATGTCAGCTAGAAAGAAAATGCAGAGGCAGATTTCAGCATAATCTTTGAACTCTGCTTCCACACATCTGGAAAATGTCAGCTAGAGAGAAATTGATGTGGTAGATTTCAGCATAATCTTTGTACTCTGCTTCTGCATATGTGGAAAACGTCAGCTAGAGAGAAATTGAGCTGGTAGATTTCAGCATAATCCTGGAACTCTGCTTCTGCACATCTGGAAAATGTAAGATAGAGAGAAATTGATGTGGTAGATTTCAGCATAATCTTTGAACTCTGCTTCTGCACATCTGGAGAATGTCAGCTAGAGAGAAAATGCAGAGGCTGATTTCAGCATAATCCTGGAACTCTGCTTCAGCACATCTGAAAAATGTCAGCTAGATAGGAATTTATGTGGTAGATTTCAGCATAATATTTGAACTCTGCTTCTTCACATCTGGAAAATGTCAGCTAGAGAGAAGTTTATGTGGCAGATTTCAGCATAATGCTGGAACTCTGCTTCTGCACATCTAGAAAATGTAAGCTAGAGAGAAATTGATGTCGTAGATTTCAGCATAATTTTGGAACTCTGCTTCCACACATCTAGAAAATGTCAGCTAGAAAGAAAATGCAGAGGCAGATTTCAGCATAATCTTTGAACTCTGCTTCCGCACATCTGGAAAATGTCAGCTAGAGAGAAATTGATGTGGTAGATTTCAGCATAATCTTTGTACTCTGCTTCTGCATATGTGGAAAACGTCAGCTAGAGAGAAATTGAGCTGGTAGATTTCAGCATAATCCTGGAACTCTGCTTCTGAGAATCTGGAAAATGTCAGCTAGAAAGAAATTGATGTAGATTTCAGCATAATCCTGGAAATCTGCTTCTGCACATCTGGAAAAGTCAGCTAGAGAAAAATTGCAAGGCAGAGTTCAGCATAATCCTGGAACTCTGCTTCTGCACATCTGGAAAAGTCACCTAGAGATAAATTGATGTAGTGGTTACAGCAAAACCCTGGCACTCTGCTTCTGCACATCTGGAAAAGTCACCTAGAGAGAAATTGATGTAGTGGTTACAGCAAAACCCTGGCACTCTGCTTCTGCACATCTGGAAAAGTCAGCTAGAGAGAAATTGATGTTGTAGATTTCAGCATAATCGTGGAACTCTGCCTCTGCACATCTAGAAAGTCAGCTAGAGAGAAATTGATGTGGTAGATTTCAGCATAATCTTTGAACTCTGCTTCTGCACATCTGGAAAATGTCAGCTAGAGGGAAAATGCAGAGGCAGATTTCAGCATAATCCTGGAACTCTGTTTCTGCACATCTGGAAAATGTCAGCAAGAGAGAAATTGATGTGTTAGATTTCAGCATAGTCTTTGAACTCTGCTTGTCCACATCTGGAAATTTTCACCTTGAGAAAAATTGCAAGGCAGATTTCAGCATAATCCTGGAACTCTGCTTCTGCACATCTGGAAAATGTCAGCTAGAGGGAAAATGCAGAGGCAGATTTCAGCATAATCCTGGAACTCTGCTTCTGCACATCTGGAAAATGTAAGATAGAGAGAAATTGATGTGGTAGATTTCACCATAATCTTTGAACTCTGCTTCTGCACATCTGGAGAATGTCAGCTAGAGAGAAAATGCAGAGGCTGATTTCAGCATAATCCTGGAACTCTGCTTCAGCACATCTGAAAAATGTCAGCTAGATAGGAATTTATGTGGTAGATTTCAGCATAATATTTGAACTCTGCTTCTTCACATCTGGAAAATGTCAGCTAGAGAGAAGTTTATGTGGCAGATTTCAGCATAATGCTGGAACTCTGCTTCTGCACATCTAGAAAATGTAAGCTAGAGAGAAATTGATGTCGTAGATTTCAGCATAATCTTGGAACTCTGCTTCCACACATCTAGAAAATGTCAGCTAGAAAGAAAATGCAGAGGCAGAATTCAGCATAATCTTTGAACTCTGCTTCCGCACATCTGGAAAATGTCAGCTAGAGGGGAAATGCAAAGGCAGATTTCAGCATAATACTGGAACTCTGCTTCTGCACATCTGGAAAATGTAAACTAGAGAGAAATTGATGTGGTAGATTTCAGCATAATCTTTGAACTCTGCTTCTGCACATCTAGAAAATATAAGCTACAGAGAAATTGATGTCGTAGATTTCAGCATAATCTTGGAACTCTGCTTCCACACATCTAGAAAATGTCAGCTAGAAAGAAAATGCAGAGGCAGATTTCAGCATAATCTTTGAACTCTGCTTCCGCACATCTGGAAAATGTCAGCTAGAGAGAAATTGATGTGGTAGATTTCAGCATAATCTTTGTACTCTGCTTCTGCATATGTGGAAAACGTCAGCTAGAGAGAAATTGAGCTGGTAGATTTCAGCATAATCCTGGAACTCTGCTTCTGAGAATCTGGAAAATGTCAGCTAGAAAGAAATTGATGTAGATTTCAGCATAATCCTGGAACTCTGCTTCTGCACATCTGGAAAAGTCAGCTAGAGATAAATTGCAAGGCAGAGTTCAGCATAATCCTGGAACTCTGCTTCTGCACATCTGGAAAAGTCACCTAGAGAGAAATTGATGTAGTGGTTACAGCAAAACCCTGGCACTCTGCTTCTGCACATCTGGAAAAGTCAGCTAGAGAGAAATTGATGTGGTGGTTTTCAGCACAATCCTGGAACTCTGCTTCTGCACATCTGGAAAATGTCAGCTAGAGGGAAAATGCAGAGGCAGATTTCAGCATAATCCTGGAACTCTGCTTCTGCACATCTGGAAAATGTAAGATAGAGAGAAATTGATGTGGTAGATTTCAGCATAATCTTTGAACTCTGCTTCTGCACATCTGGAGAATGTCAGCTAGAGAGAAAATGCAGAGGCTGATTTTAGCATAATCCTGGAACTCTTCTTCAGCGCATCTGAAAAACCTCAGCTAGATAGGAATTTATGTGGTAGAATTCAGCATAATATTTGAACTCTGCTTCTTCACATCTGGAAAATGTCAGCTAGAGAGAAGTTTATGTGGCAGATTTCAGCATAATGCTGGAACTCTGCTTCTGCACATCTGGAAAATGTAAGCTAGAGAGAAATTGATGTCGTAGATTTCAGCATAATCTTGGAACTCTGCTTCCACACATCTAGAAAATGTCAGCTAGAAAGAAAATGCAGAGGCAGATTTCAGCATAATCTTTGAACTCTGCTTCCGCACATCTGGAAAATGTCAGCTAGAGAGAAATTGATGTGGTAGATTTCAGCATAATCTTTGTACTCTGCTTCTGCATATGTGGAAAAAGTCAGCTAGAGAGAAATTGAGCTGGTAGATTTCAGCATAATCCTGGAACTCTGCTTCTGAGAATCTGGAAAATGTCAGCTAGAAAGAAATTGATGTAGATTTCAGCATAATCCTGGAACTCTGCTTCTGCACATCTGGAAAAGTCAGCTAGAGATAAATTGCAAGGCAGAGTTCAGCATAATCCTGGAACTCTGCTTGTGCACATCTGGAAAATGTAAACTAGAGAGAAATTGATGTGGTAGATTTCAGCATAATCTTTGAACTCTGCTTCTGCACATCTGGAAAATGTCAGCTGGGGAAAATTTATGTGGTATATTTCAGCATAATCTTTGCTCTCTGCTTCTGAACATCTGGAAAATGTCAGCTAGAGAATAATTGCAAGGCTGATTTCAGCATAATCGTGGAACTCTGCTTCTGCACATCTGGAAAATGTAAGCTAGAAAATTGATGTGGTAGATTTCAGCATAATATTTGAACTCTGCTTCCGCACATCTGGAAAATGTCAGCTAGAGGGAAAATGCAGAGGCAGATTTCAGCATAATCCTGGAACTCTGCTTCTGCACATCTGGAAAATGTCAGCAAGAGAGAAATTGATGTGTTAGATTTCAGCATAGTCTTTGAACTCTGCTTGTCCACATCTGGAAATTTTCACCTTGAGAAAAATTGCAAGGCAGATTTCAGCATAATCCTGGAACTCTGCTTCTGCACATCTGGAAAATGTAAGATAGAGAGAAATTGATGTGGTAGATTTCAGCATAATCTTTGAACTCTGCTTCTGCACATCTGGAGAATGTCAGCTAGAGAGAAAATGCAGAGGCTGATTTCAGCATAATCCTGGAACTCTGCTTCAGCACATCTGAAAAATGTCAGCTAGATAGGAATTTATGTGGTAGATTTCAGCATAATATTTGAACTCTGCTTCTTCACATCTGGAAAATGTCAGCTAGAGAGAAGTTTATGTGGCAGATTTCAGCATAATGCTGGAACTCTGTTTCTGCACATCTAGAGAATGTAAGCTAGAGAGAAATTGATGTCGTAGATTTCAGCATAATCCTGGAAATCTGCTTCTGCACATCTGGAAAAGTCAGCTAGAGATAAATTGCAAGGCAGAGTTCAGCATAATCCTGGAACTCTGCTTCTGCACATCTGGAAAAGTCACCTAGAGAGAAATTGATGTAGTGGTTACAGCAAAACCCTGGCACTCTGCTTCTGCACATCTGGAAAAGTCAGCTAGAGAGAAATTGATGTGGTGGTTTTCAGCATAATCTTGGAACTCTGCTTCCACACATCTAGAAAATGTCAGCTAGAAAGAAAATGCAGAGGCAGATTTCAGCATAATCTTTGAACTCTGCTTCCACACATCTGGAAAATGTCAGCTAGAGAGAAATTGATGTGGTAGATTTCAGCATAATCTTTGTACTCTGCTTCTGCATATGTGGAAAACGTCAGCTAGAGAGAAATTGAGCTGGTAGATTTCAGCATAATCCTGGAACTCTGCTTCTGAGAATCTGGAAAATGTCAGCTAGAAAGAAATTGATGTAGATTTCAGCATAATCCTGGAACTCTGCTTCTGCACATCTGGAAAAGTCAGCTAGAGATAAATTGCAGGGCAGAGTTCAGCATAATCCTGGAACTCTGCTTCTGCACATCTGGAAAAGTCACCTAGAGAGAAATTGATGTAGTGGTTACAGCAAAACCCTGGCACTCTGCTTCTGCACATCTGGAAAAGTCAGCTAGAGAGAAATTGATGTGGTGGTTTTCAGCACAATCCTGGAACTCTGCTTCTGCACATCTGGAAAATGTCAGCTAGAGAGAAGTTTATGTGGCATATTTCAGCATAATGCTGGAACTCTGCTTCTGCACATCTAGAAAATGTAAGCTAGAGAGAAATTGATGTCGTAGATTTCAGCATAATCTTGGAACTCTGCTTCCACACATCTAGAAAATGTCAGCTAGAAAGAAAATGCAGAGGCAGATTTCAGCATAATCTTTGAACTCTGCTTCCGCACATCTGGAAAATGTCAGCTAGAGGGGAAATGCAGAGGCAGATTTCAGCATAATACTGGAACTCTGCTTCTGCACATCTGGAAAATGTAAACTAGAGAGAAATTGATGTGGTAGATTTCAGCATAATCTTTGAACTCTGCTTCTGCACATCTAGAAAATATAAGCTACAGAGAAATTGATGTCGTAGATTTCAGCATAATCTTGGAACTCTGCTTCCACACATCTAGAAAATGTCAGCTAGAAAGAAAATGCAGAGGCAGATTTCAGCATAATCTTTGAACTCTGCTTCCACACATGTGGAAAATGTCAGCTAGAGAGAAATTGATGTGGTAGATTTCAGCATAATCTTTGTACTCTGCTTCTGCATATGTGGAAAACGTCAGCTAGAGAGAAATTGCAAGGCAGAGTTCAGCATAATCCTGGAACTCTGCTTGTGCACATCTGGAAAATGTAAACTAGAGAGAAATTGATGTGGTAGATTTCAGCATAATCTTTGAACTCTGCTTCTGCACATCTGGAAAATGTCAGCTGGGGAAAATTTATGTGGTATATTTCAGCATAATCTTTGCTCTCTGCTTCTGAACATCTGGAAAATGTCAGCTAGAGAATAATTGCAAGGCTGATTTCAGCATAATCGTGGAACTCTGCTTCTGCACATCTGGAAAATGTAAGCTAGAAAATTGATGTGGTAGATTTCAGCATAATATTTGAACTCTGCTTCCGCACATCTGGAAAATGTCAGCTAGAGGGAAAATGCAGAGGCAGATTTCAGCATAATCCTGGAACTCTGCTTCTGCACATCTGGAAAATGTCAGCAAGAGAGAAATTGATGTGTTAGATTTCAGCATAGTCTTTGAACTCTGCTTGTCCACATCTGGAAATTTTCACCTTGAGAAAAATTGCAAGGCAGATTTCAGCAAAATCCTGGAACTCTGCTTCTGCACATCTGGAAAATGTAAGATAGAGAGAAATTGATGTGGTAGATTTCAGCATAATCTTTGAACTCTGCTTCTGCACATCTGGAGAATGTCAGCTAGAGAGAAAATGCAGAGGCTGATTTCAGCATAATCCTGGAACTCTGCTTCAGCACATCTGAAAAATGTCAGCTAGATAGGAATTTATGTGGTAGATTTCAGCATAATATTTGAACTCTGCTTCTTCACATCTGGAAAATGTCAGCTAAAGAGAAGTTTATGTGGCAGATTTCAGCATAATGCTGGAACTCTGTTTCTGCACATCTAGAGAATGTAAGCTAGAGAGAAATTGATGTCGTAGATTTCAGCATAATCCTGGAAATCTGCTTCTGCACATCTGGAAAAGTCAGCTAGAGATAAATTGCAAGGCAGAGTTCAGCATAATCCTGGAACTCTGCTTCTGCACATCTGAAAAAGTCACCTAGAGAGAAATTGATGTAGTGGTTACAGCAAAACCCTGGCACTCTGCTTCTGCACATCTGGAAAAGTCAGCTAGAGAGAAATTGATGTGGTGGTTTTCAGCATAATCTTGGAACTCTGCTTCCACACATCTAGAAAATGTCAGCTAGAAAGAAAATGCAGAGGCAGATTTCAGCATAATCTTTGAACTCTGCTTCCACACATCTGGAAAATGTCAGCTAGAGAGAAATTGATGTGGTAGATTTCAGCATAATCTTTGTACTCTGCTTCTGCATATGTGGAAAACATCAGCTAGAGAGAAATTGAGCTGGTAGATTTCAGCATAATCCTGGAACTCTGCTTCTGAGAATCTGGAAAATGTCAGCTAGAAAGAAATTGATGTAGATTTCAGCATAATCCTGGAACTCTGCTTCTGCACATCTGGAAAAGTCAGCTAGAGATAAATTGCAGGGCAGAGTTCAGCATAATCCTGGAACTCTGCTTCTGCACATCTGGAAAAGTCACCTAGAGAGAAATTGATGTAGTGGTTACAGCAAAACCCTGGCACTCTGCTTCTGCACATCTGGAAAAGTCAGCTAGAGAGAAATTGATGTGGTGGTTTTCAGCACAATCCTGGAACTCTGTTTCTGCACATCTGGAAAATGTCAGCTAGAGAGAAGTTTATGTGGCATATTTCAGCATAATGCTGGAACTCTGCTTCTGCACATCTAGAAAATGTAAGCTAGAGAGAAATTGATGTCGTAGATTTCAGCATAATCTTGGAACTCTGCTTCCACACATCTAGAAAATGTCAGCTAGAAAGAAAATGCAGAGGCAGATTTCAGCATAATCTTTGAACTCTGCTTCCGCACATCTGGAAAATGTCAGCTAGAGGGGAAATGCAGAGGCAGATTTCAGCATAATACTGGAACTCTGCTTCTGCACATCTGGAAAATGTAAACTAGAGAGAAATTGATGTGGTAGATTTCAGCATAATCTTTGAACTCTGCTTCTGCACATCTAGAAAATATAAGCTACAGAGAAATTGATGTCGTAGATTTCAGCATAATCTTGGAACTCTGCTTCCACACATCTAGAAAATGTCAGCTAGAAAGAAAATGCAGAGGCAGATTTCAGCATAATCTTTGAACTCTGCTTCCACACATGTGGAAAATGTCAGCTAGAGAGAAATTGATGTGGTAGATTTCAGCATAATCTTTGTACTCTGCTTCTGCATATGTGGAAAACGTCAGCTAGAGAGAAATTGAGCTGGTAGATTTCAGCATAATCCTGGAACTCTGCTTCTGAGAATCTGGAAAATGTCAGCTAGAAAGAAATTGATGTAGATTTCAGCATAATCCTGGAACTCTGCTTCTGCACATCTGGAAAAGTCAGCTAGAGATAAATTGCAAGGCAGAGTTCAGCATAATCCTGGAACTCTGCTTCTGCACATCTGTAAAAGTCACCTAGAGAGAAATTGATGTAGTGGTTACAGCAAAACCCTGGCACTCTGCTTCTGCACATCTGGAAAAGTCAGCTAGAGAGAAATTGATGTGGTGGTTTTCAGCACAATCCTGGAACTCTGCTTCTGCACATCTGGAAAATGTCAGCTAGAGGGAAAATGCAGAGGCAGATTTCAGCATAATCCTGGAACTCTGCTTCTGCACATCTGGAAAATGTAAGATAGAGAGAAATTGATGTGGTAGATTTCAGCATAATCTTTGAACTCTGCTTCTGCACATCTGGAGAATGTCAGCTAGAGAGAAAATGCAGAGGCTGATTTTAGCATAATCCTGGAACTCTGCTTCAGCGCATCTGAAAAACCTCAGCTAGATAGGAATTTATGTGGTAGAATTCAGCATAATATTTGAACTCTGCTTCTTCACATCTGGAAAATGTCAGCTAGAGAGAAGTTTATGTGGCAGATTTCAGCATAATGCTGGAACTCTGCTTCTGCACATCTGGAAAATGTAAGCTAGAGAGAAATTGATGTCGTAGATTTCAGCATAATCTTGGAACTCTGCTTCCGCACATCTGGAAAATGTCAGCTAGAGAGAAATTGATGTGGTAGATTTCAGCATAATCTTTGTACTCTGCTTCTGCATATGTGGAAAACGTCAGCTAGAGAGAAATTGAGCTGGTAGATTTCAGCATAATCCTGGAACTCTGCTTCTGAGAATCTGGAAAATGTCAGCTAGAAAGAAATTGATGTAGATTTCAGCATAATCCTGGAACTCTGCTTCTGCACATCTGGAAAAGTCAGCTAGAGATAAATTGCAAGGCAGAGTTCAGCATAATCCTGGAACTCTGCTTGTGCACATCTGGAAAATGTAAACTAGAGAGAAATTGATGTGGTAGATTTCAGCATAATCTTTGAACTCTGCTTCTGCACATCTGGAAAATGTCAGCTGGGGAAAATTTATGTGGTATATTTCAGCATAATCTTTGCTCTCTGCTTCTGAACATCTGGAAAATGTCAGCTAGAGAATAATTGCAAGGCTGATTTCAGCATAATCGTGGAACTCTGCTTCTGCACATCTGGAAAATGTAAGCTAGAAAATTGATGTGGTAGATTTCAGCATAATATTTGAACTCTGCTTCCGCACATCTGGAAAATGTCAGCTAGAGGGGAAATGCAGAGGCAGATTTCAGCATAATCCTGGAACTCTGCTTCTGCACATCTGGAAAATGTCAGCAAGAGAGAAATTGATGTGTTAGATTTCAGCATAGTCTTTGAACTCTGCTTGTCCACATCTGGAAATTTTCACCTTGAGAAAAATTGCAAGGCAGATTTCAGCATAATCCTGGAACTCTGCTTCTGCACATCTGGAAAATGTAAGATAGAGAGAAATTGATGTGGTAGATTTCAGCATAATCTTTGAACTCTGCTTCTGCACATCTGGAGAATGTCAGCTAGAGAGAAAATGCAGAGGCTGATTTCAGCATAATCCTGGAACTCTGCTTCAGCACATCTGAAAAATGTCAGCTAGATAGGAATTTATGTGGTAGATTTCAGCATAATATTTGAACTCTGCTTCTTCACATCTGGAAAATGTCAGCTAGAGAGAAGTTTATGTGGCAGATTTCAGCATAATGCTGGAACTCTGTTTCTGCACATCTAGAAAATGTAAGCTAGAGAGAAATTGATGTCGTAGATTTCAGCATAATCCTGGAAATCTGCTTCTGCACATCTGGAAAAGTCAGCTAGAGATAAATTGCAAGGCAGAGTTCAGCATAATCCTGGAACTCTGCTTCTGCACATCTGGAAAAGTCACCTAGAGAGAAATTGATGTAGTGGTTACAGCAAAACCCTGGCACTCTGCTTCTGCACATCTGGAAAAGTCAGCTAGAGAGAAATTGATGTGGTGGTTTTCAGCACAATCCTGGAACTCTGCTTCTGCATGTCTGGAAAATGTCAGCTAGAGAGAAATTGATGTGGTAGATATCACCATAATCTTTGAACTCAGCTTCTGCACATCTGGAAAAGTCAGCTAGAGAGAAATTGCAAGGCAGATTTCAGCATACACCTGGAACTCTGCTTCTGAGAATCTGGAAAATGTCAGCTAGAAAGAAATTGATGTAGATTTCAGCATAATCCTGGAACTCTGCTTCTGCACATCTGGAAAAGTCAGCTAGAGATAAATTGATGTTGTAGATTTCAGCATAATCGTGGAACTCTGCCTCTGCACATCTAGAAAGTCAGCTAGAGAGAAATTGATGTGGTAGATTTCAGCATAATCTTTGAACTCTGCTTCTGCACATCTGGAAAATGTCAGCTAGAGGGAAAATGCAGAGGCAGATTTCAGCATAATCCTGGAACTCTGCTTCTGCACATCTGGAAAATGTCAGCAAGAGAGAAATTGATGTGTTAGATTTCAGCATAGTCTTTGAACTCTGCTTGTCCACATCTGGAAATTTTCACCTTGAGAAAAATTGCAAGGCAGATTTCAGCATAATCCTGGAACTCTGCTTCTGCACATCTGGAAAATGTCAGCTAGAGGGAAAATGCAGAGGCAGATTTCAGCATAATCCTGGAACTCTGCTTCTGCACATCTGGAAAATGTAAGATAGAGAGAAATTGATGTGGTAGATTTCAGCATAATCTTTGAAATCTGCTTCTGCACATCTGGAGAATGTCAGCTAGAGAGAAAATGCAGAGGCTGATTTCAGCATAATCCTGGAACTCTGCTTCAGCACATCTGAAAAATGTCAGCTAGATAGGAATTTATGTGGTAGATTTCAGCATACTTTTTGAACTCTGCTTCTTCACATCTGGAAAATGTCAGCTAGAGAGAAGTTTATGTGGCATATTTCAGCATAATGCTGGAACTCTGCTTCTGCACATCTAGAAAATGTAAGCTAGAGAGAAATTGATGTCGTAGATTTCAGCATAATCTTGGAACTCTGCTTCCACACATCTAGAAAATGTCAGCTAGAAAGAAAATGCAGAGGCAGATTTCAGCATAATCTTTGAACTCTGCTTCCGCACATCTGGAAAATGTCAGCTAGAGGGGAAATGCAGAGGCAGATTTCAGCATAATACTGGAACTCTGCTTCTGCACATCTGGAAAATGTAAACTAGAGAGAAATTGATGTGGTAGATTTCAGCATAATCTTTGAACTCTGCTTCTGCACATCTAGAAAATATAAGCTACAGAGAAATTGATGTCGTAGATTTCAGCATAATCTTGGAACTCTGCTTCCACACATCTAGAAAATGTCAGCTAGAAAGAAAATGCAGAGGCAGATTTCAGCATAATCTTTGAACTCTGCTTCCACACATCTGGAAAATGTCAGCTAGAGAGAAATTGATGTGGTAGATTTCAGCATAATCTTTGTACTCTGCTTCTGCATATGTGGAAAACGTCAGCTAGAGAGAAATTGAGCTGGTAGATTTCAGCATAATCCTGGAACTCTGCTTCTGAGAATCTGGAAAATGTCAGCTAGAAAGAAATTGATGTAGATTTCAGCATAATCCTGGAACTCTGCTTCTGCACATCTGGAAAAGTCAGCTAGAGATAAATTGCAAGGCAGAGTTCAGCATAATCCTGGAACTCTGCTTCTGCACATCTGGAAAAGTCTCCTAGAGATAAATTGATGTAGTGGTTACAGCAAAACCCTGGCACTCTGCTTCTGCACATCTGGAAAAGTCAGCTAGAGAGAAATTGATGTGGTGGTTTTCAGCACAATCCTGGAACTCTGCTTCTGCAAATCTGGAAAATGTCAGCTAGAGGGAAAATGCAGAGGCAGATTTCAGCATAATCCTGGAACTCTGCTTCTGCACATCTGGAAAATGTAAGATAGAGAGAAATTGATGTGGTAGATTTCAGCATAATCTTTGAACTCTGCTTCTGCACATCTGGAGAATGTCAGCTAGAGAGAAAATGCAGAGGCAGATTTCAGCATAATCTTTGAACTCTGCTTCCGCACATCTGGAAAATGTCAGCTAGAGAGAAATTGATGTGGTAGATTTCAGCATAATCTTTGTACTCTGCTTCTGCATATGTGAAAAACGTCAGCTAGAGAGAAATTGAGCTGGTAGATTTCAGCATAATCCTGGAACTCTGCTTCTGAGAATCTGGAAAATGTCAGCTAGAAAGAAATTGATGTAGATTTCAGCATAATCCTGGAACTCTGCTTCTGCACATCTGGAAAAGTCAGCTAGAGATAAATTGCAAGGCAGAGTTCAGCATAATCCTGGAACTCTGCTTGTGCACATCTGGAAAATGTAAACTAGAGAGAAATTGATGTGGTAGATTTCAGCATAATCTTTGAACTCTGCTTCTGCACATCTGGAAAATGTCAGCTGGGGAAAATTTATGTGGTATATTTCAGCATAATCTTTGCTCTCTGCTTCTGAACATCTGGAAAATGTCAGCTAGAGAATAATTGCAAGGCTGATTTCAGCATAATCGTGGAACTCTGCTTCTGCACATCTGGAAAATGTAAGCTAGAAAATTGATGTGGTAGATTTCAGCATAATCTTTGAACTCTGCTTCCGCACATCTGGAAAATGTCAGCTAGAGGGAAAATGCAGAGGCAGATTTCAGCATAATCCTGGAACTCTGCTTCTGCACATCTGGAAAATGTCAGCAAGAGAGAAATTGATGTGTTAGATTTCAGCATAGTCTTTGAACTCTGCTTGTCCACATCTGGAAATTTTCACCTTGAGAAAAATTGCAAGGCAGATTTCAGCATAATCCTGGAACTCTGCTTCTGCACATCTGGAAAATGTAAGATAGAGAGAAATTGATGTGGTAGATTTCAGCATAATCTTTGAACTCTGCTTCTGCACATCTGGAGAATGTCAGCTAGAGAGAAAATGCAGAGGCTGATTTCAGCATAATCCTGGAACTCTGCTTCAGCACATCTGAAAAATGTCAGCTAGATAGGAATTTATGTGGTAGATTTCAGCATAATATTTGAACTCTGCTTCTTCACATCTGGAAAATGTCAGCTAGAGAGAAGTTTATGTGGCAGATTTCAGCATAATGCTGGAACTCTGCTTCTGCACATCTAGAAAATGTAAGCTAGAGAGAAATTGATGTCGTAGATTTCGGCATAATCCTGGAAATCTGCTTCTGCACATCTGGAAAAGTCAGCTAGAGATAAATTGCAAGGCAGAGTTCAGCATAATCCTGGAACTCTGCTTCTGCACATCTGGAAAAGTCACCTAGAGAGAAATTGATGTAGTGGTTACAGCAAAACCCTGGCACTCTGCTTCTGCACATCTGGAAAAGTCAGCTAGAGAGAAATTGATGTGGTGGTTTTCAGCACAATCCTGGAACTCTGCTTCTGAGAATCTGGAAAATGTCAGCTAGAAAGAAATTGATGGAGATTTCAGCATAATCCTGGAACTCTGCTTCAGCACATCTGAAAAATGTCAGCTAGATAGGAATTTATGTAGTAGATTTCAGCATAATATTTGAACTCTGCTTCTTCACATCTGGAAAATGTCAGCTAGAGAAAAAGTTTATGTGGCAGATTTCGGCATAATCCTGGAAATCTGCTTCTGCACATCTGGAAAAGTCAGCTAGAGATAAATTGCAAGGCAGAGTTCAGCATAATCCTGGAACTCTGCTTCTGCACATCTGGAAAAGTCACCTAGAGAGAAATTGATGTAGTGGTTACAGCAAAACCCTGGCACTCTGCTTCTGCACATCTGGAAAAGTCAGCTAGAGAGAAATTGATGTGGTGGTTTTCAGCACAGTCAAGGAACTCTGCTTCTGCATGTCTGGAAAATGTCAGCTAGAGAGAAATTGATGTGGTAGATATCACCATAATCTTTGAACTCAGCTTCTGCACATCTGGAAAAGTCAGCTAGAGAGAAATTGCAAGGCAGATTTCAGCATACACCTGGAACTCTGCTTCTGAGAATCTGGAAAATGTCAGCTAGAAAGAAATTGATGGAGATTTCAGCATAATCCTGGAACTCTGCTTCTGCACATCTGGAAAAGTCAGCTAGAGATAAATTGATGTTGTAGATTTCAGCATAATTGTGGAACTCTGCTTCTGTACGTTTGGAAAATGTCAGCTAGAGAAAACTTGCAAGGCATATTTCAGCATAATCATGGAACTCTGCTTCTTCACATCTGGAAAATGTCAGCTAGAGAGAAATTGATTAGGTAGATTTCAGCATAATCCTGGAACTCTGCCTCTGCACATCTGGAAAGTCAGCTAGAGAGAAATTGATGTCGTAGATTTCAGCATAATCTTGCAACTCTGCTTTTTCACATCTGGAAAATGTCAGCTAGAGGGAAAATGCAGACGCAGATTTCAGCATAATCCTGGAACTCTGCTTCTGCACATCTGGAAAATGTCAGCTAGAGAGAAATTGATGTCGTAGATTTCAGCATAATCCTGGAACTCTGCTTCAGCACAACTGAAAAATGTCAGCTAGATAGGAATTTATGTGGTAGATTTCAGCATAATCTTTGAACTCTGCTTCTTCACATTTGGAAAATGTAAGCTAGAGAGAAATTGATGTCGTAGATTTCAGCATAATTTTGGAACTCTGCTTCCACACATCTAGAAAATGTCAACTAGAAAGAAAATGCAGAGGCAGATTTCAGCATAATCCTGGAACTCTGCTTCAGCACATCTGAAAAATGTCAGCTAGATAGGAATTTATGTGGTAGATTTCAGCATAATATTTGAACTCTGCTTCTTCACATCTGGAAAATGTCAGCTAGAGAGAAGTTTATGTGGCAGATTTCAGCATAATGCTGGAACTCTGCTTCGGCACATCTAGAAAATGTAAGCTAGAGAGAAATTGATGTCGTAGATTTCAGCATAATCTTGGAACTCTGCTTCCACACATCTAGAAAATGTCAGCTAGAAAGAAAATGCAGAGGCAGATTTCAGCATAATCTTTGAACTCTGCTTCCGCACATCTGGAAAATGTCAGCTAGAGGGGAAATGCAGAGGCAGATTTCAGCATAATACTGGAACTCTGCTTCTGCACATCTGGAAAATGTAAACTAGAGAGAAATTGATGTGGTAGATTTCAGCATAATCTTTGAACTCTGCTTCTGCACATCTAGAAAATATAAGCTACAGAGAAATTGATGTCGTAGATTTCAGCATAATCTTGGAACTCTGCTTCCACACATCTAGAAAATGTCAGCTAGAAAGAAAATGCAGAGGCAGATTTCAGCATAATCTTTGAACTCTGCTTCCACACATCTGGAAAATGTCAGCTAGAGAGAAATTGATGTGGTAGATTTCAGCATAATCTTTGTACTCTGCTTCTGCATATGTGGAAAACGTCAGCTAGAGAGAAATTGAGCTGGTAGATTTCAGCATAATCCTGGAACTCTGCTTCTGAGAATCTGGAAAATGTCAGCTAGAAAGAAATTGATGTAGATTTCAGCATAATCCTGGAACTCTGCTTCTGCACATCTGGAAAAGTCAGCTAGAGATAAATTGCAAGGCAGAGTTCAGCATAATCCTGGAACTCTGCTTCTGCACATCTGGAAAAGTCACCTTGAGAGAAATTGATGTAGTGGTTACAGCAAAACCCTGGCACTCTGCTTCTGCACATCTGGAAAAGTCAGCTAGAGAGAAATTGATGTGGTGGTTTTCAGCACAATCCTGGAACTCTGCTTCTGCAAATCTGGAAAATGTCAGCTAGAGGGAAAATGCAGAGGCAGATTTCAGCATAATCCTGGAACTCTGCTTCTGCACATCTGGAAAATGTAAGATAGAGAGAAATTGATGTGGTAGATTTCAGCATAATCTTTGAACTCTGCTTCTGCACATCTGGAGAATGTCAGCTGGGGAAAATTTATGTGGTATATTTCAGCATAATCTTTGCTCTCTGCTTCTGAACATCTGGAAAATGTCAGCTAGAGAATAATTGCAAGGCTGATTTCAGCATAATCGTGGAACTCTGCTTCTGCACATCTGGAAAATGTAAGCTAGAAAATTGATGTGGTAGATTTCAGCATAATCTTTGAACTCTGCTTCCGCACATCTGGAAAATGTCAGCTAGAGGGAAAATGCAGAGGCAGATTTCAGCATAATCCTGTAACTCTGCTTCTGCACATCTGGAAAATGTCAGCAAGAGAGAAATTGATGTGTTAGATTTCAGCATAGTCTTTGAACTCTGCTTGTCCACATCTGGAGAATGTCAGCTAGAGGGGAAATGCAGAGGCTGATTTCAGCATAATCCTGGAACTCTGCTTCAGCACATCTGAAAAATGTCAGCTAGATAGGAATTTATGTGGTAGATTTCAGCATAATATTTGAACTCTGCTTCTTCACATCTGGAAAATGTCAGCTAGAGAGAAGTTTATGTGGCAGATTTCAGCATAATGCTGGAACTCTGCTTCTGCACATCTAGAAAATGTAAGCTAGAGAGAAATTGATGTCGTAGATTTCGGCATAATCCTGGAAATCTGCTTCTGCACATCTGGAAAAGTCAGCTAGAGATAAATTGCAAGGCAGAGTTCAGCATAATCCTGGAACTCTGCTTCTGCACATCTGGAAAAGTCACCTAGAGAGAAATTGATGTAGTGGTTACAGCAAAACCCTGGCACTCTGCTTCTGCACATCTGGAAAAGTCAGCTAGAGAGAAATTGATGTGGTGGTTTTCAGCACAATCCTGGAACTCTGCTTCTGAGAATCTGGAAAATGTCAGCTAGAAAGAAATTGATGGAGGTTTCAGCATAATCCTGGAACTCTGCTTCAGCACATCTGAAAAATGTCAGCTAGATAGGAATTTATGTAGTAGATTTCAGCATAATATTTGAACTCTGCTTCTTCACATCTGGAAAATGTCAGCTAGAGAGAAGTTTATGTGGCAGATTTCAGCATAATGCTGGAACTCTGCTTCTGCACATCTAGAAAATGTAAGCTAGAGAGAAATTGATGTCGTAGATTTCAGCATAATCCTGGAAATCTGCTTCTGCACATCTGGAAAAGTCAGCTAGAGATAAATTGCAAGGCAGAGTTCAGCATAATCCTGGAACTCTGCTTCTGCACATCTGGAAAAGTCACCTAGAGAGAAATTGATGTAGTGGTTTCAGCAAAACCCTGGCACTCTGCTTCTGCACATCTGGAAAAGTCAGCTAGAGAGAAATTGATGTTGTAGATTTCAGCATAATTGTGGAACTCTGCTTCTGTACGTTTGGAAAATGTCAGCTAGAGAAAACTTGCAAGGCATATTTCAGCATAATCATGGAACTCTGCTTCTTCACATCTGGAAAATGTCAGCTAGAGAGAAATTGATTAGGTAGATTTCAGCATAATCCTGGAACTCTGCCTCTGCACATCTGGAAAGTCAGCTAGAGAGAAATTGATGTCGTAGATTTCAGCATAATCTTGCAACTCTGCTTTTTCACATCTGGAAAATGTCAGCTAGAGGGAAAATGCAGACGCAGATTTCAGCATAATCCTGGAACTCTGCTTCTGCACATCTGGAAAATGTCAGCTAGAGAGAAATTGATGTCGTAGATTTCAGCATAATCCTGGAACTCTGCTTCAGCACAACTGAAAAATGTCAGCTAGATAGGAATTTATGTGGTAGATTTCAGCATAATCTTTGAACTCTGCTTCTTCACATTTGGAAAATGTAAGCTAGAGAGAAATTGATGTCGTAGATTTCAGCATAATTTTGGAACTCTGCTTCCACACATCTAGAAAATGTCAACTAGAAAGAAAATGCAGAGGCAGATTTCAGCATAATCCTGGAACTCTGCTTCAGCACATCTGAAAAATGTCAGCTAGATAGGAATTTATGTGGTAGATTTCAGCATAATATTTGAACTCTGCTTCTTCACATCTGGAAAATGTCAGCTAGAGAGAAGTTTATGTGGCAGATTTCAGCATAATGCTGGAACTCTGCTTCGGCACATCTAGAAAATGTAAGCTAGAGAGAAATTGATGTCGTAGATTTCAGCATAATCTTGGAACTCTGCTTCCACACATCTAGAAAATGTCAGCTAGAAAGAAAATGCAGAGGCAGATTTCAGCATAATCTTTGAACTCTGCTTCCGCACATCTGGAAAATGTCAGCTAGAGGGGAAATGCAGAGGCAGATTTCAGCATAATACTGGAACTCTGCTTCTGCACATCTGGAAAATGTAAACTAGAGAGAAATTGATGTGGTAGATTTCAGCATAATCTTTGAACTCTGCTTCTGCACATCTAGAAAATATAAGCTACAGAGAAATTGATGTCGTAGATTTCAGCATAATCTTGGAACTCTGCTTCCACACATCTAGAAAATGTCAGCTAGAAAGAAAATGCAGAGGCAGATTTCAGCATAATCTTTGAACTCTGCTTCCACACATCTGGAAAATGTCAGCTAGAGAGAAATTGATGTGGTAGATTTCAGCATAATCTTTGTACTCTGCTTCTGCATATGTGGAAAACGTCAGCTAGAGAGAAATTGAGCTGGTAGATTTCAGCATAATCCTGGAACTCTGCTTCTGAGAATCTGGAAAATGTCAGCTAGAAAGAAATTGATGTAGATTTCAGCATAATCCTGGAACTCTGCTTCTGCACATCTGGAAAAGTCAGCTAGAGATAAATTGCAAGGCAGAGTTCAGCATAATCCTGGAACTCTGCTTCTGCACATCTGGAAAAGTCACCTTGAGAGAAATTGATGTAGTGGTTACAGCATAACCCTGGCACTCTGCTTCTGCACATCTGGAAAAGTCAGCTAGAGAGAAATTGATGTCGTAGATTTCAGCATAATCTTGCAACTCTGCTTTTTCACATCTGGAAAATGTCAGCTAGAGGGAAAATGCAGACGCAGATTTCAGCATAATCCTGGAACTCTGCTTCTGCACATCTGGAAAATGTCAGCTAGAGAGAAATTGATGTCGTAGATTTCAGCATAATCCTGGAACTCTGCTTCAGCACAACTGAAAAATGTCAGCTAGATAGGAATTTATGTGGTAGATTTCAGCATAATCTTTGAACTCTGCTTCTTCACATTTGGAAAATGTAAGCTAGAGAGAAATTGATGTCGTAGATTTCAGCATAATTTTGGAACTCTGCTTCCACACATCTAGAAAATGTCAACTAGAAAGAAAATGCAGAGGCAGATTTCAGCATAATCCTGGAACTCTGCTTCAGCACATCTGAAAAATGTCAGCTAGATAGGAATTTATGTGGTAGATTTCAGCATAATATTTGAACTCTGCTTCTTCACATCTGGAAAATGTCAGCTAGAGAGAAGTTTATGTGGCAGATTTCAGCATAATGCTGGAACTCTGCTTCGGCACATCTAGAAAATGTAAGCTAGAGAGAAATTGATGTCGTAGATTTCAGCATAATCTTGGAACTCTGCTTCCACACATCTAGAAAATGTCAGCTAGAAAGAAAATGCAGAGGCAGATTTCAGCATAATCTTTGAACTCTGCTTCCGCACATCTGGAAAATGTCAGCTAGAGGGGAAATGCAGAGGCAGATTTCAGCATAATACTGGAACTCTGCTTCTGCACATCTGGAAAATGTAAACTAGAGAGAAATTGATGTGGTAGATTTCAGCATAATCTTTGAACTCTGCTTCTGCACATCTAGAAAATATAAGCTACAGAGAAATTGATGTCGTAGATTTCAGCATAATCTTGGAACTCTGCTTCCACACATCTAGAAAATGTCAGCTAGAAAGAAAATGCAGAGGCAGATTTCAGCATAATCTTTGAACTCTGCTTCCACACATCTGGAAAATGTCAGCTAGAGAGAAATTGATGTGGTAGATTTCAGCATAATCTTTGTACTCTGCTTCTGCATATGTGGAAAACGTCAGCTAGAGAGAAATTGAGCTGGTAGATTTCAGCATAATCCTGGAACTCTGCTTCTGAGAATCTGGAAAATGTCAGCTAGAAAGAAATTGATGTAGATTTCAGCATAATCCTGGAACTCTGCTTCTGCACATCTGGAAAAGTCAGCTAGAGATAAATTGCAAGGCAGAGTTCAGCATAATCCTGGAACTCTGCTTCTGCACATCTGGAAAAGTCACCTTGAGAGAAATTGATGTAGTGGTTACAGCATAACCCTGGCACTCTGCTTCTGCACATCTGGAAAAGTCAGCTAGAGAGAAATTGATGTGGTGGTTTTCAGCACAATCCTGGAACTCTGCTTCTGCAAATCTGGAAAATGTCAGCTAGAGGGAAAATGCAGAGGCAGATTTCAGCATAATCCTGGAACTCTGCTTCTGCACATCTGGAAAATGTAAGATAGAGAGAAATTGATGTGGTAGATTTCAGCATAATCTTTGAACTCTGCTTCTGCACATCTGGAGAATGTCAGCTGGGGAAAATTTATGTGGTATATTTCAGCATAATCTTTGCTCTCTGCTTCTGAACATCTGGAAAATGTCAGCTAGAGAATAATTGCAAGGCTGATTTCAGCATAATCGTGGAACTCTGCTTCTGCACATCTGGAAAATGTAAGCTAGAAAATTGATGTGGTAGATTTCAGCATAATCTTTGAACTCTGCTTCCGCACATCTGGAAAATGTCAGCTAGAGGGAAAATGCAGAGGCAGATTTCAGCATAATCCTGTAACTCTGCTTCTGCACATCTGGAAAATGTCAGCAAGAGAGAAATTGATGTGTTAGATTTCAGCATAGTCTTTGAACTCTGCTTGTCCACATCTGGAGAATGTCAGCTAGAGGGGAAATGCAGAGGCTGATTTCAGCATAATCCTGGAACTCTGCTTCAGCACATCTGAAAAATGTCAGCTAGATAGGAATTTATGTGGTAGATTTCAGCATAATATTTGAACTCTGCTTCTTCACATCTGGAAAATGTCAGCTAGAGAGAAGTTTATGTGGCAGATTTCAGCATAATGCTGGAACTCTGCTTCTGCACATCTAGAAAATGTAAGCTAGAGAGAAATTGATGTCGTAGATTTCGGCATAATCCTGGAAATCTGCTTCTGCACATCTGGAAAAGTCAGCTAGAGATAAATTGCAAGGCAGAGTTCAGCATAATCCTGGAACTCTGCTTCTGCACATCTGGAAAAGTCACCTAGAGAGAAATTGATGTAGTGGTTACAGCAAAACCCTGGCACTCTGCTTCTGCACATCTGGAAAAGTCAGCTAGAGAGAAATTGATGTGGTGGTTTTCAGCACAATCCTGGAACTCTGCTTCTGAGAATCTGGAAAATGTCAGCTAGAAAGAAATTGATGGAGGTTTCAGCATAATCCTGGAACTCTGCTTCAGCACATCTGAAAAATGTCAGCTAGATAGGAATTTATGTAGTAGATTTCAGCATAATATTTGAACTCTGCTTCTTCACATCTGGAAAATGTCAGCTAGAGAGAAGTTTATGTGGCAGATTTCAGCATAATGCTGGAACTCTGCTTCTGCACATCTAGAAAATGTAAGCTAGAGAGAAATTGATGTCGTAGATTTCAGCATAATCCTGGAAATCTGCTTCTGCACATCTGGAAAAGTCAGCTAGAGATAAATTGCAAGGCAGAGTTCAGCATAATCCTGGAACTCTGCTTCTGCACATCTGGAAAAGTCACCTAGAGAGAAATTGATGTAGTGGTTTCAGCAAAACCCTGGCACTCTGCTTCTGCACATCTGGAAAAGTCAGCTAGAGAGAAATTGATGTGGTGGTTTTCAGCACAGTCAAGGAACTCTGCTTCTGCATGTCTGGAAAATGTCAGCTAGAGAGAAATTGATGTGGTAGATATCACCATAATCTTTGAACTCAGCTTCTGCACATCTGGAAAAGTCAGCTAGAGAGAAATTGCAAGGCAGATTTCAGCATACACCTGGAACTCTGCTTCTGAGAATCTGGAAAATGTCAGCTAGAAAGAAATTGATGGAGATTTCAGCATAATCCTGGAACTCTGCTTCTGCACATCTGGAAAAGTCAGCTAGAGATAAATTGATGTTGTAGATTTCAGCATAATTGTGGAACTCTGCTTCTGTACGTTTGGAAAATGTCAGCTAGAGAAAACTTGCAAGGCATATTTCAGCATAATCATGGAACTCTGCTTCTTCACATCCAGAAAATGTCAGCTAGAGAGAAATTGATTAGGTAGATTTCAGCATAATCCTGGAACTCTGCCTCTGCACATCTGGAAAGTCAGCTAGAGAGAAATTGATGTCGTAGATTTCAGCATAATCTTGCAACTCTGCTTTTTCACATCTGGAAAATGTCAGCTAGAGGGAAAATGCAGACGCAGATTTCAGCATAATCCTGGAACTCTGCTTCTGCACATCTGGAAAATGTCAGCTAGAGAGAAATTGATGTCGTAGATTTCAGCATAATCCTGGAACTCTGCTTCAGCACAACTGAAAAATGTCAGCTAGATAGGAATTTATGTGGTAGATTTCAGCATAATCTTTGAACTCTGCTTCTTCACATTTGGAAAATGTAAGCTAGAGAGAAATTGATGTCGTAGATTTCAGCATAATTTTGGAACTCTGCTTCCACACATCTAGAAAATGTCAACTAGAAAGAAAATGCAGAGGCAGATTTCAGCATAATCCTGGAACTCTGCTTCAGCACATCTGAAAAATGTCAGCTAGATAGGAATTTATGTGGTAGATTTCAGCATAATATTTGAACTCTGCTTCTTCACATCTGGAAAATGTCAGCTAGAGAGAAGTTTATGTGGCAGATTTCAGCATAATGCTGGAACTCTGCTTCGGCACATCTAGAAAATGTAAGCTAGAGAGAAATTGATGTCGTAGATTTCAGCATAATCTTGGAACTCTGCTTCCACACATCTAGAAAATGTCAGCTAGAAAGAAAATGCAGAGGCAGATTTCAGCATAATCTTTGAACTCTGCTTCCGCACATCTGGAAAATGTCAGCTAGAGGGGAAATGCAGAGGCAGATTTCAGCATAATACTGGAACTCTGCTTCTGCACATCTGGAAAATGTAAACTAGAGAGAAATTGATGTGGTAGATTTCAGCATAATCTTTGAACTCTGCTTCTGCACATCTAGAAAATATAAGCTACAGAGAAATTGATGTCGTAGATTTCAGCATAATCTTGGAACTCTGCTTCCACACATCTAGAAAATGTCAGCTAGAAAGAAAATGCAGAGGCAGATTTCAGCATAATCTTTGAACTCTGCTTCCACACATCTGGAAAATGTCAGCTAGAGAGAAATTGATGTGGTAGATTTCAGCATAATCTTTGTACTCTGCTTCTGCATATGTGGAAAACGTCAGCTAGAGAGAAATTGAGCTGGTAGATTTCAGCATAATCCTGGAACTCTGCTTCTGAGAATCTGGAAAATGTCAGCTAGAAAGAAATTGATGTAGATTTCAGCATAATCCTGGAACTCTGCTTCTGCACATCTGGAAAATGTCAACTAGAAAGAAAATGCAGAGGCAGATTTCAGCATAATCCTGGAACTCTGCTTCAGCACATCTGAAAAATGTCAGCTAGATAGGAATTTATGTGGTAGATTTCAGCATAATATTTGAACTCTGCTTCTTCACATCTGGAAAATGTCAGCTAGAGAGAAGTTTATGTGGCAGATTTCAGCATAATGCTGGAACTCTGCTTCGGCACATCTAGAAAATGTAAGCTAGAGAGAAATTGATGTCGTAGATTTCAGCATAATCTTGGAACTCTGCTTCCACACATCTAGAAAATGTCAGCTAGAAAGAAAATGCAGAGGCAGATTTCAGCATAATCTTTGAACTCTGCTTCCGCACATCTGGAAAATGTCAGCTAGAGGGGAAATGCAGAGGCAGATTTCAGCATAATACTGGAACTCTGCTTCTGCACATCTGGAAAATGTAAACTAGAGAGAAATTGATGTGGTAGATTTCAGCATAATCTTTGAACTCTGCTTCTGCACATCTAGAAAATATAAGCTACAGAGAAATTGATGTCGTAGATTTCAGCATAATCTTGGAACTCTGCTTCCACACATCTAGAAAATGTCAGCTAGAAAGAAAATGCAGAGGCAGATTTCAGCATAATCTTTGAACTCTGCTTCCACACATCTGGAAAATGTCAGCTAGAGAGAAATTGATGTGGTAGATTTCAGCATAATCTTTGTACTCTGCTTCTGCATATGTGGAAAACGTCAGCTAGAGAGAAATTGAGCTGGTAGATTTCAGCATAATCCTGGAACTCTGCTTCTGAGAATCTGGAAAATGTCAGCTAGAAAGAAATTGATGTAGATTTCAGCATAATCCTGGAACTCTGCTTCTGCACATCTGGAAAAGTCAGCTAGAGATAAATTGCAAGGCAGAGTTCAGCATAATCCTGGAACTCTGCTTCTGCACATCTGGAAAAGTCACCTTGAGAGAAATTGATGTAGTGGTTACAGCAAAACCCTGGCACTCTGCTTCTGCACATCTGGAAAAGTCAGCTAGAGAGAAATTGATGTGGTGGTTTTCAGCACAATCCTGGAACTCTGCTTCTGCAAATCTGGAAAATGTCAGCTAGAGGGAAAATGCAGAGGCAGATTTCAGCATAATCCTGGAACTCTGCTTCTGCACATCTGGAAAATGTAAGATAGAGAGAAATTGATGTGGTAGATTTCAGCATAATCTTTGAACTCTGCTTCTGCACATCTGGAGAATGTCAGCTGGGGAAAATTTATGTGGTATATTTCAGCATAATCTTTGCTCTCTGCTTCTGAACATCTGGAAAATGTCAGCTAGAGAATAATTGCAAGGCTGATTTCAGCATAATCGTGGAACTCTGCTTCTGCACATCTGGAAAATGTAAGCTAGAAAATTGATGTGGTAGATTTCAGCATAATCTTTGAACTCTGCTTCCGCACATCTGGAAAATGTCAGCTAGAGGGAAAATGCAGAGGCAGATTTCAGCATAATCCTGTAACTCTGCTTCTGCACATCTGGAAAATGTCAGCAAGAGAGAAATTGATGTGTTAGATTTCAGCATAGTCTTTGAACTCTGCTTGTCCACATCTGGAAATTTTCACCTTGAGAAAAATTGCAAGGCAGATTTCAGCATAATCCTGGAACTCTGCTTCTGCACATCTGGAAAATGTAAGATAGAGAGAAATTGATGTGGTAGATTTCAGCATAATCTTTGAACTCTGCTTCTGCACATCTGGAGAATGTCAGCTAGAGAGAAAATGCAGAGGCTGATTTCAGCATAATCCTGGAACTCTGCTTCAGCACATCTGAAAAATGTCAGCTAGATAGGAATTTATGTGGTAGATTTCAGCATAATATTTGAACTCTGCTTCTTCACATCTGGAAAATGTCAGCTAGAGAGAAGTTTATGTGGCAGATTTCAGCATAATGCTGGAACTCTGCTTCTGCACATCTAGAAAATGTAAGCTAGAGAGAAATTGATGTCGTAGATTTCGGCATAATCCTGGAAATCTGCTTCTGCACATCTGGAAAAGTCAGCTAGAGATAAATTGCAAGGCAGAGTTCAGCATAATCCTGGAACTCTGCTTCTGCACATCTGGAAAAGTCACCTAGAGAGAAATTGATGTAGTGGTTACAGCAAAACCCTGGCACTCTGCTTCTGCACATCTGGAAAAGTCAGCTAGAGAGAAATTGATGTGGTGGTTTTCAGCACAATCCTGGAACTCTGCTTCTGAGAATCTGGAAAATGTCAGCTAGAAAGAAATTGATGGAGATTTCAGCATAATTCTGGAACTCTGCTTCAGCACATCTGAAAAATGTCAGCTAGATAGGAATTTATGTAGTAGATTTCAGCATAATATTTGAACTCTGCTTCTTCACATCTGGAAAATGTCAGCTAGAGAGAAGTTTATGTGGCAGATTTCAGCATAATGCTGGAACTCTGCTTCTGCACATCTAGAAAATGTAAGCTAGAGAGAAATTGATGTGGTAGATTTCAGCATAATCCTGGAAATCTGCTTCTGCACATCTGGAAAAGTCAGCTAGAGATAAATTGCAAGGCAGAGTTCAGCATAATCCTGGAACTCTGCTTCTGCACATCTGGAAAAGTCACCTAGAGAGAAATTGATGTAGTGGTTTCAGCAAAACCCTGGCACTCTGCTTCTGCACATCTGGAAAAGTCAGCTAGAGAGAAATTGATGTGGTGGTTTTCAGCACAATCAAGGAACTCTGCTTCTGCATGTCTGGAAAATGTCAGCTAGAGAGAAATTGATGTGGTAGATATCACCATAATCTTTGAACTCAGCTTCTGCACATCTGGAAAAGTCAGCTAGAGAGAAATTGCAAGGCAGATTTCAGCATACACCTGGAACTCTGCTTCTGAGAATCTGGAAAATGTCAGCTAGAAAGAAATTGATGGAGATTTCAGCATAATCCTGGAACTCTGCTTCTGCACATCTGGAAAAGTCAGCTAGAGATAAATTGATGTTGTAGATTTCAGCATAATTGTGGAACTCTGCTTCTGTACGTTTGGAAAATGTCAGCTAGAGAAAACTTGCAAGGCATATTTCAGCATAATCTTGGAACTCTGCTTCTTCACATCTGGAAAATGTCAGCTAGAGAGAAATTGATGTCGTAGATTTCAGCATAATCCTGGAACTCTGCCTCTGCACATCTGGAAAGTCAGCTAGAGAGAAATTGATGTCGTAGATTTCAGCATAATCTTGCAACTCTGCTTTTTCACATCTGGAAAATGTCAGCTAGAGGGAAAATGCAGACGCAGATTTCAGCATAATCCTGGAACTCTGCTTCTGCACATCTGGAAAATGTCAGCTAGAGAGAAATTGATGTCGTAGATTTCAGCATAATCCTGGAACTCTGCTTCAGCACAACTGAAAAATGTCAGCTAGATAGGAATTTATGTGGTAGATTTCAGCATAATCTTTGAACTCTGCTTCTTCACATTTGGAAAATGTAAGCTAGAGAGAAATTGATGTCGTAGATTTCAGCATAATTTTGGAACTCTGCTTCCACACATCTAGAAAATGTCAACTAGAAAGAAAATGCAGAGGCAGATTTCAGCATAATCCTGGAACTCTGCTTCAGCACATCTGAAAAATGTCAGCTAGATAGGAATTTATGTGGTAGATTTCAGCATAATATTTGAACTCTGCTTCTTCACATCTGGAAAATGTCAGCTAGAGAGAAGTTTATGTGGCAGATTTCAGCATAATGCTGGAACTCTGCTTCTGCACATCTGGAAAAGTCACCTAGAGAGAAATTGATGTAGTGGTTTCAGCAAAACCCTGGCACTCTGCTTCTGCACATCTGGAAAAGTCAGCTAGAGATAAATTGCAAGGCAGAGTTCAGCATAATCCTGGAACTCTGCTTCTGCACATCTGGAAAAGTCACCTAGAGAGAAATTGATGTAGTGGTTTCAGCAAAACCCTGGCACTCTGCTTCTGCACATCTGGAAAAGTCAGCTAGAGAGAAATTGATGTGGTGGTTTTCAGCACAATCAAGGAACTCTGCTTCTGCATGTCTGGAAAATGTCAGCTAGAGAGAAATTGATGTGGTAGATATCACCATAATCTTTGAACTCAGCTTCTGCACATCTGGAAAAGTCAGCTAGAGAGAAATTGCAAGGCAGATTTCAGCATACACCTGGAACTCTGCTTCTGAGAATCTGGAAAATGTCAGCTAGAAAGAAATTGATGGAGATTTCAGCATAATCCTGGAACTCTGCTTCTGCACATCTGGAAAAGTCAGCTAGAGATAAATTGATGTTGTAGATTTCAGCATAATTGTGGAACTCTGCTTCTGTACGTTTGGAAAATGTCAGCTAGAGAAAACTTGCAAGGCATATTTCAGCATAATCTTGGAACTCTGCTTCTTCACATCTGGAAAATGTCAGCTAGAGAGAAATTGATGTCGTAGATTTCAGCATAATCCTGGAACTCTGCCTCTGCACATCTGGAAAGTCAGCTAGAGAGAAATTGATGTCATAGATTTCAACATAATCTTGCAACTCTGCTTTTTCACATCTGGAAAATGTCAGCTAGAGGGAAAATGCAGACGCAGATTTCAGCATAATCCTGGAACTCTGCTTCTGCACATCTGGAAAATGTCAGCTACAGAGAAATTGATGTCGTAGATTTCAGCATAATCCTGGAACTCTGCTTCAGCACAACTGAAAAATGTCAGCTAGATAGGAATTTATGTGGTAGATTTCAGCATAATCTTTGAACTCTGCTTCTTCACATTTGGAAAATGTAAGCTAGAGAGAAATTGATGTCATAGATTTCAGCATAATTTTGGAACTCTGCTTCCACACATCTAGAAAATGTCAACTAGAAAGAAAATGCAGAGGCAGATTTCAGCATAATCCTGGAACTCTGCTTCAGCACATCTGAAAAATGTCAGCTAGATAGGAATTTATGTGGTAGATTTCAGCATAATATTTGAACTCTGCTTCTTCACATCTGGAAAATGTCAGCTAGAGAGAAGTTTATGTGGCAGATTTCAGCATAATGCTGGAACTCTGCTTCGGCACATCTAGAAAATGTAAGCTAGAGAGAAATTGATGTCGTAGATTTCAGCATAATCTTGGAACTCTGCTTCCACACATCTAGAAAATGTCAGCTAGAAAGAAAATGCAGAGGCAGATTTCAGCATAATCTTTGAACTCTGCTTCCGCACATCTGGAAAATGTCAGCTAGAGGGGAAATGCAGAGGCAGATTTCAGCATAATACTGGAACTCTGCTTCTGCACATCTAGAAAATATAAGCTACAGAGAAATTGATGTCGTAGATTTCAGCATAATCTTGGAACTCTGCTTCCACACATCTAGAAAATGTCAGCTAGAAAGAAAATGCAGAGGCAGATTTCAGCATAATCTTTGAACTCTGCTTCCACACATCTGGAAAATGTCAGCTAGAGAGAAATTGATGTGGTAGATTTCAGCATAATCTTTGTACTCTGCTTCTGCATATGTGGAAAACGTCAGCTAGAGAGAAATTGAGCTGGTAGATTTCAGCATAATCCTGGAACTCTGCTTCTGAGAATCTGGAAAATGTCAGCTAGAAAGAAATTGATGTAGATTTCAGCATAATCCTGGAACTCTGCTTCTGCACATCTGGAAAAGTCAGCTAGAGATAAATTGCAAGGCAGAGTTCAGCATAATCCTGGAACTCTGCTTCTGCACATCTGGAAAAGTCACCTTGAGAGAAATTGATGTAGTGGTTACAGCAAAACCCTGGCACTCTGCTTCTGCACATCTGGAAAAGTCAGCTAGAGAGAAATTGATGTGGTGGTTTTCAGCACAATCCTGGAACTCTGCTTCTGCAAATCTGGAAAATGTCAGCTAGAGGGAAAATGCAGAGGCAGATTTCAGCATAATCCTGGAACTCTGCTTCTGCACATCTGGAAAATGTAAGATAGAGAGAAATTGATGTGGTAGATTTCAGCATAATCTTGGAACTCTGCTTCTGCACATCTGGAGAATGTCAGCTAGAGAGAAAATGCAGAGGCAGATTTCAGCATAATCTTTGAACTCTGCTTCCGCACATCTGGAAAATGTCAGCTAGAGAGAAATTGATGTGGTAGATTTCAGCATAATCTTTGTACTCTGCTTCTGCATATGTGGAAAACGTCAGCTAGAGAGAAATTGAGCTGGTAGATTTCAGCATAATCCTGGAACTCTGCTTCTGAGAATCTGGAAAATGTCAGCTAGAAAGAAATTGATGTAGATTTCAGCATAATCCTGGAACTCTGCTTCTGCACATCTGGAAAAGTCAGCTAGAGATAAATTGCAAGGCAGAGTTCAGCATAATCCTGGAACTCTGCTTGTACACATCTGGAAAATGTAAACTAGAGAGAAATTGATGTGGTAGATTTCAGCATAATCTTTGAACTCTGCTTCTGCACATCTGGAAAATGTCAGCTGGGGAAAATTTATGTGGTATATTTCAGCATAATCTTTGCTCTCTGCTTCTGAACATCTGGAAAATGTCAGCTAGAGAATAATTGCAAGGCTGATTTCAGCATAATCGTGGAACTCTGCTTCTGCACATCTGGAAAATGTAAGCTAGAAAATTGATGTGGTAGATTTCAGCATAATCTTTGAACTCTGCTTCCGCACATCTGGAAAATGTCAGCTAGAGGGAAAATGCAGAGGCAGATTTCAGCATAATCCTGGAACTCTGCTTCTGCACATCTGGAAAATGTCAGCAAGAGAGAAATTGATGTGTTAGATTTCAGCATAGTCTTTGAACTCTGCTTGTCCACATCTGGAAATTTTCACCTTGAGAAAAATTGCAAGGCAGATTTCAGCATAATCCTGGAACTCTGCTTCTGCACATCTGGAAAATGTAAGATAGAGAGAAATTGATGTGGTAGATTTCAGCATAATCTTTGAACTCTGCTTCTGCACATCTGGAGAATGTCAGCTAGAGAGAAAATGCAGAGGCTGATTTCAGCATAATCCTGGAACTCTGCTTCAGCACAACTGAAAAATGTCAGCTAGATAGGAATTTATGTGGTAGATTTCAGCATAATATTTGAACTCTGCTTCTTCACATCTGGAAAATGTCAGCTAGAGAGAAGTTTATGTGGCAGATTTCAGCATAATGCTGGAACTCTGCTTCTGCACATCTAGAAAATGTAAGCTAGAGAGAAATTGATGTCGTAGATTTCGGCATAATCCTGGAAATCTGCTTCTGCACATCTGGAAAAGTCAGCTAGAGATAAATTGCAAGGCAGAGTTCAGCATAATCCTGGAACTCTGCTTCTGCACATCTGGAAAAGTCACCTAGAGAGAAATTGATGTAGTGGTTACAGCAAAACCCTGGCACTCTGCTTCTGCACATCTGGAAAAGTCAGCTAGAGAGAAATTGATGTGGTGGTTTTCAGCACAATCCTGGAACTCTGCTTCTGAGAATCTGGAAAATGTCAGCTAGAAAGAAATTGATGGAGATTTCAGCATAATTCTGGAACTCTGCTTCAGCACATCTGAAAAATGTCAGCTAGATAGGAATTTATGTAGTAGATTTCAGCATAATATTTGAACTCTGCTTCTTCACATCTGGAAAATGTCAGCTAGAGAGAAGTTTATGTGGCAGATTTCAGCATAATGCTGGAACTCTGCTTCTGCACATCTAGAAAATGTAAGCTAGAGAGAAATTGATGTGGTAGATTTCAGCATAATCCTGGAAATCTGCTTCTGCACATCTGGAAAAGTCAGCTAGAGATAAATTGCAAGGCAGAGTTCAGCATAATCCTGGAACTCTGCTTCTGCACATCTGGAAAAGTCACCTAGAGAGAAATTGATGTAGTGGTTTCAGCAAAACCCTGGCACTCTGCTTCTGCACATCTGGAAAAGTCAGCTAGAGAGAAATTGATGTGGTGGTTTTCAGCACAATCAAGGAACTCTGCTTCTGCATGTCTGGAAAATGTCAGCTAGAGAGAAATTGATGTGGTAGATATCACCATAATCTTTGAACTCAGCTTCTGCACATCTGGAAAAGTCAGCTAGAGAGAAATTGCAAGGCAGATTTCAGCATACACCTGGAACTCTGCTTCTGAGAATCTGGAAAATGTCAGCTAGAAAGAAATTGATGGAGATTTCAGCATAATCCTGGAACTCTGCTTCTGCACATCTGGAAAAGTCAGCTAGAGATAAATTGATGTTGTAGATTTCAGCATAATTGTGGAACTCTGCTTCTGTACGTTTGGAAAATGTCAGCTAGAGAAAACTTGCAAGGCATATTTCAGCATAATCTTGGAACTCTGCTTCTTCACATCTGGAAAATGTCAGCTAGAGAGAAATTGATGTCGTAGATTTCAGCATAATCCTGGAACTCTGCCTCTGCACATCTGGAAAGTCAGCTAGAGAGAAATTGATGTCGTAGATTTCAGCATAATCTTGCAACTCTGCTTTTTCACATCTGGAAAATGTCAGCTAGAGGGAAAATGCAGACGCAGATTTCAGCATAATCCTGGAACTCTGCTTCTGCACATCTGGAAAATGTCAGCTAGAGAGAAATTGATGTCGTAGATTTCAGCATAATCCTGGAACTCTGCTTCAGCACAACTGAAAAATGTCAGCTAGATAGGAATTTATGTGGTAGATTTCAGCATAATCTTTGAACTCTGCTTCTTCACATTTGGAAAATGTAAGCTAGAGAGAAATTGATGTCGTAGATTTCAGCATAATTTTGGAACTCTGCTTCCACACATCTAGAAAATGTCAACTAGAAAGAAAATGCAGAGGCAGATTTCAGCATAATCCTGGAACTCTGCTTCAGCACATCTGAAAAATGTCAGCTAGATAGGAATTTATGTGGTAGATTTCAGCATAATATTTGAACTCTGCTTCTTCACATCTGGAAAATGTCAGCTAGAGAGAAGTTTATGTGGCAGATTTCAGCATAATGCTGGAACTCTGCTTCTGCACATCTGGAAAAGTCACCTAGAGAGAAATTGATGTAGTGGTTTCAGCAAAACCCTGGCACTCTGCTTCTGCACATCTGGAAAAGTCAGCTAGAGATAAATTGCAAGGCAGAGTTCAGCATAATCCTGGAACTCTGCTTCTGCACATCTGGAAAAGTCACCTAGAGAGAAATTGATGTAGTGGTTTCAGCAAAACCCTGGCACTCTGCTTCTGCACATCTGGAAAAGTCAGCTAGAGAGAAATTGATGTGGTGGTTTTCAGCACAATCAAGGAACTCTGCTTCTGCATGTCTGGAAAATGTCAGCTAGAGAGAAATTGATGTGGTAGATATCACCATAATCTTTGAACTCAGCTTCTGCACATCTGGAAAAGTCAGCTAGAGAGAAATTGCAAGGCTGATTTCAGCATACACCTGGAACTCTGCTTCTGAGAATCTGGAAAATGTCAGCTAGAAAGAAATTGATGGAGATTTCAGCATAATCCTGGAACTCTGCTTCTGCACATCTGGAAAAGTCAGCTAGAGATAAATTGATGTTGTAGATTTCAGCATAATTGTGGAACTCTGCTTCTGTACGTTTGGAAAATGTCAGCTAGAGAAAACTTGCAAGGCATATTTCAGCATAATCTTGGAACTCTGCTTCTTCACATCTGGAAAATGTCAGCTAGAGAGAAATTGATGTCGTAGATTTCAGCATAATCCTGGAACTCTGCCTCTGCACATCTGGAAAGTCAGCTAGAGAGAAATTGATGTCGTAGATTTCAACATAATCTTGCAACTCTGCTTTTTCACATCTGGAAAATGTCAGCTAGAGGGAAAATGCAGACGCAGATTTCAGCATAATCCTGGAACTCTGCTTCTGCACATCTGGAAAATGTCAGCTAGAGAGAAATTGATGTCGTAGATTTCAGCATAATCCTGGAACTCTGCTTCGGCACATCTAGAAAATGTAAGCTAGAGAGAAATTGATGTCGTAGATTTCAGCATAATCTTGGAACTCTGCTTCCACACATCTAGAAAATGTCAGCTAGAAAGAAAATGCAGAGGCAGATTTCAGCATAATCTTTGAACTCTGCTTCCGCACATCTGGAAAATGTCAGCTAGAGGGGAAATGCAGAGGCAGATTTCAGCATAATACTGGAACTCTGCTTCTGCACATCTAGAAAATATAAGCTACAGAGAAATTGATGTCGTAGATTTCAGCATAATCTTGGAACTCTGCTTCCACACATCTAGAAAATGTCAGCTAGAAAGAAAATGCAGAGGCAGATTTCAGCATAATCTTTGAACTCTGCTTCCACACATCTGGAAAATGTCAGCTAGAGAGAAATTGATGTGGTAGATTTCAGCATAATCTTTGTACTCTGCTTCTGCATATGTGGAAAACGTCAGCTAGAGAGAAATTGAGCTGGTAGATTTCAGCATAATCCTGGAACTCTGCTTCTGAGAATCTGGAAAATGTCAGCTAGAAAGAAATTGATGTAGATTTCAGCATAATCCTGGAACTCTGCTTCTGCACATCTGGAAAAGTCAGCTAGAGATAAATTGCAAGGCAGAGTTCAGCATAATCCTGGAACTCTGCTTCTGCACATCTGGAAAAGTCACCTTGAGAGAAATTGATGTAGTGGTTACAGCAAAACCCTGGCAATCTGCTTCTGCACATCTGGAAAAGTCAGCTAGAGAGAAATTGATGTGGTGGTTTTCAGCACAATCCTGGAACTCTGCTTCTGCAAATCTGGAAAATGTCAGCTAGAGGGAAAATGCAGAGGCAGATTTCAGCATAATCCTGGAACTCTGCTTCTGCACATCTGGAAAATGTAAGATAGAGAGAAATTGATGTGGTAGATTTCAGCATAATCTTGGAACTCTGCTTCTGCACATCTGGAGAATGTCAGCTAGAGAGAAAATGCAGAGGCAGATTTCAGCATAATCTTTGAACTCTGCTTCCGCACATCTGGAAAATGTCAGCTAGAGAGAAATTGATGTGGTAGATTTCAGCATAATCTTTGAACTCTGCTTCTTCACATTTGGAAAATGTAAGCTAGAGAGAAATTGATGTCATAGATTTCAGCATAATTTTGGAACTCTGCTTCCACACATCTAGAAAATGTCAACTAGAAAGAAAATGCTGAGGCAGATTTCAGCATAATCCTGGAACTCTGCTTCAGCACATCTGAAAAATGTCAGCTAGATAGGAATTTATGTGGTAGATTTCAGCATAATATTTGAACTCTGCTTCTTCACATCTGGAAAATGTCAGCTAGAGAGAAGTTTATGTGGCAGATTTCAGCATAATGCTGGAACTCTGCTTCGGCACATCTAGAAAATGTAAGCTAGAGAGAAATTGATGTCGTAGATTTCAGCATAATCTTGGAACTCTGCTTCCACACATCTAGAAAATGTCAGCTAGAAAGAAAATGCAGAGGCAGATTTCAGCATAATCTTTGAACTCTGCTTCCGCACATCTGGAAAATGTCAGCTAGAGGGGAAATGCAGAGGCAGATTTCAGCATAATACTGGAACTCTGCTTCTGCACATCTAGAAAATATAAGCTACAGAGAAATTGATGTCGTAGATTTCAGCATAATCTTGGAACTCTGCTTCCACACATCTAGAAAATGTCAGCTAGAAAGAAAATGCAGAGGCAGATTTCAGCATAATCTTTGAACTCTGCTTCCACACATCTGGAAAATGTCAGCTAGAGAGAAATTGATGTGGTAGATTTCAGCATAATCTTTGTACTCTGCTTCTGCATATGTGGAAAACGTCAGCTAGAGAGAAATTGAGCTGGTAGATTTCAGCATAATCCTGGAACTCTGCTTCTGAGAATCTGGAAAATGTCAGCTAGAAAGAAATTGATGTAGATTTCAGCATAATCCTGGAACTCTGCTTCTGCACATCTGGAAAAGTCAGCTAGAGATAAATTGCAAGGCAGAGTTCAGCATAATCCTGGAACTCTGCTTCTGCACATCTGGAAAAGTCACCTTGAGAGAAATTGATGTAGTGGTTACAGCAAAACCCTGGCACTCTGCTTCTGCACATCTGGAAAAGTCAGCTAGAGAGAAATTGATGTGGTGGTTTTCAGCACAATCCTGGAACTCTGCTTCTGCAAATCTGGAAAATGTCAGCTAGAGGGAAAATGCAGAGGCAGATTTCAGCATAATCCTGGAACTCTGCTTCTGCACATCTGGAAAATGTAAGATAGAGAGAAATTGATGTGGTAGATTTCAGCATAATCTTGGAACTCTGCTTCTGCACATCTGGAGAATGTCAGCTAGAGAGAAAATGCAGAGGCAGATTTCAGCATAATCTTTGAACTCTGCTTCCGCACATCTGGAAAATGTCAGCTAGAGAGAAATTGATGTGGTAGATTTCAGCATAATCTTTGTACTCTGCTTCTGCATATGTGGAAAACGTCAGCTAGAGAGAAATTGAGCTGGTAGATTTCAGCATAATCCTGGAACTCTGCTTCTGAGAATCTGGAAAATGTCAGCTAGAAAGAAATTGATGTAGATTTCAGCATAATCCTGGAACTCTGCTTCTGCACATCTGGAAAAGTCAGCTAGAGATAAATTGCAAGGCAGAGTTCAGCATAATCCTGGAACTCTGCTTGTGCACATCTGGAAAATGTAAACTAGAGAGAAATTGATGTGGTAGATTTCAGCATAATCTTTGAACTCTGCTTCTGCACATCTGGAAAATGTCAGCTGGGGAAAATTCATGTGGTATATTTCAGCATAATCTTTGCTCTCTGCTTCTGAACATCTGGAAAATGTCAGCTAGAGAATAATTGCAAGGCTGATTTCAGCATAATCGTGGAACTCTGCTTCTGCACATCTGGAAAATGTAAGCTAGAAAATTGATGTGGTAGATTTCAGCATAATATTTGAACTCTGCTTCCGCACATCTGGAAAATGTCAGCTAGAGGGAAAATGCAGAGGCAGATTTCAGCATAATCCTGGAACTCTGCTTCTGCACATCTGGAAAATGTCAGCAAGAGAGAAATTGATGTGTTAGATTTCAGCATAGTCTTTGAACTCTGCTTGTCCACATCTGGAAATTTTCACCTTGAGAAAAATTGCAAGGCAGATTTCAGCATAATCCTGGAACTCTGCTTCTGCACATCTGGAAAATGTAAGATAGAGAGAAATTGATGTGGTAGATTTCAGCATAATCTTTGAACTCTGCTTCTGCACATCTGGAGAATGTCAGCTAGAGAGAAAATGCAGAGGCTGATTTCAGCATAATCCTGGAACTCTGCTTCTGCACATCTGGAAAAGTCAGCTAGAGATAAATTGCAAGGCAGAGTTCAGCATAATCCTGGAACTCTGCTTCTGCACATCTGGAAAAGTCACCTTGAGAGAAATTGATGTAGTGGTTACAGCAAAACCCTGGCAATCTGCTTCTGCACATCTGGAAAAGTCAGCTAGAGAGAAATTGATGTGGTGGTTTTCAGCACAATCCTGGAACTCTGCTTCTGCAAATCTGGAAAATGTCAGCTAGAGGGAAAATGCAGAGGCAGATTTCAGCATAATCCTGGAACTCTGCTTCTGCACATCTGGAAAATGTAAGATAGAGAGAAATTGATGTGGTAGATTTCAGCATAATCTTGGAACTCTGCTTCTGCACATCTGGAGAATGTCAGCTAGAGAGAAAATGCAGAGGCAGATTTCAGCATAATCTTTGAACTCTGCTTCCGCACATCTGGAAAATGTCAGCTAGAGAGAAATTGATGTGGTAGATTTCAGCATAATCTTTGAACTCTGCTTCTTCACATTTGGAAAATGTAAGCTAGAGAGAAATTGATGTCATAGATTTCAGCATAATTTTGGAACTCTGCTTCTGCACATCTGGAAAATGTAAGATAGAGAGAAATTGATGTGGTAGATTTCAGCATAATCTTTGAACTCTGCTTCTGCATATGTGGAAAACGTCAGCTAGAGAGAAATTGAGCTGGTAGATTTCAGCATAATCCTGGAACTCTGCTTCTGAGAATCTGGAAAATGTCAGCTAGAAAGAAATTGATGTAGATTTCAGCATAATCCTGGAACTCTGCTTCTGCACATCTGGAAAATGTAAGCTAGAGATAAATTGCAAGGCAGAGTTCAGCATAATCCTGGAACTCTGCTTCTGCACATCTGGAAAAGTCACCTTGAGAGAAATTGATGTAGTGGTTACAGCAAAACCCTGGCAATCTGCTTCTGCACATCTGGAAAAGTCAGCTAGAGAGAAATTGATGTGGTGGTTTTCAGCACAATCCTGGAACTCTGCTTCTGCAAATCTGGAAAATGTCAGCTAGAGGGAAAATGCAGAGGCAGATTTCAGCATAATCCTGGAACTCTGCTTCTGCACATCTGGAAAATGTAAGATAGAGAGAAATTGATGTCGTAGATTTCAGCATAATCTTGGAACTCTGCTTCCACACATCTAGAAAATGTCAGCTAGAAAGAAAATGCAGAGGCAGATTTCAGCATAATCTTTGAACTCTGCTTCCACACATCTGGAAAATGTCAGCTAGAGAGAAATTGATGTGGTAGATTTCAGCATAATCTTTGTACTCTGCTTCTGCATATGTGGAAAACGTCAGCTAGAGAGAAATTGAGCTGGTAGATTTCAGCATAATCCTGGAACTCTGCTTCTGAGAATCTGGAAAATGTCAGCTAGAAAGAAATTGATGTAGATTTCAGCATAATCCTGGAACTCTGCTTCTGCACATCTGGAAAAGTCAGCTAGAGATAAATTGCAAGGCAGAGTTCAGCATAATCCTGGAACTCTGCTTCTGCACATCTGGAAAAGTCACCTTGAGAGAAATTGATGTAGTGGTTACAGCAAAACCCTGGCACTCTGCTTCTGCACATCTGGAAAAGTCAGCTAGAGAGAAATTGATGTGGTGGTTTTCAGCACAATCCTGGAACTCTGCTTCTGCAAATCTGGAAAATGTCAGCTAGAGGGAAAATGCAGAGGCAGATTTCAGCATAATCCTGGAACTCTGCTTCTGCACATCTGGAAAATGTAAGATAGAGAGAAATTGATGTGGTAGATTTCAGCATAATCTTGGAACTCTGCTTCTGCACATCTGGAGAATGTCAGCTAGAGAGAAAATGCAGAGGCAGATTTCAGCATAATCTTTGAACTCTGCTTCCGCACATCTGGAAAATGTCAGCTAGAGAGAAATTGATGTGGTAGATTTCAGCATAATCTTTGTACTCTGCTTCTGCATATGTGGAAAACGTCAGCTAGAGAGAAATTGAGCTGGTAGATTTCAGCATAATCCTGGAACTCTGCTTCTGAGAATCTGGAAAATGTCAGCTAGAAAGAAATTGATGTAGATTTCAGCATAATCCTGGAACTCTGCTTCTGCACATCTGGAAAAGTCAGCTAGAGATAAATTGCAAGGCAGAGTTCAGCATAATCCTGGAACTCTGCTTGTGCACATCTGGAAAATGTAAACTAGAGAGAAATTGATGTGGTAGATTTCAGCATAATCTTTGAACTCTGCTTCTGCACATCTGGAAAATGTCAGCTGGGGAAAATTCATGTGGTATATTTCAGCATAATCTTTGCTCTCTGCTTCTGAACATCTGGAAAATGTCAGCTAGAGAATAATTGCAAGGCTGATTTCAGCATAATCGTGGAACTCTGCTTCTGCACATCTGGAAAATGTAAGCTAGAAAATTGATGTGGTAGATTTCAGCATAATATTTGAACTCTGCTTCCGCACATCTGGAAAATGTCAGCTAGAGGGAAAATGCAGAGGCAGATTTCAGCATAATCCTGGAACTCTGCTTCTGCACATCTGGAAAATGTCAGCAAGAGAGAAATTGATGTGTTAGATTTCAGCATAGTCTTTGAACTCTGCTTGTCCACATCTGGAAATTTTCACCTTGAGAAAAATTGCAAGGCAGATTTCAGCATAATCCTGGAACTCTGCTTCTGCACATCTGGAAAATGTAAGATAGAGAGAAATTGATGTGGTAGATTTCAGCATAATCTTTGAACTCTGCTTCTGCACATCTGGAGAATGTCAGCTAGAGAGAAAATGCAGAGGCTGATTTCAGCATAATCCTGGAACTCTGCTTCTGCACATCTGGAAAAGTCAGCTAGAGATAAATTGCAAGGCAGAGTTCAGCATAATCCTGGAACTCTGCTTCTGCACATCTGGAAAAGTCACCTTGAGAGAAATTGATGTAGTGGTTACAGCAAAACCCTGGCAATCTGCTTCTGCACATCTGGAAAAGTCAGCTAGAGAGAAATTGATGTGGTGGTTTTCAGCACAATCCTGGAACTCTGCTTCTGCAAATCTGGAAAATGTCAGCTAGAGGGAAAATGCAGAGGCAGATTTCAGCATAATCCTGGAACTCTGCTTCTGCACATCTGGAAAATGTAAGATAGAGAGAAATTGATGTGGTAGATTTCAGCATAATCTTGGAACTCTGCTTCTGCACATCTGGAGAATGTCAGCTAGAGAGAAAATGCAGAGGCAGATTTCAGCATAATCTTTGAACTCTGCTTCCGCACATCTGGAAAATGTCAGCTAGAGAGAAATTGATGTGGTAGATTTCAGCATAATCTTTGAACTCTGCTTCTTCACATTTGGAAAATGTAAGCTAGAGAGAAATTGATGTCATAGATTTCAGCATAATTTTGGAACTCTGCTTCCACACATCTAGAAAATGTCAACTAGAAAGAAAATGCTGAGGCAGATTTCAGCATAATCCTGGAACTCTGCTTCAGCACATCTGAAAAATGTCAGCTAGATAGGAATTTATGTGGTAGATTTCAGCATAATATTTGAACTCTGCTTCTTCACATCTGGAAAATGTCAGCTAGAGAGAAGTTTATGTGGCAGATTTCAGCATAATGCTGGAACTCTGCTTCGGCACATCTAGAAAATGTAAGCTAGAGAGAAATTGATGTCGTAGATTTCAGCATAATCTTGGAACTCTGCTTCCACACATCTAGAAAATGTCAGCTAGAAAGAAAATGCAGAGGCAGATTTCAGCATAATCTTTGAACTCTGCTTCCGCACATCTGGAAAATGTCAGCTAGAGGGGAAATGCAGAGGCAGATTTCAGCATAATACTGGAACTCTGCTTCTGCACATCTAGAAAATATAAGCTACAGAGAAATTGATGTCGTAGATTTCAGCATAATCTTGGAACTCTGCTTCCACACATCTAGAAAATGTCAGCTAGAAAGAAAATGCAGAGGCAGATTTCAGCATAATCTTTGAACTCTGCTTCCACACATCTGGAAAATGTCAGCTAGAGAGAAATTGATGTGGTAGATTTCAGCATAATCTTTGTACTCTGCTTCTGCATATGTGGAAAACGTCAGCTAGAGAGAAATTGAGCTGGTAGATTTCAGCATAATCCTGGAACTCTGCTTCTGAGAATCTGGAAAATGTCAGCTAGAAAGAAATTGATGTAGATTTCAGCATAATCCTGGAACTCTGCTTCTGCACATCTGGAAAAGTCAGCTAGAGATAAATTGCAAGGCAGAGTTCAGCATAATCCTGGAACTCTGCTTCTGCACATCTGGAAAAGTCACCTTGAGAGAAATTGATGTAGTGGTTACAGCAAAACCCTGGCACTCTGCTTCTGCACATCTGGAAAAGTCAGCTAGAGAGAAATTGATGTGGTGGTTTTCAGCACAATCCTGGAACTCTGCTTCTGCAAATCTGGAAAATGTCAGCTAGAGGGAAAATGCAGAGGCAGATTTCAGCATAATCCTGGAACTCTGCTTCTGCACATCTGGAAAATGTAAGATAGAGAGAAATTGATGTGGTAGATTTCAGCATAATCTTGGAACTCTGCTTCTGCACATCTGGAGAATGTCAGCTAGAGAGAAAATGCAGAGGCAGATTTCAGCATAATCTTTGAACTCTGCTTCCGCACATCTGGAAAATGTCAGCTAGAGAGAAATTGATGTGGTAGATTTCAGCATAATCTTTGTACTCTGCTTCTGCATATGTGGAAAACGTCAGCTAGAGAGAAATTGAGCTGGTAGATTTCAGCATAATCCTGGAACTCTGCTTCTGAGAATCTGGAAAATGTCAGCTAGAAAGAAATTGATGTAGATTTCAGCATAATCCTGGAACTCTGCTTCTGCACATCTGGAAAAGTCAGCTAGAGATAAATTGCAAGGCAGAGTTCAGCATAATCCTGGAACTCTGCTTGTGCACATCTGGAAAATGTAAACTAGAGAGAAATTGATGTGGTAGATTTCAGCATAATCTTTGAACTCTGCTTCTGCACATCTGGAAAATGTCAGCTGGGGAAAATTCATGTGGTATATTTCAGCATAATCTTTGCTCTCTGCTTCTGAACATCTGGAAAATGTCAGCTAGAGAATAATTGCAAGGCTGATTTCAGCATAATCGTGGAACTCTGCTTCTGCACATCTGGAAAATGTAAGCTAGAAAATTGATGTGGTAGATTTCAGCATAATATTTGAACTCTGCTTCCGCACATCTGGAAAATGTCAGCTAGAGGGAAAATGCAGAGGCAGATTTCAGCATAATCCTGGAACTCTGCTTCTGCACATCTGGAAAATGTCAGCAAGAGAGAAATTGATGTGTTAGATTTCAGCATAGTCTTTGAACTCTGCTTGTCCACATCTGGAAATTTTCACCTTGAGAAAAATTGCAAGGCAGATTTCAGCATAATCCTGGAACTCTGCTTCTGCACATCTGGAAAATGTAAGATAGAGAGAAATTGATGTGGTAGATTTCAGCATAATCTTTGAACTCTGCTTCTGCACATCTGGAGAATGTCAGCTAGAGAGAAAATGCAGAGGCTGATTTCAGCATAATCCTGGAACTCTGCTTCAGCACAACTGAAAAATGTCAGCTAGATAGGAATTTATGTGGTAGATTTCAGCATAATCTTTGAACTCTGCTTCTTCACATTTGGAAAATGTAAGCTAGAGAGAAATTGATGTCGTAGATTTCAACATAATTTTGGAACTCTGCTTCCACACATCTAGAAAATGTCAACTAGAAAGAAAATGCAGAGGCAGATTTCAGCATAATCCTGGAACTCTGCTTCAGCACATCTGAAAAATGTCAGCTAGATAGGAATTTATGTGGTAGATTTCAGCATAATATTTGAACTCTGCTTCTTCACATCTGGAAAATGTCAGCTAGAGAGAAATTGATGTGGTAGATTTCAGCATAATCTTGGAACTCTGCTTCTGCACATCTGGAGAATGTCAGCTAGAGAGAAAATGCAGAGGCAGATTTCAGCATAATCCTGGAACTCTGCTTCTGCACATCTGGAAAATGTAAGATAGAGAGAAATTGATGTGGTAGATTTCAGCATAATCTTGGAACTCTGCTTCTGCACATCTGGAGAATGTCAGCTAGAGAGAAAATGCAGAGGCAGATTTCAGCATAATCTTTGAACTCTGCTTCCGCACATCTGGAAAATGTCAGCTAGAGAGAAATTGATGTGGTAGATTTCAGCATAATCTTTGAACTCTGCTTCTTCACATTTGGAAAATGTAAGCTAGAGAGAAATTGATGTCATAGATTTCAGCATAATTTTGGAACTCTGCTTCCACACATCTAGAAAATGTCAACTAGAAAGAAAATGCTGAGGCAGATTTCAGCATAATCCTGGAACTCTGCTTCAGCACATCTGAAAAATGTCAGCTAGATAGGAATTTATGTGGTAGATTTCAGCATAATATTTGAACTCTGCTTCTTCACATCTGGAAAATGTCAGCTAGAGAGAAGTTTATGTGGCAGATTTCAGCATAATGCTGGAACTCTGCTTCGGCACATCTAGAAAATGTAAGCTAGAGAGAAATTGATGTCGTAGATTTCAGCATAATCTTGGAACTCTGCTTCCACACATCTAGAAAATGTCAGCTAGAAAGAAAATGCAGAGGCAGATTTCAGCATAATCTTTGAACTCTGCTTCCGCACATCTGGAAAATGTCAGCTAGAGGGGAAATGCAGAGGCAGATTTCAGCATAATACTGGAACTCTGCTTCTGCACATCTAGAAAATATAAGCTACAGAGAAATTGATGTCGTAGATTTCAGCATAATCTTGGAACTCTGCTTCCACACATCTAGAAAATGTCAGCTAGAAAGAAAATGCAGAGGCAGATTTCAGCATAATCTTTGAACTCTGCTTCCACACATCTGGAAAATGTCAGCTAGAGAGAAATTGATGTGGTAGATTTCAGCATAATCTTTGTACTCTGCTTCTGCATATGTGGAAAACGTCAGCTAGAGAGAAATTGAGCTGGTAGATTTCAGCATAATCCTGGAACTCTGCTTCTGAGAATCTGGAAAATGTCAGCTAGAAAGAAATTGATGTAGATTTCAGCATAATCCTGGAACTCTGCTTCTGCACATCTGGAAAAGTCAGCTAGAGATAAATTGCAAGGCAGAGTTCAGCATAATCCTGGAACTCTGCTTCTGCACATCTGGAAAAGTCACCTTGAGAGAAATTGATGTAGTGGTTACAGCAAAACCCTGGCACTCTGCTTCTGCACATCTGGAAAAGTCAGCTAGAGAGAAATTGATGTGGTGGTTTTCAGCACAATCCTGGAACTCTGCTTCTGCAAATCTGGAAAATGTCAGCTAGAGGGAAAATGCAGAGGCAGATTTCAGCATAATCCTGGAACTCTGCTTCTGCACATCTGGAAAATGTAAGATAGAGAGAAATTGATGTGGTAGATTTCAGCATAATCTTGGAACTCTGCTTCTGCACATCTGGAGAATGTCAGCTAGAGAGAAAATGCAGAGGCAGATTTCAGCATAATCTTTGAACTCTGCTTCCGCACATCTGGAAAATGTCAGCTAGAGAGAAATTGATGTGGTAGATTTCAGCATAATCTTTGTACTCTGCTTCTGCATATGTGGAAAACGTCAGCTAGAGAGAAATTGAGCTGGTAGATTTCAGCATAATCCTGGAACTCTGCTTCTGAGAATCTGGAAAATGTCAGCTAGAAAGAAATTGATGTAGATTTCAGCATAATCCTGGAACTCTGCTTCTGCACATCTGGAAAAGTCAGCTAGAGATAAATTGCAAGGCAGAGTTCAGCATAATCCTGGAACTCTGCTTGTGCACATCTGGAAAATGTAAACTAGAGAGAAATTGATGTGGTAGATTTCAGCATAATCTTTGAACTCTGCTTCTGCACATCTGGAAAATGTCAGCTGGGGAAAATTTATGTGGTATATTTCAGCATAATCTTTGCTCTCTGCTTCTGAACATCTGGAAAATGTCAGCTAGAGAATAATTGCAAGGCTGATTTCAGCATAATCGTGGAACTCTGCTTCTGCACATCTGGAAAATGTAAGCTAGAAAATTGATGTGGTAGATTTCAGCATAATATTTGAACTCTGCTTCCGCACATCTGGAAAATGTCAGCTAGAGGGAAAATGCAGAGGCAGATTTCAGCATAATCCTGGAACTCTGCTTCTGCACATCTGGAAAATGTCAGCAAGAGAGAAATTGATGTGTTAGATTTCAGCATAGTCTTTGAACTCTGCTTGTCCACATCTGGAAATTTTCACCTTGAGAAAAATTGCAAGGCAGATTTCAGCATAATCCTGGAACTCTGCTTCTGCACATCTGGAAAATGTAAGATAGAGAGAAATTGATGTGGTAGATTTCAGCATAATCTTTGAACTCTGCTTCTGCACATCTGGAGAATGTCAGCTAGAGAGAAAATGCAGAGGCTGATTTCAGCATAATCCTGGAACTCTGCTTCAGCACAACTGAAAAATGTCAGCTAGATAGGAATTTATGTGGTAGATTTCAGCATAATCTTTGAACTCTGCTTCTTCACATTTGGAAAATGTAAGCTAGAGAGAAATTGATGTCGTAGATTTCAGCATAATTTTGGAACTCTGCTTCCACACATCTAGAAAATGTCAACTAGAAAGAAAATGCAGAGGCAGATTTCAGCATAATCCTGGAACTCTGCTTCAGCACATCTGAAAAATGTCAGCTAGATAGGAATTTATGTGGTAGATTTCAGCATAATATTTGAACTCTGCTTCTTCACATCTGGAAAATGTCAGCTAGAGAGAAGTTTATGTGGCAGATTTCAGCATAATGCTGGAACTCTGCTTCGGCACATCTAGAAAATGTAAGCTAGAGAGAAATTGATGTCGTAGATTTCAGCATAATGTTGGAACTCTGCTTCCACACATCTAGAAAATGTCAGCTAGAAAGAAAATGCAGAGGCAGATTTCAGCATAATCTTTGAACTCTGCTTCCGCACATCTGGAAAATGTCAGCTAGAGGGGAAATGCAGAGGCAGATTTCAGCATAATACTGGAACTCTGCTTCTGCACATCTGGAAAATGTAAACTAGAGAGAAATTGATGTGGTAGATTTCAGCATAATCTTTGAACTCTGCTTCTGCACATCTAGAAAATATAAGCTACAGAGAAATTGATGTCGTAGATTTCAGCATAATCTTGGAACTCTGCTTCCACACATCTAGAAAATGTCAGCTAGAAAGAAAATGCAGAGGCAGATTTCAGCATAATCTTTGAACTCTGCTTCCACACATCTGGAAAATGTCAGCTAGAGAGAAATTGATGTGGTAGATTTCAGCATAATCTTTGTACTCTGCTTCTGCATATGTGGAAAACGTCAGCTAGAGAGAAATTGAGCTGGTAGATTTCAGCATAATCCTGGAACTCTGCTTCTGAGAATCTGGAAAATGTCAGCTAGAAAGAAATTGATGTAGATTTCAGCATAATCCTGGAACTCTGCTTCTGCACATCTGGAAAAGTCAGCTAGAGATAAATTGCAAGGCAGAGTTCAGCATAATCCTGGAACTCTGCTTCTGCACATCTGGAAATGTCACCTAGAGAGAAATTGATGTAGTGGTTACAGCAAAACCCTGGCACTCTGCTTCTGCACATCTGGAAAAGTCAGCTAGAGAGAAATTGATGTGAAGAAGCAGAGTTCAAATATTCTGAACATCTGGAAAATGTCAGCTAGAGAATAATTGCAAGGCTGATTTCAGCATAATCGTGGAACTCTGCTTCTGCACATCTGTAAAATGTAAGCTAGAAAATTGATGTGGTAGATTTCAGCATAATCTTTGAACTCTGCTTCCGCACATCTGGAAAATGTCAGCTAGAGGGAAAATGCAGAGGCAGATTTCAGCATAATCCTGGAACTCTGCTTCTGCACATCTGGAAAATGTCAGCAAGAGAGAAATTGATGTGTTAGATTTCAGCATAGTCTTTGAACTCTGCTTGTCCACATCTGGAAATTTTCACCTTGAGAAAAATTGCAAGGCTGATTTCAGCATAATCCTGGAACTCTGCTTCTGCACATCTGGAAAATGTAAGATAGAGAGAAATTGATGTGGTAGATTTCAGCATAATCTTTGAACTCTGCTTCTGCACATCTGGAGAATGTCAGCTAGAGAGAAAATGCAGAGGCTGATTTCAGCATAATCCTGGAACTCTGCTTCAGCACATCTGAAAAATGTCAGCTAGATAGGAATTTATGTGGTAGATTTCAGCATAATATTTGAACTCTGCTTCTTCACATCTGGAAAATGTCAGCTAGAGAGAAGTTTATGTGGCAGATTTCAGCATAATGCTGGAACTCTGCTTCTGCACATCTAGAAAATGTAAGCTAGAGAGAAATTGATGTCGTAGATTTCGGCATAATCCTGGAAATCTGCTTCTGCACATCTGGAAAAGTCAGCTAGAGATAAATTGCAAGGCAGAGTTCAGCATAATCCTGGAACTCTGCTTCTGCACATCTGGAAAAGTCACCTAGAGAGAAATTGATGTAGTGGTTACAGCAAAACCCTGGCACTCTGCTTCTGCACATCTGGAAAAGTCAGCTAGAGAGAAATTGATGTGGTGGTTTTCAGCACAATCCTGGAACTCTGCTTCTGAGAATCTGGAAAATGTCAGCTAGAAAGAAATTGATGGAGATTTCAGCATAATTCTGGAACTCTGCTTCAGCACATCTGAAAAATGTCAGCTAGATAGGAATTTATGTAGTAGATTTCAGCATAATATTTGAACTCTGCTTCTTCACATCTGGAAAATGTCAGCTAGAGAGAAGTTTATGTGGCAGATTTCAGCATAATGCTGGAACTCTGCTTCTGCACATCTAGAAAATGTAAGCTAGAGAGAAATTGATGTCGTAGATTTCAGCATAATCCTGGAAATCTGCTTCTGCACATCTGGAAAAGTCAGCTAGAGATAAATTGCAAGGCAGAGTTCAGCATAATCCTGGAACTCTGCTTCTGCACATCTGGAAAAGTCACCTAGAGAGAAATTGATGTAGTGGTTTCAGCAAAACCCTGGCACTCTGCTTCTGCACATCTGGAAAAGTCAGCTAGAGAGAAATTGATGTGGTGGTTTTCAGCACAATCAAGGAACTCTGCTTCTGCATGTCTGGAAAATGTCAGCTAGAGAGAAATTGATGTGGTAGATATCACCATAATCTTTGAACTCAGCTTCTGCACATCTGGAAAAGTCAGCTAGAGAGAAATTGCAAGGCAGATTTCAGCATACACCTGGAACTCTGCTTCTGCACATCTGGAAAAGTCAGCTAGAGATAAATTGATGTTGTAGATTTCAGCATAATTGTGGAACTCTGCTTCTGTACGTTTGGAAAATGTCAGCTAGAGAAAACTTGCAAGGCATATTTCAGCATAATCTTGGAACTCTGCTTCTTCACACCTGGAAAATGTCAGCTAGAGAGAAATTGATGTCGTAGATTTCAGCATAATCCTGGAACTCTGCCTCTGCACATCTGGAAAGTCAGCTAGAGAGAAATTGATGTCGTAGATTTCAGCATAATCTTGCAACTCTGCTTTTTCACATCTGGAAAATGTCAGCTAGAGGGAAAATGCAGACGCAGATTTCAGCATAATCCTGGAACTCTGCTTCTGCACATCTGGAAAATGTCAGCTAGAGAGAAATTGATGTCGTAGATTTCAGCATAATCCTGGAACTCTGCTTCAGCACAACTGAAAAATGTCAGCTAGATAGGAATTTATGTGGTAGATTTCAGCATAATCTTTGAACTCTGCTTCTTCACATTTGGAAAATGTAAGCTAGAGAGAAATTGATGTCGTAGATTTCAGCATAATTTTGGAACTCTGCTTCCACACATCTAGAAAATGTCAACTAGAAAAAAAATGCAGAGGCAGATTTCAGCATAATCCTGGAACTCTGCTTCAGCACATCTGAAAAATGTCAGCTAGATAGGAATTTATGTGGTAGATTTCAGCATAATATTTGAACTCTGCTTCTTCACATCTGGAAAATGTCAGCTAGAGAGAAGTTTATGTGGCAGATTTCAGCATAATGCTGGAACTCTGCTTCGGCACATCTAGAAAATGTAAGCTAGAGAGAAATTGATGTCGTAGATTTCAGCATAATCTTGGAACTCTGCTTCCACACATCTAGAAAATGTCAGCTAGAAAGAAAATGCAGAGGCAGATTTCAGCATAATCTTTGAACTCTGCTTCCGCACATCTGGAAAATGTCAGCTAGAGGGGAAATGCAGAGGCAGATTTCAGCATAATACTGGAACTCTGCTTCTGCACATCTGGAAAATGTAAACTAGAGAGAAATTGATGTGGTAGATTTCAGCATAATCTTTGAACTCTGCTTCTGCACATCTAGAAAATATAAGCTACAGAGAAATTGATGTCGTAGATTTCAGCATAATCTTGGAACTCTGCTTCCACACATCTAGAAAATGTCAGCTAGAAAGAAAATGCAGAGGCAGATTTCAGCATAATCTTTGAACTCTGCTTCCACACATCTGGAAAATGTCAGCTAGAGAGAAATTGATGTGGTAGATTTCAGCATAATCTTTGTACTCTGCTTCTGCATATGTGGAAAACGTCAGCTAGAGAGAAATTGAGCTGGTAGATTTCAGCATAATCCTGGAACTCTGCTTCTGAGAATCTGGAAAATGTCAGCTAGAAAGAAATTGATGTAGATTTCAGCATAATCCTGGAACTCTGCTTCTGCACATCTGGAAAAGTCAGCTAGAGATAAATTGCAAGGCAGAGTTCAGCATAATCCTGGAACTCTGCTTCTGCACATCTGGAAAAGTCACCTTGAGAGAAATTGATGTAGTGGTTACAGCAAAACCCTGGCACTCTGCTTCTGCACATCTGGAAAAGTCAGCTAGAGAGAAATTGATGTGGTGGTTTTCAGCACAATCCTGGAACTCTGCTTCTGCAAATCTGGAAAATGTCAGCTAGAGGGAAAATGCAGAGGCAGATTTCAGCATAATCCTGGAACTCTGCTTCTGCACATCTGGAAAATGTAAGATAGAGAGAAATTGATGTGGTAGATTTCAGCATAATCTTGGAACTCTGCTTCTGCACATCTGGAGAATGTCAGCTAGAGAGAAAATGCAGAGGCAGATTTCAGCATAATCTTTGAACTCTGCTTCCGCACATCTGGAAAATGTCAGCTAGAGAGAAATTGATGTGGTAGATTTCAGCATAATCTTTGTACTCTGCTTCTGCATATGTGGAAAACGTCAGCTAGAGAGAAATTGAGCTGGTAGATTTCAGCATAATCCTGGAACTCTGCTTCTGAGAATCTGGAAAATGTCAGCTAGAAAGAAATTGATGTAGATTTCAGCATAATCCTGGAACTCTGCTTCTGCACATCTGGAAAAGTCAGCTAGAGATAAATTGCAAGGCAGAGTTCAGCATAATCCTGGAACTCTGCTTGTGCACATCTGGAAAATGTAAACTAGAGAGAAATTGATGTGGTAGATTTCAGCATAATCTTTGAACTCTGCTTCTGCACATCTGGAAAATGTCAGCTGGGGAAAATTTATGTGGTATATTTCAGCATAATCTTTGCTCTCTGCTTCTGAACATCTGGAAAATGTCAGCTAGAGAATAATTGCAAGGCTGATTTCAGCATAATCGTGGAACTCTGCTTCTGCACATCTGGAAAATGTAAGCTAGAAAATTGATGTGGTAGATTTCAGCATAATATTTGAACTCTGCTTCCGCACATCTGGAAAATGTCAGCTAGAGGGAAAATGCAGAGGCAGATTTCAGCATAATCCTGGAACTCTGCTTCTGCACATCTGGAAAATGTCAGCAAGAGAGAAATTGATGTTTTAGATTTCAGCATAGTCTTTGAACTCTGCTTGTCCACATCTGGAAATTTTCACCTTGAGAAAAATTGCAAGGCAGATTTCAGCATAATCCTGGAACTCTGCTTCTGCACATCTGGAAAATGTAAGATAGAGAGAAATTGATGTGGTAGATTTCAGCATAATCTTTGAACTCTGCTTCTGCACATCTGGAGAATGTCAGCTAGAGAGAAAATGCAGAGGCTGATTTCAGCATAATCCTGGAACTCTGCTTCAGCACATCTGAAAAATGTCAGCTAGATAGGAATTTATGTGGTAGATTTCAGCATAATATTTGAACTCTGCTTCTTCACATCTGGAAAATGTCAGCTAGAGAGAAGTTTATGTGGCAGATTTCAGCATAATGCTGGAACTCTGCTTCTGCACATCTAGAAAATGTAAGCTAGAGAGAAATTGGTGTCGTAGATTTCAGCATAATCCTGGAAATCTGCTTCTGCACATCTGGAAAAGTCAGCTAGAGATAAATTGCAAGGCAGAGTTCAGCATAATCCTGGAACTCTGCTTCTGCACATCTGGAAAAGTCACCTAGAGAGAAATTGATGTAGTGGTTACAGCAAAACCCTGGCACTCTGCTTCTGCACATCTGGAAAAGTCAGCTAGAGAGAAATTGATGTGGTGGTTTTCAGCACAATCCTGGAACTCTGTTTCTGCAAATCTGGAAAATGTCAGCTAGAGGGAAAATGCAGAGGCAGATTTCAGCATAATCCTGGAACTCTGCTTCTGCACATCTCGAAAATGTAAGATAGAGAGAAATTGATGTGGTAGATTTCAGCATAAACTTTGAAGTCTGCTTCTGCACATCTGGAGAATGTCAGCTAGAGAGAAAATGCAGAGGCAGATTTCAGCATAATCTTTGAACTCTGCTTCCGCACATCTGGAAAATGTCAGCTAGAGAGAAATCGATGTGGTAGATTTCAGCATAATCTTTGTACTCTGCTTCTGCATATGTGGAAAACGTCAGGTAGAGAGAAATTGAGCTGGTAGATTTCAGCATAATCCTGGAACTCTGCTTCTGAGAATCTGGAAAATGTCAGCTAGAAAGAAATTGATGTAGATTTCAGCATAATCCTGGAACTCTGCTTCTGCACATCTGGAAAAGTCAGCTAGAGATAAATTAAAAGGCAGAGTTCAGCATAATCCTGGAACTCTGCTTGTGCACATCTGGAAAATGTAAACTAGAGAGAAATTGATGTGGTAGATTTCAGCATAATCTTTGAACTCTGCTTCTGCACATCTGGAAAATGTCAGCTGGGGAAAATTTATGTGGTATATTTCAGCATAATCTTTGCTCTCTGCTTCTGAACATCTGGAAAATGTCAGCTAGAGAATAATTGCAAGGCTGATTTCAGCATAATCGTGGAACTCTGCTTCTGCACATCTGGAAAATGTAAGCTAGAAAATTGATGTGGTAGATTTCAGCATAATATTTGAACTCTGCTTCCGCACATCTGGAAAATGTCAGCTAGAGGGAAAATGCAGAGGCAGATTTCAGCATAATCCTGGAACTCTGCTTCTGCACATCTGGAAAATGTCAGCAAGAGAGAAATTGATGTGTTAGATTTCAGCATAGTCTTTGAACTCTGCTTGTCCACATCTGGAAATTTTCACCTTGAGAAAAATTGCAAGGCAGATTTCAGCATAATCCTGGAACTCTGCTTCTGCACATCTGGAAAATGTAAGATAGAGAGAAATTGATGTGGTAGATTTCAGCATAATCTTTGAACTCTGCTTCTGCACATCTGGAGAATGTCAGCTAGAGAGAAAATGCAGAGGCTGATTTCAGCATAATCCTGGAACTCTGCTTCAGCACATCTGAAAAATGTCAGCTAGATAGGAATTTATGTGGTAGATTTCAGCATAATATTTGAACTCTGCTTCTTCACATCTGGAAAATGTCAGCTAGAGAGAAGTTTATGTGGCAGATTTCAGCATAATGCTGGAACTCTGCTTCTGCACATCTAGAAAATGTAAGCTAGAGAGAAATTGATGTCGTAGATTTCAGCATAATCCTGGAAATCTGCTTGTGCACATCTGGAAAAGTCAGCTAGAGATAAATTGCAAGGCAGAGTTCAGCATAATCCTGGAACTCTGCTTCTGCACATCTGGAAATGTCACCTAGAGAGAAATTGATGTAGTGGTTACAGCAAAACCCTGGCACTCTGCTTCTGCACATCTGGAAAAGTCAGCTAGAGAGAAATTGATGTGGTGGTTTTCAGCACAATCCTGGAACTCTGCATCTGCACATCTGGAAAATGTCAGCTAGAGGGAAAATGCAGAGGCAGATTTCAGCATAATCCTGGAACTCTGCTTCTGCACATCTGGAAAATGTAAGATAGAGAGAAATTGATGTGGTAGATTTCAGCATAATCTTTGAACTCTGCTTCTGCACATCTGGAGAATGTCAGCTAGAGAGAAAATGCAGAGGCTGATTTTAGCATAATCCTGGAACTCTGCTTCAGCACATCTGAATATTCTCAGCTAGATAGGAATTTATGTGGTAGATTTCAGCATAATATTTGAACTCTGCTTCTTCACATCTGGAAAATGTCAGCTAGAGAGAAGTTTATGTGGCAGATTTCAGCATAATGCTGGAACTCTGCTTCTGCACATCTAGAAAATGTAAGCCAGAGAGAAATTGATGTCGTAGATTTCAGCATAATCTTGGAACTCTGCTTCCACACATCTAGAAAATGTCAGCTAGAAAGAAAATGCAGAGGCATATTTCAGCATAATCTTTGAACTCTGCTTCCGCACATCTGGAAAATGTCAGCTAGAGAGAAATTGATGTGGTAGATTTCAGCATAATCTTTGTACTCTTCTTCTGCATATGTGGAAAACGTCAGCTAGAGAGAAATTGAGCTGGTAGATTTCAGCATAATCCTGGAACTCTGCTTCTGAGAATCTGGAAAATGTCAGCTAGAAAGAAATTGATGTAGATTTCAGCATAATCCTGGAACTCTGCTTCTGCACATCTGGAAAAGTCAGCTAGAGATAAATTGCAAGGCAGAGTTCAGCATAATCCTGGAACTCTGCTTGTGCACATCTGGAAAATGTAAACTAGAGAGAAATTGATGTGGTAGATTTCAGCATAGTCTTTGAACTCTGCTTCTGCACATCTGGAAAATGTCAGCTGGGGAAAATTTATGTGGTATATTTCAGCATAATCTTTGCTCTCTGCTTCTGAACATCTGGAAAATGTCAGCTAGAGAATAATTGCAAGGCTGATTTCAGCATAATCGTGGAACTCTGCTTCTGCACATCTGGAAAATGTAAGCTAGAAAATTGATGTGGTAGATTTCAGCATAATATTTGAACTCTGCTTCTTCACATCTGGAAAATGTCAGCTAGAGAGAAGTTTATGTGGCAGATTTCAGCATAATGCTGGAACTCTGCTTCTGCACATCTAGAAAATGTAAGCTAGAGAGAAATTGATGTCGTAGATTTCGGCATAATCCTGGAAATCTGCTTCTGCACATCTGGAAAAGTCAGCTAGAGATAAATTGCAAGGCAGAGTTCAGCATAATCCTGGAACTCTGCTTCTGCACATCTGGAAAAGTCACCTAGAGAGAAATTGATGTAGTGGTTACAGCAAAACCCTGGCACTCTGCTTCTGCACATCTGGAAAAGTCAGCTAGAGAGAAATTGATGTGGTGGTTTTCAGCACAATCCTGGAACTCTGCTTCTGAGAATCTGGAAAATGTCAGCTAGAAAGAAATTGATGGAGATTTCAGCATAATTCTGGAACTCTGCTTCAGCACATCTGAAAAATGTCAGCTAGATAGGAATTTATGTAGTAGATTTCAGCATAATATTTGAACTCTGCTTCTTCACATCTGGAAAATGTCAGCTAGAGAGAAGTTTATGTGGCAGATTTCAGCATAATGCTGGAACTCTGCTTCTGCACATCTAGAAAATGTAAGCTAGAGAGAAATTGATGTCGTAGATTTCAGCATAATCCTGGAAATCTGCTTCTGCACATCTGGAAAAGTCAGCTAGAGATAAATTGCAAGGCAGAGTTCAGCATAATCCTGGAACTCTGCTTCTGCACATCTGGAAAAGTCACCTAGAGAGAAATTGATGTAGTGGTTTCAGCAAAACCCTGGCACTCTGCTTCTGCACATCTGGAAAAGTCAGCTAGAGAGAAATTGATGTGGTGGTTTTCAGCACAATCAAGGAACTCTGCTTCTGCATGTCTGGAAAATGTCAGCTAGAGAGAAATTGATGTGGTAGATATCACCATAATCTTTGAACTCAGCTTCTGCACATCTGGAAAAGTCAGCTAGAGAGAAATTGCAAGGCAGATTTCAGCATACACCTGGAACTCTGCTTCTGCACATCTGGAAAAGTCAGCTAGAGATAAATTGATGTTGTAGATTTCAGCATAATTGTGGAACTCTGCTTCTGTACGTTTGGAAAATGTCAGCTAGAGAAAACTTGCAAGGCATATTTCAGCATAATCTTGGAACTCTGCTTCTTCACACCTGGAAAATGTCAGCTAGAGAGAAATTGATGTCGTAGATTTCAGCATAATCCTGGAACTCTGCCTCTGCACATCTGGAAAGTCAGCTAGAGAGAAATTGATGTCGTAGATTTCAGCATAATCTTGCAACTCTGCTTTTTCACATCTGGAAAATGTCAGCTAGAGGGAAAATGCAGACGCAGATTTCAGCATAATCCTGGAACTCTGCTTCTGCACATCTGGAAAATGTCAGCTAGAGAGAAATTGATGTCGTAGATTTCAGCATAATCCTGGAACTCTGCTTCAGCACAACTGAAAAATGTCAGCTAGATAGGAATTTATGTGGTAGATTTCAGCATAATCTTTGAACTCTGCTTCTTCACATTTGGAAAATGTAAGCTAGAGAGAAATTGATGTCGTAGATTTCAGCATAATTTTGGAACTCTGCTTCCACACATCTAGAAAATGTCAACTAGAAAAAAAATGCAGAGGCAGATTTCAGCATAATCCTGGAACTCTGCTTCAGCACATCTGAAAAATGTCAGCTAGATAGGAATTTATGTGGTAGATTTCAGCATAATATTTGAACTCTGCTTCTTCACATCTGGAAAATGTCAGCTAGAGAGAAGTTTATGTGGCAGATTTCAGCATAATGCTGGAACTCTGCTTCGGCACATCTAGAAAATGTAAGCTAGAGAGAAATTGATGTCGTAGATTTCAGCATAATCTTGGAACTCTGCTTCCACACATCTAGAAAATGTCAGCTAGAAAGAAAATGCAGAGGCAGATTTCAGCATAATCTTTGAACTCTGCTTCCGCACATCTGGAAAATGTCAGCTAGAGGGGAAATGCAGAGGCAGATTTCAGCATAATACTGGAACTCTGCTTCTGCACATCTGGAAAATGTAAACTAGAGAGAAATTGATGTGGTAGATTTCAGCATAATCTTTGAACTCTGCTTCTGCACATCTAGAAAATATAAGCTACAGAGAAATTGATGTCGTAGATTTCAGCATAATCTTGGAACTCTGCTTCCACACATCTAGAAAATGTCAGCTAGAAAGAAAATGCAGAGGCAGATTTCAGCATAATCTTTGAACTCTGCTTCCACACATCTGGAAAATGTCAGCTAGAGAGAAATTGATGTGGTAGATTTCAGCATAATCTTTGTACTCTGCTTCTGCATATGTGGAAAACGTCAGCTAGAGAGAAATTGAGCTGGTAGATTTCAGCATAATCCTGGAACTCTGCTTCTGAGAATCTGGAAAATGTCAGCTAGAAAGAAATTGATGTAGATTTCAGCATAATCCTGGAACTCTGCTTCTGCACATCTGGAAAAGTCAGCTAGAGATAAATTGCAAGGCAGAGTTCAGCATAATCCTGGAACTCTGCTTCTGCACATCTGGAAAAGTCACCTTGAGAGAAATTGATGTAGTGGTTACAGCAAAACCCTGGCACTCTGCTTCTGCACATCTGGAAAAGTCAGCTAGAGAGAAATTGATGTGGTGGTTTTCAGCACAATCCTGGAACTCTGCTTCTGCAAATCTGGAAAATGTCAGCTAGAGGGAAAATGCAGAGGCAGATTTCAGCATAATCCTGGAACTCTGCTTCTGCACATCTGGAAAATGTAAGATAGAGAGAAATTGATGTGGTAGATTTCAGCATAATCTTGGAACTCTGCTTCTGCACATCTGGAGAATGTCAGCTAGAGAGAAAATGCAGAGGCAGATTTCAGCATAATCTTTGAACTCTGCTTCCGCACATCTGGAAAATGTCAGCTAGAGAGAAATTGATGTGGTAGATTTCAGCATAATCTTTGTACTCTGCTTCTGCATATGTGGAAAACGTCAGCTAGAGAGAAATTGAGCTGGTAGATTTCAGCATAATCCTGGAACTCTGCTTCTGAGAATCTGGAAAATGTCAGCTAGAAAGAAATTGATGTAGATTTCAGCATAATCCTGGAACTCTGCTTCTGCACATCTGGAAAAGTCAGCTAGAGATAAATTGCAAGGCAGAGTTCAGCATAATCCTGGAACTCTGCTTGTGCACATCTGGAAAATGTAAACTAGAGAGAAATTGATGTGGTAGATTTCAGCATAATCTTTGAACTCTGCTTCTGCACATCTGGAAAATGTCAGCTGGGGAAAATTTATGTGGTATATTTCAGCATAATCTTTGCTCTCTGCTTCTGAACATCTGGAAAATGTCAGCTAGAGAATAATTGCAAGGCTGATTTCAGCATAATCGTGGAACTCTGCTTCTGCACATCTGGAAAATGTAAGCTAGAAAATTGATGTGGTAGATTTCAGCATAATATTTGAACTCTGCTTCCGCACATCTGGAAAATGTCAGCTAGAGGGAAAATGCAGAGGCAGATTTCAGCATAATCCTGGAACTCTGCTTCTGCACATCTGGAAAATGTCAGCAAGAGAGAAATTGATGTTTTAGATTTCAGCATAGTCTTTGAACTCTGCTTGTCCACATCTGGAAATTTTCACCTTGAGAAAAATTGCAAGGCAGATTTCAGCATAATCCTGGAACTCTGCTTCTGCACATCTGGAAAATGTAAGATAGAGAGAAATTGATGTGGTAGATTTCAGCATAATCTTTGAACTCTGCTTCTGCACATCTGGAGAATGTCAGCTAGAGAGAAAATGCAGAGGCTGATTTCAGCATAATCCTGGAACTCTGCTTCAGCACATCTGAAAAATGTCAGCTAGATAGGAATTTATGTGGTAGATTTCAGCATAATATTTGAACTCTGCTTCTTCACATCTGGAAAATGTCAGCTAGAGAGAAGTTTATGTGGCAGATTTCAGCATAATGCTGGAACTCTGCTTCTGCACATCTAGAAAATGTAAGCTAGAGAGAAATTGGTGTCGTAGATTTCAGCATAATCCTGGAAATCTGCTTCTGCACATCTGGAAAAGTCAGCTAGAGATAAATTGCAAGGCAGAGTTCAGCATAATCCTGGAACTCTGCTTCTGCACATCTGGAAAAGTCACCTAGAGAGAAATTGATGTAGTGGTTACAGCAAAACCCTGGCACTCTGCTTCTGCACATCTGGAAAAGTCAGCTAGAGAGAAATTGATGTGGTGGTTTTCAGCACAATCCTGGAACTCTGTTTCTGCAAATCTGGAAAATGTCAGCTAGAGGGAAAATGCAGAGGCAGATTTCAGCATAATCCTGGAACTCTGCTTCTGCACATCTCGAAAATGTAAGATAGAGAGAAATTGATGTGGTAGATTTCAGCATAAACTTTGAAGTCTGCTTCTGCACATCTGGAGAATGTCAGCTAGAGAGAAAATGCAGAGGCAGATTTCAGCATAATCTTTGAACTCTGCTTCCGCACATCTGGAAAATGTCAGCTAGAGAGAAATCGATGTGGTAGATTTCAGCATAATCTTTGTACTCTGCTTCTGCATATGTGGAAAACGTCAGGTAGAGAGAAATTGAGCTGGTAGATTTCAGCATAATCCTGGAACTCTGCTTCTGAGAATCTGGAAAATGTCAGCTAGAAAGAAATTGATGTAGATTTCAGCATAATCCTGGAACTCTGCTTCTGCACATCTGGAAAAGTCAGCTAGAGATAAATTAAAAGGCAGAGTTCAGCATAATCCTGGAACTCTGCTTGTGCACATCTGGAAAATGTAAACTAGAGAGAAATTGATGTGGTAGATTTCAGCATAATCTTTGAACTCTGCTTCTGCACATCTGGAAAATGTCAGCTGGGGAAAATTTATGTGGTATATTTCAGCATAATCTTTGCTCTCTGCTTCTGAACATCTGGAAAATGTCAGCTAGAGAATAATTGCAAGGCTGATTTCAGCATAATCGTGGAACTCTGCTTCTGCACATCTGGAAAATGTAAGCTAGAAAATTGATGTGGTAGATTTCAGCATAATATTTGAACTCTGCTTCCGCACATCTGGAAAATGTCAGCTAGAGGGAAAATGCAGAGGCAGATTTCAGCATAATCCTGGAACTCTGCTTCTGCACATCTGGAAAATGTCAGCAAGAGAGAAATTGATGTGTTAGATTTCAGCATAGTCTTTGAACTCTGCTTGTCCACATCTGGAAATTTTCACCTTGAGAAAAATTGCAAGGCAGATTTCAGCATAATCCTGGAACTCTGCTTCTGCACATCTGGAAAATGTAAGATAGAGAGAAATTGATGTGGTAGATTTCAGCATAATCTTTGAACTCTGCTTCTGCACATCTGGAGAATGTCAGCTAGAGAGAAAATGCAGAGGCTGATTTCAGCATAATCCTGGAACTCTGCTTCAGCACATCTGAAAAATGTCAGCTAGATAGGAATTTATGTGGTAGATTTCAGCATAATATTTGAACTCTGCTTCTTCACATCTGGAAAATGTCAGCTAGAGAGAAGTTTATGTGGCAGATTTCAGCATAATGCTGGAACTCTGCTTCTGCACATCTAGAAAATGTAAGCTAGAGAGAAATTGATGTCGTAGATTTCAGCATAATCCTGGAAATCTGCTTGTGCACATCTGGAAAAGTCAGCTAGAGATAAATTGCAAGGCAGAGTTCAGCATAATCCTGGAACTCTGCTTCTGCACATCTGGAAATGTCACCTAGAGAGAAATTGATGTAGTGGTTACAGCAAAACCCTGGCACTCTGCTTCTGCACATCTGGAAAAGTCAGCTAGAGAGAAATTGATGTGGTGGTTTTCAGCACAATCCTGGAACTCTGCATCTGCACATCTGGAAAATGTCAGCTAGAGGGAAAATGCAGAGGCAGATTTCAGCATAATCCTGGAACTCTGCTTCTGCACATCTGGAAAATGTAAGATAGAGAGAAATTGATGTGGTAGATTTCAGCATAATCTTTGAACTCTGCTTCTGCACATCTGGAGAATGTCAGCTAGAGAGAAAATGCAGAGGCTGATTTTAGCATAATCCTGGAACTCTGCTTCAGCACATCTGAATATTCTCAGCTAGATAGGAATTTATGTGGTAGATTTCAGCATAATATTTGAACTCTGCTTCTTCACATCTGGAAAATGTCAGCTAGAGAGAAGTTTATGTGGCAGATTTCAGCATAATGCTGGAACTCTGCTTCTGCACATCTAGAAAATGTAAGCCAGAGAGAAATTGATGTCGTAGATTTCAGCATAATCTTGGAACTCTGCTTCCACACATCTAGAAAATGTCAGCTAGAAAGAAAATGCAGAGGCATATTTCAGCATAATCTTTGAACTCTGCTTCCGCACATCTGGAAAATGTCAGCTAGAGAGAAATTGATGTGGTAGATTTCAGCATAATCTTTGTACTCTTCTTCTGCATATGTGGAAAACGTCAGCTAGAGAGAAATTGAGCTGGTAGATTTCAGCATAATCCTGGAACTCTGCTTCTGAGAATCTGGAAAATGTCAGCTAGAAAGAAATTGATGTAGATTTCAGCATAATCCTGGAACTCTGCTTCTGCACATCTGGAAAAGTCAGCTAGAGATAAATTGCAAGGCAGAGTTCAGCATAATCCTGGAACTCTGCTTGTGCACATCTGGAAAATGTAAACTAGAGAGAAATTGATGTGGTAGATTTCAGCATAGTCTTTGAACTCTGCTTCTGCACATCTGGAAAATGTCAGCTGGGGAAAATTTATGTGGTATATTTCAGCATAATCTTTGCTCTCTGCTTCTGAACATCTGGAAAATGTCAGCTAGAGAATAATTGCAAGGCTGATTTCAGCATAATCGTGGAACTCTGCTTCTGCACATCTGGAAAATGTAAGCTAGAAAATTGATGTGGTAGATTTCAGCATAATCTTTGAACTCTGCTTCCGCACATCTGGAAAATGTCAGCTAGAGGGAAAATGCAGAGGCAGATTTCAGCATAATCCTGGAACTCTGCTTCTGCACATCTGGAAAATGTCAGCAAGAGAGAAATTGATGTGTTAGATTTCAGCATAGTCTTTGAACTCTGCTTGTCCACATCTGGAAATTTTCACCTTGAGAAAAATTGCAAGGCAGATTTCAGCATAATCCTGGAACTCTGCATCTGCACATCTGGAAAATGTCAGCTAGAGGGAAAATGCAGAGGCAGATTTCAGCATAATCCTGGAACTCTGCTTCTGCACATCTGGAAAATGTAAGATAGAGAGAAATTGATGTCGTAGATTTCAGCATAATCTTTGAACTCTGCTTCTGCACATCTGGAGAATGTCAGCTAGAGAGAAAATGCAGAGGCTGATTTTAGCATAATCCTGGAACTCTGCTTCAGCACATCTGAATAATCTCAGCTAGATAGGAATTTATGTGGTAGATTTCAGCATAATATTTGAACTCTGCTTCTTCACATCTGGAAAATGTCAGCTAGAGAGAAGTTTATGTGGCAGATTTCAGCATAATGCTGGAACTCTGCTTCTGCACATCTAGAAAATGTAAGCTAGAGAGAAATTGATGTCGTAGATTTCAGCATAATCTTGGAACTCTGCTTCCACACATCTAGAAAATGTCAGCTAGAAAGAAAATGCAGAGGCACATTTCAGCATAATCTTTGAACTCTGCTTCCGCACATCTGGAAAATGTCAGCTAGAGAGAAATTGATGTGGTAGATTTCAGCATAATCTTTGTACTCTGCTTCTGCATATGTGGAAAACGTCAGCTAGAGAGAAATTGAGCTGGTAGATTTCAGCATAATCCTGGAACTCTGCTTCTGAGAATCTGGAAAATGTCAGCTAGAAAGAAATTGATGTAGATTTCAGCATAATCCTGGAACTCTGCTTCTGCACATCTGGAAAAGTCAGCTAGAGATAAATTGCAAGGCAGAGTTCAGCATAATCCTGGAACTCTGCTTGTGCACATCTGGAAAATGTAAACTAGAGAGAAATTGATGTGGTAGATTTCAGCATAGTCTTTGAACTCTGCTTCTGCACATCTGGAAAATGTCAGCTGGGGAAAATTTATGTGGTATATTTCAGCATAATCTTTGCTCTCTGCTTCTGAACATCTGGAAAATGTCAGCTAGAGAATAATTGCAAGGCTGATTTCAGCATAATCGTGGAACTCTGCTTCTGCACATCTGGAAAATGTAAGCTAGAAAATTGATGTGGTAGATTTCAGCATAATCTTTGAACTCTGCTTCCGCACATCTGGAAAATGTCAGCTAGAGGGAAAATGCAGAGGCAGATTTCAGCATAATCCTGGAACTCTGCTTCTGCACATCTGGAAAATGTCAGCAAGAGAGAAATTGATGTGTTAGATTTCAGCATAGTCTTTGAACTCTGCTTGTCCACATCTGGAAATTTTCACCTTGAGAAAAATTGCAAGGCAGATTTCAGCATAATCCTGGAACTCTGCTTCTGCACATCTGGAAAATGTAAGATAGAGAGAAATTGATGTGGTAGATTTCAGCATAATCTTTGAACTCTGCTTCTGCACATCTGGAGAATGTCAGCTAGAGAGAAAATGCAGAGGCTGATTTCAGCATAATCCTGGAACTCTGCTTCAGCACATCTGAAAAATGTCAGCTAGATAGGAATTTATGTGGTAGATTTCAGCATAATATTTGAACTCTGCTTCTTCACATCTGGAAAATGTCAGCTAGAGAGAAGTTTATGTGGCAGATTTCAGCATAATGCTGGAACTCTGCTTCTGCACATCTAGAAAATGTAAGCTAGAGAGAAATTGATGTCGTAGATTTCAGCATAATCCTGGAACTCTGCTTCTGCACATCTGGAAAAGTCACCTAGAGAGAAATTGATGTAGTGGTTACAGCAAAACCCTGGCACTCTGCTTCTGCACATCTGGAAAAGTCAGCTAGAGAGAAATTGATGTGGTGGTTTTCAGCACAATCCTGGAACTCTGCTTCTGAGAATCTGGAAAATGTCAGCTAGAAAGAAATTGATGGAGATTTCAGCATAATCCTGGAACTCTGCTTCTGCACATCTGGAAAAGTCAGCTAGAGATAAATTGATGTTGTAGATTTCAGCATAATTGTGGAACTCTGCTTCTGTACGTTTGGAAAATGTCAGCTAGAGAAAACGTGCAAGGCATATTTCAGCATAATCTTGGAACTCTGCTTCTTCACATCTGGAAAATGTCAGCTAGAGAGAAATTGATTAGGTAGATTTCAGCATAATCCTGGAACTCTGCCTCTGCACATCTGGAAAGTCAGCTAGAGAGAAATTGATGTCGTAGATTTCAGCATAATCTTGCAACTCTGCTTTTTCACATCTGGAAAATGTCAGCTAGAGGGAAAATGGAGATGCAGATTTCAGCATAATCCTGGAACTCTGCTTCTGCACATCTGGAAAATGTCAGCTAGAGAGAAATTGATGTCGTAGATTTCAGCATAATCCTGGAACTCTGCTTCAGCACAACTGAAAAATGTCAGCTAGATAGGAATTTTTGTGGTAGATTTCAGCATAATCTTTGAACTCTGCTTCTTCACATCTGGAAAATGTCAGCTAGAGGGAAAATGCAGAGGCAGATTTCAGCATAATCCTGGAACTCTGCTTCTGCACATCTAGAAAATGTAAACTAGAGAGAAATTGATGTGGTAGATTTCAGCATAATCTTTGAACTCTGCTTCTGCACATCTGGAAAATGTCAGCTGGGGATAATTTATGTGGTATATTTCAGCATAATCTTTGCTTTCTGCTTCTGAACATCTGGAAAATGTCAGCTAGAGAATAATTGCATGGCTGATTTCAGCATAATCGTGGAACTCTGCTTCTGCACATCTGGAAAATGTCAGCAAGAGAGAAATTGATGTGTTAGATTTCAGCATAGTCTTTGAACTCTGCTTGTCCACATCTGGAGTATGTCAGCTAGAGAGAAAATGCAGAGGCTGATTTCAGCATAATCCTGGAACTCTGCTTCAGCACATCTGAAAAATGTCAGCTAGATAGGAATTTATGTGGTAGATTTCAGCATAATATTTGAACTCTGCTTCTTCACATCTGGAAAATGTCAGCTAGAGAGAAGTTTATGTGGCAGATTTCAGCATAATGCTGGAACTCTGCTTCTGCACATCTAGAAAATGTAAGCTAGAGAGAAATTGATGTCGTAGATTTCAGCATAATCCTGGAAATCTGCTTCTGCACATCTGGAAAAGTCAGCTAGAGATAAATTGCAAGGCAGAGTTCAGCATAATCCTGGAACTCTGCTTCTGCACATCTGGAAAAGTCACCTAGAGAGAAATTGATGTAGAGGTTACAGCAAAACCCTGGCACTCTGCTTCTGCACATCTGGAAAAGTCAGCTAGAGAGAAATTGATGTGGTGGTTTTCAGCACAATCCTGGAACTCTGCTTCTGCATGTCTGGAAAATGTCAGCTAGAGAGAAATTGATGTGGTAGATATCACCATAATCTTTGAACTCAGCTTCTGCACATCTGGAAAAGTCAGCTAGAGATAAATTGATGTTGTAGATTTCAGCATAATTGTGGAACTCTGCTTCTGTACGTTTGGAAAATGTCAGCTAGAGAAAACTTGCAAGGCATATTTCAGCATAATCTTGGAACTCTGCTTCTTCACATCTGGAAAATGTCAGCTAGAGAGAAATTGATTAGGTAGATTTCAGCATAATCCTGGAACTCTGCCTCTGCACATCTGGAAAGTCAGCTAGAGAGAAATTGATGTCGTAGATTTCAGCATAATCTTGCAACTCTGCTTTTTCACATCTGGAAAATGTCAGCTAGAGGGAAAATGCAGACGCAGATTTCAGCATAATCCTGGAACTCTGCTTCTGCACATCTGGAAAATGTCAGCTAGAGAGAAATTGATGTCGTAGATTTCAGCATAATCCTGGAACTCTGCTTCAGCACAACTGAAAAATGTCAGCTAGATAGGAATTTATGTGGTAGATTTCAGCATAATCCTGGAACTCTGCTTCTGCACATCTGGAAAAGTCAGCTAGAGATAAATTGCAAGGCAGAGTTCAGCATAATCCTGGAACTCGGCTTGTGCACATCTGGAAAATGTAAACTAGAGAGAAATTGATGTGGTAGATTTCAGCATAGTCTTTGAACTCTGCTTCTGCACATCTGGAAAATGTCAGCTGGGGAAAATTTATGTGGTATATTTCAGCATAATCTTTGCTCTCTGCTTCTGAACATCTGGAAAATGTCAGCTAGAGAATAATTGCAAGGCTGATTTCAGCATAATCTTTGAACTCTGCTTCCGCACATCTGGAAAATGTCAGCTAGAGGGAAAATGCAGAGGCAGATTTCAGCATAATCCTGGAACTCTGCTTCTGCACATCTGGAAAATGTCAGCAAGAGAGAAATTGATGTGTTAGATTTCAGCATAGTCTTTGAACTCTGCTTGTCCACATCTGGAAATTTTCACCTTGAGAAAAATTGCAAGGCAGATTTCAGCATAATCCTGGAACTCTGCTTCTGCACATCTGGAAAATGTAAGATAGAGAGAAATTGATGTGGTAGATTTCAGCATAATCTTTGAACTCTGCTTCTGCACATCTGGAGAATGTCAGCTAGAGAGAAAATGCAGAGGCTGATTTCAGCATAATCCTGGAACTCTGCTTCAGCACATCTGAAAAATGTCAGCTAGATAGGAATTTATGTGGTAGATTTCAGCATAATATTTGAACTCTGCTTCTTCACATCTGGAAAATGTCAGCTAGAGAGAAGTTTATGTGGCAGATTTCAGCATAATGCTGGAACTCTGCTTCTGCACATCTAGAAAATGTAAGCTAGAGAGAAATTGATGTCGTAGATTTCAGCATAATCCTGGAACTCTGCTTCTGCACATCTGGAAAAGTCACCTAGAGAGAAATTGATGTAGTGGTTACAGCAAAACCCTGGCACTCTGCTTCTGCACATCTGGAAAAGTCAGCTAGAGAGAAATTGATGTGGTGGTTTTCAGCACAATCCTGGAACTCTGCTTCTGAGAATCTGGAAAATGTCAGCTAGAAAGAAATTGATGGAGATTTCAGCATAATCCTGGAACTCTGCTTCTGCACATCTGGAAAAGTCAGCTAGAGATAAATTGATGTTGTAGATTTCAGCATAATTGTGGAACTCTGCTTCTGTACGTTTGGAAAATGTCAGCTAGAGAAAACGTGCAAGGCATATTTCAGCATAATCTTGGAACTCTGCTTCTTCACATCTGGAAAATGTCAGCTAGAGAGAAATTGATTAGGTAGATTTCAGCATAATCCTGGAACTCTGCCTCTGCACATCTGGAAAGTCAGCTAGAGAGAAATTGATGTCGTAGATTTCAGCATAATCTTGCAACTCTGCTTTTTCACATCTGGAAAATGTCAGCTAGAGGGAAAATGCAGACGCAGATTTCAGCATAATCCTGGAACTCTGCTTCTGCACATCTGGAAAATGTCAGCTAGAGAGAAATTGATGTCGTAGATTTCAGCATAATCCTGGAACTCTGCTTCAGCACAACTGAAAAATGTCAGCTAGATAGGAATTTATGTGGTAGATTTCAGCATAATCTTTGAACTCTGCTTCTTCACATCTGGAAAATGTCAGCTAGAGGGAAAATGCAGAGGCAGATTTCAGCATAATCCTGGAACTCTGCTTCTGCACATCTAGAAAATGTAAACTAGAGAGAAATTGATGTGGTAGATTTCAGCATAATCTTTGAACTCTGCTTCTGCACATCTGGAAAATGTCAGCTGGGGATAATTTATGTGGTATATTTCAGCATAATCTTTGCTCTCTGCTTCTGAACATCTGGAAAATGTCAGCTAGAGAATAATTGCATGGCTGATTTCAGCATAATCGTGGAACTCTGCTTCTGCACATCTGGAAAATGTCAGCAAGAGAGAAATTGATGTGTTAGATTTCAGCATAGTCTTTGAACTCTGCTTGTCCACATCTGGAGAATGTCAGCTAGAGAGAAAATGCAGAGGCTGATTTCAGCATAATCCTGGAACTCTGCTTCTGCACATCTGGAAAAGTCACCTAGAGAGAAATTGATGTAGTGGTTACAGCAAAACCCTGGCACTCTGCTTCTGCACATCTGGAAAAGTCAGCTAGAGAGAAATTGATGTGGTGGTTTTCAGCACAATCCTGGAACTCTGCTTCTGAGAATCTGGAAAATGTCAGCTAGAAAGAAATTGATGGAGATTTCAGCATAATCCTGGAACTCTGCTTCTGCACATCTGGAAAAGTCAGCTAGAGATAAATTGATGTTGTAGATTTCAGCATAATTGTGGAACTCTGCTTCTGTACGTTTGGAAAATGTCAGCTAGAGAAAACGTGCAAGGCATATTTCAGCATAATCTTGGAACTCTGCTTCTTCACATCTGGAAAATGTCAGCTAGAGAGAAATTGATTAGGTAGATTTCAGCATAATCCTGGAACTCTGCCTCTGCACATCTGGAAAGTCAGCTAGAGAGAAATTGATGTCGTAGATTTCAGCATAATCTTGCAACTCTGCTTTTTCACATCTGGAAAATGTCAGCTAGAGGGAAAATGCAGACGCAGATTTCAGCATAATCCTGGAACTCTGCTTCTGCACATCTGGAAAATGTCAGCTAGAGAGAAATTGATGTCGTAGATTTCAGCATAATCCTGGAACTCTGCTTCAGCACAACTGAAAAATGTCAGCTAGATAGGAATTTATGTGGTAGATTTCAGCATAATCTTTGAACTCTGCTTCTTCACATCTGGAAAATGTCAGCTAGAGGGAAAATGCAGAGGCAGATTTCAGCATAATCCTGGAACTCTGCTTCTGCACATCTAGAAAATGTAAACTAGAGAGAAATTGATGTGGTAGATTTCAGCATAATCTTTGAACTCTGCTTCTGCACATCTGGAAAATGTCAGCTGGGGATAATTTATGTGGTATATTTCAGCATAATCTTTGCTCTCTGCTTCTGAACATCTGGAAAATGTCAGCTAGAGAATAATTGCATGGCTGATTTCAGCATAATCGTGGAACTCTGCTTCTGCACATCTGGAAAATGTCAGCAAGAGAGAAATTGATGTGTTAGATTTCAGCATAGTCTTTGAACTCTGCTTGTCCACATCTGGAGAATGTCAGCTAGAGAGAAAATGCAGAGGCTGATTTCAGCATAATCCTGGAACTCTGCTTCAGCACATCTGAAAAATGTCAGCTAGATAGGAATTTATGTGGTAGATTTCAGCATAATATTTGAACTCTGCTTCTTCACATCTGGAAAATGTCAGCTAGAGAGAAGTTTATGTGGCAGATTTCAGCATAATGCTGGAACTCTGCTTCTGCACATCTAGAAAATGTCAGCTAGATAGGAATTTATGTGGTAGATTTCAGCATAATATTTGAACTCTGCTTCTTCACATCTGGAAAAGTCAGCTAGAGATAAATTGCAAGGCAGAGTTCAGCATAATCCTGGAACTCTGCTTCTGCACATCTGGAAAAGTCACCTAGAGAGAAATTGATGTAGTGGTTACAGCAAAACCCTGGCACTCTGCTTCTGCACATCTGGAAAAGTCAGCTAGAGAGAAATTGATGTGGTGGTTTTCAGCACAATCCTGGAACTCTGCTTCTGAGAATCTGGAAAATGTCAGCTAGAAAGAAATTGATGGAGATTTCAGCATAATCCTGGAACTCTGCTTCTGCACATCTGGAAAAGTCAGCTAGAGATAAATTGATGTTGTAGATTTCAGCATAATTGTGGAACTCTGCTTCTGTACGTTTGGAAAATGTCAGCTAGAGAAAACGTGCAAGGCATATTTCAGCATAATCTTGGAACTCTGCTTCTTCACATCTGGAAAATGTCAGCTAGAGAGAAATTGATTAGGTAGATTTCAGCATAATCCTGGAACTCTGCCTCTGCACATCTGGAAAGTCAGCTAGAGAGAAATTGATGTCGTAGATTTCAGCATAATCTTGCAACTCTGCTTTTTCACATCTGGAAAATGTCAGCTAGAGGGAAAATGGAGATGCAGATTTCAGCATAATCCTGGAACTCTGCTTCTGCACATCTGGAAAATGTCAGCTAGAGAGAAATTGATGTCGTAGATTTCAGCATAATCCTGGAACTCTGCTTCAGCACAACTGAAAAATGTCAGCTAGATAGGAATTTTTGTGGTAGATTTCAGCATAATCTTTGAACTCTGCTTCTTCACATCTGGAAAATGTCAGCTAGAGGGAAAATGCAGAGGCAGATTTCAGCATAATCCTGGAACTCTGCTTCTGCACATCTAGAAAATGTAAACTAGAGAGAAATTGATGTGGTAGATTTCAGCATAATCTTTGAACTCTGCTTCTGCACATCTGGAAAATGTCAGCTGGGGATAATTTATGTGGTATATTTCAGCATAATCTTTGCTTTCTGCTTCTGAACATCTGGAAAATGTCAGCTAGAGAATAATTGCATGGCTGATTTCAGCATAATCGTGGAACTCTGCTTCTGCACATCTGGAAAATGTCAGCAAGAGAGAAATTGATGTGTTAGATTTCAGCATAGTCTTTGAACTCTGCTTGTCCACATCTGGAGTATGTCAGCTAGAGAGAAAATGCAGAGGCTGATTTCAGCATAATCCTGGAACTCTGCTTCAGCACATCTGAAAAATGTCAGCTAGATAGGAATTTATGTGGTAGATTTCAGCATAATATTTGAACTCTGCTTCTTCACATCTGGAAAATGTCAGCTAGAGAGAAGTTTATGTGGCAGATTTCAGCATAATGCTGGAACTCTGCTTCTGCACATCTAGAAAATGTAAGCTAGAGAGAAATTGATGTCGTAGATTTCAGCATAATCCTGGAAATCTGCTTCTGCACATCTGGAAAAGTCAGCTAGAGATAAATTGCAAGGCAGAGTTCAGCATAATCCTGGAACTCTGCTTCTGCACATCTGGAAAAGTCACCTAGAGAGAAATTGATGTAGAGGTTACAGCAAAACCCTGGCACTCTGCTTCTGCACATCTGGAAAAGTCAGCTAGAGAGAAATTGATGTGGTGGTTTTCAGCACAATCCTGGAACTCTGCTTCTGCATGTCTGGAAAATGTCAGCTAGAGAGAAATTGATGTGGTAGATATCACCATAATCTTTGAACTCAGCTTCTGCACATCTGGAAAAGTCAGCTAGAGATAAATTGATGTTGTAGATTTCAGCATAATTGTGGAACTCTGCTTCTGTACGTTTGGAAAATGTCAGCTAGAGAAAACTTGCAAGGCATATTTCAGCATAATCTTGGAACTCTGCTTCTTCACATCTGGAAAATGTCAGCTAGAGAGAAATTGATTAGGTAGATTTCAGCATAATCCTGGAACTCTGCCTCTGCACATCTGGAAAGTCAGCTAGAGAGAAATTGATGTCGTAGATTTCAGCATAATCTTGCAACTCTGCTTTTTCACATCTGGAAAATGTCAGCTAGAGGGAAAATGCAGACGCAGATTTCAGCATAATCCTGGAACTCTGCTTCTGCACATCTGGAAAATGTCAGCTAGAGAGAAATTGATGTCGTAGATTTCAGCATAATCCTGGAACTCTGCTTCAGCACAACTGAAAAATGTCAGCTAGATAGGAATTTATGTGGTAGATTTCAGCATAATCCTGGAACTCTGCTTCTGCACATCTGGAAAAGTCAGCTAGAGATAAATTGCAAGGCAGAGTTCAGCATAATCCTGGAACTCGGCTTGTGCACATCTGGAAAATGTAAACTAGAGAGAAATTGATGTGGTAGATTTCAGCATAGTCTTTGAACTCTGCTTCTGCACATCTGGAAAATGTCAGCTGGGGAAAATTTATGTGGTATATTTCAGCATAATCTTTGCTCTCTGCTTCTGAACATCTGGAAAATGTCAGCTAGAGAATAATTGCAAGGCTGATTTCAGCATAATCGTGGAACTCTGCTTCTGCACATCTGGAAAATATAAGCTAGAAAATTGATGTGGTAGATTTCAGCATAATCTTTGAACTCTGCTTCCGCACATCTGGAAAATGTCAGCTAGAGGGAAAATGCAGAGGCAGATTTCAGCATAATCCTGGAACTCTGCTTCTGCACATCTGGAAAATGTCAGCAAGAGAGAAATTGATGTGTTAGATTTCAGCATAGTCTTTGAACTCTGCTTGTCCACATCTGGAAATTTTCACCTTGAGAAAAATTGCAAGGCAGATTTCAGCATAATCCTGGAACTCTGCTTCTGCACATCTGGAAAATGTAAGATAGAGAGAAATTGATGTGGTAGATTTCAGCATAATCTTTGAACTCTGCTTCTGCACATCTGGAGAATGTCAGCTAGAGAGAAAATGCAGAGGCTGATTTCAGCATAATCCTGGAACTCTGCTTCAGCACATCTGAAAAATGTCAGCTAGATAGGAATTTATGTGGTAGATTTCAGCATAATATTTGAACTCTGCTTCTTCACATCTGGAAAAGTCAGCTAGAGATAAATTGCAAGGCAGAGTTCAGCATAATCCTGGAACTCTGCTTCTGCACATCTGGAAAAGTCACCTAGAGAGAAATTGATGTAGTGGTTACAGCAAAACCCTGGCACTCTGCTTCTGCACATCTGGAAAAGTCAGCTAGAGAGAAATTGATGTGGTGGTTTTCAGCACAATCCTGGAACTCTGCTTCTGAGAATCTGGAAAATGTCAGCTAGAAAGAAATTGATGGAGATTTCAGCATAATCCTGGAACTCTGCTTCTGCACATCTGGAAAAGTCAGCTAGAGATAAATTGATGTTGTAGATTTCAGCATAATTGTGGAACTCTGCTTCTGTACGTTTGGAAAATGTCAGCTAGAGAAAACGTGCAAGGCATATTTCAGCATAATCTTGGAACTCTGCTTCTTCACATCTGGAAAATGTCAGCTAGAGAGAAATTGATTAGGTAGATTTCAGCATAATCCTGGAACTCTGCCTCTGCACATCTGGAAAGTCAGCTAGAGAGAAATTGATGTCGTAGATTTCAGCATAATCTTGCAACTCTGCTTTTTCACATCTGGAAAATGTCAGCTAGAGGGAAAATGGAGATGCAGATTTCAGCATAATCCTGGAACTCTGCTTCTGCACATCTGGAAAATGTCAGCTAGAGAGAAATTGATGTCGTAGATTTCAGCATAATCCTGGAACTCTGCTTCAGCACAACTGAAAAATGTCAGCTAGATAGGAATTTTTGTGGTAGATTTCAGCATAATCTTTGAACTCTGCTTCTTCACATCTGGAAAATGTCAGCTAGAGGGAAAATGCAGAGGCAGATTTCAGCATAATCCTGGAACTCTGCTTCTGCACATCTAGAAAATGTAAACTAGAGAGAAATTGATGTGGTAGATTTCAGCATAATCTTTGAACTCTGCTTCTGCACATCTGGAAAATGTCAGCTGGGGATAATTTATGTGGTATATTTCAGCATAATCTTTGCTTTCTGCTTCTGAACATCTGGAAAATGTCAGCTAGAGAATAATTGCATGGCTGATTTCAGCATAATCGTGGAACTCTGCTTCTGCACATCTGGAAAATGTCAGCAAGAGAGAAATTGATGTGTTAGATTTCAGCATAGTCTTTGAACTCTGCTTGTCCACATCTGGAGTATGTCAGCTAGAGAGAAAATGCAGAGGCTGATTTCAGCATAATCCTGGAACTCTGCTTCAGCACATCTGAAAAATGTCAGCTAGATAGGAATTTATGTGGTAGATTTCAGCATAATATTTGAACTCTGCTTCTTCACATCTGGAAAATGTCAGCTAGAGAGAAGTTTATGTGGCAGATTTCAGCATAATGCTGGAACTCTGCTTCTGCACATCTAGAAAATGTAAGCTAGAGAGAAATTGATGTCGTAGATTTCAGCATAATCCTGGAAATCTGCTTCTGCACATCTGGAAAAGTCAGCTAGAGATAAATTGCAAGGCAGAGTTCAGCATAATCCTGGAACTCTGCTTCTGCACATCTGGAAAAGTCACCTAGAGAGAAATTGATGTAGAGGTTACAGCAAAACCCTGGCACTCTGCTTCTGCACATCTGGAAAAGTCAGCTAGGGAGAAATTGATGTGGTGGTTTTCAGCACAATCCTGGAACTCTGCTTCTGCATGTCTGGAAAATGTCAGCTAGAGAGAAATTGATGTGGTAGATATCACCATAATCTTTGAACTCAGCTTCTGCACATCTGGAAAAGTCAGCTAGAGATAAATTGATGTTGTAGATTTCAGCATAATTGTGGAACTCTGCTTCTGTACGTTTGGAAAATGTCAGCTAGAGAAAACTTGCAAGGCATATTTCAGCATAATCTTGGAACTCTGCTTCTTCACATCTGGAAAATGTCAGCTAGAGAGAAATTGATTAGGTAGATTTCAGCATAATCCTGGAACTCTGCCTCTGCACATCTGGAAAGTCAGCTAGAGAGAAATTGATGTCGTAGATTTCAGCATAATCTTGCAACTCTGCTTTTTCACATCTGGAAAATGTCAGCTAGAGGGAAAATGCAGACGCAGATTTCAGCATAATCCTGGAACTCTGCTTCTGCACATCTGGAAAATGTCAGCTAGAGAGAAATTGATGTCGTAGATTTCAGCATAATCCTGGAACTCTGCTTCAGCACAACTGAAAAATGTCAGCTAGATAGGAATTTATGTGGTAGATTTCAGCATAATCCTGGAACTCTGCTTCTGCACATCTGGAAAAGTCAGCTAGAGATAAATTGCAAGGCAGAGTTCAGCATAATCCTGGAACTCGGCTTGTGCACATCTGGAAAATGTAAACTAGAGAGAAATTGATGTGGTAGATTTCAGCATAGTCTTTGAACTCTGCTTCTGCACATCTGGAAAATGTCAGCTGGGGAAAATTTATGTGGTATATTTCAGCATAATCTTTGCTCTCTGCTTCTGAACATCTGGAAAATGTCAGCTAGAGAATAATTGCAAGGCTGATTTCAGCATAATCGTGGAACTCTGCTTCTGCACATCTGGAAAATGTAAGCTAGAAAATTGATGTGGTAGATTTCAGCATAATCTTTGAACTCTGCTTCCGCACATCTGGAAAATGTCAGCTAGAGGGAAAATGCAGAGGCAGATTTCAGCATAATCCTGGAACTCTGCTTCTGCACATCTGGAAAATGTCAGCAAGAGAGAAATTGATGTGTTAGATTTCAGCATAGTCTTTGAACTCTGCTTGTCCACATCTGGAAATTTTCACCTTGAGAAAAATTGCAAGGCAGATTTCAGCATAATCCTGGAACTCTGCTTCTGCACATCTGGAAAATGTAAGATAGAGAGAAATTGATGTGGTAGATTTCAGCATAATCTTTGAACTCTGCTTCTGCACATCTGGAGAATGTCAGCTAGAGAGAAAATGCAGAGGCTGATTTCAGCATAATCCTGGAACTCTGCTTCAGCACATCTGAAAAATGTCAGCTAGATAGGAATTTATGTGGTAGATTTCAGCATAATATTTGAACTCTGCTTCTTCACATCTGGAAAATGTCAGCTAGAGAGAAGTTTATGTGGCAGATTTCAGCATAATGCTGGAACTCTGCTTCTGCACATCTAGAAAATGTAAGCTAGAGAGAAATTGATGTCGTAGATTTCAGCATAATCCTGGAACTCTGCTTCTGCACATCTGGAAAAGTCACCTAGAGAGAAATTGATGTAGTGGTTACAGCAAAACCCTGGCACTCTGCTTCTGCACATCTGGAAAAGTCAGCTAGAGAGAAATTGATGTGGTGGTTTTCAGCACAATCCTGGAACTCTGCTTCTGAGAATCTGGAAAATGTCAGCTAGAAAGAAATTGATGGAGATTTCAGCATAATCCTGGAACTCTGCTTCTGCACATCTGGAAAAGTCAGCTAGAGATAAATTGATGTTGTAGATTTCAGCATAATTGTGGAACTCTGCTTCTGTACGTTTGGAAAATGTCAGCTAGAGAAAACGTGCAAGGCATATTTCAGCATAATCTTGGAACTCTGCTTCTTCACATCTGGAAAATGTCAGCTAGAGAGAAATTGATTAGGTAGATTTCAGCATAATCCTGGAACTCTGCCTCTGCACATCTGGAAAGTCAGCTAGAGAGAAATTGATGTCGTAGATTTCAGCATAATCTTGCAACTCTGCTTTTTCACATCTGGAAAATGTCAGCTAGAGGGAAAATGCAGACGCAGATTTCAGCATAATCCTGGAACTCTGCTTCTGCACATCTGGAAAATGTCAGCTAGAGAGAAATTGATGTCGTAGATTTCAGCATAATCCTGGAACTCTGCTTCAGCACAACTGAAAAATGTCAGCTAGATAGGAATTTATGTGGTAGATTTCAGCATAATCTTTGAACTCTGCTTCTTCACATCTGGAAAATGTCAGCTAGAGGGAAAATGCAGAGGCAGATTTCAGCATAATCCTGGAACTCTGCTTCTGCACATCTAGAAAATGTAAACTAGAGAGAAATTGATGTGGTAGATTTCAGCATAATCTTTGAACTCTGCTTCTGCACATCTGGAAAATGTCAGCTGGGGATAATTTATGTGGTATATTTCAGCATAATCTTTGCTCTCTGCTTCTGAACATCTGGAAAATGTCAGCTAGAGAATAATTGCATGGCTGATTTCAGCATAATCGTGGAACTCTGCTTCTGCACATCTGGAAAATGTCAGCAAGAGAGAAATTGATGTGTTAGATTTCAGCATAGTCTTTGAACTCTGCTTGTCCACATCTGGAGAATGTCAGCTAGAGAGAAAATGCAGAGGCTGATTTCAGCATAATCCTGGAACTCTGCTTCTGCACATCTGGAAAAGTCACCTAGAGAGAAATTGATGTAGTGGTTACAGCAAAACCCTGGCACTCTGCTTCTGCACATCTGGAAAAGTCAGCTAGAGAGAAATTGATGTGGTGGTTTTCAGCACAATCCTGGAACTCTGCTTCTGAGAATCTGGAAAATGTCAGCTAGAAAGAAATTGATGGAGATTTCAGCATAATCCTGGAACTCTGCTTCTGCACATCTGGAAAAGTCAGCTAGAGATAAATTGATGTTGTAGATTTCAGCATAATTGTGGAACTCTGCTTCTGTACGTTTGGAAAATGTCAGCTAGAGAAAACGTGCAAGGCATATTTCAGCATAATCTTGGAACTCTGCTTCTTCACATCTGGAAAATGTCAGCTAGAGAGAAATTGATTAGGTAGATTTCAGCATAATCCTGGAACTCTGCCTCTGCACATCTGGAAAGTCAGCTAGAGAGAAATTGATGTCGTAGATTTCAGCATAATCTTGCAACTCTGCTTTTTCACATCTGGAAAATGTCAGCTAGAGGGAAAATGCAGACGCAGATTTCAGCATAATCCTGGAACTCTGCTTCTGCACATCTGGAAAATGTCAGCTAGAGAGAAATTGATGTCGTAGATTTCAGCATAATCCTGGAACTCTGCTTCAGCACAACTGAAAAATGTCAGCTAGATAGGAATTTATGTGGTAGATTTCAGCATAATCTTTGAACTCTGCTTCTTCACATCTGGAAAATGTCAGCTAGAGGGAAAATGCAGAGGCAGATTTCAGCATAATCCTGGAACTCTGCTTCTGCACATCTAGAAAATGTAAACTAGAGAGAAATTGATGTGGTAGATTTCAGCATAATCTTTGAACTCTGCTTCTGCACATCTGGAAAATGTCAGCTGGGGATAATTTATGTGGTATATTTCAGCATAATCTTTGCTCTCTGCTTCTGAACATCTGGAAAATGTCAGCTAGAGAATAATTGCATGGCTGATTTCAGCATAATCGTGGAACTCTGCTTCTGCACATCTGGAAAATGTCAGCAAGAGAGAAATTGATGTGTTAGATTTCAGCATAGTCTTTGAACTCTGCTTGTCCACATCTGGAGAATGTCAGCTAGAGAGAAAATGCAGAGGCTGATTTCAGCATAATCCTGGAACTCTGCTTCAGCACATCTGAAAAATGTCAGCTAGATAGGAATTTATGTGGTAGATTTCAGCATAATATTTGAACTCTGCTTCTTCACATCTGGAAAATGTCAGCTAGAGAGAAGTTTATGTGGCAGATTTCAGCATAATGCTGGAACTCTGCTTCTGCACATCTAGAAAATGTAAGCTAGAGAGAAATTGATGTCGTAGATTTCAGCATAATCCTGGAAATCTGCTTGTGCACATCTGGAAAAGTCAGCTAGAGATAAATTGCAAGGCAGAGTTCAGCATAATCCTGGAACTCTGCTTCTGCACATCTGGAAAAGTCACCTAGAGAGAAATTGATGTAGTGGTTACAGCAAAACCCTGGCACTCTGCTTCTGCACATCTGGAAAAGTCAGCTAGAGAGAAATTGATGTGGTGGTTTTCAGCACAATCCTGGAACTCTGCTTCTGAGAATCTGGAAAATGTCAGCTAGAAAGAAATTGATGGAGATTTCAGCATAATCCTGGAACTCTGCTTCTGCACATCTGGAAAAGTCAGCTAGAGATAAATTGATGTTGTAGATTTCAGCATAATTGTGGAACTCTGCTTCTGTACGTTTGGAAAATGTCAGCTAGAGAAAACGTGCAAGGCATATTTCAGCATAATCTTGGAACTCTGCTTCTTCACATCTGGAAAATGTCAGCTAGAGAGAAATTGATTAGGTAGATTTCAGCATAATCCTGGAACTCTGCCTCTGCACATCTGGAAAGTCAGCTAGAGAGAAATTGATGTCGTAGATTTCAGCATAATCTTGCAACTCTGCTTTTTCACATCTGGAAAATGTCAGCTAGAGGGAAAATGGAGATGCAGATTTCAGCATAATCCTGGAACTCTGCTTCTGCACATCTGGAAAATGTCAGCTAGAGAGAAATTGATGTCGTAGATTTCAGCATAATCCTGGAACTCTGCTTCAGCACAACTGAAAAATGTCAGCTAGATAGGAATTTTTGTGGTAGATTTCAGCATAATCTTTGAACTCTGCTTCTTCACATCTGGAAAATGTCAGCTAGAGGGAAAATGCAGAGGCAGATTTCAGCATAATCCTGGAACTCTGCTTCTGCACATCTAGAAAATGTAAACTAGAGAGAAATTGATGTGGTAGATTTCAGCATAATCTTTGAACTCTGCTTCTGCACATCTGGAAAATGTCAGCTGGGGATAATTTATGTGGTATATTTCAGCATAATCTTTGCTTTCTGCTTCTGAACATCTGGAAAATGTCAGCTAGAGAATAATTGCATGGCTGATTTCAGCATAATCGTGGAACTCTGCTTCTGCACATCTGGAAAATGTCAGCAAGAGAGAAATTGATGTGTTAGATTTCAGCATAGTCTTTGAACTCTGCTTGTCCACATCTGGAGTATGTCAGCTAGAGAGAAAATGCAGAGGCTGATTTCAGCATAATCCTGGAACTCTGCTTCAGCACATCTGAAAAATGTCAGCTAGATAGGAATTTATGTGGTAGATTTCAGCATAATATTTGAACTCTGCTTCTTCACATCTGGAAAATGTCAGCTAGAGAGAAGTTTATGTGGCAGATTTCAGCATAATGCTGGAACTCTGCTTCTGCACATCTAGAAAATGTAAGCTAGAGAGAAATTGATGTCGTAGATTTCAGCATAATCCTGGAAATCTGCTTCTGCACATCTGGAAAAGTCAGCTAGAGATAAATTGCAAGGCAGAGTTCAGCATAATCCTGGAACTCTGCTTCTGCACATCTGGAAAAGTCACCTAGAGAGAAATTGATGTAGAGGTTACAGCAAAACCCTGGCACTCTGCTTCTGCACATCTGGAAAAGTCAGCTAGAGAGAAATTGATGTGGTGGTTTTCAGCACAATCCTGGAACTCTGCTTCTGCATGTCTGGAAAATGTCAGCTAGAGAGAAATTGATGTGGTAGATATCACCATAATCTTTGAACTCAGCTTCTGCACATCTGGAAAAGTCAGCTAGAGATAAATTGATGTTGTAGATTTCAGCATAATTGTGGAACTCTGCTTCTGTACGTTTGGAAAATGTCAGCTAGAGAAAACTTGCAAGGCATATTTCAGCATAATCTTGGAACTCTGCTTCTTCACATCTGGAAAATGTCAGCTAGAGAGAAATTGATTAGGTAGATTTCAGCATAATCCTGGAACTCTGCCTCTGCACATCTGGAAAGTCAGCTAGAGAGAAATTGATGTCGTAGATTTCAGCATAATCTTGCAACTCTGCTTTTTCACATCTGGAAAATGTCAGCTAGAGGGAAAATGCAGACGCAGATTTCAGCATAATCCTGGAACTCTGCTTCTGCACATCTGGAAAATGTCAGCTAGAGAGAAATTGATGTCGTAGATTTCAGCATAATCCTGGAACTCTGCTTCAGCACAACTGAAAAATGTCAGCTAGATAGGAATTTATGTGGTAGATTTCAGCATAATCCTGGAACTCTGCTTCTGCACATCTGGAAAAGTCAGCTAGAGATAAATTGCAAGGCAGAGTTCAGCATAATCCTGGAACTCGGCTTGTGCACATCTGGAAAATGTAAACTAGAGAGAAATTGATGTGGTAGATTTCAGCATAGTCTTTGAACTCTGCTTCTGCACATCTGGAAAATGTCAGCTGGGGAAAATTTATGTGGTATATTTCAGCATAATCTTTGCTCTCTGCTTCTGAACATCTGGAAAATGTCAGCTAGAGAATAATTGCAAGGCTGATTTCAGCATAATCGTGGAACTCTGCTTCTGCACATCTGGAAAATGTAAGCTAGAAAATTGATGTGGTAGATTTCAGCATAATCTTTGAACTCTGCTTCCGCACATCTGGAAAATGTCAGCTAGAGGGAAAATGCAGAGGCAGATTTCAGCATAATCCTGGAACTCTGCTTCTGCACATCTGGAAAATGTCAGCAAGAGAGAAATTGATGTGTTAGATTTCAGCATAGTCTTTGAACTCTGCTTGTCCACATCTGGAAATTTTCACCTTGAGAAAAATTGCAAGGCAGATTTCAGCATAATCCTGGAACTCTGCTTCTGCACATCTGGAAAATGTAAGATAGAGAGAAATTGATGTGGTAGATTTCAGCATAATCTTTGAACTCTGCTTCTGCACATCTGGAGAATGTCAGCTAGAGAGAAAATGCAGAGGCTGATTTCAGCATAATCCTGGAACTCTGCTTCAGCACATCTGAAAAATGTCAGCTAGATAGGAATTTATGTGGTAGATTTCAGCATAATATTTGAACTCTGCTTCTTCACATCTGGAAAATGTCAGCTAGAGAGAAGTTTATGTGGCAGATTTCAGCATAATGCTGGAACTCTGCTTCTGCACATCTAGAAAATGTAAGCTAGAGAGAAATTGATGTCGTAGATTTCAGCATAATCCTGGAACTCTGCTTCTGCACATCTGGAAAAGTCACCTAGAGAGAAATTGATGTAGTGGTTACAGCAAAACCCTGGCACTCTGCTTCTGCACATCTGGAAAAGTCAGCTAGAGAGAAATTGATGTGGTGGTTTTCAGCACAATCCTGGAACTCTGCTTCTGAGAATCTGGAAAATGTCAGCTAGAAAGAAATTGATGGAGATTTCAGCATAATCCTGGAACTCTGCTTCTGCACATCTGGAAAAGTCAGCTAGAGATAAATTGATGTTGTAGATTTCAGCATAATTGTGGAACTCTGCTTCTGTACGTTTGGAAAATGTCAGCTAGAGAAAACGTGCAAGGCATATTTCAGCATAATCTTGGAACTCTGCTTCTTCACATCTGGAAAATGTCAGCTAGAGAGAAATTGATTAGGTAGATTTCAGCATAATCCTGGAACTCTGCCTCTGCACATCTGGAAAGTCAGCTAGAGAGAAATTGATGTCGTAGATTTCAGCATAATCTTGCAACTCTGCTTTTTCACATCTGGAAAATGTCAGCTAGAGGGAAAATGCAGACGCAGATTTCAGCATAATCCTGGAACTCTGCTTCTGCACATCTGGAAAATGTCAGCTAGAGAGAAATTGATGTCGTAGATTTCAGCATAATCCTGGAACTCTGCTTCAGCACAACTGAAAAATGTCAGCTAGATAGGAATTTATGTGGTAGATTTCAGCATAATCTTTGAACTCTGCTTCTTCACATCTGGAAAATGTCAGCTAGAGGGAAAATGCAGAGGCAGATTTCAGCATAATCCTGGAACTCTGCTTCTGCACATCTAGAAAATGTAAACTAGAGAGAAATTGATGTGGTAGATTTCAGCATAATCTTTGAACTCTGCTTCTGCACATCTGGAAAATGTCAGCTGGGGATAATTTATGTGGTATATTTCAGCATAATCTTTGCTCTCTGCTTCTGAACATCTGGAAAATGTCAGCTAGAGAATAATTGCATGGCTGATTTCAGCATAATCGTGGAACTCTGCTTCTGCACATCTGGAAAATGTCAGCAAGAGAGAAATTGATGTGTTAGATTTCAGCATAGTCTTTGAACTCTGCTTGTCCACATCTGGAGAATGTCAGCTAGAGAGAAAATGCAGAGGCTGATTTCAGCATAATCCTGGAACTCTGCTTCAGCACATCTGAAAAATGTCAGCTAGATAGGAATTTATGTGGTAGATTTCAGCATAATATTTGAACTCTGCTTCTTCACATCTGGAAAATGTCAGCTAGAGAGAAGTTTATGTGGCAGATTTCAGCATAATGCTGGAACTCTGCTTCTGCACATCTAGAAAATGTAAGCTAGAGAGAAATTGATGTCGTAGATTTCAGCATAATCCTGGAAATCTGCTTGTGCACATCTGGAAAAGTCAGCTAGAGATAAATTGCAAGGCAGAGTTCAGCATAATCCTGGAACTCTGCTTCTGCACATCTGGAAAAGTCACCTAGAGAGAAATTGATGTAGTGGTTACAGCAAAACCCTGGCACTCTGCTTCTGCACATCTGGAAAAGTCAGCTAGAGAGAAATTGATGTGGTGGTTTTCAGCACAATCCTGGAACTCTGCTTCTGAGAATCTGGAAAATGTCAGCTAGAAAGAAATTGATGGAGATTTCAGCATAATCCTGGAACTCTGCTTCTGCACATCTGGAAAAGTCAGCTAGAGATAAATTGATGTTGTAGATTTCAGCATAATTGTGGAACTCTGCTTCTGTACGTTTGGAAAATGTCAGCTAGAGAAAACTTGCAAGGCATATTTCAGCATAATCTTGGAACTCTGCTTCTTCACATCTGGAAAATGTCAGCTAGAGAGAAATTGATTAGGTAGATTTCAGCATAATCCTGGAACTCTGCCTCTGCACATCTGGAAAGTCAGCTAGAGAGAAATTGATGTCGTAGATTTCAGCATAATCTTGCAACTCTGCTTTTTCACATCTGGAAAATGTCAGCTAGAGGGAAAATGCAGACGCAGATTTCAGCATAATCCTGGAACTCTGCTTCTGCACATCTGGAAAATGTCAGCTAGAGAGAAATTGATGTCGTAGATTTCAGCATAATCCTGGAACTCTGCTTCAGCACAACTGAAAAATGTCAGCTAGATAGGAATTTATGTGGTAGATTTCAGCATAATCTTTGAACTCTGCTTCTTCACATTTGGAAAATGTAAGCTAGAGAGAAATTGATGTCGTAGATTTCAGCATAATCTTGGAACTCTGCTTCCACACATCTAGAAAATGTCAGCTAGAAAGAAAATGCAGAGGCAGATTTCAGCATAATCTTTGAACTCTGCTTCCGCACATCTGGAAAATATCAGCTAGAGAGAAATTGATGTGGTAGATTTCAGCATAATCTTTGTACTCTGCTTCTGCATATGTGGAAAACGTCAGCTAGAGAGAAATTGAGCTGGTAGATTTCAGTATAATCCTGGAACTCTGCTTCTGAGAATCTGGAAAATGTCAGCTAGAAAGAAATTGATGTAGATTTCAGCATAATCCTGGAAATCTGCTTCTGCACATCTGGAAAAGTTAGCTAGAGATAAATTGCAAGGCAGAGTTCAGCATAATCCTGGAACTCTGCTTCTGCACATCTGGAAAAGTCACCTAGAGAGAAATTGATGTAGTGGTTACAGCAAAACCCTGGCACTCTGCTTCTGCACATCTGGAAAAGTCAGCTAGAGAGAAATTGATGTGGTGGTTTTCAGCACAATCCTGGAACTCTGCTTCTTCACATCTGGAAAATGTCAGCTAGAGAGAAATTGATTAGGTAGATTTCAGCATAATCCTGGAACTCTGCCTCTGCACATCTGGAAAGTCAGCTAGAGAGAAATTGATGTCGTAGATTTCAGCATAATCTTGCAACTCTGCTTTTTTACATCTGGAAAATGTCAGCTAGAGGGAAAATGCAGATGCAGATTTCAGCATAATCCTGGAACTCTGCTTCTGCACATCTGGAAAATGAAAGCTAGAGAGAAATTGATGTCGTAGATTTCAGCATAATCCTGGAACTCTGCTTCAGCACAACTGAAAAATGTCAGCTAGATAGGAATTTATGTGGTAGATTTCAGCATAATCTTTGAACTCTGCTTCCGCACATCTGGAAAATGTCAGCTAGCGGGAAAATGCAGAGGCAGATTTCAGCATAATCCTGGAACTCTGCTTCTGCACATCTGGAAAATGTCAGCAAGAGAGAAATTGATGTGTTAGATTTCAGCATAGTCTTTGAACTCTGCTTGTCCACATCTGGAAATTTTCACCTTGAGAAAAATTGCAAGGCAGATTTCAGCATAATCCTGGAACTCTGCTTCTGCACATCTGGAAAATGTCAGCTAGAGGGAAAATGCAGAGGCAGATTTCAGCATAATCCTGGAACTCTGCTTCTGCACATCTGGAAAATGTAAGATAGAGAGAAATTGATGTGGTAGATTTCAGCATAATCTTTGAACTCTGCTTCTGCACATCTGGAGAATGTCAGCTAGAGAGAAAATGCAGAGGCTGATTTTAGCATAATCCTGGAACTCTGCTTCAGCACATCTGAAAAATCTCAGCTAGATAGGAATTTATGTTGTAGATTTCAGCATAATATTTGAACTCTGCTTCTTCACATCTGGAAAATGTCAGCTAGAGAGAAGTTTATGTGGCAGATTTCAGCATAATGCTGGAACTCTGCTTCTGCACATCTAGAAAGTGTAAGCTAGAGAGAAATTGATGTCGTAGATTTCAGCATAATCTTGGAACTCTGCTTCCACACATCTAGAAAATGTCAGCTAGAAAGAAAATGCAGAGGCAGATTTCAGCATAATCTTTGATATCTGCTTCCGCACATCTGGAAAATGTCAGCTAGAGAGAAATTGATGTGGTAGATTTCAGCATAATCTTTGTACTCTGCTTCTGCATATGTGGAAAACGTCAGCTAGAGAGAAATTGAGCTGGTAGATTTCAGCATAATCCTGGAACTCTGCTTCTGAGAATCTGGAAAATGTCAGCTAGAAAGAAATTGATGTAGATTTCAGCATAATCCTGGAACTCTGCTTCTGCACATCTGGAAAAGTCAGCTAGAGATAAATTGCAAGGCAGAGTTCAGCATAATCCTGGAACTCTGCTTGTGCACATCTGGAAAATGTAAACTAGAGAGAAATTGATGTGGTAGATTTCAGCATAATCTTTGAACTCTGCTTCTGCACATCTGGAAAATGTCAGCTGGGGAAAATTTATGTGGTATATTTCAGCATAATCTTTGCTCTCTGCTTCTGAACATCTGGAAAATGTCAGCTAGAGAATAATTGCAAGGCTGATTTCAGCATAATCGTGGAACTCTGCTTCTGCACATCTGGAAAATGTAAGCTAGAAAATTGATGTGGTAGATTTCAGCATAATCTTTGAACTCTGCTTCCGCACATCTGGAAAATGTCAGCTAGAGGGAAAATGCAGAGGCAGATTTCAGCATAATCCTGGAACTCTGCTTCTGCACATCTGGAAAATGTCAGCAAGAGAGAAATTGATGTGTTAGATTTCAGCATAGTCTTTGAACTCTGCTTGTCCACATCTGGAAATTTTCACCTTGAGAAAAATTGCAAGGCAGATTTCAGCATAATCCTGGATCTCTGCTTCTGCACATCTGGAAAATGTCAGCTAGAGGGAAAATGCAGAGGCAGATTTCAGCATAATCCTGGATCTCTGCTTCTGCACATCTGGAAAATGTCAGCTAGAGGGAAAATGCAGAGGCAGATTTCAGCATAATCCTGGAACTCTGCTTCTGCACATCTGGAAAATGTCAGCAAGAGAGAAATTGATGTGTTAGATTTCAGCATAGTCTTTGAACTCTGCTTGTCCACATCTGGAAATTTTCACCTTGAGAAAAATTGCAAGGCAGATTTCAGCATAATCCTGGAACTCTGCTTCTGCACATCTGGAAAATGTCAGCTAGAGGGAAAATGCAGAGGCAGATTTCAGCATAATCCTGGAACTCTGCTTCTGCACATCTGGAAAATGTAAGATAGAGAGAAATTGATGTGGTAGATTTCAGCATAATCTTTGAACTCTGCTTCTGCACATCTGGAGAATGTCAGCTAGAGAGAAAATGCAGAGGCTGATTTCAGCATAATCCTGGAACTCTGCTTCAGCACATCTGAAAAATGTCAGCTAGATAGGAATTTATGTGGTAGATTTCAGCATAATATTTGAACTCTGCTTCTTCACATCTGGAAAATGTCAGCTAGAGAGAAGTTTATGTGGCAGATTTCAGCATAATGCTGGAACTCTGCTTCTGCACATCTAGAAAATGTAAGCTAGAGAGAAATTGATGTCGTAGATTTCAGCATAATTTTGGAACTCTGCTTCCACACATCTAGAAAATGTCAGCTAGAAAGAAAATGCAGAGGCAGATTTCAGCATAATCTTTGAACTCTGCTTCCGCACATCTGGAAAATGTCAGCTAGAGAGAAATTGATGTGGTAGATTTCAGCATAATCTTTGTACTCTGCTTCTGCATATGTGGAAAACGTCAGCTAGAGAGAAATTGAGCTGGTAGATTTCAGCACAATCCTGGAACTCTGCTTCTGAGAATCTGGAAAATGTCAGCTAGAAAGAAATTGATGTAGATTTCAGCATAATCCTGGAAATCTGCTTCTGCACATCTGGAAAAGTCAGCTAGAGAAAAATTGCAAGGCAGAGTTCAGCATAATCCTGGAACTCTGCTTCTGCACATCTGGAAAAGTCACCTAGAGAGAAATTGATGTAGTGGTTACAGAAAAACCCTGGCACTCTGCTTCTGCACATCTGGAAAAGTCAGCTAGAGAGAAATTGATGTGGTGGTTTTCAGCACAATCCTGGAACTCTGCTTCTGCATGTCTGGAAAATGTCAGCTAGAGAGAAATTGATGTGGTAGATATCACCATAATCTTTGAACTCAGCTTCTGCACATCTGGAAAAGTCGGCTAGAGAGAAATTGCAAGGCAGATTTCAGCATAATCTTTGAACTCTGCTTCTGCACATCTGGAAAATGTCAGCTAAAAAGAAATTGATGTAGATTTCAGCATAATCCTGGAACTCTGCTTCTGCACATCTGGAAAAGTCAGCTAGAGATAAATTGATGTTGTAGATTTCAGCATAATCGTGGAACTCTGCCTCTGCACATCTAGAAAGTCAGCTAGAGAGAAATTGATGTGGTAGATTTCAGCATAATCTTTGAACTCTGCTTCTGCACATCTGGAAAATGTCAGCTGGGGAAAATTTATGTGGTATATTTCAGCATAATCTTTGCTCTCTGCTTCTGAACATCTGGAAAATGTCAGCTAGAGAATAATTGCAAGGCTGATTTCAGCATAATCCTGGAACTCTGCTTCTGCACATCTGGAAAATGTAAGATAGAGAGAAATTGATGTGGTAGATTTCACCATAATCTTTGAACTCTGCTTCTGCACATCTGGAGAATGTCAGCTAGAGAGAAAATGCAGAGGCTGATTTCAGCATAATCCTGGAACTCTGCTTCAGCACATCTGAAAAATGTCAGCTAGATAGGAATTTATGTGGTAGATTTCAGCATAATATTTGAACTCTGCTTCTTCACATCTGGAAAATGTCAGCTAGAGAGAAGTTTATGTGGCAGATTTCAGCATAATGCTGGAACTCTGCTTCTGCACATCTAGAAAATGTAAGCTAGAGAGAAATTGATGTCGTAGATTTCAGCATAATCTTGGAACTCTGCTTCCACACATCTAGAAAATGTCAGCTAGAAAGAAAATGCAGAGGCAGATTTCAGCATAATCTTTGAACTCTGCTTCCGCACATCTGGAAAATGTCAGCTAGAGGGGAAATGCAGAGGCAGATTTCAGCATAATACTGGAACTCTGCTTCTGCACATCTGGAAAATGTAAACTAGAGAGAAATTGAGGTGGTAGATTTCAGCATAATCTTTGAACTCTGCTTCTGCACATCTGGAAAATATAAGCTACAGAGAAATTGATGTCGTAGATTTCAGCATAATCTTGGAATTCTGCTTCCACACATCTAGAAAATGTCAGCTAGAAAGAAAATGCAGAGGCAGATTTCAGCATAATCTTTGAACTCTGCTTCCACACATCTGGAAAATGTCAGCTAGAGAGAAATTGATGTGGTAGATTTCAGCATAATCTTTGTACTCTGCTTCTGCATATGTGGAAAACGTCAGCTAGAGAGAAATTGAGCTGGTAGATTTCAGCATAATCCTGGAACTCTGCTTCTGAGAATCTGGAAAATGTCAGCTAGAAAGAAATTGATGTAGATTTCAGCATAATCCTGGAACTCTGCTTCTGCACATCTGGAAAAGTCAGCTAGAGATAAATTGCAAGGCAGAGTTCAGCATAATCCTGGAACTCTGCTTCTGCACATCTGGAAAAGTCACCTAGAGAGAAATTGATGTAGTGGTTACAGCAAAACCCTGGCACTCTGCTTCTGCACATCTGGAAAAGTCAGCTAGAGAGAAATTGATGTGGTAGATTTCAGCATAATCTTTGAACTCTGCTTCTGCACATCTGGAGAATGTCAGCTAGAGAGAAAATGCAGAGGCAGATTTCAGCATAATCTTTGAACTCTGCTTTCGCACATCTGGAAAATGTCAGCTAGAGAGAAATTGATGTGGTAGATTTCAGCATAATCTTTGAACTCAGCTTCTGCACATCTGGAAAAGTCGGCTAGAGAGAAATTGCAAGGCAGATTTCAGCATAATCTTTGAACTCTGCTTCTGCACATCTGGAAAATGTCAGCTAGAAAGAAATTGATGTAGATTTCAGCATAATCCTGGAACTCTGCTTCTGCACATCTGGAAAAGTCAGCTAGAGATAAATTGATGTTGTAGATTTCAGCATAATCGTGGAACTCTGCCTCTGCACATCTAGAAAGTCAGCTAGAGAGAAATTGATGTGGTAGATTTCAGCATAATCTTTGAACTCTGCTTCTGCACATCTGGAAAATGTCAGCTGGGGAAAATTTATGTGGTATATTTCAGCATAATCTTTGCTCTCTGCTTCTGAACATCTGGAAAATGTCAGCTAGAGAATAATTGCAAGGCTGATTTCAGCATAATCCTGGAACTCTGCTTCTGCACATCTGGAAAATGTAAGATAGAGAGAAATTGATGTGGTAGATTTCACCATAATCTTTGAACTCTGCTTCTGCACATCTGGAGAATGTCAGCTAGAGAGAAAATGCAGAGGCTGATTTCAGCATAATCCTGGAACTCTGCTTCAGCACATCTGAAAAATGTCAGCTAGATAGGAATTTATGTGGTAGATTTCAGCATAATATTTGAACTCTGCTTCTTCACATCTGGAAAATGTCAGCTAGAGAGAAGTTTATGTGGCAGATTTCAGCATAATGCTGGAACTCTGCTTCTGCACATCTAGAAAATGTAAGCTAGAGAGAAATTGATGTCGTAGATTTCAGCATAATCTTGGAACTCTGCTTCCACACATCTAGAAAATGTCAGCTAGAAAGAAAATGCAGAGGCAGATTTCAGCATAATCTTTGAACTCTGCTTCCGCACATCTGGAAAATGTCAGCTAGAGGGGAAATGCAGAGGCAGATTTCAGCATAATACTGGAACTCTGCTTCTGCACATCTGGAAAATGTAAACTAGAGAGAAATTGATGTGGTAGATTTCAGCATAATCTTTGAACTCTGCTTCTGCACATCTGGAAAATATAAGCTACAGAGAAATTGATGTCGTAGATTTCAGCATAATCTTGGAATTCTGCTTCCACACATCTAGAAAATGTCAGCTAGAAAGAAAATGCAGAGGCAGATTTCAGCATAATCTTTGAACTCTGCTTCCACACATCTGGAAAATGTCAGCTAGAGAGAAATTGATGTGGTAGATTTCAGCATAATCTTTGTACTCTGCTTCTGCATATGTGGAAAACGTCAGCTAGAGAGAAATTGAGCTGGTAGATTTCAGCATAATCCTGGAACTCTGCTTCTGAGAATCTGGAAAATGTCAGCTAGAAAGAAATTGATGTAGATTTCAGCATAATCCTGGAACTCTGCTTCTGCACATCTGGAAAAGTCAGCTAGAGATAAATTGCAAGGCAGAGTTCAGCATAATCCTGGAACTCTGCTTCTGCACATCTGGAAAAGTCACCTAGAGAGAAATTGATGTAGTGGTTACAGCAAAACCCTGGCACTCTGCTTCTGCACATCTGGAAAAGTCAGCTAGAGAGAAATTGATGTGGTGGTTTTCAGCACAATCCTGGAACTCTGCTTCTGCAAATCTGGAAAATGTCAGCTAGAGGGAAAATGCAGAGGCAGATTTCAGCATAATCCTGGAACTCTGCTTCTGCACATCTGGAAAATGTAAGATAGAGAGAAATTGATGTGGTAGATTTCAGCATAATCTTTGAACTCTGCTTCTGCACATCTGGAGAATGTCAGCTAGAGAGAAAATGCAGAGGCAGATTTCAGCATAATCTTTGAACTCTGCTTTCGCACATCTGGAAAATGTCAGCTAGAGAGAAATTGATGTGGTAGATTTCAGCATAATCCTGGAACTCTGCCTCTGAGAATCTGGAAAATGTCAGCTAGAAAGAAATTGATGTAGATTTCAGCATAATCCTGGAACTCTGCTTCTGCACATCTGGAAAAGTCAGCTAGAGATAAATTGCAAGGCAGAGTTCAGCATAATCCTGGAACTCTGCTTGTGCACATCTGGAAAATGTAAACTAGAGAGAAATTGATGTGGTAGATTTCAGCATAATCTTTGAACTCTGCTTCTGCACATCTGGAAAATGTCAGCTAGAGAATAATTGCAAGGCTGATTTCAGCATAATCGTGGAACTCTGCTTCTGCACATCTGGAAAATGTAAGCTAGAAAATTGATGTGGTAGATTTCAGCATAATATTTGAACTCTGCTTCCGCACATCTGGAAAATGTCAGCTAGAGGGAAAATGCAGAGGCAGATTTCAGCATAATCCTGGAACTCTGCTTCTGCACATCTGGAAAATGTCAGCAAGAGAGAAATTGATGTGTTAGATTTCAGCATAGTCTTTGAACTCTGCTTGTACACATCTGGAAATTATCACCTTGAGAAAAATTGCAAGGCAGATTTCAGCATAATCCTGGAACTCTGCTTCTGCACATCTGGAAAATGTAAGATAGAGAGAAATTGATGTGGTAGATTTCAGCATAATCTTTGAACTCTGCTTCTGCACATCTGGAGAATGTCAGCTAGAGAGAAAATGCAGAGGCTGATTTCAGCATAATCCTGGAACTCTGCTTCAGCACATCTGAAAAATGTCAGCTAGATAGGAATTTATGTGGTAGATTTCAGCATAATATTTGAACTCTGCTTCTTCACATCTGGAAAATGTCAGCTAGAGAGAAGTTTATGTGGCAGATTTCAGCATAATGCTGGAACTCTGCTTCTGCACATCTAGAAAATGTAAGCTAGAGAGAAATTGATGTCGTAGATTTCAGCATAATCCTGGAAATCTGCTTCTGCACATCTGGAAAAGTCAGCTAGAGATAAATTGCAAGGCAGAGTTCAGCATAATCCTGGAACTCTGCTTCTGCACATCTGGAAAAGTCACCTAGAGAGAAATTGATGTAGTGGTTACAGCAAAACCCTGGCACTCTGCTTCTGCACATCTGGAAAAGTCAGCTAGAGAGAAATTGATGTGGTGGTTTTCAGCACAATCCTGGAACTCTGCTTCTGCACATCTGGAAAATGTCAGCTAGAGGGAAAATGCAGAGGCAGATTTCAGCATAATCCTGGAACTCTGCTTCTGCACATCTGGAAAATGTAAGATAGAGAGAAATTGATGTGGTAGATTTCAGCATAATCTTTGAACTCTGCTTCCGCACATCTGGAAAATGTCAGCTAGAGAGAAATTGATGTGGTAGATTTCAGCATAATCTTTGTACTCTGCTTCTGCATATGTGGAAAACGTCAGCTAGAGAGAAATTGAGCTGGTAGATTTCAGCATAATCCTGGAACTCTGCTTCTGAGAATCTGGAAAATGTCAGCTAGAAAGAAATTGATGTAGATTTCAGCATAATCCTGGAACTCTGCTTCTGCACATCTGGAAAAGTCAGCTAGAGATAAATTGCAAGGCAGAGTTCAGCATAATCCTGGAACTCTGCTTGTGCACATCTGGAAAATGTAAACTAGAGAGAAATTGATGTGGTAGATTTCAGCATAATCTTTGAACTCTGCTTCTGCACATCTGGAAAATGTCAGCTGGGGAAAATTTATGTGGTATATTTCAGCATAATCTTTGCTCTCTGCTTCTGAACATCTGGAAAATGTCAGCTAGAGAATAATTGCAAGGCTGATTTCAGCATAATCGTGGAACTCTGCTTCTGCACATCTGGAAAATGTAAGCTAGAAAATTGATGTGGTAGATTTCAGCATAATATTTGAACTCTGCTTCCGCACATCTGGAAAATGTCAGCTAGAGGGAAAATGCAGAGGCAGATTTCAGCATAATCCTGGAACTCTGCTTTTGCACATCTGGAAAATGTCAGCAAGAGAGAAATTGATGTGTTAGATTTCAGCATAGTCTTTGAACTCTGCTTGTCCACATCTGGAAATTTTCACCTTGAGAAAAATTGCAAGGCAGATTTCAGCATAATCCTGGAACTCTGCTTCTGCACATCTGGAAAATGTCAGCAAGAGAGAAATTGATATCGTAGATTTCAGCATAATCCTGGAACTCTGCTTCTGCACATCTGGAAAAGTCAGCTAGAGATAAATTGCAAGGCAGAGTTCAGCATAATCCTGGAACTCTGCTTCTGCACATCTGGAAAAGTCACCTAGAGAGAAATTGATGTAGTGGTTACAGCAAAACCCTGGCACTCTGCTTCTGCACATCTGGAAAAGTCAGCTAGAGAGAAATTGATGTGGTGGTTTTCAGCACAATCCTGGAACTCTGCTTCTGCATGTCTGGAAAATGTCAGCTAGAGAGAAATTGATGTGGTAGATATCACCATAATCTTTGAACTCAGCTTCTGCACATCTGGAAAAGTCAGCTAGAGAGAAATTGCAAGGCAGATTTCAGCATACACCTGGAACTCTGCTACTGAGAATCTGGAAAATGTCAGCTAGAAAGAAATTGATGTAGATTTCAGCATAATCCTGGAACTCTGCTTCTGCACATCTAGAAAAGTCAGCTAGAGATAAATTGATGTTGTAGATTTCAGCATAATCGTGGAACTCTGCCTCTGCACATCTAGAAAGTCAGCTAGAGAGAAATTGATGTGGTAGATTTCAGCATAATCTTGGAACTCTGCTTCTGCACATCTGGAAAATGTCAGCTAGAGGGAAAATGCAGAGGCAGATTTCAGCATAATCCTGGAACTCTGCTTCTGCACATCTGGAAAATGTCAGCAAGACAGAAATTGATGTGTTAGATTTCAGCATAGTCTTTGAACTCTGCTTGTCCACATCTGGAAATTTTCACCTTGAGAAAAATTGCAAGGCAGATTTCAGCATAATCCTGGAACTCTGCTTCTGCACATCTGGAAAATGTAAGATAGAGAGAAATTGATGTGGTAGATTTCAGCATAATCTTTGAACTCTGCTTCTGCACATCTGGAGAATGTCAGCTAGAGAGAAAATGCAGAGGCTGATTTCAGCATAATCCTGGAACTCTGCTTCAGCACATCTGAAAAATGTCAGCTAGATAAGAATTTATGTGGTAGATTTCAGCATAATCTTGGACCTCTGCTTCCACACATCTAGAAAATGTCAGCTAGAGAGAAATTGATGTGGTAGATTTCAGCATAATCCTGGAACTCTGCTTCTGCACATCTGGAAAAGTCAGCTAGAAATAAATTGCAAGGCAGAGTTCAGCATAATCCTGGAACTCTGCTTCTGCACATCTGGAAAAGTCACCTAGAGAGAAATTGATGTAGTGGTTACAGCAAAACCCTGGCACTCTGCTTCTGCACATCTGGAAAAGTCAGCTAGAGAGAAATTGATGTGGTGGTTTTCAGCACAATCCTGGAACTCTGCTTCTGCATGTCTGGAAAATGTCAGCTAGAGAGAAATTGATGTGGTAGATATCACCATAATCTTTGAACTCAGCTTCTGCACATCTGGAAAAGTCAGCTAGAGAGAAATTGCAAGGCAGATTTCAGCATACACCTGGAACTCTGCTACTGAGAATCTGGAAAATGTCAGCTAGAAAGAAATTGATGTAGATTTCAGCATAATCCTGGAACTCTGCTTCTGCACATCTAGAAAAGTCAGCTAGAGATAAATTGATGTTGTAGATTTCAGCATAATCGTGGAACTCTGCCTCTGCACATCTAGAAAGTCAGCTAGAGAGAAATTGATGTGGTAGATTTCAGCATAATCTTGGAACTCTGCTTCTGCACATCTGGAAAATGTCAGCTAGAGGGAAAATGCAGAGGCAGATTTCAGCATAATCCTGGAACTCTGCTTCTGCACATCTGGAAAATGTCAGCAAGAGAGAAATTGATGTGTTAGATTTCAGCATAGTCTTTGAACTCTGCTTGTCCACATCTGGAAATTTTCACCTTGAGAAAAATTGCAAGGCAGATTTCAGCATAATCCTGGAACTCTGCTTCTGCACATCTGGAAAATGTAAGATAGAGAGAAATTGATGTGGTAGATTTCAGCATAATCTTTGAACTCTGCTTCTGCACATCTGGAGAATGTCAGCTAGAGAGAAAATGCAGAGGCTGATTTCAGCATAATCCTGGAACTCTGCTTCAGCACATCTGAAAAATGTCAGCTAGATAAGAATTTATGTGGTAGATTTCAGCATAATCTTGGAACTCTGCTTCCACACATCTAGAAAATGTCAGCTAGAGAGAAATTGATGTGGTAGATTTCAGCATAATCTTGGAACTCTGCTTCTGCACATCTGGAAAATGTCAGCTAGAGGGAAAATGCAGAGGCAGATTTCAGCATAATCCTGGAACTCTGCTTCTGCACATCTGGAAAATGTCAGCAAGAGAGAAATTGATGTGTTAGATTTCAGCATAGTCTTTGAACTCTGCTTGTCCACATCTGGAAATTTTCACCTTGAGAAAAATTGCAAGGCAGATTTCAGCATAATCCTGGAACTCTGCTTCTGCACATCTGGAAAATGTAAGATAGAGAGAAATTGATGTGGTAGATTTCAGCATAATCTTTGAACTCTGCTTCTGCACATCTGGAGAATGTCAGCTAGAGAGAAAATGCAGAGGCTGATTTCAGCATAATCCTGGAACTCTGCTTCAGCACATCTGAAAAATGTCAGCTAGATAAGAATTTATGTGGTAGATTTCAGCATAATCTTGGAACTCTGCTTCCACACATCTAGAAAATGTCAGCTAGAAAGAAAATGCAGAGGCAGATTTCAGCATAATCTTTGAACTCTGCTTCCGCACATCTGGAAAATGTCAGCTAGAGGGGAAATGCAGAGGCAGATTTCAGCATAATACTGGAACTCTGCTTCTGCACATCTGGAAAATGTAAACTAGAGAGAAATTGATGTGGTAGATTTCAGCATAATCTTTGAACTCTGCTTCTGCACATCTAGAAAATATAAGCTACAGAGAAATTGATGTGGTAGATTTCAGCATAATCTTTGAACTCTGCTTCTGCACATCTGGAAAATGTCAGCTGGGGAAAATTTATGTGGTATATTTCAGCATAATCTTTGCTCTCTGCTTCTGAACATCTGGAAAATGTCAGCTAGAGAATAATTGCAAGGCTGATTTCAGCATAATCGTGGAACTCTGCTTCTGCACATCTGGAAAATGTAAGCTAGAAAATTGATGTGGTAGATTTCAGCATAATATTTGAACTCTGCTTCCGCAGATCTGGAAAATGTCAGCTAGAGGGAAAATGCAGAGGCAGATTTCAGCATAATCCTGGAACTCTGCTTCTGCACATCTGGAAAATGTCAGCAAGAGAGAAATTGATGTGTTAGATTTCAGCATAGTCTTTGAACTCTGCTTGTCCACATCTGGAAATTTTCACCTTGAGAAAAATTGCAAGGCAGATTTCAGCATAATCCTGGAACTCTGCTTCTGCACATCTGGAAAATGTAAGATAGAGAGAAATTGATGTGGTAGATTTCAGCATAATCTTTGAACTCTGCTTCTGCACATCTGGAGAATGTCAGCTAGAGAGAAAATGCAGAGGCTGATTTCAGCATAATCCTGGAACTCTGCTTCAGCACATCTGAAAAATGTCAGCTAGATAGGAATTTATGTGGTAGATTTCAGCATAATATTTGAACTCCGCTTCTTCACATCTGGAAAATGTCAGCTAGAGAGAGGTTTATGTGGCAGATTTCAGCATAATGCTGGAACTCTGCTTCTGCACATCTAGAAAATGTAAGCTAGAGAGAAATTGATGTCGTAGATTTCAGCATAATCCTGGAAATCTGCTTCTGCACATCTGGAAAAGTCAGCTAGAGATAAATTGAAAGGCAGAGTTCAGCATAATCCTGGAACTCTGCTTCTGCACATCTGGAAAAGTCACCTAGAGAGAAATTGATGTAGTGGTTACAGCAAAACCCTGGCACTCTGCTTCTGCACATCTGGAAAAGTCAGCTAGAGAGAAATTGATGTGGTGGTTTTCAGCACAATCCTGGAACTCTGCTTCTGAGAATCTGGAAAATGTCAGCTAGAAAGAAATTGATGGAGATTTCAGCATAATCCTGGAACTCTGCTTCTGCACATCTGGAAAAGTCAGCTAGAGATAAATTGATGTTGTAGATTTCAGCATAATTGTGGAACTCTGCTTCTGTACGTTTGGAAAATGTCAGCTAGAGAAAACGTGCAAGGCATATTTCAGCATAATCTTGGAACTCTGCTTCTTCACATCTGGAAAATGTCAGCGAGAGAGAAATTGATTAGGTAGATTTCAGCATAATCCTGGAACTCTGCCTCTGCACATCTGGAAAGTCAGCTAGAGAGAAATTGATGTCGTAGATTTCAGCATAATCTTGCAACTCTGCTTTTTCACATCTGGAAAATGTCAGCTAGAGGGAAAATGCAGACGCAGATTTCAGCATAATCCTGGAACTCTGCTTCTGCACATCTGGAAAATGTCAGCTAGAGAGAAATTGATGTCGTAGATTTCAGCATAATCCTGGAACTCTGCTTCAGCACAACTGAAAAATGTCAGCTAGATAGGAATTTATGTGGTAGATTTCAGCATAATCTTTGAACTCTGCTTCTTCGCATCTGGAAAATGTCAGCTAGAGGGAAAATGCAGAGGCAGATTTTAGCATAATCCTGGAACTCTGCTTCTGCACATCTAGAAAATGTAAACTAGAGAGAAATTGATGTGGTAGATTTCAGCATAATCTTTGAACTCTGCTTCTGCACATCTGGAAAATGTCAGCTGGGGAAAATTTATGTGGTAGATTTCAGCATAATATTTGAACTCTGCTTCTTCACATCTGGAAAATGTCAGCTAGAGAGAAATTGATGTCGTAGATTTCAGCATAATCCTGGAACTCTGCTTCAGCACAACTGAAAAATGTCAGCTAGATAGGAATTTATGTGGTAGATTTCAGCATAATCTTTGAACTCTGCTTCTTCGCATCTGGAAAATGTCAGCTAGAGGGAAAATGCAGAGGCAGATTTCAGCATAATCCTGGAACTCTGCTTCTGCACATCTAGAAAATGTAAACTAGAGAGAAATTGATGTGGTAGATTTCAGCATAATCTTTGAACTCTGCTTCTGCACATCTGGAAAATGTCAGCTGGGGAAAATTTATGTGGTAGATTTCAGCATAATATTTGAACTCTGCTTCTTCACATCTGGAAAATGTCAGCTAGAGAGAAGTTTATGTGGCAGATTTCAGCATAATGCTGGAACTCTGCTTCTGCACATCTAGAAAATGTAAGCTAGAGAGAAATTGATGTCGTAGATTTCAGCATAATCCTGGAAATCTGCTTCTGCACATCTGGAAAAGTCAGCTAGAGATAAATTGCAAGGCAGAGTTCAGCATAATCCTGGAACTCTGCTTCTGCACATCTGGAAAAGTCACCTAGAGAGAAATTGATGTAGTGGTTACAGCAAAACCCTGGCACTCTGCTTCTGCACATCTGGAAAAGTCAGCTAGAGAGAAATTGATGTGGTGGTTTTCAGCACAATCCTGGAACTCTGCTTCTGCACATCTGGAAAATGTCAGCTAGAGGGAAAATGCAGAGGCAGATTTCAGCATAATCCTGGAACTCTGCTTCTGCACATCTGGAAAATGTAAGATAGAGAGAAATTGATGTGGTAGATTTCAGCATAATCTTTGAACTCTGCTTCTGCACATCTGGAGAATGTCAGCTAGAGAGAAAATGCAGAGGCTGATTTCAGCATAATCCTGGAACTCTGCTTCTGCACATCTGGAAAATGTAAGCTAGAGAGAAATTGATGTCGTAGATTTCAGCATAATCTTGGAACTCTGCTTCCACACATCTAGAAAATGTCAGCTAGAAAGAAAATGCAGAGGCAGATTTCAGCATAATTTTTGAACTCTGCTTCCGCTCATCTGGAAAATGTCAGCTAGAGAGAAATTGATGTGGTAGATTTCAGCATAATCTTTGTACTCTGCTTCTGCATATGTGGAAAACGTCAGCTAGAGAGAAATTGAGCTGGTAGATTTCAGCATAATCCTGGAACTCTGCTTCTGAGAATCTGGAAAATGTCAGCTAGAAAGAAATTGATGTAGATTTCAGCATAATCCTGGAACTCTGCTTCTGCACATCTGGAAAAGTCAGCTAGAGATAAATTGCAAGGCAGAGTTCAGCATAATCCTGGAACTCTGCTTGTGCACATCTGGAAAATGTAAACTAGAGAGAAATTGATGTGGTAGATTTCAGCATAATCTTTGAACTCTGCTTCTACACATCTGGAAAATGTCAGCTGGGGAAAATTTATGTGGTATATTTCAGCATAATCTTTGCTCTCTGCTTCTGAACATCTGGAAAATGTCAGCTAGAGAATAATTGCAAGGCTGATTTCAGCATAATCGTGGAACTCTGCTTCTGCACATCTGGAAAATGTAAGCTAGAAAATTGATGTGGTAGATTTCAGCATAATATTTGAACTCTGCTTCCGCACATCTGGAAAATGTCAGCTAGAGGGAAAATGCAGAGGCAGATTTCAGCATAATCCTGGAACTCTGCTTCTGCACATCTGGAAAATGTCAGCAAGAGAGAAATTGATGTGTTAGATTTCAGCATAGTCTTTGAACTCTGCTTGTCCACATCTGGAAATTTTCACCTTGAGAAAAATTGCAAGGCAGATTTCAGCATAATCCTGGAACTCTGCTTCTGCACATCTGGAAAATGTAAGATAGAGAGAAATTGATGTGGTAGATTTCAGCATAATCTTTGAACTCTGCTTCTGCACATCTGGAGAATGTCAGCTAGAGAGAAAATGCAGAGGCTGATTTCAGCATAATCCTGGAACTCTGCTTCAGCACATCTGAAAAATGTCAGCTAGATAGGAATTTATGTGGTAGATTTCAGCATAATATTTGAACTCTGCTTCTTCACATCTGGAAAATGTCAGCTAGAGAGAAGTTTATGTGGCAGATTTCAGCATAATGCTGGAACTCTGCTTCTGCACATCTAGAAAATGTAAGCTGGAGAGAAATTGATGTCGTAGATTTCAGCATAATCCTGGAAATCTGCTTCTGCACATCTGGAAAAGTCAGCTAGAGATAAATTGCAAGGCAGAGTTCAGCATAATCCTGGAACTCTGCTTCTGCACATCTGGAAAAGTCACCTAGAGAGAAATTGATGTAGTGGTTACAGCAAAACCCTGGCACTCTGCTTCTGCACATCTGGAAAAGTCAGCTAGAGAGAAATTGATGTGGTGGTTTTCAGCACAATCCTGGAACTCTGCTTCTGAGAATCTGGAAAATGTCAGCTAGAAAGAAATTGATGGAGATTTCAGCATAATCCTGGAACTCTGCTTCTGCACATCTGGAAAAGTCAGCTAGAGATAAATTGATGTTGTAGATTTCAGCATAATTGTGGAACTCTGCTTCTGTACGTTTGGAAAATGTCAGCTAGAGAAAACGTGCAAGGCATATTTCAGCATAATCTTGGAACTCTGCTTCTTCACATCTGGAAAATGTCAGCGAGAGAGAAATTGATTAGGTAGATTTCAGCATAATCCTGGAACTCTGCCTCTGCACATCTGGAAAGTCAGCTAGAGAGAAATTGATGTCGTAGATTTCAGCATAATCTTGCAACTCTGCTTTTTCACATCTGGAAAATGTCAGCTAGAGGGAAAATGCAGACGCAGATTTCAGCATAATCCTGGAACTCTGCTTCTGCACATCTGGAAAATGTCAGCTAGAGAGAAATTGATGTCGTAGATTTCAGCATAATCCTTGAACTCTGCTTCAGCACAACTGAAAAATGTCAGCTAGATAGGAATTTATGTGGTAGATTTCAGCATAATCTTTGAACTCTGCTTCTTCACATCTGCAAAATGTAAGCTAGAGGGAAAATGCAGAGGCAGATTTCAGCATAATCCTGGAACTCTGCTTCTGCACATCTAGAAAATGTAAACTAGAGAGAAATTGATGTGGTAGATTTCAGCATAATCTTTGAACTCTGCTTCTGCACATCTGGAAAATGTCAGCTGGGGAAAATTTATGTGGTATATTTCAGCATAATCTTTGCTCTCTGCTTCTGAACATCTGGAAAATGTCAGCTAGAGAATAATTGCAAGGCTGATTTCAGCATAATCGTGGAACTCTGCTTCTGCACATCTGGAAAATGTAGGCTAGAAAATTGATGTGGTAGATTTCAGCATAATATTTGAACTCTGCTTCCGCACATCTGGAAAATGTCAGCTAGAGGGAAAATGCAGAGGCAGATTTCAGCATAATCCTGGAACTCTGCTTCTGCACATCTGGAAAATGTCAGCAAGAGAGAAATTGATGTGTTAGATTTCAGCATAGTCTTTGAACTCTGCTTGTCCACATCTGGAGAATGTCAGCTAGAGAGAAAATGCAGAGGCTGATTTCAGCATAATCCTGGAACTCTGCTTCAGCACATCTGAAAAATGTCAGCTAGATAGGAATTTATGTGGTAGATTTCAGCATAATATTTGAACTCTGCTTCTTCACATCTGGAAAATGTCAGCTAGAGAGAAGTTTATGTGGCAGATTTCAGCATAATGCTGGAACTCTGCTTCTGCACATCTAGAAAATGTAAGCTAGAGAGAAATTGATGTGGTAGATTTCAGCATAATATTTGAACTCTGCTTCCGCACATCTGGAAAATGTCAGCTAGAGGGAAAATGCAGAGGCAGATTTCAGCATAATCCTGGAACTCTGCTTCTGCACATCTGGAAAATGTCAGCAAGAGAGAAATTGATGTGTTAGATTTCAGCATAGTCTTTGAACTCTGCTTGTCCACATCTGGAGAATGTCAGCTAGAGAGAAAATGCAGAGGCTGATTTCAGCATAATCCTGGAACTCTGCTTCAGCACATCTGAAAAATGTCAGCTAGATAGGAATTTATGTGGTAGATTTCAGCATAATATTTGAACTCTGCTTCTGCACATCTGGAAAAGTCAGCTAGAGATAAATTGCAAGGCAGAGTTCAGCATAATCCTGGAACTCTGCTTCTGCACATCTGGAAAAGTCACCTAGAGAGAAATTGATGTAGTGGTTACAGCAAAACCCTGGCACTCTGCTTCTGCACATCTGGAAAAGTCAGCTAGAGAGAAATTGATGTGGTGGTTTTCAGCACAATCCTGGAACTCTGCTTCTGCATGTCTGGAAAATGTCAGCTAGAGAGAAATTGATGTGGTAGATATCACCATAATCTTTGAACTCAGCTTCTGCACATCTGGAAAAGTCAGCTAGAGAGAAATTGCAAGGCAGATTTCAGCATACACCTGGAACTCTGCTTCTGAGAATCTGGAAAATGTCAGCTAGAAAGAAATTGATGTAGATTTCAGCATAATCCTGGAACTCTGCTTCTGCACATCTGGAAAAGTCAGCTAGAGATAAATTGATGTTGTAGATTTCAGCATAATTGTGGAACTCTGCTTCTGTACGTTTGGAAAATGTCAGCTAGAGAAAACTTGAAAGGCATATTTCAGCATAATCTTGGAACTCTGCTTCTTCACATCTGGAAAATGTCAGCTAGAGAGAAATTGATTAGGTAGATTTCAGCATAATCCTGGAACTCTGCCTCTGCACATCTGGAAAGTCAGCTAGAGAGAAATTGATGTCGTAGATTTCAGCATAATCTTGCAACTCTGCTTTTTCACATCTGGAAAATGTCAGCTAGAGGGAAAATGCAGACGCAGATTTCAGCATAATCCTGGAACTCTGCTTCTGCACATCTGGAAAATGTCAGCTAGAGAGAAATTGATGTCGTAGATTTCAGCATAATCCTGGAACTCTGCTTCAGCACAACTGAAAAATGTCAGCTAGATAGGAATTTATGTGGTAGATTTCAGCATAATCTTTGAACTCTGCTTCTTCACATTTGGAAAATGTAAGCTAGAGAGAAATTGATGTCGTAGATTTCAGCATAATTTTGGAACTCTGCTTCCACACATCTAGAAAATGTCAGCTAGAAAGAAAATGCAGAGGCAGATTTCAGCATAATCTTTGAACTCTGCTTCCGCACATCTGGAAAATGTCAGCTAGAGAGAAATTGATGTGGTAGATTTCAGCATAATCTTTGTTCTCTGCTTCTGCATATGTGGAAAACGTCAGCTAGAGAGAAATTGAGCTGGTAGATTTCAGTATAATCCTGGAACTCTGCTTCTGAGAATCTGGAAAATGTCAGCTAGAAAGAAATTGATGTAGATTTCAGCATAATCCTGGAAATCTGCTTCTGCACATCTGGAAAAGTCAGCTAGAGATAAATTGCAAGGCAGAGTTCAGCATAATCCTGAAACTCTGCTTCTGCACATCTGGAAAAGTCACCTAGAGAGAAATTGATGTAGTGGTTACAGCAAAACCCTGGCACTCTGCTTCTGCACATCTGGAAAAGTCAGCTAGAGTGAAATTGATGTGGTGTTTTTCAGCACAATCCTGGAACTCTGCTTCTGCATGTCTGGAAAATGTCAGCTATAGAGAAATTGATGTGGTAGATATCACCATAATCTTTGAACTCAGCTTCTGCACATCTGGAAAAGTCAGCTAGAGAGAAATTGCAAGGCAGATTTCAGCATACACCTGGAACTCTGCTTCTGAGAATCTGGAAAATGTCAGCTAGAAAGAAATTGATGTAGATTTCAGCATAATCCTGGAACTCTGCTTCTGCACATCTGGAAAAGTCAGCTAGAGATAAATTGATGTTGTAGATTTCAGCATAATCGTGGAACTCTGCTTCTGTACGTTTGGAAAATGTCAGCTAGAGAAAACTTGCAAGGCATATTTCAGCATAATCTTTGAACTCTGCTTCTTCGCATCTGGAAAATGTCAGCTAGAGGGAAAATGCAGAGGCAGATTTCAGCATAATCCTGGAACTCTGCTTCTGCACATCTAGAAAATGTAAACTAGAGAGAAATTGATGTGGTAGATTTCAGCATAATCTTTGAACTCTGCTTCTGCACATCTGGAAAATGTCAGCTGGGGAAAATTTATGTGGTAGATTTCAGCATAATATTTGAACTCTGCTTCTTCACATCTGGAAAATGTCAGCTAGAGAGAAATTGATGTCGTAGATTTCAGCATAATCCTGGAACTCTGCTTCAGCACAACTGAAAAATGTCAGCTAGATAGGAATTTATGTGGTAGATTTCAGCATAATCTTTGAACTCTGCTTCTTCGCATCTGGAAAATGTCAGCTAGAGGGAAAATGCAGAGGCAGATTTCAGCATAATCCTGGAACTCTGCTTCTGCACATCTAGAAAATGTAAACTAGAGAGAAATTGATGTGGTAGATTTCAGCATAATCTTTGAACTCTGCTTCTGCACATCTGGAAAATGTCAGCTGGGGAAAATTTATGTGGTAGATTTCAGCATAATATTTGAACTCTGCTTCTTCACATCTGGAAAATGTCAGCTAGAGAGAAGTTTATGTGGCAGATTTCAGCATAATGCTGGAACTCTGCTTCTGCACATCTAGAAAATGTAAGCTAGAGAGAAATTGATGTCGTAGATTTCAGCATAATCCTGGAAATCTGCTTCTGCACATCTGGAAAAGTCAGCTAGAGATAAATTGCAAGGCAGAGTTCAGCATAATCCTGGCACTCTGCTTCTGCACATCTGGAAAAGTCAGCTAGAGAGAAATTGATGTGGTGGTTTTCAGCACAATCCTGGAACTCTGCTTCTGCACATCTGGAAAATGTCAGCTAGAGGGAAAATGCAGAGGCAGATTTCAGCATAATCCTGGAACTCTGCTTCTGCACATCTGGAAAATGTAAGATAGAGAGAAATTGATGTGGTAGATTTCAGCATAATCTTTGAACTCTGCTTCTGCACATCTGGAGAATGTCAGCTAGAGAGAAAATGCAGAGGCTGATTTCAGCATAATCCTGGAACTCTGCTTCTGCACATCTGGAAAATGTAAGCTAGAGAGAAATTGATGTCGTAGATTTCAGCATAATCTTGGAACTCTGCTTCCACACATCTAGAAAATGTCAGCTAGAAAGAAAATGCAGAGGCAGATTTCAGCATAATTTTTGAACTCTGCTTCCGCTCATCTGGAAAATGTCAGCTAGAGAGAAATTGATGTGGTAGATTTCAGCATAATCTTTGTACTCTGCTTCTGCATATGTGGAAAACGTCAGCTAGAGAGAAATTGAGCTGGTAGATTTCAGCATAATCCTGGAACTCTGCTTCTGAGAATCTGGAAAATGTCAGCTAGAAAGAAATTGATGTAGATTTCAGCATAATCCTGGAACTCTGCTTCTGCACATCTGGAAAAGTCAGCTAGAGATAAATTGCAAGGCAGAGTTCAGCATAATCCTGGAACTCTGCTTGTGCACATCTGGAAAATGTAAACTAGAGAGAAATTGATGTGGTAGATTTCAGCATAATCTTTGAACTCTGCTTCTACACATCTGGAAAATGTCAGCTGGGGAAAATTTATGTGGTATATTTCAGCATAATCTTTGCTCTCTGCTTCTGAACATCTGGAAAATGTCAGCTAGAGAATAATTGCAAGGCTGATTTCAGCATAATCGTGGAACTCTGCTTCTGCACATCTGGAAAATGTAAGCTAGAAAATTGATGTGGTAGATTTCAGCATAATATTTGAACTCTGCTTCCGCACATCTGGAAAATGTCAGCTAGAGGGAAAATGCAGAGGCAGATTTCAGCATAATCTTGGAACTCTGCTTCTTCACATCTGGAAAATGTCAGCGAGAGAGAAATTGATTAGGTAGATTTCAGCATAATCCTGGAACTCTGCCTCTGCACATCTGGAAAGTCAGCTAGAGAGAAATTGATGTCGTAGATTTCAGCATAATCTTGCAACTCTGCTTTTTCACATCTGGAAAATGTCAGCTAGAGGGAAAATGCAGACGCAGATTTCAGCATAATCCTGGAACTCTGCTTCTGCACATCTGGAAAATGTCAGCTAGAGAGAAATTGATGTCGTAGATTTCAGCATAATCCTTGAACTCTGCTTCAGCACAACTGAAAAATGTCAGCTAGATAGGAATTTATGTGGTAGATTTCAGCATAATCTTTGAACTCTGCTTCTTCACATCTGCAAAATGTAAGCTAGAGGGAAAATGCAGAGGCAGATTTCAGCATAATCCTGGAACTCTGCTTCTGCACATCTAGAAAATGTAAACTAGAGAGAAATTGATGTGGTAGATTTCAGCATAATCTTTGAACTCTGCTTCTGCACATCTGGAGAATGTCAGCTAGAGAGAAAATGCAGAGGCTGATTTCAGCATAATCCTGGAACTCTGCTTCAGCACATCTGAAAAATGTCAGCTAGATAGGAATTTATGTGGTAGATTTCAGCATAATATTTGAACTCTGCTTCTTCACATCTGGAAAATGTCAGCTAGAGAGAAGTTTATGTGGCAGATTTCAGCATAATGCTGGAACTCTGCTTCTGCACATCTAGAAAATGTAAGCTGGAGAGAAATTGATGTCGTAGATTTCAGCATAATCCTGGAAATCTGCTTCTGCACATCTGGAAAAGTCAGCTAGAGATAAATTGCAAGGCAGAGTTCAGCATAATCCTGGAACTCTGCTTCTGCACATCTGGAAAAGTCACCTAGAGAGAAATTGATGTAGTGGTTACAGCAAAACCCTGGCACTCTGCTTCTGCACATCTGGAAAAGTCAGCTAGAGAGAAATTGATGTGGTGGTTTTCAGCACAATCCTGGAACTCTGCTTCTGAGAATCTGGAAAATGTCAGCTAGAAAGAAATTGATGGAGATTTCAGCATAATCCTGGAACTCTGCTTCTGCACATCTGGAAAAGTCAGCTAGAGATAAATTGATGTTGTAGATTTCAGCATAATTGTGGAACTCTGCTTCTGTACGTTTGGAAAATGTCAGCTAGAGAAAACGTGCAAGGCATATTTCAGCATAATCTTGGAACTCTGCTTCTTCACATCTGGAAAATGTCAGCGAGAGAGAAATTGATTAGGTAGATTTCAGCATAATCCTGGAACTCTGCCTCTGCACATCTGGAAAGTCAGCTAGAGAGAAATTGATGTCGTAGATTTCAGCATAATCTTGCAACTCTGCTTTTTCACATCTGGAAAATGTCAGCTAGAGGGAAAATGCAGACGCAGATTTCAGCATAATCCTGGAACTCTGCTTCTGCACATCTGGAAAATGTCAGCTAGAGAGAAATTGATGTCGTAGATTTCAGCATAATCCTTGAACTCTGCTTCAGCACAACTGAAAAATGTCAGCTAGATAGGAATTTATGTGGTAGATTTCAGCATAATCTTTGAACTCTGCTTCTTCACATCTGCAAAATGTAAGCTAGAGGGAAAATGCAGAGGCAGATTTCAGCATAATCCTGGAACTCTGCTTCTGCACATCTAGAAAATGTAAACTAGAGAGAAATTGATGTGGTAGATTTCAGCATAATCTTTGAACTCTGCTTCTGCACATCTGGAAAATGTCAGCTGGGGAAAATTTATGTGGTATATTTCAGCATAATCTTTGCTCTCTGCTTCTGAACATCTGGAAAATGTCAGCTAGAGAATAATAATTGCATGGCTGATTTCAGCATAATCGTGGAACTCTGCTTCTGCACATCTGGAAAATGTAGGCTAGAAAATTGATGTGGTAGATTTCAGCATAATATTTGAACTCTGCTTCCGCACATCTGGAAAATGTCAGCTAGAGGGAAAATGCAGAGGCAGATTTCAGCATAATCCTGGAACTCTGCTTCTGCACATCTGGAAAATGTCAGCAAGAGAGAAATTGATGTGTTAGATTTCAGCATAGTCTTTGAACTCTGCTTGTCCACATCTGGAGAATGTCAGCTAGAGAGAAAATGCAGAGGCTGATTTCAGCATAATCCTGGAACTCTGCTTCAGCACATCTGAAAAATGTCAGCTAGATAGGAATTTATGTGGTAGATTTCAGCATAATATTTGAACTCTGCTTCTTCACATCTGGAAAATGTCAGCTAGAGAGAAGTTTATGTGGCAGATTTCAGCATAATGCTGGAACTCTGCTTCTGCACATCTAGAAAATGTAAGCTAGAGAGAAATTGATGTGGTAGATTTCAGCATAATATTTGAACTCTGCTTCCGCACATCTGGAAAATGTCAGCTAGAGGGAAAATGCAGAGGCAGATTTCAGCATAATCCTGGAACTCTGCTTCTGCACATCTGGAAAATGTCAGCAAGAGAGAAATTGATGTGTTAGATTTCAGCATAGTCTTTGAACTCTGCTTGTCCACATCTGGAGAATGTCAGCTAGAGAGAAAATGCAGAGGCTGATTTCAGCATAATCCTGGAACTCTGCTTCAGCACATCTGAAAAATGTCAGCTAGATAGGAATTTATGTGGTAGATTTCAGCATAATATTTGAACTCTGCTTCTGCACATCTGGAAAAGTCAGCTAGAGATAAATTGCAAGGCAGAGTTCAGCATAATCCTGGAACTCTGCTTCTGCACATCTGGAAAAGTCACCTAGAGAGAAATTGATGTAGTGGTTACAGCAAAACCCTGGCACTCTGCTTCTGCACATCTGGAAAAGTCAGCTAGAGAGAAATTGATGTGGTGGTTTTCAGCACAATCCTGGAACTCTGCTTCTGCATGTCTGGAAAATGTCAGCTAGAGAGAAATTGATGTGGTAGATATCACCATAATCTTTGAACTCAGCTTCTGCACATCTGGAAAAGTCAGCTAGAGAGAAATTGCAAGGCAGATTTCAGCATACACCTGGAACTCTGCTTCTGAGAATCTGGAAAATGTCAGCTAGAAAGAAATTGATGGAGATTTCAGCATAATCCTGGAACTCTGCTTCTGCACATCTGGAAAAGTCAGCTAGAGATAAATTGATGTTGTAGATTTCAGCATAATTGTGGAACTCTGCTTCTGTACGTTTGGAAAATGTCAGCTAGAGAAAACTTGAAAGGCATATTTCAGCATAATCTTGGAACTCTGCTTCTTCACATCTGGAAAATGTCAGCTAGAGAGAAATTGATTAGGTAGATTTCAGCATAATCCTGGAACTCTGCCTCTGCACATCTGGAAAGTCAGCTAGAGAGAAATTGATGTCGTAGATTTCAGCATAATCTTGCAACTCTGCTTTTTCACATCTGGAAAATGTCAGCTAGAGGGAAAATGCAGACGCAGATTTCAGCATAATCCTGGAACTCTGCTTCTGCACATCTGGAAAATGTCAGCTAGAGAGAAATTGATGTCGTAGATTTCAGCATAATCCTGGAACTCTGCTTCAGCACAACTGAAAAATGTCAGCTAGATAGGAATTTATGTGGTAGATTTCAGCATAATCTTTGAACTCTGCTTCTTCACATTTGGAAAATGTAAGCTAGAGAGAAATTGATGTCGTAGATTTCAGCATAATTTTGGAACTCTGCTTCCACACATCTAGAAAATGTCAGCTAGAAAGAAAATGCAGAGGCAGATTTCAGCATAATCTTTGAACTCTGCTTCCGCACATCTGGAAAATGTCAGCTAGAGAGAAATTGATGTGGTAGATTTCAGCATAATCTTTGTTCTCTGCTTCTGCATATGTGGAAAACGTCAGCTAGAGAGAAATTGAGCTGGTAGATTTCAGTATAATCCTGGAACTCTGCTTCTGAGAATCTGGAAAATGTCAGCTAGAAAGAAATTGATGTAGATTTCAGCATAATCCTGGAAATCTGCTTCTGCACATCTGGAAAAGTCAGCTAGAGATAAATTGCAAGGCAGAGTTCAGCATAATCCTGAAACTCTGCTTCTGCACATCTGGAAAAGTCACCTAGAGAGAAATTGATGTAGTGGTTACAGCAAAACCCTGGCACTCTGCTTCTGCACATCTGGAAAAGTCAGCTAGAGTGAAATTGATGTGGTGTTTTTCAGCACAATCCTGGAACTCTGCTTCTGCATGTCTGGAAAATGTCAGCTATAGAGAAATTGATGTGGTAGATATCACCATAATCTTTGAACTCAGCTTCTGCACATCTGGAAAAGTCAGCTAGAGAGAAATTGCAAGGCAGATTTCAGCATACACCTGGAACTCTGCTTCTGAGAATCTGGAAAATGTCAGCTAGAAAGAAATTGATGTAGATTTCAGCATAATCCTGGAACTCTGCTTCTGCACATCTGGAAAAGTCAGCTAGAGATAAATTGATGTTGTAGATTTCAGCATAATCGTGGAACTCTGCTTCTGTACGTTTGGAAAATGTCAGCTAGAGAAAACTTGCAAGGCATATTTCAGCATAATCTTTGAACTCTGCTTCTTCGCATCTGGAAAATGTCAGCTAGAGGGAAAATGCAGAGGCAGATTTCAGCATAATCCTGGAACTCTGCTTCTGCACATCTAGAAAATGTAAACTAGAGAGAAATTGATGTGGTAGATTTCAGCATAATCTTTGAACTCTGCTTCTGCACATCTGGAAAATGTCAGCTGGGGAAAATTTATGTGGTAGATTTCAGCATAATATTTGAACTCTGCTTCTTCACATCTGGAAAATGTCAGCTAGAGAGAAATTGATGTCGTAGATTTCAGCATAATCCTGGAACTCTGCTTCAGCACAACTGAAAAATGTCAGCTAGATAGGAATTTATGTGGTAGATTTCAGCATAATCTTTGAACTCTGCTTCTTCGCATCTGGAAAATGTCAGCTAGAGGGAAAATGCAGAGGCAGATTTCAGCATAATCCTGGAACTCTGCTTCTGCACATCTAGAAAATGTAAACTAGAGAGAAATTGATGTGGTAGATTTCAGCATAATCTTTGAACTCTGCTTCTGCACATCTGGAAAATGTCAGCTGGGGAAAATTTATGTGGTAGATTTCAGCATAATATTTGAACTCTGCTTCTTCACATCTGGAAAATGTCAGCTAGAGAGAAGTTTATGTGGCAGATTTCAGCATAATGCTGGAACTCTGCTTCTGCACATCTAGAAAATGTAAGCTAGAGAGAAATTGATGTCGTAGATTTCAGCATAATCCTGGAAATCTGCTTCTGCACATCTGGAAAAGTCAGCTAGAGATAAATTGCAAGGCAGAGTTCAGCATAATCCTGGCACTCTGCTTCTGCACATCTGGAAAAGTCAGCTAGAGAGAAATTGATGTGGTGGTTTTCAGCACAATCCTGGAACTCTGCTTCTGCACATCTGGAAAATGTCAGCTAGAGGGAAAATGCAGAGGCAGATTTCAGCATAATCCTGGAACTCTGCTTCTGCACATCTGGAAAATGTAAGATAGAGAGAAATTGATGTGGTAGATTTCAGCATAATCTTTGAACTCTGCTTCTGCACATCTGGAGAATGTCAGCTAGAGAGAAAATGCAGAGGCTGATTTCAGCATAATCCTGGAACTCTGCTTCTGCACATCTGGAAAATGTAAGCTAGAGAGAAATTGATGTCGTAGATTTCAGCATAATCTTGGAACTCTGCTTCCACACATCTAGAAAATGTCAGCTAGAAAGAAAATGCAGAGGCAGATTTCAGCATAATTTTTGAACTCTGCTTCCGCTCATCTGGAAAATGTCAGCTAGAGAGAAATTGATGTGGTAGATTTCAGCATAATCTTTGTACTCTGCTTCTGCATATGTGGAAAACGTCAGCTAGAGAGAAATTGAGCTGGTAGATTTCAGCATAATCCTGGAACTCTGCTTCTGAGAATCTGGAAAATGTCAGCTAGAAAGAAATTGATGTAGATTTCAGCATAATCCTGGAACTCTGCTTCTGCACATCTGGAAAAGTCAGCTAGAGATAAATTGCAAGGCAGAGTTCAGCATAATCCTGGAACTCTGCTTGTGCACATCTGGAAAATGTAAACTAGAGAGAAATTGATGTGGTAGATTTCAGCATAATCTTTGAACTCTGCTTCTACACATCTGGAAAATGTCAGCTGGGGAAAATTTATGTGGTATATTTCAGCATAATCTTTGCTCTCTGCTTCTGAACATCTGGAAAATGTCAGCTAGAGAATAATTGCAAGGCTGATTTCAGCATAATCGTGGAACTCTGCTTCTGCACATCTGGAAAATGTAAGCTAGAAAATTGATGTGGTAGATTTCAGCATAATATTTGAACTCTGCTTCCGCACATCTGGAAAATGTCAGCTAGAGGGAAAATGCAGAGGCAGATTTCAGCATAATCTTGGAACTCTGCTTCTTCACATCTGGAAAATGTCAGCGAGAGAGAAATTGATTAGGTAGATTTCAGCATAATCCTGGAACTCTGCCTCTGCACATCTGGAAAGTCAGCTAGAGAGAAATTGATGTCGTAGATTTCAGCATAATCTTGCAACTCTGCTTTTTCACATCTGGAAAATGTCAGCTAGAGGGAAAATGCAGACGCAGATTTCAGCATAATCCTGGAACTCTGCTTCTGCACATCTGGAAAATGTCAGCTAGAGAGAAATTGATGTCGTAGATTTCAGCATAATCCTTGAACTCTGCTTCAGCACAACTGAAAAATGTCAGCTAGATAGGAATTTATGTGGTAGATTTCAGCATAATCTTTGAACTCTGCTTCTTCACATCTGCAAAATGTAAGCTAGAGGGAAAATGCAGAGGCAGATTTCAGCATAATCCTGGAACTCTGCTTCTGCACATCTAGAAAATGTAAACTAGAGAGAAATTGATGTGGTAGATTTCAGCATAATCTTTGAACTCTGCTTCTGCACATCTGGAAAATGTCAGCTGGGGAAAATTTATGTGGTATATTTCAGCATAATCTTTGCTCTCTGCTTCTGAACATCTGGAAAATGTCAGCTAGAGAATAATAATTGCATGGCTGATTTCAGCATAATCGTGGAACTCTGCTTCTGCACATCTGGAAAATGTAGGCTAGAAAATTGATGTGGTAGATTTCAGCATAATATTTGAACTCTGCTTCCGCACATCTGGAAAATGTCAGCTAGAGGGAAAATGCAGAGGCAGATTTCAGCATAATCCTGGAACTCTGCTTCTGCACATCTGGAAAATGTCAGCAAGAGAGAAATTGATGTGTTAGATTTCAGCATAGTCTTTGAACTCTGCTTGTCCACATCTGGAGAATGTCAGCTAGAGAGAAAATGCAGAGGCTGATTTCAGCATAATCCTGGAACTCTGCTTCAGCACATCTGAAAAATGTCAGCTAGATAGGAATTTATGTGGTAGATTTCAGCATAATATTTGAACTCTGCTTCTTCACATCTGGAAAATGTCAGCTAGAGAGAAGTTTATGTGGCAGATTTCAGCATAATGCTGGAACTCTGCTTCTGCACATCTAGAAAATGTCAGCTAGAGGGAAAATGCAGAGGCAGATTTCAGCATAATCCTGGAACTCTGCTTCTGCACATCTGGAAAATGTCAGCAAGAGAGAAATTGATGTGTTAGATTTCAGCATAGTCTTTGAACTCTGCTTGTCCACATCTGGAGAATGTCAGCTAGAGAGAAAATGCAGAGGCTGATTTCAGCATAATCCTGGAACTCTGCTTCAGCACATCTGAAAAATGTCAGCTAGATAGGAATTTATGTGGTAGATTTCAGCATAATATTTGAACTCTGCTTCTGCACATCTGGAAAAGTCAGCTAGAGATAAATTGCAAGGCAGAGTTCAGCATAATCCTGGAACTCTGCTTCTGCACATCTGGAAAAGTCACCTAGAGAGAAATTGATGTAGTGGTTACAGCAAAACCCTGGCACTCTGCTTCTGCACATCTGGAAAAGTCAGCTAGAGAGAAATTGATGTGGTGGTTTTCAGCACAATCCTGGAACTCTGCTTCTGCATGTCTGGAAAATGTCAGCTAGAGAGAAATTGATGTGGTAGATATCACCATAATCTTTGAACTCAGCTTCTGCACATCTGGAAAAGTCAGCTAGAGAGAAATTGCAAGGCAGATTTCAGCATACACCTGGAACTCTGCTTCTGAGAATCTGGAAAATGTCAGCTAGAAAGAAATTGATGGAGATTTCAGCATAATCCTGGAACTCTGCTTCTGCACATCTGGAAAAGTCAGCTAGAGATAAATTGATGTTGTAGATTTCAGCATAATTGTGGAACTCTGCTTCTGTACGTTTGGAAAATGTCAGCTAGAGAAAACTTGAAAGGCATATTTCAGCATAATCTTGGAACTCTGCTTCTTCACATCTGGAAAATGTCAGCTAGAGAGAAATTGATTAGGTAGATTTCAGCATAATCCTGGAACTCTGCCTCTGCACATCTGGAAAGTCAGCTAGAGAGAAATTGATGTCGTAGATTTCAGCATAATCTTGCAACTCTGCTTTTTCACATCTGGAAAATGTCAGCTAGAGGGAAAATGCAGACGCAGATTTCAGCATAATCCTGGAACTCTGCTTCTGCACATCTGGAAAATGTCAGCTAGAGAGAAATTGATGTCGTAGATTTCAGCATAATCCTGGAACTCTGCTTCAGCACAACTTAAAAATGTCAGCTAGATAGGAATTTATGTGGTAGATTTCAGCATAATCTTTGAACTCTGCTTCTTCACATTTGGAAAATGTAAGCTAGAGAGAAATTGATGTCGTAGATTTCAGCATAATTTTGGAACTCTGCTTCCACACATCTAGAAAATGTCAGCTAGAAAGAAAATGCAGAGGCAGATTTCAGCATAATCTTTGAACTCTGCTTCCGCACATCTGGAAAATGTCAGCTAGAGAAAACTTGCAAGGCATATTTCAGCATAATCTTTGAACTCTGCTTCTTCGCATCTGGAAAATGTCAGCTAGAGGGAAAATGCAGAGGCAGATTTCAGCATAATCCTGGAACTCTGCTTCTGCACATCTAGAAAATGTAAACTAGAGAGAAATTGATGTGGTAGATTTCAGCATAATCTTTGAACTCTGCTTCTGCACATCTGGAAAATGTCAGCTGGGGAAAATTTATGTGGTAGATTTCAGCATAATATTTGAACTCTGCTTCTTCACATCTGGAAAATGTCAGCTAGAGAGAAATTGATGTCGTAGATTTCAGCATAATCCTGGAACTCTGCTTCAGCACAACTGAAAAATGTCAGCTAGATAGGAATTTATGTGGTAGATTTCAGCATAATCTTTGAACTCTGCTTCTTCGCATCTGGAAAATGTCAGCTAGAGGGAAAATGCAGAGGCAGATTTCAGCATAATCCTGGAACTCTGCTTCTGCACATCTAGAAAATGTAAACTAGAGAGAAATTGATGTGGTAGATTTCAGCATAATCTTTGAACTCTGCTTCTGCACATCTGGAAAATGTCAGCTGGGGAAAATTTATGTGGTAGATTTCAGCATAATATTTGAACTCTGCTTCTTCACATCTGGAAAATGTCAGCTAGAGAGAAGTTTATGTGGCAGATTTCAGCATAATGCTGGAACTCTGCTTCTGCACATCTAGAAAATGTAAGCTAGAGAGAAATTGATGTCGTAGATTTCAGCATAATCCTGGAAATCTGCTTCTGCACATCTGGAAAAGTCAGCTAGAGATAAATTGCAAGGCAGAGTTCAGCATAATCCTGGCACTCTGCTTCTGCACATCTGGAAAAGTCAGCTAGAGAGAAATTGATGTGGTGGTTTTCAGCACAATCCTGGAACTCTGCTTCTGCACATCTGGAAAATGTCAGCTAGAGGGAAAATGCAGAGGCAGATTTCAGCATAATCCTGGAACTCTGCTTCTGCACATCTGGAAAATGTAAGATAGAGAGAAATTGATGTGGTAGATTTCAGCATAATCTTTGAACTCTGCTTCTGCACATCTGGAGAATGTCAGCTAGAGAGAAAATGCAGAGGCTGATTTCAGCATAATCCTGGAACTCTGCTTCTGCACATCTGGAAAATGTAAGCTAGAGAGAAATTGATGTCGTAGATTTCAGCATAATCTTGGGACTCTGCTTCCACACATCTAGAAAATGTCAGCTAGAAAGAAAATGCAGAGGCAGATTTCAGCATAATTTTTGAACTCTGCTTCCGCTCATCTGGAAAATGTCAGCTAGAGAGAAATTGATGTGGTAGATTTCAGCATAATCTTTGTACTCTGCTTCTGCATATGTGGAAAACGTCAGCTAGAGAGAAATTGAGCTGGTAGATTTCAGCATAATCCTGGAACTCTGCTTCTGAGAATCTGGAAAATGTCAGCTAGAAAGAAATTGATGTAGATTTCAGCATAATCCTGGAACTCTGCTTCTGCACATCTGGAAAAGTCAGCTAGAGATAAATTGCAAGGCAGAGTTCAGCATAATCCTGGAACTCTGCTTGTGCACATCTGGAAAATGTAAACTAGAGAGAAATTGATGTGGTAGATTTCAGCATAATCTTTGAACTCTGCTTCTACACATCTGGAAAATGTCAGCTGGGGAAAATTTATGTGGTATATTTCAGCATAATCTTTGCTCTCTGCTTCTGAACATCTGGAAAATGTCAGCTAGAGAATAATTGCAAGGCTGATTTCAGCATAATCGTGGAACTCTGCTTCTGCACATCTGGAAAATGTAAGCTAGAAAATTGATGTGGTAGATTTCAGCATAATATTTGAACTCTGCTTCCGCACATCTGGAAAATGTCAGCTAGAGGGAAAATGCAGAGGCAGATTTCAGCATAATCCTGGAACTCTGCTTCTGCACATCTGGAAAATGTCAGCAAGAGAGAAATTGATGTGTTAGATTTCAGCATAGTCTTTGAACTCTGCTTGTCCACATCTGGAAATTTTCACCTTGAGAAAAATTGCAAGGCAGATTTCAGCATAATCCTGGAACTCTGCTTCTGCACATCTGGAAAATGTAAGATAGAGAGAAATTGATGTGGTAGATTTCAGCATAATCTTTGAACTCTGCTTCTGCACATCTGGAGAATGTCAGCTAGAGAGAAGTTTATGTGGCAGATTTCAGCATAATGCTGGAACTCTGCTTCTGCACATCTAGAAAATGTAAGCTGGAGAGAAATTGATGTCGTAGATTTCAGCATAATCCTGGAAATCTGCTTCTGCACATCTGGAAAAGTCAGCTAGAGATAAATTGCAAGGCAGAGTTCAGCATAATCCTGGAACTCTGCTTCTGCACATCTGGAAAAGTCACCTAGAGAGAAATTGATGTAGTGGTTACAGCAAAACCCTGGCACTCTGCTTCTGCACATCTGGAAAAGTCAGCTAGAGAGAAATTGATGTGGTGGTTTTCAGCACAATCCTGGAACTCTGCTTCTGAGAATCTGGAAAATGTCAGCTAGAAAGAAATTGATGGAGATTTCAGCATAATCCTGGAACTCTGCTTCTGCACATCTGGAAAAGTCAGCTAGAGATAAATTGATGTTGTAGATTTCAGCATAATTGTGGAACTCTGCTTCTGTACGTTTGGAAAATGTCAGCTAGAGAAAACGTGCAAGGCATATTTCAGCATAATCTTGGAACTCTGCTTCTTCACATCTGGAAAATGTCAGCGAGAGAGAAATTGATTAGGTAGATTTCAGCATAATCCTGGAACTCTGCCTCTGCACATCTGGAAAGTCAGCTAGAGAGAAATTGATGTCGTAGATTTCAGCATAATCTTGCAACTCTGCTTTTTCACATCTGGAAAATGTCAGCTAGAGGGAAAATGCAGACGCAGATTTCAGCATAATCCTGGAACTCTGCTTCTGCACATCTGGAAAATGTCAGCTAGAGAGAAATTGATGTCGTAGATTTCAGCATAATCCTTGAACTCTGCTTCAGCACAACTGAAAAATGTCAGCTAGATAGGAATTTATGTGGTAGATTTCAGCATAATCTTTGAACTCTGCTTCTTCACATCTGCAAAATGTAAGCTAGAGGGAAAATGCAGAGGCAGATTTCAGCATAATCCTGGAACTCTGCTTCTGCACATCTAGAAAATGTAAACTAGAGAGAAATTGATGTGGTAGATTTCAGCATAATCTTTGAACTCTGCTTCTGCACATCTGGAAAATGTCAGCTGGGGAAAATTTATGTGGTATATTTCAGCATAATCTTTGCTCTCTGCTTCTGAACATCTGGAAAATGTCAGCTAGAGAATAATAATTGCATGGCTGATTTCAGCATAATCGTGGAACTCTGCTTCTGCACATCTGGAAAATGTAGGCTAGAAAATTGATGTGGTAGATTTCAGCATAATATTTGAACTCTGCTTCCGCACATCTGGAAAATGTCAGCTAGAGGGAAAATGCAGAGGCAGATTTCAGCATAATCCTGGAACTCTGCTTCTGCACATCTGGAAAATGTCAGCAAGAGAGAAATTGATGTGTTAGATTTCAGCATAGTCTTTGAACTCTGCTTGTCCACATCTGGAGAATGTCAGCTAGAGAGAAAATGCAGAGGCTGATTTCAGCATAATCCTGGAACTCTGCTTCAGCACATCTGAAAAATGTCAGCTAGATAGGAATTTATGTGGTAGATTTCAGCATAATATTTGAACTCTGCTTCTTCACATCTGGAAAATGTCAGCTAGAGAGAAGTTTATGTGGCAGATTTCAGCATAATGCTGGAACTCTGCTTCTGCACATCTAGAAAATGTAAGCTAGAGAGAAATTGATGTGGTAGATTTCAGCATAATATTTGAACTCTGCTTCCGCACATCTGGAAAATGTCAGCTAGAGGGAAAATGCAGAGGCAGATTTCAGCATAATCCTGGAACTCTGCTTCTGCACATCTGGAAAATGTCAGCAAGAGAGAAATTGATGTGTTAGATTTCAGCATAGTCTTTGAACTCTGCTTGTCCACATCTGGAGAATGTCAGCTAGAGAGAAAATGCAGAGGCTGATTTCAGCATAATCCTGGAACTCTGCTTCAGCACATCTGAAAAATGTCAGCTAGATAGGAATTTATGTGGTAGATTTCAGCATAATATTTGAACTCTGCTTCTGCACATCTGGAAAAGTCAGATAGAGATAAATTGCAAGGCAGAGTTCAGCATAATCCTGGAACTCTGCTTCTGCACATCTGGAAAAGTCACCTAGAGAGAAATTGATGTAGTGGTTACAGCAAAACCCTGGCACTCTGCTTCTGCACATCTGGAAAAGTCAGCTAGAGAGAAATTGATGTGGTGGTTTTCAGCACAATCCTGGAACTCTGCTTCTGCATGTCTGGAAAATGTCAGCTAGAGAGAAATTGATGTGGTAGATATCACCATAATCTTTGAACTCAGCTTCTGCACATCTGGAAAAGTCAGCTAGAGAGAAATTGCAAGGCAGATTTCAGCATACACCTGGAACTCTGCTTCTGAGAATCTGGAAAATGTCAGCTAGAAAGAAATTGATGGAGATTTCAGCATAATCCTGGAACTCTGCTTCTGCACATCTGGAAAAGTCAGCTAGAGATAAATTGATGTTGTAGATTTCAGCATAATTGTGGAACTCTGCTTCTGTACGTTTGGAAAATGTCAGCTAGAGAAAACTTGAAAGGCATATTTCAGCATAATCTTGGAACTCTGCTTCTTCACATCTGGAAAATGTCAGCTAGAGAGAAATTGATTAGGTAGATTTCAGCATAATCCTGGAACTCTGCCTCTGCACATCTGGAAAGTCAGCTAGAGAGAAATTGATGTCGTAGATTTCAGCATAATCTTGCAACTCTGCTTTTTCACATCTGGAAAATGTCAGCTAGAGGGAAAATGCAGACGCAGATTTCAGCATAATCCTGGAACTCTGCTTCTGCACATCTGGAAAATGTCAGCTAGAGAGAAATTGATGTCGTAGATTTCAGCATAATCCTGGAACTCTGCTTCAGCACAACTGAAAAATGTCAGCTAGATAGGAATTTATGTGGTAGATTTCAGCATAATCTTTGAACTCTGCTTCTTCACATTTGGAAAATGTAAGCTAGAGAGAAATTGATGTCGTAGATTTCAGCATAATTTTGGAACTCTGCTTCCACACATCTAGAAAATGTCAGCTAGAAAGAAAATGCAGAGGCAGATTTCAGCATAATCTTTGAACTCTGCTTCCGCACATCTGGAAAATGTCAGCTAGAGAGAAATTGATGTGGTAGATTTCAGCATAATCTTTGTACTCTGCTTCTGCATATGTGGAAAACGTCAGCTAGAGAGAAATTGAGCTGGTAGATTTCAGCATAATCCTGGAACTCTGCTTCTGAGAATCTGGAAAATGTCAGCTAGAAAGAAATTGATGTAGATTTCAGCATAATCCTGGAAATCTGCTTCTGCACATCTGGAAAAGTCAGCTAGAGATAAATTGCAAGGCAGAGTTCAGCATAATCCTGAAACTCTGCTTCTGCACATCTGGAAAAGTCACCTAGAGAGAAATTGATGTAGTGGTTACAGCAAAACCCTTGCACTCTGCTTCTGCACATCTGGAAAAGTCAGCTAGAGTGAAATTGATGTGGTGTTTTTCAGCACAATCCTGGAACTCTGCTTCTGCATGTCTGGAAAATGTCAGCTATAGAGAAATTGATGTGGTAGATATCACCATAATCTTTGAACTCAGCTTCTGCACATCTGGAAAAGTCAGCTAGAGAGAAATTGCAAGGCAGATTTCAGCATACACCTGGAACTCTGCTTCTGAGAATCTGGAAAATGTCAGCTAGAAAGAAATTGATGTAGATTTCAGCATAATCCTGGAACTCTGCTTCTGCACATCTGGAAAAGTCAGCTAGAGATAAATTGATGTTGTAGATTTCAGCATAATCGTGGAACTCTGCTTCTGTACGTTTGGAAAATGTCAGCTAGAGAAAACTTGCAAGGCATATTTCAGCATAATCTTGGAACTCTGCTTCTTCACATCTGGAAAATGTCAGCTAGAGAGAAAATGATTAGGTAGATTTCAGCATAATCCTGGAACTCTGCCTCTGCACATCTGGAAAGTCAGCTAGAGAGAAATTGATGTCGTAGATTTCAGCATAATCTTGCAACTCTGCTTTTTCACATCTGGAAAATGTCAGCTAGAGGGAAAATGCAGATGCAGATTTCAGCATAATCCTGGAACTCTGCTTCTGCACATCTGGAAAATGAAAGCTAGAGAGAAATTGATGTCGTAGATTTCAGCATAATCCTGGAACTCTGCTTCAGCACAACTGAAAAATGTCAGCTAGATAGGAATTTATGTGGTATATTTCAGCATAATCTTTGCTCTCTGCTTCTGCACATCTGGAAAATGTCAGCTAGAGAATAATTGCAAGGCTGATTTCAGCATAATCGTGGAACTCTGCTTCTGCACATCTGGAAAATATAAGCTAGAAAATTGATGTGGTAGATTTCAGCATAATCTTTGAACTCTGCTTCCGCACATCTGGAAAATGTCAGCTAGAGGGAAAATGCAGAGGCAGATTTCAGCATAATCCTGGAACTCTGCTTCTGCACATCTGGAAAATGTCAGCAAGAGAGAAATTGATGTGTTAGATTTCAGCATAGTCTTTGAACTCTGCTTGTCCACATCTGGAAATTTTCACCTTGAGAAAAATTGCAAGGCAGATTTCAGCAAAATCCTGGAACTCTGCTTCTGCACATCTGGAAAATGTCAGCTAGAGGGAAAATGCAGAGGCAGATTTCAGCAAAATCCTGGAACTCTGCTTCTGCACATCTGGAAAATGTAAGATAGAGAGAAATTGATGTGGTATATTTCAGCATAATCTTTGAACTCTGCTTCTGCACATCTGGAGAATGTCAGCTAGAGAGAAAATGCAGAGGCTGATTTTAGCATAATCCTGGAACTCTGCTTCAGCACATCTGAAAAATCTCAGCTAGATAGGAATTTATGTTGTAGATTTCAGCATAATATTTGAACTCTGCTTCTTCACATCTGGAAAATGTCAGCTAGAGAGAAGTTTATGTGGCAGATTTCAGCATAATGCTGGAACTCTGCTTCTGCACATCTAGAAAATGTAAGCTAGAGATAAATTGATGTCGTAGATTTCAGCAAAATCTTGGAACTCTGCTTCCACACATCTAGAAAATGTCAGCTAGAAAGAAAATGCAGAGGCAGATTTCAGCATAATCTTTGAACTCTGCTTCCGCACATCTGGAAAATGTCAGCTAGAGAGAAATTGATGTGGTAGATTTCAGCATAATCTTTGTACTCTGCTTCTGCATATGTGGAAAACGTCAGCTAGAGAGAAATTGAGCTGGTAGATTTCAGCATAATCCTGGAACTCTGCTTCTGAGAATCTGGAAAATGTCAGCTAGAAAGAAATTGATGTAGATTTCAGCATAATCCTGGAACTCTGCTTCTGCACATCTGGAAAAGTCAGCTAGAGATAAATTGCAAGGCAGAGTTCAGCATAATCCTGGAACTCTGCTTGTGCACATCTGGAAAATGTAAACTAGAGAGAAATTGATGTGGTATATTTCAGCATAATCTTTGCTCTCTGCTTCTGCACATCTGGAAAATGTCAGCTAGAGAATAATTGCAAGGCTGATTTCAGCATAATCGTGGAACTCTGCTTCTGAACATCTGGAAAATATAAGCTAGAAAATTGATGTGGTAGATTTCAGCATAATCTGTGAACTCTGCTTCCGCACATCTGGAAAATGTCAGCTAGAGGGAAAATGCAGAGGCAGATTTCAGCATAATCCTGGAACTCTGCTTCTGCACATCTGGAAAATGTCAGCAAGAGAGAAATTGATGTGTTAGATTTCAGCATAGTCTTTGAACTCTGCTTGTCCACATCTGGAAATTTTCACCTTGAGAAAAATTGCAAGGCAGATTTCAGCATAATCCTGGAACTCTGCTTCTGCACATCTGGAAAATGTCAGCTAGAGGGAAAATGCAGAGGCAGATTTCAGCATAATCCTGGAACTCTGCTTCTGCACATCTGGAAAATGTAAGATAGAGAGAAATTGATGTGGTAGATTTCAGCATAATCTTTGAACTCTGCTTCTGCACATCTGGAGAATGTCAGCTAGAGAGAAAATGCAGAGGCTGATTTCAGCATAATCCTGGAACTCTGCTTCAGCACATCTGAAAAATGTCAGCTAGATAGGAATTTATGTGGTAGATTTCAGCATAATATTTGAACTCTGCTTCTTCACATCTGGAAAATGTCAGCTAGAGAGAGGTTTATGTGGCAGATTTCAGCATAATGCTGGAACTCTGCTTCTGCACATCTAGAAAATGTAAGCTAGAGAGAAATTGATGTCGTAGATTTCAGCATAATCTTGGAACTCTGCTTCCACACATCAAAAAAATGTCAGCTAGAGGGGAAATGCAGAGGCAGATTTCAGCATAATACTGGAACTCTGCTTCTGCACATCTGGAAAATGTAAACTAGAGAGAAATTGATGTGGTAGATTTCAGCATAATCTTTGAACTCTGCTTCTGCACATCTAGAAAATATAAGCTACAGAGAAATTGATGTCGTAGATTTCAGCATAATCTTGGAACTCTGCTTCCACACATCTAGAAAATGTCAGCTAGAAAGAAAATGCAGAGGCAGATTTCAGCATAATCTTTGAACTCTGCTTCCACACATCTGGAAAATGTCAGCTAGAGAGAAATTGATGTGGTAGATTTCAGCATAATCTTTGTACTCTGCTTCTGCATATGTGGAAAACGTCAGCTAGAGAGAAATTGAGCTGGTAGATTTCAGCATAATCCTGGAACTCTGCTTCTGAGAATCTGGAAAATGTCAGCTAGAAAGAAATTGATGTAGATTTCAGCATAATCCTGAAACTCTGCTTCTGCACATCTGGAAAAGTCAGCTAGAGATAAATTGCAAGGCAGAGTTCAGCATAATCCTGGAACTCTGCTTCTGCACATCTGGAAAAGTCACCTAGAGAGAAATTGATGTGGTGGTTTTCAGCACAATCCTGGAACTCTGCTTCTGCACATCTGGAAAATGTCAGCTAGAGGGAAAATGCAGAGGCAGATTTCAGCATAATCCTGGAACTCTGCTTCTGCACATCTGGAAAATATAAGATAGAGAGAAATTGATGTGGTAGATTTCAGCATAATCTTTGTACTCTGCTTCTGCATATGTGGAAAACGTCAGCTAAAGAGAAATTGAGCTCGTAGATTTCAGCATAATCCTGGAACTCTGCTTCTGAGAATCTGGAAAATGTCACCTAGAGAGAAATTGATGTAGTGGTTACAGCAAAACCCTGGCACTCTGCTTCTGCACATCTGGAAAAGTCAGCTAGAGAGAAATTGATGTGGTGGTTTTCAGCACAATCCTGGAACTCTGCTTCTGCATGTCTGGAAAATGTCAGCTAGAGAGAAATTGATGTGGTAGATATCACCATAATCTTTGAACTCTGCTTCTGCACATCTGGAAAATGTCAGCTAGAAAGAAATTGATGTAGATTTCAGCATAATCCTGGAACTCTGCTTCTGCACATCTGGAAAAGTCAGCTAGAGATAAATTGATGTTGTAGATTTCAGCATAATCGTGGAACTCTGCCTCTGCACATCTAGAAAGTCAGCTAGAGAGAAATTGATGTGGTAGATTTCAGCATAATCTTTGTACTCTGCTTCTGCATATGTGGAAAACGTCAGCTAGAGAGAAATTGAGCTCGTAGATTTCAGCATAATCCTGGAACTCTGCTTCTGAGAATCTGGAAAATGTCACCTAGAGAGAAATTGATGTAGTGGTTACAGCAAAACCCTGGCACTCTGCTTCTGCACATCTGGAAAATGTAAACTAGAGAGAAATTGATGTGGCAGATTTCAGCATAATCTTGGAACTCTGCTTCTGCACATCTGGAAAATGTCAGCTAGAGAGAAATTGATGTGTTAGATTTCAGCATAGTCTTTGAACTCTGCTTGTCCACATCTGGAAATTTTCACCTTGAGAAAAATTGCAAGGCAGATTTCAGCAAAATCCTGGAACTCTGCTTCTGCACATCTGGAAAATGTCAGCTAGAGGGAAAATGCAGAGGCAGATTTCAGCATAATCCTGGAACTCTGCTTCTGCACATCTGGAGAATGTCAGCTAGAGAGAAAATGCAGAGGCTGATTTCAGCATAATCCTGGAACTCTGCTTCAGCACATCTGAAAAATGTCAGCTAGATAGGAATTTATGTGGTAGATTTCAGCATAATATTTGAACTCTGCTTCTTCACATCTGGAAAATGTCAGCTAGAGAGAGGTTTATGTGGCAGATTTCAGCATAATGCTGGAACTCTGCTTCTGCACATCCAGAAAATGTAAGCTAGAGAGAAATTGATGTCGTAGATTTCAGCATAATCTTGGAACTCTGCTTCCACACATCTAGAAAATGTCAGCTAGAGGGGAAATGCAGAGGCAGATTTCAGCATAATACTGGAACTCTGCTTCTGCACATCTGGAAAATGTAAACTAGAGAGAAATTGATGTGGTAGATTTCAGCATAATCTTTGAACTCTGCTTCTGCACATCTAGAAAATATAAGCTACAGAGAAATTGATGTCGTAGATTTCAGCATAATCTTGGAACTCTGCTTCCACACATCTAGAAAATGTCAGCTAGAAAGAAAATGCAGAGGCAGATTTCAGCATAATCTTTGAACTCTGCTTCCACACATCTGGAAAATGTCAGCTAGAGAGAAATTGATGTGGTAGATTTCAGCATAATCTTTGTACTCTGCTTCTGCATATGTGGAAAACGTCAGCTAGAGAGAAATTGAGCTGGTAGATTTCAGCATAATCCTGGAACTCTGCTTCTGAGAATCTGGAAAATGTCAGCTAGAAAGAAATTGATGTAGATTTCAGCATAATCCTGGAACTCTGCTTCTGCACATCTGGAAAAGTCAGCTAGAGATAAATTGCAAGGCAGAGTTCAGCATAATCCTGGAACTCTGCTTCTGCACATCTGGAAAAGTCAGCTAGAGATAAATTGCAAGGCAGAGTTCAGCATAATCCTGGAACTCTGCTTCTGCACATCTGGAAAAGTCACCTAGAGAGAAATTGATGTAGTGGTTACAGCAAAACCCTGGCACTCTACTTCTGCACATCTGGAAAATGTCAGCTAGAGGGAAAATGCAGAGGCAGATTTCAGCATAATCCTGGAACTCTGCTTCTGCACATCTGGAAAATGTAAGATAGAGAGAAATTGATGTGGTAGATTTCAGCATAATCTTTGTACTCTGCTTCTGCATATGTGGAAAACGTCAGCTAGAGAGAAATTGAGCTCGTAGATTTCAGCATAATCCTGGAACTCTGCTTCTGAGAATCTGGAAAATGTCAGCTAGAAAGAAATTTATGTGGTAGATTTCAGCATAATATTTGAACTCTGCTTCTTCACATCTGGAAAATGTCAGCTAGAGAGAAGTTTATGTGGCAGATTTCAGCATAATGCTGGAACTCTGCTTCTGCACATATGGAAAATGTAAGCTAGAGAGAAATTGATGTCGTAGATTTCAGCATAATCTTGGAACTCTGCTTCCACACATCTAGAAAATGTCAGCTAGAAAGAAAATGCAGAGGCAGATTTCAGCATAATCTTTGAACTCTGCTTCCGCACATCTGGAAAATGTCAGCTAGAGAGAAATTGATGTGGTAGATTTCAGCATAATCCTGGAACTCTGCTTCTGCACATCTGGAAAAGTCAGCTAGAGATAAATTGATGTTGTAGATTTCAGCATAATCGTGGAACTCTGCTTCTGTACGTTTGGAAAATGTCAGCTAGAGAAAACTTGCAAGGCATATTTCAGCATAATCTTGGAACTCTGCTTCTTCACATCTGGAAAATGTCAGCTAGAGAGAAAATGATTAGGTAGATTTCAGCATAATCCTGGAACTCTGCCTCTGCACATCTGGAAAGTCAGCTAGAGAGAAATTGATGTCGTAGATTTCAGCATAATCTTGCAACTCTGCTTTTTCACATCTGGAAAATGTCAGCTAGAGGGAAAATGCAGATGCATATTTCAGCATAATCCTGGAACTCTGCTTGTGCACATCTGGAAAATGAAAGCTAGAGAGAAATTGATGTCGTAGATTTCAGCATAATCCTGGAACTCTGCTTCAGCACAACTGAAAAATGTCAGCTAGATAGGAATTTATGTGGTAGATTTCAGCATAATCTTTGAACTCTGCTTCCGCACATCTGGAAAATGTCAGCTAGAGGGAAAATGCAGAGGCAGATTTCAGCATAATCCTGGAACTCTGCTTCTGCACATCTGGAAAATGTCAGCAAGAGAGAAATTGATGTGTTAGATTTCAGCATAGTCTTTGAACTCTGCTTGTCCACATCTGGAAATTTTCACCTTGAGAAAAATTGCAAGGCAGATTTCAGCATAATCCTGGAACTCTGCTTCTGCACATCTGGAAAATGTCAGCTAGAGGGAAAATGCAGAGGCAGATTTCAGCATAATCCTGGAACTCTGCTTCTGCACATCTGGAAAATGTAAGATAGAGAGAAATTGATGTGGTAGATTTCAGCATAATCTTTGAACTCTGCTTCTGCACATCTGGAGAATGTCAGCTAGAGAGAAAATGCAGAGGCTGATTTTAGCATAATCCTGGAACTCTGCTTCAGCACATCTGAAAAATCTCAGCTAGATAGGAATTTATGTTGTAGATTTCAGCATAATATTTGAACTCTGCTTCTTCACATCTGGAAAATGTCAGCTAGAGAGAAGTTTATGTGGCAGATTTCAGCATAATGCTGGAACTCTGCTTCTGCACATCTAGAAAATGTAAGCTAGAGAGAAATTGATGTCGTAGATTTCAGCATAATCTTGGAACTCTGCTTCCACACATCTGGAAAATGTCAGCTAGAGGGAAAATGCAGAGGCAGATTTCAGCATAATCCTGGAACTCTGCTTCTGCACATCTGGAAAATGTCAGCAAGAGAGAAATTGATGTGTTAGATTTCAGCATAGTCTTTGAACTCTGCTTGTCCACATCTGGAGAATGTCAGCTAGAGAGAAAATGCAGAGGCTGATTTCAGCATAATCCTGGAACTCTGCTTCAGCACATCTGAAAAATGTCAGCTAGATAGGAATTTATGTGGTAGATTTCAGCATAATATTTGAACTCTGCTTCTGCACATCTGGAAAAGTCAGCTAGAGATAAATTGCAAGGCAGAGTTCAGCATAATCCTGGAACTCTGCTTCTGCACATCTGGAAAAGTCACCTAGAGAGAAATTGATGTAGTGGTTACAGCACAATCCTGGAACTCTGCTTCTGCATGTCTGGAAAAGTCAGCTAGAGAGAAATTGCAAGGCAGATTTCAGCATACACCTGGAACTCTGCTTCTGAGAATCTGGAAAATGTCAGCTAGAAAGAAATTGATGGAGATTTCAGCATAATCCTGGAACTCTGCTTCTGCACATCTGGAAAAGTCAGCTAGAGATAAATTGATGTTGTAGATTTCAGCATAATTGTGGAACTCTGCTTCTGTACGTTTGGAAAATGTCAGCTAGAGAAAACTTGCAAGGCATATTTCAGCATAATCTTGGAACTCTGCTTCTTCACATCTGGAAAATGTCAGCTAGAGAGAAATTGATTAGGTAGATTTCAGCATAATCCTGGAACTCTGCCTCTGCACATCTGGAAAGTCAGCTAGAGAGAAATTGATGTCGTAGATTTCAGCATAATCTTGCAACTCTGCTTTTTCACATCTGGAAAATGTCAGCTAGAGGGAAAATGCAGACGCAAATTTCAGCATAATCCTGGAACTCTGCTTCTGCACATCTGGAAAATGTCAGCTAGAGAGAAATTGATGTCGTAGATTTCAGCATAATCCTGGAACTCTGCTTCAGCACAACTGAAAAATGTCAGCTAGATAGGAATTTATGTGGTAGATTTCAGCATAATCTTTGAACTCTGCTTCTTCACATTTGGAAAATGTAAGCTAGAGAGAAATTGATGTCGTAGATTTCAGCATAATTTTGGAACTCTGCTTCCACACATCTAGAAAATGTCAGCTAGAAAGAAAATGCAGAGGCAGATTTCAGCATAATCTTTGAACTCTGCTTCCGCACATCTGGAAAATGTCAGCTAGAGAGAAATTGATGTGGTAGATTTCAGCATAATCTTTGTACTCTGCTTCTGCATATGTGGAAAACGTCAGCTAGAGAGAAATTGAGCTGGTAGATTTCAGTATAATCCTGGAACTCTGCTTCTGAGAATCTGGAAAATGTCAGCTAGAAAGAAATTGATGTAGATTTCAGCATAATCCTGGAAATCTGCTTCTGCACATCTGGAAAAGTCAGCTAGAGATAAATTGCAAGGCAGAGTTCAGCATAATCCTGAAACTCTGCTTCTGCACATCTGGAAAAGTCACCTAGAGAGAAATTGATGTAGTGGTTACAGCAAAACCCTGGCACTCTGCTTCTGCACATCTGGAAAAGTCAGCTAGAGTGAAATTGATGTGGTGGTTTTCAGCACAATCCTGGAACTCTGCTTCTGCATGTCTGGAAAATGTCAGCTAGAGAGAAATTGATGTGGTAGATATCACCATAATCTTTGAACTCAGCTTCTGCACATCTGGAAAAGTCAGCTAGAGAGAAATTGCAAGGCAGATTTCAGCATACACCTGGAACTCTGCTTCTGAGAATCTGGAAAATGTCAGCTAGAAAGAAATTGATGTAGATTTCAGCATAATCCTGGAACTCTGCTTCTGCACATCTGGAAAAGTCAGCTAGAGATAAATTGATGTTGTAGATTTCAGCATAATCGTGGAACTCTGCTTCTGTACGTTTGGAAAATGTCAGCTAGAGAAAACTTGCAAGGCATATTTCAGCATAATCTTGGAACTCTGCTTCTTCACATCTGGAAAATGTCAGCTAGAGAGAAAATGATTAGGTAGATTTCAGCATAATCCTGGAACTCTGCCTCTGCACATCTGGAAAGTCAGCTAGAGAGAAATTGATGTCGTAGATTTCAGCATAATCTTGCAACTCTGCTTTTTCACATCTGGAAAATGTCAGCTAGAGGGAAAATGCAGATGCAGATTTCAGCATAATCCTGGAACTCTGCTTCTGCACATCTGGAAAATGAAAGCTAGAGAGAAATTGATGTCGTAGATTTCAGCATAATCCTGGAACTCTGCTTCAGCACAACTGAAAAATGTCAGCTAGATAGGAATTTATGTGGTAGATTTCAGCATAATCTTTGAACTCTGCTTCCGCACATCTGGAAAATGTCAGCTAGAGGGAAAATGCAGAGGCAGATTTCAGCATAATCCTGGAACTCTGCTTCTGCACATCTGGAAAATGTCAGCAAGAGAGAAATTGATGTGTTAGATTTCAGCATAGTCTTTGAACTCTGCTTGTCCACATCTGGAAATTTTCACCTTGAGAAAAATTGCAAGGCAGATTTCAGCAAAATCCTGGAACTCTGCTTCTGCACATCTGGAAAATGTCAGCTAGAGGGAAAATGCAGAGGCAGATTTCAGCATAATCTTTGAACTCTGCTTCTGCACATCTGGAGAATGTCAGCTAGAGAGAAAATGCAGAGGCTGATTTTAGCATAATCCTGGAACTCTGCTTCAGCACATCTGAAAAATCTCAGCTAGATAGGAATTTATGTGGTAGATTTCAGCATAATATTTGAACTCTGCTTCTTCACATCTGGAAAATGTCAGCTAGAGAGAAGTTTATGTGGCAGATTTCAGCATAATGCTGGAACTCTGCTTCTGCACATCTAGAAAATGTAAGCTAGAGAGAAATTGATGTCGTAGATTTCAGCATAATCTTGGAACTCTGCTTCCACACATCTAGAAAATGTCAGCTAGAAAGAAAATGCAGAGGCAGATTTCAGCATAATCTTTGAAATCTGCTTCCGCACATCTGGAAAATGTTAGCTAGAGAGAAATTGATGTGGTAGATTTCAGCATAATCTTTGTACTCTGCTTCTGCATATGTGGAAAAAGTCAGCTAGAGAGAAATTGAGCTGGTAGATTTCAGCATAATCCTGGAACTCTGCTTCTGCACATCTGGAAAAGTCAGCTAAAGATAAATTGCAAGGCAGAGTTCAGCATAATCCTGGAACTCTGCTTGTGCACATCTGGAAAATGTAAACTAGAGAGAAATTGATGTGGTAGATTTCAGCATAATCTTTGAACTCTGCTTCTGCACATCTGGAAAATGTCAGCTGGGGAAAATTTATGTGGTATATTTCAGCATAATCTTTGCTCTCTGCTTCTGCACATCTGGAAAATGTCAGCTAGAGAATAATTGCAAGGCTGATTTCAGCATAATCGTGGAACTCTGCTTCTGCACATCTGGAAAATATAAGCTAGAAAATTGATGTGGTAGATTTCAGCATAATCTTTGAACTCTGCTTCCGCACATCTGGAAAATGTCAGCTAGAGGGAAAATGCAGAGGCAGATTTCAGCATAATCCTGGAACTCTGCTTCTGCACATCTGGAAAATGTAAGATAGAGAGAAATTGATGTGGTAGATTTCAGCATAGTCTTTGAACTCTGCTTGTCCACATCTGGAAATTTTCACCTTGAGAAAAATTGCAAGGCAGATTTCAGCATAATCCTGGATCTCTGCTTCTGCACATCTGGAAAATGTCAGCTAGAGGGAAAATGCAGAGGCAGATTTCAGCATAATCCTGGAACTCTGCTTCTGCACATCTGGAAAATGTAAGATAGAGAGAAATTGATGTGGTAGATTTCAGCATAATCTTTGAACTCTGCTTCTGCACATCTGGAGAATGTCAGCTAGAGAGAAAATGCAGAGGCTGATTTCAGCATAATCCTGGAACTCTGCTTCAGCACATCTGAAAAATGTCAGCTAGATAGGAATTTATGTGGTAGATTTCAGCATAATATTTGAACTCTGCTTCTTCACATCTGGAAAATGTCAGCTAGAGAGAAGTTTATGTGGCAGATTTCAGCATAATGCTGGAACTCTGCTTCTGCACATCTAGAAAATGTAAGCTAGAGAGAAATTGATGTCGTAGATTTCAGCATAATTTTGGAACTCTGCTTCCACACATCTAGAAAATGTCAGCTAGAAAGAAAATGCAGAGGCAGATTTCAGCATAATCTTTGAACTCTGATTCCGCACATCTGGAAAATGTCAGCTAGAGAGAAATTGATGTGGTAGATTTCAGCATAATCTTTGTACTCTGCTTCTGCATATGTGGAAAACGTCAGCTAGAGAGAAATTGAGCTGGTAGATTTCAGCATAATCCTGGAACTCTGCTTCTGAGAATCTGGAAAATGTCAGCTAGAAAGAAATTGATGTAGATTTCAGCATAATCCTGGAAATCTGCTTCTGCACATCTGGAAAAGTCAGCTAGAGAAAAATTGCAAGGCAGAGTTCAGCATAATCCTGGAACTCTGCTTCTGCACATCTGGAAAAGTCACCTAGAGAGAAATTGATGTAGTGGTTACAGCAAAACCCTGGCACTCTGCTTCTGCACATCTGGAAAAGTCAGCTAGAGAGAAATTGAAGTGGTGGTTTTCAGCACAATCCTGGAACTCTGCTTCTGCATGTCTGGAAAATGTCAGCTAGAGAGAAATTGATGTGGTAGATATCACCATAATCTTTGAACTCAGCTTCTGCACATCTGGAAAAGTCGGCTAGAGAGAAATTGCAAGGCAGATTTCAGCATAATCTTTGAACTCTGCTTCTGCACATCTGGAAAATGTCAGCTAGAAAGAAATTGATGTAGATTTCAGCATAATCCTGGAACTCTGCTTCTGCACATCTGGAAAAGTCAGCTAGAGATAAATTGATGTTGTAGATTTCAGCATAATCGTGGAACTCTGCCTCTGCACATCTAGAAAGTCAGCTAGAGAGAAATTGATGTGGTAGATTTCAGCATAATCTTTGAACTCTGCTTCTGCACATCTGGAAAATGTCAGCTAGAGGGAAAATGCAGAGGCAGATTTCAGCATAATCTTGGAACTCTGCTTCTGCACATCTGGAAAATGTCAGCAAGAGAGAAATTGATGTGTTAGATTTCAGCATAGTCTTTGAACTCTGCTTGTCCACATCTGGAGAATGTCAGCTAGAGAGAAATTGATGTGGTAGATTTCAGCATAATCTTTGAACTCTGCTTCTGCACATCTGGAAAATGTCAGCTGGGGAAAATTTATGTGGTATATTTCAGCATAATCTTTGCTCTCTGCTTCTGCACATCTGGAAAATGTCAGCTAGAGAATAATTGCAAGGCTGATTTCAGCATAATCGTGGAACTCTGCTTCTGCACATCTGGAAAATATAAGCTAGAAAATTGATGTGGTAGATTTCAGCATAATCTTTGAACTCTGCTTCCGCACATCTGGAAAATGTCAGCTAGAGGGAAAATGCAGAGGCAGATTTCAGCATAATCCTGGAACTCTGCTTCTGCACATCTGGAAAATGTCAGCAAGAGAGAAATTGATGTGTTAGATTTCAGCATAGTCTTTGAACTCTGCTTGTCCACATCTGGAAATTTTCACCTTGAGAAAAATTGCAAGGCAGATTTCAGCATAATCCTGGATCTCTGCTTCTGCACATCTGGAAAATGTCAGCTAGAGGGAAAATGCAGAGGCAGATTTCAGCATAATCCTGGAACTCTGCTTCTGCACATCTGGAAAATGTAAGATAGAGAGAAATTGATGTGGTAGATTTCAGCATAATCTTTGAACTCTGCTTCTGCACATCTGGAGAATGTCAGCTAGAGAGAAAATGCAGAGGCTGATTTCAGCATAATCCTGGAACTCTGCTTCAGCACATCTGAAAAATGTCAGCTAGATAGGAATTTATGTGGTAGATTTCAGCATAATATTTGAACTCTGCTTCTTCACATCTGGAAAATGTCAGCTAGAGAGAAGTTTATGTGGCAGATTTCAGCATAATGCTGGAACTCTGCTTCTGCACATCTAGAAAATGTAAGCTAGAGAGAAATTGATGTCGTAGATTTCAGCATAATTTTGGAACTCTGCTTCCACACATCTAGAAAATGTCAGCTAGAAAGAAAATGCAGAGGCAGATTTCAGCATAATCTTTGAACTCTGATTCCGCACATCTGGAAAATGTCAGCTAGAGAGAAATTGATGTGGTAGATTTCAGCATAATCTTTGTACTCTGCTTCTGCATATGTGGAAAACGTCAGCTAGAGAGAAATTGAGCTGGTAGATTTCAGCATAATCCTGGAACTCTGCTTCTGAGAATCTGGAAAATGTCAGCTAGAAAGAAATTGATGTAGATTTCAGCATAATCCTGGAAATCTGCTTCTGCACATCTGGAAAAGTCAGCTAGAGAAAAATTGCAAGGCAGAGTTCAGCATAATCCTGGAACTCTGCTTCTGCACATCTGGAAAAGTCACCTAGAGAGAAATTGATGTAGTGGTTACAGCAAAACCCTGGCACTCTGCTTCTGCACATCTGGAAAAGTCAGCTAGAGAGAAATTGAAGTGGTGGTTTTCAGCACAATCCTGGAACTCTGCTTCTGCATGTCTGGAAAATGTCAGCTAGAGAGAAATTGATGTGGTAGATATCACCATAATCTTTGAACTCAGCTTCTGCACATCTGGAAAAGTCGGCTAGAGAGAAATTGCAAGGCAGAGTTCAGCATAATCCTGGAACTCTGCTTGTGCACATCTGGAAAATGTAAACTAGAGAGAAATTGATGTGGTAGATTTCAGCATAATCTTTGAACTCTGCTTCTGCACATCTGGAAAATGTCAGCTAGAGAATAATTGCAAGGCTGATTTCAGCATAATCGTGGAACTCTGCTTCTGCACATCTGGAAAATATAAGCTAGAAAATTGATGTGGTAGATTTCAGCATAATCTTTGAACTCTGCTTCCGCACATCTGGAAAATGTCAGCTAGAGGGAAAATGCAGAGGCAGATTTCAGCATAATCCTGGAACTCTGCTTCTGCACATCTGGAAAATGTCAGCAAGAGAGAAATTGATGTGTTAGATTTCAGCATAGTCTTTGAACTCTGCTTGTCCACATCTGGAAATTTTCACCTTGAGAAAAATTGCAAGGCAGATTTCAGCATAATCCTGGATCTCTGCTTCTGCACATCTGGAAAATGTCAGCTAGAGGGAAAATGCAGAGGCAGATTTCAGCATAATCCTGGAACTCTGCTTCTGCACATCTGGAAAATGTAAGATAGAGAGAAATTGATGTGGTAGATTTCAGCATAATCTTTGAACTCTGCTTCTGCACATCTGGAGAATGTCAGCTAGAGAGAAAATGCAGAGGCTGATTTCAGCATAATCCTGGAACTCTGCTTCAGCACATCTGAAAAATGTCAGCTAGATAGGAATTTATGTGGTAGATTTCAGCATAATATTTGAACTCTGCTTCTTCACATCTGGAAAATGTCAGCTAGAGAGAAGTTTATGTGGCAGATTTCAGCATAATGCTGGAACTCTGCTTCTGCACATCTAGAAAATGTAAGCTAGAGAGAAATTGATGTCGTAGATTTCAGCATAATTTTGGAACTCTGCTTCCACACATCTAGAAAATGTCAGCTAGAAAGAAAATGCAGAGGCAGATTTCAGCATAATCTTTGAACTCTGATTCCGCACATCTGGAAAATGTCAGCTAGAGAGAAATTGATGTGGTAGATTTCAGCATAATCTTTGTACTCTGCTTCTGCATATGTGGAAAACGTCAGCTAGAGAGAAATTGAGCTGGTAGATTTCAGCATAATCCTGGAACTCTGCTTCTGAGAATCTGGAAAATGTCAGCTAGAAAGAAATTGATGTAGATTTCAGCATAATCCTGGAAATCTGCTTCTGCACATCTGGAAAAGTCAGCTAGAGAAAAATTGCAAGGCAGAGTTCAGCATAATCCTGGAACTCTGCTTCTGCACATCTGGAAAAGTCACCTAGAGAGAAATTGATGTAGTGGTTACAGCAAAACCCTGGCACTCTGCTTCTGCACATCTGGAAAAGTCAGCTAGAGAGAAATTGAAGTGGTGGTTTTCAGCACAATCCTGGAACTCTGCTTCTGCATGTCTGGAAAATGTCAGCTAGAGAGAAATTGATGTGGTAGATATCACCATAATCTTTGAACTCAGCTTCTGCACATCTGGAAAAGTCGGCTAGAGAGAAATTGCAAGGCAGATTTCAGCATAATCTTTGAACTCTGCTTCTGCACATCTGGAAAATGTCAGCTAGAAAGAAATTGATGTAGATTTCAGCATAATCCTGGAACTCTGCTTCTGCACATCTGGAAAAGTCAGCTAGAGATAAATTGATGTTGTAGATTTCAGCATAATCGTGGAACTCTGCCTCTGCACATCTAGAAAGTCAGCTAGAGAGAAATTGATGTGGTAGATTTCAGCATAATCTTTGAACTCTGCTTCTGCACATCTGGAAAATGTCAGCTAGAGGGAAAATGCAGAGGCAGATTTCAGCATAATCTTGGAACTCTGCTTCTGCACATCTGGAAAATGTCAGCAAGAGAGAAATTGATGTGTTAGATTTCAGCATAGTCTTTTAACTCTGCTTGTCCACATCTGGAAATTTTCACCTTGAGAAAAATTGCAAGGCAGATTTCAGCATAATCCTGGAACTCTGCTTCTGCACATCTGGAAAATGTAAGATAGAGAGAAATTGATGTGGTAGATTTCACCATAATCTTTGAACTCTGCTTCTGCACATCTGGAGAATGTCAGCTAGAGAGAAAATGCAGAGGCTGATTTCAGCATAATCCTGGAACTCTGCTTCAGCACATCTGAAAAATGTCAGCTAGATAGGAATTTATGTGGTAGATTTCAGCATAATATTTGAACTCTGCTTCTTCACATCTGGAAAATGTCAGCTAGAGAGAGGTTTATGTGGCAGATTTCAGCATAATGCTGGAACTCTGCTTCTGCACATCTGGAAAAGTCAGCTAGAGATAAATTGATGTTGTAGATTTCAGCATAATCGTGGAACTCTGCTTCTGTACGTTTGGAAAATGTCAGCTAGAGAAAACTTGCAAGGCATATTTCAGCATAATCTTGGAACTCTGCTTCTTCACATCTGGAAAATGTCAGCTAGAGAGAAAATGATTAGGTAGATTTCAGCATAATCCTGGAACTCTGCCTCTGCACATCTGGAAAGTCAGCTAGAGAGAAATTGATGTCGTAGATTTCAGCATAATCTTGCAACTCTGCTTTTTCACATCTGGAAAATGTCAGCTAGAGGGAAAATGCAGATGCAGATTTCAGCATAATCCTGGAACTCTGCTTCTGCACATCTGGAAAATGAAAGCTAGAGAGAAATTGATGTCGTAGATTTCAGCATAATCCTGGAACTCTGCTTCAGCACAACTGAAAAATGTCAGCTAGATAGGAATTTATGTGGTAGATTTCAGCATAATCTTTGAACTCTGCTTCCGCACATCTGGAAAATGTCAGCTAGAGGGAAAATGCAGAGGCAGATTTCAGCATAATCCTGGAACTCTGCTTCTGCACATCTGGAAAATGTCAGCAAGAGAGAAATTGATGTGTTAGATTTCAGCATAGTCTTTGAACTCTACTTGTCCACATCTGGAAATTTTCACCTTGAGAAAAATTGCAAGGCAGATTTCAGCAAAATCCTGGAACTCTGCTTCTGCACATCTGGAAAATGTCAGCTAGAGGGAAAATGCAGAGGCAGATTTCAGCATAATCCTGGAACTCTGCTTCTGCACATCTGGAAAATGTAAGATAGAGAGAAATTGATGTGGTAGATTTCAGCATAATCTTTGAACTCTGCTTCTGCACATCTGGAGAATGTCAGCTAGAGAGAAAATGCAGAGGCTGATTTTAGCATAATCCTGGAACTCTGCTTCAGCACATCTGAAAAATCTCAGCTAGATAGGAATTTATGTGGTAGATTTCAGCATAATATTTGAACTCTGCTTCTTCACATCTGGAAAATGTCAGCTAGAGAGAAGTTTATGTGGCAGATTTCAGCATAATGCTGGAACTCTGCTTCTGCACATCTAGAAAATGTAAGCTAGAGAGAAATTGATGTCGTAGATTTCAGCATAATCTTGGAACTCTGCTTCCACACATCTAGAAAATGTCAGCTAGAAAGAAAATGCAGAGGCAGATTTCAGCATAATCTTTGAAATCTGCTTCCGCACATCTGGAAAATGTCAGCTAGAGAGAAATTGATGTGGTAGATTTCAGCATAATCTTTGTACTCTGCTTCTGCATATGTGGAAAACGTCAGCTAGAGAGAAATTGAGCTGGTAGATTTCAGCATAATCCTGGAACTCTGCTTCTGAGAATCTGGAAAATGTCAGCTAGAAAGAAATTGATGTAGATTTCAGCATAATCCTGGAACTCTGCTTCTGCACATCTGGAAAAGTCAGCTAGAGATAAATTGCAAGGCAGAGTTCAGCATAATCCTGGAACTCTGCTTGTGCACATCTGGAAAATGTAAACTAGAGAGAAATTGATGTGGTAGATTTCAGCATAATCTTTGAACTCTGCTTCTGCACATCTGGAAAATGTCAGCTGGGGAAAATTTATGTGGTATATTTCAGCATAATCTTTGCTCTCTGCTTCTGCACATCTGGAAAATGTCAGCTAGAGAATAATTGCAAGGCTGATTTCAGCATAATCGTGGAACTCTGCTTCTGCACATCTGGAAAATATAAGCTAGAAAATTGATGTGGTAGATTTCAGCATAATCTTTGAACTCTGCTTCCGCACATCTGGAAAATGTCAGCTAGAGGGAAAATGCAGAGGCAGATTTCAGCATAATCCTGGAACTCTGCTTCTGCACATCTGGAAAATGTCAGCAAGAGAGAAATTGATGTGTTAGATTTCAGCATAGTCTTTGAACTCTGCTTGTCCACATCTGGAAATTTTCACCTTGAGAAAAATTGCAAGGCAGATTTCAGCATAATCCTGGATCTCTGCTTCTGCACATCTGGAAAATGTCAGCTAGAGGGAAAATGCAGAGGCAGATTTCAGCATAATCCTGGAACTCTGCTTCTGCACATCTGGAAAATGTAAGATAGAGAGAAATTGATGTGGTAGATTTCAGCATAATCTTTGAACTCTGCTTCTGCACATCTGGAGAATGTCAGCTAGAGAGAAAATGCAGAGGCTGATTTCAGCATAATCCTGGAACTCTGCTTCAGCACATCTGAAAAATGTCAGCTAGATAGGAATTTATGTGGTAGATTTCAGCATAATATTTGAACTCTGCTTCTTCACATCTGGAAAATGTCAGCTAGAGAGAAGTTTATGTGGCAGATTTCAGCATAATGCTGGAACTCTGCTTCTGCACATCTAGAAAATGTAAGCTAGAGAGAAATTGATGTCGTAGATTTCAGCATAATTTTGGAACTCTGCTTCCACACATCTAGAAAATGTCAGCTAGAAAGAAAATGCAGAGGCAGATTTCAGCATAATCTTTGAACTCTGATTCCGCACATCTGGAAAATGTCAGCTAGAGAGAAATTGATGTGGTAGATTTCAGCATAATCTTTGTACTCTGCTTCTGCATATGTGGAAAACGTCAGCTAGAGAGAAATTGAGCTGGTAGATTTCAGCATAATCCTGGAACTCTGCTTCTGAGAATCTGGAAAATGTCAGCTAGAAAGAAATTGATGTAGATTTCAGCATAATCCTGGAAATCTGCTTCTGCACATCTGGAAAAGTCAGCTAGAGAAAAATTGCAAGGCAGAGTTCAGCATAATCCTGGAACTCTGCTTCTGCACATCTGGAAAAGTCACCTAGAGAGAAATTGATGTAGTGGTTACAGCAAAACCCTGGCACTCTGCTTCTGCACATCTGGAAAAGTCAGCTAGAGAGAAATTGAAGTGGTGGTTTTCAGCACAATCCTGGAACTCTGCTTCTGCATGTCTGGAAAATGTCAGCTAGAGAGAAATTGATGTGGTAGATATCACCATAATCTTTGAACTCAGCTTCTGCACATCTGGAAAAGTCGGATAGAGAGAAATTGCAAGGCAGATTTCAGCATAATCTTTGAACTCTGCTTCTGCACATCTGGAAAATGTCAGCTAGAAAGAAATTGATGTAGATTTCAGCATAATCCTGGAACTCTGCTTCTGCACATCTGAAAAATGTCAGCTAGATAGGAATTTATGTGGTAGATTTCAGCATAATATTTGAACTCTGCTTCTTCACATCTGGAAAATGTCAGCTAGAGAGAAGTTTATGTGGCAGATTTCAGCATAATGCTGGAACTCTGCTTCTGCACATCTAGAAAATGTAAGCTAGAGAGAAATTGATGTCGTAGATTTCAGCATAATTTTGGAACTCTGCTTCCACACATCTAGAAAATGTCAGCTAGAAAGAAAATGCAGAGGCAGATTTCAGCATAATCTTTGAACTCTGATTCCGCACATCTGGAAAATGTCAGCTAGAGAGAAATTGATGTGGTAGATTTCAGCATAATCTTTGTACTCTGCTTCTGCATATGTGGAAAACGTCAGCTAGAGAGAAATTGAGCTGGTAGATTTCAGCATAATCCTGGAACTCTGCTTCTGAGAATCTGGAAAATGTCAGCTAGAAAGAAATTGATGTAGATTTCAGCATAATCCTGGAAATCTGCTTCTGCACATCTGGAAAAGTCAGCTAGAGAAAAATTGCAAGGCAGAGTTCAGCATAATCCTGGAACTCTGCTTCTGCACATCTGGAAAAGTCACCTAGAGAGAAATTGATGTAGTGGTTACAGCAAAACCCTGGCACTCTGCTTCTGCACATCTAGAAAAGTCAGCTAGAGAGAAATTGAAGTGGTGGTTTTCAGCACAATCCTGGAACTCTGCTTCTGCATGTCTGGAAAATGTCAGCTAGAGAGAAATTGATGTGGTAGATATCACCATAATCTTTGAACTCAGCTTCTGCACATCTGGAAAAGTCGGCTAGAGAGAAATTGCAAGGCAGATTTCAGCATAATCTTTGAACTCTGCTTCTGCACATCTGGAAAATGTCAGCTAGAAAGAAATTGATGTAGATTTCAGCATAATCCTGGAACTCTGCTTCTGCACATCTGGAAAAGTCAGCTAGAGATAAATTGATGTTGTAGATTTCAGCATAATCGTGGAACTCTGCCTCTGCACATCTAGAAAGTCAGCTAGAGAGAAATTGATGTGGTAGATTTCAGCATAATCTTTGAACTCTGCTTCTGCACATCTGGAAAATGTCAGCTAGAGGGAAAATGCAGAGGCAGATTTCAGCATAATCTTGGAACTCTGCTTCTGCACATCTGGAAAATGTCAGCAAGAGAGAAATTGATGTGTTAGATTTCAGCATAGTCTTTTAACTCTGCTTGTCCACATCTGGAAATTTTCACCTTGAGAAAAATTGCAAGGCAGATTTCAGCATAATCCTGGAACTCTGCTTCTGCACATCTGGAAAATGTAAGATAGAGAGAAATTGATGTGGTAGATTTCACCATAATCTTTGAACTCTGCTTCTGCACATCTGGAGAATGTCAGCTAGAGAGAAAATGCAGAGGCTGATTTCAGCATAATCCTGGAACTCTGCTTCAGCACATCTGAAAAATGTCAGCTAGATAGGAATTTATGTGGTAGATTTCAGCATAATATTTGAACTCTGCTTCTTCACATCTGGAAAATGTCAGCTAGAGAGAGGTTTATGTGGCAGATTTCAGCATAATGCTGGAACTCTGCTTCTGCACATCTGGAAAAGTCAGCTAGAGATAAATTGATGTTGTAGATTTCAGCATAATCGTGGAACTCTGCTTCTGTACGTTTGGAAAATGTCAGCTAGAGAAAACTTGCAAGGCATATTTCAGCATAATCTTGGAACTCTGCTTCTTCACATCTGGAAAATGTCAGCTAGAGAGAAAATGATTAGGTAGATTTCAGCATAATCCTGGAACTCTGCCTCTGCACATCTGGAAAGTCAGCTAGAGAGAAATTGATGTCGTAGATTTCAGCATAATCTTGCAACTCTGCTTTTTCACATCTGGAAAATGTCAGCTAGAGGGAAAATGCAGATGCAGATTTCAGCATAATCCTGGAACTCTGCTTCTGCACATCTGGAAAATGAAAGCTAGAGAGAAATTGATGTCGTAGATTTCAGCATAATCCTGGAACTCTGCTTCAGCACAACTGAAAAATGTCAGCTAGATAGGAATTTATGTGGTAGATTTCAGCATAATCTTTGAACTCTGCTTCCGCACATCTGGAAAATGTCAGCTAGAGGGAAAGTGCAGAGGCAGATTTCAGCATAATCCTGGAACTCTGCTTCTGCACATCTGGAAAATGTCAGCAAGAGAGAAATTGATGTGTTAGATTTCAGCATAGTCTTTGAACTCTGCTTGTCCACATCTGGAAATTTTCACCTTGAGAAAAATTGCAAGGCAGATTTCAGCAAAATCCTGGAACTCTGCTTCTGCACATCTGGAAAATGTCAGCTAGAGGGAAAATGCAGAGGCAGATTTCAGCATAATCCTGGAACTCTGCTTCTGCACATCTGGAAAATGTAAGATAGAGAGAAATTGATGTGGTAGATTTCAGCATAATCTTTGAACTCTGCTTCTGCACATCTGGAGAATGTCAGCTAGAGAGAAAATGCAGAGGCTGATTTTAGCATAATCCTGGAACTCTGCTTCAGCACATCTGAAAAATCTCAGCTAGATAGGAATTTATGTGGTAGATTTCAGCATAATATTTGAACTCTGCTTCTTCACATCTGGAAAATGTCAGCTAGAGAGAAGTTTATGTGGCAGATTTCAGCATAATGCTGGAACTCTGCTTCTGCACATCTAGAAAATGTAAGCTAGAGAGAAATTGATGTCGTAGATTTCAGCATAATCTTGGAACTCTGCTTCCACACATCTAGAAAATGTCAGCTAGAAAGAAAATGCAGAGGCAGATTTCAGCATAATCTTTGAAATCTGCTTCCGCACATCTGGAAAATGTCAGCTAGAGAGAAATTGATGTGGTAGATTTCAGCATAATCTTTGTACTCTGCTTCTGCATATGTGGAAAACGTCAGCTAGAGAGAAATTGAGCTGGTAGATTTCAGCATAATCCTGGAACTCTGCTTCTGAGAATCTGGAAAATGTCAGCTAGAAAGAAATTGATGTAGATTTCAGCATAATCCTGGAACTCTGCTTCTGCACATCTGGAAAAGTCAGCTAGAGATAAATTGCAAGGCAGAGTTCAGCATAATCCTGGAACTCTGCTTGTGCACATCTGGAAAATGTAAACTAGAGAGAAATTGATGTGGTAGATTTCAGCATAATCTTTGAACTCTGCTTCTGCACATCTGGAAAATGTCAGCTGGGGAAAATTTATGTGGTATATTTCAGCATAATCTTTGCTCTCTGCTTCTGCACATCTGGAAAATGTCAGCTAGAGAATAATTGCAAGGCTGATTTCAGCATAATCGTGGAACTCTGCTTCTGCACATCTGGAAAATATAAGCTAGAAAATTGATGTGGTAGATTTCAGCATAATCTTTGAACTCTGCTTCCGCACATCTGGAAAATGTCAGCTAGAGGGAAAATGCAGAGGCAGATTTCAGCATAATCCTGGAACTCTGCTTCTGCACATCTGGAAAATGTCAGCAAGAGAGAAATTGATGTGTTAGATTTCAGCATAGTCTTTGAACTCTGCTTGTCCACATCTGGAAATTTTCACCTTGAGAAAAATTGCAAGGCAGATTTCAGCATAATCCTGGATCTCTGCTTCTGCACATCTGGAAAATGTCAGCTAGAGGGAAAATGCAGAGGCAGATTTCAGCATAATCCTGGAACTCTGCTTCTGCACATCTGGAAAATGTAAGATAGAGAGAAATTGATGTGGTAGATTTCAGCATAATCTTTGAACTCTGCTTCTGCACATCTGGAGAATGTCAGCTAGAGAGAAAATGCAGAGGCTGATTTCAGCATAATCCTGGAACTCTGCTTCAGCACATCTGAAAAATGTCAGCTAGATAGGAATTTATGTGGTAGATTTCAGCATAATATTTGAACTCTGCTTCTTCACATCTGGAAAATGTCAGCTAGAGAGAAGTTTATGTGGCAGATTTCAGCATAATGCTGGAACTCTGCTTCTGCACATCTAGAAAATGTAAGCTAGAGAGAAATTGATGTCGTAGATTTCAGCATAATCTTTGAACTCTGATTCCGCACATCTGGAAAATGTCAGCTAGAGAGAAATTGATGTGGTAGATTTCAGCATAATCTTTGTACTCTGCTTCTGCATATGTGGAAAACGTCAGCTAGAGAGAAATTGAGCTGGTAGATTTCAGCATAATCCTGGAACTCTGCTTCTGAGAATCTGGAAAATGTCAGCTAGAAAGAAATTGATGTAGATTTCAGCATAATCCTGGAAATCTGCTTCTGCACATCTGGAAAAGTCAGCTAGAGAAAAATTGCAAGGCAGAGTTCAGCATAATCCTGGAACTCTGCTTCTGCACATCTGGAAAAGTCACCTAGAGAGAAATTGATGTAGTGGTTACAGCAAAACCCTGGCACTCTGCTTCTGCACATCTGGAAAAGTCAGCTAGAGAGAAATTGAAGTGGTGGTTTTCAGCACAATCCTGGAACTCTGCTTCTGCATGTCTGGAAAATGTCAGCTAGAGAGAAATTGATGTGGTAGATATCACCATAATCTTTGAACTCAGCTTCTGCACATCTGGAAAAGTCGGCTAGAGAGAAATTGCAAGGCAGATTTCAGCATAATCTTTGAACTCTGCTTCTGCACATCTGGAAAATGTCAGCTAGAAAGAAATTGATGTAGATTTCAGCATAATCCTGGAACTCTGCTTCTGCACATCTGGAAAAGTCAGCTAGAGATAAATTGATGTTGTAGATTTCAGCATAATCGTGGAACTCTGCCTCTGCACATCTAGAAAGTCAGCTAGAGAGAAATTGATGTGGTAGATTTCAGCATAATCTTTGAACTCTGCTTCTGCACATCTGGAAAATGTCAGCTAGAGGGAAAATGCAGAGGCAGATTTCAGCATAATCTTGGAACTCTGCTTCTGCACATCTGGAAAATGTCAGCAAGAGAGAAATTGATGTGTTAGATTTCAGCATAGTCTTTTAACTCTGCTTGTCCACATCTGGAAATTTTCACCTTGAGAAAAATTGCAAGGCAGATTTCAGCATAATCCTGGAACTCTGCTTCTGCACATCTGGAAAATGTAAAATAGAGAGAAATTGATGTGGTAGATTTCACCATAATCTTTGAACTCTGCTTCTGCACATCTGGAGAATGTCAGCTAGAGAGAAAATGCAGAGGCTGATTTCAGCATAATCCTGGAACTCTGCTTCAGCACATCTGAAAAATGTCAGCTAGATAGGAATTTATGTGGTAGATTTCAGCATAATATTTGAACTCTGCTTCTTCACATCTGGAAAATGTCAGCTAGAGAGAGGTTTATGTGGCAGATTTCAGCATAATGCTGGAACTCTGCTTCTGCACATCTAGAAAATGTAAGCTAGAGAGAAATTGATGTCGTAGATTTCAGCATAATCTTGGAACTCTGCTTCCACACATCTAGAAAATGTCAGCTAGAGGGGAAATGCAGAGGCAGATTTCAGCATAATACTGGAACTCTGCTTCTGCACATCTGGAAAATGTAAACTAGAGAGAAATTGATGTGGTAGATTTCAGCATAATCTTTGAACTCTGCTTCTGCACATCTAGAAAATATAAGCTACAGAGAAATTGATGTCGTAGATTTCAGCATAATCTTGGAACTCTGCTTCCACACATCTAGATAATGTCAGCTAGAAAGAAAATGCAGAGGCAGATTTCAGCATAATCTTTGAAATCTGCTTCCACACATCTGGAAAATGTCAGCTAGAGAGAAATTGATGTGGTAGATTTCAGCATAATCTTTGTACTCTGCTTCTGCATATGTGGAAAACGTCAGCTAGAGAGAAATTGAGCTGGTAGATTTCAGCATAATCCTGGAACTCTGCTTCTGAGAATCTGGAAAATGTCAGCTAGAAAGAAATTGATGTAGATTTCAGCATAATCCTGGAACTCTGCTTCTGCACATCTGGAAAAGTCAGCTAGAGATAAATTGCAAGGCAGAGTTCAGCATAATCCTGGAACTCTGCTTCTGCACATCTGGAAAAGTCACCTAGAGAGAAATTGATGTAGTGGTTACAGCAAAACCCTGGCACTCTACTTCTGCACATCTGGAAAAGTCAGCTAGAGAGAAATTGATGTGGTGGTTTTCAGCACAATCCTGGAACTCTGCTTCTGCACATCTGGAAAATGTCAGCTAGAGGGAAAATGCAGAGGCAGATTTCAGCATAATCCTGGAATTCTGCTTCTGCACATCTGGAAAATGTAAGATAGAGAGAAATTGATGTGGTAGATTTCAGCATAATCTTTGTACTCTGCTTCTGCATATGTGGAAAACGTCAGCTAGAGAGAAATTGAGCTCGTAGATTTCAGCATAATCCTGGAACTCTGCCTCTGAGAATCTGGAAAATGTCACCTAGAGAGAAATTGATGTAGTGGTTACAGCAAAACCCTGGCACTCTGCTTCTGCACATCTGGAAAAGTCAGCTAGAGAGAAATTGATGTGGTGGTTTTCAGCACAATCCTGGAACTCTGCTTCTGCATGTCTGGAAAATGTCAGCTAGAGAGAAATTGATGTGGTAGATATCACCATAATCTTTGAACTCAGCTTCTGCACATCTGGAAAAGTCGGCTAGAGAGAAATTGCAAGGCAGATTTCAGCATAATCTTTGAACTCTGCTTCTGCACATCTGGAAAATGTCAGCTAGAAAGAAATTGATGTAGATTTCAGCATAATCCTGGAACTCTGCTTCTGCACATCTGGAAAAGTCAGCTAGAGATAAATTGATGTTGTAGATTTCAGCATAATCGTGGAACTCTGCCTCTGCACATCTAGAAAGTCAGCTAGAGAGAAATTGATGTGGTAGATTTCAGCATAATCTTTGAACTCTGCTTCTGCACATCTGGAAAATGTCAGCTAGAGGGAAAATGCAGAGGCAGATTTCAGCATAATCTTGGAACTCTGCTTCTGCACATCTGGAAAATGTCAGCAAGAGAGAAATTGATGTGTTAGATTTCAGCATAGTCTTTGAACTCTGCTTGTCCACATCTGGAAATTTTCACCTTGAGAAAAATTGCAAGGCAGATTTCAGCATAATCCTGGAACTCTGCTTCTGCACATCTGGAAAATGTAAGATAGAGAGAAATTGATGTGGTAGATTTCACCATAATCCTGGAACTCTGCTTCAGCACATCTGAAAAATGTCAGCTAGATAGGAATTTATGTGGTAGATTTCAGCATAATATTTGAACTCTGCTTCTTCACATCTGGAAAATGTCAGCTAGAAAGAAATTGATGTAGATTTCAGCATAATCCTGGAACTCTGCTTCTGCACATCTGGAAAAGTCAGCTAGAGATAAATTGCAAGGCAGAGTTCAGCATAATCCTGGAACTCTGCTTCTGCACATCTGGAAAAGTCACCTAGAGAGAAATTGATGTAGTGGTTACAGCAAAACCCTGGCACTCTACTTCTGCACATCTGGAAAAGTCAGCTAGAGAGAAATTGATGTGGTGGTTTTCAGCACAATCCTGGAACTCTGCTTCTGCACATCTGGAAAATGTCAGCTAGAGGGAAAATGCAGAGGCAGATTTCAGCATAATCCTGGAACTCTGCTTCTGCACATCTGGAAAATGTAAGATAGAGAGAAATTGATGTGGTAGATTTCAGCATAATCTTTGTACTCTGCTTCTGCATATGTGGAAAAAGTCAGCTAGAGAGAAATTGAGCTCGTAGATTTCAGCATAATCCTGGAACTCTGCTTCTGAGAATCTGGAAAATGTCAGCTAGAAAGAAATTTATGTGGTAGATTTCAGCATAATATTTGAACTCTGCTTCTTCACATCTGGAAAATGTCAGCTAGAGAGAAGTTTATGTGGCAGATTTCAGCATAATGCTGGAACTCTGCTTCTGCACATCTGGAAAATGTAAGCTAGAGAGAAATTGATGTCGTAGATTTCAGCATAATCTTGGAACTCTGCTTCCACACATCTAGAAAATGTCAGCTAGAAAGAAAATGCAGAGGCAGATTTCAGCATAATCTTTGAACTCTGCTTCCGCACATCTGGAAAATGTCAGCTAGAGAGAAATTGATGTGGTAGATTTCAGCATAATCTTTGTACTCTGCTTCTGCATATGTGGAAAACGTCAGCTAGAGAGAAATTGAGCTGGTAGATTTCAGCATAATCCTGGAACTCTGCTTCTGAGAATCTGGAAAATGTCAGCTAGAAAGAAATTGATGTAGATTTCAGCATAATCCTGGAACTCTGCTTCTGCACATCTGGAAAAGTCAGCTAGAGATAAATTGCAAGGCAGAGTTCAGCATAATCCTGGAACTCTGCTTGTGCACATCTGGAAAATGTAAACTAGAGAGAAATTGATGTGGTAGATTTCAGCATAAACTTTGAACTCTGCTTCTGCACATCTGGAAAATGTCAGCTGGGGAAAATTTATGTGGTATATTTCAGCATAATCTTTGCTCTCTGCTTCTGCACATCTGGAAAATGTCAGCTAGAGAATAATTGCAAGGCTGATTTCAGCATAATCGTGGAACTCTGCTTCTGCACATCTGGAAAATGTAAGCTAGAAAATTGATGTGGTAGATTTCAGCATAATCTTTGAACTCTGCTTCCGCACATCTGGAAAATGTCAGCTAGAGGGAAAATGCAGAGGCAGATTTCAGCATAATCCTGGAACTCTGCTTCTGCACATCTGGAAAATGTCAGCAAGAGAGAAATTGATGTGTTAGATTTCAGCATAGTCTTTGAACTCTGCTTGTCCACATCTGGAAATTTTCACCTTGAGAAAAATTGCAAGGCCGATTTCAGCATAATCCTGGATCTCTGCTTCTGCACATCTGGAAAATGTCAGCTAGAGGGAAAATGCAGAGGCAGATTTCAGCATAATCCTGGAACTCTGCTTCTGCACATCTGGAAAATGTAAGATAGAGAGAAATTGATGTGGTAGATTTCAGCATAATCTTTGAACTCTGCTTCTGCACATCTGGAGAATGTCAGCTAGAGAGAAAATGCAGAGGCTGATTTCAGCATAATCCTGGAACTCTGCTTCAGCACATCTGAAAAATGTCAGCTAGATAGGAATTTATGTGGTAGATTTCAGCATAATATTTGAACTCTGCTTCTTCACATCTGGAAAATGTCAGCTAGAGAGAAGTTTATGTGGCAGATTTCAGCATAATGCTGGAACTCTGCTTCTGCACATCTAGAAAATGTAAGCTAGAGAGAAATTGATGTCGTAGATTTCAGCATAATCTTGGAACTCTGCTTCCACACATCTAGAAAATGTCAGCTAGAAAGAAAATGCAGAGGCAGATTTCAGCATAATCTTTGAACTCTGATTCCGCACATCTGGAAAATGTCAGCTAGAGAGAAATTGATGTGGTAGATTTCAGCATAATCTTTGTACTCTGCTTCTGCATATGTGGAAAACGTCAGCTAGAGACAAATTGAGCTGGTAGATTTCAGCATAATCCTGGAACTCTGCTTCTGAGAATCTGGAAAATGTCAGCTAGAAAGAAATTGATGTAGATTTCAGCATAATCCTGGAAATCTGCTTCTGCACATCTGGAAAAGTCAGCTAGAGAAAAATTGCAAGGCAGAGTTCAGCATAATCCTGGAACTCTGCTTCTGCACATCTGGAAAAGTCACCTAGAGAGAAATTGATGTAGTGGTTACAGCAAAACCCTGGCACTCTGCTTCTGCACATCTGGAAAAGTCAGCTAGAGAGAAATTGATGTGGTGGTTTTCAGCACAATCCTGGAACTCTGCTTCTGCATGTCTGGAAAATGTCAGCTAGAGAGAAATTGATGTGGTAGATATCACCATAATCTTTGAACTCAGCTTCTGCACATCTGGAAAAGTCGGCTAGAGAGAAATTGCAAGGCAGATTTCAGCATAATCTTTGAACTCTGCTTCTGCACATCTGGAAAATGTCAGCTAGAAAGAAATTGATGTAGATTTCAGCATAATCCTGGAACTCTGCTTCTGCACATCTGGAAAAGTCAGCTAGAGATAAATTGATGTTGTAGATTTCAGCATAATCGTGGAACTCTGCCTCTGCACATCTAGAAAGTCAGCTAGAGAGAAATTGATGTGGTAGATTTCAGCATAATCTTTGAACTCTGCTTCTGCACATCTGGAAAATGTCAGCTAGAGGGAAAATGCAGAGGCAGATTTCAGCATAATCTTGGAACTCTGCTTCTGCACATCTGGAAAATGTCAGCAAGAGAGAAATTGATGTGTTAGATTTCAGCATAGTCTTTGAACTCTGCTTGTCCACATCTGGAAATTTTCACCTTGAGAAAAATTGCAAGGCAGATTTCAGCATAATCCTGGAACTCTGCTTCTGCACATCTGGAAAATGTAAGATAGAGAGAAATTGATGTGGTAGATTTCACCATAATCTTTGAACTCTGCTTCTGCACATCTGGAGAATGTCAGCTAGAGAGAAAATGCAGAGGCTGATTTCAGCATAATCCTGGAACTCTGCTTCAGCACATCTGAAAAATGTCAGCTAGATAGGAATTTATGTGGTAGATTTCAGCATAATATTTGAACTCTGCTTCTTCACATCTGGAAAATGTCAGCTAGAGAGAGGTTTATGTGGCAGATTTCAGCATAATGCTGGAACTCTGCTTCTGCACATCTAGAAAATGTAAGCTAGAGAGAAATTGATGTCGTAGATTTCAGCATAATCTTGGAACTCTGCTTCCACACATCTAGAAAATGTCAGCTAGAAAGAAAATGCAGAGGCTGATTTCAGCATAATCTTTGAACTCTGCTTCCGCACATCTGGAAAATGTCAGCTAGAGGGGAAATGCAGAGGCAGATTTCAGCATAATACTGGAACTCTGCTTCTGCACATCTGGAAAATGTAAACTAGAGAGAAATTGATGTGGTAGATTTCAGCATAATCTTTGAACTCTGCTTCTGCACATCTAGAAAATATAAGCTACAGAGAAATTGATGTCGTAGATTTCAGCATAATCTTGGAACTCTGCTTCCACACATCTAGAAAATGTCAGCTAGAAAAAAAATGCAGAGGCAGATTTCAGCATAATCTTTGAACTCTGCTTCCACACATCTGGAAAATGTCAGCTAGAGAGAAATTGATGTGGTAGATTTCAGCATAATCTTTGTACTCTGCTTCTGCATATGTGGAAAACGTCAGCTAGAGAGAAATTGAGCTGGTAGATTTCAGCATAATCCTGGAACTCTGCTTCTGAGAATCTGGAAAATGTCAGCTAGAAAGAAATTGATGTAGATTTCAGCATAATCCTGGAACTCTGCTTCTGCACATCTGGAAAAGTCAGCTAGAGATAAATTGCAAGGCAGACTTCAGCATAATCCTGGAACTCTGCTTCTGCACATCTGGAAAAGTCACCTAGAGAGAAATTGATGTAGTGGTTACAGCAAAACCCTGGCACTCTGCTTCTGCACATCTGGAAAAGTCAGCTAGAGGGAAAATGCAGAGGCAGATTTCAGCATAATCCTGGAACTCTGCTTCTGCACATCTGGAAAATGTAAGATAGAGAGAAATTGATGTGGTAGATTTCAGCATAATCTTTGTACTCTGCTTCTGCATATGTGGAAAACGTCAGCTAGAGAGAAATTGAGCTGGTAGATTTCAGCATAATCCTGGAACTCTGCTTCTGAGAATCTGGAAAATGTCAGCTAGAAAGAAATTTATGTGGTAGATTTCAGCATAATCTTGGAACTCTGCTTCCACACATCTAGAAAATGTCAGCTAGAAAGAAAATGCAGAGGCTGATTTCAGCATAATCTTTGAACTCTGCTTCCGCACATCTGGAAAATGTCAGCTAGAGGGGAAATGCAGAGGCAGATTTCAGCATAATACTGGAACTCTGCTTCTGCACATCTGGAAAATGTAAACTAGAGAGAAATTGATGTGGTAGATTTCAGCATAATCTTTGAACTCTGCTTCTGCACATCTAGAAAATATAAGCTACAGAGAAATTGATGTCGTAGATTTCAGCATAATCTTGGAACTCTGCTTCCACACATCTAGAAAATGTCAGCTAGAAAAAAAATGCAGAGGCAGATTTCAGCATAATCTTTGAACTCTGCTTCCACACATCTGGAAAATGTCAGCTAGAGAGAAATTGATGTGGTAGATTTCAGCATAATCTTTGTACTCTGCTTCTGCATATGTGGAAAACGTCAGCTAGAGAGAAATTGAGCTGGTAGATTTCAGCATAATCCTGGAACTCTGCTTCTGAGAATCTGGAAAATGTCAGCTAGAAAGAAATTGATGTAGATTTCAGCATAATCCTGGAACTCTGCTTCTGCACATCTGGAAAAGTCAGCTAGAGATAAATTGCAAGGCAGACTTCAGCATAATCCTGGAACTCTGCTTCTGCACATCTGGAAAAGTCACCTAGAGAGAAATTGATGTAGTGGTTACAGCAAAACCCTGGCACTCTGCTTCTGCACATCTGGAAAAGTCAGCTAGAGGGAAAATGCAGAGGCAGATTTCAGCATAATCCTGGAACTCTGCTTCTGCACATCTGGAAAATGTAAGATAGAGAGAAATTGATGTGGTAGATTTCAGCATAATCTTTGTACTCTGCTTCTGCATATGTGGAAAACGTCAGCTAGAGAGAAATTGAGCTGGTAGATTTCAGCATAATCCTGGAACTCTGCTTCTGAGAATCTGGAAAATGTCAGCTAGAAAGAAATTTATGTGGTAGATTTCAGCATAATATTTGAACTCTGCTTCTTCACATCTGTAAAATGTCAGCTAGAGAGAAGTTTATGTGGCAGATTTCAGCATAATGCTGGAACTCTGCTTCTGCACATCTGGAAAATGTAAGCTAGAGAGAAATTGATGTCGTAGATTTCAGCATAATCTTGGAACTCTGCTTCCACACATCTAGAAAATGTCAGCTAGAAAGAAAATGCAGAGGCAGATTTCAGCATAATCTTTGAACTCTGCTTCCGCACATCTGGAAAATGTCAGCTAGAGAGAAATTGATGTGGTAGATTTCAGCATAATCTTTGTACTCTGCTTCTGCATATGTGGAAAACGTCAGCTAGAGAGAAATTGAGCTGGTAGATTTCAGCATAATCCTGGAACTCTGCTTCTGAGAATCTGGAAAATGTCAGCTAGAAAGAAATTGATGTAGATTTCAGCATAATCCTGGAACTCTGCTTCTGCACATCTGGAAAAGTCAGCTAGAGATAAATTGCAAGGCAGAGTTCAGCATAATCCTGGAACTCTGCTTGTGCACATCTGGAAAATGTAAACTAGAGAGAAATTGATGTGGTAGATTTCAGCATAATCTTTGAACTCTGCTTCTGCACATCTGGAAAATGTCAGCTGGGGAAAATTTATGTGGTATATTTCAGCATAATCTTTGCTCTCTGCTTCTGCACATCTGGAAAATGTCAGCTAGAGAATAATTGCAAGGCTGATTTCAGCATAATCGTGGAACTCTGCTTCTGCACATCTGGAAAATGTAAGCTAGAAAATTGATGTGGTAGATTTCAGCATAATCTTTGAACTCTGCTTCCGCACATCTGGAAAATGTCAGCTAGAGGGAAAATGCAGAGGCAGATTTCAGCATAATCCTGGAACTCTGCTTCTGCACATCTGGAAAATGTCAGCAAGAGAGAAATTGATGTGTTAGATTTCAGCATAGTCTTTGAACTCTGCTTGTCCACATCTGGAAATTTTCACCTTGAGAAAAATTGCAAGGCAGATTTCAGCATAATCCTGGATCTCTGCTTCTGCACATCTGGAAAATGTCAGCTAGAGGGAAAATGCAGAGGCAGATTTCAGCATAATCCTGGAACTCTGCTTCTGCACATCTGGAAAATGTAAGATAGAGAGAAATTGATGTGGTAGATTTCAGCATAATCTTTGAACTCTGCTTCTGCACATCTGGAGAATGTCAGCTAGAGAGAAAATGCAGAGGCTGATTTCAGCATAATCCTGGAACTCTGCTTCAGCACATCTGAAAAATGTCAGCTAGATAGGAATTTATGTGGTAGATTTCAGCATAATATTTGAACTCTGCTTCTTCACATCTGGAAAATGTCAGCTAGAGAGAAGTTTATGTGGCAGATTTCAGCATAATGCTGGAACTCTGCTTCTGCACATCTAGAAAATGTAAGCTAGAGAGAAATTGATGTCGTAGATTTCAGCATAATTTTGGAACTCTGCTTCCACACATCTAGAAAATGTCAGCTAGAAAGAAAATGCAGAGGCAGATTTCAGCATAATCTTTGAACTCTGATTCCGCACATCTGGAAAATGTCAGCTAGAGAGAAATTGATGTGGTAGATTTCAGCATAATCTTTGTACTCTGCTTCTGCATATGTGGAAAACGTCAGCTAGAGAGAAATTGAGCTGGTAGATTTCAGCATAATCCTGGAACTCTGCTTCTGAGAATCTGGAAAATGTCAGCTAGAAAGAAATTGATGTAGATTTCAGCATAATCCTGGAAATCTGCTTCTGCACATCTGGAAAAGTCAGCTAGAGAAAAATTGCAAGGCAGAGTTCAGCATAATCCTGGAACTCTGCTTCTGCACATCTGGAAAAGTCACCTAGAGAGAAATTGATGTAGTGGTTACAGCAAAACCCTGGCACTCTGCTTCTGCACATCTGGAAAAGTCAGCTAGAGAGAAATTGATGTGGTGGTTTTCAGCACAATCCTGGAACTCTGCTTCTGCATGTCTGGAAAATGTCAGCTAGAGAGAAATTGATGTGGTAGATATCACCATAATCTTTGAACTCAGCTTCTGCACATCTGGAAAAGTCGGCTAGAGAGAAATTGCAAGGCAGATTTCAGCATAATCTTTGAACTCTGCTTCTGCACATCTGGAAAATGTCAGCTAGAAAGAAATTGATGTAGATTTCAGCATAATCCTGGAACTCTGCTTCTGCACATCTGGAAAAGTCAGCTAGAGATAAATTGATGTTGTAGATTTCAGCATAATCGTGGAACTCTGCCTCTGCACATCTAGAAAGTCAGCTAGAGAGAAATTGATGTGGTAGATTTCAGCATAATCTTTGAACTCTGCTTCTGCACATCTGGAAAATGTCAGGAAGAGAGAAATTGATGTATTAGATTTCAGCATAGTCTTTGAACTCTGCTTGTCCACATCTGGAAATTTTCACCTTGAGAAAAATTGCAAGGCAGATTTCAGCATAATCCTGGAACTCTGCTTCTGAGAATCTGGAAAATGTCAGCTAGAAAGAAATTGATGTAGATTTCAGCATAATCCTGGAACTCTGCTTCTGCACATCTGGAAAAGTCAGCTAGAGATAAATTGCAAGGCAGAGTTCAGCATAATCCTGGAACTCTGCTTCTGCACATCTGGAAAAGTCACCTAGAGAGAAATTGATGTAGTGGTTACAGCAAAACCCTGGCACTCTGCTTCTGCACATCTGGAAAAGTCAGCTAGAGAGAAATTGATGTGGTGGTTTTCAGCACAATCCTGGAACTCTGCTTCTGCACATCTGGAAAATGTCAGCTAGAGGGAAAATGCAGAGGCAGATTTCAGCATAATCCTGGAACTCTGCTTCTGCACATCTGGAAAATGTAAGATAGAGAGAAATTGATGTGGTAGATTTCAGCATAATCTTTGAACTCTGCTTCTGCACATCTGGAGAATGTCAGCTAGAGAGAAAATGCAGAGGCTGATTTTAGCATAATCCTGGAACTCTGCTTCAGCACATCTGAAAAATCTCAGCTAGATAGGAATTTATGTGGTAGATTTCAGCATAATATTTGAACTCTGCTTCTTCACATCTGGAAAATGTCAGCTAGAGAGAAGTTTATGTGGCAGATTTCAGCATAATGCTGGAACTCTGCTTCTGCACATCTGGAAAATGTAAGCTAGAGAGAAATTGATGTCGTAGATTTCAGCATAATCTTGGAACTCTGCTTCCACACATCTAGAAAATGTCAGCTAGAAAGAAAATGCAGAGGCAGATTTCAGCATAATCTTTGAACTCTGCTTCCGCACATCTGGAAAATGTCAGCTAGAGAGAAATTGATGTGGTAGATTTCAGCATAATCTTTGTACTCTGCTTCTGCATATGTGGAAAACGTCAGCTAGAGAGAAATTGAGCTGGTAGATTTCAGCATAATCCTGGAACTCTGCTTCTGAGAATCTGGAAAATGTCAGCTAGAAAGAAATTGATGTAGATTTCAGCATAATCCTGGAACTCTGCTTCTGCACATCTGGAAAAGTCAGCTAGAGATAAATTGCAAGGCAGAGTTCAGCATAATCCTGGAACTCTGCTTGTGCACATCTGGAAAATGTAAACTAGAGAGAAATTGATGTGGCAGATTTCAGCATAATCTTTGAACTCTGCTTCTGCACATCTGGAAAATGTCAGCTGGGGAAAATTTATGTGGTATATTTCAGCATAATCTTTGCTCTCTGCTTCTGAACATCTGGAAAATGTCAGCTAGAGAATAATTGCAAGGCTGATTTCAGCATAATCGTGGAACTCTGCTTCTGCACATCTGGAAAATGTAAGCTAGAAAATTGATGTGGTAGATTTCAGCATAATATTTGAACTCTGCTTCCGCACATCTGGAAAATGTCAGCTAGAGGGAAAATGCAGAGGCAGATTTCAGCATAATCCTGGAACTCTGCTTCTGCACATCTGGAAAATGTCAGCAAGAGATAAATTGATGTGTTAGATTTCAGCATAGTCTTTGAACTCTGCTTGTCCACATCTGGAAATTTTCACCTTGAGAAAAATTGCAAGGCAGATTTCAGCATAATCCTGGAACTCTGCTTCTGCACATCTGGAAAATGTAAGATAGAGAGAAATTGATGTGGTAGATTTCAGCATAATCTTTGAACTCTGCTTCTGCACATCTGGAGAATGTCAGCTAGAGAGAAAATGCAGAGGCTGATTTCAGCATAATCCTGGAACTCTGCTTCAGCACATCTGAAAAATGTCAGCTAGATAGGAATTTATGTGGTAGATTTCAGCATAATATTTGAACTCTGCTTCTTCACATCTGGAAAATGTCAGCTAGAGAGAAGTTTATGTGGCAGATTTCAGCATAATGCTGGAACTCTGTTTCTGCACATCTAGAAAATGTAAGCTAGAGAGAAATTGATGTCGTAGATTTCAGCATAATCCTGGATATCTGCTTCTGCACATCTGGAAAAGTCAGCTAGAGATAAATTGCAAGGCAGAGTTCAGCATAATCCTGGAACTCTGCTTCTGCACATCTGGAAAAGTCACCTAGAGAGAAATTGATGTAGTGGTTACAGCAAAACCCTGGCACTCTGCTTCTGCACATCTGGAAAAGTCAGCTAGAGAGAAATTGATGTGGTGGTTTTCAGCACAATCCTGGAACTCTGCTTCTGCATGTCTGGAAAATGTCAGCTAGAGAGAAATTTATGTGGTAGATTTCAGCATAATATTTGAACTCTGCTTCTTCACATCTGTAAAATGTCAGCTAGAGAGAAGTTTATGTGGCAGATTTCAGCATAATGCTGGAACTCTGCTTCTGCACATCTGGAAAATGTAAGCTAGAGAGAAATTGATGTCGTATATTTCAGCATAATCTTGGAACTCTGCTTCCACACATCTAGAAAATGTCAGCTAGAAAGAAAATGCAGAGGCAGATTTCAGCATAATCTTTGAACTCTGCTTCCGCACATCTGGAAAATGTCAGCTAGAGAGAAATTGATGTGGTAGATTTCAGCATAATCTTTGTACTCTGCTTCTGCATATGTGGAAAACGTCAGCTAGAGAGAAATTGAGCTGGTAGATTTCAGCATAATCCTGGAACTCTGCTTCTGAGAATCTGGAAAATGTCAGCTAGAAAGAAATTGATGTAGATTTCAGCATAATCCTGGAACTCTGCTTCTGCACATCTGGAAAAGTCAGCTAGAGATAAATTGCAAGGCAGAGTTCAGCATAATCCTGGAACTCTGCTTGTGCACATCTGGAAAATGTAAACTAGAGAGAAATTGATGTGGTAGATTTCAGCATAATCTTTGAACTCTGCTTCTGCACATCTGGAAAATGTCAGCTGGGGAAAATTTATGTGGTATATTTCAGCATAATCTTTGCTCTCTGCTTCTGCACATCTGGAAAATGTCAGCTAGAGAATAATTGCAAGGCTGATTTCAGCATAATCGTGGAACTCTGCTTCTGCACATCTGGAAAATGTAAGCTAGAAAATTGATGTGGTAGATTTCAGCATAATCTTTGAACTCTGCTTCCGCACATCTGGAAAATGTCAGCTAGAGGGAAAATGCAGAGGCAGATTTCAGCATAATCCTGGAACTCTGCTTCTGCACATCTGGAAAATGTCAGCAAGAGAGAAATTGATGTGTTAGATTTCAGCATAGTCTTTGAACTCTGCTTGTCCACATCTGGAAATTTTCACCTTGAGAAAAATTGCAAGGCAGATTTCAGCATAATCCTGGATCTCTGCTTCTGCACATCTGGAAAATGTCAGCTAGAGGGAAAATGCAGAGGCAGATTTCAGCATAATCCTGGAACTCTGCTTCTGCACATCTGGAAAATGTAAGATAGAGAGAAATTGATGTGGTAGATTTCAGCATAATCTTTGAACTCTGCTTCTGCACATCTGGAGAATGTCAGCTAGAGAGAAAATGCAGAGGCTGATTTCAGCATAATCCTGGAACTCTGCTTCAGCACATCTGAAAAATGTCAGCTAGATAGGAATTTATGTGGTAGATTTCAGCATAATATTTGAACTCTGCTTCTTCACATCTGGAAAATGTCAGCTAGAGAGAAGTTTATGTGGCAGATTTCAGCATAATGCTGGAACTCTGCTTCTGCACATCTAGAAAATGTAAGCTAGAGAGAAATTGATGTCGTAGATTTCAGCATAATTTTGGAACTCTGCTTCCACACATCTAGAAAATGTCAGCTAGAAAGAAAATGCAGAGGCAGATTTCAGCATAATCTTTGAACTCTGATTCCGCACATCTGGAAAATGTCAGCTAGAGAGAAATTGATGTGGTAGATTTCAGCATAATCTTTGTACTCTGCTTCTGCATATGTGGAAAACGTCAGCTAGAGAGAAATTGAGCTGGTAGATTTCAGCATAATCCTGGAACTCTGCTTCTGAGAATCTGGAAAATGTCAGCTAGAAAGAAATTGATGTAGATTTCAGCATAATCCTGGAAATCTGCTTCTGCACATCTGGAAAAGTCAGCTAGAGAAAAATTGCAAGGCAGAGTTCAGCATAATCCTGGAACTCTGCTTCTGCACATCTGGAAAAGTCACCTAGAGAGAAATTGATGTAGTGGTTACAGCAAAACCCTGGCACTCTGCTTCTGCACATCTGGAAAAGTCAGCTAGAGAGAAATTGATGTGGTGGTTTTCAGCACAATCCTGGAACTCTGCTTCTGCATGTCTGGAAAATGTCAGCTAGAGAGAAATTGATGTGGTAGATATCACCATAATCTTTGAACTCAGCTTCTGCACATCTGGAAAAGTCGGCTAGAGAGAAATTGCAAGGCAGATTTCAGCATAATCTTTGAACTCTGCTTCTGCACATCTGGAAAATGTCAGCTAGAAAGAAATTGATGTAGATTTCAGCATAATCCTGGAACTCTGCTTCTGCACATCTGGAAAAGTCAGCTAGAGATAAATTGATGTTGTAGATTTCAGCATAATCGTGGAACTCTGCCTCTGCACATCTAGAAAGTCAGCTAGAGAGAAATTGATGTGGTAGATTTCAGCATAATCTTTGAACTCTGCTTCTGCACATCTGGAAAATGTCAGGAAGAGAGAAATTGATGTATTAGATTTCAGCATAGTCTTTGAACTCTGCTTGTCCACATCTGGAAATTTTCACCTTGAGAAAAATTGCAAGGCAGATTTCAGCATAATCCTGGAACTCTGCTTCTGCACATCTGGAAAATGTAAGATAGAGAGAAATTGATGTGGTAGATTTCACCATAATCTTTGAACTCTGCTTCTGCACATCTGGAGAATGTCAGCTAGAGAGAAAATGCAGAGGCTGATTTCAGCATAATCCTGGAACTCTGCTTCAGCACATCTGAAAAATGTCAGCTAGATAGGAATTTATGTGGTAGATTTCAGCATAATATTTGAACTCTGCTTCTTCACATCTGGAAAATGTCAGCTAGAGAGAGGTTTATGTGGCAGATTTCAGCATAATGCTGGAACTCTGCTTCTGCACATCTAGAAAATGTAAGCTAGAGAGAAATTGATGTCGTAGATTTCAGCATAATCTTGGAACTCTGCTTCCACACATCTAGAAAATGTCAGCTAGAAAGAAAATGCAGAGGCAGATTTCAGCATAATCTTTGAACTCTGCTTCCGCACATCTGGAAAATGTCAGCTAGAGGGGAAATGCAGAGGCAGATTTCAGCATAATACTGGAACTCTGCTTCTGCACATCTGGAAAATGTAAACTAGAGAAAAATTGATGTGGTAGATTTCAGCATAATCTTTGAACTCTGCTTCTGCACATCTAGAAAATATAAGCTACAGAGAAATTGATGTCGTAGATTTCAGCATAATCTTGGAACTCTGCTTCCACACATCTAGAAAATGTCAGCTAGAAAGAAAATGCAGAGGCAGATTTCAGCATAATCCTGGAACTCTGCTTCTGAGAATCTGGAAAATGTCAGCTAGAAAGAAATTGATGTAGATTTCAGCATAATCCTGGAACTCTGCTTCTGCACATCTGGAAAATGTCAGCAAGAGATAAATTGATGTGTTAGATTTCAGCATAGTCTTTGAACTCTGCTTGTCCACATCTGGAAATTTTCACCTTGAGAAAAATTGCAAGGCAGATTTCAGCATAATCCTGGAACTCTGCTTCTGCACATCTGGAAAATGTAAGATAGAGAGAAATTGATGTGGTAGATTTCAGCATAATCTTTGAACTCTGCTTCTGCACATCTGGAGAATGTCAGCTAGAGAGAAAATGCAGAGGCTGATTTCAGCATAATCCTGGAACTCTGCTTCAGCACATCTGAAAAATGTCAGCTAGATAGGAATTTATGTGGTAGATTTCAGCATAATATTTGAACTCTGCTTCTTCACATCTGGAAAATGTCAGCTAGAGAGAAGTTTATGTGGCAGATTTCAGCATAATGCTGGAACTCTGTTTCTGCACATCTAGAAAATGTAAGCTAGAGAGAAATTGATGTCGTAGATTTCAGCATAATCCTGGATATCTGCTTCTGCACATCTGGAAAAGTCAGCTAGAGATAAATTGCAAGGCAGAGTTCAGCATAATCCTGGAACTCTGCTTCTGCACATCTGGAAAAGTCACCTAGAGAGAAATTGATGTAGTGGTTACAGCAAAACCCTGGCACTCTGCTTCTGCACATCTGGAAAAGTCAGCTAGAGAGAAATTGATGTGGTGGTTTTCAGCACAATCCTGGAACTCTGCTTCTGCATGTCTGGAAAATGTCAGCTAGAGAGAAATTGATGTGGTAGATATCACCATAATCTTTGAACTCAGCTTCTGCACATCTGGAAAAGTCAGCTAGAGAGAAATTGCAAGGCAGATTTCAGCATACACCTGGAACTCTGCTTCTGAGAATCTGGAAAATGTCAGCTAGAAAGAAATTGATGTAGATTTCAGCATAATCCTGGAACTCTGCTTCTGCACATCTGGAAAAGTCAGCTAGAGATAAATTGATGTTGTAGATTTCAGCATAATCGTGGAACTCTGCCTCTGCACATCTAGAAAGTCAGCTAGAGAGAAATTGATGTGGTAGATTTCAGCATAATCTTTGAACTCTGCTTCTGCACATCTGGAAAATGTCAGCTAGAGGGAAAATGCAGAGGCAGATTTCAGCATAATCCTGGAACTCTGCTTCTGCACATCTGGAAAATGTCAGCAAGAGAGAAATTGATGTGTTAGATTTCAGCAGAGTCTTTGAACTCTGCTTGTCCACATCTGGAAATTTTCACCTTGAGAAAAATTGCAAGGCAGATTTCAGCATGATCCTGGAACTCTGCTTCTGCACATCTGGAAAATGTCAGCTAGAGGGAAAATGCAGAGGCAGATTTCAGCATAATCCTGGAACTCTGCTTCTGCACATCTGGAAAATGTAAGATAGAGAGAAAGTGATGTGGTAGATTTCAGCATAATCTTTGAACTCTGCTTCTGCACATCTGGAGAATGTCAGCTAGAGAGAAAATGCAGAGGCTGATTTCAGCATAATCCTGGAACTCTGCTTCAGCACATCTGAAAAATGTCAGCTAGATAGGAATTTATGTGGTAGATTTCAGCATAATATTTGAACTCTGCTTCTTCACATCTGGAAAATGTCAGCTAGAGAGAAGTTTATGTGGCAGATTTCAGCATAATGCTGGAACTCTGTTTCTGCACATCTAGAAAATGTAAGCTAGAGAGAAATTGATGTCGTAGATTTCAGCATAATCCTGGATATCTGCTTCTGCACATCTGGAAAAGTCAGCTAGAGATAAATTGCAAGGCAGAGTTCAGCATAATCCTGGAACTCTGCTTCTGCACATCTGGAAAAGTCACCTAGAGAGAAATTGATGTAGTGGTTACAGCAAAACCCTGGCACTCTGCTTCTGCACATCTGGAAAAGTCAGCTAGAGAGAAATTGATGTGGTTGTTTTCAGCACAATCCTGGAACTCTGCTTCTGCATGTCTGGAAAATGTCAGCTAGAGAGAAATTGATGTGGTAGATATCACCATAATCTTTGAACTCAGCTTCTGCACATCTGGAAAAGTCAGCTAGAGAGAAATTGCAAGGCAGATTTCAGCATACACCTGGAACTCTGCTTCTGAGAATCTGGAAAATGTCAGCTAGAAAGAAATTGATGTAGATTTCAGCATAATCCTGGAACTCTGCTTCTGCACATCTGGAAAAGTCAGCTAGAGATAAATTGATGTTGTAGATTTCAGCATAATCGTGGAACTCTGCCTCTGCACATCTAGAAAGTCAGCTAGAGAGAAATTGATGTGGTAGATTTCAGCATAATCTTTGAACTCTGCTTCTGTACATCTGGAAAATGTCAGCTAGAGGGAAAATGCAGAGGCAGATTTCAGCATAATCCTGGAACTCTGCTTCTGCACATCTGGAAAATGTCAGCAAGAGAGAAATTGATGTGTTAGATTTCAGCAGCGTCTTTGAACTCTGCTTGTCCACATCTGGAAATTTTCACCTTGAGAAAAATTGCAAGGCAGATTTCAGCATAATCCTGGAACTCTGCTTCTGCACATCTGGAAAATGTCAGCTAGAGGGAAAATGCAGAGGCAGATTTCAGCATAATCCTGGAACTCTGCTTCTGCACATCTGGAAAATGTAAGATAGAGAGAAAGTGATGTGGTAGATTTCAGCATAATCTTTGAACTCTGCTTCTGCACATCTGGAGAATGTCAGCTAGAGAGAAAATGCAGAGGCTGATTTCAGCATAATCCTGGAACTCTGCTTCAGCACATCTGAAAAATGTCAGCTAGATAGGAATTTATGTGGTAGATTTCAGCATAATATTTGAACTCTGCTTCTTCACATCTGGAAAATGTCAGCTAGAGAGAAGTTTATGTGGCAGATTTCAGCATAATGCTGGAACTCTGTTTCTGCACATCTAGAAAATGTAAGCTAGAGAGAAATTGATGTCGTAGATTTCAGCATAATCCTGGATATCTGCTTCTGCACATCTGGAAAAGTCAGCTAGAGATAAATTGCAAGGCAGAGTTCAGCATAATCCTGGAACTCTGCTTCTGCACATCTGGAAAAGTCACCTAGAGAGAAATTGATGTAGTGGTTACAGCAAAACCCTGGCACTCTGCTTCTGCACATCTGGAAAAGTCAGCTAGAGAGAAATTGATGTGGTGGTTTTCAGCACAATCCTGGAACTCTGCTTCTGCATGTCTGGAAAATGTCAGCTAGAGAGAAATTGATGTGGTAGATATCACCATAATCTTTGAACTCAGCTTCTGCACATCTGGAAAAGTCAGCTAGAGAGAAATTGCAAGGCAGATTTCAGCATACACCTGGAACTCTGCTTCTCAGAATCTGGAAAATGTCAGCTAGAAAGAAATTGATGTAGATTTCAGCATAATCCTGGAACTCTGCTTCTGCACATCTGGAAAAGTCAGCTAGAGATAAATTGATGTTGTAGATTTCAGCATAATCGTGGAACTCTGCCTCTGCACATCTAGAAAGTCAGCTAGAGAGAAATTGATGTGGTAGATTTCAGCATAATCTTTGAACTCTGCTTCTGTACATCTGGAAAATGTCAGCTAGAGGGAAAATGCAGAGGCAGATTTCAGCATAATCCTGGAACTCTGCTTCTGCACATCTGGAAAATGTCAGCAAGAGAGAAATTGATGTGTTAGATTTCAGCAGAGTCTTTGAACTCTGCTTGTCCACATCTGGAAATTTTCACCTTGAGAAAAATTGCAAGGCAGATTTCAGCATAATCCTGGAACTCTGCTTCTGCACATCTGGAAAATGTCAGCTAGAGGGAAAATGCAGAGGCAGATTTCAGCATAATCCTGGAACTCTGCTTCTGCACATCTGGAAAATGTAAGATAGAGAGAAAGTGATGTGGTAGATTTCAGCATAATCTTTGAACTCTGCTTCTGCACATCTGGAGAATGTCAGCTAGAGAGAAAATGCAGAGGCTGATTTCAGCATAATGCTGGAACTCTGCTTCAGCACATCTGAAAAATGTCAGCTAGATAGGAATTTATGTGGTAGATTTCAGCATACTTTTTGAACTCTGCTTCTTCACATCTGGAAAATGTCAGCTAGAGAGAAGTTTATGTGGCAGATTTCAGCATAATGCTGGAACCCTGCTTCTGCACATCTAGAAAATGTAAGCTAGAGAGATATTGATGTCGTAGATTTCAGCATAATCTTTGAACTCTGCTTCCGCACATCTGGAAAATGTCAGCTAGAGGGGAAATGCAGAGGCAGATTTCAGCATAATACTGGAACTCTGCTTCTGCACATCTGGAAAATGTAAACTAGAGAGAAATTGATGTGGTAGATTTCAGCATAATCTTTGAACTCTGCTTCTGCACATCTAGAAAATATAAGCTACAGAGAAATTGATGTCGTAGATTTCAGCATAATCTTGGAACTCTGCTTCCACACATCTAGAAAATGTCAGCTAGAAAGAAAATGCAGAGGCAGATTTCAGCATAATCTTTGAACTCTGCTTCCACACATCTGGAAAATGTCAGCTAGAGAGAAATTGATGTGGTAGATTTCAGCATAATCTTTGTACTCTGCTTCTGCATATGTGGAAAACGTCAGCTAGAGAGAAATTGAGCTGGTAGATTTCAGCATAATCCTGGAACTCTGCTTCTGAGAATCTGGAAAATGTCAGCTAGAAAGAAATTGATGTAGATTTCAGCATAATCCTGGAACTCTGCTTCTGCACATCTGGAAAAGTCAGCTAGAGATAAATTGCAAGGCAGAGTTCAGCATAATCCTGGAACTCTGCTTGTGCACATCTGGAAAATGTAAACTAGAGAGAAATTGATGTGGCAGATTTCAGCATAATCTTTGAACTCTGCTTCTGCACATCTGGAAAATGTCAGCTGGGGAAAATTTATGTGGTATATTTCAGCATAATCTTTGCTCTCTGCTTCTGAACATCTGGAAAATGTCAGCTAGAGAATAATTGCAAGGCTGATTTCAGCATAATCGTGGAACTCTGCTTCTGCACATCTGGAAAATGTAAGCTAGAAAATTGATGTGGTAGATTTCAGCATAATATTTGAACTCTGCTTCTGTACATCTGGAAAATGTCAGCTAGAGGGAAAATGCAGAGGCAGATTTCAGCATAATCCTGGAACTCTGCTTCTGCACATCTGGAAAATGTCAGCAAGAGAGAAATTGATGTGTTAGATTTCAGCAGAGTCTTTGAACTCTGCTTGTCCACATCTGGAAATTTTCACCTTGAGAAAAATTGCAAGGCAGATTTCAGCATAATCCTGGAACTCTGCTTCTGCACATCTGGAAAATGTCAGCTAGAGGGAAAATGCAGAGGCAGATTTCAGCATAATCCTGGAACTCTGCTTCTGCACATCTGGAAAATGTAAGATAGAGAGAAAGTGATGTGGTAGATTTCAGCATAATCTTTGAACTCTGCTTCTGCACATCTGGAGAATGTCAGCTAGAGAGAAAATGCAGAGGCTGATTTCAGCATAATGCTGGAACTCTGCTTCAGCACATCTGAAAAATGTCAGCTAGATAGGAATTTATGTGGTAGATTTCAGCATACTTTTTGAACTCTGCTTCTTCACATCTGGAAAATGTCAGCTAGAGAGAAGTTTATGTGGCAGATTTCAGCATAATGCTGGAACCCTGCTTCTGCACATCTAGAAAATGTAAGCTAGAGAGATATTGATGTCGTAGATTTCAGCATAATCTTTGAACTCTGCTTCCGCACATCTGGAAAATGTCAGCTAGAAAGAAAATGCAGAGGCAGATTTCAGCATAATCTTTGAACTCTGCTTCCACACATCTGGAAAATGTCAGCTAGAGAGAAATTGATGTGGTAGATTTCAGCATAATCTTTGTACTCTGCTTCTGCATATGTGGAAAACGTCAGCTAGAGAGAAATTGAGCTGGTAGATTTCAGCATAATCCTGGAACTCTGCTTCTGAGAATCTGGAAAATGTCAGCTAGAAAGAAATTGATGTAGATTTCAGCATAATCCTGGAACTCTGCTTCTGCACATCTGGAAAAGTCAGCTAGAGATAAATTGCAAGGCAGAGTTCAGCATAATCCTGGAACTCTGCTTGTGCACATCTGGAAAATGTAAACTAGAGAGAAATTGATGTGGCAGATTTCAGCATAATCTTTGAACTCTGCTTCTGCACATCTGGAAAATGTCAGCTGGGGAAAATTTATGTGGTATATTTCAGCATAATCTTTGCTCTCTGCTTCTGAACATCTGGAAAATGTCAGCTTGAGAAAAATTGCAAGGCAGATTTCAGCATAATCCTGGAACTCTGCTTCTGCACATCTGGAAAATGTAAGATAGAGAGAAATTGATGTGGTAGATTTCAGCATAATCTTTGAACTCTGCTTCTGCACATCTGGAGAATGTCAGCTAGAGAGAAAATGCAGAGGCTGATTTCAGCATAATCCTGGAACTCTGCTTCAGCACATCTGAAAAATGTCAGCTAGATAGGAATTTATGTGGTAGATTTCAGCATAATATTTGAACTCTGCTTCTTCACATCTGGAAAATGTCAGCTAGAGAGAAGTTTATGTGGCAGATTTCAGCATAATGCTGGAACTCTGTTTCTGCACATCTAGAAAATGTAAGCTAGAGAGAAATTGATGTCGTAGATTTCAGCATAATCCTGGATATCTGCTTCTGCACATCTGGAAAAGTCAGCTAGAGATAAATTGCAAGGCAGAGTTCAGCATAATCCTGGAACTCTGCTTCTGCACATCTGGAAAAGTCACCTAGAGAGAAATTGATGTAGTGGTTACAGCAAAACCCTGGCACTCTGCTTCTGCACATCTGGAAAAGTCAGCTAGAGAGAAATTGATGTGGTGGTTTTCAGCACAATCCTGGAACTCTGCTTCTGCATGTCTGGAAAATGTCAGCTAGAGAGAAATTGATGTGGTAGATATCACCATAATCTTTGAACTCAGCTTCTGCACATCTGGAAAAGTCAGCTAGAGAGAAATTGCAAGGCAGATTTCAGCATACACCTGGAACTCTGCTTCTGAGAATCTGGAAAATGTCAGCTAGAAAGAAATTGATGTAGATTTCAGCATAATCCTGGAACTCTGCTTCTGCACATCTGGAAAAGTCAGCTAGAGATAAATTGATGTTGTAGATTTCAGCATAATCGTGGAACTCTGCCTCTGCACATCTAGAAAGTCAGCTAGAGAGAAATTGATGTGGTAGATTTCAGCATAATCTTTGAACTCTGCTTCTGCACATCTGGAAAATGTCAGCTAGAGGGAAAATGCAGAGGCAGATTTCAGCATAATCCTGGAACTCTGCTTCTGCACATCTGGAAAATGTCAGCAAGAGAGAAATTGATGTGTTAGATTTCAGCAGAGTCTTTGAACTCTGCTTGTCCACATCTGGAAATTTTCACCTTGAGAAAAATTGCAAGGCAGATTTCAGCATAATCCTGGAACTCTGCTTCTGCACATCTGGAAAATGTCAGCTAGAGGGAAAATGCAGAGGCAGATTTCAGCATAATCCTGGAACTCTGCTTCTGCACATCTGGAAAATGTAAGATAGAGAGAAAGTGATGTGGTAGATTTCAGCATAATCTTTGAACTCTGCTTCTGCACATCTGGAGAATGTCAGCTAGAGAGAAAATGCAGAGGCTGATTTCAGCATAATCCTGGAACTCTGCTTCAGCACATCTGAAAAATGTCAGCTAGATAGGAATTTATGTGGTAGATTTCAGCATACTTTTTGAACTCTGCTTCTTCACATCTGGAAAATGTCAGCTAGAGAGAAGTTTATGTGGCAGATTTCAGCATAATGCTGGAACCCTGCTTCTGCACATCTAGAAAATGTAAGCTAGAGAGATATTGATGTCGTAGATTTCAGCATAATCTTGGAACTCTGCTTCCACACATCTAGAAAATGTCAGCTAGAAAGAAAATGCAGAGGCAGATTTCAGCATAATCTTGGAACTCTGCTTCCGCACATCTGGAAAATGTCAGCTAGAGGGGAAATGCAGAGGCAGATTTCAGCATAATACTGGAACTCTGCTTCTGCACATCTGGAAAATGTAAACTAGAGAGAAATTGATGTGGTAGATTTCAGCATAATCTTTGAACTCTGCTTCTGCACATCTAGAAAATATAAGCTACAGAGAAATTGATGTCGTAGATTTCAGCATAATCTTGGAACTCTGCTTCTGCACATCTGGAAAAGTCAGCTAGAGATAAATTGATGTTGTAGATTTCAGCATAATCGTGGAACTCTGCCTCTGCACATCTAGAAAGTCAGCTAGAGAGAAATTGATGTGGTAGATTTCAGCATAATCTTTGAACTCTGCTTCTGTACATCTGGAAAATGTCAGCTAGAGGGAAAATGCAGAGGCAGATTTCAGCATAATCCTGGAACTCTGCTTCTGCACATCTGGAAAATGTCAGCAAGAGAGAAATTGATGTGTTAGATTTCAGCAGAGTCTTTGAACTCTGCTTGTCCACATCTGGAAATTTTCACCTTGAGAAAAATTGCAAGGCAGATTTCAGCATAATCCTGGAACTCTGCTTCTGCACATCTGGAAAATGTCAGCTAGAGGGAAAATGCAGAGGCAGATTTCAGCATAATCCTGGAACTCTGCTTCTGCACATCTGGAAAATGTAAGATAGAGAGAAAGTGATGTGGTAGATTTCAGCATAATCTTTGAACTCTGCTTCTGCACATCTGGAGAATGTCAGCTAGAGAGAAAATGCAGAGGCTGATTTCAGCATAATCCTGGAACTCTGCTTCAGCACATCTGAAAAATGTCAGCTAGATAGGAATTTATGTGGTAGATTTCAGCATAATATTTGAACTCTGCTTCTTCACATCTGGAAAATGTCAGCTAGAGAGAAGTTTATGTGGCAGATTTCAGCATAATGCTGGAACTCTGTTTCTGCACATCTAGAAAATGTAAGCTAGAGAGAAATTGATGTCGTAGATTTCAGCATAATCCTGGATATCTGCTTCTGCACATCTGGAAAAGTCAGCTAGAGATAAATTGCAAGGCAGAGTTCAGCATAATCCTGGAACTCTGCTTCTGCACATCTGGAAAAGTCACCTAGAGAGAAATTGATGTAGTGGTTACAGCAAAACCCTGGCACTCTGCTTCTGCACATCTGGAAAAGTCAGCTAGAGAGAAATTGATGTGGTGGTTTTCAGCACAATCCTGGAACTCTGCTTCTGCATGTCTGGAAAATGTCAGCTAGAGAGAAATTGATGTGGTAGATATCACCATAATCTTTGAACTCAGCTTCTGCACATCTGGAAAAGTCAGCTAGAGAGAAATTGCAAGGCAGATTTCAGCATACACCTGGAACTCTGCTTCTCAGAATCTGGAAAATGTCAGCTAGAAAGAAATTGATGTAGATTTCAGCATAATCCTGGAACTCTGCTTCTGCACATCTGGAAAAGTCAGCTAGAGATAAATTGATGTTGTAGATTTCAGCATAATCGTGGAACTCTGCCTCTGCACATCTAGAAAGTCAGCTAGAGAGAAATTGATGTGGTAGATTTCAGCATAATCTTTGAACTCTGCTTCTGTACATCTGGAAAATGTCAGCTAGAGGGAAAATGCAGAGGCAGATTTCAGCATAATCCTGGAACTCTGCTTCTGCACATCTGGAAAATGTCAGCAAGAGAGAAATTGATGTGTTAGATTTCAGCAGAGTCTTTGAACTCTGCTTGTCCACATCTGGAAATTTTCACCTTGAGAAAAATTGCAAGGCAGATTTCAGCATAATCCTGGAACTCTGCTTCTGCACATCTGGAAAATGTCAGCTAGAGGGAAAATGCAGAGGCAGATTTCAGCATAATCCTGGAACTCTGCTTCTGCACATCTGGAAAATGTAAGATAGAGAGAAAGTGATGTGGTAGATTTCAGCATAATCTTTGAACTCTGCTTCTGCACATCTGGAGAATGTCAGCTAGAGAGAAAATGCAGAGGCTGATTTCAGCATAATGCTGGAACTCTGCTTCAGCACATCTGAAAAATGTCAGCTAGATAGGAATTTATGTGGTAGATTTCAGCATACTTTTTGAACTCTGCTTCTTCACATCTGGAAAATGTCAGCTAGAGAGAAGTTTATGTGGCAGATTTCAGCATAATGCTGGAACCCTGCTTCTGCACATCTAGAAAATGTAAGCTAGAGAGATATTGATGTCGTAGATTTCAGCATAATCTTTGAACTCTGCTTCCGCACATCTGGAAAATGTCAGCTAGAGGGGAAATGCAGAGGCAGATTTCAGCATAATACTGGAACTCTGCTTCTGCACATCTGGAAAATGTAAACTAGAGAGAAATTGATGTGGTAGATTTCAGCATAATCTTTGAACTCTGCTTCTGCACATCTAGAAAATATAAGCTACAGAGAAATTGATGTCGTAGATTTCAGCATAATCTTGGAACTCTGCTTCCACACATCTAGAAAATGTCAGCTAGAAAGAAAATGCAGAGGCAGATTTCAGCATAATCTTTGAACTCTGCTTCCACACATCTGGAAAATGTCAGCTAGAGAGAAATTGATGTGGTAGATTTCAGCATAATCTTTGTACTCTGCTTCTGCATATGTGGAAAACGTCAGCTAGAGAGAAATTGAGCTGGTAGATTTCAGCATAATCCTGGAACTCTGCTTCTGAGAATCTGGAAAATGTCAGCTAGAAAGAAATTGATGTAGATTTCAGCATAATCCTGGAACTCTGCTTCTGCACATCTGGAAAAGTCAGCTAGAGATAAATTGCAAGGCAGATTTCAGCATAATCCTGGAACTCTGCTTGTGCACATCTGGAAAATGTAAACTAGAGAGAAATTGATGTGGCAGATTTCAGCATAATCTTTGAACTCTGCTTCTGCACATCTGGAAAATGTCAGCTGGGGAAAATTTATGTGGTATATTTCAGCATAATCTTTGCTCTCTGCTTCTGAACATCTGGAAAATGTCAGCTAGAGAATAATTGCAAGGCTGATTTCAGCATAATCGTGGAACTCTGCTTCTGCACATCTGGAAAATGTAAGCTAGAAAATTGATGTGGTAGATTTCAGCATAATATTTGAACTCTGCTTCCGCACATCTGGAAAATGTCAGCTAGAGGGAAAATGCAGAGGCAGATTTCAGCATAATCCTGGAACTCTGCTTCTGCACATCTGGAAAATGTCAGCAAGAGATAAATTGATGTGTTAGATTTCAGCATAGTCTTTGAACTCTGCTTGTCCACATCTGGAAATTTTCACCTTGAGAAAAATTGCAAGGCAGATTTCAGCATAATCCTGGAACTCTGCTTCTGCACATCTGGAAAATGTAAGATAGAGAGAAATTGATGTGGTAGATTTCAGCATAATCTTTGAACTCTGCTTCTGCACATCTGGAGAATGTCAGCTAGAGAGAAAATGCAGAGGCTGATTTCAGCATAATCCTGGAACTCTGCTTCAGCACATCTGAAAAATGTCAGCTAGATAGGAATTTATGTGGTAGATTTCAGCATAATATTTGAACTCTGCTTCTTCACATCTGGAAAATGTCAGCTAGAGAGAAGTTTATGTGGCAGATTTCAGCATAATGCTGGAACTCTGTTTCTGCACATCTAGAAAATGTAAGCTAGAGAGAAATTGATGTCGTAGATTTCAGCATAATCCTGGATATCTGCTTCTGCACATCTGGAAAAGTCAGCTAGAGATAAATTGCAAGGCAGAGTTCAGCATAATCCTGGAACTCTGCTTCTGCACATCTGGAAAAGTCACCTAGAGAGAAATTGATGTAGTGGTTACAGCAAAACCCTGGCACTCTGCTTCTGCACATCTGGAAAAGTCAGCTAGAGAGAAATTGATGTGGTGGTTTTCAGCACAATCCTGGAACTCTGCTTCTGCATGTCTGGAAAATGTCAGCTAGAGAGAAATTGATGTGGTAGATATCACCATAATCTTTGAACTCAGCTTCTGCACATCTGGAAAAGTCAGCTAGAGAGAAATTGCAAGGCAGATTTCAGCATACACCTGGAACTCTGCTTCTGAGAATCTGGAAAATGTCAGCTAGAAAGAAATTGATGTAGATTTCAGCATAATCCTGGAACTCTGCTTCTGCACATCTGGAAAAGTCAGCTAGAGATAAATTGATGTTGTAGATTTCAGCATAATCGTGGAACTCTGCCTCTGCACATCTAGAAAGTCAGCTAGAGAGAAATTGATGTGGTAGATTTCAGCATAATCTTTGAACTCTGCTTCTGCACATCTGGAAAATGTCAGCTAGAGGGAAAATGCAGAGGCAGATTTCAGCATAATCCTGGAACTCTGCTTCTGCACATCTGGAAAATGTCAGCAAGAGAGAAATTGATGTGTTAGATTTCAGCAGAGTCTTTGAACTCTGCTTGTCCACATCTGGAAATTTTCACCTTGAGAAAAATTGCAAGGCAGATTTCAGCATAATCCTGGAACTCTGCTTCTGCACATCTGGAAAATGTCAGCTAGAGGGAAAATGCAGAGGCAGATTTCAGCATAATCCTGGAACTCTGCTTCTGCACATCTGGAAAATGTAAGATAGAGAGAAAGTGATGTGGTAGATTTCAGCATAATCTTTGAACTCTGCTTCTGCACATCTGGAGAATGTCAGCTAGAGAGAAAATGCAGAGGCTGATTTCAGCATAATCCTGGAACTCTGCTTCAGCACATCTGAAAAATGTCAGCTAGATAGGAATTTATGTGGTAGATTTCAGCATACTTTTTGAACTCTGCTTCTTCACATCTGGAAAATGTCAGCTAGAGAGAAGTTTATGTGGCAGATTTCAGCATAATGCTGGAACCCTGCTTCTGCACATCTAGAAAATGTAAGCTAGAGAGATATTGATGTCGTAGATTTCAGCATAATCTTGGAACTCTGCTTCCACACATCTAGAAAATGTCAGCTAGAAAGAAAATGCAGAGGCAGATTTCAGCATAATCTTGGAACTCTGCTTCCGCACATCTGGAAAATGTCAGCTAGAGGGGAAATGCAGAGGCAGATTTCAGCATAATACTGGAACTCTGCTTCTGCACATCTGGAAAATGTAAACTAGAGAGAAATTGATGTGGTAGATTTCAGCATAATCTTTGAACTCTGCTTCTGCACATCTAGAAAATATAAGCTACAGAGAAATTGATGTCGTAGATTTCAGCATAATCTTGGAACTCTGCTTCCACACATCTAGAAAATGTCAGCTAGAAAGAAAATGCAGAGGCAGATTTCAGCATAATCTTTGAACTCTGCTTCCACACATCTGGAAAATGTCAGCTAGAGAGAAATTGATGTGGTAGATTTCAGCATAATCTTTGTACTCTGCTTCTACATATGTGGAAAACGTCAGCTAGAGAGAAATTGAGCTGGTAGATTTCAGCATAATCCTGGAACTCTGCTTCTGAGAATCTGGAAAATGTCAGCTAGAAAGAAATTGATGTAGATTTCAGCATAATCCTGGAACTCTGCTTCTGCACATCTGGAAAAGTCAGCTAGAGATAAATTGCAAGGCAGAGTTCAGCATAATCCTGGAACTCTGCTTCTGCACATCTGGAAAAGTCACCTAGAGAGAAATTGATGTAGTGGTTACAGCAAAACCCTGGCACTCTGCTTCTGCACATCTGGAAAAGTCAGCTAGAGAGAAATTGATGTGGTGGTTTTCAGCACAATCCTGGAACTCTGCTTCTGCAAATCTGGAAAATGTCAGCTAGAGGGAAAATGCAGAGGCAGATTTCAGTATAATCCTGGAACTCTGCTTCTGCACATCTGGAAAATGTAAGATAGAGAGAAATTGATGTGGTAGATTTCAGCATAATCTTTGAACTCTGCTTCTGCACATCTGGAGAATGTCAGCTAGAGAGAAAATGCAGAGGCAGATTTCAGCATAATCTTTGAACTCTGCTTCCGCACATCTGGAAAATGTCAGCTAGAGAGAAATTGATGTGGTAGATTTCAGCATAATCTTTGTACTCTGCTTCTGCATATGTGGAAAACGTCAGCTAGAGAGAAATTGAGCTGGTAGATTTCAGCATAATCCTGGAACTCTGCTTCTGAGAATCTGGAAAATGTCAGCTAGAAAGAAATTGATGTAGATTTCAGCATAATCCTGGAACTCTGCTTCTGCACATCTGGAAAAGTCAGCTAGAGATAAATTGCAAGGCAGAGTTCAGCATAATCCTGGAACTCTGCTTGTGCACATCTGGAAAATGTAAACTAGAGAGAAATTGATGTGGTAGATTTCAGCATAATCTTTGAACTCTGCTTCTGCACATCTGGAAAATGTCAGCTGGGGAAAATTTATGTGGTATATTTCAGCATAATCTTTGCTCTCTGCTTCTGAACATCTGGAAAATGTCAGCTAGAGAATAATTGCAAGGCTGATTTCAGCATAATCGTGGAACTCTGCTTCTGCACATCTGGAAAATGTAAGCTAGAAAATTGATGTGGTAGATTTCAGCATAATATTTGAACTCTGCTTCCGCACATCTGGAAAATGTCAGCTAGAGGGAAAATGCAGAGGCAGATTTCAGCATAATCCTGGAACTCTGCTTCTGCACATCTGGAAAATGTCAGCAAGAGAGAAATTGATGTGTTAGATTTCAGCATAGTCTTTGAACTCTGCTTGTCCACATCTGGAAATTTTCACCTTGAGAAAAATTGCAAGGCAGATTTCAGCATAATCCTGGAACTCTGCTTCTGCACATCTGGAAAATGTAAGATAGAGAGAAATTGATGTGGTAGATTTCAGCATAATCTTTGAACTCTGCTTCTGCACATCTGGAGAATGTCAGCTAGAGAGAAAATGCAGAGGCTGATTTCAGCATAATCCTGGAACTCTGCTTCAGCACATCTGAAAAATGTCAGCTAGATAGGAATTTATGTGGTAGATTTCAGCATAATATTTGAACTCTGCTTCTTCACATCTGGAAAATGTCAGCTAGAGAGAAGTTTATGTGGCAGATTTCAGCATAATGCTGGAACTCTGCTTCTGCACATCTAGAAAATGTAAGCTAGAGAGAAATTGATGTCGTAGATTTCAGCATAATCCTGGAAATCTGCTTCTGCACATCTGGAAAAGTCAGCTAGAGATAAATTGCAAGGCAGAGTTCAGCATAATCCTGGAACTCTGCTTCTGCACATCTGGAAAAGTCACCTAGAGAGAAATTGATGTAGTGGTTACAGCAAAACCCTGGCACTCTGCTTCTGCACATCTGGAAAAGTCAGCTAGAGAGAAATTGATGTGGTGGTTTTCAGCACAATCCTGGAACTCTGCTTCTGCACATCTGGAAAATGTCAGCTAGAGGGAAAATGCAGAGGCAGATTTCAGCATAATCCTGGAACTCTGCTTCTGCACATCTGGAAAATGTAAGATAGAGAGAAAGTGATGTGGTAGATTTCAGCATAATCTTTGAACTCTGCTTCTGCACATCTGGAGAATGTCAGCTAGAGAGAAAATGCAGAGGCTGATTTCAGCATAATCCTGGAACTCTGCTTCAGCACATCTGAAAAATGTCAGCTAGATAGGAATTTATGTGGTAGATTTCAGCATAATATTTGAACTCTGCTTCTTCACATCTGGAAAATGTCAGCTAGAGAGAAGTTTATGTGGCAGATTTCAGCATAATGCTGGAACTCTGTTTCTGCACATCTAGAAAATGTAAGCTAGAGAGAAATTGATGTCGTAGATTTCAGCATAATCCTGGAACTCTGCTTCTGCACATCTGGAAAAGTCAGCTAGAGATAAATTGATGTTGTAGATTTCAGCATAATCGTGGAACTCTGCCTCTGCACATCTAGAAAGTCAGCTAGAGAGAAATTGATGTGGTAGATTTCAGCATAATCTTTGAACTCTGCTTCTGCACATCTGGAAAATGTCAGCTAGAGGGAAAATGCAGAGGCAGATTTCAGCATAATCCTGGAACTCTGCTTCTGCACATCTGGAAAATGTCAGCAAGAGAGAAATTGATGTGTTAGATTTCAGCAGAGTCTTTGAACTCTGCTTGTCCACATCTGGAAATTTTCACCTTGAGAAAAATTGCAAGGCAGATTTCAGCATAATCCTGGAACTCTGCTTCTGCACATCTGGAAAATGTCAGCTAGAGGGAAAATGCAGAGGCAGATTTCAGCATAATCCTGGAACTCTGCTTCTGCACATCTGGAAAATGTAAGATAGAGAGAAAGTGATGTGGTAGATTTCAGCATAATCTTTGAACTCTGCTTCTGCACATCTGGAGAATGTCAGCTAGAGAGAAAATGCAGAGGCTGATTTCAGCATAATCCTGGAACTCTGCTTCAGCACATCTGAAAAATGTCAGCTAGATAGGAATTTATGTGGTAGATTTCAGCATACTTTTTGAACTCTGCTTCTTCACATCTGGAAAATGTCAGCTAGAGAGAAGTTTATGTGGCAGATTTCAGCATAATGCTGGAACCCTGCTTCTGCACATCTAGAAAATGTAAGCTAGAGAGATATTGATGTCGTAGATTTCAGCATAATCTTGGAACTCTGCTTCCACACATCTAGAAAATGTCAGCTAGAAAGAAAATGCAGAGGCAGATTTCAGCATAATCTTTGAACTCTGCTTCCGCACATCTGGAAAATGTCAGCTAGAGGGGAAATGCAGAGGCAGATTTCAGCATAATACTGGAACTCTGCTTCTGCACATCTGGAAAATGTAAACTAGAGAGAAATTGATGTGGTAGATTTCAGCATAATCTTTGAACTCTGCTTCTGCACATCTAGAAAATATAAGCTACAGAGAAATTGATGTCATAGATTTCAGCATAATCTTGGAACTCTGCTTCCACACATCTAGAAAATGTCAGCTAGAAAGAAAATGCAGAGGCAGATTTCAGCATAATCTTTGAACTCTGCTTCCACACATCTGGAAAATGTCAGCTAGAGAGAAATTGATGTGGTAGATTTCAGCATAATCTTTGTACTCTGCTTCTGCATATGTGGAAAACGTCAGCTAGAGAGAAATTGAGCTGGTAGATTTCAGCATAATCCTGGAACTCTGCTTCTGAGAATCTGGAAAATGTCAGCTAGAAAGAAATTGATGTAGATTTCAGCATAATCCTGGAACTCTGCTTCTGCACATCTGGAAAAGTCAGCTAGAGATAAATTGCAAGGCAGAGTTCAGCATAATCCTGGAACTCTGCTTCTGCACATCTGGAAAAGTCACCTAGAGAGAAATTGATGTAGTGGTTACAGCAAAACCCTGGCACTCTGCTTCTGCACATCTGGAAAAGTCAGCTAGAGAGAAATTGATGTGGTGGTTTTCAGCACAATCCTGGAACTCTGCTTCTGCAAATCTGGAAAATGTCAGCTAGAGGGAAAATGCAGAGGCAGATTTCAGCATAATCCTGGAACTCTGCTTCTGCACATCTGGAAAATGTAAGATAGAGAGAAATTGATGTGGTAGATTTCAGCATAATCTTTGAACTCTGCTTCTGCACATCTGGAGAATGTCAGCTAGAGAGAAAATGCAGAGGCAGATTTCAGCATAATCTTTGAACTCTGCTTCCGCACATCTGGAAAATGTCAGCTAGAGAGAAATTGATGTGGTAGATTTCAGCATAATCTTTGTACTCTGCTTCTGCATATGTGGAAAACGTCAGCTAGAGAGAAATTGAGCTGGTAGATTTCAGCATAATCCTGGAACTCTGCTTCTGAGAATCTGGAAAATGTCAGCTAGAAAGAAATTGATGTAGATTTCAGCATAATCCTGGAACTCTGCTTCTGCACATCTGGAAAAGTCAGCTAGAGATAAATTGCAAGGCAGAGTTCAGCATAATCCTGGAACTCTGCTTGTGCACATCTGGAAAATGTAAGCTAGAGAGAAATTGATGTCGTAGATTTCAGCATAATCCTGGAAATCTGCTTCTGCACATCTGGAAAAGTCAGCTAGAGATAAATTGCAAGGCAGAGTTCAGCATAATCCTGGAACTCTGCTTCTGCACATCTGGAAAAGTCACCTAGAGAGAAATTGATGTAGTGGTTACAGCAAAACCCTGGCACTCTGCTTCTGCACATCTGGAAAAGTCAGCTAGAGAGAAGTTTATGTGGCAGATTTCAGCATAATGCTGGAACTCTGCTTCTGCACATCTAGAAAATGTAAGCTAGAGAGAAATTGATGTCGTAGATTTCAGCATAATCCTGGAAATCTGCTTCTGCACATCTGGAAAAGTCAGCTAGAGATAAATTGCAAGGCAGAGTTCAGCATAATCCTGGAACTCTGCTTCTGCACATCTGGAAAAGTCACCTAGAGAGAAATTGATGTAGTGGTTACAGCAAAACCCTGGCACTCTGCTTCTGCACATCTGGAAAAGTCAGCTAGAGAGAAATTGATGTGGTGGTTTTCAGCACAATCCTGGAACTCTGCTTCTGCACATCTGGAAAATGTCAGCTAGAGGGAAAATGCAGAGGCAGATTTCAGCATAATCCTGGAACTCTGCTTCTGCACATCTGGAAAATGTAAGATAGAGAGAAATTGATGTGGTAGATTTCAGCATAATCTTTGAACTCTGCTTCTGCACATCTGGAGAATGTCAGCTAGAGAGAAAATGCAGAGGCTGATTTTAGCATAATCCTGGAACTCTGCTTCAGCACATCTGAAAAATGTCAGCTAGATAGGAATTTATGTGGTAGATTTCAGCATAATATTTGAACTCTGCTTCTTCACATCTGGAAAATGTCAGCTAGAGAGAAGTTTATGTGGCAGATTTCAGCATAATGCTGGAACTCTGCTTCTGCACATCTAGAAAATGTAAGCTAGAGAGAAATTGATGTCGTAGATTTCAGCATAATCCTGGAAATCTGCTTCTGCACATCTGGAAAAGTCACCTAGAGGGAAATTGATGTAGTGGTTACAGCAAAACCCTGGCACTCTGCTTCTGCACATCTGGAAAAGTCAGCTAGAGAGAAATTGATGTGGTGGTTTTCAGCACAATCCTGGAACTCTGCTTCTGCATGTCTGGAAAATGTCAGCTAGAGAGAAATTGATGTGGTAGATATCACCATAATCTTTGAACTCAGCTTCTGCACATCTGGAAAAGTCAGCTAGAGAGAAATTGCAAGGCAGATTTCAGCATACACCTGGAACTCTGCTTCTGAGAATCTGGAAAATGTCAGCTAGAAAGAAATTGATGGAGATTTCAGCATAATCCTGGAACTCTGCTTCTGCACATCTGGAAAAGTCAGCTAGAGATAAATTGATGTTGTAGATTTCAGCATAATTGTGGAACTCTGCTTCTGTACGTTTGGAAAATGTCAGCTAGAGAAAACTTGCAAGGCATATTTCAGCATAATCTTTGTACTCTGCTTCTGCATATGTGGAAAACGTCAGCTAGAGAGAAATTGAGCTGGTAGATTTCAGCATAATCCTGGAACTCTGCTTCTGAGAATCTGGAAAATGTCAGCTAGAAAGAAATTGATGTAGATTTCAGCATAATCCTGGAACTCTGCTTCTGCACATCTGGAAAAGTCAGCTAGAGATAAATTGCAAGGCAGAGTTCAGCATAATCCTGGAACTCTGCTTCTGCACATCTGGAAAAGTCACCTAGAGAGAAATTGATGTAGTGGTTACAGCAAAACCCTGGCACTCTGCTTCTGCACATCTGGAAAAGTCAGCTAGAGAGAAATTGATGTGGTGGTTTTCAGCACAATCCTGGAACTCTGCTTCTGCATGTCTGGAAAATGTCAGCTAGAGAGAAATTGATGTGGTAGATTTCAGCATAATCGTGGAACTCTGCTTCTGTACGTTTGGAAAATGTCAGCTAGAGAAAACTTGCAAGGCATATTTCAGCATAATCTTGGAACTCTGCTTCTTCACATCTGGAAAATGTCAGCTAGAAAGAAATTGATGTAGATTTCAGCATAATCCTGGAACTCTGCTTCTGCACATCTGGAAAAGTCAGCTAGAGATAAATTGATGTGGTAGAATTCAGCATAATCTTTGTACTCTGCTTCTGCATATGTGGAAAACGTCAGCTAGAGAGAAATTGAGCTGGTAGATTTCAGCATAATCCTGGAACTCTGCTTCTGAGAATCTGGAAAATGTCAGCTAGAAAGAAATTGATGTAGATTTCAGCATAATCCTGGAACTCTGCTTCTGCACATCTGGAAAAGTCAGCTAGAGATAAATTGCAAGGCAGAGTTCAGCATAATCCTGGAACTCTGCTTGTGCACATCTGGAAAATGTAAACTAGAGAGAAATTGATGTGGTAGATTTCAGCATAATCTTTGAACTCTGCTTCTGCACATCTGGAAAATGTCAGCTGGGGAAAATTTATGTGGTATATTTCAGCATAATCTTTGCTCTCTGCTTCTGAACATCTGGAAAATGTCAGCTAGAGAATAATTGCAAGGCTGATTTCAGCATAATCGTGGAACTCTGCTTCTGCACATCTGGAAAATGTAAGCTAGAAAATTGATGTGGTAGATTTCAGCATAATATTTGAACTCTGCTTCCGCACATCTGGAAAATGTCAGCTAGAGGGAAAATGCAGAGGCAGATTTCAGCATAATCCTGGAACTCTGCTTCTGCACATCTGGAAAATGTCAGCAAGAGAGAAATTGGATGTGTTAGATTTCAGCATAGTCTTTGAACTCTGCTTGTCCACATCTGGAAATTTTCACCTTGAGAAAAATTGCAAGGCAGATTTCAGCATAATCCTGGAACTCTGCTTCTGCACATCTGGAAAATGTAAGATAGAGAGAAATTGATGTGGTAGATTTCAGCATAATCTTTGAACTCTGCTTCTGCACATCTGGAGAATGTCAGCTAGAGAGAAAATGCAGAGGCTGATTTCAGCATAATCCTGGAACTCTGCTTCAGCACATCTGAAAAATGTCAGCTAGATAGGAATTTATGTGGTAGATTTCAGCATAATATTTGAACTCTGCTTCTTCACATCTGGAAAATGTCAGCTAGAGAGAAGTTTATGTGGCAGATTTCAGCATAATGCTGGAACTCTGCTTCTGCACATCTAGAAAATGTAAGCTAGAGAGAAATTGATGTCGTAGATTTCAGCATAATCCTGGAAATCTGCTTCTGCACATCTGGAAAAGTCAGCTAGAGATAAATTGCAAGGCAGAGTTCAGCATAATCCTGGAACTCTGCTTCTGCACATCTGGAAAAGTCACCTAGAGAGAAATTGATGTAGTGGTTACAGCAAAACCCTGGCACTCTGCTTCTGCACATCTGGAAAAGTCAGCTAGAGAGAAATTGATGTGGTGGTTTTCAGCACAATCCTGGAACTCTGCTTCTGCACATCTGGAAAATGTCAGCTAGAGGGAAAATGCAGAGGCAGATTTCAGCATAATCCTGGAACTCTGCTTCTGCACATCTGGAAAATGTAAGATAGAGAGAAATTGATGTGGTAGATTTCAGCATAATCTTTGAACTCTGCTTCTGCACATCTGGAGAATGTCAGCTAGAGAGAAAATGCAGAGGCTGATTTTAGCATAATCCTGGAACTCTGCTTCAGCACATCTGAAAAATGTCAGCTAGATAGGAATTTATGTGGTAGATTTCAGCATAATATTTGAACTCTGCTTCTTCACATCTGGAAAATGTCAGCTAGAGAGAAGTTTATGTGGCAGATTTCAGCATAATGCTGGAACTCTGCTTCTGCACATCTAGAAAATGTAAGCTAGAGAGAAATTGATGTCGTAGATTTCAGCATAATCCTGGAAATCTGCTTCTGCACATCTGGAAAAGTCACCTAGAGGGAAATTGATGTAGTGGTTACAGCAAAACCCTGGCACTCTGCTTCTGCACATCTGGAAAAGTCAGCTAGAGAGAAATTGATGTGGTGGTTTTCAGCACAATCCTGGAACTCTGCTTCTGCATGTCTGGAAAATGTCAGCTAGAGAGAAATTGATGTGGTAGATATCACCATAATCTTTGAACTCAGCTTCTGCACATCTGGAAAAGTCAGCTAGAGAGAAATTGCAAGGCAGATTTCAGCATACACCTGGAACTCTGCTTCTGAGAATCTGGAAAATGTCAGCTAGAAAGAAATTGATGGAGATTTCAGCATAATCCTGGAACTCTGCTTCTGCACATCTGGAAAAGTCAGCTAGAGATAAATTGATGTTGTAGATTTCAGCATAATTGTGGAACTCTGCTTCTGTACGTTTGGAAAATGTCAGCTAGAGAAAACTTGCAAGGCATATTTCAGCATAATCTTGGAACTCTGCTTCTTCACATCTGGAAAATGTCAGCTAGAGAGAAATTGATTAGGTAGATTTCAGCATAATCCTGGAACTCTGCCTCTGCACATCTGGAAAGTCAGCTAGAGAGAAATTGATGTCGTAGATTTCAGCATAATCTTGCAACTCTGCTTTTTCACATCTGGAAAATGTCAGCTAGAGGGAAAATGCAGACGCAGATTTCAGCATAATCCTGGAACTCTGCTTCTGCACATCTGGAAAATGTCAGCTAGAGAGAAATTGATGTCGTAGATTTCAGCATAATCCTGGAACTCTGCTTCAGCACAACTGAAAAATGTCAGCTAGATAGGAATTTATGTGGTAGATTTCAGCATAATCTTTGAACTCTGCTTCTTCACATTTGGAAAATGTAAGCTAGAGAGAAATTGATGTCGTAGATTTCAGCATAATTTTGGAACTCTGCTTCCACACATCTAGAAAACGTCAGCTAGAAAGAAAATGCAGAGGCAGATTTCAGCATAATCCTGGAACTCTGCTTCAGCACATCTGAAAAATGTCAGCTAGATAGGAATTTATGTGGTAGATTTCAGCATAATATTTGAACTCTGCTTCTTCACATCTGGAAAATGTCAGCTAGAGAGAAGTTTATGTGGCAGATTTCAGCATAATGCTGGAACTCTGCTTCTGCACATCTAGAAAATGTAAGCTAGAGAGAAATTGATGTCGTAGATTTCAGCATAATCTTGGAACTCTGCTTCCACACATCTAGAAAATGTCAGCTAGAAAGAAAATGCAGAGGCAGATTTCAGCATAATCTTTGAACTCTGCTTCCGCACATCTGGAAAATGTCAGCTAGAGGGGAAATGCAGAGGCAGATTTCAGCATAATACTGGAACTCTGCTTCTGCACATCTGGAAAATGTAAACTAGAGAGAAATTGATGTGGTAGATTTCAGCATAATCTTTGAACTCTGCTTCTGCACATCTAGAAAATATAAGCTACAGAGAAATTGATGTCGTAGATTTCAGCATAATCTTGGAACTCTGCTTCCACACATCTAGAAAATGTCAGCTAGTAAGAAAATGCAGAGGCAGATTTCAGCATAATCTTTGAACTCTGCTTCCACACATCTGGAAAATGTCAGCTAGAGAGAAATTGATGTGGTAGATTTCAGCATAATCTTTGTACTCTGCTTCTGCATATGTGGAAAACGTCAGCTAGAGAGAAATTGAGCTGGTAGATTTCAGCATAATCCTGGAACTCTGCTTCTGAGAATCTGGAAAATGTCAGCTAGAAAGAAATTGATGTAGATTTCAGCATAATCCTGGAACTCTGCTTCTGCACATCTGGAAAAGTCAGCTAGAGATAAATTGCAAGGCAGAGTTCAGCATAATCCTGGAACTCTGCTTCTGCACATCTGGAAAAGTCACCTAGAGAGAAATTGATGTAGTGGTTACAGCAAAACCCTGGCACTCTGCTTCTGCACATCTGGAAAAGTCAGCTAGAGAGAAATTGATGTGGTGGTTTTCAGCACAATCCTGGAACTCTGCTTCTGCATGTCTGGAAAATGTCAGCTAGAGAGAAATTGATGTGGTAGATTTCAGCATAATCGTGGAACTCTGCTTCTGTACGTTTGGAAAATGTCAGCTAGAGAAAACTTGCAAGGCATATTTCAGCATAATCTTGGAACTCTGCTTCTTCACATCTGGAAAATGTCAGCTAGAAAGAAATTGATGTAGATTTCAGCATAATCCTGGAACTCTGCTTCTGCACATCTGGAAAAGTCAGCTAGAGATAAATTGATGTGGTAGAATTCAGCATAATCTTTGTACTCTGCTTCTGCATATGTGGAAAACGTCAGCTAGAGAGAAATTGAGCTGGTAGATTTCAGCATAATCCTGGAACTCTGCTTCTGAGAATCTGGAAAATGTCAGCTAGAAAGAAATTGATGTAGATTTCAGCATAATCCTGGAACTCTGCTTCTGCACATCTGGAAAAGTCAGCTAGAGATAAATTGCAAGGCAGAGTTCAGCATAATCCTGGAACTCTGCTTGTGCACATCTGGAAAATGTAAACTAGAGAGAAATTGATGTGGTAGATTTCAGCATAATCTTTGAACTCTGCTTCTGCACATCTGGAAAATGTCAGCTGGGGAAAATTTATGTGGTATATTTCAGCATAATCTTTGCTCTCTGCTTCTGAACATCTGGAAAATGTCAGCTAGAGAATAATTGCAAGGCTGATTTCAGCATAATCGTGGAACTCTGCTTCTGCACATCTGGAAAATGTAAGCTAGAAAATTGATGTGGTAGATTTCAGCATAATATTTGAACTCTGCTTCCGCACATCTGGAAAATGTCAGCTAGAGGGAAAATGCAGAGGCAGATTTCAGCATAATCCTGGAACTCTGCTTCTGCACATCTGGAAAATGTCAGCAAGAGAGAAATTGATGTGTTAGATTTCAGCATAGTCTTTGAACTCTGCTTGTCCACATCTGGAAATTTTCACCTTGAGAAAAATTGCAAGGCAGATTTCAGCATAATCCTGGAACTCTGCTTCTGCACATCTGGAAAATGTAAGATAGAGAGAAATTGATGTGGTAGATTTCAGCATAATCTTTGAACTCTGCTTCTGCACATCTGGAGAATGTCAGCTAGAGAGAAAATGCAGAGGCTGATTTCAGCATAATCCTGGAACTCTGCTTCAGCACATCTGAAAAATGTCAGCTAGATAGGAATTTATGTGGTAGATTTCAGCATAATATTTGAACTCTGCTTCTTCACATCTGGAAAATGTCAGCTAGAGAGAAGTTTATGTGGCAGATTTCAGCATAATGCTGGAACTCTGCTTCTGCACATCTAGAAAATGTAAGCTAGAGAGAAATTGATGTCGTAGATTTCAGCATAATCCTGGAAATCTGCTTCTGCACATCTGGAAAAGTCAGCTAGAGATAAATTGCAAGGCAGAGTTCAGCATAATCCTGGAACTCTGCTTCTGCACATCTGGAAAAGTCACCTAGAGAGAAATTGATGTAGTGGTTACAGCAAAACCGTGGCACTCTGCTTCTGCACATCTGGAAAAGTCAGCTAGAGAGAAATTGATGTGGTGGTTTTCAGCACAATCCTGGAACTCTGCTTCTGCACATCTGGAAAATGTCAGCTAGAGGGAAAATGCAGAGGCAGATTTCAGCATAATCCTGGAACTCTGCTTCTGCACATCTGGAAAATGTAAGATAGAGAGAAATTGATGTGGTAGATTTCAGCATAATCTTTGAACTCTGCTTCTGCACATCTGGAGAATGTCAGCTAGAGAGAAAATGCAGAGGCTGATTTTAGCATAATCCTGGAACTCTGCTTCAGCACATCTGAAAAATCTCAGCTAGATAGGAATTTATGTGGTAGATTTCAGCATAATATTTGAACTCTGCTTCTTCACATCTGGAAAATGTCAGCTAGAGAGAAGTTTATGTGGCAGATTTCAGCATAATGCTGGAACTCTGCTTCTGCACATCTAGAAAATGTAAGCTAGAGAGAAATTGATGTCGTAGATTTCAGCATAATCTTGGAACTCTGCTTCCACACATCTAGAAAATGTCAGCTAGAAAGAAAATGCAGAGGCAGATTTCAGCATAATCTTTGAACTCTGCTTCCACACATCTGGAAAATGTCAGCTAGAGAGAAATTGATGTGGTAGATTTCAGCATAATCTTTGTACTCTGCTTCTGCATATGTGGAAAACGTCAGCTAGAGAGAAATTGAGCTGGTAGATTTCAGCATAATCCTGGAACTCTGCTTCTGAGAATCTGGAAAATGTCAGCTAGAAAGAAATTGATGTAGATTTCAGCATAATCCTGGAACTCTGCTTCTGCACATCTGGAAAAGTCAGCTAGAGATAAATTGCAAGGCAGAGTTCAGCATAATCCTGGAACTCTGCTTCTGCACATCTGGAAAAGTCACCTTGAGAGAAATTGATGTAGTGGTTACAGCAAAACCCTGGCACTCTGCTTCTGCACATCTGGAAAAGTCAGCTAGAGAGAAATTGATGTGGTGGTTTTCAGCACAATCCTGGAACTCTGCTTCTGCAAATCTGGAAAATGTCAGCTAGAGGGAAAATGCAGAGGCAGATTTCAGCATAATCCTGGAACTCTGCTTCTGCACATCTGGAAAATGTAAGATAGAGAGAAATTGATGTGGTAGATTTCAGCATAATCTTTGAACTCTGCTTCTGCACATCTGGAGAATGTCAGCTAGAGAGAAAATGCAGAGGCAGATTTCAGCATAATCTTTGAACTCTGCTTCCGCACATCTGGAAAATGTCAGCTAGAGAGAAATTGATGTGGTAGATTTCAGCATAATCTTTGTACTCTGCTTCTGCATATGTGGAAAACGTCAGCTAGAGAGAAATTGAGCTGGAAGATTTCAGCATAATCCTGGAACTCTGCTTCTGAGAATCTGGAAAATGTCAGCTAGAGAATAATTGCAAGGCTGATTTCAGCATAATCGTGGAACTCTGCTTCTGCACATCTGGAAAATGTAAGCTAGAAAATTGATGTGGTAGATTTCAGCATAATCTTTGAACTCTGCTTCCGCACATCTGGAAAATGTCAGCTAGAGGGAAAATGCAGAGGCAGATTTCAGCATAATCCTGGAACTCTGCTTCTGCACATCTGGAAAATGTCAGCAAGAGAGAAATTGATGTGTTAGATTTCAGCATAGTCTTTGAACTCTGCTTGTCCACATCTGGAAAGTTTCACCTTGAGAAAAATTGCAAGGCAGATTTCAGCATAATCCTGGAACTCTGCTTCTGCACATCTGGAAAATGTAAGATAGAGAGAAATTGATGTGGTAGATTTCAGCATAATCTTTGAACTCTGCTTCTGCACATCTGGAGAATGTCAGCTAGAGAGAAAATGCAGAGGCTGATTTCAGCATAATCCTGGAACTCTGCTTCAGCACATCTGAAAAATGTCAGCTAGATAGGAATTTATGTGGTAGATTTCAGCATAATATTTGAACTCTGCTTCTTCACATCTGGAAAATGTCAGCTAGAGAGAAGTTTATGTGGCAGATTTCAGCATAATGCTGGAACTCTGCTTCTGCACATCTAGAAAATGTAAGCTGGAGAGAAATTGATGTCGTAGATTTCAGCATAATCCTGGAAATCTGCTTCTGCACATCTGGAAAAGTCAGCTAGAGATAAATTGCAAGGCAGAGTTCAGCATAATCCTGGAACTCTGCTTCTGCACATCTGGAAAAGTCACCTAGAGAGAAATTGATGTAGTGGTTACAGCAAAACCCTGGCACTCTGCTTCTGCACATCTGGAAAAGTCAGCTAGAGAGAAATTGATGTAGTGGTTTTCAGCACAATCCTGGAACTCTGCTTCTGAGAATCTGGAAAATGTCAGCTAGAAAGAAATTGATGGAGATTTCAGCATAATCCTGGAACTCTGCTTCTGCACATCTGGAAAAGTCAGCTAGAGATAAATTGATGTTGTAGATTTCAGCATAATTGTGGAACTCTGCTTCTGTACGTTTGGAAAATGTCAGCTAGAGAAAACGTGCAAGGCATATTTCAGCATAATCTTGGAACTCTGCTTCTTCACATCTGGAAAATGTCAGCGAGAGAGAAATTGATTAGGTAGATTTCAGCATAATCTTGCAACTCTGCTTTTTCACATCTGGAAAATGTCAGCTAGAGGGAAAATGCAGACGCAGATTTCAGCATAATCCTGGAACTCTGCTTCTGCACATCTGGAAAATGTCAGCTAGAGAGAAATTGATGTCGTAGATTTCAGCATAATCCTTGAACTCTGCTTCAGCACAACTGAAAAATGTCAGCTAGATAGGAATTTATGTGGTAGATTTCAGCATAATCTTTGAACTCTGCTTCTTCACATCTGCAAAATGTAAGCTAGAGGGAAAATGCAGAGGCAGATTTCAGCATAATCCTGGAACTCTGCTTCTGCACATCTAGAAAATGTAAACTAGAGAGAAATTGATGTGGTAGATTTCAGCATAATCTTTGAACTCTGCTTCTGCACATCTGGAAAATGTCAGCTGGGGAAAATTTATGTGGTATATTTCAGCATAATCTTTGCTCTCTGCTTCTGAACATCTGGAAAATGTCAGCTAGAGAATAATAATTGCATGGCTGATTTCAGCATAATCGTGGAACTCTGCTTCTGCACATCTGGAAAATGTAGGCTAGAAAATTGATGTGGTAGATTTCAGCATAATATTTGAACTCTGCTTCCGCACATCTGGAAAATGTCAGCTAGAGGGAAAATGCAGAGGCAGATTTCAGCATAATCCTGGAACTCTGCTTCTGCACATCTGGAAAATGTCAGCAAGAGAGAAATTGATGTGTTAGATTTCAGCATAGTCTTTGAACTCTGCTTGTCCACATCTGGAGAATGTCAGCTAGAGAGAAAATGCAGAGGCTGATTTCAGCATAATCCTGGAACTCTGCTTCAGCACATCTGAAAAATGTCAGCTAGATAGGAATTTATGTGGTAGATTTCAGCATAATATTTGAACTCTGCTTCTTCACATCTGGAAAATGTCAGCTAGAGAGAAGTTTATGTGGCAGATTTCAGCATAATGCTGGAACTCTGCTTCTGCACATCTAGAAAATGTAAGCTAGAGAGAAATTGATGTGGTAGATTTCAGCATAATATTTGAACTCTGCTTCCGCACATCTGGAAAATGTCAGCTAGAGGGAAAATGCAGAGGCAGATTTCAGCATAATCCTGGAACTCTACTTCTGCACATCTGGAAAATGTCAGCAAGAGAGAAATTGATGTGTTAGATTTCAGCATAGTCTTTGAACTCTGCTTGTCCACATCTGGAGAATGTCAGCTAGAGAGAAAATGCAGAGGCTGATTTCAGCATAATCCTGGAACTCTGCTTCAGCACATCTGAAAAATGTCAGCTAGATAGGAATTTATGTGGTAGATTTCAGCATAATATTTGAACTCTGCTTCTGCACATCTGGAAAAGTCAGCTAGAGATAAATTGCAAGGCAGAGTTCAGCATAATCCTGGAACTCTGCTTCTGCACATCTGGAAAAGTCACCTAGAGAGAAATTGATGTAGTGGTTACAGCAAAACCCTGGCACTCTGCTTCTGCACATCTGGAAAAGTCAGCTAGAGAGAAATTGATGTGGTGGTTTTCAGCACAATCCTGGAACTCTGCTTCTGCATGTCTGGAAAATGTCAGCTAGAGAGAAATTGATGTGGTAGATATCACCATAATCTTTGAACTCAGCTTCTGCACATCTGGAAAAGTCAGCTAGAGAGAAATTGCAAGGCAGATTTCAGCATACACCTGGAACTCTGCTTCTGAGAATCTGGAAAATGTCAGCTAGAAAGAAATTGATGGAGATTTCAGCATAATCCTGGAACTCTGCTTCTGCACATCTGGAAAAGTCAGCTAGAGATAAATTGATGTTGTAGATTTCAGCATAATTGTGGAACTCTGCTTCTGTACGTTTGGAAAATGTCAGCTAGAGAAAACTTGAAAGGCATATTTCAGCATAATCTTGGAACTCTGCTTCTTCACATCTGGAAAATGTCAGCTAGAGAGAAATTGATTAGGTAGATTTCAGCATAATCCTGGAACTCTGCCTCTGCACATCTGGAAAGTCAGCTAGAGAGAAATTGATGTCGTAGATTTCAGCATAATCTTGCAACTCTGCTTTTTCACATCTGGAAAATGTCAGCTAGAGGGAAAATGCAGACGCAGATTTCAGCATAATCCTGGAACTCTGCTTCTGCACATCTGGAAAATGTCAGCTAGAGAGAAATTGATGTCGTAGATTTCAGCATAATCCTGGAACTCTGCTTCAGCACAACTGAAAAATGTCAGCTAGATAGGAATTTATGTGGTAGATTTCAGCATAATCTTTGAACTCTGCTTCTTCACATTTGGAAAATGTAAGCTAGAGAGAAATTGATGTCGTAGATTTCAGCATAATTTTGGAACTCTGCTTCCACACATCTAGAAAATGTCAGCTAGAAAGAAAATGCAGAGGCAGATTTCAGCATAATCTTTGAACTCTGCTTCCGCACATCTGGAAAATGTCAGCTAGAGAGAAATTGATGTGGTAGATTTCAGCATAATCTTTGTACTCTGCTTCTGCATATGTGGAAAACGTCAGCTAGAGAGAAATTGAGCTGGTAGATTTCAGTATAATCCTGGAACTCTGCTTCTGAGAATCTGGAAAATGTCAGCTAGAAAGAAATTGATGTAGATTTCAGCATAATCCTGGAAATCTGCTTCTGCACATCTGGAAAAGTCAGCTAGAGATAAATTGCAAGGCAGAGTTCAGCATAATCCTGAAACTCTGCTTCTGCACATCTGGAAAAGTCACCTAGAGAGAAATTGATGTAGTGGTTACAGCAAAACCCTGGCACTCTGCTTCTGCACATCTGGAAAAGTCAGCTAGAGTGAAATTGATGTGGTGTTTTTCAGCACAATCCTGGAACTCTGCTTCTGCATGTCTGGAAAATGTCAGCTATAGAGAAATTGATGTGGTAGATATCACCATAATCTTTGAACTCAGCTTCTGCACATCTGGAAAAGTCAGCTAGAGAGAAATTGCAAGGCAGATTTCAGCATACACCTGGAACTCTGCTTCTGAGAATCTGGAAAATGTCAGCTAGAAAGAAATTGATGTAGATTTCAGCATAATCCTGGAACTCTGCTTCTGCACATCTGGAAAAGTCAGCTAGAGATAAATTGATGTTGTAGATTTCAGCATAATCGTGGAACTCTGCTTCTGTACGTTTGGAAAATGTCAGCTAGAGAAAACTTGCAAGGCATATTTCAGCATAATCTTGGAACTCTGCTTCTTCACATCTGGAAAATGTCAGCTAGAGAGAAAATGATTAGGTAGATTTCAGCATAATCCTGGAACTCTGCCTCTGCACATCTGGAAAGTCAGCTAGAGAGAAATTGATGTCGTAGATTTCAGCATAATCTTGCAACTCTGCTTTTTCACATCTGGAAAATGTCAGCTAGAGGGAAAATGCAGATGCAGATTTCAGCATAATCCTGGAACTCTGCTTCTGCACATCTGGAAAATGAAAGCTAGAGAGAAATTGATGTCGTAGATTTCAGCATAATCCTGGAACTCTGCTTCAGCACAACTGAAAAATGTCAGCTAGATAGGAATTTATGTGGTATATTTCAGCATAATCTTTGCTCTCTGCTTCTGCACATCTGGAAAATGTCAGCTAGAGAATAATTGCAAGGCTGATTTCAGCATAATCGTGGAACTCTGCTTCTGCACATCTGGAAAATATAAGCTAGAAAATTGATGTGGTAGATTTCAGCATAATCTTTGAACTCTGCTTCCGCACATCTGGAAAATGTCAGCTAGAGGGAAAATGCAGAGGCAGATTTCAGCATAATCCTGGAACTCTGCTTCTGCACATCTGGAAAATGTCAGCAAGAGAGAAATTGATGTGTTAGATTTCAGCATAGTCTTTGAACTCTGCTTGTCCACATCTGGAAATTTTCACCTTGAGAAAAATTGCAAGGCAGATTTCAGCAAAATCCTGGAACTCTGCTTCTGCACATCTGGAAAATGTCAGCTAGAGGGAAAATGCAGAGGCAGATTTCAGCAAAATCCTGGAACTCTGCTTCTGCACATCTGGAAAATGTAAGATAGAGAGAAATTGATGTGGTATATTTCAGCATAATCTTTGAACTCTGCTTCTGCACATCTGGAGAATGTCAGCTAGAGAGAAAATGCAGAGGCTGATTTTAGCATAATCCTGGAACTCTGCTTCAGCACATCTGAAAAATCTCAGCTAGATAGGAATTTATGTTGTAGATTTCAGCATAATATTTGAACTCTGCTTCTTCACATCTGGAAAATGTCAGCTAGAGAGAAGTTTATGTGGCAGATTTCAGCATAATGCTGGAACTCTGCTTCTGCACATCTAGAAAATGTAAGCTAGAGATAAATTGATGTCGTAGATTTCAGCATAATCTTGGAACTCTGCTTCCACACATCTAGAAAATGTCAGCTAGAAAGAAAATGCAGAGGCAGATTTCAGCATAATCTTTGAACTCTGCTTCCGCACATCTGGAAAATGTCAGCTAGAGAGAAATTGATGTGGTAGATTTCAGCATAATCTTTGTACTCTGCTTCTGCATATGTGGAAAACGTCAGCTAGAGAGAAATTGAGCTGGTAGATTTCAGCATAATCCTGGAACTCTGCTTCTGAGAATCTGGAAAATGTCAGCTAGAAAGAAATTGATGTAGATTTCAGCATAATCCTGGAACTCTGCTTCTGCACATCTGGAAAAGTCAGCTAGAGATAAATTGCAAGGCAGAGTTCAGCATAATCCTGGAACTCTGCTTGTGCACATCTGGAAAATGTAAACTAGAGAGAAATTGATGTGGTATATTTCAGCATAATCTTTGCTCTCTGCTTCTGCACATCTGGAAAATGTCAGCTAGAGAATAATTGCAAGGCTGATTTCAGCATAATCGTGGAACTCTGCTTCTGCACATCTGGAAAATATAAGCTAGAAAATTGATGTGGTAGATTTCAGCATAATCTTTGAACTCTGCTTCCGCACATCTGGAAAATGTCAGCTAGAGGGAAAATGCAGAGGCAGATTTCAGCATAATCCTGGAACTCTGCTTCTGCACATCTGGAAAATGTCAGCAAGAGAGAAATTGATGTGTTAGATTTCAGCATAGTCTTTGAACTCTGCTTGTCCACATCTGGAAATTTTCACCTTGAGAAAAATTGCAAGGCAGATTTCAGCATAATCCTGGATCTCTGCTTCTGCACATCTGGAAAATGTCAGCTAGAGGGAAAATGCAGAGGCAGATTTCAGCATAATCCTGGAACTCTGCTTCTGCACATCTGGAAAATGTAAGATAGAGAGAAATTGATGTGGTAGATTTCAGCATAATCTTTGAACTCTGCTTCTGCACATCTGGAGAATGTCAGCTAGAGAGAAAATGCAGAGGCTGATTTCAGCATAATCCTGGAACTCTGCTTCAGCACATCTGAAAAATGTCAGCTAGATAGGAATTTATGTGGTAGATTTCAGCATAATATTTGAACTCTGCTTCTTCACATCTGGAAAATGTCAGCTAGAGAGAGGTTTATGTGGCAGATTTCAGCATAATGCTGGAACTCTGCTTCTGCACATCTAGAAAATGTAAGCTAGAGAGAAATTGATGTCGTAGATTTCAGCATAATCTTGGAACTCTGCTTCCACACATCTAGAAAATGTCAGCTAGAGGGGAAATGCAGAGGCAGATTTCAGCATAATACTGGAACTCTGCTTCTGCACATCTGGAAAATGTAAACTAGAGAGAAATTGATGTGGTAGATTTCAGCATAATCTTTGAACTCTGCTTCTGCACATCTAGAAAATATAAGCTACAGAGAAATTGATGTCGTAGATTTCAGCATAATCTTGGAACTCTGCTTCCACACATCTAGAAAATGTCAGCTAGAAAGAAAATGCAGAGGCAGATTTCAGCATAATCTTTGAACTCTGCTTCCACACATCTGGAAAATGTCAGCTAGAGAGAAATTGATGTGGTAGATTTCAGCATAATCTTTGTACTCTGCTTCTGCATATGTGGAAAACGTCAGCTAGAGAGAAATTGAGCTGGTAGATTTCAGCATAATCCTGGAACTCTGCTTCTGAGAATCTGGAAAATGTCAGCTAGAAAGAAATTGATGTAGATTTCAGCATAATCCTGAAACTCTGCTTCTGCACATCTGGAAAAGTCAGCTAGAGATAAATTGCAAGGCAGAGTTCAGCATAATCCTGGAACTCTGCTTCTGCACATCTGGAAAAGTCACCTAGAGAGAAATTGATGTAGTGGTTACAGCAAAACCCTGGCACTCTACTTCTGCACATCTGGAAAAGTCAGCTAGAGAGAAATTGATGTGGTGGTTTTCAGCACAATCCTGGAACTCTGCTTCTGCACATCTGGAAAATGTCAGCTAGAGGGAAAATGCAGAGGCAGATTTCAGCATAATCCTGGAACTCTGCTTCTGCACATCTGGAAAATATAAGATAGAGAGAAATTGATGTGGTAGATTTCAGCATAATCTTTGTACTCTGCTTCTGCATATGTGGAAAACGTCAGCTAGAGAGAAATTGAGCTCGTAGATTTCAGCATAATCCTGGAACTCTGCTTCTGAGAATCTGGAAAATGTCACCTAGAGAGAAATTGATGTAGTGGTTACAGCAAAACCCTGGCACTCTGCTTCTGCACATCTGGAAAAGTCAGCTAGAGAGAAATTGATGTGGTGGTTTTCAGCACAATCCTGGAACTCTGCTTCTGCATGTCTGGAAAATGTCAGCTAGAGAGAAATTGATGTGGTAGATATCACCATAATCTTTGAACTCTGCTTCTGCACATCTGGAAAATGTCAGCTAGAAAGAAATTGATGTAGATTTCAGCATAATCCTGGAACTCTGCTTCTGCACATCTGGAAAAGTCAGCTAGAGATAAATTGATGTTGTAGATTTCAGCATAATCGTGGAACTCTGCCTCTGCACATCTAGAAAGTCAGCTAGAGAGAAATTGATGTGGTAGATTTCAGCATAATCTTTGTACTCTGCTAGTGCATATGTGGAAAACGTCAGCTAGAGAGAAATTGAGCTCGTAGATTTCAGCATAATCCTGGAACTCTGCTTCTGAGAATCTGGAAAATGTCACCTAGAGAGAAATTGATGTAGTGGTTACAGCAAAACCCTGGCACTCTGCTTCTGCACATCTGGAAAATGTAAACTAGAGAGAAATTGATGTGGCAGATTTCAGCATAATCTTGGAACTCTGCTTCTGCACATCTGGAAAATGTCAGCTAGAGAGAAATTGATGTGTTAGATTTCAGCATAGTCTTTGAACTCTGCTTGTCCACATCTGGAAATTTTCACCTTGAGAAAAATTGCAAGGCAGATTTCAGCAAAATCCTGGAACTCTGCTTCTGCACATCTGGAAAATGTCAGCTAGAGGGAAAATGCAGAGGCAGATTTCAGCATAATCCTGGAACTCTGCTTCTGCACATCTGGAGAATGTCAGCTAGAGAGAAAATGCAGAGGCTGATTTCAGCATAATCCTGGAACTCTGCTTCAGCACATCTGAAAAATGTCAGCTAGATAGGAATTTATGTGGTAGATTTCAGCATAATATTTGAACTCTGCTTCTTCACATCTGGAAAATGTCAGCTAGAGAGAGGTTTATGTGGCAGATTTCAGCATAATGCTGGAACTCTGCTTCTGCACATCTAGAAAATGTAAGCTAGAGAGAAATTGATGTCGTAGATTTCAGCATAATCTTGGAACTCTGCTTCCACACATCTAGAAAATGTCAGCTAGAGGGGAAATGCAGAGGCAGATTTCAGCATAATACTGGAACTCTGCTTCTGCACATCTGGAAAATGTAAACTAGAGAGAAATTGATGTGGTAGATTTCAGCATAATCTTTGAACTCTGCTTCTGCACATCTAGAAAATATAAGCTACAGAGAAATTGATGTCGTAGATTTCAGCATAATCTTGGAACTCTGCTTCCACACATCTAGAAAATGTCAGCTAGAAAGAAAATGCAGAGGCAGATTTCAGCATAATCTTTGAACTCTGCTTCCACACATCTGGAAAATGTCAGCTAGAGAGAAATTGATGTGGTAGATTTCAGCATAATCTTTGTACTCTGCTTCTGCATATGTGGAAAACGTCAGCTAGAGAGAAATTGAGCTGGTAGATTTCAGCATAATCCTGGAACTCTGCTTCTGAGAATCTGGAAAATGTCAGCTAGAAAGAAATTGATGTAGATTTCAGCATAATCCTGGAACTCTGCTTCTGCACATCTGGAAAAGTCAGCTAGAGATAAATTGCAAGGCAGAGTTCAGCATAATCCTGGAACTCTGCTTCTGCACATCTGGAAAAGTCACCTAGAGAGAAATTGATGTAGTGGTTACAGCAAAACCCTGGCACTCTACTTCTGCACATCTGGAAAAGTCAGCTAGAGAGAAATTGATGTGGTGGTTTTCAGCACAATCCTGGAACTCTGCTTCTGCACATCTGGAAAATGTCAGCTAGAGGGAAAATGCAGAGGCAGATTTCAGCATATTCCTGGAACTCTGCTTCTGCACATCTGGAAAATGTAAGATAGAGAGAAATTGATGTGGTAGATTTCAGCATAATCTTTGTACTCTGCTTCTGCATATGTGGAAAACGTCAGCTAGAGAGAAATTGAGCTCGTAGATTTCAGCATAATCCTGGAACTCTGCTTCTGAGAATCTGGAAAATGTCAGCTAGAAAGAAATTTATGTGGTAGATTTCAGCATAATATTTGAACTCTGCTTCTTCACATCTGGAAAATGTCAGCTAGAAAGAAATTTATGTGGTAGATTTCAGCATAATCTTTGAACTCTGCTTCTGCACATCTAGAAAATATAAGCTACAGAGAAATTGATGTCGTAGATTTCAGCATAATCTTGGAACTCTGCTTCCACACATCTAGAAAATGTCAGCTAGAAAGAAAATGCAGAGGCAGATTTCAGCATAATCTTTGAACTCTGCTTCCACACATCTGGAAAATGTCAGCTAGAGAGAAATTGATGTGGTAGATTTCAGCATAATCTTTGTACTCTGCTTCTGCATATGTGGAAAACGTCAGCTAGAGAGAAATTGAGCTGGTAGATTTCAGCATAATCCTGGAACTCTGCTTCTGAGAATCCGGAAAATGTCAGCTAGAAAGAAATTGATGTAGATTTCAGCATAATCCTGGAACTCTGCTTCTGCACATCTGGAAAAGTCAGCTAGAGATAAATTGCAAGGCAGAGTTCAGCATAATACTGGAACTCTGCTTCTGCACATCTGGAAAAGTCACCTAGAGAGAAATTGATGTAGTGGTTACAGCAAAACCCTGGCACTCTACTTCTGCACATCTGGAAAAGTCAGCTAGAGAGAAATTGATGTGGTGGTTTTCAGCACAATCCTGGAACTCTGCTTCTGCACATCTGGAAAATGTCAGCTAGAGGGAAAATGCAGAGGCAGATTTCAGCATAATCCTGGAACTCTGCTTCTGCACATCTGGAAAATGTAAGATAGAGAGAAATTGATGTGGTAGATTTCAGCATAATCTTTGTACTCTGCTTCTGCATATGTGGAAAACGTCAGCTAGAGAGAAATTGAGCTCGTAGATTTCAGCATAATCCTGGAACTCTGCTTCTGAGAATCTGGAAAATGTCACCTAGAGAGAAATTGATGTAGTGGTTACAGCAAAACCCTGGCACTCTGCTTCTGCACATCTGGAAAATGTAAACTAGAGAGAAATTGATGTGGCAGATTTCAGCATAATCTTGGAACTCTGCTTCTGCACATCTGGAAAATGTCAGCTAGAGAGAAATTGATGTGTTAGATTTCAGCATAGTCTTTGAACTCTGCTTGTCCACATCTGGAAATTTTCACCTTGAGAAAAATTGCAAGGCAGATTTCAGCAAAATCCTGGAACTCTGCTTCTGCACATCTGGAAAATGTCAGCTAGAGGGAAAATGCAGAGGCAGATTTCAGCATAATCCTGGAACTCTGCTTCTGCACATCTGGAGAATGTCAGCTAGAGAGAAAATGCAGAGGCTGATTTCAGCATAATCCTGGAACTCTGCTTCAGCACATCTGAAAAATGTCAGCTAGATAGGAATTTATGTGGTAGATTTCAGCATAATATTTGAACTCTGCTTCTTCACATCTGGAAAATGTCAGCTAGAGAGAGGTTTATGTGGCAGATTTCAGCATAATGCTGGAACTCTGCTTCTGCACATCTAGAAAATGTAAGCTAGAGAGAAATTGATGTCGTAGATTTCAGCATAATCTTGGAACTCTGCTTCCACACATCTAGAAAATGTCAGCTAGAGGGGAAATGCAGAGGCAGATTTCAGCATAATACTGGAACTCTGCTTCTGCACATCTGGAAAATGTAAACTAGAGAGAAATTGATGTGGTAGATTTCAGCATAATCTTTGAACTCTGCTTCTGCACATCTAGAAAATATAAGCTACAGAGAAATTGATGTCGTAGATTTCAGCATAATCTTGGAACTCTGCTTCCACACATCTAGAAAATGTCAGCTAGAAAGAAAATGCAGAGGCAGATTTCAGCATAATCTTTGAACTCTGCTTCCACACATCTGGAAAATGTCAGCTAGAGAGAAATTGATGTGGTAGATTTCAGCATAATCTTTGTACTCTGCTTCTGCATATGTGGAAAACGTCAGCTAGAGAGAAATTGAGCTGGTAGATTTCAGCATAATCCTGGAACTCTGCTTCTGAGAATCTGGAAAATGTCAGCTAGAAAGAAATTGATGTAGATTTCAGCATAATCCTGGAACTCTGCTTCTGCACATCTGGAAAGGTCAGCTAGAGATAAATTGCAAGGCAGAGTTCAGCATAATCCTGGAACTCTGCTTCTGCACATCTGGAAAAGTCACCTAGAGAGAAATTGATGTAGTGGTTACAGCAAAACCCTGGCACTCTACTTCTGCACATCTGGAAAAGTCAGCTAGAGAGAAATTGATGTGGTGGTTTTCAGCACAATCCTGGAACTCTGCTTCTGCACATCTGGAAAATGTCAGCTAGAGGGAAAATGCAGAGGCAGATTTCAGCATATTCCTGGAACTCTGCTTCTGCACATCTGGAAAATGTAAGATAGAGAGAAATTGATGTGGTAGATTTCAGCATAATCTTTGTACTCTGCTTCTGCATATGTGGAAAACGTCAGCTAGAGAGAAATTGAGCTCGTAGATTTCAGCATAATCCTGGAACTCTGCTTCTGAGAATCTGGAAAATGTCAGCTAGAAAGAAATTTATGTGGTAGATTTCAGCATAATATTTGAACTCTGCTTCTTCACATCTGGAAAATGTCAGCTAGAAAGAAATTTATGTGGTAGATTTCAGCATAATCTTTGAACTCTGCTTCTGCACATCTAGAAAATATAAGCTACAGAGAAATTGATGTCGTAGATTTCAGCATAATCTTGGAACTCTGCTTCCACACATCTAGAAAATGTCAGCTAGAAAGAAAATGCAGAGGCAGATTTCAGCATAATCTTTGAACTCTGCTTCCACACATCTGGAAAATGTCAGCTAGAGAGAAATTGATGTGGTAGATTTCAGCATAATCTTTGTACTCTGCTTCTGCATATGTGGAAAACGTCAGCTAGAGAGAAATTGAGCTGGTAGATTTCAGCATAATCCTGGAACTCTGCTTCTGAGAATCTGGAAAATGTCAGCTAGAAAGAAATTGATGTAGATTTCAGCATAATCCTGGAACTCTGCTTCTGCACATCTGGAAAAGTCAGCTAGAGATAAATTGCAAGGCAGAGTTCAGCATAATCCTGGAACTCTGCTTCTGCACATCTGGAAAAGTCACCTAGAGAGAAATTGATGTAGTGGTTACAGCAAAACCCTGGCACTCTACTTCTGCACATCTGGAAAAGTCAGCTAGAGAGAAATTGATGTGGTGGTTTTCAGCACAATCCTGGAACTCTGCTTCTGCACATCTGGAAAATGTCAGCTAGAGGGAAAATGCAGAGGCAGATTTCAGCATAATCCTGGAACTCTGCTTCTGCACATCTGGAAAATGTAAGATAGAGAGAAATTGATGTGGTAGATTTCAGCATAATCTTTGTACTCTGCTTCTGCATATGTGGAAAACGTCAGCTAGAGAGAAATTGAGCTCGTAGATTTCAGCATAATCCTGGAACTCTGCTTCTGAGAATCTGGAAAATGTCAGCTAGAAAGAAATTTATGTGGTAGATTTCAGCATAATATTTGAACTCTGCTTCTTCACATCTGGAAAATGTCAGCTAGAGAGAAGTTTATGTGGCAGATTTCAGCATAATGCTGGAACTCTGCTTCTGCACATCTGGAAAATGTCAGCTAGAGAGAAATTGATGTGTTAGATTTCAGCATAGTCTTTGAACTCTGCTTGTCCACATCTGGAAATTTTCACCTTGAGAAAAATTGCAAGGCAGATTTCAGCAAAATCCTGGAACTCTGCTTCTGCACATCTGGAAAATGTCAGCTAGAGGGAAAATGCAGAGGCAGATTTCAGCATAATCCTGGAACTCTGCTTCTGCACATCTGGAGAATGTCAGCTAGAGAGAAAATGCAGAGGCTGATTTCAGCATAATCCTGGAACTCTGCTTCAGCACATCTGAAAAATGTCAGCTAGATAGGAATTTATGTGGTAGATTTCAGCATAATATTTGAACTCTGCTTCTTCACATCTGGAAAATGTCAGCTAGAGAGAGGTTTATGTGGCAGATTTCAGCATAATGCTGGAACTCTGCTTCTGCACATCTAGAAAATGTAAGCTAGAGAGAAATTGATGTCGTAGATTTCAGCATAATCTTGGAACTCTGCTTCCACACATCTAGAAAATGTCAGCTAGAGGGGAAATGCAGAGGCAGATTTCAGCATAATACTGGAACTCTGCTTCTGCACATCTGGAAAATGTAAACTAGAGAGAAATTGATGTGGTAGATTTCAGCATAATCTTTGAACTCTGCTTCTGCACATCTAGAAAATATAAGCTACAGAGAAATTGATGTCGTAGATTTCAGCATAATCTTGGAACTCTGCTTCCACACATCTAGAAAATGTCAGCTAGAAAGAAAATGCAGAGGCAGATTTCAGCATAATCTTTGAACTCTGCTTCCACACATCTGGAAAATGTCAGCTAGAGAGAAATTGATGTGGTAGATTTCAGCATAATCTTTGTACTCTGCTTCTGCATATGTGGAAAACGTCAGCTAGAGAGAAATTGAGCTGGTAGATTTCAGCATAATCCTGGAACTCTGCTTCTGAGAATCTGGAAAATGTCAGCTAGAAAGAAATTGATGTAGATTTCAGCATAATCCTGGAACTCTGCTTCTGCACATCTGGAAAAGTCAGCTAGAGATAAATTGCAAGGCAGAGTTCAGCATAATCCTGGAACTCTGCTTCTGCACATCTGGAAAAGTCACCTAGAGAGAAATTGATGTAGTGGTTACAGCAAAACCCTGGCACTCTACTTCTGCACATCTGGAAAAGTCAGCTAGAGAGAAATTGATGTGGTGGTTTTCAGCACAATCCTGGAACTCTGCTTCTGCACATCTGGAAAATGTCAGCTAGAGGGAAAATGCAGAGGCAGATTTCAGCATATTCCTGGAACTCTGCTTCTGCACATCTGGAAAATGTAAGATAGAGAGAAATTGATGTGGTAGATTTCAGCATAATCTTTGTACTCTGCTTCTGCATATGTGGAAAACGTCAGCTAGAGAGAAATTGAGCTCGTAGATTTCAGCATAATCCTGGAACTCTGCTTCTGAGAATCTGGAAAATGTCAGCTAGAAAGAAATTTATGTGGTAGATTTCAGCATAATATTTGAACTCTGCTTCTTCACATCTGGAAAATGTCAGCTAGAAAGAAATTTATGTGGTAGATTTCAGCATAATCTTTGAACTCTGCTTCTGCACATCTAGAAAATATAAGCTACAGAGAAATTGATGTCGTAGATTTCAGCATAATCTTGGAACTCTGCTTCCACACATCTAGAAAATGTCAGCTAGAAAGAAAATGCAGAGGCAGATTTCAGCATAATCTTTGAACTCTGCTTCCACACATCTGGAAAATGTCAGCTAGAGAGAAATTGATGTGGTAGATTTCAGCATAATCTTTGTACTCTGCTTCTGCATATGTGGAAAACGTCAGCTAGAGAGAAATTGAGCTGGTAGATTTCAGCATAATCCTGGAACTCTGCTTCTGAGAATCTGGAAAATGTCAGCTAGAAAGAAATTGATGTAGATTTCAGCATAATCCTGGAACTCTGCTTCTGCACATCTGGAAAAGTCAGCTAGAGATAAATTGCAAGGCAGAGTTCAGCATAATCCTGGAACTCTGCTTCTGCACATCTGGAAAAGTCACCTAGAGAGAAATTGATGTAGTGGTTACAGCAAAACCCTGGCACTCTACTTCTGCACATCTGGAAAAGTCAGCTAGAGAGAAATTGATGTGGTGGTTTTCAGCACAATCCTGGAACTCTGCTTCTGCACATCTGGAAAATGTAAGCTAGAGGGAAAATGCAGAGGCAGATTTCAGCATAATCCTGGAACTCTGCTTCTGCACATCTGGAAAATGTAAGATAGAGAGAAATTGATGTGGTAGATTTCAGCATAATCTTTGTACTCTGCTTCTGCATATGTGGAAAACGTCAGCTAGAGAGAAATTGAGCTCGTAGATTTCAGCATAATCCTGGAACTCTGCTTCTGAGAATCTGGAAAATGTCAGCTAGAAAGAAATTTATGTGGTAGATTTCAGCATAATATTTGAACTCTGCTTCTTCACATCTGGAAAATGTCAGCTAGAGAGAAGTTTATGTGGCAGATTTCAGCATAATGCTGGAACTCTGCTTCTGCACATATGGAAAATGTAAGCTAGAGAGAAATTGATGTCGTAGATTTCAGCATAATCTTGGAACTCTGCTTCCACACATCTAGAAAATGTCAGCTAGAAAGAAAATGCAGAGGCAGATTTCAGCATAATCTTTGAACTCTGCTTCCGCACATCTGGAAAATGTCAGCTAGAGAGAAATTGATGTGGTAGATTTCAGCATAATCCTGGAACTCTGCCTCTGCACATCTGGAAAGTCAGCTAGAGAGAAATTGATGTCGTAGATTTCAGCATAATCTTGCAACTCTGCTTTTTCACATCTGGAAAATGTCAGCTAGAGGGAAAATGCAGATGCATATTTCAGCATAATCGTGGAACTCTGCTTCTGTACGTTTGGAAAATGTCAGCTAGAGAAAACTTGCAAGGCATATTTCAGCATAATCTTGGAACTCTGCTTCTTCACATCTGGAAAATGTCAGCTAGAGAGAAAATGATTAGGTAGATTTCAGCATAATCCTGGAACTCTGCCTCTGCACATCTGGAAAGTCAGCTAGAGAGAAATTGATGTCGTAGATTTCAGCATAATCTTGCAACTCTGCTTTTTCACATCTGGAAAATGTCAGCTAGAGGGAAAATGCAGATGCATATTTCAGCATAATCCTGGAACTCTGCTTGTGCACATCTGGAAAATGAAAGCTAGAGAGAAATTGATGTCGTAGATTTCAGCATAATCCTGGAACTCTGCTTCAGCACAACTGAAAAATGTCAGCTAGATAGGAATTTATGTGGTAGATTTCAGCATAATCTTTGAACTCTGCTTCCGCACATCTGGAAAATGTCAGCTAGAGGGAAAATGCAGAGGCAGATTTCAGCATAATCCTGGAACTCTGCTTCTGCACATCTGGAAAATGTAAGATAGAGAGAAATTGATGTGGTAGATTTCAGCATAGTCTTTGAACTCTGCTTGTCCACATCTGGAGAATGTCAGCTAGAGAGAAAATGCAGAGGCTGATTTCAGCATAATCCTGGAACTCTGCTTCAGCACATCTGAAAAATGTCAGCTAGATAGGAATTTATGTGGTAGATTTCAGCATAATATGTGAACTCTGCTTCTGCACATCTGGAAAAGTCAGCTAGAGATAAATTGCAAGGCAGAGTTCAGCATAATCCTGGAACTCTGCTTCTGCACATCTGGAAAAGTCACCTAGAGAGAAATTGATGTAGTGGTTACAGCAAAACCCTGGCACTCTGCTTCTGCACATCTGGAAAAGTCAGCTAGAGAGAAATTGATGTGGTGGTTTTCAGCACAATCCTGGAACTCTGCTTCTGCATGTCTGGAAAAGTCAGCTAGAGAGAAATTGCAAGGCAGATTTCAGCATACACCTGGAACTCTGCTTCTGAGAATCTGGAAAATGTCAGCTAGAAAGAAATTGATGGAGATTTCAGCATAATCCTGGAACTCTGCTTCTGCACATCTGGAAAAGTCAGCTAGAGATAAATTGATGTTGTAGATTTCAGCATAATTGTGGAACTCTGCTTCTGTACGTTTGGAAAATGTCAGCTAGAGAAAACTTGCAAGGCATATTTCAGCATAATCTTGGAACTCTGCTTCTTCACATCTGGAAAATGTCAGCTAGAGAGAAATTGATTAGGTAGATTTCAGCATAATCCTGGAACTCTGCCTCTGCACATCTGGAAAGTCAGCTAGAGAGAAATTGATGTCGTAGATTTCAGCATAATCTTGCAACTCTGCTTTTTCACATCTGGAAAATGTCAGCTAGAGGGAAAATGCAGACGCAGATTTCAGCATAATCCTGGAACTCTGCTTCTGCACATCTGGAAAATGTCAGCTAGAGAGAAATTGATGTCGTAGATTTCAGCATAATCCTGGAACTCTGCTTCAGCACAACTGAAAAATGTCAGCTAGATAGGAATTTATGTGGTAGATTTCAGCATAATCTTTGAACTCTGCTTCTTCACATTTGGAAAATGTAAGCTAGAGAGAAATTGATGTCGTAGATTTCAGCATAATTTTGGAACTCTGCTTCCACACATCTAGAAAATGTCAGCTAGAAAGAAAATGCAGAGGCAGATTTCAGCATAATCTTTGAACTCTGCTTCCGCACATCTGGAAAATGTCAGCTAGAGAGAAATTGATGTGGTAGATTTCAGCATAATCTTTGTACTCTGCTTCTGCATATGTGGAAAACGTCAGCTAGAGAGAAATTGAGCTGGTAGATTTCAGTATAATCCTGGAACTCTGCTTCTGAGAATCTGGAAAATGTCAGCTAGAAAGAAATTGATGTAGATTTCAGCATAATCCTGGAAATCTGCTTCTGCACATCTGGAAAAGTCAGCTAGAGATAAATTGCAAGGCAGAGTTCAGCATAATCCTGAAACTCTGCTTCTGCACATCTGGAAAAGTCACCTAGAGAGAAATTGATGTAGTGGTTACAGCAAAACCCTGGCACTCTGCTTCTGCACATCTGGAAAAGTCAGCTAGAGTGAAATTGATGTGGTGGTTTTCAGCACAATCCTGGAACTCTGCTTCTGCATGTCTGGAAAATGTCAGCTAGAGAGAAATTGATGTGGTAGATATCACCATAATCTTTGAACTCAGCTTCTGCACATCTGGAAAAGTCAGCTAGAGAGAAATTGCAAGGCAGATTTCAGCATACACCTGGAACTCTGCTTCTGAGAATCTGGAAAATGTCAGCTAGAAAGAAATTGATGTAGATTTCAGCATAATCCTGGAACTCTGCTTCTGCACATCTGGAAAAGTCAGCTAGAGATAAATTGATGTTGTAGATTTCAGCATAATCGTGGAACTCTGCTTCTGTACGTTTGGAAAATGTCAGCTAGAGAAAACTTGCAAGGCATATTTCAGCATAATCTTGGAACTCTGCTTCTTCACATCTGGAAAATGTCAGCTAGAGAGAAAATGATTAGGTAGATTTCAGCATAATCCTGGAACTCTGCCTCTGCACATCTGGAAAGTCAGCTAGAGAGAAATTGATGTCGTAGATTTCAGCATAATCTTGCAACTCTGCTTTTTCACATCTGGAAAATGTCAGCTAGAGGGAAAATGCAGATGCAGATTTCAGCATAATCCTGGAACTCTGCTTCTGCACATCTGGAAAATGAAAGCTAGAGAGAAATTGATGTCGTAGATTTCAGCATAATCCTGGAACTCTGCTTCAGCACAACTGAAAAATGTCAGCTAGATAGGAATTTATGTGGTATATTTCAGCATAATCTTTGAACTCTGCTTCCGCACATCTGGAAAATGTCAGCTAGAGGGAAAATGCAGAGGCAGATTTCAGCATAATCCTGGAACTCTGCTTCTGCACATCTGGAAAATGTCAGCAAGAGAGAAATTGATGTGTTAGATTTCAGCATAGTCTTTGAACTCTGCTTGTCCACATCTGGAAATTTTCACCTTGAGAAAAATTGCAAGGCAGATTTCAGCAAAATCCTGGAACTCTGCTTCTGCACATCTGGAAAATGTCAGCTAGAGGGAAAATGCAGAGGCAGATTTCAGCATAATCCTGGAACTCTGCTTCTGCACATCTGGAAAATGTAAGATAGAGAGAAATTGATGTGGTAGATTTCAGCATAATCTTTGAACTCTGCTTCTGCACATCTGGAGAATGTCAGCTAGAGAGAAAATGCAGAGGCTGATTTTAGCATAATCCTGGAACTCTGCTTCAGCACATCTGAAAAATCTCAGCTAGATAGGAATTTATGTGGTAGATTTCAGCATAATATTTGAACTCTGCTTCTTCACATCTGGAAAATGTCAGCTAGAGAGAAGTTTATGTGGCAGATTTCAGCATAATGCTGGAACTCTGCTTCTGCACATCTAGAAAATGTAAGCTAGAGAGAAATTGATGTCGTAGATTTCAGCATAATCTTGGAACTCTGCTTCCACACATCTAGAAAATGTCAGCTAGAAAGAAAATGCAGAGGCAGATTTCAGCATAATCTTTGAAATCTGCTTCCGCACATCTGGAAAATGTTAGCTAGAGAGAAATTGATGTGGTAGATTTCAGCATAATCTTTGTACTCTGCTTCTGCATATGTGGAAAACGTCAGCTAGAGAGAAATTGAGCTGGTAGATTTCAGCATAATCCTGGAACTCTGCTTCTGAGAATCTGGAAAATGTCAGCTAGAAAGAAATTGATGTAGATTTCAGCATAATCCTGGAACTCTGCTTCTGCACATCTGGAAAAGTCAGCTAGAGATAAATTGCAAGGCAGAGTTCAGCATAATCCTGGAACTCTGCTTGTGCACATCTGGAAAATGTAAACTAGGGAGAAATTGATGTGGTAGATTTCAGCATAATCTTTGAACTCTGCTTCTGCACATCTGGAAAATGTCAGCTGGGGAATATTTATGTGGTATATTTCAGCATAATCTTTGCTCTCTGCTTCTGCACATCTGGAAAATGTCAGCTAGAGAATAATTGCAAGGCTGATTTCAGCATAATCGTGGAACTCTGCTTCTGCACATCTGGAAAATATAAGCTAGAAAATTGATGTGGTAGATTTCAGCATAATCTTTGAACTCTGCTTCCGCACATCTGGAAAATGTCAGCTAGAGGGAAAATGCAGAGGCAGATTTCAGCATAATCCTGGAACTCTGCTTCTGCACATCTGGAAAATGTCAGCAAGAGAGAAATTGATGTGTTAGATTTCAGCATAGTCTTTGAACTCTGCTTGTCCACATCTGGAAATTTTCACCTTGAGAAAAATTGCAAGGCAGATTTCAGCATAATCCTGGATCTCTGCTTCTGCACATCTGGAAAATGTCAGCTAGAGGGAAAATGCAGAGGCAGATTTCAGCATAATCCTGGAACTCTGCTTCTGCACATCTGGAAAATGTAAGATAGAGAGAAATTGATGTCGTAGATTTCAGCATAATCTTTGAACTCTGCTTCTGCACATCTGGAGAATGTCAGCTAGAGAGAAAATGCAGAGGCTGATTTCAGCATAATCCTGGAACTCTGCTTCAGCACATCTGAAAAATGTCAGCTAGATAGGAATTTATGTGGTAGATTTCAGCATAATATTTGAACTCTGCTTCTTCACATCTGGAAAATGTCAGCTAGAGAGAAGTTTATGTGGCAGATTTCAGCATAATGCTGGAACTCTGCTTCTGCACATCTAGAAAATGTAAGCTAGAGAGAAATTGATGTCGTAGATTTCAGCATAATTTTGGAACTCTGCTTCCACACATCTAGAAAATGTCAGCTAGAAAGAAAATGCAGAGGCAGATTTCAGCATAATCTTTGAACTCTGATTCCGCACATCTGGAAAATGTCAGCTAGAGAGAAATTGATGTGGTAGATTTCAGCATAATCTTTGTACTCTGCTTCTGCATATGTGGAAAACGTCAGCTAGAGAGAAATTGAGCTGGTAGATTTCAGCATAATCCTGGAACTCTGCTTCTGAGAATCTGGAAAATGTCAGCTAGAAAGAAATTGATGTAGATTTCAGCATAATCCTGGAAATCTGCTTCTGCACATCTGGAAAAGTCAGCTAGAGAAAAATTGCAAGGCAGAGTTCAGCATAATCCTGGAACTCTGCTTCTGCACATCTGGAAAAGTCACCTAGAGAGAAATTGATGTAGTGGTTACAGCAAAACCCTGGCACTCTGCTTCTGCACATCTGGAAAAGTCAGCTAGAGAGAAATTGAAGTGGTGGTTTTCAGCACAATCCTGGAACTCTGCTTCTGCATGTCTGGAAAATGTCAGCTAGAGAGAAATTGATGTGGTAGATATCACCATAATCTTTGAACTCAGCTTCTGCACATCTGGAAAAGTCGGCTAGAGAGAAATTGCAAGGCAGATTTCAGCATAATCTTTGAACTCTGCTTCTGCACATCTGGAAAATGTCAGCTAGAAAGAAATTGATGTAGATTTCAGCATAATCCTGGAACTCTGCTTCTGCACATCTGGAAAAGTCAGCTAGAGATAAATTGATGTTGTAGATTTCAGCATAATCGTGGAACTCTGCCTCTGCACATCTAGAAAGTCAGCTAGAGAGAAATTGATGTGGTAGATTTCAGCATAATCTTTGAACTCTGCTTCTGCACATCTGGAAAATGTCAGCTAGAGGGAAAATGCAGAGGCAGATTTCAGCATAATCTTGGAACTCTGCTTCTGCACATCTGGAAAATGTCAGCAAGAGAGAAATTGATGTGTTAGATTTCAGCATAGTCTTTGAACTCTGCTTGTCCACATCTGGAAATTTTCACCTTGAGAAAAATTGCAAGGCAGATTTCAGCATAATCCTGGAACTCTGCTTCTGCACATCTGGAAAATGTAAGATAGAGAGAAATTGATGTGGTAGATTTCACCATAATCTTTGAACTCTGCTTCTGCACATCTGGAGAATGTCAGCTAGAGAGAAAATGCAGAGGCTGATTTCAGCATAATCCTGGAACTCTGCTTCAGCACATCTGAAAAATGTCAGCTAGATAGGAATTTATGTGGTAGATTTCAGCATAATATTTGAACTCTGCTTCTTCACATCTGGAAAATGTCAGCTAGAGAGAGGTTTATGTGGCAGATTTCAGCATAATGCTGGAACTCTGCTTCTGCACATCTGGAAAAGTCAGCTAGAGAAAAATTGATGTTGTAGATTTCAGCATAATCGTGGAACTCTGCTTCTGTACGTTTGGAAAATGTCAGCTAGAGAGAAAATGATTAGGTAGATTTCAGCATAATCCTGGAACTCTGCCTCTGCACATCTGGAAAGTCAGCTAGAGAGAAATTGATGTCGTAGATTTCAGCATAATCTTGCAACTCTGCTTTTTCACATCTGGAAAATGTCAGCTAGAGGGAAAATGCAGATGCAGATTTCAGCATAATCTTTGAACTCTGATTCCGCACATCTGGAAAATGTCAGCTAGAGAGAAATTGATGTGGTAGATTTCAGCATAATCTTTGTACTCTGCTTCTGCATATGTGGAAAACGTCAGCTAGAGAGAAATTGAGCTGGTAGATTTCAGCATAATCCTGGAACTCTGCTTCTGAGAATCTGGAAAATGTCAGCTAGAAAGAAATTGATGTAGATTTCAGCATAATCCTGGAAATCTGCTTCTGCACATCTGGAAAAGTCAGCTAGAGAAAAATTGCAAGGCAGAGTTCAGCATAATCCTGGAACTCTGCTTCTGCACATCTGGAAAAGTCACCTAGAGAGAAATTGATGTAGTGGTTACAGCAAAACCCTGGCACTCTGCTTCTGCACATCTGGAAAAGTCAGCTAGAGAGAAATTGAAGTGGTGGTTTTCAGCACAATCCTGGAACTCTGCTTCTGCATGTCTGGAAAATGTCAGCTAGAGAGAAATTGATGTGGTAGATATCACCATAATCTTTGAACTCAGCTTCTGCACATCTGGAAAAGTCGGCTAGAGAGAAATTGCAAGGCAGATTTCAGCATAATCTTTGAACTCTGCTTCTGCACATCTGGAAAATGTCAGCTAGAAAGAAATTGATGTAGATTTCAGCATAATCCTGGAACTCTGCTTCTGCACATCTGGAAAAGTCAGCTAGAGATAAATTGATGTTGTAGATTTCAGCATAATCGTGGAACTCTGCCTCTGCACATCTAGAAAGTCAGCTAGAGAGAAATTGATGTGGTAGATTTCAGCATAATCTTTGAACTCTGCTTCTGCACATCTGGAAAATGTCAGCTAGAGGGAAAATGCAGAGGCAGATTTCAGCATAATCTTGGAACTCTGCTTCTGCACATCTGGAAAATGTCAGCAAGAGAGAAATTGATGTGTTAGATTTCAGCATAGTCTTTGAACTCTGCTTGTCCACATCTGGAAATTTTCACCTTGAGAAAAATTGCAAGGCAGATTTCAGCATAATCCTGGAACTCTGCTTCTGCACATCTGGAAAATGTAAGATAGAGAGAAATTGATGTGGTAGATTTCACCATAATCTTTGAACTCTGCTTCTGCACATCTGGAGAATGTCAGCTAGAGAGAAAATGCAGAGGCTGATTTCAGCATAATCCTGGAACTCTGCTTCAGCACATCTGAAAAATGTCAGCTAGATAGGAATTTATGTGGTAGATTTCAGCATAATATTTGAACTCTGCTTCTTCACATCTGGAAAATGTCAGCTAGAGAGAGGTTTATGTGGCAGATTTCAGCATAATGCTGGAACTCTGCTTCTGCACATCTGGAAAAGTCAGCTAGAGATAAATTGATGTTGTAGATTTCAGCATAATCGTGGAACTCTGCTTCTGTACGTTTGGAAAATGTCAGCTAGAGAAAACTTGCAAGGCATATTTCAGCATAATCTTGGAACTCTGCTTCTTCACATCTGGAAAATGTCAGCTAGAGAGAAAATGATTAGGTAGATTTCAGCATAATCCTGGAACTCTGCCTCTGCACATCTGGAAAGTCAGCTAGAGAGAAATTGATGTCGTAGATTTCAGCATAATCTTGCAACTCTGCTTTTTCACATCTGGAAAATGTCAGCTAGAGGGAAAATGCAGATGCAGATTTCAGCATAATCCTGGAACTCTGCTTCTGCACATCTGGAAAATGAAAGCTAGAGAGAAATTGATGTCGTAGATTTCAGCATAATCCTGGAACTCTGCTTCAGCACAACTGAAAAATGTCAGCTAGATAGGAATTTATGTGGTAGATTTCAGCATAATCTTTGAACTCTGCTTCCGCACATCTGGAAAATGTCAGCTAGAGGGAAAATGCAGAGGCAGATTTCAGCATAATCCTGGAACTCTGCTTCTGCACATCTGGAAAATGTCAGCAAGAGAGAAATTGATGTGTTAGATTTCAGCATAGTCTTTGAACTCTGCTTGTCCACATCTGGAAATTTTCACCTTGAGAAAAATTGCAAGGCAGATTTCAGCAAAATCCTGGAACTCTGCTTCTGCACATCTGGAAAATGTCAGCTAGAGGGAAAATGCAGAGGCAGATTTCAGCATAATCCTGGAACTCTGCTTCTGCACATCTGGAAAATGTAAGATAGAGAGAAATTGATGTGGTAGATTTCAGCATAATCTTTGAACTCTGCTTCTGCACATCTGGAGAATGTCAGCTAGAGAGAAAATGCAGAGGCTGATTTTAGCATAATCCTGGAACTCTGCTTCAGCACATCTGAAAAATCTCAGCTAGATAGGAATTTATGTGGTAGATTTCAGCATAATATTTGAACTCTGCTTCTTCACATCTGGAAAATGTCAGCTAGAGAGAAGTTTATGTGGCAGATTTCAGCATAATGCTGGAACTCTGCTTCTGCACATCTAGAAAATGTAAGCTAGAGAGAAATTGATGTCGTAGATTTCAGCATAATCTTGGAACTCTGCTTCCACACATCTAGAAAATGTCAGCTAGAAAGAAAATGCAGAGGCAGATTTCAGCATAATCTTTGAAATCTGCTTCCGCACATCTGGAAAATGTCAGCTAGAGAGAAATTGATGTGGTAGATTTCAGCATAATCTTTGTACTCTGCTTCTGCATATGTGGAAAACGTCAGCTAGAGAGAAATTGAGCTGGTAGATTTCAGCATAATCCTGGAACTCTGCTTCTGAGAATCTGGAAAATGTCAGCTAGAAAGAAATTGATGTAGATTTCAGCATAATCCTGGAACTCTGCTTCTGCACATCTGGAAAAGTCAGCTAGAGATAAATTGCAAGGCAGAGTTCAGCATAATCCTGGAACTCTGCTTGTGCACATCTGGAAAATGTAAACTAGAGAGAAATTGATGTGGTAGATTTCAGCATAATCTTTGAACTCTGCTTCTGCACATCTGGAAAATGTCAGCTGGGGAAAATTTATGTGGTATATTTCAGCATAATCTTTGCTCTCTGCTTCTGCACATCTGGAAAATGTCAGCTAGAGAATAATTGCAAGGCTGATTTCAGCATAATCGTGGAACTCTGCTTCTGCACATCTGGAAAATATAAGCTAGAAAATTGATGTGGTAGATTTCAGCATAATCTTTGAACTCTGCTTCCGCACATCTGGAAAATGTCAGCTAGAGGGAAAATGCAGAGGCAGATTTCAGCATAATCCTGGAACTCTGCTTCTGCACATCTGGAAAATGTCAGCAAGAGAGAAATTGATGTGTTAGATTTCAGCATAGTCTTTGAACTCTGCTTGTCCACATCTGGAAATTTTCACCTTGAGAAAAATTGCAAGGCAGATTTCAGCATAATCCTGGATCTCTGCTTCTGCACATCTGGAAAATGTCAGCTAGAGGGAAAATGCAGAGGCAGATTTCAGCATAATCCTGGAACTCTGCTTCTGCACATCTGGAAAATGTAAGATAGAGAGAAATTGATGTGGTAGATTTCAGCATAATCTTTGAACTCTGCTTCTGCACATCTGGAGAATGTCAGCTAGAGAGAAAATGCAGAGGCTGATTTCAGCATAATCCTGGAACTCTGCTTCAGCACATCTGAAAAATGTCAGCTAGATAGGAATTTATGTGGTAGATTTCAGCATAATATTTGAACTCTGCTTCTTCACATCTGGAAAATGTCAGCTAGAGAGAAGTTTATGTGGCAGATTTCAGCATAATGCTGGAACTCTGCTTCTGCACATCTAGAAAATGTAAGCTAGAGAGAAATTGATGTCGTAGATTTCAGCATAATTTTGGAACTCTGCTTCCACACATCTAGAAAATGTCAGCTAGAAAGAAAATGCAGAGGCAGATTTCAGCATAATCTTTGAACTCTGATTCCGCACATCTGGAAAATGTCAGCTAGAGAGAAATTGATGTGGTAGATTTCAGCATAATCTTTGTACTCTGCTTCTGCATATGTGGAAAACGTCAGCTAGAGAGAAATTGAGCTGGTAGATTTCAGCATAATCCTGGAACTCTGCTTCTGAGAATCTGGAAAATGTCAGCTAGAAAGAAATTGATGTAGATTTCAGCATAATCCTGGAAATCTGCTTCTGCACATCTGGAAAAGTCAGCTAGAGAAAAATTGCAAGGCAGAGTTCAGCATAATCCTGGAACTCTGCTTCTGCACATTTGGAAAAGTCACCTAGAGAGAAATTGATGTAGTGGTTACAGCAAAACCCTGGCACTCTGCTTCTGCACATCTGGAAAAGTCAGCTAGAGAGAAATTGAAGTGGTGGTTTTCAGCACAATCCTGGAACTCTGCTTCTGCATGTCTGGAAAATGTCAGCTAGAGAGAAATTGATGTGGTAGATATCACCATAATCTTTGAACTCAGCTTCTGCACATCTGGAAAAGTCGGCTAGAGAGAAATTGCAAGGCAGATTTCAGCATAATCTTTGAACTCTGCTTCTGCACATCTGGAAAATGTCAGCTAGAAAGAAATTGATGTAGATTTCAGCATAATCCTGGAACTCTGCTTCTGCACATCTGGAAAAGTCAGCTAGAGATAAATTGATGTTGTAGATTTCAGCATAATCGTGGAACTCTGCCTCTGCACATCTAGAAAGTCAGCTAGAGAGAAATTGATGTGGTAGATTTCAGCATAATCTTTGAACTCTGCTTCTGCACATCTGGAAAATGTCAGCTAGAGGGAAAATGCAGAGGCAGATTTCAGCATAATCTTGGAACTCTGCTTCTGCACATCTGGAAAATGTCAGCAAGAGAGAAATTGATGTGTTAGATTTCAGCATAGTCTTTTAACTCTGCTTGTCCACATCTGGAAATTTTCACCTTGAGAAAAATTGCAAGGCAGATTTCAGCATAATCCTGGAACTCTGCTTCTGCACATCTGGAAAATGTAAGATAGAGAGAAATTGATGTGGTAGATTTCACCATAATCTTTGAACTCTGCTTCTGCACATCTGGAGAATGTCAGCTAGAGAGAAAATGCAGAGGCTGATTTCAGCATAATCCTGGAACTCTGCTTCAGCACATCTGAAAAATGTCAGCTAGATAGGAATTTATGTGGTAGATTTCAGCATAATATTTGAACTCTGCTTCTTCACATCTGGAAAATGTCAGCTAGAGAGAGGTTTATGTGGCAGATTTCAGCATAATGCTGGAACTCTGCTTCTGCACATCTGGAAAAGTCAGCTAGAGATAAATTGATGTTGTAGATTTCAGCATAATCGTGGAACTCTGCTTCTGTACGTTTGGAAAATGTCAGCTAGAGAAAACTTGCAAGGCATATTTCAGCATAATCTTGGAACTCTGCTTCTTCACATCTGGAAAATGTCAGCTAGAGAGAAAATGATTAGGTAGATTTCAGCATAATCCTGGAACTCTGCCTCTGCACATCTGGAAAGTCAGCTAGAGAGAAATTGATGTCGTAGATTTCAGCATAATCTTGCAACTCTGCTTTTTCACATCTGGAAAATGTCAGTTAGAGGGAAAATGCAGATGCAGATTTCAGCATAATCCTGGAACTCTGCTTCTGCACATCTGGAAAATGTCAGCTAGAGGGAAAATGCAGAGGCAGATTTCAGCATAATCCTGGAACTCTGCTTCTGCACATCTGGAAAATGTAAGATAGAGAGAAATTGATGTGGTAGATTTCAGCATAATCTTTGAACTCTGCTTCTGCACATCTGGAGAATGTCAGCTAGAGAGAAAATGCAGAGGCTGATTTTAGCATAATCCTGGAACTCTGCTTCAGCACATCTGAAAAATCTCAGCTAGATAGGAATTTATGTGGTAGATTTCAGCATAATATTTGAACTCTGCTTCTTCACATCTGGAAAATGTCAGCTAGAGAGAAGTTTATGTGGCAGATTTCAGCATAATGCTGGAACTCTGCTTCTGCACATCTAGAAAATGTAAGCTAGAGAGAAATTGATGTCGTAGATTTCAGCATAATCTTGGAACTCTGCTTCCACACATCTAGAAAATGTCAGCTAGAAAGAAAATGCAGAGGCAGATTTCAGCATAATCTTTGAAATCTGCTTCCGCACATCTGGAAAATGTCAGCTAGAGAGAAATTGATGTGGTAGATTTCAGCATAATCTTTGTACTCTGCTTCTGCATATGTGGAAAACGTCAGCTAGAGAGAAATTGAGCTGGTAGATTTCAGCATAATCCTGGAACTCTGCTTCTGAGAATCTGGAAAATGTCAGCTAGAAAGAAATTGATGTAGATTTCAGCATAATCCTGGAACTCTGCTTCTGCACATCTGGAAAAGTCAGCTAGAGATAAATTGCAAGGCAGAGTTCAGCATAATCCTGGAACTCTGCTTGTGCACATCTGGAAAATGTAAACTAGAGAGAAATTGATGTGGTAGATTTCAGCATAATCTTTGAACTCTGCTTCTGCACATCTGGAAAATGTCAGCTGGGGAAAATTTATGTGGTATATTTCAGCATAATCTTTGCTCTCTGCTTCTGCACATCTGGAAAATGTCAGCTAGAGAATAATTGCAAGGCTGATTTCAGCATAATCGTGGAACTCTGCTTCTGCACATCTGGAAAATATAAGCTAGAAAATTGATGTGGTAGATTTCAGCATAATCTTTGAACTCTGCTTCCGCACATCTGGAAAATGTCAGCTAGAGGGAAAATGCAGAGGCAGATTTCAGCATAATCCTGGAACTCTGCTTCTGCACATCTGGAAAATGTCAGCAAGAGAGAAATTGATGTGTTAGATTTCAGCATAGTCTTTGAACTCTGCTTGTCCACATCTGGAAATTTTCACCTTGAGAAAAATTGCAAGGCAGATTTCAGCATAATCCTGGATCTCTGCTTCTGCACATCTGGAAAATGTCAGCTAGAGGGAAAATGCAGAGGCAGATTTCAGCATAATCCTGGAACTCTGCTTCTGCACATCTGGAAAATGTAAGATAGAGAGAAATTGATGTGGTAGATTTCAGCATAATCTTTGAACTCTGCTTCTGCACATCTGGAGAATGTCAGCTAGAGAGAAAATGCAGAGGCTGATTTCAGCATAATCCTGGAACTCTGCTTCAGCACATCTGAAAAATGTCAGCTAGATAGGAATTTATGTGGTAGATTTCAGCATAATATTTGAACTCTGCTTCTTCACATCTGGAAAATGTCAGCTAGAGAGAAGTTTATGTGGCAGATTTCAGCATAATGCTGGAACTCTGCTTCTGCACATCTAGAAAATGTAAGCTAGAGAGAAATTGATGTCGTAGATTTCAGCATAATTTTGGAACTCTGCTTCCACACATCTAGAAAATGTCAGCTAGAAAGAAAATGCAGAGGCAGATTTCAGCATAATCTTTGAACTCTGATTCCGCACATCTGGAAAATGTCAGCTAGAGAGAAATTGATGTGGTAGATTTCAGCATAATCTTTGTACTCTGCTTCTGCATATGTGGAAAACGTCAGCTAGAGAGAAATTGAGCTGGTAGATTTCAGCATAATCCTGGAACTCTGCTTCTGAGAATCTGGAAAATGTCAGCTAGAAAGAAATTGATGTAGATTTCAGCATAATCCTGGAAATCTGCTTCTGCACATCTGGAAAAGTCAGCTAGAGAAAAATTGCAAGGCAGAGTTCAGCATAATCCTGGAACTCTGCTTCTGCACATTTGGAAAAGTCACCTAGAGAGAAATTGATGTAGTGGTTACAGCAAAACCCTGGCACTCTGCTTCTGCACATCTGGAAAATGTCAGCTAGAGAGATATTGATGTGGTAGATATCACCATAATCTTTGAACTCAGCTTCTGCACATCTGGAAAAGTCGGCTAGAGAGAAATTGCAAGGCAGATTTCAGCATAATCTTTGAACTCTGCTTCTGCACATCTGGAAAATGTCAGCTAGAAAGAAATTGATGTAGATTTCAGCATAATCCTGGAACTCTGCTTCTGCACATCTGGAAAAGTCAGCTAGAGATAAATTGATGTTGTAGATTTCAGCATAATCGTGGAACTCTGCCTCTGCACATCTAGAAAGTCAGCTAGAGAGAAATTGATGTGGTAGATTTCAGCATAATCTTTGAACTCTGCTTCTGCACATCTGGAAAATGTCAGCTAGAGGGAAAATGCAGAGGCAGATTTCAGCATAATCTTGGAACTCTGCTTCTGCACATCTGGAAAATGTCAGCAAGAGAGAAATTGATGTGTTAGATTTCAGCATAGTCTTTTAACTCTGCTTGTCCACATCTGGAAATTTTCACCTTGAGAAAAATTGCAAGGCAGATTTCAGCATAATCCTGGAACTCTGCTTCTGCACATCTGGAAAATGTAAGATAGAGAGAAATTGATGTGGTAGATTTCACCATAATCTTTGAACTCTGCTTCTGCACATCTGGAGAATGTCAGCTAGAGAGAAAATGCAGAGGCTGATTTCAGCATAATCCTGGAACTCTGCTTCAGCACATCTGAAAAATGTCAGCTAGATAGGAATTTATGTGGTAGATTTCAGCATAATATTTGAACTCTGCTTCTTCACATCTGGAAAATGTCAGCTAGAGAGAGGTTTATGTGGCAGATTTCAGCATAATGCTGGAACTCTGCTTCTGCACATCTGGAAAAGTCAGCTAGAGATAAATTGATGTTGTAGATTTCAGCATAATCGTGGAACTCTGCCTCTGCACATCTGGAAAGTCAGCTAGAGAGAAATTGATGTCGTAGATTTCAGCATAATCTTGCAACTCTGCTTTTTCACATCTGGAAAATGTCAGCTAGAGGGAAAATGCAGATGCAGATTTCAGCATAATCCTGGAACTCTGCTTCTGCACATCTGGAAAATGAAAGCTAGAGAGAAATTGATGTCGTAGATTTCAGCATAATCCTGGAACTCTGCTTCAGCACAACTGAAAAATGTCAGCTAGATAGGAATTTATGTGGTAGATTTCAGCATAATCTTTGAACTCTGCTTCCGCACATCTGGAAAATGTCAGCTAGAGGGAAAATGCAGAGGCAGATTTCAGCATAATCCTGGAACTCTGCTTCTGCACATCTGGAAAATGTCAGCAAGAGAGAAATTGATGTGTTAGATTTCAGCATAGTCTTTGAACTCTGCTTGTCCACATCTGGAAATTTTCACCTTGAGAAAAATTGCAAGGCAGATTTCAGCAAAATCCTGGAACTCTGCTTCTGCACATCTGGAAAATGTCAGCTAGAGGGAAAATGCAGAGGCAGATTTCAGCATAATCCTGGAACTCTGCTTCTGCACATCTGGAAAATGTAAGATAGAGAGAAATTGATGTGGTAGATTTCAGCATAATCTTTGAACTCTGCTTCTGCACATCTGGAGAATGTCAGCTAGAGAGAAAATGCAGAGGCTGATTTTAGCATAATCCTGGAACTCTGCTTCAGCACATCTGAAAAATCTCAGCTAGATAGGAATTTATGTGGTAGATTTCAGCATAATATTTGAACTCTGCTTCTTCACATCTGGAAAATGTCAGCTAGAGAGAAGTTTATGTGGCAGATTTCAGCATAATGCTGGAACTCTGCTTCTGCACATCTAGAAAATGTAAGCTAGAGAGAAATTGATGTCGTAGATTTCAGCATAATCTTGGAACTCTGCTTCCACACATCTAGAAAATGTCAGCTAGAAAGAAAATGCAGAGGCAGATTTCAGCATAATCTTTGAAATCTGCTTCCGCACATCTGGAAAATGTCAGCTAGAGAGAAATTGATGTGGTAGATTTCAGCATAATCTTTGTACTCTGCTTCTGCATATGTGGAAAACATCAGCTAGAGAGAAATTGAGCTGGTAGATTTCAGCATAATCCTGGAACTCTGCTTCTGAGAATCTGGAAAATGTCAGCTAGAAAGAAATTGATGTAGATTTCAGCATAATCCTGGAACTCTGCTTCTGCACATCTGGAAAAGTCAGCTAGAGATAAATTGCAAGGCAGAGTTCAGCATAATCCTGGAACTCTGCTTCTGCACATCTGGAAAATGTAAACTAGAGAGAAATTGATGTGGTAGATTTCAGCATAATCTTTGAACTCTGCTTCTGCACATCTGGAAAATGTCAGCTGGGGAAAATTTATGTGGTATATTTCAGCATAATCTTTGCTCTCTGCTTCTGCACATCTGGAAAATGTCAGCTAGAGAATAATTGCAAGGCTGATTTCAGCATAATCGTGGAACTCTGCTTCTGCACATCTGGAAAATATAAGCTAGAAAATTGATGTGGTAGATTTCAGCATAATCTTTGAACTCTGCTTCCGCACATCTGGAAAATGTCAGCTAGAGGGAAAATGCAGAGGCAGATTTCAGCATAATCCTGGAACTCTGCTTCTGCACATCTGGAAAATGTCAGCAAGAGAGAAATTGATGTGTTAGATTTCAGCATAGTCTTTGAACTCTGCTTGTCCACATCTGGAAATTTTCACCTTGAGAAAAATTGCAAGGCAGATTTCAGCATAATCCTGGATCTCTGCTTCTGCACATCTGGAAAATGTCAGCTAGAGGGAAAATGCAGAGGCAGATTTCAGCATAATCCTGGAACTCTGCTTCTGCACATCTGGAAAATGTAAGATAGAGAGAAATTGATGTGGTAGATTTCAGCATAATCTTTGAACTCTGCTTCTGCACATCTGGAGAATGTCAGCTAGAGAGAAAATGCAGAGGCTGATTTCAGCATAATCCTGGAACTCTGCTTCAGCACATCTGAAAAATGTCAGCTAGATAGGAATTTATGTGGTAGATTTCAGCATAATATTTGAACTCTGCTTCTTCACATCTGGAAAATGTCAGCTAGAGAGAAGTTTATGTGGCAGATTTCAGCATAATGCTGGAACTCTGCTTCTGCACATCTAGAAAATGTAAGCTAGAGAGAAATTGATGTCGTAGATTTCAGCATAATCTTTGAACTCTGATTCCGCACATCTGGAAAATGTCAGCTAGAGAGAAATTGATGTGGTAGATTTCAGCATAATCTTTGTACTCTGCTTCTGCATATGTGGAAAACGTCAGCTAGAGAGAAATTGAGCTGGTAGATTTCAGCATAATCCTGGAACTCTGCTTCTGAGAATCTGGAAAATGTCAGCTAGAAAGAAATTGATGTAGATTTCAGCATAATCCTGGAAATCTGCTTCTGCACATCTGGAAAAGTCAGCTAGAGAAAAATTGCAAGGCAGAGTTCAGCATAATCCTGGAACTCTGCTTCTGCACATCTGGAAAAGTCACCTAGAGAGAAATTGATGTAGTGGTTACAGCAAAACCCTGGCACTCTGCTTCTGCACATCTGGAAAAGTCAGCTAGAGAGAAATTGAAGTGGTGGTTTTCAGCACAATCCTGGAACTCTGCTTCTGCATGTCTGGAAAATGTCAGCTAGAGAGAAATTGATGTGGTAGATATCACCATAATCTTTGAACTCATCTTCTGCACATCTGGAAAAGTCGGCTAGAGAGAAATTGCAAGGCAGATTTCAGCATAATCTTTGAACTCTGCTTCTGCACATCTGGAAAATGTCAGCTAGAAAGAAATTGATGTAGATTTCAGCATAATCCTGGAACTCTGCTTCTGCACATCTGGAAAAGTCAGCTAGAGATAAATTGATGTTGTAGATTTCAGCATAATCGTGGAACTCTGCCTCTGCACATCTAGAAAGTCAGCTAGAGAGAAATTGATGTGGTAGATTTCAGCATAATCTTTGAACTCTGCTTCTGCACATCTGGAAAATGTCAGCTAGAGGGAAAATGCAGAGGCAGATTTCAGCATAATCTTGGAACTCTGCTTCTGCACATCTGGAAAATGTCAGCAAGAGAGAAATTGATGTGTTAGATTTCAGCATAGTCTTTTAACTCTGCTTGTCCACATCTGGAAATTTTCACCTTGAGAAAAATTGCAAGGCATATTTCAGCATAATCCTGGAACTCTGCTTCTGCACATCTGGAAAATGTAAGATAGAGAGAAATTGATGTGGTAGATTTCACCATAATCTTTGAACTCTGCTTCTGCACATCTGGAGAATGTCAGCTAGAGAGAAAATGCAGAGGCTGATTTCAGCATAATCCTGGAACTCTGCTTCAGCACATCTGAAAAATGTCAGCTAGATAGGAATTTATGTGGTAGATTTCAGCATAATATTTGAACTCTGCTTCTTCACATCTGGAAAATGTCAGCTAGAGAGAGGTTTATGTGGCAGATTTCAGCATAATGCTGGAACTCTGCTTCTGCACATCTAGAAAATGTAAGCTAGAGAGAAATTGATGTCGTAGATTTCAGCATAATCTTGGAACTCTGCTTCCACACATCTAGAAAATGTCAGCTAGAGGGGAAATGCAGAGGCAGATTTCAGCATAATACTGGAACTCTGCTTCTGCACATCTGGAAAATGTAAACTAGAGAGAAATTGATGTGGTATATTTCAGCATAATCTTTGAACTCTGCTTCTGCACATCTAGAAAATATAAGCTACAGAGAAATTGATGTCGTAGATTTCAGCATAATCTTGGAACTCTGCTTCCACACATCTAGATAATGTCAGCTAGAAAGAAAATGCAGAGGCAGATTTCAGCAAAGTCTTTGAACTCTGCTTCCACACATCTGGAAAATGTCAGCTAGAGAGAAATTGATGTGGTAGATTTCAGCATAATCTTTGTACTCTGCTTCTGCATATGTGGAAAACGTCAGCTAGAGAGAAGTTGAGCTGGTAGATTTCAGCATAATCCTGGAACTCTGCTTCTGAGAATCTGGAAAATGTCAGCTAGAAAGAAATTGATGTAGATTTCAGCATAATCCTGGAACTCTGCTTCTGCACATCTGGAAAAGTCAGCTAGAGATAAATTGCAAGGCAGAGTTCAGCATAATCCTGGAACTCTGCTTCTGCACATCTGGAAAAGTCACCTAGAGAGAAATTGATGTAGTGGTTACAGCAAAACCCTGGCACTCTACTTCTGCACATCTGGAAAAGTCAGCTAGAGAGAAATTGATGTGGTGGTTTTCAGCACAATCCTGGAACTCTGCTTCTGCACATCTGGAAAATGTCAGCTAGAGGGAAAATGCAGAGGCAGATTTCAGCATAATCCTGGAACTCTGCTTCTGCACATCTGGAAAATGTAAGATAGAGAGAAATTGATGTGGTAGATTTCAGCATAATCTTTGTACTCTGCTTCTGCATATGTGGAAAACGTCAGCTAGAGAGAAATTGAGCTCGTAGATTTCAGCATAATCCTGGAACTCTGCTTCTGAGAATCTGGAAAATGTCACCTAGAGAGAAATTGATGTAGTGGTTACAGCAAAACCCTGGCACTCTGCTTCTGCACATCTGGAAAAGTCAGCTAGAGAGAAATTGATGTGGTGGTTTTCAGCACAATCCTGGAACTCTGCTTCTGCATGTCTGGAAAATGTCAGCTAGAGAGAAATTGATGTGGTAGATATCACCATAATCTTTGAACTCAGCTTCTGCACATCTGGAAAAGTCGGCTAGAGAGAAATTGCAAGGCAGATTTCAGCATAATCTTTGAACTCTGCTTCTGCACATCTGGAAAATGTCAGCTAGAAAGAAATTGATGTAGATTTCAGCATAATCCTGGAACTCTGCTTCTGCACATCTGGAAAAGTCAGCTAGAGATAAATTGATGTTGTAGATTTCAGCATAATCGTGGAACTCTGCCTCTGCACATCTAGAAAGTCAGCTAGAGAGAAATTGATGTGGTAGATTTCAGCATAATCTTTGAACTCTGCTTCTGCACATCTGGAAAATGTCAGCTAGAGGGAAAATGCAGAGGCAGATTTCAGCATAATCTTGGAACTCTGCTTCTGCACATCTGGAAAATGTCAGCAAGAGAGAAATTGATGTGTTAGATTTCAGCATAGTCTTTGAACTCTGCTTGTCCACATCTGGAAATTTTCACCTTGAGAAAAATTGCAAGGCAGATTTCAGCATAATCCTGGAACTCTGCTTCTGCACATCTGGAAAATGTAAGATAGAGAGAAATTGATGTGGTAGATTTCACCATAATCTTTGAACTCTGCTTCTGCACATCTGGAGAATGTCAGCTAGAGAGAAAATGCAGAGGCTGATTTCAGCATAATCCTGGAACTCTGCTTCAGCACATCTGAAAAATGTCAGCTAGATAGGAATTTATGTGGTAGATTTCAGCATAATATTTGAACTCTGCTTCTTCACATCTGGAAAATGTCAGCTAGAAAGAAATTGATGTAGATTTCAGCATAATCCTGGAACTCTGCTTCTGCACATCTGGAAAAGTCAGCTAGAGATAAATTGCAAGGCAGAGTTCAGCATAATCCTGGAACTCTGCTTCTGCACATCTGGAAAAGTCACCTAGAGAGAAATTGATGTAGTGGTTACAGCAAAACCCTGGCACTCTACTTCTGCACATCTGAAAAATGTCAGCTAGATAGGAATTTATGTGGTAGATTTCAGCATAATATTTGAACTCTGCTTCTTCACATCTGGAAAATGTCAGCTAGAGAGAGGTTTATGTGGCAGATTTCAGCATAATGCTGGAACTCTGCTTCTGCACATCTAGAAAATGTAAGCTAGAGAGAAATTGATGTCGTAGATTTCAGCATAATCTTGGAACTCTGCTTCCACACATCTAGAAAATGTCAGCTAGAGGGGAAATGCAGAGGCAGATTTCAGCATAATACTGGAACTCTGCTTCTGCACATCTGGAAAATGTAAACTAGAGAGAAATTGATGTGGTATATTTCAGCATAATCTTTGAACTCTGCTTCTGCACATCTAGAAAATATAAGCTACAGAGAAATTGATGTCGTAGATTTCAGCATAATCTTGGAACTCTGCTTCCACACATCTAGATAATGTCAGCTAGAAAGAAAATGCAGAGGCAGATTTCAGCAAAGTCTTTGAACTCTGCTTCCACACATCTGGAAAATGTCAGCTAGAGAGAAATTGATGTGGTAGATTTCAGCATAATCTTTGTACTCTGCTTCTGCATATGTGGAAAACGTCAGCTAGAGAGAAGTTGAGCTGGTAGATTTCAGCATAATCCTGGAACTCTGCTTCTGAGAATCTGGAAAATGTCAGCTAGAAAGAAATTGATGTAGATTTCAGCATAATCCTGGAACTCTGCTTCTGCACATCTGGAAAAGTCAGCTAGAGATAAATTGCAAGGCAGAGTTCAGCATAATCCTGGAACTCTGCTTCTGCACATCTGGAAAAGTCACCTAGAGAGAAATTGATGTAGTGGTTACAGCAAAACCCTGGCACTCTACTTCTGCACATCTGGAAAAGTCAGCTAGAGAGAAATTGATGTGGTGGTTTTCAGCACAATCCTGGAACTCTGCTTCTGCACATCTGGAAAATGTCAGCTAGAGGGAAAATGCAGAGGCAGATTTCAGCATAATCCTGGAACTCTGCTTCTGCACATCTGGAAAATGTAAGATAGAGAGAAATTGATGTGGTAGATTTCAGCATAATCTTTGTACTCTGCTTCTGCATATGTGGAAAACGTCAGCTAGAGAGAAATTGAGCTCGTAGATTTCAGCATAATCCTGGAACTCTGCTTCTGAGAATCTGGAAAATGTCACCTAGAGAGAAATTGATGTAGTGGTTACAGCAAAACCCTGGCACTCTGCTTCTGCACATCTGGAAAAGTCAGCTAGAGAGAAATTGATGTGGTGGTTTTCAGCACAATCCTGGAACTCTGCTTCTGCATGTCTGGAAAATGTCAGCTAGAGAGAAATTGATGTGGTAGATATCACCATAATCTTTGAACTCAGCTTCTGCACATCTGGAAAAGTCGGCTAGAGAGAAATTGCAAGGCAGATTTCAGCATAATCTTTGAACTCTGCTTCTGCACATCTGGAAAATGTCAGCTAGAAAGAAATTGATGTAGATTTCAGCATAATCCTGGAACTCTGCTTCTGCACATCTGGAAAAGTCAGCTAGAGATAAATTGATGTTGTAGATTTCAGCATAATCGTGGAACTCTGCCTCTGCACATCTAGAAAGTCAGCTAGAGAGAAATTGATGTGGTAGATTTCAGCATAATCTTTGAACTCTGCTTCTGCACATCTGGAAAATGTCAGCTAGAGGGAAAATGCAGAGGCAGATTTCAGCATAATCTTGGAACTCTGCTTCTGCACATCTGGAAAATGTCAGCAAGAGAGAAATTGATGTGTTAGATTTCAGCATAGTCTTTGAACTCTGCTTGTCCACATCTGGAAATTTTCACCTTGAGAAAAATTGCAAGGCAGATTTCAGCATAATCCTGGAACTCTGCTTCTGCACATCTGGAAAATGTAAGATAGAGAGAAATTGATGTGGTAGATTTCACCATAATCTTTGAACTCTGCTTCTGCACATCTGGAGAATGTCAGCTAGAGAGAAAATGCAGAGGCTGATTTCAGCATAATCCTGGAACTCTGCTTCAGCACATCTGAAAAATGTCAGCTAGATAGGAATTTATGTGGTAGATTTCAGCATAATATTTGAACTCTGCTTCTTCACATCTGGAAAATGTCAGCTAGAAAGAAATTGATGTAGATTTCAGCATAATCCTGGAACTCTGCTTCTGCACATCTGGAAAAGTCAGCTAGAGATAAATTGCAAGGCAGAGTTCAGCATAATCCTGGAACTCTGCTTCTGCACATCTGGAAAAGTCACCTAGAGAGAAATTGATGTAGTGGTTACAGCAAAACCCTGGCACTCTACTTCTGCACATCTGGAAAAGTCAGCTAGAGAGAAATTGATGTGGTGGTTTTCAGCACAATCCTGGAACTCTGCTTCTGCACATCTGGAAAATGTCAGCTAGAGGGAAAATGCAGAGGCAGATTTCAGCATAATCCTGGAACTCTGCTTCTGCACATCTGGAAAATGTAAGATAGAGAGAAATTGATGTGGTAGATTTCAGCATAATCTTTGTACTCTGCTTCTGCATATGTGGAAAACGTCAGCTAGAGAGAAATTGAGCTCGTAGATTTCAGCATAATCCTGGAACTCTGCTTCTGAGAATCTGGAAAATGTCAGCTAGAAAGAAATTTATGTGGTAGATTTCAGCATAATATTTGAACTCTGCTTCTTCACATCTGGAAAATGTCAGCTAGAGAGAAGTTTATGTGGCAGATTTCAGCATAATGCTGGAACTCTGCTTCTGCACATCTGGAAAATGTAAGCTAGAGAGAAATTGATGTCGTAGATTTCAGCATAATCTTGGAACTCTGCTTCCACACATCTAGAAAATGTCAGCTAGAAAGAAAATGCAGAGGCAGATTTCAGCATAATCTTTGAACTCTGCTTCCGCACATCTGGAAAATGTCAGCTAGAGAGAAATTGATGTGGTAGATTTCAGCATAATCTTTGTACTCTGCTTCTGCATATGTGGAAAACGTCAGCTAGAGAGAAATTGAGCTCGTAGATTTCAGCATAATCCTGGAACTCTGCTTCTGAGAATCTGGAAAATGTCACCTAGAGAGAAATTGATGTAGTGGTTACAGCAAAACCCTGGCACTCTGCTTCTGCACATCTGGAAAAGTCAGCTAGAGAGAAATTGATGTGGTGGTTTTCAGCACAATCCTGGAACTCTGCTTCTGCATGTCTGGAAAATGTCAGCTAGAGAGAAATTGATGTGGTAGATATCACCATAATCTTTGAACTCAGCTTCTGCACATCTGGAAAAGTCGGCTAGAGAGAAATTGCAAGGCAGATTTCAGCATAATCTTTGAACTCTGCTTCTGCACATCTGGAAAATGTCAGCTAGAAAGAAATTGATGTAGATTTCAGCATAATCCTGGAACTCTGCTTCTGCACATCTGGAAAAGTCAGCTAGAGATAAATTGATGTTGTAGATTTCAGCATAATCGTGGAACTCTGCCTCTGCACATCTAGAAAGTCAGCTAGAGAGAAATTGATGTGGTAGATTTCAGCATAATCTTTGAACTCTGCTTCTGCACATCTGGAAAATGTCAGCTAGAGGGAAAATGCAGAGGCAGATTTCAGCATAATCTTGGAACTCTGCTTCTGCACATCTGGAAAATGTCAGCAAGAGAGAAATTGATGTGTTAGATTTCAGCATAGTCTTTGAACTCTGCTTGTCCACATCTGGAAATTTTCACCTTGAGAAAAATTGCAAGGCAGATTTCAGCATAATCCTGGAACTCTGCTTCTGCACATCTGGAAAATGTAAGATAGAGAGAAATTGATGTGGTAGATTTCACCATAATCTTTGAACTCTGCTTCTGCACATCTGGAGAATGTCAGCTAGAGAGAAAATGCAGAGGCTGATTTCAGCATAATCCTGGAACTCTGCTTCAGCACATCTGAAAAATGTCAGCTAGATAGGAATTTATGTGGTAGATTTCAGCATAATATTTGAACTCTGCTTCTTCACATCTGGAAAATGTCAGCTAGAAAGAAATTGATGTAGATTTCAGCATAATCCTGGAACTCTGCTTCTGCACATCTGGAAAAGTCAGCTAGAGATAAATTGCAAGGCAGAGTTCAGCATAATCCTGGAACTCTGCTTCTGCACATCTGGAAAAGTCACCTAGAGAGAAATTGATGTAGTGGTTACAGCAAAACCCTGGCACTCTACTTCTGCACATCTGGAAAAGTCAGCTAGAGAGAAATTGATGTGGTGGTTTTCAGCACAATCCTGGAACTCTGCTTCTGCACATCTGGAAAATGTCAGCTAGAGGGAAAATGCAGAGGCAGATTTCAGCATAATCCTGGAACTCTGCTTCTGCACATCTGGAAAATGTAAGATAGAGAGAAATTGATGTGGTAGATTTCAGCATAATCTTTGTACTCTGCTTCTGCATATGTGGAAAACGTCAGCTAGAGAGAAATTGAGCTCGTAGATTTCAGCATAATCCTGGAACTCTGCTTCTGAGAATCTGGAAAATGTCAGCTAGAAAGAAATTTATGTGGTAGATTTCAGCATAATATTTGAACTCTGCTTCTTCACATCTGGAAAATGTCAGCTAGAGAGAAGTTTATGTGGCAGATTTCAGCATAATGCTGGAACTCTGCTTCTGCACATCTGGAAAATGTAAGCTAGAGAGAAATTGATGTCGTAGATTTCAGCATAATCTTGGAACTCTGCTTCCACACATCTAGAAAATGTCAGCTAGAAAGAAAATGCAGAGGCAGATTTCAGCATAATCTTTGAACTCTGCTTCCGCACATCTGGAAAATGTCAGCTAGAGAGAAATTGATGTGGTAGATTTCAGCATAATCTTTGTACTCTGCTTCTGCATATGTGGAAAACGTCAGCTAGAGAGAAATTGAGCTGGTAGATTTCAGCATAATCCTGGAACTCTGCTTCTGAGAATCTGGAAAATGTCAGCTAGAAAGAAATTGATGTAGATTTCAGCATAATCCTGGAACTCTGCTTCTGCACATCTGGAAAAGTCAGCTAGAGATAAATTGCAAGGCAGAGTTCAGCATAATCCTGGAACTCTGCTTGTGCACATCTGGAAAATGTAAACTAGAGAGAAATTGATGTGGTAGATTTCAGCATAAACTTTGAACTCTGCTTCTGCACATCTGGAAAATGTCAGCTGGGGAAAATTTATGTGGTATATTTCAGCATAATCTTTGCTCTCTGCTTCTGCACATCTGGAAAATGTCAGCTAGAGAATAATTGCAAGGCTGATTTCAGCATAATCGTGGAACTCTGCTTCTGCACATCTGGAAAATGTAAGCTAGAAAATTGATGTGGTAGATTTCAGCATAATCTTTGAACTCTGCTTCCGCACATCTGGAAAATGTCAGCTAGAGGGAAAATGCAGAGGCAGATTTCAGCATAATCCTGGAACTCTGCTTCTGCACATCTGGAAAATGTCAGCAAGAGAGAAATTGATGTGTTAGATTTCAGCATAGTCTTTGAACTCTGCTTGTCCACATCTGGAAATTTTCACCTTGAGAAAAATTGCAAGGCAGATTTCAGCATAATCCTGGATCTCTGCTTCTGCACATCTGGAAAATGTCAGCTAGAGGGAAAATGCAGAGGCAGATTTCAGCATAATCCTGGAACTCTGCTTCTGCACATCTGGAAAATGTAAGATAGAGAGAAATTGATGTGGTAGATTTCAGCATAATCTTTGAACTCTGCTTCTGCACATCTGGAGAATGTCAGCTAGAGAGAAAATGCAGAGGCTGATTTCAGCATAATCCTGGAACTCTGCTTCAGCACATCTGAAAAATGTCAGCTAGATAGGAATTTATGTGGTAGATTTCAGCATAATATTTGAACTCTGCTTCTTCACATCTGGAAAATGTCAGCTAGAGAGAAGTTTATGTGGCAGATTTCAGCATAATGCTGGAACTCTGCTTCTGCACATCTAGAAAATGTAAGCTAGAGAGAAATTGATGTCGTAGATTTCAGCATAATCTTGGAACTCTGCTTCCACACATCTAGAAAATGTCAGCTAGAAAGAAAATGCAGAGGCAGATTTCAGCATAATCTTTGAACTCTGATTCCGCACATCTGGAAAATGTCAGCTAGAGAGAAATTGATGTGGTAGATTTCAGCATAATCTTTGTACTCTGCTTCTGCATATGTGGAAAACGTCAGCTAGAGAGAAATTGAGCTGGTAGATTTCAGCATAATCCTGGAACTCTGCTTCTGAGAATCTGGAAAATGTCAGCTAGAAAGAAATTGATGTAGATTTCAGCATAATCCTGGAAATCTGCTTCTGCACATCTGGAAAAGTCAGCTAGAGAAAAATTGCAAGGCAGAGTTCAGCATAATCCTGGAACTCTGCTTCTGCACATCTGGAAAAGTCACCTAGAGAGAAATTGATGTAGTGGTTACAGCAAAACCCTGGCACTCTGCTTCTGCACATCTGGAAAAGTCAGCTAGAGAGAAATTGATGTGGTGGTTTTCAGCACAATCCTGGAACTCTGCTTCTGCATGTCTGGAAAATGTCAGCTAGAGAGAAATTGATGTGGTAGATATCACCATAATCTTTGAACTCAGCTTCTGCACATCTGGAAAAGTCGGCTAGAGAGAAATTGCAAGGCAGATTTCAGCATAATCCTGGAACTCTGCTTCTGCACATCTGGAAAAGTCAGCTAGAGATAAATTGATGTTGTAGATTTCAGCATAATCGTGGAACTCTGCCTCTGCACAACTAGAAAGTCAGCTAGAGAGAAATTGATGTGGTAGATTTCAGCATAATCTTTGAACTCTGCTTCTGCACATCTGGAAAATGTCAGCTAGAGGGAAAATGCAGAGGCAGATTTCAGCATAATCTTGGAACTCTGCTTCTGCACATCTGGAAAATGTCAGCAAGAGAGAAATTGATGTGTTAGATTTCAGCATAGTCTTTGAACTCTGCTTGTCCACATCTGGAAATTTTCACCTTGAGAAAAATTGCAAGGCAGATTTCAGCATAATCCTGGAACTCTGCTTCTGCACATCTGGAAAATGTAAGATAGAGAGAAATTGATGTGGTAGATTTCACCATAATCTTTGAACTCTGCTTCTGCACATCTGGAGAATGTCAGCTAGAGAATAATTGGAAGGCTGATTTCAGCATAATCGTGGAACTCTGCTTCTGCACATCTGGAAAATGTAAGCTAGAGGGAAAATGCAGAGGCAGATTTCAGCATAATCCTGGAACTCTGCTTCTGCACATCTGGAAAATGTCAGCAAGAGAGAAATTGATGTGTTAGATTCCAGCATAGTCTTTGAACTCTGCTTGTCCACATCTGGAAATTTTCAACTTGAGAAAAATTGCAAGGCAGATTTCAGCATAATCCTGGAACTCTGCTTCTGCACATCTGGAAAATGTCAGCTAGAGAGAAAATGCAGAGGCTGATTTCAGCATAATCCTGGAACTCTGCTTCAGCACATCTGAAAAATGTCAGCTAGATAGGAATTTATGTGGTAGATTTCAGCATAATATTTGAACTCTGCTTCTTCACATCTGGAAAATGTCAGCTAGAGAGAAGTTTATGTGGCAGATTTCAGCATAATGCTGGAACTCTGCTTCTGCACATCTAGAAAATGTAAGCTAGAGAGAAATTGATGTCGTAGATTTCAGCATAATTTTGTAACTCTGCTTCCACACATCTAGAAAATGTCAGCTAGAAAGAAAATGCAGAGGCAGATTTCAGCATAATCTTTGAACTCTGCTTCTGAACATCTGGAAAATGTCAGCTAGAGAATAATTGCAAGGCAGATTTCAGCATAATCCTGGAACTCTGCTTCTGCACATCTGGAAAATGTAAGCTAGAGAGAAATTGATGTGGTAGATTTCAGCATAATCTTTGTACTCTGCTTCTGCATATGTGGAAAACGTCAGCTAGAGAGAAATTGAGCTGGTAGATTTCAGCATAATCCTGGAACTCTGCTTCTGAGAATCTGGAAAATGTCAGCTAGAAAGAAATTGATGTAGATTTCAGCATAATCCTGGAACTCTGCTTCTGCACATCTGGAAAAGTCAGCTAGAGATAAATTGCAAGGCAGAGTTCAGCATAATCCTGGAACTCTGCTTCTGCACATCTGGAAAAGTCACCTAGAGAGAAATTGATGTAGTGGTTACAGCAAAACCCTGGCACTCTGCTTCTGCACATCTGGAAAAGTCAGCTAGAGAGAAATTGATGTGGTGGTTTTCAGCACAATCCTGGAACTCTGCTTCTGCATGTCTGGAAAATGTCAGCTAGAGAGAAATTGATGTGGTAGATTTCAGCATAATCGTGGAACTCTGCTTCTGTACGTTTGGAAAATGTCAGCTAGAGAAAACTTGCAAGGCATATTTCAGCATAATCTTGGAACTCTGCTTCTTCACATCTGGAAAATGTCAGCTAGAAAGAAATTGATGTAGATTTCAGCATAATCCTGGAACTCTGCTTCTGCACATCTGGAAAAATCAGCTAGAGATAAATTGATGTTGTAGATTTCAGCATAATCGTGGAACTCTGCTTCTGTATGTTTGGAAAATGTCAGCTAGAGAAAACTTGCAAGGCATATTTCAGCATAATCTTGGAACTCTGCTTCTTCACATCTGGAAAATGTCAGCTAGAGAGAAATTGATTAGGTAGATTTCAGCATAATCCTGGAACTCTGCCTCTGCACATCTGGAAAGTCAGCTAGAGAGAAATTGATGTCGTAGATTTCAGCATAATCTTGCAACTCTGCTTTTTCACATCTGGAAAATGTCAGCTAGAGGGAAAATGCAGATGCAGATTTCAGCATAATCCTGGAACTCTGCTTCTGCACATCTGGAAAATGAAAGCTAGAGAGAAATTGATGTCGAAGATTTCAGCATAATCCTGGAACTCTGCTTCAGCACAACTGAAAAATGTCAGCTAGATAGGAATTTATGTGGTAGATTTCAGCATAATCTTTGAACTCTGCTTCCGCACATCTGGAAAATGTCAGCTAGAGGGAAAATGCAGAGGCAGATTTCAGCATAATCCTGGAACTCTGCTTCTGCACATCTGGAAAATGTCAGCAAGAGAGAAATTGATGTGTTAGATTTCAGCATAGTCTTTGAACTCTGCTTGTCCACATCTGGAAATTTTCACCTTGAGAAAAATTGCAAGGCAGATTTCAGCATAATCCTGGAACTCTGCTTCTGCACATCTGGAAAATGTCAGCTACAGGGAAAATGCAGAGGCAGATTTCAGCATAATCCTGGAACTCTGCTTCTGCACATCTGGAAAATGTAAGATAGAGAGAAATTGATGTGGTAGATTTCAGCATAATCTTTGAACTCTGCTTCTGCACATCTGGAGAATGTCAGCTAGAGAGAAAATGCAGAGGCTGATTTTAGCATAATCCTGGAACTCTGCTTCAGCACATCTGAAAAATCTCAGCTAGATAGGAATTTATGTGGTAGATTTCAGCATAATATTTGAACTCTGCTTCTTCACATCTGGAAAATGTCAGCTAGAGAGAAGTTTATGTGGCAGATTTCAGCATAATGCTGGAACTCTGCTTCTGCACATCTAGAAAATGTAAGCTAGAGAGAAATTGATGTCGTAGATTTCAGCATAATCTTGGAACTCTGCTTCCACACATCTAGAAAATGTCAGCTAGAAAGAAAATGCAGAGGCAGATTTCAGCATAATCTTTGAACTCTGCTTCCGCACATCTGGAAAATGTCAGCTAGAGAGAAATTGATGTGGTAGATTTCAGCATAATCTTTGTACTCTGCTTCTGCATATGTGGAAAACGTCAGCTAGAGAGAAATTGAGCTGGTAGATTTCAGCATAATCCTGGAACTCTGCTTCTGAGAATCTGGAAAAAGTCAGCTAGAAAGAAATTGATGTAGATTTCAGCATAATCCTGGAACTCTGCTTCTGCACATCTGGAAAAGTCAGCTAGAGATAAATTGCAAGGCAGAGTTCAGCATAATCCTGGAACTCTGCTTGTGCACATCTGGAAAATGTAAACTAGAGAGAAATTGATGTGGTAGATTTCAGCATAATCTTTGAACTCTGCTTCTGCACATCTGGAAAATGTCAGCTGGGGAAAATTTATGTGGTATATTTCAGCATAATCTTTGCTCTCTGCTTCTGAACATCTGGAAAATGTCAGCTAGAGAATAATTGCAAGGCTGATTTCAGCATAATCGTGGAACTCTGCTTCTGCACATCTGGAAAATGTAAGCTAGAAAATTGATGTGGTAGATTTCAGCATAATCTTTGAACTCTGCTTCCGCACTTCTGGAAAATGTCAGCTAGAGGGAAAATGCAGAGGCAGATTTCAGCATAATCCTGGAACTCTGCTTCTGCACATCTGGAAAATGTCAGCAAGAGAGAAATTGATGTGTTAGATTTCAGCATAGTCTTTGAACTCTGCTTGTCCACATCTGGAAATTTTCACCTTGAGAAAAATTGCAAGGCAGATTTCAGCATAATCCTGGAACTCTGCTTCTGCACATCTGGAAAATGTCAGCTAGAGGGAAAATGCAGAGGCAGATTTCAGCATAATCCTGGAACTCTGCTTCTGCACATCTGGAAAATGTAAGATAGAGAGAAATTGATGTGGTAGATTTCAGCATAATCTTTGAAATCTGCTTCTGCACATCTGGAGAATGTCAGCTAGAGAGAAAATGCAGAGGCTGATTTTAGCATAATCCTGGAACTCTGCTTCAGCACATCTGAAAAATCTCAGCTAGATAGGAATTTATGTGGTAGATTTCAGCATAATATTTGAACTCTGCTTCTTCACATCTGGAAAATGTCAGCTAGAGAGAAGTTTATGTGGCAGATTTCAGCATAATGCTGGAACTCTACTTCTGCACATCTAGAAAATGTAAGCTAGAGAGAAATTGATGTCGTAGTTTTCAGCATAATTTTGGAACTCTGCTTCCACACATCTAGAAAATGTCAGCTATGAAGAAAATGCAGAGGCAGATTTCAGCATAATCTTTGAACTCTGCTTCCGCACATCTGGAAAATGTCAGCTAGAGAGAAATTGATGTGGTAGATTTCAGCATAATCTTTGTACTCTGCTTCTGCATATGTGGAAAACGTCAGCTAGAGAGAAATTGAGCTGGTAGATTTCAGCATAATCTTTGAACTCTGCTTCTGCACATCTAGAAAATATAAGCTACAGAGAAATTGATGTCGTAGATTTCAGCATAATCTTGGAACTCTGCTTCCACACATCTAGAAAATGTCAGCTAGAAAGAAAATGCAGAGGCAGATTTCAGCATAATCTTTGAACTCTGCTTCCACACATCTGGAAAATGTCAGCTAGAGAGAAATTGATGTGGTAGATTTCAGCATAATCTTTGTACTCTGCTTCTGCATATGTGGAAAACGTCAGCTAGAGAGAAATTGAGCTGGTAGATTTCAGCATAATCCTGGAACTCTGCTTCTGAGAATCTGGAAAATGTCAGCTAGAAAGAAATTGATGTAGATTTCAGCATAATCCTGGAACTCTGCTTCTGCACATCTGGAAAAGTCAGCTAGAGATAAATTGCAAGGCAGAGTTCAGCATAATCCTGGAACTCTGCTTCTGCACATCTGGAAAAGTCACCTAGAGAGAAATTGATGTAGTGGTTACAGCAAAACCCTGGCACTCTGCTTCTGCACATCTGGAAAAGTCAGCTAGAGAGAAATTGATGTGGTGGTTTTCAGCACAATCCTGGAACTCTGGTTCTGCAAATCTGGAAAATGTCAGCTAGAGGGAAAATGCAGAGGCAGATTTCAGCATAATCCTTGAACTCTGCTTCTGCACATCTGGAAAATGTAAGATAGAGAGAAATTGATGTGGTAGATTTCAGCATAATCTTTGAACTCTGCTTCTGCACATCTGGAGAATGTCAGCTAGAGAGAAAATGCAGAGGCAGATTTCAGCATAATCTTTGAACTCTGCTTCCGCACATCTGGAAAATGTCAGCTAGAGAGAAATTGATGTGGTAGATTTCAGCATAATCTTTGTACTCTGCTTCTGCATATGTGGAAAACGTCAGCTAGAGAGAAATTGAGCTGGTAGATTTCAGCATAATCCTGGAAGTCTGCTTCTGAGAATCTGGAAAATGTCAGCTAGAAAAAATTGATGTAGATTTCAGCATAATCCTGGAACTCTGCTTCTGCACATCTGGAAAAGTCAGCTAGAGATAAATTGCAAGGCAGAGTTCAGCATAATCCTGGAACTCTGCTTGTGCACATCTGGAAAATGTAAACTAGAGAGAAATTGATGTGGTAGATTTCAGCATAATCTTTGAACTCTGCTTCTGCACATCTGGAAAATGTCAGCTGGGGAAAATTTATGTGGTATATTTCAACATAATCTTTGCTCTCTGCTTCTGAACATCTGGAAAATGTCAGCTAGAGAATAATTGCAAGGCTGATTTCAGCATAATCGTGGAACTCTGCTTCTGCACATCTGGAAAATGTAAGCTAGAAAATTGATGTGGTAGATTTCAGCATAATATTTGAACTCTGCTTCCGCACATCTGGAAAATGTCAGCTAGAGGGAAAATGCAGAGGCAGATTTCAGCATAATCCTGGAACTCTGCTTCTGCACATCTGGAAAATGTCAGCAAGAGAGAAATTGATGTGTTAGATTTCAGCATAGTCTTTGAACTCTGCTTGTCCACATCTGGAAATTTTCACCTTGAGAAAAATTGCAAGGCAGATTTCAGCATAATCCTGGAACTCTGCTTCTGCACATCTGGAAAATGTAAGATAGAGAGAAATTGATGTGGTAGATTTCAGCATAATCTTTGAACTCTGCTTCTGCACATCTGGAGAATGTCAGCTAGAGAGAAAATGCAGAGGCTGATTTCAGCATAATCCTGGAACTCTGCTTCAGCACATCTGAAAAATGTCAGCTAGATAGGAATTTATGTGGTAGATTTCAGCATAATATTTGAACTCTGCTTCTTCACATCTGGAAAATGTCAGCTAGAGAGAAGTTTATGTGGCAGATTTCAGCATAATGCTGGAACTCTGCTTCTGCACATCTAGAAAATGTAAGCTAGAGAGAAATTGATGTCGTAGATTTCAGCATAATCCTGGAAATCTGCTTCTGCACATCTGGAAAAGTCAGCTAGAGATAAATTGCAAGGCAGAGTTCAGCATAATCCTGGAACTCTGCTTCTGCACATCTGGAAAATGTAAGATAGAGAGAAATTGATGTGGTAGATTTCAGCATAATCTTTGAACTCTGCTTCTGCACATCTGGAGAATGTCAGCTAGAGAGAAAATGCAGAGGCAGATTTCAGCATAATCTTTGAACTCTGCTTCCGCACATCTGGAAAATGTCAGCTAGAGAGAAATTGATGTGGTAGATTTCAGCATAATCTTTGTACTCTGCTTCTGCATATGTGGAAAACGTCAGCTAGAGAGAAATTGAGCTGGTAGATTTCAGCATAATCCTGGAAGTCTGCTTCTGAGAATCTGGAAAATGTCAGCTAGAAAAAATTGATGTAGATTTCAGCATAATCCTGGAACTCTGCTTCTGCACATCTGGAAAAGTCAGCTAGAGATAAATTGCAAGGCAGAGTTCAGCATAATCCTGGAACTCTGCTTGTGCACATCTGGAAAATGTAAACTAGAGAGAAATTGATGTGGTAGATTTCAGCATAATCTTTGAACTCTGCTTCTGCACATCTGGAAAATGTCAGCTGGGGAAAATTTATGTGGTATATTTCAACATAATCTTTGCTCTCTGCTTCTGAACATCTGGAAAATGTCAGCTAGAGAATAATTGCAAGGCTGATTTCAGCATAATCGTGGAACTCTGCTTCTGCACATCTGGAAAATGTAAGCTAGAAAATTGATGTGGTAGATTTCAGCATAATATTTGAACTCTGCTTCCGCACATCTGGAAAATGTCAGCTAGAGGGAAAATGCAGAGGCAGATTTCAGCATAATCCTGGAACTCTGCTTCTGCACATCTGGAAAATGTCAGCAAGAGAGAAATTGATGTGTTAGATTTCAGCATAGTCTTTGAACTCTGCTTGTCCACATCTGGAAATTTTCACCTTGAGAAAAATTGCAAGGCAGATTTCAGCATAATCCTGGAACTCTGCTTCTGCACATCTGGAAAATGTAAGATAGAGAGAAATTGATGTGGTAGATTTCAGCATAATCTTTGAACTCTGCTTCTGCACATCTGGAGAATGTCAGCTAGAGAGAAAATGCAGAGGCTGATTTCAGCATAATCCTGGAACTCTGCTTCAGCACATCTGAAAAATGTCAGCTAGATAGGAATTTATGTGGTAGATTTCAGCATAATATTTGAACTCTGCTTCTTCACATCTGGAAAATGTCAGCTAGAGAGAAGTTTATGTGGCAGATTTCAGCATAATGCTGGAACTCTGCTTCTGCACATCTAGAAAATGTAAGCTAGAGAGAAATTGATGTCGTAGATTTCAGCATAATCCTGGAAATCTGCTTCTGCACATCTGGAAAAGTCAGCTAGAGATAAATTGCAAGGCAGAGTTCAGCATAATCCTGGAACTCTGCTTCTGCACATCTGGAAAAGTCACCTAGAGAGAAATTGATGTAGTGGTTACAGCAAAACCCTGGCACTCTGCTTCTGCACATCTGGAAAAGTCAGCTAGAGAGAAATTGATGTGGTGGTTTTCAGCACAATCCTGGAACTCTGCTTCTGCAAATCTGGAAAATGTCAGCTAGAGGGAAAATGCAGAGGCAGATTTCAGCATAATCCTGGAACTCTGCTTCTGCACATCTGGAAAATGTAAGATAGAGAGAAATTGATGTGGTAGATTTCAGCATAATCTTTGAACTCTGCTTCTGCACATCTGGAGAATGTCAGCTAGAGAGAAAATGCACAGGCAGATTTCAGCATAATCTTTGAACTCTGCTTCCGCACATCTGGAAAATGTCAGCTAGAGAGAAATTGATGTGGTAGATTTCAGCATAATCTTTGTACTCTGCTTCTGCATATGTGGAAAACGTCAGCTAGAGAGAAATTGAGCTGGTAGATTTCAGCATAATCCTGGAACTCTGCTTCTGAGAATCTGGAAAATGTCAGCTAGAGAATAATTGCAAGGCTGATTTCAGCATAATCGTGGAACTCTGCTTCTGCACATCTGGAAAATGTAAGCTAGAAAATTGATGTGGTAGATTTCAGCATAATCTTTGAACTCTGCTTCCGCACATCTGGAAAATGTCAGCTAGAGAGAAAATGCAGAGGCAGATTTCAGCATAATCCTGGAACTCTGCTTCTGCACATCTGGAAAATGTCAGCAAGAGAGAAATTGATGTGTTAGATTTCAACATAGTCTTTGAACTCTGCTTGTCCACATCTGGAAAGTTTCACCTTGAGAAAAATTGCAAGGCAGATTTCAGCATAATCCTGGAACTCTGCTTCTGCACATCTGGAAAATGTAAGATAGAGAGAAATTGATGTGGTAGATTTCAGCATAATCTTTGAACTCTGCTTCTGCACATCTGGAGAATGTCAGCTAGAGAGAAAATGCAGAGGCTGATTTCAGCATAATCCTGGAACTCTGCTTCAGCACATCTGAAAAATGTCAGCTAGATAGGAATTTATGTGGTAGATTTCAGCATAATATTTGAACTCTGCTTCTTCACATCTGGAAAATGTCAGCTAGAGAGAAGTTTATGTGGCAGATTTCAGCATAATGCTGGAACTCTGCTTCTGCACATCTAGAAAATGTAAGCTAGAGAGAAATTGATGTCGTAGATTTCAGCATAATCCTGGAAATCTGCTTCTGCACATCTGGAAAAGTCAGCTAGAGATAAATTGCAAGGCAGAGTTCAGCATAATCCTGGAACTCTGCTTCTGCACATCTGGAAAAGTCACCTAGAGAGAAATTGATGTAGTGGTTACAGCAAAACCCTGGCACTCTGCTTCTGCACATCTGGAAAAGTCAGCTAGAGAGAAATTGATGTGGTGGTTTTCAGCACAACCCTGGAACTCTGCTTCTGCATGTCTGGAAAACGTCAGCTAGAGAGAAATTGAGCTGGTAGATTTCAGCATAATCCTGGAACTCTGCTTCTGAGAATCTGGAAAATGTCAGCTAGAAAGAAATTGATGGAGATTTCAGCATAATCCTGGAACTCTGCTTCTGAGAATCTGGAAAATGTCAGCTAGAAAGAAATTGATGGAGATTTCAGCATAATCCTGGAACTCTGCTTCTGTACGTTTGGAAAATGTCAGCTAGAGAAAACGTGCAAGGCATATTTCAGCATAATCCTGGAACTCTGCTTCTGAGAATCTGGAAAATGTCAGCTAGAAAGAAATTGATGTAGATTTCAGCATAATCCTGGAACTCTGCCTCTGCACATCTGGAAAGTCAGCTAGAGAGAAATTGATGTCGTACATTTCAGCATAATCTTGCAACTCTGCTTTTTCACATCTGGAAAATGTCAGCTAGAGGGAAAATGCAGACGCAGATTTCAGCATAATCCTGGAACTCTGCTTCTGCACATCTGGAAAATGTCAGCTAGAAAGAAATTGATGTAGATTTCAGCATAATCCTGGAACTCTGCTTCAGCACAACTGAAAAATGTCAGCTAGATAGGAATTTATGTGGTAGATTTCAGCATAATCTTTGAACTCTGCTTCTTCACATTTGGAAAATGTAAGCTAGAGAGAAATTGATGTCGTAGATTTCAGCATAATTTTGGAACTCTGCTTCCACACATCTAGAAAATGTCAGCTAGAAAGAAAATGCAGAGGCAGATTTCAGCATAATCCTGGAACTCTGCTTCAGCACATCTGAAAAATGTCAGCTAGATAGGAATTTATGTGGTAGATTTCAGCATAATATTTGAACTCTGCTTCTTCACATCTGGAAAATGTCAGCTAGAGAGAAGTTTATGTGGCAGATTTCAGCATAATGCTGGAACTCTGCTTCTGCACATCTAGAAAATGTAAGCTAGAGAGAAATTGATGTCGTAGATTTCAGCATAATCTTGGAACTCTGCTTCCACACATCTAGAAAATGTCAGCTAGAAAGAAAATGCAGAGGCAGATTTCAGCATAATCTTTGAACTCTGCTTCCGCACATCTGGAAAATGTCAGCTAGAGGGGAAATGCAGAGGCAGATTTCAGCATAATACTGGAACTCTGCTTCTGCACATCTGGAAAATGTAAACTAGAGAGAAATTGATGTGGTAGATTTCAGCATAATCTTTGAACTCTGCTTCTGCACATCTAGAAAATATAAGCTACAGAGAAATTGATGTCGTAGATTTCAGCATAATCTTGGAACTCTGCTTCCACACATCTAGAAAATGTCAGCTAGAAAGAAAATGCAGAGGCAGATTTCAGCATAATCTTTGAACTCTGCTTCCACACATCTGGAAAATGTCAGCTAGAGAGAAATTGATGTGGTAGATTTCAGCATAATCTTTGTACTCTGCTTCTGCATATGTGGAAAACGTCAGCTAGAGAGAAATTGAGCTGGTAGATTTCAGCATAATCCTGGAACTCTGCTTCTGAGAATCTGGAAAATGTCAGCTAGAAAGAAATTGATGTAGATTTCAGCATAATCCTGGAACTCTGCTTCTGCACATCTGGAAAAGTCAGCTAGAGATAAATTGCAAGGCAGAGTTCAGCATAATCCTGGAACTCTGCTTCTGCACATCTGGAAAAGTCACCTAGAGAGAAATTGATGTAGTGGTTACAGCAAAACCCTGGCACTCTGCTTCTGCACATCTGGAAAAGTCAGCTAGAGAGAAATTGATGTGGTGGTTTTCAGCACAATCCTGGAACTCTGCTTCTGCAAATCTGGAAAATGTCAGCTAGAGGGAAAATGCAGAGGCAGATTTCAGCATAATCCTGGAACTCTGCTTCTGCACATCTGGAAAATGTAAGATAGAGAGAAATTGATGTGGTAGATTTCAGCATAATCTTTGAACTCTGCTTCTGCACATCTGGAGAATGTCAGCTAGAGAGAAAATGCACAGGCAGATTTCAGCATAATCTTTGAACTCTGCTTCCGCACATCTGGAAAATGTCAGCTAGAGAGAAATTGATGTGGTAGATTTCAGCATAATCTTTGTACTCTGCTTCTGCATATGTGGAAAACGTCAGCTAGAGAGAAATTGAGCTGGTAGATTTCAGCATAATCCTGGAACTCTGCTTCTGAGAATCTGGAAAATGTCAGCTAGAGAATAATTGCAAGGCTGATTTCAGCATAATCGTGGAACTCTGCTTCTGCACATCTGGAAAATGTAAGCTAGAAAATTGATGTGGTAGATTTCAGCATAATCTTTGAACTCTGCTTCCGCACATCTGGAAAATGTCAGCTAGAGGGAAAATGCAGAGGCAGATTTCAGCATAATCCTGGAACTCTGCTTCTGCACATCTGGAAAATGTCAGCAAGAGAGAAATTGATGTGTTAGATTTCAGCATAGTCTTTGAACTCTGCTTGTCCACATCTGGAAAGTTTCACCTTGAGAAAAATTGCAAGGCAGATTTCAGCATAATCCTGGAACTCTGCTTCTGCACATCTGGAAAATGTAAGATAGAGAGAAATGGATGTGGTAGATTTCAGCATAATCTTTGAACTCTGCTTCTGCACATCTGGAGAATGTCAGCTAGAGAGAAAATGCAGAGGCTGATTTCAGCATAATCCTGGAACTCTGCTTCAGCACATCTGGAAAATGTCAGCTAGATAGGAATTTATGTGGTAGATTTCAGCATAAAATTTGAACTCTGCTTCTTCACATCTGGAAAATGTCAGCTAGAGAGAAGTTTATGTGGCAGATTTCAGCATAATGCTGGAACTCTGCTTCTGCACATCTAGAAAATGTAAGCTAGAGAGAAATTGATGTCGTAGATTTCAGCATAATCCTGGAAATCTGCTTCTGCACATCTGGAAAAGTCAGCTAGAGATAAATTGCAAGGCAGAGTTCAGCATAATCCTGGAACTCTGCTTCTGCACATCTGGAAAAGTCACCTAGAGAGAAATTGATGTAGTGGTTACAGCAAAACCCTGGCACTCTGCTTCTGCACATCTGGAAAAGTCAGCTAGAGAGAAATTGATGTGGTGGTTTTCAGCACAACCCTGGAACTCTGCTTCTGCATGTCTGGAAAACGTCAGCTAGAGAGAAATTGAGCTGGTAGATTTCAGCATAATCCTGGAACTCTGCTTCTGAGAATCTGGAAAATGTCAGCTAGAAAGAAATTGATGGAGATTTCAGCATAATCCTGGAACTCTGCTTCTGAGAATCTGGAAAATGTCAGCTAGAAAGAAATTGATGGAGATTTCAGCATAATCCTGGAACTCTGCTTCTGTACGTTTGGAAAATGTCAGCTAGAGAAAACGTGCAAGGCATATTTCAGCATAATCTTGGAACTCTGCTTCTTCACATCTGGAAAATGTCAGCTAGAGAGAAATTGATTAGGTAGATTTCAGCATAATCCTGGAACTCTGCCTCTGCACATCTGTAAAGTCAGCTAGAGAGAAATTGATGTCGTACATTTCAGCATAATCTTGCAACTCTGCTTTTTCACATCTGGAAAATGTCAGCTAGAGGGAAAATGCAGACGCAGATTTCAGCATAATCCTGGAACTCTGCTTCTGCACATCTGGAAAATGTCAGCTAGAAAGAAATTGATGTAGATTTCAGCATAATCCTGGAACTCTGCTTCAGCACAACTGAAAAATGTCAGCTAGATAGGAATTTATGTGGTAGATTTCAGCATAATCTTTGAACTCTGCTTCTTCACATTTGGAAAATGTAAGCTAGAGAGAAATTGATGTCGTAGATTTCAGCATAATTTTGGAACTCTGCTTCCACACATCTAGAAAATGTCAGCTAGAAAGAAAATGCAGAGGCAGATTTCAGCATAATCCTGGAACTCTGCTTCAGCACATCTGAAAAATGTCAGCTAGATAGGAATTTATGTGGTAGATTTCAGCATAATATTTGAACTCTGCTTCTTCACATCTGGAAAATGTCAGCTAGAGAGAAGTTTATGTGGCAGATTTCAGCATAATGCTGGAACTCTGCTTCTGCACATCTAGAAAATGTAAGCTAGAGAGAAATTGATGTCGTAGATTTCAGCATAATCTTGGAACTCTGCTTCCACACATCTAGAAAATGTCAGCTAGAAAGAAAATGCAGAGGCAGATTTCAGCATAATCTTTGAACTCTGCTTCCGCACATCTGGAAAATGTCAGCTAGAGGGGAAATGCAGAGGCAGATTTCAGCATAATACTGGAACTCTGCTTCTGCACATCTGGAAAATGTAAACTAGAGAGAAATTGATGTGGTAGATTTCAGCATAATCTTTGAACTCTGCTTCTGCACATCTAGAAAATATAAGCTACAGAGAAATTGATGTCGTAGATTTCAGCATAATCTTGGAACTCTGCTTCCACACATCTGGAAAATGTCAGCTAGAGAGAAATTGATGTGGTAGATTTCAGCATAATCTTTGTACTCTGCTTCTGCATATGTGGAAAACGTCAGCTAGAGAGAAATTGAGCTGGTAGATTTCAGCATAATCCTGGAACTCTGCTTCTGAGAATCTGGAAAATGTCAGCTAGAAAGAAATTGATGTAGATTTCAGCATAATCCTGGAACTCTGCTTCTGCACATCTGGAAAAGTCAGCTAGAGATAAATTGCAAGGCAGAGTTCAGCATAATCCTGGAACTCTGCTTCTGCACATCTGGAAAAGTCACCTAGAGAGAAATTGATGTAGTGGTTACAGCAAAACCCTGGCACTCTGCTTCTGCACATCTGGAAAAGTCAGCTAGATAGGAATTTATGTTGTAGATTTCAGCATAATATTTGAACTCTGCTTCTGCACATCTAGAAAATGTAAGCTAGAGAGAAATTGATGTCGTAGATTTCAGCATAATCCTGGAACTCTGCTTCTGCACATCTGGAAAATGTCAGCTAGAAAGAAATTGATGTAGATTTCAGCATAATCCTGGAACTCTGCTTCAGCACAACTGAAAAATGTCAGCTAGATAGGAATTTATGTGGTAGATTTCAGCATAATCTTTGAACTCTGCTTCTTCACATTTGGAAAATGTAAGCTAGAGAGAAATTGATGTCGTAGATTTCAGCATAATTTTGGAACTCTGCTTCCACACATCTAGAAAATGTCAGCTAGAAAGAAAATGCAGAGGCAGATTTCAGCATAATCCTGGAACTCTGCTTCAGCACATCTGAAAAATGTCAGCTAGATAGGAATTTATGTGGTAGATTTCAGCATAATATTTGAACTCTGCTTCTTCACATCTGGAAAATGTCAGCTAGAGAGAAGTTTATGTGGCAGATTTCAGCATAATGCTGGAACTCTGCTTCTGCACATCTAGAAAATGTAAGCTAGAGAGAAATTGATGTCGTAGATTTCAGCATAATCTTGGAACTCTGCTTCCACACATCTAGAAAATGTCAGCTAGAAAGAAAATGCAGAGGCAGATTTCAGCATAATCTTTGAACTCTGCTTCCGCACATCTGGAAAATGTCAGCTAGAGGGGAAATGCAGAGGCAGATTTCAGCATAATACTGGAACTCTGCTTCTGCACATCTGGAAAATGTAAACTAGAGAGAAATTGATGTGGTAGATTTCAGCATAATCTTTGAACTCTGCTTCTGCACATCTAGAAAATATAAGCTACAGAGAAATTGATGTCGTAGATTTCAGCATAATCTTGGAACTCTGCTTCCACACATCTGGAAAATGTCAGCTAGAGAGAAATTGATGTGGTAGATTTCAGCATAATCTTTGTACTCTGCTTCTGCATATGTGGAAAACGTCAGCTAGAGAGAAATTGAGCTGGTAGATTTCAGCATAATCCTGGAACTCTGCTTCTGAGAATCTGGAAAATGTCAGCTAGAAAGAAATTGATGTAGATTTCAGCATAATCCTGGAACTCTGCTTCTGCACATCTGGAAAAGTCAGCTAGAGATAAATTGCAAGGCAGAGTTCAGCATAATCCTGGAACTCTGCTTCTGCACATCTGGAAAAGTCACCTAGAGAGAAATTGATGTAGTGGTTACAGCAAAACCCTGGCACTCTGCTTCTGCACATCTGGAAAAGTCAGCTAGATAGGAATTTATGTTGTAGATTTCAGCATAATATTTGAACTCTGCTTCTGCACATCTAGAAAATGTAAGCTAGAGAGAAATTGATGTCGTAGATTTCAGCATAATCCTGGAAATCTGCTTCTGCACATCTGGAAAAGTCAGCTAGAGATAAATTGCAAGGCAGAGTTCAGCATAATCCTGGAACTCTGCTTCTGCACATCTGGAAAAGTCACCTAGAGAGAAATTGATGTAGTGGTTACAGCAAAACCCTGGCACTCTGCTTCTGCACATCTGGAAAAGTCAGCTAGAGAGAAATTGATGTGGTGGTTTTCAGCACAATCCTGGAACTCTGCTTCTGCAAATCTGGAAAATGTCAGCTAGAGGGAAAATGCAGAGGCAGATTTCAGCATAATCCTTGAACTCTGCTTCTGCACATCTGGAAAATGTAAGATAGAGAGAAATTGATGTGGTAGATTTCAGCATAATCTTTGAACTCTGCTTCTGCACATCTGGAGAATGTCAGCTAGAGAGAAAATGCAGAGGCAGATTTCAGCATAATCTTTGAACTCTGCTTCCGCACATCTGGAAAATGTCAGCTAGAGAGAAATTGATGTGGTAGATTTCAGCATAATCTTTGTACTCTGCTTCTGCATATGTGGAAAACGTCAGCTAGAGAGAAATTGAGCTGGTAGATTTCAGCATAATCCTGGAACTCTGCTTCTGAGAATCTGGAAAATGTCAGCTAGAAAAAATTGATGTAGATTTCAGCATAATCCTGGAACTCTGCTTCTGCACATCTGGAAAAGTCAGCTAGAGATAAATTGCAAGGCAGAGTTCAGCATAATCCTGGAACTCTGCTTGTGCACATCTGGAAAATGTAAACTAGAGAGAAATTGATGTGGTAGATTTCAGCATAATCTTTGAACTCTGCTTCTGCACATCTGGAAAATGTCAGCTGGGGAAAATTTATGTGGTATATTTCAGCATAATCTTTGCTCTCTGCTTCTGAACATCTGGAAAATGTCAGCTAGAGAATAATTGCAAGGCTGATTTCAGCATAATCGTGGAACTCTGCTTCTGCACATCTGGAAAATGTAAGCTAGAAAATTGATGTGGTAGATTTCAGCATAATATTTGAACTCTGCTTCCGCACATCTGGAAAATGTCAGCTAGAGGGAAAATGCAGAGGCAGATTTCAGCATAATCCTGGAACTCTGCTTCTGCACATCTGGAAAATGTCAGCAAGAGAGAAATTGATGTGTTAGATTTCAGCATAGTCTTTGAACTCTGCTTGTCCACATCTGGAAATTTTCACCTTGAGAAAAATTGCAAGGCAGATTTCAGCATAATCCTGGAACTCTGCTTCTGCACATCTGAAAAATGTAAGATAGAGAGAAATTGATGTGGTAGATTTCAGCATAATCTTTGAACTCTGCTTCTGCACATCTGGAGAATGTCAGCTAGAGAGAAAATGCAGAGGCTGATTTCAGCATAATCCTGGAACTCTGCTTCAGCACATCTGAAAAATGTCAGCTAGATAGGAATTTATGTGGTAGATTTCAGCATAATATTTGAACTCTGCTTCTTCACATCTGGAAAATGACAGCTAGAGAGAAGTTTATGTGGCAGATTTCAGCATAATGCTGGAACTCTGCTTCTGCACATCTAGAAAATGTAAGCTAGAGAGAAATTGATGTCGTAGATTTCAGCATAATCCTGGAAATCTGCTTCTGCACACCTGGAAAAGTCAGCTAGAGATAAATTGCAAGGCAGAGTTCAGCATAATCCTGGAACTCTGCTTCTGCACATCTGGAAAAGTCACCTAGAGAGAAATTGATGTAGTGGTTACAGCAAAACCCTGGCACTCTGCTTCTGCACATCTGGAAAAGTCAGCTAGAGAGAAATTGATGTGGTGGTTTTCAGCACAATCCTGGAACTCTGCTTCTGCACATCTGGAAAATGTCAGCTAGAGGGAAAATGCAGAGGCAGATTTCAGCATAATCCTGGAACTCTGCTTCTGCACATCTGGAAAATGTAAGATAGAGAGAAATTGATGTGGTAGATTTCAGCATAATCTTTGAACTCTGCTTCTGCACATCTGGAGAATGTCAGCTAGAGAGAAAATGCAGAGGCTGATTTTAGCATAATCCTGGAACTCTGCTTCAGCACATCTGAAAAATCTCAGCTAGATAGGAATTTATGTGGTAGATTTCAGCATAATATTTGAACTCTGCTTCTTCACATCTGGAAAATGTCAGCTAGAGAATAATTGCAAGGCTGATTTCAGCATAATCGTGGAACTCTGCTTCTGCACATCTGGAAAATGTAAGCTAGAAAATTGATGTGGTAGATTTCAGCATAATATTTGAACTCTGCTTCCGCACATCTGGAAAATGTCAGCTAGAGGGAAAATGCAGAGGCAGATTTCAGCATAATCCTGGAACTCTGCTTCTGCACATCTGGAAAATGTCAGCAAGAGAGAAATTGATGTGTTAGATTTCAGCATAGTCTTTGAACTCTGCTTGTCCACATCTGGAAATTTTCACCTTGAGAAAAATTGCAAGGCAGATTTCAGCATAATCCTGGAACTCTGCTTCTGCACATCTGGAAAATGTAAGATAGAGAGAAATTGATGTGGTAGATTTCAGCATAATCTTTGAACTCTGCTTCTGCACATCTGGAGAATGTCAGCTAGAGAGAAAATGCAGAGGCTGATTTCAGCATAATCCTGGAACTCTGCTTCAGCACTTCTGAAAAATGTCAGCTAGATAGGAATTTATGTGGTAGATTTCAGCATAATATTTGAACTCTGCTTCTTCACATCTGGAAAATGTCAGCTAGAGAGAAGTTTATGTGGCAGATTTCAGCATAATGCTGGAACTCTGCTTCTGCACATCTAGAAAATGTAAGCTAGAGAGAAATTGATGTCGTAGATTTCAGCATAATCCTGGAAATCTGCTTCTGCACATCTGGAAAAGTCAGCTAGAGATAAATTGCAAGGCAGAGTTCAGCATAATCCTGGAACTCTGCTTCTGCACATCTGGAAAAGTCACCTAGAGAGAAATTGATGTATTGGTTACAGCAAAACCCTGGCACTCTGCTTCTGCACATCTGGAAAATGTCAGCTAGAGGGAAAATGCAGAGGCAGATTTCAGCATAATCCTGGAACTCTGCTTCTGCACATCTGGAAAATCTAAGATAGAGAGAAATTGATGTGGTAGATTTCAGCATAATCTTTGAACTCTGCTTCTGCACATCTGGAGAATGTCAGCTAGAGAGAAAATGCAGAGGCTGATTTTAGCATAATCCTGGAACTCTGCTTCAGCACAACTGAAAAATGTCAGCTAGATAGGAATTTATGTGGTAGATTTCAGCATAATCTTTGAACTCTGCTTCTTCACATTTGGAAAATGTAAGCTAGAGAGAAATTGATGTCGTAGATTTCAGCATAATTTTGGAACTCTGCTTCCACACATCTAGAAAATGTCAGCTAGAAAGAAAATGCAGAGGCAGATTTCAGCATAATCCTGGAACTCTGCTTCAGCACATCTGAAAAATGTCAGCTAGATAGGAATTTATGTGGTAGATTTCAGCATAATATTTGAACTCTGCTTCTTCACATCTGGAAAATGTCAGCTAGAGAGAAGTTTATGTGGCAGATTTCAGCATAATGCTGGAACTCTGCTTCTGCACATCTAGAAAATGTAAGCTAGAGAGAAATTGATGTCGTAGATTTCAGCATAATCTTGGAACTCTGCTTCCACACATCTAGAAAATGTCAGCTAGAAAGAAAATGCAGAGGCAGATTTCAGCATAATCTTTGAACTCTGCTTCCGCACATCTGGAAAATGTCAGCTAGAGGGGAAATGCAGAGGCAGATTTCAGCATAATACTGGAACTCTGCTTCTGCACATCTGGAAAATGTAAACTAGAGAGAAATTGATGTGGTAGATTTCAGCATAATCTTTGAACTCTGCTTCTGCACATCTAGAAAATATAAGCTACAGAGAAATTGATGTCGTAGATTTCAGCATAATCTTGGAACTCTGCTTCCACACATCTAGAAAATGTCAGCTAGAAAGAAAATGCAGAGGCAGATTTCAGCATAATCTTTGAACTCTGCTTCCACACATCTGGAAAATGTCAGCTAGAGAGAAATTGATGTGGTAGATTTCAGCAAAATCTTTGTACTCTGCTTCTGCATATGTGGAAAACGTCAGCTAGAGAGAAATTGAGCTGGTAGATTTCAGCATAATCCTGGAACTCTGCTTCTGAGAATCTGGAAAATGTCAGCTAGAAAGAAATTGATGTAGATTTCAGCATAATCCTGGAACTCTGCTTCTGCACATCTGGAAAAGTCAGCTAGAGATAAATTGCAGGGCAGAGTTCAGCATAATCCTGGAACTCTGCTTCTGCACATCTGGAAAAGTCACCTAGAGAGAAATTGATGTAGTGGTTACAGCAAAACCCTGGCACTCTGCTTCTGCACATCTGGAAAAGTCAGCTAGAGAGAAATTGATGTGGTGGTTTTCAGCACAATCCTGGAACTCTGCTTCTGCAAATCTGGAAAATGTCAGCTAGAGGGAAAATGCAGAGGCAGATTTCAGCATAATCCTTGAACTCTGCTTCTGCACATCTGGAAAATGTAAGATAGAGAGAAATTGATGTGGTAGATTTCAGCATAATCTTTGAACTCTGCTTCTGCACATCTGGAGAATGTCAGCTAGAGAGAAAATGCAGAGGCAGATTTCAGCATAATCTTTGAACTCTGCTTCCGCACATCTGGAAAATGTCAGCTAGAGAGAAATTGATGTGGTAGATTTCAGCATAATCTTTGTACTCTGCTTCTGCATATGTGGAAAACGTCAGCTAGAGAGAAATTGAGCTGGTAGATTTCAGCATAATCCTGGAACTCTGCTTCTGAGAATCTGGAAAATGTCAGCTAGAAAAAATTGATGTAGATTTCAGCATAATCCTGGAACTCTGCTTCTGCACATCTGGAAAAGTCAGCTAGAGATAAATTGCAAGGCAGAGTTCAGCATAATCCTGGAACTCTGCTTGTGCACATCTGGAAAATGTAAACTAGAGAGAAATTGATGTGGTAGATTTCAGCATAATCTTTGAACTCTGCTTCTGCACATCTAGAAAATGTCAGCTGGGGAAAATTTATGTGGTATATTTCAGCATAATCTTTGCTCTCTGCTTCTGAACATCTGGAAAATGTCAGCTAGAGAATAATTGCAAGGCTGATTTCAGCATAATCGTGGAACTCTGCTTCTGCACATCTGGAAAATGTAAGCTAGAAAATTGATGTGGTAGATTTCAGCATAATATTTGAACTCTGCTTCCGCACATCTGGAAAATGTCAGCTAGAGGGAAAATGCAGAGGCAGATTTCAGCATAATCCTGGAACTCTGCTTCTGCACATCTGGAAAATGTCAGCAAGAGAGAAATTGATGTGTTAGATTTCAGCATAGTCTTTGAACTCTGCTTGTCCACATCTGGAAATTTTCACCTTGAGAAAAATTGCAAGGCAGATTTCAGCATAATCCTGGAACTCTGCTTCTGCACATCTGGAAAATGTAAGATAGAGAGAAATTGATGTGGTAGATTTCAGCATAATCTTTGAACTCTGCTTCTGCACATCTGGAGAATGTCAGCTAGAGAGAAAATGCAGAGGCTGCTTTCAGCATAATCTTGGAACTCTGCTTCAGCACATCTGAAAAATGTCAGCTAGATAGGAAATTATGTGGTAGATTTCAGCATAATATTTGAACTCTGCTTCTTCACATCTGGAAAATGTCAGCTAGAGAGAAGTTTATGTGGCAGATTTCAGCATAATGCTGGAACTCTGCTTCTGCACATCTAGAAAATGTAAGCTAGAGAGAAATTGATGTCGTAGATTTCAGCATAATCCTGGAAATCTGCTTCTGCACATCTGGAAAAGTCAGCTAGAGATAAATTGCAAGGCAGAGTTCAGCATAATCCTGGAACTCTGCTTCTGCACATCTGGAAAAGTCACCTAGAGAGAAATTGATATAGTGGTTACAGCAAAACCCTGGCACTCTGCTTCTGCACATCTGGAAAAGTCAGCTAGAGAGAAATTGATGTGGTGGTTTTCAGCACAATCCTGGAACTCTGCTTCTGCACATCTGGAAAATGTCAGCTAGAGGGAAAATGCAGAGGCAGATTTCAGCATAATCCTGGAACTCTGCTTCTGCACATCTGGAAAATGTAAGCTAGAGAGAAATTGATGTGGTAGATTTCAGCATAATCTTTGAACTCTGCTTCTGCACATCTGGAGAATGTCAGCTAGAGAGAAAATGCAGAGGCTGATTTTAGCATAATCCTGGAACTCTGCTTCAGCACATCTGAAAAATCTCAGCTAGATAGGAATTTATGTGGTAGATTTCAGCATAATATTTGAACTCTGCTTCTTCACATCTGGAAAATGTCAGCTAGAGAATAATTGCAAGGCTGATTTCACCATAATCGTGGAACTCTGCTTCTGCACATCTGGAAAATGTAAGCTAGAAAATTGATGTGGTAGATTTCAGCATAATATTTGAACTCTGCTTCCGCACATCTGGAAAATGTCAGCTAGAGGGAAAATGCAGAGGCAGATTTCAGCATAATCCTGGAACTCTGCTTCTGCACATCTGGAAAATGTCAGCAAGAGAGAAATTGATGTGTTAGATTTCAGCATAGTCTTTGAACTCTGCTTGTCCACATCTGGAAATTTTCACCTTGAGAAAAATTGCAAGGCAGATTTCAGCATAATCCTGGAACTCTGCTTCTGCACATCTGGAAAATGTAAGATAGAGAGAAATTGATGTGGTAGATTTCAGCATAATCTTTGAACTCTGCTTCTGCACATCTGGAGAATGTCAGCTAGAGAGAAAATGCAGAGGCTGATTTCAGCATAATCCTGGAACTCTGCTTCAGCACATCTGAAAAATGTCAGCTAGATAGGAATTTATGTGGTAGATTTCAGCATAATATTTGAACTCTGCTTCTTCACATCTGGAAAATGTCAGCTAGAGAGAAGTTTATGTGGCAGATTTCAGCATAATGCTGGAACTCTGCTTCTGCACATCTAGAAAATGTAAGCTAGAGAGAAATTGATGTCGTAGATTTCAGCATAATCCTGGAAATCTGCTTCTGCACATCTGGAAAAGTCAGCTAGAGATAAATTGCAAGGCAGAGTTCAGCATAATCCTGGAACTCTGCTTCTGCACATCTGGAAAAGTCACCTAGAGAGAAATTGATGTAGTGGTTACAGCAAAACCCTGGCACTCTGCTTCTGCACATCTGGAAAAGTCAGCTAGAGAGAAATTGATGTGGTGGTTTTCAGCACAATCCTGGAACTCTGCTTCTGCACATCTGGAAAATGTCAGCTAGAGGGAAAATGCAGAGGCAGATTTCAGCATAATCCTGGAACTCTGCTTCTGCACATCTGGAAAATCTAAGATAGAGAGAAATTGATGTGGTAGATTTCAGCATAATCTTTGAACTCTGCTTCTGCACATCTGGAGAATGTCAGCTAGAGAGAAAATGCAGAGGCTGATTTTAGCATAATCCTGGAACTCTGCTTCAGCACATCTGAAAAATCTCAGCTAGATAGGAATTTATGTGGTAGATTTCAGCATAATATTTGAACTCTGCTTCTTCACATCTGGAAAATGTCAGCTAGAGAGAAGTTTATGTGGCAGATTTCAGCATAATGCTGGAACTCTGCTTCTGCACATCTAGAAAATGTAAGCTAGAGAGAAATTGATGTCGTAGATTTCAGCATAATCCTGGAAATCTGCTTCTGCACATCTGGAAAAGTCAGCTAGAGATAAATTGCAAGGCAGAGTTCAGCATAATCCTGGAACTCTGCTTCTGCACATCTGGAAAAGTCACCTAGAGAGAAATTGATGTAGTGGTTACAGCAAAACCCTGGCACTCTGCTTCTGCACATCTGGAAAAGTCAGCTAGAGAGAAATTGATGTGGTGGTTTTCAGCACAATCCTGGAACTCTGCTTCTGCACATCTGGAAAATGTCAGCTAGAGGGAAAATGCAGAGGCAGATTTCAGCATAATCCTGGAACTCTGCTTCTGCACATCTGGAAAATGTAAGATAGAGAGAAATTGATGTGGTAGATTTCAGCATAATCTTTGAACTCTGCTTCTGCACATCTGGAGAATGCCAGCTAGAGAGAAAATGCAGAGGCTGATTTTAGCATAATCCTGGAACTCTGCTTCAGCACATCTGAAAAATCTCAGCTAGATAGGAATTTATGTGGTAGATTTCAGCATAATATTTGAACTCTGCTTCTTCACATCTGGAAAATGTCAGCTAGAGAATAATTGCAAGGCTGATTTCAGCATAATCGTGGAACTCTGCTTCTGCACATCTGGAAAATGTAAGCTAGAAAATTGATGTGGTAGATTTCAGCATAATATTTGAACTCTGCTTCCGCACATCTGGAAAATGTCAGCTAGAGGGAAAATGCAGAGGCAGATTTCAGCATAATCCTGGAACTCTGCTTCTGCACATCTGGAAAATGTCAGCAAGAGAGAAATTGATGTGTTAGATTTCAGCATAGTCTTTGAACTCTGCTTGTCCACATCTGGAAATTTTCACCTTGAGAAAAATTGCAAGGCAGATTTCAGCATAATCCTGGAACTCTGCTTCTGCACATCTGGAAAATGTAAGATAGAGAGAAATTGATGTGGTAGATTTCAGCATAATCTTTGAACTCTGCTTCTGCACATCTGGAGAATGTCAGCTAGAGAGAAAATGCAGAGGCTGATTTCAGCATAATCCTGGAACTCTGCTTCAGCACATCTGAAAAATGTCAGCTACATAGGAATTTATGTGGTAGATTTCAGCATAATATTTGAACTCTGCTTCTTCACATCTGGAAAATGTCAGCTAGAGAGAAGTTTATGTGGCAGATTTCAGCATAATGCTGGAACTCTGCTTCTGCACATCTAGAAAATGTAAGCTAGAGAGAAATTGATGTCGTAGATTTCAGCATAATCCTGGAAATCTGCTTCTGCACATCTGGAAAAGTCAGCTAGAGATAAATTGCAAGGCAGAGTTCAGCATAATCCTGGAACTCTGCTTCTGCACATCTGGAAAAGTCACCTAGAGAGAAATTGATGTAGTGGTTACAGCAAAACCCTGGCACTCTGCTTCTGCACATCTGGAAAAGTCAGCTAGAGAGAAATTGATGTGGTGGTTTTCAGCACAATCCTGGAACTCTGCTTCTGCACATCTGGAAAATGTCAGCTAGAGGGAAAATGCAGAGGCAGATTTCAGCATAATCCTGGAACTCTGCTTCTGCACATCTGGAAAATCTAAGATAGAGAGAAATTGATGTGGTAGATTTCAGCATAATCTTTGAACTCTGCTTCTGCACATCTGGAGAATGTCAGCTAGAGAGAAAATGCAGAGGCTGATTTTAGCATAATCCTGGAACTCTGCTTCAGCACATCTGAAAAATCTCAGCTAGATAGGAATTTATGTGGTAGATTTCAGCATAATATTTGAACTCTGCTTCTTCACATCTGGAAAATGTCAGCTAGAGAGAAGTTTATGTGGCAGATTTCAGCATAATGCTGGAACTCTGCTTCTGCACATCTAGAAAATGTAAGCTAGAGAGAAATTGATGTCGTAGATTTCAGCATAATCTTTGAACTCTGCTTCTGCACATCTGGAAAATGTCAGCTAGAGAGAAAATGCAGAGGCTGATTTCAGCATAATCCTGGAACTCTGCTTCAGCACATCTGAAAAATGTCAGCTAGATAGGAATTTATGTGGTAGATTTCACCATAATATTTGAACTCTGCTTCCTCACATGTGGAAAATGTCAGCTAGAGAGAAGTTTATGTGGCAGATTTCAGCATAATGCTGGAACTCTGCTTCTGCACATCTAGAAAATGTAAGCTAGAGAGAAATTGATGTCGTAGATTTCAGCATAATTTTGGAACTCTGCTTCCACACATCTAGAAAATGTCAGCTAGAAAGAAAATGCAGAGGCAGATTTCATCATAATCTTTGAACTCTGCTTCCACACATCTAGAAAATGTCAGCTAGAAAGAAAATGCAGAGGCAGATTTCAGCATAATCTTTGAACTCTGCTTCCGCACATCTGGAAAATGTCAGCTAGAGAGAAATTGATGTGGTAGATTTCAGCATAATCTTTGTACTCTGCTTCTGCATATGTGGAAAACGTCAGCTAGAGAGAAATTGAGCTGGTAGATTTCAGCATAATCCTGGAACTCTGCTTCTGAGAATCTGGAAAATGTCAGCTAGAAAGAAATTGATGTAGATTTCAGCATAATCCTGGAACTCTGCTTCTGCACATCTGGAAAAGTCAGCTAGAGATAAATTGCAAGGCAGAGTTCAGCATAATCCTGGAACTCTGCTTGTGCACATCTGGAAAATGTAAACTAGAGAGAAATTGATGTGGTAGATTTCAGCATAATCTTTGAACTCTGCTTCTGCACATCTGGAAAATGTCAGCTGGGGAAAATTTATGTGGTATATTTCAGCATAATCTTTGCTCTCTGCTTCTGAACATCTGGAAAATGTCAGCTAGAGAATAATTGCAAGGCTGATTTCAGCATAATCGTGGAACTCTGCTTCTGCACATCTGGAAAATGTAAGCTAGAAAATTGATGTGGTAGATTTCAGCATAATATTTGAACTCTGCTTCCGCACATCTGGAAAATGTCAGCTAGAGGGAAAATGCAGAGGCTGATTTCAGCATAATCCTGGAACTCTGCTTCAGCACATCTGAAAAATGTCAGCTAGATAGGAATTTATGTGGTAGATTTCAGCATAATATTTGAACTCTGCTTCTTCACATCTGGAAAATGTCAGCTAGAGAGAAGTTTATGTGGCAGATTTCAGCATAATGCTGGAACTCTGCTTCTGCACATCTAGAAAATGTAAGCTAGAGAGAAATTGATGTCGTAGATTTCAGCATAATCCTGGAAATCTGCTTCTGCACATCTGGAAAAGTCAGCTAGAGATAAATTGCAAGGCAGAGTTCAGCATAATCCTGGAACTCTGCTTCTGCACATCTGGAAAAGTCACCTAGAGAGAAATTGATGTAGTGGTTACAGCAAAACCCTGGCACTCTGCTTCTGCACATCTGGAAAAGTCAGCTAGAGAGAAATTGATGTGGTGGTTTTCAGCACAATCCTGGAACTCTGCTTCTGCACATCTGGAAAATGTCAGCTAGAGGGAAAATGCAGAGGCAGATTTCAGCATAATCGTGGAACTCTGCTTCTGCACATCTGGAAAATCTAAGATAGAGAGAAATTGATGTGGTAGATTTCAGCATAATCTTTGAACTCTGCTTCTGCACATCTGGAGAATGTCAGCTAGAGAGAAAATGCAGAGGCTGATTTTAGCATAATCCTGGAACTCTGCTTCAGCACATCTGAAAAATCTCAGCTAGATAGGAATTTATGTGGTAGATTTCAGCATAATATTTGAACTCTGCTTCTTCACATCTGGAAAATGTCAGCTAGAGAGAAGTTTATGTGGCAGATTTCAGCATAATGCTGGAACTCTGCTTCTGCACATCTAGAAAATGTAAGCTAGAGAGAAATTGATGTCGTAGATTTCAGCATAATCTTGGAACTCTGCTTCCACACATCTAGAAAATGTCAGCTAGAAAGAAAATGCAGAGGCAGATTTCAGCATAATCTTTGAACTCTGCTTCTGCACATCTGGAAAATGTCAGCTAGAGAGAAATTGATGTGGTAGATTTCAGCATAATCTTTGTACTCTGCTTCTGCATATGTGGAAAACGTCAGCTAGAGAGAAATTGAGCTGGTAGATTTTAGCATAATCCTGGAACTCTGCTTCTGAGAATCTGGAAAATGTCAGCTAGAAAGAAATTGGTGTAGATTTCAGCATAATCCTGGAACTCTGCTTCTGCACATCTGGAAAAGTCAGCTAGAGATAAATTGCAAGGCAGAGTTCAGCATAATCCTGGAACTCTGCTTGTGCACATCTGGAAAATGTAAACTAGAGAGAAATTGATGTGGTAGATTTCAGCATAATCTTTGAACTCTGCTTCTGCACATCTGGAAAATGTCAGCTGGGGAAAATTTATGTGGTATATTTCAGCATAATCTTTGCTCTCTGCTTCTGAACATCTGGAAAATGTCAGCTAGAGAATAATTGCAAGGCTGATTTCAGCATAATCGTGGAACTCTGCTTCTGCACATCTGGAAAATGTAAGCTAGAAAATTGATGTGGTAGATTTCAGCATAATATTTGAACTCTGCTTCCGCACATCTGGAAAATGTCAGCTAGAGGGAAAATGCAGAGGCAGATTTCAGCATAATCCTGGAACTCTGCTTCTGCACATCTGGAAAATGTCAGCAAGAGAGAAATTGATGTGTTAGATTTCAGCATAGTCTTTGAACTCTGCTTGTCCACATCTGGAAATTTTCACCTTGAGAAAAATTGCAAGGCAGATTTCAGCATAATCCTGGAACTCTGCTTCTGCACATCTGGAAAATGTAAGATAGAGAGAAATTGATGTGGTAGATTTCAGCATAATCTTTGAACTCTGCTTCTGCACATCTGGAGAATGTCAGCTAGAGAGAAAATGCAGAGGCTGATTTCAGCATAATCCTGGAACTCTGCTTCAGCACATCTGAAAAATGTCAGCTAGATAGGAATTTATGTGGTAGATTTCAGCATAATATTTGAACTCTGCTTCTTCACATCTGGAAAATGTCAGCTAGAGAGAAGTTTATGTGGCAGATTTCAGCATAATGCTGGAACTCTGCTTCTGCACATCTAGAAAATGTAAGCTAGAGAGAAATTGATGTCGTAGATTTCAGCATAATCCTGGAAATCTGCTTCTGCACATCTGGAAAAGTCAGCTAGAGATAAATTGCAAGGCAGAGTTCAGCATAATCCTGGAACTCTGCTTCTGCACATCTGGAAAAGTCACCTAGAGAGAAATTGATGTAGTGGTTACAGCAAAACCCTGGCACTCTGCTTCTGCACATCTGGAAAAGTCAGTTAGAGAGAAATTGATGTGGTGGTTTTCAGCACAACCCTGGAACTCTGCTTCTGAGAATCTGGAAAATGTCAGCTAGAAAGAAATTGATGGAGATTTCAGCATAATCCTGGAACTCTGCTTCTGCACATCTGGAAAAGTCAGCTAGAGATAAATTGATGTTGTAGATTTCAGCATAATTGTGGAACTCTGCTTCTGTACGTTTGGAAAATGTCAGCTAGAGAAAACGTGCAAGGCATATTTCAGCATAATCTTGGAACTCTGCTTCTTCACATCTGGAAAATGTCAGCTAGAGAGAAATTGATTAGGTAGATTTCAGCATAATCCTGGAACTCTGCCTCTGCACATCTGGAAAGTCAGCTAGAGAGAAATTGATGTCGTAGATTTCAGCATAATCTTGCAACTCTGCTTTTTCACATCTGGAAAATGTCAGCTAGAGGGAAAATGCAGACGCAGATTTCAGCATAATCCTGGAACTCTGTTTCTGCACATCTGGAAAATGTCAGCTAGAGAGAAATTGATGTCGTAGATTTCAGCATAATCCTGGAACTCTGCTTCAGCACAACTGAAAAATATCAGCTAGATAGGAATTTATGTGGTAGATTTCAGCATAATCTTTGAACTCTGCTTCTTCACATCTGGAAAATGTCAGCTAGAGGGAAAATGCAGAGGCAGATTTCAGCATAATCCTGGAACTCTGCTTCTGCACATCTAGAAAATGTAAACTAGAGAGAAATTGATGTGGTAGATTTCAGCATAATCTTTGAGCTCTGCTTCAGCACATCTGAAAAATGTCAGCTAGATAGGAATTTATGTGGTAGATTTCAGCATAATATTTGAACTCTGCTTCTTCACATCTGGAAAATGTCAGCTAGAGAGAAGTTTATGTGGCAGATTTCAGCATAATGCTGGAACTCTGCTTCTGCACATCTAGAAAATGTAAGCTAGAGAGAAATTGATGTCGTAGATTTCAGCATAATCCTGGAAATCTGCTTCTGCACATCTGGAAAAGTCAGCTAGAGATAAATTGATGTAGTGGTTACAGCAAAACCCTGGCACTCTGCTTCTGCACATCTGGAAAAGTCAGCTAGAGAGAAATTGATGTGGTGGTTTTCAGCACAATCCTGGAACTCTGCTTCTGCATGTCTGGAAAATGTCAGCTAGAGAGAAATTGATGTGGTAGATATCACCATAATCTTTGAACTCAGCTTCTGCACATCTGGAAAAGTCAGCTAGAGAGAAATTGCAAGGCAGATTTCAGCATACACCTGGAACTCTGCTTCTGAGAATCTGGAAAATGTCAGCTAGAAAGAAATTGATGTAGATTTCAGCATAATCCTGGAACTCTGCTTCTGCACATCTGGAAAAGTCAGCTAGAGATAAATTGATGTTGTAGATTTCAGCATAATTGTGGAACTCTGCTTCTGTACGTTTGGAAAATGTCAGCTAGAGAAAACTTGCAAGGCATATTTCAGCATAATCTTGGAACTCTGCTTTTTCACATCTGGAAAATGTCAGCTAGAGAGAAATTGATTAGGTAGATTTCAGCATAATCCTGGAACTCTGCCTCTGCACATCTGGAAAGTCAGCTAGAGAGAAATTGATGTCGTAGATTTCAGCATAATCTTGCAACTCTGCTTTTTCACATCTGGAAAATGTCAGCTAGAGGGAAAATGCAGATGCAGATTTCAGCATAATCCTGGAACTCTGCTTCTGCACATCTGGAAAATGAAAGCTAGATAGGAATTTATGTGGTAGATTTCAGCATAATCCTGGAACTCTGCTTCAGCACAACTGAAAAATGTCAGCTAGATAGGAATTTATGTGGTAGATTTCAGCATAATCTTTGAACTCTGCTTCCGCACATCTGGAAAATGTCAGCTAGAGAGAAAATGCAGAGGCTGATTTTAGCATAATCCTGGAACTCTGCTTCAGCACATCTGAAAAATCTCAGCTAGATAGGAATTTATGTTGTAGATTTCAGCATAATATTTGAACTCTGCTTCTTCACATCTGGAAAATGTCAGCTAGAGAGAAGTTTATGTGGCAGATTTCAGCATAATGCTGGAACTCTGCTTCTGCACATCTAGAAAATGTAAGCTAGAGAGAAATTGATGTCGTAGATTTCAGCATAATCTTGGAACTCTGCTTCCACACATCTAGAAAATGTCAGCTAGAAAGAAAATGCAGAGGCAGATTTCAGCATAATCTTTGAACTCTGCTTCCGCACATCTGGAAAATGTCAGCTAGAGAGAAATTGATGTGGTAGATTTCAGCATAATCTTTGTACTCTGCTTCTGCATATGTGGAAAATGTCAGCTAGAGAGAAATTGAGCTGGTAGATTTCAGCATAATCCTGGAACTCTGCTTCTGAGAATCTGGAAAATGTCAGCTAGAAAGAAATTGATGTAGATTTCAGCATAATCCTGGAACTCTGCTTCTGCACATCTGGAAAAGTCAGCTAGAGATAAATTGCAAGGCAGAGTTCAGCATAATCCTGGAACTCTGCTTGTGCACATCTGGAAAATGTAAACTAGAGAGAAATTGATGTGGTAGATTTCAGTATAATCTTTGAACTCTGCTTCTGCACATCTGGAAAATGTCAGCTGGGGAAAATTTATGTGGTATATTTTAGCATAATCTTTGCTCTCTGCTTCTGAACATCTGGAAAATGTCAGCTAGAGAATAATTGCAAGGCTGATTTCAGCATAATCCTGGAACTCTGCTTCTGCACATCTGGAAAATGTAAGCTAGAAAATTGATGTGGTAGATTTCAGCATAATCTTTGAACTCTGCTTCCGCACATCTGGAAAATGTCAGCTAGAGGGAAAATGCAGAGGCAGATTTCAGCATAATCCTGGAATTCTACTTCTGCACATCTGGAAAATGTCAGCAAGAGAGAAATTGATGTGTTAGATTTCAGCATAGTCTTTGAACTCTGCTTGTCCACATCTGGAAATTTTCACCTTGAGAAAAATTGCAAGGCAGATTTCAGCATAATCCTGGATCTCTGCTTCTGCACATCTGGAAAATGTCAGCTAGAGGGAAAATGCAGAGGCAGATTTCAGCATAATCCTGGAACTCTGCTTCTGCACATCTGGAAAATGTAAGATAGAGAGAAATTGATGTGGTAGATTTCAGCATAATCCTGGAACTCTGCCTCTGCACATCTGGAAAGTCAGCTAGAGAGAAATTGATGTCGTAGATTTCAGCATAATCTTGCAACTCTGCTTTTTCACATCTGGAAAATGTCAGCTAGAGGGAAAATGCAGACGCAGATTTCAGCATAATCCTGGAACTCTGCTTCTGCACATCTGGAAAATGTCAGCTAGAGAGAAATTGATGTCGTAGATTTCAGCATAATCCTGGAACTCTGCTTCAGCACAACTGAAAAATGTCAGCTAGATAGGAATTTATGTGGTAGATTTCAGCATAATCTTTGAACTCTGCTTCTTCACATTTGGAAAATGTAAGCTAGAGAGAAATTGATGTCGTAGATTTCAGCATAATTTTGGAACTCTGCTTCCACACATCTAGAAAATGTCAGCTAGAAAGAAAATGCAGAGACAGATTTCAGCATAATCTTTGAACTCTGCTTCCGCACATCTGGAAAATGTCAGCTAGAGAGAAATTGATGTGGTAGATTTCAGCATAATCTTTGTACTCTGCTTCTGCATATGTGGAAAACGTCAGCTAGAGAGAAATTGAGCTGGTAGATTTCAGTATAATCCTGGAACTCTGCTTCTGAGAATCTGGATAATGTCAGCTAGAAAGAAATTGATGTAGATTTCAGCATAATCCTGGAAATCTGCTTCTGCACATCTGGAAAAGTCAGCTAGAGATAAATTGCAAGGCAGAGTTCAGCATAATCCTGGAACTCTGCTTCTGCACATCTGGAAAAGTCACCTAGAGAGAAATTGATGTAGTGGTTACAGCAAAACCCTGGCACTCTGCTTCTGCTCATCTGGAAAAGTCAGCTAGAGAGAAATTGATGTGGTGGTTTTCAGCACAATCCTGGAACTCTGCTTCTGCATGTCTGGAAAATGTCAGCTAGAGAGAAATTGATGTGGTAGATATCACCATAATCTTTGAACTCAGCTTCTGCACATCTGGAAAAGTCAGCTAGAGAGAAATTGCAAGGCAGATTTCAGCATACACCTGGAACTCTGCTTCTGAGAATCTGGAAAATGTCAGCTAGAAAGAAATTGATGTAGATTTCAGCATAATCCTGGAACTCTGCTTCTGCACATCTGGAAAAGTCAGCTAGAGATAAATTGATGTTGTAGATTTCAGCATAATTGTGGAACTCTGCTTCTGTACATTTGGAAAATGTCAGCTAGAGAAAACTTGCAAGGCATATTTCAGCATAATCTTGGAACTCTGCTTCTTCACATCTGGAAAATGTCAGCTAGAGAGAAATTGATTAGGTAGATTTCAGCATAATCCTGGAACTCTGCCTCTGCACATCTGGAAAGTCAGCTAGAGAGAAATTGATGTCGTAGATTTCAGCATAATCTTGCAACTCTGCTTTTTCACATCTGGAAAATGTCAGCTAGAGGGAAAATGCAGATGCAGATTTCAGCATAATCCTGGAACTCTGCTTCTGCACATCTGGAAAATGAAAGCTAGAGAGAAATTGATGTCGTAGATTTCAGCATAATCCTGGAACTCTGCTTCAGCACAACTGAAAAATGTCAGCTAGATAGGAATTGATGTGGTAGATTTCAGCATAATCTTTGAACTCTGCTTCCGCACATCTGGAAAATGTCAGCTAGAGGGAAAATGCAGAGGCAGATTTCAGCATAATCCTGGAACTCTGCTTCTGCACATCTGGAAAATGTCAGCAAGAGAGAAATTGATGTGTTAGATTTCAGCATAGTCTTTGAACTCTGCTTGTCCACATCTGGAAATTTTCACCTTGAGAAAAATTGCAAGGCAGATTTCAGCATAATCCTGGAACTCTGCTTCTGCACATCTGGAAAATGTCAGCTAGAGGGAAAATGCAGAGGCAGATTTCAGCATAATCTTTGTACTCTGCTTCTGCATATGTGGAAAACGTCAGCTAGAGAGAAATTGAGCTGGTAGATTTCAGCATAATCCTGGAACTCTGCTTCTGAGAATCTGGAAAATGTCAGCTAGAAAGAAATTGATGTAGATTTCAGCATAATCCTGGAACTCTGCTTCTGCACATCTGGAAAAGTCAGCTAGAGATAAATTGCAAGGCAGAGTTCAGCATAATCCTGGAACTCTGCTTGTGCACATCTGGAAAATGTAAACTAGAGAGAAATTGATGTGGTAGATTTCAGTATAATCTTTGAACTCTGCTTCTGCACATCTGGAAAATGTCAGCTGGGGAAAATTTATGTGGTATATTTTAGCATAATCTTTGCTCTCTGCTTCTGAACATCTGGAAAATGTCAGCTAGAGAATAATTGCAAGGCTGATTTCAGCATAATCCTGGAACTCTGCTTCTGCACATCTGGAAAATGTAAGCTAGAAAATTGATGTGGTAGATTTCAGCATAATCTTTGAACTCTGCTTCCGCACATCTGGAAAACATCAGCTAGAGGGAAAATGCAGAGGCAGATTTCAGCATAATCCTGGAATTCTACTTCTGCACATCTGGAAAATGTCAGCAAGAGAGAAATTGATGTGTTAGATTTCAGCATAGTCTTTGAACTCTGCTTGTCCACATCTGGAAATTTTCACCTTGAGAAAAATTGCAAGGCAGATTTCAGCATAATCCTGGATCTCTGCTTCTGCACATCTGGAAAATGTCAGCTAGAGGGAAAATGCAGAGGCAGATTTCAGCATAATCCTGGAACTCTGCTTCTGCACATCTGGAAAATGTAAGATAGAGAGAAATTGATGTGGTAGATTTCAGCATAATCCTGGAACTCTGCCTCTGCACATCTGGAAAGTCAGCTAGAGAGAAATTGATGTCGTAGATTTCAGCATAATCTTGCAACTCTGCTTTTTCACATCTGGAAAATGTCAGCTAGAGGGAAAATGCAGACGCAGATTTCAGCATAATCCTGGAACTCTGCTTCTGCACATCTGGAAAATGTCAGCTAGAGAGAAATTGATGTCGTAGATTTCAGCATAATGCTGGAACTCTGCTTCAGCACAACTGAAAAATGTCAGCTAGATAGGAATTTATGTGGTAGATTTCAGCATAATCTTTGAACTCTGCTTCTTCACATTTGGAAAATGTAAGCTAGAGAGAAATTGATGTCGTAGATTTCAGCATAATCTTTGAACTCTGCTTCTGCACATCTGGAGAATGTCAGCTAGAGAGAAAATGCAGAGGCTGATTTCAGCATAATCCTGGAACTCTGCTTCAGCACATCTGAAAAATGTCAGCTAGATAGGAATTTATGTGGTAGATTTCAGCATAATATTTGAACTCTGCTTCTTCACATCTGGAAAATGTCAGCTAGAGAGAAGTTTATGTGGCAGATTTCAGCATAATGCTGGAACTCTGCTTCTGCACATCTAGAAAATGTAAGCTAGAGAGAAATTGATGTCGTAGATTTCAGCATAATCCTGGAAATCTGCTTCTGCACATCTGGAAAAGTCAGCTAGAGATAAATTGATGTAGTGGTTACAGCAAAACCCTGGCACTCTGCTTCTGCACATCTGGAAAAGTCAGCTAGAGAGAAATTGATGTGGTGGTTTTCAGCACAATCCTGGAACTCTGCTTCTGCATGTCTGGAAAATGTCAGCTAGAGAGAAATTGATGTGGTAGATATCACCATAATCTTTGAACTCAGCTTCTGCACATCTGGAAAAGTCAGCTAGAGAGAAATTGCAAGGCAGATTTCAGCATACACCTGGAACTCTGCTTCTGAGAATCTGGAAAATGTCAGCTAGAAAGAAATTGATGTAGATTTCAGCATAATCCTGGAACTCTGCTTCTGCACATCTGGAAAAGTCAGCTAGAGATAAATTGATGTTGTAGATTTCAGCATAATTGTGGAACTCTGCTTCTGTACATTTGGAAAATGTCAGCTAGAGAAAACTTGCAAGGCATATTTCAGCATAATCTTGGAACTCTGCTTCTTCACATCTGGAAAATGTCAGCTAGAGAGAAATTGATTAGGTAGATTTCAGCATAATCCTGGAACTCTGCCTCTGCACATCTGGAAAGTCAGCTAGAGAGAAATTGATGTCGTAGATTTCAGCATAATCTTGCAACTCTGCTTTTTCACATCTGGAAAATGTCAGCTAGAGGGAAAATGCAGATGCAGATTTCAGCATAATCCTGGAACTCTGCTTCTGCACATCTGGAAAATGAAAGCTAGAGAGAAATTGATGTCGTAGATTTCAGCATAATCCTGGAACTCTGCTTCAGCACAACTGAAAAATGTCAGCTAGATAGGAATTGATGTGGTAGATTTCAGCATAATCTTTGAACTCTGCTTCCGCACATCTGGAAAATGTCAGCTAGAGGGAAAATGCAGAGGCAGATTTCAGCATAATCCTGGAACTCTGCTTCTGCACATCTGGAAAATGTCAGCAAGAGAGAAATTGATGTGTTAGATTTCAGCATAGTCTTTGAACTCTGCTTGTCCACATCTGGAAATTTTCACCTTGAGAAAAATTGCAAGGCAGATTTCAGCATAATCCTGGAACTCTGCTTCTGCACATCTGGAAAATGTCAGCTAGAGGGAAAATGCAGAGGCAGATTTCAGCATAATCTTTGTACTCTGCTTCTGCATATGTGGAAAACGTCAGCTAGAGAGAAATTGAGCTGGTAGATTTCAGCATAATCCTGGAACTCTGCTTCTGAGAATCTGGAAAATGTCAGCTAGAAAGAAATTGATGTAGATTTCAGCATAATCCTGGAACTCTGCTTCTGCACATCTGGAAAAGTCAGCTAGAGATAAATTGCAAGGCAGAGTTCAGCATAATCCTGGAACTCTGCTTGTGCACATCTGGAAAATGTAAACTAGAGAGAAATTGATGTGGTAGATTTCAGTATAATCTTTGAACTCTGCTTCTGCACATCTGGAAAATGTCAGCTGGGGAAAATTTATGTGGTATATTTTAGCATAATCTTTGCTCTCTGCTTCTGAACATCTGGAAAATGTCAGCTAGAGAATAATTGCAAGGCTGATTTCAGCATAATCCTGGAACTCTGCTTCTGCACATCTGGAAAATGTAAGCTAGAAAATTGATGTGGTAGATTTCAGCATAATCTTTGAACTCTGCTTCCGCACATCTGGAAAACATCAGCTAGAGGGAAAATGCAGAGGCAGATTTCAGCATAATCCTGGAATTCTACTTCTGCACATCTGGAAAATGTCAGCAAGAGAGAAATTGATGTGTTAGATTTCAGCATAGTCTTTGAACTCTGCTTGTCCACATCTGGAAATTTTCACCTTGAGAAAAATTGCAAGGCAGATTTCAGCATAATCCTGGATCTCTGCTTCTGCACATCTGGAAAATGTCAGCTAGAGGGAAAATGCAGAGGCAGATTTCAGCATAATCCTGGAACTCTGCTTCTGCACATCTGGAAAATGTAAGATAGAGAGAAATTGATGTGGTAGATTTCAGCATAATCCTGGAACTCTGCCTCTGCACATCTGGAAAGTCAGCTAGAGAGAAATTGATGTCGTAGATTTCAGCATAATCTTGCAACTCTGCTTTTTCACATCTGGAAAATGTCAGCTAGAGGGAAAATGCAGACGCAGATTTCAGCATAATCCTGGAACTCTGCTTCTGCACATCTGGAAAATGTCAGCTAGAGAGAAATTGATGTCGTAGATTTCAGCATAATGCTGGAACTCTGCTTCAGCACAACTGAAAAATGTCAGCTAGATAGGAATTTATGTGGTAGATTTCAGCATAATCTTTGAACTCTGCTTCTTCACATTTGGAAAATGTAAGCTAGAGAGAAATTGATGTCGTAGATTTCAGCATAATCTTTGAACTCTGCTTCTGCACATCTGGAGAATGTCAGCTAGAGAGAAAATGCAGAGGCTGATTTCAGCATAATCCTGGAACTCTGCTTCAGCACATCTGAAAAATGTCAGCTAGATAGGAATTTATGTGGTAGATTTCAGCATAATATTTGAACTCTGCTTCTTCACATCTGGAAAATGTCAGCTAGAGAGAAGTTTATGTGGCAGATTTCAGCATAATGCTGGAACTCTGCTTCTGCACATCTAGAAAATGTAAGCTAGAGAGAAATTGATGTCGTAGATTTCAGCATAATCCTGGAAATCTGCTTCTGCACATCTGGAAAAGTCAGCTAGAGATAAATTGATGTAGTGGTTACAGCAAAACCCTGGCACTCTGCTTCTGCACATCTGGAAAAGTCAGCTAGAGAGAAATTGATGTGGTGGTTTTCAGCACAATCCTGGAACTCTGCTTCTGCATGTCTGGAAAATGTCAGCTAGAGAGAAATTGATGTGGTAGATATCACCATAATCTTTGAACTCAGCTTCTGCACATCTGGAAAAGTCAGCTAGAGAGAAATTGCAAGGCAGATTTCAGCATACACCTGGAACTCTGCTTCTGAGAATCTGGAAAATGTCAGCTAGAAAGAAATTGATGTAGATTTCAGCATAATCCTGGAACTCTGCTTCTGCACATCTGGAAAAGTCAGCTAGAGATAAATTGATGTTGTAGATTTCAGCATAATTGTGGAACTCTGCTTCTGTACGTTTGGAAAATGTCAGCTAGAGAAAACTTGCAAGGCATATTTCAGCATAATCTTGGAACTCTGCTTTTTCACATCTGGAAAATGTCAGCTAGAGAGAAATTGATTAGGTAGATTTCAGCATAATCATGGAACTCTGCCTCTGCACATCTGGAAAGTCAGCTAGAGAGAAATTGATGTCGTAGATTTCAGCATAATCTTGCAACTCTGCTTTTTCACATCTGGAAAATGTCAGCTAGAGGGAAAATGCAGATGCAGATTTCAGCATAATCCTGGAACTCTGCTTCTGCACATCTGGAAAATGAAAGCTAGAGAGAAATTGATGTCGTAGATTTCAGCATAATCCTGGAACTCTGCTTCAGCACAACTGAAAAATGTCAGCTAGATAGGAATTTATGTGGTAGATTTCAGCATAATCTTTGAACTCTGCTTCCGCACATCTGGAAAATGTCAGCTAGAGAGAAAATGCAGAGGCTGATTTTAGCATAATCCTGGAACTCTGCTTCAGCACATCTGAAAAATCTCAGCTAGATAGGAATTTATGTTGTAGATTTCAGCATAATATTTGAACTCTGCTTCTTCACATCTGGAAAATGTCAGCTAGAGAGAAGTTTATGTGGCAGATTTCAGCATAATGCTGGAACTCTGCTTCTGCACATCTAGAAAATGTAAGCTAGAGAGAAATTGATGTCGTAGATTTCAGCATAATCTTGGAACTCTGCTTCCACACATCTAGAAAATGTCAGCTAGAAAGAAAATGCAGAGGCAGATTTCAGCATAATCTTTGAACTCTGCTTCCGCACATCTGGAAAATGTCAGCTAGAGAGAAATTGATGTGGTAGATTTCAGCATAATCTTTGTACTCTGCTTCTGCATATGTGGAAAATGTCAGCTAGAGAGAAATTGAGCTGGTAGATTTCAGCATAATCCTGGAACTCTGCTTCTGAGAATCTGGAAAATGTCAGCTAGAAAGAAATTGATGTAGATTTCAGCATAATCCTGGAACTCTGCTTCTGCACATCTGGAAAAGTCAGCTAGAGATAAATTGCAAGGCAGAGTTCAGCATAATCCTGGAACTCTGCTTGTGCACATCTGGAAAATGTAAACTAGAGAGAAATTGATGTGGTAGATTTCAGTATAATCTTTGAACTCTGCTTCTGCACATCTGGAAAATGTCAGCTGGGGAAAATTTATGTGGTATATTTTAGCATAATCTTTGCTCTCTGCTTCTGAACATCTGGAAAATGTCAGCTAGAGAATAATTGCAAGGCTGATTTCAGCATAATCCTGGAACTCTGCTTCTGCACATCTGGAAAATGTAAGCTAGAAAATTGATGTGGTAGATTTCAGCATAATCTTTGAACTCTGCTTCCGCACATCTGGAAAATGTCAGCTAGAGGGAAAATGCAGAGGCAGATTTCAGCATAATCCTGGAATTCTACTTCTGCACATCTGGAAAATGTCAGCAAGAGAGAAATTGATGTGTTAGATTTCAGCATAGTCTTTGAACTCTGCTTGTCCACATCTGGAAATTTTCACCTTGAGAAAAATTGCAAGGCAGATTTCAGCATAATCCTGGATCTCTGCTTCTGCACATCTGGAAAATGTCAGCTAGAGGGAAAATGCAGAGGCAGATTTCAGCATAATCCTGGAACTCTGCTTCTGCACATCTGGAAAATGTAAGATAGAGAGAAATTGATGTGGTAGATTTCAGCATAATCCTGGAACTCTGCCTCTGCACATCTGGAAAGTCAGCTAGAGAGAAATTGATGTCGTAGATTTCAGCATAATCTTGCAACTCTGCTTTTTCACATCTGGAAAATGTCAGCTAGAGGGAAAATGCAGACGCAGATTTCAGCATAATCCTGGAACTCTGCTTCTGCACATCTGGAAAATGTCAGCTAGAGAGAAATTGATGTCGTAGATTTCAGCATAATCCTGGAACTCTGCTTCAGCACAACTGAAAAATGTCAGCTAGATAGGAATTTATGTGGTAGATTTCAGCATAATCTTTGAACTCTGCTTCTTCACATTTGGAAAATGTAAGCTAGAGAGAAATTGATGTCGTAGATTTCAGCATAATTTTGGAACTCTGCTTCCACACATCTAGAAAATGTCAGCTAGAAAGAAAATGCAGAGACAGATTTCAGCATAATCTTTGAACTCTGCTTCCGCACATCTGGAAAATGTCAGCTAGAGAGAAATTGATGTGGTAGATTTCAGCATAATCTTTGTACTCTGCTTCTGCATATGTGGAAAACGTCAGCTAGAGAGAAATTGAGCTGGTAGATTTCAGTATAATCCTGGAACTCTGCTTCTGAGAATCTGGATAATGTCAGCTAGAAAGAAATTGATGTAGATTTCAGCATAATCCTGGAAATCTGCTTCTGCACATCTGGAAAAGTCAGCTAGAGATAAATTGCAAGGCAGAGTTCAGCATAATCCTGGAACTCTGCTTCTGCACATCTGGAAAAGTCACCTAGAGAGAAATTGATGTAGTGGTTACAGCAAAACCCTGGCACTCTGCTTCTGCTCATCTGGAAAAGTCAGCTAGAGAGAAATTGATGTGGTGGTTTTCAGCACAATCCTGGAACTCTGCTTCTGCATGTCTGGAAAATGTCAGCTAGAGAGAAATTGATGTGGTAGATATCACCATAATCTTTGAACTCAGCTTCTGCACATCTGGAAAAGTCAGCTAGAGAGAAATTGCAAGGCAGATTTCAGCATACACCTGGAACTCTGCTTCTGAGAATCTGGAAAATGTCAGCTAGAAAGAAATTGATGTAGATTTCAGCATAATCCTGGAACTCTGCTTCTGCACATCTGGAAAAGTCAGCTAGAGATAAATTGATGTTGTAGATTTCAGCATAATTGTGGAACTCTGCTTCTGTACATTTGGAAAATGTCAGCTAGAGAAAACTTGCAAGGCATATTTCAGCATAATCTTGGAACTCTGCTTCTTCACATCTGGAAAATGTCAGCTAGAGAGAAATTGATTAGGTAGATTTCAGCATAATCCTGGAACTCTGCCTCTGCACATCTGGAAAGTCAGCTAGAGAGAAATTGATGTCGTAGATTTCAGCATAATCTTGCAACTCTGCTTTTTCACATCTGGAAAATGTCAGCTAGAGGGAAAATGCAGATGCAGATTTCAGCATAATCCTGGAACTCTGCTTCTGCACATCTGGAAAATGAAAGCTAGAGAGAAATTGATGTCGTAGATTTCAGCATAATCCTGGAACTCTGCTTCAGCACAACTGAAAAATGTCAGCTAGATAGGAATTGATGTGGTAGATTTCAGCATAATCTTTGAACTCTGCTTCCGCACATCTGGAAAACGTCAGCTAGAGGGAAAATGCAGAGGCAGATTTCAGCATAATCCTGGAATTCTACTTCTGCACATCTGGAAAATGTCAGCAAGAGAGAAATTGATGTGTTAGATTTCAGCATAGTCTTTGAACTCTGCTTGTCCACATCTGGAAATTTTCACCTTGAGAAAAATTGCAAGGCAGATTTCAGCATAATCCTGGAACTCTGCTTCTGCACATCTGGAAAATGTCAGCTAGAGGGAAAATGCAGAGGCAGATTTCAGCATAATCCTGGAACTCTGCTTCTGCACATCTGGAAAATGTAAGATAGAGAGAAATTGATGTGGTAGATTTCAGCATAATCTTTGTACTCTGCTTCTGCATATGTGGAAAACGTCAGCTAGAGAGAAATTGAGCTGGTAGATTTCAGCATAATCCTGGAACTCTGCTTCTGAGAATCTGGAAAATGTCAGCTAGAAAGAAATTGATGTAGATTTCAGCATAATCCTGGAACTCTGCTTCTGCACATCTGGAAAAGTCAGCTAGAGATAAATTGCAAGGCAGAGTTCAGCATAATCCTGGAACTCTGCTTGTGCACATCTGGAAAATGTAAACTAGAGAGAAATTGATGTGGTAGATTTCAGTATAATCTTTGAACTCTGCTTCTGCACATCTGGAAAATGTCAGCTGGGGAAAATTTATGTGGTATATTTTAGCATAATCTTTGCTCTCTGCTTCTGCACATCTGGAAAATGTCAGCTAGAGGGAAAATGCAGAGGCAGATTTCAGCATAATCCTGGAACTCTGCTTCTGCACATCTGGAAAATGTAAGATAGAGAGAAATTGATGTGGTAGATTTCAGCATAATCCTGGAACTCTGCCTCTGCACATCTGGAAAGTCAGCTAGAGAGAAATTGATGTCGTAGATTTCAGCATAATCTTGCAACTCTGCTTTTTCACATCTGGAAAATGTCAGCTAGAGGGAAAATGCAGACGCAGATTTCAGCATAATCCTGGAACTCTGCTTCTGCACATCTGGAAAATGTCAGCTAGAGAGAAATTGATGTCGTAGATTTCAGCATAATCCTGGAACTCTGCTTCAGCACAACTGAAAAATGTCAGCTAGATAGGAATTTATGTGGTAGATTTCAGCATAATCTTTGAACTCTGCTTCTTCACATTTGGAAAATGTAAGCTAGAGAGAAATTGATGTCGTAGATTTCAGCATAATTTTGGAACTCTGCTTCCACACATCTAGAAAATGTCAGCTAGAAAGAAAATGCAGAGACAGATTTCAGCATAATCTTTGAACTCTGCTTCTGCACATCTGGAAAATGTCAGCTAGAGAGAAATTGATGTGGTAGATTTCAGCATAATCTTTGTACTCTGCTTCTGCATATGTGGAAAACGTCAGCTAGAGAGAAATTGAGCTGGTAGATTTCAGTATAATCCTGGAACTCTGCTTCTGAGAATCTGGATAATGTCAGCTAGAAAGAAATTGATGTAGATTTCAGCATAATCCTGGAAATCTGCTTCTGCACATCTGGAAAAGTCAGCTAGAGATAAATTGCAAGGCAGAGTTCAGCATAATCCTGGAACTCTGCTTCTGCACATCTGGAAAAGTCACCTAGAGAGAAATTGATGTAGTGGTTACAGCAAAACCCTGGCACTCTGCTTCTGCTCATCTGGAAAAGTCAGCTAGAGAGAAATTGATGTGGTGGTTTTCAGCACAATCCTGGAACTCTGCTTCTGTATGTCTGGAAAATGTCAGCTAGAGAGAAATTGATGTGGTAGATATCACCATAATCTTTGAACTCAGCTTCTGCACATCTGGAAAAGTCAGCTAGAGAGAAATTGCAAGGCAGATTTCAGCATACACCTGGAACTCTGCTTCTGAGAATCTGGAAAATGTCAGCTAGAAAGAAATTGATGTAGATTTCAGCATAATCCTGGAACTCTGCTTCTGCACATCTGGAAAAGTCAGCTAGAGATAAATTGATGTTGTAGATTTCAGCATAATTGTGGAACTCTGCTTCTGTACATTTGGAAAATGTCAGCTAGAGAAAACTTGCAAGGCATATTTCAGCATAATCTTGGAACTCTGCTTCTTCACATCTGGAAAATGTCAGCTAGAGAGAAATTGATTAGGTAGATTTCAGCATAATCCTGGAACTCTGCCTCTGCACATCTGGAAAGTCAGCTAGAGAGAAATTGATGTCGTAGATTTCAGCATAATCTTGCAACTCTGCTTTTTCACATCTGGAAAATGTCAGCTAGAGGGAAAATGCAGATGCAGATTTCAGCATAATCCTGGAACTCTGCTTCTGCACATCTGGAAAATGAAAGCTAGAGAGAAATTGATGTCGTAGATTTCAGCATAATCCTGGAACTCTGCTTCAGCACAACTGAAAAATGTCAGCTAGATAGGAATTGATGTGGTAGATTTCAGCATAATCTTTGAACTCTGCTTCCGCACATCTGGAAAATGTCAGCTAGAGGGAAAATGCAGAGGCAGATTTCAGCATAATCCTGGAACTCTGCTTCTGCACATCTGGAAAATGTCAGCAAGAGAGAAATTGATGTGTTAGATTTCAGCATAGTCTTTGAACTCTGCTTGTCCACATCTGGAAATTTTCACCTTGAGAAAAATTGCAAGGCAGATTTCAGCATAATCCTGGAACTCTGCTTCTGCACATCTGGAAAATGTCAGCTAGAGGGAAAATGCAGAGGCAGATTTCAGCATAATCCTGGAACTCTGCTTCTGCACATCTGGAAAATGTAAGATAGAGAGAAATTGATGTGGTAGATTTCAGCATAATCTTTGTACTCTGCTTCTGCATATGTGGAAAACGTCAGCTAGAGAGAAATTGAGCTGGTAGATTTCAGCATAATCCTGGAACTCTGCTTCTGAGAATCTGGAAAATGTCAGCTAGAAAGAAATTGATGTAGATTTCAGCATAATCCTGGAACTCTGCTTCTGCACATCTGGAAAAGTCAGCTAGAGATAAATTGCAAGGCAGAGTTCAGCATAATCCTGGAACTCTGCTTGTGCACATCTGGAAAATGTAAACTAGAGAGAAATTGATGTGGTAGATTTCAGTATAATCTTTGAACTCTGCTTCTGCACATCTGGAAAATGTCAGCTGGGGAAAATTTATGTGGTATATTTTAGCATAATCTTTGCTCTCTGCTTCTGAACATCTGGAAAATGTCAGCTAGAGAATAATTGCAAGGCTGATTTCAGCATAATCCTGGAACTCTGCTTCTGCACATCTGGAAAATGTAAGCTAGAAAATTGATGTGGTAGATTTCAGCATAATCTTTGAACTCTGCTTCCGCACATCTGGAAAACGTCAGCTAGAGGGAAAATGCAGAGGCAGATTTCAGCATAATCCTGGAATTCTACTTCTGCACATCTGGAAAATGTCAGCAAGAGAGAAATTGATGTGTTAGATTTCAGCATAGTCTTTGAACTCTGCTTGTCCACATCTGGAAATTTTCACCTTGAGAAAAATTGCAAGGCAGATTTCAGCATAATCCTGGATCTCTGCTTCTGCACATCTGGAAAATGTCAGCTAGAGGGAAAATGCAGAGGCAGATTTCAGCATAATCCTGGAACTCTGCTTCTGCACATCTGGAAAATGTAAGATAGAGAGAAATTGATGTGGTAGATTTCAGCATAATCCTGGAACTCTGCCTCTGCACATCTGGAAAGTCAGCTAGAGAGAAATTGATGTCGTAGATTTCAGCATAATCTTGCAACTCTGCTTTTTCACATCTGGAAAATGTCAGCTAGAGGGAAAATGCAGACGCAGATTTCAGCATAATCCTGGAACTCTGCTTCTGCACATCTGGAAAATGTCAGCTAGAGAGAAATTGATGTCGTAGATTTCAGCATAATCCTGGAACTCTGCTTCAGCACAACTGAAAAATGTCAGCTAGATAGGAATTTATGTGGTAGATTTCAGCATAATCTTTGAACTCTGCTTCTTCACATTTGGAAAATGTAAGCTAGAGAGAAATTGATGTCGTAGATTTCAGCATAATTTTGGAACTCTGCTTCCACACATCTAGAAAATGTCAGCTAGAAAGAAAATGCAGAGACAGATTTCAGCATAATCTTTGAACTCTGCTTCCGCACATCTGGAAAATGTCAGCTAGAGAGAAATTGATGTGGTAGATTTCAGCATAATCTTTGTACTCTGCTTCTGCATATGTGGAAAACGTCAGCTAGAGAGAAATTGAGCTGGTAGATTTCAGTATAATCCTGGAACTCTGCTTCTGAGAATCGGGAAAATGTCAGCTAGAAAGAAATTGATGTAGATTTCAGCATAATCCTGGAAATCTGCTTCTGCACATCTGGAAAAGTCAGCTAGAGATAAATTGCAAGGCAGAGTTCAGCATAATCCTGGAACTCTGCTTCTGCACATCTGGAAAAGTCACCTAGAGAGAAATTGATGTAGTGGTTACAGCAAAACCCTGGCACTCAGCTTCTGCTCATCTGGAAAAGTCAGCTAGAGAGAAATTGATGTGGTGGTTTTCAGCACAATCCTGGAACTCTGCTTCTGCATGTCTGGAAAATGTCAGCTAGAGAGAAATTGATGTGGTAGATATCACCATAATCTTTGAACTCAGCTTCTGCACATCTGGAAAAGTCAGCTAGAGAGAAATTGCAAGGCAGATTTCAGCATACACCTGGAACTCTGCTTCTGAGAATCTGGAAAATGTCAGCTAGAAAGAAATTGATGTAGATTTCAGCATAATCCTGGAACTCTGCTTCTGCACATCTGGAAAAGTCAGCTAGAGATAAATTGATGTTGTAGATTTCAGCATAATTGTGGAACTCTGCTTCTGTACGTTTGGAAAATGTCAGCTAGAGAAAACTTGCAAGGCATATTTCAGCATAATCTTGGAACACTGCTTCTTCACATCTGGAAAATGTCAGCTAGAGAGAAATTGATTAGGTAGATTTCAGCATAATCCTGGAACTCTGCCTCTGCACATCTGGAAAGTCAGCTAGAGAGAAATTGATGTCGTAGATTTCAGCATAATCTTGCAACTCTGCTTTTTCACATCTGGAAAATGTCAGCTAGAGGGAAAATGCAGATGCAGATTTCAGCATAATCCTGGAACTCTGCTTCTGCACATCTGGAAAATGAAAGCTAGAGAGAAATTGATGTCGTAGATTTCAGCATAATCCTGGAACTCTGCTTCAGCACAACTGAAAAATGTCAGCTAGATAGGAATTGATGTGGTAGATTTCAGCATAATCTTTGAACTCTGCTTCCGCACATCTGGAAAATGTCAGCTAGAGGGAAAATGCAGAGGCAGATTTCAGCATAATCCTGGAACTCTGCTTCTGCACATCTGGAAAATGTCAGCAAGAGAGAAATTGATGTGTTAGATTTCAGCATAGTCTTTGAACTCTGCTTGTCCACATCTGGAAATTTTCACCTTGAGAAAAATTGCAAGGCAGATTTCAGCATAATCCTGGAACTCTGCTTCTGCACATCTGGAAAATGTCAGCTAGAGGGAAAATGCAGAGGCAGATTTCAGCATAATCCTGGAACTCTGCTTCTGCACATCTGGAAAATGTAAGATAGAGAGAAATTGATGTGGTAGATTTCAGCATAATCTTTGAACTCTGCTTCTGCACATCTGGAGAATGTCAGCTAGAGAGAAAATGCAGAGGCTGATTTTAGCATAATCCTGGAACTCTGCTTCAGCACATCTGAAAAATCTCAGCTAGATAGGAATTTATGTTGTAGATTTCAGCATAATATTTGAACTCTGCTTCTTCACATCTGGAAAATGTCAGCTAGAGAGAAATTGATGTCGTAGATTTCAGCATAATCCTGGAACTCTGCTTCTGAGAATCTGGAAAATGTCAGCTAGAAAGAAATTGATGTAGATTTCAGCACAATCCTGGAACTCTGCTTCTGCACATCTGGAAAAGTCAGCTAGAGATAAATTGATGTTGTAGATTTCAGCATAATCGTGGAACTCTACTTCTGTACGTTTGGAAAATGTCAGCTAGAGAAAACTTGCAAGGCATATTTCAGCATAATCCTGGAACTCTGCTTCTGCACATCTGGAAAATGTCAGCTAGAGAGAAATTGATGTCGTAGATTTCAGCATAATCCTGGAACTCTGCTTCAGCACAACTGAAAAATATCAGCTAGATAGGAATTTATGTGGTAGATTTCAGCATAATCTTTGAACTCTGCTTCTTCACATCTGGAAAATGTCAGCTAGAGGGAAAATGCAGAGGCAGATTTCAGCATAATCCTGGAACTCTGCTTCTGCACATCTAGAAAATGTAAACTAGAGAGAAATTGATGTGGTAGATTTCAGCATAATCTTTGAACTCTGCTTCTGCACATCTGGAAAATGTCAGCTGGGGAAAATTTATGTGGTATATTTCAGCATAATCTTTGCTCTCTGCTTCTGAACATCTGGAAAATGTCAGCTAGAGAATAATTGCATGGCTGATTTCAGCATAATCGTGGAACTCTGCTTCTGCACATCTGGAAAATTTAGGCTAGAAAATTGATGTGGTAGATTTCAGCATAATAATTGAACTCTGCTTCCGCACATCTGGAAAATGTCAGCTAGAGGGAAAATGCAGAGGCAGATTTCAGCATAATCCTGGAACTCTGCTTCTGCACATCTGGAAAATGTCAGCAAGAGAGAAATTGATGTGATAGATTTCAGCATAGTCTTTGAACTCTGCTTGTCCACATCTGGAGAATGTCAGCTAGAGAGAAAATGCAGAGGCTGATTTCAGCATAATCCTGGAACTCTGCTTCAGCACATCTGAAAAATGTCAGCTAGATAGGAATTTATGTGGTAGATTTCAGCATAATATTTGAACTCTGCTTCTTCACATCTGGAAAATGTCAGCTAGAGAGAAGTTTATGTGGCAGATTTCAGCATAATGCTGGAACTCTGCTTCTGCACATCTAGAAAATGTAAGCTAGAGAGAAATTGATGTCGTAGATTTCAGCATAATCCTGGAAATCTGCTTCTGCACATCTGGAAAAGTCAGCTAGAGATAAATTGATGTAGTGGTTACAGCAAAACCCTGGCACTCTGCTTCTGCACATCTGGAAAAGTCAGCTAGAGAGAAATTGATGTGGTGGTTTTCAGCACAATCCTGGAACTCTGCTTCTGCGTGTCTGGAAAATGTCAGCTAGAGAGAAATTGATGTGGTAGATATCACCATAATCTTTGAACTCAGCTTCTGCACATCTGGAAAAGTCAGCTAGAGAGAAATTGCAAGGCAGATTTCAGCATACACCTGGAACTCTGCTTCTGAGAATCTGGAAAATGTCAGCTAGAAAGAAATTGATGTAGATTTCAGCATAATCATGGAACTCTGCTTCTGTACGTTTGGAAAATGTCAGCTAGAGAAAACTTGCAAGGCATATTTCAGCATAATCTTGGAACTCTGCTTTTTCACATCTGGAAAATGTCAGCTAGAGAGAAATTGATTAGGTAGATTTCAGCATAATCCTGGAACTCTGCCTCTGCACATCTGGAAAGTCAGCTAGAGAGAAATTGATGTCGTAGATTTCAGCATAATCTTGCAACTCTGCTTTTTCACATCTGGAAAATGTCAGCTAGAGGGAAAATGCAGATGCAGATTTCAGCATAATCCTGGAACTCTGCTTCTGCACATCTGGAAAATGAAAGCTAGAGAGAAATTGATGTCGTAGATTTCAGCATAATCCTGGAACTCTGCTTCAGCACAATTGAAAAATGTCAGCTAGATAGGAATTTATGTGGTAGATTTCAGCATAATCTTTGAACTCTGCTTCCGCACATCTGGAAAATGTCAGCTAGAGAGAAAATGCAGAGGCTGATTTTAGCATAATCCTGGAACTCTGCTTCAGCACATCTGAAAAATCTCAGCTAGATAGGAATTTATGTTGTAGATTTCAGCATAATATTTGAACTCTGCTTCTTCACATCTGGAAAATGTCAGCTAGAGAGAAGTTTATGTGGCAGATTTCAGCATAATGCTGGAACTCTGCTTCTGCACATCTAGAAAATGTAAGCTAGAGAGAAATTGATGTCGTAGATTTCAGCATAATCTTGGAACTCTGCTTCCACACATCTAGAAAATGTCAGCTAGAAAGAAAATGCAGAGGCAGATTTCAGCATAATCTTTGAACTCTGCTTCCGCACATCTGGAAAATGTCAGCTAGAGAGAAATTGATGTGGTAGATTTCAGCATAATCTTTGTACTCTGCTTCTGCATATGTGGAAAACGTCAGCTAGAGAGAAATTGAGCTGGTAGATTTCAGCATAATCCTGGAACTCTGCTTCTGAGAATCTGGAAAATGTCAGCTAGAAAGAAATTGATGTAGATTTCAGCATAATCCTGGAACTCTGCTTCTGCACATCTGGAAAAGTCAGCTAGAGATAAATTGCAAGGCAGAGTTCAGCATAATCCTGGAACTCTGCTTGTGCACATCTGGAAAATGTAAACTAGAGAGAAACTGATGTGGTAGATTTCAGTATAATCTTTGAACTCTGCTTCTGCACATCTGGAAAATGTCAGCTGGGGAAAATTTATGTGGTATATTTTAGCATAATCTTTGCTCTCTGCTTCTGAACATCTGGAAAATGTCAGCTAGAGAATAATTGCAAGGCTGATTTCAGCATAATCCTGGAACTCTGCTTCTGCACATCTGGAAAATGTAAGCTAGAAAATTGATGTGGTAGATTTCAGCATAATCTTTGAACTCTGCTTCCGCACATCTGGAAAATGTCAGCTAGAGGGAAAATGCAGAGGCAGATTTCAGCATAATCCTGGAATTCTACTTCTGCACATCTGGAAAATGTCAGCAAGAGAGAAATTGATGTGTTAGATTTCAGCATAGTCTTTGAACTCTGCTTGTCCACATCTGGAAATTTTCACCTTGAGAAAAATTGCAAGGCAGATTTCAGCATAATCCTGGATCTCTGCTTCTGCACATCTGGAAAATGTCAGCTAGAGGGAAAATGCAGAGGCAGATTTCAGCATAATCCTGGAACTCTGCTTCTGCACATCTGGAAAATGTAAGATAGAGAGAAATTGATGTGGTAGATTTCAGCATAATCCTGGAACTCTGCCTCTGCACATCTGGAAAGTCAGCTAGAGAGAAATTGATGTCGTAGATTTCAGCATAATCTTGCAACTCTGCTTTTTCACATCTGGAAAATGTCAGCTAGAGGGAAAATGCAGACGCAGATTTCAGCATAATCCTGGAACTCTGCTTCTGCACATCTGGAAAATGTCAGCTAGAGAGAAATTGATGTCGTAGATTTCAGCATAATCCTGGAACTCTGCTTCAGCACAACTGAAAAATGTCAGCTAGATAGGAATTTATGTGGTAGATTTCAGCATAATCTTTGAACTCTGCTTCTTCACATTTGGAAAATGTAAGCTAGAGAGAAATTGATGTCGTAGATTTCAGCATAATTTTGGAACTCTGCTTCCACACATCTAGAAAATGTCAGCTAGAAAGAAAATGCAGAGACAGATTTCAGCATAATCTTTGAACTCTGCTTCCGCACATCTGGAAAATGTCAGCTAGAGAGAAATTGATGTGGTAGATTTCAGCATAATCTTTGTACTCTGCTTCTGCATATGTGGAAAAAGTCAGCTAGAGAGAAATTGATGTGGTGGTTTTCAGCACAATCCTGGAACTCTGCTTCTGCATGTCTGGAAAATGTCAGCTAGAGAGAAATTGATGTGGTAGATATCACCATAATCTTTGAACTCAGCTTCTGCACATCTGGAAAAGTCAGCTAGAGAGAAATTGCAAGGCAGATTTCAGCATACACCTGGAACTCTGCTTCTGAGAATCTGGAAAATGTCAGCTAGAAAGAAATTGATGTAGATTTCAGCATAATCCTGGAACTCTGCTTCTGCACATCTGGAAAAGTCAGCTAGAGATAAATTGATGTTGTAGATTTCAGCATAATTGTGGAACTCTGCTTCTGTACGTTTGGAAAATGTCAGCTAGAGAAAACTTGCAAGGCATATTTCAGCATAATCTTGGAACTCTGCTTCTTCACATCTGGAAAATGTCAGCTAGAGAGAAATTGATTAGGTAGATTTCAGCATAATCCTGGAACTCTGCCTCTGCACATCTGGAAAGTCAGCTAGAGAGAAATTGATGTCGTAGATTTCAGCATAATCTTGCAACTCTGCTTTTTCACATCTGGAAAATGTCAGCTAGAGGGAAAATGCAGATGCAGATTTCAGCATAATCCTGGAACTCTGCTTCTGCACATCTGGAAAATGAAAGCTAGAGAGAAATTGATGTCGTAGATTTCAGCATAATCCTGGAACTCTGCTTCAGCACAACTGAAAAATGTCAGCTAGATAGGAATTGATGTGGTAGATTTCAGCATAATCTTTGAACTCTGCTTCCGCACATCTGGAAAATGTCAGCTAGAGGGAAAATGCAGAGGCAGATTTCAGCATAATCCTGGAACTCTGCTTCTGCACATCTGGAAAATGTCAGCAAGAGAGAAATTGATGTGTTAGATTTCAGCATAGTCTTTGAACTCTGCTTGTCCACATCTGGAAATTTTCACCTTGAGAAAAATTGCAAGGCAGATTTCAGCATAATCCTGGAACTCTGCTTCTGCACATCTGGAAAATGTCAGCTAGAGGGAAAATGCAGAGGCAGATTTCAGCATAATCCTGGAACTCTGCTTCTGCACATCTGGAAAATGTAAGATAGAGAGAAATTGATGTGGTAGATTTCAGCATAATCTTTGTACTCTGCTTCTGCATATGTGGAAAACGTCAGCTAGAGAGAAATTGAGCTGGTAGATTTCAGCATAATCCTGGAACTCTGCTTCTGAGAATCTGGAAAATGTCAGCTAGAAAGAAATTGATGTAGATTTCAGCATAATCCTGGAACTCTGCTTCTGCACATCTGGAAAAGTCAGCTAGAGATAAATTGCAAGGCAGAGTTCAGCATAATCCTGGAACTCTGCTTGTGCACATCTGGAAAATGTAAACTAGAGAGAAATTGATGTGGTAGATTTCAGTATAATCTTTGAACTCTGCTTCTGCACATCTGGAAAATGTCAGCTGGGGAAAATTTATGTGGTATATTTTAGCATAATCTTTGCTCTCTGCTTCTGAACATCTGGAAAATGTCAGCTAGAGAATAATTGCAAGGCTGATTTCAGCATAATCCTGGAACTCTGCTTCTGCACATCTGGAAAATGTAAGCTAGAAAATTGATGTGGTAGATTTCAGCATAATCTTTGAACTCTGCTTCCGCACATCTGGAAAATGTCAGCTAGAGGGAAAATGCAGAGGCAGATTTCAGCATAATCCTGGAATTCTACTTCTGCACATCTGGAAAATGTCAGCAAGAGAGAAATTGATGTGTTAGATTTCAGCATAGTCTTTGAACTCTGCTTGTCCACATCTGGAAATTTTCACCTTGAGAAAAATTGCAAGGCAGATTTCAGCATAATCCTGGATCTCTGCTTCTGCACATCTGGAAAATGTCAGCTAGAGGGAAAATGCAGAGGCAGATTTCAGCATAATCCTGGAACTCTGCTTCTGCACATCTGGAAAATGTAAGATAGAGAGAAATTGATGTGGTAGATTTCAGCATAATCCTGGAACTCTGCCTCTGCACATCTGGAAAGTCAGCTAGAGAGAAATTGATGTCGTAGATTTCAGCATAATCTTGCAACTCTGCTTTTTCACATCTGGAAAATGTCAGCTAGAGGGAAAATGCAGACGCAGATTTCAGCATAATCCTGGAACTCTGCTTCTGCACATCTGGAAAATGTCAGCTAGAGAGAAATTGATGTCGTAGATTTCAGCATAATGCTGGAACTCTGCTTCAGCACAACTGAAAAATGTCAGCTAGATAGGAATTTATGTGGTAGATTTCAGCATAATCTTTGAACTCTGCTTCTTCACATTTGGAAAATGTAAGCTAGAGAGAAATTGATGTCGTAGATTTCAGCATAATTTTGGAACTCTGCTTCCACACATCTAGAAAATGTCAGCTAGAAAGAAAATGCAGAGACAGATTTCAGCATAATCTTTGAACTCTGCTTCTGCACATCTGGAGAATGTCAGCTAGAGAGAAAATGCAGAGGCTGATTTCAGCATAATCCTGGAACTCTGCTTCAGCACATCTGGAAAATGTCAGCTAGAGAGAAATTGATGTGGTAGATTTCAGCATAATCTTTGTACTCTGCTTCTGCATATGTGGAAAACGTCAGCTAGAGAGAAATTGAGCTGGTAGATTTCAGCATAATCCTGGAACTCTGCTTCTGAGAATCTGGAAAATGTCAGCTAGAAAGAAATTGATGTAGATTTCAGCATAATCCTGGAAATCTGCTTCTGCACATCTGGAAAAGTCAGCTAGAGAAAAATTGCAAGGCAGAGTTCAGCATAATCCTGGAACTCTGCTTCTGCACATCTGGAAAAGTCACCTAGAGAGAAATTGATGTAGTGGTTACAGCAAAACCCTGGCACTCTGCTTCTGCACATCTGGAAAAGTCAGCTAGAGAGAAATTGATGTGGTGGTTTTCAGCACAATCCTGGAACTCTGCTTCTGCATGTCTGGAAAATGTCAGCTAGAGAGAAATTGATGTGGTAGATATCACCATAATCTTTGAACTCAGCTTCTGCACATCTGGAGAAGTCGGCTAGAGAGAAATTGCAAGGCAGATTTCGGCATAATCTTTGAACTCTGCTTCCGCACATCTGGAAAAGTCAGCTAGAGATAAATTGATGTTGTAGATTTCAGCATAATCGTGGAACTCTGCCTCTGCACATCTAGAAAGTCAGCGAGAGAGAAATTGATGTGGTAGATTTCAGCATAATCTTTGAACTCTGCTTCTGCACATCTGGAAAATGTCAGCTAGAGGGAAAATGCAGAGGCAGATTTCAGCATAATCCTGGAACTCTGCTTCTGCACATCTGGAAAATGTAAGATAGAGAGAAATTGATGTGGTAGATTTCACCATAATCTTTGAACTCTGCTTCTGCACATCTGGAGAATGTCAGCTAGAGAGAAAATGCAGAGGCTGATTTCAGCATAATCCTGGAACTCTGCTTCAGCACATCTGAAAAAGGTCAGCTAGATAGGAATTTATGTGGTAGATTTCAGCATAATATTTGAACTCTGCTTCTTCACATCTGGAAAATGTCAGCTAGAGAGAAGTTTATGTGGCAGATTTCAGCATAATGCTGGAACTCTGCTTCTGCACATCTAGAAAATGTAAGCTAGAGAGAAATTGATGTCGTTGATTTCAGCATAATCTTGGAACTCTGCTTCCACACATCTAGAAAATGTCAGCTAGAAAGAAAATGCAGAGGCAGATTTCAGCATAATCTTTGAACTCTGCTTCCGCACATCTGGAAAATGTCAGCTAGAGGGAAATGCAGAGGCAGATTTCAGCATAATCCTGGAACTCTGCTTCTGCACATCTGGAAAATGTCAACTAGAGAGAAATTGATGTGGTAGATTTCAGCATAATCTTTGAACTCTGCTTCTGCACATCTAGAAAATATAAGCTACAGAGAAATTGATGTCGTAGATTTCAGCATAATCTTGGAACTCTGCTTCCACACATCTAGAAAATGTCAGCTAGAAAGAAAATGCAGAGGCAGATTTCAGCATAATCTTTGAACTCTGCTTCCACACATCTGGAAAATGTCAGCTAGAGAGAAATTGATGTGGTAGATTTCAGCATAATCTTTGTACTCTGCTTCTGCATATGTGGAAAACGTCAGCTAGAGAGAAATTGAGCTGGTAGATTTCAGCATAATCCTGGAACTCTGCTTCTGAGAATCTGGAAAATGTCAGCTAGAAAGAAATTGATGTAGATTTCAGCATAATCCTGGAACTCTGCTTCTGCACATCTGGAAAAGTCAGCTAGAGATAAATTGCAAGGCAGAGTTCAGCATAATCCTGGAACTCTGCTTGTGCACATCTGGAAAATGTAAACTAGAGAGAAATTGATGTGGTAGATTTCAGCATAATCTTTGAACTCTGCTTCTGCACATCTGGAAAATGTCAGCTGGGAAAAATTTATGTGGTATATTTCAGCATAATCTTTGCTCTCTGCTTCTGAACATCTGGAAAATGTCAGCTAGAGAATAATTGCAAGGCTGATTTCAGCATAATCGTGGAACTCTGCTTCTGCACATCTGGAAAATGTAAGCTAGAAAATTGATGTGGTAGATTTCAGCATAATCTTTGAACTCTGCTTCCGCACATCTGGAAAATGTCAGCTAGAGGGAAAATGCAGAGGCAGATTTCAGCATAATCCTGGAATTCTACTTCTGCACATCTGGAAAATGTCAGCAAGAGAGAAATTGATGTGTTAGATTTCAGCATAGTCTTTGAACTCTGCTTGTCCACATCTGGAAATTTTCACCTTGAGAAAAATTGCAAGGCAGATTTCAGCATAATCCTGGATCTCTGCTTCTGCACATCTGGAAAATGTCAGCTAGAGGGAAAATGCAGAGGCAGATTTCAGCATAATCCTGGAACTCTGCTTCTGCACATCTGGAAAATGTAAGATAGAGAGAAATTGATGTGGTAGATTTCAGCATAATCCTGGAACTCTGCCTCTGCACATCTGGAAAGTCAGCTAGAGAGAAATTGATGTCGTAGATTTCAGCATAATCTTGCAACTCTGCTTTTTCACATCTGGAAAATGTCAGCTAGAGGGAAAATGCAGACGCAGATTTCAGCATAATCCTGGAACTCTGCTTCTGCACATCTGGAAAATGTCAGCTAGAGAGAAATTGATGTCGTAGATTTCAGCATAATCCTGGAACTCTGCTTCAGCACAACTGAAAAATGTCAGCTAGATAGGAATTTATGTGGTAGATTTCAGCATAATCTTTGAACTCTGCTTCTTCACATTTGGAAAATGTAAGCTAGAGAGAAATTGATGTCGTAGATTTCAGCATAATTTTGGAACTCTGCTTCCACACATCTAGAAAATGTCAGCTAGAAAGAAAATGCAGAGGCAGATTTCAGCATAATCTTTGAACTCTGCTTCCGCACATCTGGAAAATGTCAGCTAGAGAGAAATTGATGTGGTAGATTTCAGCATAATCTTTGTACTCTGCTTCTGCATATGTGGAAAACGTCAGCTAGAGAGAAATTGAGCTGGTAGATTTCAGTATAATCCTGGAACTCTGCTTCTGAGAATCTGGAAAATGTCAGCTAGAAAGAAATTGATGTAGATTTCAGCATAATCCTGGAAATCTGCTTCTGCACATCTGGAAAAGTCAGCTAGAGATAAATTGCAAGGCAGAGTTCAGCATAATCCTGGAACTCTGCTTCTGCACATCTGGAAAAGTCACCTAGAGAGAAATTGATGTAGTGGTTACAGCAAAACCCTGGCACTCTGCTTCTGCACATCTGGAAAAGTCAGCTAGAGAGAAATTGATGTGGTGGTTTTCAGCACAATCCTGGAACTCTGCTTCTGAGAATCTGGAAAATGTCAGCTAGAAAGAAATTGATGTAGATTTCAGCATAATCCTGGAACTCTGCTTCTGCACATCTGGAAAAGTCAGCTAGAGATAAATTGATGTTGTAGATTTCAGCATAATTGTGGAACTCTGCTTCTGTACGTTTGGAAAATGTCAGCTAGAGAAAACTTGCAAGGCATATTTCAGCATAATCTTGGAACTCTGCTTCTTCACATCTGGAAAATGTCAGCTAGAGAGAAATTGATTAGGTAGATTTCAGCATAATCCTGGAACTCTGCCTCTGCACATCTGGAAAGTCAGCTAGAGAGAAATTGATGTCGTAGATTTCAGCATAATCTTGCAACTCTGCTTTTTCACATCTGGAAAATGTCAGCTAGAGGGAAAATGCAGATGCAGATTTCAGCATAATCCTGGAACTCTGCTTCTGCACATCTGGAAAATGAAAGCTAGAGAGAAATTGATGTCGTAGATTTCAGCATAATCCTGGAACTCTGCTTCAGCACAACTGAAAAATGTCAGCTAGATAGGAATTGATGTGGTAGATTTCAGCATAATCTTTGAACTCTGCTTCCGCACATCTGGAAAATGTCAGCTAGAGGGAAAATGCAGAGGCAGATTTCAGCATAATCCTGGAACTCTGCTTCTGCACATCTGGAAAATGTCAGCAAGAGAGAAATTGATGTGTTAGATTTCAGCATAGTCTTTGAACTCTGCTTGTCCACATCTGGAAATTTTCACCTTGAGAAAAATTGCAAGGCAGATTTCAGCATAATCCTGGAACTCTGCTTCTGCACATCTGGAAAATGTCAGCTAGAGGGAAAATGGAGAGGCAGATTTCAGCATAATCCTGGAACTCTGCTTCTGCACATCTGGAAAATGTAAGATAGAGAGAAATTGATGTGGTAGATTTCAGCATAATCTTTGAACTCTGCTTCTGCACATCTGGAGAATGTCAGCTAGAGAGAAAATGCAGAGGCTGATTTTAGCATAATCCTGGAACTCTGCTTCAGCACATCTGAAAAATCTCAGCTAGATAGGAATTTATGTTGTAGATTTCAGCATAATATTTGAACTCTGCTTCTTCACATCTGGAAAATGTCAGCTAGAGAGAAGTTTATGTGGCAGATTTCAGCATAATGCTGGAACTCTGCTTCTGCACATCTAGAAAATGTAAGCTAGAGAGAAATTGATGTTGTAGATTTCAGCATAATCTTGGGACTCTGCTTCCACACATCTAGAAAATGTCAGCTAGAAAGAAAATGCACAGGCAGATTTCAGCATAATCTTTGAAATCTGCTTCCGCACATCTGGAAAATGTCAGCTAGAGAGAAATTGATGTGGTAGATTTCAGCATAATCTTTGTACTCTGCTTCTGCATATGTGGAAAACGTCAGCTAGAGAGAAATTGAGCTGGTAGATTTCAGCATAATCCTGGAACTCTGCTTCTGAGAATCTGGAAAATGTCAGCTAGAAAGAAATTGATGTAGATTTCAGCATAATCCTGGAACTCTGCTTCTGCACATCTGGAAAAGTCAGCTAGAGATAAATTGCAAGGCAGAGTTCAGCATAATCCTGGAACTCTGCTTGTGCACATCTGGAAAATGTAAACTAGAGAGAAATTGATGTGGTAGATTTCAGCATAATCTTTGAACTCTGCTTCTGCACATCTGGAAAATGTCAGCTGGGGAAAATTTATGTGGTATATTTCAGCATAATCTTTGCTCTCTCCTTCTGAACATCTGGAAAATGTCAGCTAGAGAATAATTGCAAGGCTGATTTCAGCATAATCGTGGAACTCTGCTTCTGCACATCTGGAAAATGTAAGCTAGAAAATTGATGTGGTAGATTTCAGCATAATATTTGAACTCTGCTTCCGCACATCTGGAAAATGTCAGCTAGAGGGAAAATGCAGAGGCATATTTCAGCATAATCCTGGAACTCTGCTTCTGCACATCTGGAAAATGTCAGCAAGAGAGAAATTGATGTGTTAGATTTCAGCATAGTCTTTGAACTCTGCTTGTCCACATCTGGAAATTTTCACCTTGAGAAAAATTGCAAGGCAGATTTCAGCATAATCCTGGAACTCTGCTTCTGCACATCTGGAAAATGTAAGATAGAGAGAAATTGATGTGGTAGATTTCAGCATAATCTTTGAACTCTGCTTCTGCACATCTGGAGAATGTCAGCTAGAGAGAAAATGCAGAGGCTGATTTCAGCATAATCCTGGAACTCTGCTTCAGCACATCTGAGAAATGTCAGCTAGATAGGAATTTATGTGGTAGATTTCAGCATAATATTTGAACTCTGCTTCTTCACATCTGGAAAATGTCAGCTAGAGAGAAGTTTATGTGGCAGATTTCAGCATAATGCTGGAACTCTGCTTCTGCACATCTAGAAAATGTAAGCTAGAGAGAAATTGATGTCGTAGATTTCAGCATAATCCTGGAAATCTGCTTCTGCACATCTGGAAAAGTCAGCTAGAGATAAATTGCAAGGCAGAGTTCAGCATAATCCTGGAACTCTGCTTCTGCACATCTGGAAAAGTCAGCTAGAGAGAAATTGATGTGGTGGTTTTCAGCACAATCCTGGAACTCTGCTTCTGCATGTCTGGAAAATGTCAGCTAGAGAGAAATTGATGTGGTAGATATCACCATAATCTTTGAACTCAGCTTCTGCACATCTGGAAAAGTCAGCTAGAGAGAAATTGCAAGGCAGATTTCAGCATACACCTGGAACTCTGCTTCTGAGAATCTGGAAAATGTCAGCTAGAAAGAAATTGATGTGGTAGATTTCAGCATAATCTTTGTACTCTGCTTCTGCATATGTGGAAAACGTCAGCTAGAGAGAAATTGAGCTGGTAGATTTCAGCATAATCCTGGAACTCTGCTTCTGAGAATCTGGAAAATGTCAGCTAGAAAGAAATTGATGTAGATTTCAGCATAATCCTGGAACTCTGCTTCTGCACATCTGGAAAGTCAGCTAGAGATAAACTGCAAGGCAGAGTTCAGCATAATCCTGGCACTCTGCTTCTGCACATCTGGAAAAGTCACCTAGAGAGAAATTGATGTGGTGGTTTTCAGCACAATCCTGGAACTCTGCTTCTGCACATCTGGAAAATGTCAGCTAGAGGGAAAATGCAGAGGCAGATTTCAGCATAATCCTGGAACTCTGCTTCTGCACATCTGGAAAATGTAAGATAGAGAGAAATTGATGTGGTAGATTTCAGCATAATCTTTGAACTCTGCTTCTGCACATCTGGAGAATGTCAGCTAGAGAGAAAATGCAGAGGCTGATTTTAGCATAATCCTGGAACTCTGCTTCAGCACATCTGAAAAATCTCAGCTAGATAGCAATTTATGTGGTAGATTTCAGCATAATATTTGAACTCTGCTTCTTCACATCTGGAAAATGTCAGCTAGAGAGAAGTTTATGTGGCAGATTTCAGCATAATGCTGGAACTCTGCTTCTGCACATCTGGAAAATGTAAGCTAGAGAGAAATTGATGTCGTAGATTTCAGCATAATCTTGGAACTCTGCTTCCACACATCTAGAAAATGTCAGCTAGAAAGAAAATGCAGAGGCAGATTTCAGCATAATCTTTGAACTCTGCTTCCGCACATCTGGAAAATGTCAGCTAGAGAGAAATTGATGTGGTAGATTTCAGCATAATCTTTGTACTCTGCTTCTGCATATGTGGAAAACGTCAGCTAGAGAGAAATTGAGCTGGTAGATTTCAGCATAATCCTGGAACTCTGCTTCTGAGAATCTGGAAAATGTCAGCTGGAAAGAAATTGATGTAGATTTCAGCATAATCCTGGAACTCTGCTTCTGCATATCTCGAAAAGTCAGCTAGAGAGAAATTGATGTGGTGGTTTTCAGCACAATCCTGGAACTCTGCTTCTGCAAATCTGGAAAATGTCAGCTAGAGGGAAAATGCAGAGGCAGATTTCAGCATAATCCTGGAACTCTGCTTCTGCACATCTGGAAAATGTAAGATAGAGAGAAATTGATGTGGTAGATTTCAGCATAATCTTTGAACTCTGCTTCTGAACATCTGGAAAATGTCAGCTGGGGAAAATTTATGTGGTATATTTCAGCATAATCTTTGCTCTCTGCTTCTGAACATCTGGAAAATGTCAGCTAGAGAATAATTGCAAGGCTGATTTCAGCATAATCGTGGAACTCTGCTTCTGCACATCTGGAAAATGTAAGCTAGAAAATTGATGTGGTAGATTTCAGCATAATCCTGGAACTCTGCTTCTGCACATCTGGAAAATGTCAGCAAGAGAGAAATTGATGTGTTAGATTTCAGCATAGTCTTTGAACTCTGCTTCTCCACATCTGGAAATTTTCACCTTGAGAAAAATTGCAAGGCAGATTTCAGCATAATCCTGGAACTCTGCTTCTGCACATCTGGAAAATGTAAGATAGAGAGAAATTGATGTGGTAGATTTCAGCATAATCTTTGAACTCTGCTTCTGCACATCTGGAGAATGTCAGCTAGAGAGAAAATGCAGAGGCTGATTTTAGCATAATCCTGGAACTCTGCTTCAGCACATCTGAAAAATCTCAGCTAGATAGGAATTTATGTGGTAGATTTCAGCATAATATTTGAACTCTGCTTCTTCACATCTGGAAAATGTCAGCTAGAGAGAAGTTTATGTGGCAGATTTCAGCATAATGCTGGAACTCTGCTTCTGCACATCTGGAAAATGTAAGCTAGAGAGAAATTGATGTCGTAGATTTCAGCATAATCTTGGAACTCTGCTTCCACACATCTAGAAAATGTCAGCTAGAAAGAAAATGCAGAGGCAGATTTCAGCATAATCTTTGAACTCTGCTTCCGCACATCTGGAAAATGTCAGCTAGAGAGAAATTGATGTGGTAGATTTCAGCATAATCTTTGTACTCTGCTTCTGCATATGTGGAAAACGTCAGCTAGAGAGAAATTGAGCTGGTAGATTTCAGCATAATCCTGGAACTCTGCTTCTGAGAATCTGGAAAATGTCAGCTGGAAAGAAATTGATGTAGATTTCAGCATAATCCTGGAACTCTGCTTCTGCATATCTCGAAAAGTCAGCTAGAGAGAAATTGATGTGGTGGTTTTCAGCACAATCCTGGAACTCTGCTTCTGCAAATCTGGAAAATGTCAGCTAGAGGGAAAATGCAGAGGCAGATTTCAGCATAATCCTGGAACTCTGCTTCTGCACATCTGGAAAATGTAAGATAGAGAGAAATTGATGTGGTAGATTTCAGCATAATCTTTGAACTCTGCTTCTGAACATCTGGAAAATGTCAGCTGGGGAAAATTTATGTGGTATATTTCAGCATAATCTTTGCTCTCTGCTTCTGAACATCTGGAAAATGTCAGCTAGAGAATAATTGCAAGGCTGATTTCAGCATAATCGTGGAACTCTGCTTCTGCACATCTGGAAAATGTAAGCTAGAAAATTGATGTGGTAGATTTCAGCATAATCGTGGAACTCTGCTTCTGCACATCTGGAAAATGTCAGCAAGAGAGAAATTGATGTGTTAGATTTCAGCATAATCTTTGAACTCTGCTTCTGCACATCTGGAGAATGTCAGCTAGAGAGAAAATGCAGAGGCTGATTTCAGCATAATCCTGGAACTCTGCTTCAGCACATCTGAAAAATGTCAGCTAGATAGGAATTTATGTGGTAGATTTCAGCATAATCTTTGAACTCTGGTTCTGCACATCTGGAAAAGTCAGCTAGAGAGAAATTGCAAGGCAGAGTTCAGCATAATCCTGGAACTCTGCTTCTGCACATCTGGAAAAGTCACCTAGATAGAAATTGATGTGGTACATTTCAGCATAATCTTTGTACTCTGCTTCTGCATATGTGGAAAACGTCAGCTAGAGAGAAATTGAGCTGGTAGATTTCAGCATAATCCTGGAACTCTGCTTCTGAGAATCTGGAAAATGTCAGCTAGAAAGAAATTGATGTAGATTTCAGCATAATCCTGGAACTCTGCTTCTGCACATCTGGAAAAGTCAGCTAGAGATAAATTGCAAGGCAGAGTTCAGCATAATCCTGGAACTCTGCTTGTGCACATCTGGAAAATGTAAACTAGAGAGAAATTGATGTGGTAGATTTCAGCATAATCTTTGAACTCTGCTTCTGCACATCTGGAAAATGTCAGCTGGGGAAAATTTATGTGGTATATTTCAGCATAATCTTTGCTCTCTGCTTCTGAACATCTGGAAAATGTCAGCTAGAGAATAATTGCAAGGCTGATTTCAGCATAATCGTGGAACTCTGCTTCTGCACATCTGGAAAATGTAAGCTAGAAAATTGATGTGGTAGATTTCAGCATAATATTTGAACTCTGCTTCCGCACATCTGGAAAATGTCAGCTAGAGGGAAAATGCAGAGGCAAATTTCAGCATAATCCTGGAACTCTGCTTCTGCACATCTGGAAAATGTCAGCAAGAGAGAAATTGATGTGTTAGATTTCAGCATAGTCTTTGAACTTTGCTTGTCCACATCTGGAAATTTTCACCTTGAGAAAAATTGCAAGGCAGATTTCAGCATAATCCTGGAACTCTGCTTCCTGACATCTGGAAAATGTAAGATAGAGAGAAATTGATGTGGTAGATTTCAGCATAATCTTTGAACTCTGCTTCTGCACATCTGTAGAATGTCAGCTAGAGAGAAAATGCAGAGGCTGATTTCAGCATAATCCTGGAACTCTGCTTCAGCACATCTGAAAAATGTCAGCTAGATAGGAATTTATGTGGTAGATTTCAGCATAATATTTGAACTCTGCTTCTTCACATCTGGAAAATGTCAGCTAGAGAGAAGTTTATGTGGCAGATTTCAGCATAATGCTGGAACTCTACTTCTGCACATCTAGAAAATGTAAGCTAGAGAGAAATTGATGTCGTAGATTTCAGCATAATCCTGGAAATCTGCTTCTGCACATCTGGAAAAGTCAGCTAGAGATAAATTGCAAGGCAGAGTTCAGCATAATCCTGGAACTCTGCTTCTGCACATCTGGAAAAGTCACCTAGAGAGAAATTGATGTAGTGGTTACAGCAAAACCCTGGCACTCTGCTTCTGCACATCTGGAAAAGTCAGCTAGAGAGAAATTGATGTGGTGGTTTTCAGGACAATCCTGGAACTCTGCTTCTGCACATCTGGAAAATGTAAGATAGAGAGAAATTGATGTGGTAGATTTCAGCATAATCTTTGAACTCTGCTTCTGCACATCTGGAGAATGTCAGCTAGAGAGACAATGCAGAGGCAGATTTCAGCATAATCTTTGAACTCTGCTTCTGCATATGTGTTAAACGTCAGCTAGAGAGAAATTGAGCTGGTAGATTTAAGCATAATCCTGGAACTCTGCTTCTGAGAATCTGGAAAATGTCAGCTAGAAAGAAATTGATGTAGATTTCAGCATAATCCTGGAACTCTGCTTCTGCACATCTGGAAAATGTCAGCTAGAGAATAATTGCAAGGCTGATTTCAGCATAATCGTGGAACTCTGCTTCTGCACATCTGGAAAATGTAAGCTAGAAAATTGATGTGGTAGATTTCAGCATAATCCTGGAACTCTGCTTCTGCACATCTGGAAAATGTCAGCAAGAGAGAAATTGATGTGTTAGATTTCAGCATAGTCTTTGAACTCTGCTTCTCCACATCTGGAAATTTTCACCTTGAGAAAAATTGCAAGGCAGATTTCAGCATAATCCTGGAACTCTGCTTCTGCACATCTGGAAAATGTAAGATAGAGAGAAATTGATGTGGTAGATTTCAGCATAATCTTTGAACTCTGCTTCTGCACATCTGGAGAATGTCAGCTAGAGAGAAAATGCAGAGGCTGATTTCAGCATAATCCTGGAACTCTGCTTCAGCACATCTGAAAAATGTCAGCTAGATAGGAATTTATGTGGTAGATTTCAGCATAATCTTTGAACTCTGCTTCTGCACATCTGGAAAAGTCAGCTAGAGAGAAATTGCAAGGCAGAGTTCAGCATAATCCTGGAACTCTGCTTCTGCACATCTGGAAAAGTCACCTAGATAGAAATTGATGTGGTACATTTCAGCATAATCTTTGTACTCTGCTTCTGCATATGTGGAAAACGTCAGCTAGAGAGAAATTGAGCTGGTAGATTTCAGCATAATCCTGGAACTCTGCTTCTGAGAATCTGGAAAATGTCAGCTAGAAAGAAATTGATGTAGATTTCAGCATAATCCTGGAACTCTGCTTCTGCACATCTGGAAAAGTCAGCTAGAGATAAATTGCAAGGCAGAGTTCAGCATAATCCTGGAACTCTGCTTGTGCACATCTGGAAAATGTAAACTAGAGAGAAATTGATGTGGTAGATTTCAGCATAATCTTTGAACTCTGCTTCTGCACATCTGGAAAATGTCAGCTGGGGAAAATTTATGTGGTATATTTCAGCATAATCTTTGCTCTCTGCTTCTGAACATCTGGAAAATGTCAGCTAGAGAATAATTGCAAGGCTGATTTCAGCATAATCGTGGAACTCTGCTTCTGCACATCTGGAAAATGTAAGCTAGAAAATTGATGTGGTAGATTTCAGCATAATATTTGAACTCTGCTTCCACACATCTGGAAAATGTCAGCTAGAGGGAAAATGCAGAGGCAAATTTCAGCATAATCCTGGAACTCTGCTTCTGCACATCTGGAAAATGTCAGCAAGAGAGAAATTGATGTGTTAGATTTCAGCATAGTCTTTGAACTTTGCTTGTCCACATCTGGAAATTTTCACCTTGAGAAAAATTGCAAGGCAGATTTCAGCATAATCCTGGAACTCTGCTTCCTGACATCTGGAAAATGTAAGATAGAGAGAAATTGATGTGGTAGATTTCAGCATAATCTTTGAACTCTGCTTCTGCACATCTGTAGAATGTCAGCTAGAGAGAAAATGCAGAGGCTGATTTCAGCATAATCCTGGAACTCTGCTTCAGCACATCTGAAAAATGTCAGCTAGATAGGAATTTATGTGGTAGATTTCAGCATAATATTTGAACTCTGCTTCTTCACATCTGGAAAATGTCAGCTAGAGAGAAGTTTATGTGGCAGATTTCAGCATAATGCTGGAACTCTACTTCTGCACATCTAGAAAATGTAAGCTAGAGAGAAATTGATGTCGTAGATTTCAGCATAATCCTGGAAATCTGCTTCTGCACATCTGGAAAAGTCAGCTAGAGATAAATTGCAAGGCAGAGTTCAGCATAATCCTGGAACTCTGCTTCTGCACATCTGGAAAAGTCACCTAGAGAGAAATTGATGTAGTGGTTACAGCAAAACCCTGGCACTCTGCTTCTGCACATCTGGAAAAGTCAGCTAGAGAGAAATTGATGTGGTGGTTTTCAGCACAATCCTGGAACTCTGCTTCTGCACATCTGGAAAATGTAAGATAGAGAGAAATTGATGTGGTAGATTTCAGCATAATCTTTGAACTCTGCTTCTGCACATCTGGAGAATGTCAGCTAGAGAGACAATGCAGAGGCAGATTTCAGCATAATCTTTGAACTCTGCTTCTGCATATGTGTTAAACGTCAGCTAGAGAGAAATTGAGCTGGTAGATTTAAGCATAATCCTGGAACTCTGCTTCTGAGAATCTGGAAAATGTCAGCTAGAAAGAAATTGATGTAGATTTCAGCATAATCCTGGAACTCTGCTTCTGCACATCTGGAAAAGTCAGCTAGAGATAAATTGCAAGGCAGAGTTCAGCATAATCCTGGAACTCTGCTTGTGCACATCTGGAAAATGTAAACTAGAGAGAAATTGATGTGGTAGATTTCAGCATAATCTTTGAACTCTGCTTCTGCACATCTGGAAAATGTCAGCTGGGGAAAATTTATGTGGTATATTTCAGCATAATCTTTGCTCTCTGCTTCTGAACATCTGGAAAATGTCAGCTAGAGAATAATTGCAAGGCTGATTTCAGCATAATCGTGGAACTCTGCTTCTGCACATCTGGAAAATGTAAGCTAGAAAATTGATGTGGTAGATTTCAGCATAATATTTGAACTCTGCTTCCGCACATCTGGAAAATGTCAGCTAGAGGGAAAATGCAGAGGCAGATTTCAGCATAATCCTGGAACTCTGCTTCTGCACATCTGGAAAATGTCAGCAAGAGAGAAATTGATGTGTTAGATTTCAGCATAGTCTTTGAACTTTGCTTGTCCACATCTGGAAATTTTCACCTTGAGAAAAATTGCAAGGCAGATTTCAGCATAATCCTGGAACTCTGCTTCTGCACATCTGGAAAATGTAAGATAGAGAGAAATTGATGTGGTAGATTTCAGCATAATCTTTGAACTCTGCTTCTGCACATCTGGAGAATGTCAGCTAGAGAGAAAATGCAGAGGCTGATTTCAGCATAATCCTGGAACTCTGCTTCAGCACATCTGAAAAATGTCAGCTAGATAGGAATTTATGTGGTAGATTTCAGCATAATATTTGAACTCTGCTTCTTCACATCTGGAAAATGTCAGCTAGAGAGAAATTGATGTCGTAGATTTCAGCATAATCCTGGAAATCTGCTTCTGCACATCTGGAAAAGTCAGCTAGAGATAAATTGCAAGGCAGAGTTCAGCATAATCCTGGAACTCTGCTTCTGCACATCTGGAAAAGTCACCTAGAGAGAAATTGATGTAGTGGTTACAGCAAAACCCTGGCACTCTACTTCTGCACATCTGGAAAAGTCAGCTAGAGAGAAATTGATGTGGTGGTTTTCAGCACAATCCTGGAACTCTGCTTCTGCACATCTGGAAAATGTCAGCTAGAGGGAAAATGCAGAGGCAGATTTCAGCATAATCCTGGAACTCTGCTTCTGCACATCTGGAAAATGTAAGATAGAGAGAAATTGATGTGGTAGATTTCAGCATAATCTTTGAACTCTGCTTCTGCACATCTGGAGAATGTCAGCTAGAGAGAAAATGCAGAGGCTGATTTTAGCATAATCCTGGAACTCTGCTTCAGCACATCTGAAAAATCTCAGCTAGATAGGAATTTATGTGGTAGATTTCAGCATAATATTTGAACTCTGCTTCTTCACATCTGGAAAATGTCAGCTAGAGAGAAGTTTATGTGGCAGATTTCAGCATAATGCTGGAACTCTGCTTCTGCACATCTGGAAAATGTAAGCTAGAGAGAAATTGATGTCGTAGATTTCAGCATAATCTTGGAACTCTGCTTCCACACATCTAGAAAATGTCAGCTAGAAAGAAAATGCAGAGGCAGATTTCAGCATAATCTTTGAACTCTGCTTCCGCACATCTGGAAAATGTCAGCTAGAGAGAAATTGATGTGGTAGATTTCAGCATAATCTTTGTACTCTGCTTCTGCATATGTGGAAAACGTCAGCTAGAGAGAAATTGAGCTGGTAGATTTCAGCATAATCCTGGAACTCTGCTTCTGAGAATCTGGAAAATGTCAGCTAGAAAGAAATTGATGTAGATTTCAGCATAATCCTGGAACTCTGCTTCTGCACATCTGGAAAAGTCAGCTAGAGATAAATTGCAAGGCAGAGTTCAGCATAATCCTGGAACTCTGCTTGTGCACATCTGGAAAATGTAAACTAGAGAGAAATTGATGTGGTAGATTTCAGCATAATCTTTGAACTCTGCTTCTGCACATCTGGAAAATGTCAGCTGGGGAAAATTTATGTGGTATATTTCAGCATAATCTTTGCTCTCTGCTTCTGAACATCTGGAAAATGTCAGCTAGAGAATAATTGCAAGGCTGATTTCAGCATAATCGTGGAACTCTGCTTCTGCACATCTGGAAAATGTAAGCTAGAAAATTGATGTGGTAGATTTCAGCATAATCTTTGAACTCTGCTTCCGCACATCTGGAAAATGTCAGCTAGAGGGAAAATGCAGAGGCAGATTTCAGCATAATCCTGGAACTCTGCTTCTGCACATCTGGAAAAGTCAGCTAGAGATAAATTGATGTTGTAGATTTCAGCATAATTGTGGAACTCTGCTTCTGTACGTTTGGAAAATGTCAGCTAGAGAAAACTTGCAAGGCATATTTCAGCATAATCTTGGAACTCTGCTTCTTCACATCTGGAAAGTCAGCTAGAGAGAAATTGATGTCGTAGATTTCAGCATAATCTTGCAACTCTGCTTTTTCACATCTGGAAAATGTCAGCTAGAGGGAAAATGCAGATGCAGATTTCAGCATAATCCTGGAACTCTGCTTCTGCACATCTGGAAAATGAAAGCTAGAGAGAAATTGATGTCGTAGATTTCAGCATAATCCTGGAACTCTGCTTCAGCACAACTGAAAAATGTCAGCTAGATAGGAATTTATGTGGTAGATTTCAGCATAATCTTTGAACTCTGCTTCCGCACATCTGGAAAATGTCAGCTAGAGAGAAAATGCAGAGGCTGATTTTAGCATAATCCTGGAACTCTGCTTCAGCACATCTGAAAAATGTCAGCTAGATAGGAATTTATGTGGTAGATTTCAGCATAATCTTTGAACTCTGCTTCTTCACATCTGGAAAATGTCAGCTAGAGGGAAAATGCAGAGGCAGATTTCAGCATAATCCTGGAACTCTGCTTCTGCACATCTAGAAAATGTAAACTAGAGAGAAATTGATGTGGTAGATTTCAGCATAATCTTTGAACTCTGCTTCTGCACATCTGGAAAATGTCAGCTGGAGAAAAATTGCAAGGCAGATTTCAGCATAATCGTGCAACTCTGCTTCTGCACATCTGGAAAATGTAGGCTAGAAAATTGATGTGGTAGATTTCAGCATAATATTTGAACTCTGCTTCCGCACATCTGGAAAATGTCAGCTAGAGGGAAAATGCAGAGGCAGATTTCAGCATAATCCTGGAACTCTGCTTCTGCACATCTGGAAAATGTCAGCAAGAGAGAAATTGATGTGTTAGATTTCAGCATAGTCTTTGAACTCTGCTTGTCCACATCTGGAAATTTTCACCTTGAGAAAAATTGCAAGGCAGATTTCAGCATAATCCTGGAACTCTGCTTCTGCACATCTGGAAAATGTCAGCTAGAGGGAAAATGCAGAGGCAGATTTCAGCATAATCCTGGAACTCTGCTTCTGCACATCTAGAAAATGTAAGCTAGAGAGAAATTGATGTCGTAGATTTCAGCATAATTTTGGAACTCTGCTTCCACACATCTAGAAAATGTCAGCTAGAAAGAAAATACAGAGGCAGATTTCATCATAATCTTTGAACTCTGCTTCCGCACAGCTGGAAAATGTCAGCTAGAGAGAAATTGATGTGGTAGATTTCAGCATAATCTTTGTACTCTGCTTCTGCATATGTGGAAAACGTCAGCTAGAGAGAAATTGAGCTGGTAGATTTCAGCATAATCCTGGAACTCTGCTTCTGAGAATCTGGAAAATGTCAGCTAGAAAGAAATTGATGTAGATTTCAGCATAATCCTGGAAATCTGCTTCTGCACATCTGGAAAAGTCAGCTAGAGATAAATTGCAAGGCAGAGTTCAGCATAATCCTGGAACTCTGCTTCTGCACATCTGGAAAAGTCACCTAGAGAGAAATTAATGTTGTGGTTACTGCAAAACCCTGGAACTCTGCTTCTGCACATCTGGAAAATGTCAGCTAGAGAGAAATTGATGTGGTAGATATCACCATAATCTTTGAACTCAGCTTCTGCACATCTGGAAAAGTCAGCTAGAGAGAAATTGCAAGGCAGATTTCAGCATACACCTGGAACTCTGCTTCTGAGAATCTGGAAAATGTCAGCTAGAAAGAAATTGATGTAGATTTCAGCATAATCCTGGAAATCTGCTTCTGCACATCTGGAAAAGACAGCTAGAGATAAATTGATGTTGTAGATTTCAGCATAATTGTGGAACTCTGCTTCTGTACGTTTGGAAAATGTCAGCTGGAGAAAACTTGCAAGGCATATTTCAGCATAATCTTGGAACTCTGCTTCTTCACATCTGGAAAATGTCAGCTAGAGAGAAATTGATTAGGTAGATTTCAGCATAATCCTGGAACTCTGCCTCTGCACATCTGGAAAGTCAGCTAGAGAGAAATTGATGTCGTAGATTTCAGCATAATCTTGCAACTCTGCTTTTTCACATCTGGAAAATGTCAGCTAGAGGGAAAATGCAGACGCAGATTTCAGCATAATCCTGGAACTCTGCTTCTGCACATCTGGAAAATGTAAGCTAGAGAGAAATTGATGTCGTAGATTTCAGCATAATCCTGGAACTCTGCTTCAGCACAACTGAAAAATGTCAGCTAGATAGGAATTTATGTGGTAGATTTCAGCATAATCTTTGCTCTCTGCTTCTGAACATCTGGAAAATGTCAGCTAGAGAATAATCACAAGGCAGATTTCAGCATAATCCTGGAACTCTGCTTCTGCACATCTAGAAAATGTAAGCTAGAGAGAAATTGATGTCGTAGATTTCAGCATAATCTTGGAACTCTGCTTCCACACATCTAGAAAATGTCAGCTAGAAAGAAAATGCAGAGGCAGATTTCAGCATAATCTTTGAACTCTGCTTCCGCACATCTGGAAAATGTCAGCTAGAGAGAAATTGATGTGGTAGATTTCAGCATAATCTTTGTACTCTGCTTCTGCATATGTGGAAAACGTCAGCTAGAGAGAAATTGAGCTGGTAGATTTCAGCATAATCCTGGAACTCTGCTTCTGAGAATCTGGAAAATGTCAGCTAGAAAGAAATTGATGTAGATTTCAGCATAATCCTGGAACTCTGCTTCTGCACATCTGGAAAAGTCAGCTAGAGATAAATTGCAAGGCAGAGTTCAGCATAATCCTGGAACTCTGCTTGTGCACATCTGGAAAATGTAAACTAGAGAGAAATTGATGTGGTAGATTTCAGTATAATCTTTGAACTCTGCTTCTGCACATCTGGAAAATGTCAGCTGGGGAAAATTTATGTGGTATATTTTAGCATAATCTTTGCTCTCTGCTTCTGAACATCTGGAAAATGTCAGCTAGAGAATAATTGCAAGGCTGATTTCAGCATAATCCTGGAACTCTGCTTCTGCACATCTGGAAAATGTAAGCTAGAAAATTGATGTGGTAGATTTCAGCATAATCTTTGAACTCTGCTTCCGCACATCTGGAAAATGTCAGCTAGAGGGAAAATGCAGAGGCAGATTTCAGCATAATCCTGGAATTCTACTTCTGCACATCTGGAAAATGTCAGCAAGAGAGAAATTGATGTGTTAGATTTCAGCATAGTCTTTGAACTCTGCTTGTCCACATCTGGAAATTTTCACCTTGAGAAAAATTGCAAGGCAGATTTCAGCATAATCCTGGATCTCTGCTTCTGCACATCTGGAAAATGTCAGCTAGAGGGAAAATGCAGAGGCAGATTTCAGCATAATCCTGGAACTCTGCTTCTGCACATCTGGAAAATGTAAGATAGAGAGAAATTGATGTGGTAGATTTCAGCATAATCCTGGAACTCTGCCTCTGCACATCTGGAAAGTCAGCTAGAGAGAAATTGATGTCGTAGATTTCAGCATAATCTTGCAACTCTGCTTTTTCACATCTGGAAAATGTCAGCTAGAGGGAAAATGCAGACGCAGATTTCAGCATAATCCTGGAACTCTGCTTCTGCACATCTGGAAAATGTCAGCTAGAGAGAAATTGATGTCGTAGATTTCAGCATAATCCTGGAACTCTGCTTCAGCACAACTGAAAAATGTCAGCTAGATAGGAATTTATGTGGTAGATTTCAGCATAATCTTTGAACTCTGCTTCTTCACATTTGGAAAATGTAAGCTAGAGAGAAATTGATGTCGTAGATTTCAGCATAATTTTGGAACTCTGCTTCCACACATCTAGAAAATGTCAGCTAGAAAGAAAATGCAGAGACAGATTTCAGCATAATCTTTGAACTCTGCTTCCGCACATCTGGAAAATGTCAGCTAGAGAGAAATTGATGTGGTAGATTTCAGCATAATCTTTGTACTCTGCTTCTGCATATGTGGAAAAAGTCAGCTAGAGAGAAATTGATGTGGTGGTTTTCAGCACAATCCTGGAACTCTGCTTCTGCATGTCTGGAAAATGTCAGCTAGAGAGAAATTGATGTGGTAGATATCACCATAATCTTTGAACTCAGCTTCTGCACATCTGGAAAAGTCAGCTAGAGAGAAATTGCAAGGCAGATTTCAGCATACACCTGGAACTCTGCTTCTGAGAATCTGGAAAATGTCAGCTAGAAAGAAATTGATGTAGATTTCAGCATAATCCTGGAACTCTGCTTCTGCACATCTGGAAAAGTCAGCTAGAGATAAATTGATGTTGTAGATTTCAGCATAATTGTGGAACTCTGCTTCTGTACGTTTGGAAAATGTCAGCTAGAGAAAACTTGCAAGGCATATTTCAGCATAATCTTGGAACTCTGCTTCTTCACATCTGGAAAATGTCAGCTAGAGAGAAATTGATTAGGTAGATTTCAGCATAATCCTGGAACTCTGCCTCTGCACATCTGGAAAGTCAGCTAGAGAGAAATTGATGTCGTAGATTTCAGCATAATCTTGCAACTCTGCTTTTTCACATCTGGAAAATGTCAGCTAGAGGGAAAATGCAGATGCAGATTTCAGCATAATCCTGGAACTCTGCTTCTGCACATCTGGAAAATGAAAGCTAGAGAGAAATTGATGTCGTAGATTTCAGCATAATCCTGGAACTCTGCTTCAGCACAACTGAAAAATGTCAGCTAGATAGGAATTGATGTGGTAGATTTCAGCATAATCTTTGAACTCTGCTTCCGCACATCTGGAAAATGTCAGCTAGAGGGAAAATGCAGAGGCAGATTTCAGCATAATCCTGGAACTCTGCTTCTGCACATCTGGAAAATGTCAGCAAGAGAGAAATTGATGTGTTAGATTTCAGCATAGTCTTTGAACTCTGCTTGTCCACATCTGGAAATTTTCACCTTGAGAAAAATTGCAAGGCAGATTTCAGCATAATCCTGGAACTCTGCTTCTGCACATCTGGAAAATGTCAGCTAGAGGGAAAATGCAGAGGCAGATTTCAGCATAATCCTGGAACTCTGCTTCTGCACATCTGGAAAATGTAAGATAGAGAGAAATTGATGTGGTAGATTTCAGCATAATCTTTGTACTCTGCTTCTGCATATGTGGAAAACGTCAGCTAGAGAGAAATTGAGCTGGTAGATTTCAGCATAATCCTGGAACTCTGCTTCTGAGAATCTGGAAAATGTCAGCTAGAAAGAAATTGATGTAGATTTCAGCATAATCCTGGAACTCTGCTTCTGCACATCTGGAAAAGTCAGCTAGAGATAAATTGCAAGGCAGAGTTCAGCATAATCCTGGAACTCTGCTTGTGCACATCTGGAAAATGTAAACTAGAGAGAAATTGATGTGGTAGATTTCAGTATAATCTTTGAACTCTGCTTCTGCACATCTGGAAAATGTCAGCTGGGGAAAATTTATGTGGTATATTTTAGCATAATCTTTGCTCTCTGCTTCTGAACATCTGGAAAATGTCAGCTAGAGAATAATTGCAAGGCTGATTTCAGCATAATCCTGGAACTCTGCTTCTGCACATCTGGAAAATGTAAGCTAGAAAATTGATGTGGTAGATTTCAGCATAATCTTTGAACTCTGCTTCCGCACATCTGGAAAATGTCAGCTAGAGGGAAAATGCAGAGGCAGATTTCAGCATAATCCTGGAATTCTACTTCTGCACATCTGGAAAATGTCAGCAAGAGAGAAATTGATGTGTTAGATTTCAGCATAGTCTTTGAACTCTGCTTGTCCACATCTGGAAATTTTCACCTTGAGAAAAATTGCAAGGCAGATTTCAGCATAATCCTGGATCTCTGCTTCTGCACATCTGGAAAATGTCAGCTAGAGGGAAAATGCAGAGGCAGATTTCAGCATAATCCTGGAACTCTGCTTCTGCACATCTGGAAAATGTAAGATAGAGAGAAATTGATGTGGTAGATTTCAGCATAATCCTGGAACTCTGCCTCTGCACATCTGGAAAGTCAGCTAGAGAGAAATTGATGTCGTAGATTTCAGCATAATCTTGCAACTCTGCTTTTTCACATCTGGAAAATGTCAGCTAGAGGGAAAATGCAGATGCAGATTTCAGCATAATCCTGGAACTCTGCTTCTGCACATCTGGAAAATGTCAGCTAGAGAGAAATTGATGTCGTAGATTTCAGCATAATGCTGGAACTCTGCTTCAGCACAACTGAAAAATGTCAGCTAGATAGGAATTTATGTGGTAGATTTCAGCATAATCTTTGAACTCTGCTTCTTCACATTTGGAAAATGTAAGCTAGAGAGAAATTGATGTCGTAGATTTCAGCATAATTTTGGAACTCTGCTTCCACACATCTAGAAAATGTCAGCTAGAAAGAAAATGCAGAGACAGATTTCAGCATAATCTTTGAACTCTGCTTCTGCACATCTGGAGAATGTCAGCTAGAGAGAAAATGCAGAGGCTGATTTCAGCATAATCCTGGAACTCTGCTTCAGCACATCTGGAAAATGTCAGCTAGAGAGAAATTGATGTGGTAGATTTCAGCATAATCTTTGTACTCTGCTTCTGCATATGTGGAAAACGTCAGCTAGAGAGAAATTGAGCTGGTAGATTTCAGCATAATCCTGGAACTCTGCTTCTGAGAATCTGGAAAATGTCAGCTAGAAAGAAATTGATGTAGATTTCAGCATAATCCTGGAAATCTGCTTCTGCACATCTGGAAAAGTCAGCTAGAGAAAAATTGCAAGGCAGAGTTCAGCATAATCCTGGAACTCTGCTTCTGCACATCTGGAAAAGTCACCTAGAGAGAAATTGATGTAGTGGTTACAGCAAAACCCTGGCACTCTGCTTCTGCACATCTGGAAAAGTCAGCTAGAGAGAAATTGATGTGGTGGTTTTCAGCACAATCCTGGAACTCTGCTTCTGCATGTCTGGAAAATGTCAGCTAGAGAGAAATTGATGTGGTAGATATCACCATAATCTTTGAACTCAGCTTCTGCACATCTGGAGAAGTCGGCTAGAGAGAAATTGCAAGGCAGATTTCGGCATAATCTTTGAACTCTGCTTCCGCACATCTGGAAAAGTCAGCTAGAGATAAATTGATGTTGTAGATTTCAGCATAATCGTGGAACTCTGCCTCTGCACATCTAGAAAGTCAGCGAGAGAGAAATTGATGTGGTAGATTTCAGCATAATCTTTGAACTCTGCTTCTGCACATCTGGAAAATGTCAGCTAGAGGGAAAATGCAGAGGCAGATTTCAGCATAATCCTGGAACTCTGCTTCTGCACATCTGGAAAATGTAAGATAGAGAGAAATTGATGTGGTAGATTTCACCATAATCTTTGAACTCTGCTTCTGCACATCTGGAGAATGTCAGCTAGAGAGAAAATGCAGAGGCTGATTTCAGCATAATCCTGGAACTCTGCTTCAGCACATCTGAAAAAGGTCAGCTAGATAGGAATTTATGTGGTAGATTTCAGCATAATATTTGAACTCTGCTTCTTCACATCTGGAAAATGTCAGCTAGAGAGAAGTTTATGTGGCAGATTTCAGCATAATGCTGGAACTCTGCTTCTGCACATCTAGAAAATGTAAGCTAGAGAGAAATTGATGTCGTTGATTTCAGCATAATCTTGGAACTCTGCTTCCACACATCTAGAAAATGTCAGCTAGAAAGAAAATGCAGAGGCAGATTTCAGCATAATCTTTGAACTCTGCTTCCGCACATCTGGAAAATGTCAGCTAGAGGGAAATGCAGAGGCAGATTTCAGCATAATCCTGGAACTCTGCTTCTGCACATCTGGAAAATGTCAACTAGAGAGAAATTGATGTGGTAGATTTCAGCATAATCTTTGAACTCTGCTTCTGCACATCTAGAAAATATAAGCTACAGAGAAATTGATGTCGTAGATTTCAGCATAATCTTGGAACTCTGCTTCCACACATCTAGAAAATGTCAGCTAGAAAGAAAATGCAGAGGCAGATTTCAGCATAATCTTTGAACTCTGCTTCCACACATCTGGAAAATGTCAGCTAGAGAGAAATTGATGTGGTAGATTTCAGCATAATCTTTGTACTCTGCTTCTGCATATGTGGAAAACGTCAGCTAGAGAGAAATTGAGCTGGTAGATTTCAGCATAATCCTGGAACTCTGCTTCTGAGAATCTGGAAAATGTCAGCTAGAAAGAAATTGATGTAGATTTCAGCATAATCCTGGAACTCTGCTTCTGCACATCTGGAAAAGTCAGCTAGAGATAAATTGCAAGGCAGAGTTCAGCATAATCCTGGAACTCTGCTTGTGCACATCTGGAAAATGTAAACTAGAGAGAAATTGATGTGGTAGATTTCAGCATAATCTTTGAACTCTGCTTCTGCACATCTGGAAAATGTCAGCTGGGAAAAATTTATGTGGTATATTTCAGCATAATCTTTGCTCTCTGCTTCTGAACATCTGGAAAATGTCAGCTAGAGAATAATTGCAAGGCTGATTTCAGCATAATCGTGGAACTCTGCTTCTGCACATCTGGAAAATGTAAGCTAGAAAATTGATGTGGTAGATTTCAGCATAATCTTTGAACTCTGCTTCCGCACATCTGGAAAATGTCAGCTAGAGGGAAAATGCAGAGGCAGATTTCAGCATAATCCTGGAATTCTACTTCTGCACATCTGGAAAATGTCAGCAAGAGAGAAATTGATGTGTTAGATTTCAGCATAGTCTTTGAACTCTGCTTGTCCACATCTGGAAATTTTCACCTTGAGAAAAATTGCAAGGCAGATTTCAGCATAATCCTGGATCTCTGCTTCTGCACATCTGGAAAATGTCAGCTAGAGGGAAAATGCAGAGGCAGATTTCAGCATAATCCTGGAACTCTGCTTCTGCACATCTGGAAAATGTAAGATAGAGAGAAATTGATGTGGTAGATTTCAGCATAATCCTGGAACTCTGCCTCTGCACATCTGGAAAGTCAGCTAGAGAGAAATTGATGTCGTAGATTTCAGCATAATCTTGCAACTCTGCTTTTTCACATCTGGAAAATGTCAGCTAGAGGGAAAATGCAGACGCAGATTTCAGCATAATCCTGGAACTCTGCTTCTGCACATCTGGAAAATGTCAGCTAGAGAGAAATTGATGTCGTAGATTTCAGCATAATCCTGGAACTCTGCTTCAGCACAACTGAAAAATGTCAGCTAGATAGGAATTTATGTGGTAGATTTCAGCATAATCTTTGAACTCTGCTTCTTCACATTTGGAAAATGTAAGCTAGAGAGAAATTGATGTCGTAGATTTCAGCATAATTTTGGAACTCTGCTTCCACACATCTAGAAAATGTCAGCTAGAAAGAAAATGCAGAGGCAGATTTCAGCATAATCTTTGAACTCTGCTTCCGCACATCTGGAAAATGTCAGCTAGAGAGAAATTGATGTGGTAGATTTCAGCATAATCTTTGTACTCTGCTTCTGCATATGTGGAAAACGTCAGCTAGAGAGAAATTGAGCTGGTAGATTTCAGTATAATCCTGGAACTCTGCTTCTGAGAATCTGGAAAATGTCAGCTAGAAAGAAATTGATGTAGATTTCAGCATAATCCTGGAAATCTGCTTCTGCACATCTGGAAAAGTCAGCTAGAGATAAATTGCAAGGCAGAGTTCAGCATAATCCTGGAACTCTGCTTCTGCACATCTGGAAAAGTCACCTAGAGAGAAATTGATGTAGTGGTTACAGCAAAACCCTGGCACTCTGCTTCTGCACATCTGGAAAAGTCAGCTAGAGAGAAATTGATGTGGTGGTTTTCAGCACAATCCTGGAACTCTGCTTCTGAGAATCTGGAAAATGTCAGCTAGAAAGAAATTGATGTAGATTTCAGCATAATCCTGGAACTCTGCTTCTGCACATCTGGAAAAGTCAGCTAGAGATAAATTGATGTTGTAGATTTCAGCATAATTGTGGAACTCTGCTTCTGTACGTTTGGAAAATGTCAGCTAGAGAAAACTTGCAAGGCATATTTCAGCATAATCTTGGAACTCTGCTTCTTCACATCTGGAAAATGTCAGCTAGAGAGAAATTGATTAGGTAGATTTCAGCATAATCCTGGAACTCTGCCTCTGCACATCTGGAAAGTCAGCTAGAGAGAAATTGATGTCGTAGATTTCAGCATAATCTTGCAACTCTGCTTTTTCACATCTGGAAAATGTCAGCTAGAGGGAAAATGCAGATGCAGATTTCAGCATAATCCTGGAACTCTGCTTCTGCACATCTGGAAAATGAAAGCTAGAGAGAAATTGATGTCGTAGATTTCAGCATAATCCTGGAACTCTGCTTCAGCACAACTGAAAAATGTCAGCTAGATAGGAATTGATGTGGTAGATTTCAGCATAATCTTTGAACTCTGCTTCCGCACATCTGGAAAATGTCAGCTAGAGGGAAAATGCAGAGGCAGATTTCAGCATAATCCTGGAACTCTGCTTCTGCACATCTGGAAAATGTCAGCAAGAGAGAAATTGATGTGTTAGATTTCAGCATAGTCTTTGAACTCTGCTTGTCCACATCTGGAAATTTTCACCTTGAGAAAAATTGCAAGGCAGATTTCAGCATAATCCTGGAACTCTGCTTCTGCACATCTGGAAAATGTCAGCTAGAGGGAAAATGGAGAGGCAGATTTCAGCATAATCCTGGAACTCTGCTTCTGCACATCTGGAAAATGTAAGATAGAGAGAAATTGATGTGGTAGATTTCAGCATAATCTTTGAACTCTGCTTCTGCACATCTGGAGAATGTCAGCTAGAGAGAAAATGCAGAGGCTGATTTTAGCATAATCCTGGAACTCTGCTTCAGCACATCTGAAAAATCTCAGCTAGATAGGAATTTATGTTGTAGATTTCAGCATAATATTTGAACTCTGCTTCTTCACATCTGGAAAATGTCAGCTAGAGAGAAGTTTATGTGGCAGATTTCAGCATAATGCTGGAACTCTGCTTCTGCACATCTAGAAAATGTAAGCTAGAGAGAAATTGATGTTGTAGATTTCAGCATAATCTTGGGACTCTGCTTCCACACATCTAGAAAATGTCAGCTAGAAAGAAAATGCACAGGCAGATTTCAGCATAATCTTTGAAATCTGCTTCCGCACATCTGGAAAATGTCAGCTAGAGAGAAATTGATGTGGTAGATTTCAGCATAATCTTTGTACTCTGCTTCTGCATATGTGGAAAACGTCAGCTAGAGAGAAATTGAGCTGGTAGATTTCAGCATAATCCTGGAACTCTGCTTCTGAGAATCTGGAAAATGTCAGCTAGAAAGAAATTGATGTAGATTTCAGCATAATCCTGGAACTCTGCTTCTGCACATCTGGAAAAGTCAGCTAGAGATAAATTGCAAGGCAGAGTTCAGCATAATCCTGGAACTCTGCTTGTGCACATCTGGAAAATGTAAACTAGAGAGAAATTGATGTGGTAGATTTCAGCATAATCTTTGAACTCTGCTTCTGCACATCTGGAAAATGTCAGCTGGGGAAAATTTATGTGGTATATTTCAGCATAATCTTTGCTCTCTCCTTCTGAACATCTGGAAAATGTCAGCTAGAGAATAATTGCAAGGCTGATTTCAGCATAATCGTGGAACTCTGCTTCTGCACATCTGGAAAATGTAAGCTAGAAAATTGATGTGGTAGATTTCAGCATAATATTTGAACTCTGCTTCCGCACATCTGGAAAATGTCAGCTAGAGGGAAAATGCAGAGGCATATTTCAGCATAATCCTGGAACTCTGCTTCTGCACATCTGGAAAATGTCAGCAAGAGAGAAATTGATGTGTTAGATTTCAGCATAGTCTTTGAACTCTGCTTGTCCACATCTGGAAATTTTCACCTTGAGAAAAATTGCAAGGCAGATTTCAGCATAATCCTGGAACTCTGCTTCTGCACATCTGGAAAATGTAAGATAGAGAGAAATTGATGTGGTAGATTTCAGCATAATCTTTGAACTCTGCTTCTGCACATCTGGAGAATGTCAGCTAGAGAGAAAATGCAGAGGCTGATTTCAGCATAATCCTGGAACTCTGCTTCAGCACATCTGAGAAATGTCAGCTAGATAGGAATTTATGTGGTAGATTTCAGCATAATATTTGAACTCTGCTTCTTCACATCTGGAAAATGTCAGCTAGAGAGAAGTTTATGTGGCAGATTTCAGCATAATGCTGGAACTCTGCTTCTGCACATCTAGAAAATGTAAGCTAGAGAGAAATTGATGTCGTAGATTTCAGCATAATCCTGGAAATCTGCTTCTGCACATCTGGAAAAGTCAGCTAGAGATAAATTGCAAGGCAGAGTTCAGCATAATCCTGGAACTCTGCTTCTGCACATCTGGAAAAGTCAGCTAGAGAGAAATTGATGTGGTGGTTTTCAGCACAATCCTGGAACTCTGCTTCTGCATGTCTGGAAAATGTCAGCTAGAGAGAAATTGATGTGGTAGATATCACCATAATCTTTGAACTCAGCTTCTGCACATCTGGAAAAGTCAGCTAGAGAGAAATTGCAAGGCAGATTTCAGCATACACCTGGAACTCTGCTTCTGAGAATCTGGAAAATGTCAGCTAGAAAGAAATTGATGTGGTAGATTTCAGCATAATCTTTGTACTCTGCTTCTGCATATGTGGAAAACGTCAGCTAGAGAGAAATTGAGCTGGTAGATTTCAGCATAATCCTGGAACTCTGCTTCTGAGAATCTGGAAAATGTCAGCTAGAAAGAAATTGATGTAGATTTCAGCATAATCCTGGAACTCTGCTTCTGCACATCTGGAAAGTCAGCTAGAGATAAACTGCAAGGCAGAGTTCAGCATAATCCTGGCACTCTGCTTCTGCACATCTGGAAAAGTCACCTAGAGAGAAATTGATGTGGTGGTTTTCAGCACAATCCTGGAACTCTGCTTCTGCACATCTGGAAAATGTCAGCTAGAGGGAAAATGCAGAGGCAGATTTCAGCATAATCCTGGAACTCTGCTTCTGCACATCTGGAAAATGTAAGATAGAGAGAAATTGATGTGGTAGATTTCAGCATAATCTTTGAACTCTGCTTCTGCACATCTGGAGAATGTCAGCTAGAGAGAAAATGCAGAGGCTGATTTTAGCATAATCCTGGAACTCTGCTTCAGCACATCTGAAAAATCTCAGCTAGATAGCAATTTATGTGGTAGATTTCAGCATAATATTTGAACTCTGCTTCTTCACATCTGGAAAATGTCAGCTAGAGAGAAGTTTATGTGGCAGATTTCAGCATAATGCTGGAACTCTGCTTCTGCACATCTGGAAAATGTAAGCTAGAGAGAAATTGATGTCGTAGATTTCAGCATAATCTTGGAACTCTGCTTCCACACATCTAGAAAATGTCAGCTAGAAAGAAAATGCAGAGGCAGATTTCAGCATAATCTTTGAACTCTGCTTCCGCACATCTGGAAAATGTCAGCTAGAGAGAAATTGATGTGGTAGATTTCAGCATAATCTTTGTACTCTGCTTCTGCATATGTGGAAAACGTCAGCTAGAGAGAAATTGAGCTGGTAGATTTCAGCATAATCCTGGAACTCTGCTTCTGAGAATCTGGAAAATGTCAGCTGGAAAGAAATTGATGTAGATTTCAGCATAATCCTGGAACTCTGCTTCTGCATATCTCGAAAAGTCAGCTAGAGAGAAATTGATGTGGTGGTTTTCAGCACAATCCTGGAACTCTGCTTCTGCAAATCTGGAAAATGTCAGCTAGAGGGAAAATGCAGAGGCAGATTTCAGCATAATCCTGGAACTCTGCTTCTGCACATCTGGAAAATGTAAGATAGAGAGAAATTGATGTGGTAGATTTCAGCATAATCTTTGAACTCTGCTTCTGAACATCTGGAAAATGTCAGCTGGGGAAAATTTATGTGGTATATTTCAGCATAATCTTTGCTCTCTGCTTCTGAACATCTGGAAAATGTCAGCTAGAGAATAATTGCAAGGCTGATTTCAGCATAATCGTGGAACTCTGCTTCTGCACATCTGGAAAATGTAAGCTAGAAAATTGATGTGGTAGATTTCAGCATAATCCTGGAACTCTGCTTCTGCACATCTGGAAAATGTCAGCAAGAGAGAAATTGATGTGTTAGATTTCAGCATAGTCTTTGAACTCTGCTTCTCCACATCTGGAAATTTTCACCTTGAGAAAAATTGCAAGGCAGATTTCAGCATAATCCTGGAACTCTGCTTCTGCACATCTGGAAAATGTAAGATAGAGAGAAATTGATGTGGTAGATTTCAGCATAATCTTTGAACTCTGCTTCTGCACATCTGGAGAATGTCAGCTAGAGAGAAAATGCAGAGGCTGATTTTAGCATAATCCTGGAACTCTGCTTCAGCACATCTGAAAAATCTCAGCTAGATAGGAATTTATGTGGTAGATTTCAGCATAATATTTGAACTCTGCTTCTTCACATCTGGAAAATGTCAGCTAGAGAGAAGTTTATGTGGCAGATTTCAGCATAATGCTGGAACTCTGCTTCTGCACATCTGGAAAATGTAAGCTAGAGAGAAATTGATGTCGTAGATTTCAGCATAATCTTGGAACTCTGCTTCCACACATCTAGAAAATGTCAGCTAGAAAGAAAATGCAGAGGCAGATTTCAGCATAATCTTTGAACTCTGCTTCCGCACATCTGGAAAATGTCAGCTAGAGAGAAATTGATGTGGTAGATTTCAGCATAATCTTTGTACTCTGCTTCTGCATATGTGGAAAACGTCAGCTAGAGAGAAATTGAGCTGGTAGATTTCAGCATAATCCTGGAACTCTGCTTCTGAGAATCTGGAAAATGTCAGCTGGAAAGAAATTGATGTAGATTTCAGCATAATCCTGGAACTCTGCTTCTGCATATCTCGAAAAGTCAGCTAGAGAGAAATTGATGTGGTGGTTTTCAGCACAATCCTGGAACTCTGCTTCTGCAAATCTGGAAAATGTCAGCTAGAGGGAAAATGCAGAGGCAGATTTCAGCATAATCCTGGAACTCTGCTTCTGCACATCTGGAAAATGTAAGATAGAGAGAAATTGATGTGGTAGATTTCAGCATAATCTTTGAACTCTGCTTCTGAACATCTGGAAAATGTCAGCTGGGGAAAATTTATGTGGTATATTTCAGCATAATCTTTGCTCTCTGCTTCTGAACATCTGGAAAATGTCAGCTAGAGAATAATTGCAAGGCTGATTTCAGCATAATCGTGGAACTCTGCTTCTGCACATCTGGAAAATGTAAGCTAGAAAATTGATGTGGTAGATTTCAGCATAATCGTGGAACTCTGCTTCTGCACATCTGGAAAATGTCAGCAAGAGAGAAATTGATGTGTTAGATTTCAGCATAATCTTTGAACTCTGCTTCTGCACATCTGGAGAATGTCAGCTAGAGAGAAAATGCAGAGGCTGATTTCAGCATAATCCTGGAACTCTGCTTCAGCACATCTGAAAAATGTCAGCTAGATAGGAATTTATGTGGTAGATTTCAGCATAATCTTTGAACTCTGCTTCTGCACATCTGGAAAAGTCAGCTAGAGAGAAATTGCAAGGCAGAGTTCAGCATAATCCTGGAACTCTGCTTCTGCACATCTGGAAAAGTCACCTAGATAGAAATTGATGTGGTACATTTCAGCATAATCTTTGTACTCTGCTTCTGCATATGTGGAAAACGTCAGCTAGAGAGAAATTGAGCTGGTAGATTTCAGCATAATCCTGGAACTCTGCTTCTGAGAATCTGGAAAATGTCAGCTAGAAAGAAATTGATGTAGATTTCAGCATAATCCTGGAACTCTGCTTCTGCACATCTGGAAAAGTCAGCTAGAGATAAATTGCAAGGCAGAGTTCAGCATAATCCTGGAACTCTGCTTGTGCACATCTGGAAAATGTAAACTAGAGAGAAATTGATGTGGTAGATTTCAGCATAATCTTTGAACTCTGCTTCTGCACATCTGGAAAATGTCAGCTGGGGAAAATTTATGTGGTATATTTCAGCATAATCTTTGCTCTCTGCTTCTGAACATCTGGAAAATGTCAGCTAGAGAATAATTGCAAGGCTGATTTCAGCATAATCGTGGAACTCTGCTTCTGCACATCTGGAAAATGTAAGCTAGAAAATTGATGTGGTAGATTTCAGCATAATATTTGAACTCTGCTTCCGCACATCTGGAAAATGTCAGCTAGAGGGAAAATGCAGAGGCAAATTTCAGCATAATCCTGGAACTCTGCTTCTGCACATCTGGAAAATGTCAGCAAGAGAGAAATTGATGTGTTAGATTTCAGCATAGTCTTTGAACTTTGCTTGTCCACATCTGGAAATTTTCACCTTGAGAAAAATTGCAAGGCAGATTTCAGCATAATCCTGGAACTCTGCTTCCTGACATCTGGAAAATGTAAGATAGAGAGAAATTGATGTGGTAGATTTCAGCATAATCTTTGAACTCTGCTTCTGCACATCTGTAGAATGTCAGCTAGAGAGAAAATGCAGAGGCTGATTTCAGCATAATCCTGGAACTCTGCTTCAGCACATCTGAAAAATGTCAGCTAGATAGGAATTTATGTGGTAGATTTCAGCATAATATTTGAACTCTGCTTCTTCACATCTGGAAAATGTCAGCTAGAGAGAAGTTTATGTGGCAGATTTCAGCATAATGCTGGAACTCTACTTCTGCACATCTAGAAAATGTAAGCTAGAGAGAAATTGATGTCGTAGATTTCAGCATAATCCTGGAAATCTGCTTCTGCACATCTGGAAAAGTCAGCTAGAGATAAATTGCAAGGCAGAGTTCAGCATAATCCTGGAACTCTGCTTCTGCACATCTGGAAAAGTCACCTAGAGAGAAATTGATGTAGTGGTTACAGCAAAACCCTGGCACTCTGCTTCTGCACATCTGGAAAAGTCAGCTAGAGAGAAATTGATGTGGTGGTTTTCAGGACAATCCTGGAACTCTGCTTCTGCACATCTGGAAAATGTAAGATAGAGAGAAATTGATGTGGTAGATTTCAGCATAATCTTTGAACTCTGCTTCTGCACATCTGGAGAATGTCAGCTAGAGAGACAATGCAGAGGCAGATTTCAGCATAATCTTTGAACTCTGCTTCTGCATATGTGTTAAACGTCAGCTAGAGAGAAATTGAGCTGGTAGATTTAAGCATAATCCTGGAACTCTGCTTCTGAGAATCTGGAAAATGTCAGCTAGAAAGAAATTGATGTAGATTTCAGCATAATCCTGGAACTCTGCTTCTGCACATCTGGAAAATGTCAGCTAGAGAATAATTGCAAGGCTGATTTCAGCATAATCGTGGAACTCTGCTTCTGCACATCTGGAAAATGTAAGCTAGAAAATTGATGTGGTAGATTTCAGCATAATCCTGGAACTCTGCTTCTGCACATCTGGAAAATGTCAGCAAGAGAGAAATTGATGTGTTAGATTTCAGCATAGTCTTTGAACTCTGCTTCTCCACATCTGGAAATTTTCACCTTGAGAAAAATTGCAAGGCAGATTTCAGCATAATCCTGGAACTCTGCTTCTGCACATCTGGAAAATGTAAGATAGAGAGAAATTGATGTGGTAGATTTCAGCATAATCTTTGAACTCTGCTTCTGCACATCTGGAGAATGTCAGCTAGAGAGAAAATGCAGAGGCTGATTTCAGCATAATCCTGGAACTCTGCTTCAGCACATCTGAAAAATGTCAGCTAGATAGGAATTTATGTGGTAGATTTCAGCATAATCTTTGAACTCTGCTTCTGCACATCTGGAAAAGTCAGCTAGAGAGAAATTGCAAGGCAGAGTTCAGCATAATCCTGGAACTCTGCTTCTGCACATCTGGAAAAGTCACCTAGATAGAAATTGATGTGGTACATTTCAGCATAATCTTTGTACTCTGCTTCTGCATATGTGGAAAACGTCAGCTAGAGAGAAATTGAGCTGGTAGATTTCAGCATAATCCTGGAACTCTGCTTCTGAGAATCTGGAAAATGTCAGCTAGAAAGAAATTGATGTAGATTTCAGCATAATCCTGGAACTCTGCTTCTGCACATCTGGAAAAGTCAGCTAGAGATAAATTGCAAGGCAGAGTTCAGCATAATCCTGGAACTCTGCTTGTGCACATCTGGAAAATGTAAACTAGAGAGAAATTGATGTGGTAGATTTCAGCATAATCTTTGAACTCTGCTTCTGCACATCTGGAAAATGTCAGCTGGGGAAAATTTATGTGGTATATTTCAGCATAATCTTTGCTCTCTGCTTCTGAACATCTGGAAAATGTCAGCTAGAGAATAATTGCAAGGCTGATTTCAGCATAATCGTGGAACTCTGCTTCTGCACATCTGGAAAATGTAAGCTAGAATATTGATGTGGTAGATTTCAGCATAATATTTGAACTCTGCTTCCACACATCTGGAAAATGTCAGCTAGAGGGAAAATGCAGAGGCAAATTTCAGCATAATCCTGGAACTCTGCTTCTGCACATCTGGAAAATGTCAGCAAGAGAGAAATTGATGTGTTAGATTTCAGCATAGTCTTTGAACTTTGCTTGTCCACATCTGGAAATTTTCACCTTGAGAAAAATTGCAAGGCAGATTTCAGCATAATCCTGGAACTCTGCTTCCTGACATCTCTAAAATGTAAGATAGAGAGAAATTGATGTGGTAGATTTCAGCATAATCTTTGAACTCTGCTTCTGCACATCTGTAGAATGTCAGCTAGAGAGAAAATGCAGAGGCTGATTTCAGCATAATCCTGGAACTCTGCTTCAGCACATCTGAAAAATGTCAGCTAGATAGGAATTTATGTGGTAGATTTCAGCATAATATTTGAACTCTGCTTCTTCACATCTGGAAAATGTCAGCTAGAGAGAAGTTTATGTGGCAGATTTCAGCATAATGCTGGAACTCTACTTCTGCACATCTAGAAAATGTAAGCTAGAGAGAAATTGATGTCGTAGATTTCAGCATAATCCTGGAAATCTGCTTCTGCACATCTGGAAAAGTCAGCTAGAGATAAATTGCAAGGCAGAGTTCAGCATAATCCTGGAACTCTGCTTCTGCACATCTGGAAAAGTCACCTAGAGAGAAATTGATGTAGTGGTTACAGCAAAACCCTGGCACTCTGCTTCTGCACATCTGGAAAAGTCAGCTAGAGAGAAATTGATGTGGTGGTTTTCAGCACAATCCTGGAACTCTGCTTCTGCACATCTGGAAAATGTAAGATAGAGAGAAATTGATGTGGTAGATTTCAGCATAATCTTTGAACTCTGCTTCTGCACATCTGGAGAATGTCAGCTAGAGAGACAATGCAGAGGCAGATTTCAGCATAATCTTTGAACTCTGCTTCTGCATATGTGTTAAACGTCAGCTAGAGAGAAATTGAGCTGGTAGATTTAAGCATAATCCTGGAACTCTGCTTCTGAGAATCTGGAAAATGTCAGCTAGAAAGAAATTGATGTAGATTTCAGCATAATCCTGGAACTCTGCTTCTGCACATCTGGAAAAGTCAGCTAGAGATAAATTGCAAGGCAGAGTTCAGCATAATCCTGGAACTCTGCTTGTGCACATCTGGAAAATGTAAACTAGAGAGAAATTGATGTGGTAGATTTCAGCATAATCTTTGAACTCTGCTTCTGCACATCTGGAAAATGTCAGCTGGGGAAAATTTATGTGGTATATTTCAGCATAATCTTTGCTCTCTGCTTCTGAACATCTGGAAAATGTCAGCTAGAGAATAATTGCAAGGCTGATTTCAGCATAATCGTGGAACTCTGCTTCTGCACATCTGGAAAATGTAAGCTAGAAAATTGATGTGGTAGATTTCAGCATAATATTTGAACTCTGCTTCCGCACATCTGGAAAATGTCAGCTAGAGGGAAAATGCAGAGGCAGATTTCAGCATAATCCTGGAACTCTGCTTCTGCACATCTGGAAAATGTCAGCAAGAGAGAAATTGATGTGTTAGATTTCAGCATAGTCTTTGAACTTTGCTTGTCCACATCTGGAAATTTTCACCTTGAGAAAAATTGCAAGGCAGATTTCAGCATAATCCTGGAACTCTGCTTCTGCACATCTGGAAAATGTAAGATAGAGAGAAATTGATGTGGTAGATTTCAGCATAATCTTTGAACTCTGCTTCTGCACATCTGGAGAATGTCAGCTAGAGAGAAAATGCAGAGGCTGATTTCAGCATAATCCTGGAACTCTGCTTCAGCACATCTGAAAAATGTCAGCTAGATAGGAATTTATGTGGTAGATTTCAGCATAATATTTGAACTCTGCTTCTTCACATCTGGAAAATGTCAGCTAGAGAGAAATTGATGTCGTAGATTTCAGCATAATCCTGGAAATCTGCTTCTGCACATCTGGAAAAGTCAGCTAGAGATAAATTGCAAGGCAGAGTTCAGCATAATCCTGGAACTCTGCTTCTGCACATCTGGAAAAGTCACCTAGAGAGAAATTGATGTAGTGGTTACAGCAAAACCCTGGCACTCTACTTCTGCACATCTGGAAAAGTCAGCTAGAGAGAAATTGATGTGGTGGTTTTCAGCACAATCCTGGAACTCTGCTTCTGCACATCTGGAAAATGTCAGCTAGAGGGAAAATGCAGAGGCAGATTTCAGCATAATCCTGGAACTCTGCTTCTGCACATCTGGAAAATGTAAGATAGAGAGAAATTGATGTGGTAGATTTCAGCATAATCTTTGAACTCTGCTTCTGCACATCTGGAGAATGTCAGCTAGAGAGAAAATGCAGAGGCTGATTTTAGCATAATCCTGGAACTCTGCTTCAGCACATCTGAAAAATCTCAGCTAGATAGGAATTTATGTGGTAGATTTCAGCATAATATTTGAACTCTGCTTCTTCACATCTGGAAAATGTCAGCTAGAGAGAAGTTTATGTGGCAGATTTCAGCATAATGCTGGAACTCTGCTTCTGCACATCTGGAAAATGTAAGCTAGAGAGAAATTGATGTCGTAGATTTCAGCATAATCTTGGAACTCTGCTTCCACACATCTAGAAAATGTCAGCTAGAAAGAAAATGCAGAGGCAGATTTCAGCATAATCTTTGAACTCTGCTTCCGCACATCTGGAAAATGTCAGCTAGAGAGAAATTGATGTGGTAGATTTCAGCATAATCTTTGTACTCTGCTTCTGCATATGTGGAAAACGTCAGCTAGAGAGAAATTGAGCTGGTAGATTTCAGCATAATCCTGGAACTCTGCTTCTGAGAATCTGGAAAATGTCAGCTAGAAAGAAATTGATGTAGATTTCAGCATAATCCTGGAACTCTGCTTCTGCACATCTGGAAAAGTCAGCTAGAGATAAATTGCAAGGCAGAGTTCAGCATAATCCTGGAACTCTGCTTGTGCACATCTGGAAAATGTAAACTAGAGAGAAATTGATGTGGTAGATTTCAGCATAATCTTTGAACTCTGCTTCTGCACATCTGGAAAATGTCAGCTGGGGAAAATTTATGTGGTATATTTCAGCATAATCTTTGCTCTCTGCTTCTGAACATCTGGAAAATGTCAGCTAGAGAATAATTGCAAGGCTGATTTCAGCATAATCGTGGAACTCTGCTTCTGCACATCTGGAAAATGTAAGCTAGAAAATTGATGTGGTAGATTTCAGCATAATCTTTGAACTCTGCTTCCGCACATCTGGAAAATGTCAGCTAGAGGGAAAATGCAGAGGCAGATTTCAGCATAATCCTGGAACTCTGCTTCTGCACATCTGGAAAAGTCAGCTAGAGATAAATTGATGTTGTAGATTTCAGCATAATTGTGGAACTCTGCTTCTGTACGTTTGGAAAATGTCAGCTAGAGAAAACTTGCAAGGCATATTTCAGCATAATCTTGGAACTCTGCTTCTTCACATCTGGAAAGTCAGCTAGAGAGAAATTGATGTCGTAGATTTCAGCATAATCTTGCAACTCTGCTTTTTCACATCTGGAAAATGTCAGCTAGAGGGAAAATGCAGATGCAGATTTCAGCATAATCCTGGAACTCTGCTTCTGCACATCTGGAAAATGAAAGCTAGAGAGAAATTGATGTCGTAGATTTCAGCATAATCCTGGAACTCTGCTTCAGCACAACTGAAAAATGTCAGCTAGATAGGAATTTATGTGGTAGATTTCAGCATAATCTTTGAACTCTGCTTCCGCACATCTGGAAAATGTCAGCTAGAGAGAAAATGCAGAGGCTGATTTTAGCATAATCCTGGAACTCTGCTTCAGCACATCTGAAAAATGTCAGCTAGATAGGAATTTATGTGGTAGATTTCAGCATAATCTTTGAACTCTGCTTCTTCACATCTGGAAAATGTCAGCTAGAGGGAAAATGCAGAGGCAGATTTCAGCATAATCCTGGAACTCTGCTTCTGCACATCTAGAAAATGTAAACTAGAGAGAAATTGATGTGGTAGATTTCAGCATAATCTTTGAACTCTGCTTCTGCACATCTGGAAAATGTCAGCTGGAGAAAAATTGCAAGGCAGATTTCAGCATAATCGTGCAACTCTGCTTCTGCACATCTGGAAAATGTAGGCTAGAAAATTGATGTGGTAGATTTCAGCATAATATTTGAACTCTGCTTCCGCACATCTGGAAAATGTCAGCTAGAGGGAAAATGCAGAGGCAGATTTCAGCATAATCCTGGAACTCTGCTTCTGCACATCTGGAAAATGTCAGCAAGAGAGAAATTGATGTGTTAGATTTCAGCATAGTCTTTGAACTCTGCTTGTCCACATCTGGAAATTTTCACCTTGAGAAAAATTGCAAGGCAGATTTCAGCATAATCCTGGAACTCTGCTTCTGCACATCTGGAAAATGTCAGCTAGAGGGAAAATGCAGAGGCAGATTTCAGCATAATCCTGGAACTCTGCTTCTGCACATCTAGAAAATGTAAGCTAGAGAGAAATTGATGTCGTAGATTTCAGCATAATTTTGGAACTCTGCTTCCACACATCTAGAAAATGTCAGCTAGAAAGAAAATACAGAGGCAGATTTCATCATAATCTTTGAACTCTGCTTCCGCACAGCTGGAAAATGTCAGCTAGAGAGAAATTGATGTGGTAGATTTCAGCATAATCTTTGTACTCTGCTTCTGCATATGTGGAAAACGTCAGCTAGAGAGAAATTGAGCTGGTAGATTTCAGCATAATCCTGGAACTCTGCTTCTGAGAATCTGGAAAATGTCAGCTAGAAAGAAATTGATGTAGATTTCAGCATAATCCTGGAAATCTGCTTCTGCACATCTGGAAAAGTCAGCTAGAGATAAATTGCAAGGCAGAGTTCAGCATAATCCTGGAACTCTGCTTCTGCACATCTGGAAAAGTCACCTAGAGAGAAATTAATGTTGTGGTTACTGCAAAACCCTGGAACTCTGCTTCTGCACATCTGGAAAATGTCAGCTAGAGAGAAATTGATGTGGTAGATATCACCATAATCTTTGAACTCAGCTTCTGCACATCTGGAAAAGTCAGCTAGAGAGAAATTGCAAGGCAGATTTCAGCATACACCTGGAACTCTGCTTCTGAGAATCTGGAAAATGTCAGCTAGAAAGAAATTGATGTAGATTTCAGCATAATCCTGGAAATCTGCTTCTGCACATCTGGAAAAGACAGCTAGAGATAAATTGATGTTGTAGATTTCAGCATAATTGTGGAACTCTGCTTCTGTACGTTTGGAAAATGTCAGCTGGAGAAAACTTGCAAGGCATATTTCAGCATAATCTTGGAACTCTGCTTCTTCACATCTGGAAAATGTCAGCTAGAGAGAAATTGATTAGGTAGATTTCAGCATAATCCTGGAACTCTGCCTCTGCACATCTGGAAAGTCAGCTAGAGAGAAATTGATGTCGTAGATTTCAGCATAATCTTGCAACTCTGCTTTTTCACATCTGGAAAATGTCAGCTAGAGGGAAAATGCAGACGCAGATTTCAGCATAATCCTGGAACTCTGCTTCTGCACATCTGGAAAATGTAAGCTAGAGAGAAATTGATGTCGTAGATTTCAGCATAATCCTGGAACTCTGCTTCAGCACAACTGAAAAATGTCAGCTAGATAGGAATTTATGTGGTAGATTTCAGCATAATCTTTGCTCTCTGCTTCTGAACATCTGGAAAATGTCAGCTAGAGAATAATCACAAGGCAGATTTCAGCATAATCCTGGAACTCTGCTTCTGCACATCTGGAAAATGTAAGCTAGAAAATTGATGTGGTAGATTTCAGCATAATCTTTGAACTCTGCTTCTGCACATCTGGAAAATGTCAGCTAGAGGGAAAATGCAGAGGCAGATTTCAGCATAATCCTGGAACTCTGCTTCTGCACCTCTGGAAAATGTCAGCAAGAGAGAAATTGATGTGTTAGATTTCAGCATAGTCTTTGAACTCTGCTTGTCCACATCTGGAAATTTTCACCTTGAGAAAAATTGCAAGGCAGATTTCAGCATAATCCTGGAACTCTGGTTCTGCACATCTGGAAAATGTCAGCTAGAGGGAAAATGCAGAGGCAGATTTCAGCATAATCCTGGAACTCTGCTTCTGCACATCTGGAAAATGTAAGATAGAGAGAAATTGATGTGGTAGATTTCAGCATAATCTTTGAACTCTGCTTCTGCACATCTGGAGAATGTCAGCTAGAGAGAAAATGCTGAGGCTGATTTCAGCATAATCCTGGAACTCTGCTTCAGCACATCTGAAAAATGTCAGCTAGATAGGAATTTATGTGGTAGATTTCAGCATAATATTTGAACTCTGCTTCTTCACATCTGGAAAATGTCAGCTAGAGAGAAGTTTATGTGGCAGATTTCAGCATAATGCTCGAACTCTGCTTCTGCACATCTAGAAAATGTAAGCTAGAGAGAAATTGATGTCGTAGATTTCAGCATAATCTTGGAACTCTACTTCCACACATCTAGAAAATGTCAGCTAGAAAGAAAATGCAGAGGCAGATTTCAGCATAATCTTTGAACTCTGCTTCCGCACATCTGGAAAATGTCAGCTAGAGGGGAAATGCAGAGGCAGATTTCAGCATAATACTGGAACTCTGCTTCTGCACATCTAGAAAATGTCAGCTAGAAAGAAAATGCAGAGGCAGATTTCAGCATAATCTTTGAACTCTGCTTCCGCACATCTGGAAAATGTCAGCTAGAGAGAAATTGATGTGGTAGATTTCAGCATAATCTTTGTACTCTGCTTCTGCATATGTGGAAAACGTCAGCTAGAGAGAAATTGAGCTGGTAGATTTCAGCATAATCCTGGAACTCTGCTTCTGAGAATCTGGAAAATGTCAGCTAAAAGAAATTGATGTAGATTTCAGCATAGTCCTGGAACTCTGCTTCTGCACATCTGGAAAAGTCAGCTAGAGATAAATTGCAAGGCAGAGTTCAGCATAATCCTGGAACTCTGCTTCTGCACATCTGGAAAAGTCACCTAGAGAGAAATTGATGTAGTGGTTACAGCAAAACCCTGGCACTCTGCTTCTGCACATCTGGAAAAGTCAGCTAGAGAGAAATTGATGTGGTGGTTTTCAGCACAATCCTGGAACTCTGCTTCTGCATGTCTGGAAAATGTCAGCTAGAGAGAAATTGATGTGGTAGATTTCACCATAATCTTTGAACTCTGCTTCTGCACATCTGGAAAAGTCAACTAGAGAGAAATTGCAAGGCAGATTTCAGCATAATCCTGGAACTCTGCTTCCGCACATCTGCAAAATGTCAGCTAGAGAGAAAATGCAGAGGCTGATTTCAGCATAATCCTGGAACTCTGCTTCTGTACGTTTAGAAAATGTCAGCTAGAGAAAACTTGCAAGGCATATTTCAGCATAATCTTGGAACTCTGCTTATTCACATCTGGAAAATGTCAGCTAGAGAGAAATTGATTTGGTAGATTTCAGCATAATCCTGGACCTCTGCTTCTGCACATCTGGAAAGTCAGCTAGAGAGAAATTGCAAGGCACATTTCAGCATAATCCTGGAACTCTCCTTCTGCACATCTGGCAAATGTCAGCTAGAGGGAAAATGCAGAGGCAGATTTCAGCACAATCCTGGAACTCTGCTTCTGCATCTCTGGAAAATGTCAGCTAGAGAGAAATTGATGTGGTAGATATCACCATAATCTTTGAACTCAGCTTCTGCACATCTGGAAAAGTCAGCTAGAGAGAAATTGCAAGGCAGATTTCAGCATACACCTGGATCTCTGCTTCTGAGAATCTGGAAAATGTCAGCTAGAAAGAAATTGATGTAGATTTCAGCATAATCCTGGAACTCTGCTTCTGCACATCTGGAAAAGTCAGCTAGAGATAAATTGATGTTGTAGATTTCAGCATAATCGTGGAACTCTGCTTCTGTACGTTTGGAAAATGTCAGCTGGAGAAAACTTGCAAGGCATATTTCAGCATAATCTTGGAACTCTGCTTCTTCACATCTGGAAAATGTCAGCTAGAGAGAAATTGATTAGGTAGATTTCAGCATAATCCTGGAACTCTGCCTCTGCACATCTGGAAAGTCAGCTAGAGAGAAATTGATGTCGTAGATTTCAGCATAATCTTGCAACTCTACTTTTTCACATCTGGAAAATGTCAGCTAGAGGGAAAATGCAGATGCAGATTTCAGCATAATCCTGGAACTCTGCTTCTGCACATCTGGAAAATGAAAGCTAGAGAGAAATTGATGTCGTAGATTTCAGTATAATCCTGGAACTCTGCTTCAGCACAACTGAAAAATGTCAGCTAGATAGGAATTTATGTGGTAGATTTCAGCATAATCTTTGAACTCTGCTTCCGCAAATCTGGAAAATGTCAGCTAGAGAGAAAATGCAGAGGCTGATTTTAGCATAATCCTGGAACTCTGCTTCAGCACATCTGAAAAATGTCAGCTAGATAGGAATTTATGTGGTAGATTTCAGCATAATCTTTGAACTCTGCTTCTTCACATCTGGAAAATGTCAGCTAGAGGGAAAATGCAGAGGCAGATTTCAGCATAATCCTGGAACTCTGCTTCTGCACATCTAGAAAATGTAAACTAGAGAGAAATTGATGTGGTAGATTTCAGCATAATCTTTGAACTCTGCTTCTGCACATCTGGAAAATGTCAGCTGGAGAAAAATTGCAAGGCAGATTTCAGCATAATCGTGCAACTCTGCTTCTGCACATCTGGAAAATGTAGGCTAGAAAATTGATGTGGTAGATTTCAGCATAATATTTGAACTCTGCTTCCGCACATCTGGAAAATGTCAGCTAGAGGGAAAATGCAGAGGCAGATTTCAGCATAATCCTGGAACTCTGCTTCTGCACATCTGGAAAATGTCAGCAAGAGAGAAATTGATGTGTTAGATTTCAGCATAGTCTTTGAACTCTGCTTGTCCACATCTGGAAATTTTCACCTTGAGAAAAATTGCAAGGCAGATTTCAGCATAATCCTGGAACTCTGCTTCTGCACATCTGGAAAATGTCAGCTAGAGGGAAAATGCAGAGGCAGATTTCAGCATAATCCTGGAACTCTGCTTCTGCACATCTAGAAAATGTAAGCTAGAGAGAAATTGATGTCGTAGATTTCAGCATAATTTTGGAACTCTGCTTCCACACATCTAGAAAATGTCAGCTAGAAAGAAAATACAGAGGCAGATTTCATCATAATCTTTGAACTCTGCTTCCGCACAGCTGGAAAATGTCAGCTAGAGAGAAATTGATGTGGTAGATTTCAGCATAATCTTTGTACTCTGCTTCTGCATATGTGGAAAACGTCAGCTAGAGAGAAATTGAGCTGGTAGATTTCAGCATAATCCTGGAACTCTGCTTCTGAGAATCTGGAAAATGTCAGCTAGAAAGAAATTGATGTAGATTTCAGCATAATCCTGGAAATCTGCTTCTGCACATCTGGAAAAGTCAGCTAGAGATAAATTGCAAGGCAGAGTTCAGCATAATCCTGGAACTCTGCTTCTGCACATCTGGAAAAGTCACCTAGAGAGAAATTAATGTTGTGGTTACTGCAAAACCCTGGAACTCTGCTTCTGCACATCTGGAAAAGTCAGCTAGAGAGAAATTGATGTGGTGGTTTTCAGCACAATCCTGGAACTCTGCTTCTGCATCTCTGGAAAATGTCAGCTAGAGAGAAATTGATGTGGTAGATATCACCATAATCTTTGAACTCAGCTTCTGCACATCTGGAAAAGTCAGCTAGAGAGAAATTGCAAGGCAGATTTCAGCATACACCTGGAACTCTGCTTCTGAGAATCTGGAAAATGTCAGCTAGAAAGAAATTGATGTAGATTTCAGCATAATCCTGGAAATCTGCTTCTGCACATCTGGAAAAGTCAGCTAGAGATAAATTGATGTTGTAGATTTCAGCATAATTGTGGAACTCTGCTTCTGTACGTTTGGAAAATGTCAGCTGGAGAAAACTTGCAAGGCATATTTCAGCATAATCTTGGAACTCTGCTTCTTCACATCTGGAAAATGTCAGCTAGAGAGAAATTGATTAGGTAGATTTCAGCATAATCCTGGAACTCTGCCTCTGCACATCTGGAAAGTCAGCTAGAGAGAAATTGATGTCGTAGATTTCAGCATAATCTTGCAACTCTGCTTTTTCACATCTGGAAAATGTCAGCTAGAGGGAAAATGCAGACGCAGATTTCAGCATAATCCTGGAACTCTGCTTCTGCACATCTGGAAAATGTAAGCTAGAGAGAAATTGATGTCGTAGATTTCAGCATAATCCTGGAACTCTGCTTCAGCACAACTGAAAAATGTCAGCTAGATAGGAATTTATGTGGTAGATTTCAGCATAATCTTTGCTCTCTGCTTCTGAACATCTGGAAAATGTCAGCTAGAGAATAATCACAAGGCAGATTTCAGCATAATCCTGGAACTCTGCTTCTGCACATCTGGAAAATGTAAGCTAGAAAATTGATGTGGTAGATTTCAGCATAATCTTTGAACTCTGCTTCTGCACATCTGGAAAATGTCAGCTAGAGGGAAAATGCAGAGGCAGATTTCAGCATAATCCTGGAACTCTGCTTCTGCACCTCTGGAAAATGTCAGCAAGAGAGAAATTGATGTGTTAGATTTCAGCATAGTCTTTGAAATCTGCTTGTCCACATCTGGAAATTTTCACCTTGAGAAAAATTGCAAGGCAGATTTCAGCATAATCCTGGAACTCTGCTTCTGCACATCTGGAAAATGTCAGCTAGAGGGAAAATGCAGAGGCAGATTTCAGCATAATCCTGGAACTCTGCTTCTGCACATCTGGAAAATGTAAGATAGAGAGAAATTGATGTGGTAGATTTCAGCATAATCTTTGAACTCTGCTTCTGCACATCTGGAGAATGTCAGCTAGAGAGAAAATGCTGAGGCTGATTTCAGCATAATCCTGGAACTCTGCTTCAGCACATCTGAAAAATGTCAGCTAGAGAGAAGTTTATGTGGCAGATTTCAGCATAATGCTCGAACTCTGCTTCTGCACATCTAGAAAATGTAAGCTAGAGAGAAATTGATGTCGTAGATTTCAGCATAATCTTGGAACTCTACTTCCACACATCTAGAAAATGTCAGCTAGAAAGAAAATGCAGAGGCAGATTTCAGCATAATCTTTGAACTCTGCTTCCGCACATCTGGAAAATGTCAGCTAGAGGGGAAATGCAGAGGCAGATTTCAGCATAATACTGGAACTCTGCTTCTGCACATCTAGAAAATGTCAGCTAGAAAGAAAATGCAGAGGCAGATTTCAGCATAATCTTTGAACTCTGCTTCCGCACATCTGGAAAATGTCAGCTAGAGAGAAATTGATGTGGTAGATTTCAGCATAATCTTTGTACTCTGCTTCTGCATATGTGGAAAACGTCAGCTAGAGAGAAATTGAGCTGGTAGATTTCAGCATAATCCTGGAACTCTGCTTCTGAGAATCTGGAAAATGTCAGCTAAAAGAAATTGATGTAGATTTCAGCATAGTCCTGGAACTCTGCTTCTGCACATCTGGAAAAGTCAGCTAGAGATAAATTGCAAGGCAGAGTTCAGCATAATCCTGGAACTCTGCTTCTGCACATCTGGAAAAGTCACCTAGAGAGAAATTGATGTAGTGGTTACAGCAAAACCCTGGCACTCTGCTTCTGCACATCTGGAAAAGTCAGCTAGAGAGAAATTGATGTGGTGGTTTTCAGCACAATCCTGGAACTCTGCTTCTGCATGTCTGGAAAATGTCAGCTAGAGAGAAATTGATGTGGTAGATTTCACCATAATCTTTGAACTCTGCTTCTGCACATCTGGAAAAGTCAACTAGAGAGAAATTGCAAGGCAGATTTCAGCATAATCCTGGAACTCTGCTTCCGCACATCTGCAAAATGTCAGCTAGAGAGAAAATGCAGAGGCTGATTTCAGCATAATCCTGGAACTCTGCTTCTGTACGTTTAGAAAATGTCAGCTAGAGAAAACTTGCAAGGCATATTTCAGCATAATCTTGGAACTCTGCTTATTCACATCTGGAAAATGTCAGCTAGAGAGAAATTGATTTGGTAGATTTCAGCATAATCCTGGACCTCTGCTTCTGCACATCTGGAAAGTCAGCTAGAGAGAAATTGCAAGGCACATTTCAGCATAATCCTGGAACTCTCCTTCTGCACATCTGGCAAATGTCAGCTAGAGGGAAAATGCAGAGGCAGATTTCAGCACAATCCTGGAACTCTGCTTCTGCATCTCTGGAAAATGTCAGCTAGAGAGAAATTGATGTGGTAGATATCACCATAATCTTTGAACTCAGCTTCTGCACATCTGGAAAAGTCAGCTAGAGAGAAATTGCAAGGCAGATTTCAGCATACACCTGGAACTCTGCTTCTGAGAATCTGGAAAATGTCAGCTAGAAAGAAATTGATGTAGATTTCAGCATAATCCTGGAACTCTGCTTCTGCACATCTGGAAAAGTCAGCTAGAGATAAATTGATGTTGTAGATTTCAGCATAATCGTGGAACTCTGCTTCTGTACGTTTGGAAAATGTCAGCTGGAGAAAACTTGCAAGGCATATTTCAGCATAATCTTGGAACTCTGCTTCTTCACATCTGGAAAATGTCAGCTAGAGAGAAATTGATTAGGTAGATTTCAGCATAATCCTGGAACTCTGCCTCTGCACATCTGGAAAGTCAGCTAGAGAGAAATTGATGTCGTAGATTTCAGCATAATCTTGCAACTCTGCTTTTTCACATCTGGAAAATGTCAGCTAGAGGGAAAATGCAGACGCAGATTTCAGCATAATCCTGGAACTCTGCTTCTGCACATCTGGAAAATGTAAGCTAGAGAGAAATTGATGTCGTAGATTTCAGCATAATCCTGGAACTCTGCTTCAGCACAACTGAAAAATGTCAGCTAGATAGGAATTTATGTGGTAGATTTCAGCATAATCTTTGCTCTCTGCTTCTGAACATCTGGAAAATGTCAGCTAGAGAATAATCACAAGGCAGATTTCAGCATAATCCTGGAACTCTGCTTCTGCACATCTGGAAAATGTAAGCTAGAAAATTGATGTGGTAGATTTCAGCATAATCTTTGAACTCTGCTTCTGCACATCTGGAAAATGTCAGCTAGAGGGAAAATGCAGAGGCAGATTTCAGCATAATCCTGGAACTCTGCTTCTGCACATCTGGAAAATGTAAGATAGAGAGAAATTGATGTGGTAGATTTCAGCATAACCTTTGAACTCTGCTTCTGCACATCTGGAGAATGTCAGCTAGAGAGAAAATGCAGAGGCTGATTTCAGCATAATCCTGGAACTCTGCTTCAGCACATCTGAAAAATGTCAGCTAGATAGGAATTTATGTGGTAGATTTCAGCATAATATTTGAACTCTGCTTCTTCACATCTGGAAAATGTCAGCTAGAGAGAAGTTTATGTGGCAGATTTCAGCATAATGCTGGAACTCTGCTTCTGCACATCTAGAAAATGTAAGCTAGAGAGAAATTGATGTCGTAGATTTCAGCATAATCTTGGAACTCTGCTTCCACACATCTAGAAAATGTCAGCTAGAAAGAAAATGCAGAGGCAGATTTCAGCATAATCTTTGAACTCTGCTTCCGCACATCTGGAAAATGTCAGCTAGAGGGGAAATGCAGAGGCAGATTTCAGCATAATACTGGAACTCTGCTTCTGCACATCTAGAAAATGTCAGCTAGAAAGAAAATGCAGAGGCAGATTTCAGCATAATCTTTGAACTCTGCTTCCGCACATCTGGAAAATGTCAGCTAGAGAGAAATTGATGTGGTAGATTTCAGCATAATCTTTGTACTCTGCTTCTGCATATGTGGAAAACGTCAGCTAGAGAGAAATTGAGCTGGTAGATTTCAGCATAATCCTGGAACTCTGCTTCTGAGAATCTGGAAAATGTCAGCTAAAAGAAATTGATGTAGATTTCAGCATAATCCTGGAACTCTGCTTCTGCACATCTGGAAAAGTCAGCTAGAGATAAATTGCAAGGCAGAGTTCAGCATAATCCTGGAACTCTGCTTCTGCACATCTGGAAAAGTCACATAGAGAGAAATTGATGTAGTGGTTACAGCAAAACCCTGGCACTCTGCTTCTGCACATCTGGAAAAGTCAGCTAGAGAGAAATTGATGTGGTGGTTTTCAGCACAATCCTGGAACTCTGCTTCTGCATGTCTGGAAAATGTCAGCTAGAGAGAAATTGATGTGGTAGATTTCACCATAATCTTTGAACTCTGCTTCTGCACATCTGGAAAAGTCAACTAGAGAGAAATTGCAAGGCAGATTTCAGCATAATCCTGGAACTCTGCTTCTGCACATCTGCAAAATGTCAGCTAGAGAGAAAATGCAGAGGCTGATTTCAGCATAATCCTGGAACTCTGCTTCTGTACGTTTAGAAAATGTCAGCTAGAGAAAACTTGCAAGGCATATTTCAGCATAATCTTGGAACTCTGCTTCTTCACATCTGGAAAATGTCAGCTAGAGAGAAAATGATTTGGTAGATTTCAGCATAATCCTGGACCTCTGCTTCTGCACATCTGGAAAGTCAGCTAGAGAGAAATTGCAAGGCACATTTCAGCATAATCCTGGAACTCTCCTTCTGCACATCTGGCAAATGTCAGCTAGAGAGAAAATGCAGAGGCAGATTTCAGCATAATCCTGGAAATCTGCTTCTGCACATCTGGCAAATGTCAGCTAGAGAGAAATTGATGTGGTAGATTTCAGCATAATGTTTGAACTCTGCTTCTTCACATCTGGAAAAGTCAGCTAGAGAGAAATTGCAAGGCACATTTCAGCATAATCCTGGAACTCTGCTTCTGCACATCTGGCAAATGTCAGCTAGAGGGAAAATGCAGAGGCAGATTTCAACATAATCCTGGAACTCTGCTTCTTCACATCTGGAAAATTTCACTTGGAGACAAAATGCAAGGCAGATTTCAGCATAATCCTTAAACTCTGCTTCTCCACATCTGGAAAAGTCAGCTAGAGATAAATTGATGTTGTAGATTTCAGCATAATCGTGGAACTTGATTATGAGTTGAAGTGGTGCAGTGGTTAAATGCAGCCATTGCAGGCTGACTGCTAGTTCAACAGTTCAGCTGTTCAAATCTCACTAGGCTCAAGGTTGACTCAGCCTTCCATCCTTCCGAGGTCGGTAAAATGAGGACCCAGATTGTTGGGGGCAATATGCTGAACTCTGTAAACCGCTTAGAGAGGGCTGTAAAGCACTATGAAGCGGTATATAAGAAAAGTGCTATTGCTAACTCTGCTTCTGTACGTTTGGAAAATGTCAGCTGGAGAAAACTTGCAAGGCATATTTCAGCATAATCTTGGAACTCTGCTTCTTCACATCTGGAAAATGTCAGCTAGAGAGAAATTGATGTCGTAGATTTCAGCATAATCCTGGAACTCTGCTTCAGCACAACTGAAAAATGTCAGCTAGATAGGAATTTATGTGGTAGATTTCAGCATAATCTTTGCTCTCTGCTTCTGCACATCTGGAAAATGTAAGCTAGAAAATTGATGTGGTAGATTTCAGCATAATCTTTGAACTCTGCTTCTGCACATCTGGAAAATGTCAGCTAGAGGGAAAATGCAGAGGCAGATTTCAGCATAATCCTGGAACTCTGCTTCTGCACCTCTGGAAAATGTCAGCAAGAGAGAAATTGATGTGTTAGATTTCAGCATAGTCTTTGAACTCTGCTTGTCCACATCTGGAAATTTTCACCTTGAGAAAAATTGCAAGGCAGATTTCAGCATAATCCTGGAACTCTGCTTCTGCACATCTGGAAAATGTCAGCTAGAGGGAAAATGCAGAGGCAGATTTCAGCATAATCCTGGAACTCTGCTTCTGCACATCTGGAAAATGTAAGATAGAGAGAAATTGATGTGGTAGATTTCATCATAATCTTTGAACTCTGCTTCTGCACATCTGGAGAATGTCAGCTAGAGAGAAAATGCTGAGGCTGATTTCAGCATAATCCTGGAACTCTGCTTCAGCACATCTGAAAAATGTCAGCTAGATAGGAATTTATGTGGTAGATTTCAGCATAATATTTGAACTCTGCTTCTTCACATCTGGAAAATGTCAGCTAGAGAGAAATTGATGTCGTAGATTTCAGCATAATCTTGGAACTCTGCTTCCACACATCTAGAAAATGTCAGCTAGAAAGAAAATGCAGAGGCAGATTTCAGCATAATCTTTGAACTCTGCTTCCGCACATCTGGAAAATGTCAGCTAGAGGGGAAATGCAGAGGCAGATTTCAACATAATACTGGAACTCTGCTTCTGCACATCTAGAAAATGTCAGCTAGAAAGAAAATGCAGAGGCAGATTTCAGCATAATCTTTGAACTCTGATTCCGCACATCTGGAAAATGTCAGCTAGAGAGAAATTGATGTGGTAGATTTCAGCATAATCTTTGTACTCTGCTTCTGCATATGTGGAAAACGTCAGCTAGAGAGAAATTGAGCTGGTAGATTTCAGCATAATCCTGGAACTCTGCTTCTGCACATCTGGAAAAGTCAGCTAGAGATAAATTGCAAGGCAGAGTTCAGCATAATCCTGGAACTCTGCTTCTGCACATCTGGAAAAGTCACCTAGAGAGAAATTGATGTAGTGGTTACAGCAAAACCCTGGCACTCTGCTTCTGCACATCTGGAAAAGTCAGCTAGAGAGAAATTGATGTGGTGGTTTTCAGCACAATCCTGGAACTCTGCTTCTGCATGTCTGGAAAATGTCAGCTAGAGAGAAATTGATGTGGTAGATTTCACCATAATCTTTGAACTCTGCTTCTGCACATCTGGAAAAGTCAACTAGAGAGAAATTGCAAGGCAGATTTCAGCATAATCCTGGAACTCTGCTTCCGCACATCTGCAAAATGTCAGCTAGAGAGAAAATGCAGAGGCTGATTTCAGCATAATCCTGGAACTCTGCTTCTGTACGTTTAGAAAATGTCAGCTAGAGAAAACTTGCAAGGCATATTTCAGCATAATCTTGGAACTCTGCTTCTTCACATCTGGAAAATGTCAGCTAGAGAGAAATTGATTTGGTAGATTTCAGCATAATCCTGGACCTCTGCTTCTGCACATCTGGAAAGTCAGCTAGAGAGAAATTGCAAGGCACATTTCAGCATAATCCTGGAACTCTCCTTCTGCACATCTGGCAAATGTCAGCTAGAGGGAAAATGCAGAGGCAGATTTCAGCATAATCCTGGAAATCTGCTTCTGCACATCTGGCAAATGTCAGCTAGAGAGAAATTGATGTGGTAGATTTCAGCATAATGTTTGAACTCTGCTTCTTCACATCTGGAAAAGTCAGCTAGAGAGAAATTGCAAGGCACATTTCAGCATAATCCTGGAACTCTGCTTCTGCACATCTGGCAAATGTCAGCTAGAGGGAAAATGCAGATGCAGATTTCAACATAATCCTGGAACTCTGCTTCTTCACATCTGGAAAATTTCACTTGGAGACAAAATGCAAGGCAGATTTCAGCATAATCCTTAAACTCTGCTTTTCCACATCTGGAAAATGTCAGCTAGAGAGAAAATGCAGAGGCTGATTTCAGCATAATCCTGGAACTCTGCTTCTGCACATCTGGCAAATGTTAGCTAGAGAGAAATTGATGTGGTAGATTTCAGCATAATGTTTGAACTCTGCTTCTGCACATCTGGAAAAGTCAACTAGAGAGAAATTGCAAGGCAGATTTCAGCATAATCCTGGAACTCTGCTTCCGCACATCTGCAAAATGTCAGCTAGAGAGAAAATGCAGAGGCTGATTTCAGCATAATCCTGGAACTCTGCTTCTGTACGTTTGGAAAATGTCAGCTAGAGAAAACTTGCAAGGCATATTTCAGCATAATCTTGGAACTCTGCTTCTTCACATCTGGAAAATGTCAGCTAGAGAGAAATTGATTTGGTAGATTTCAGCATAATCCTGGACCTCTGCTTCTGCACATCTGGAAAGTCAGCTAGAGAGAAATTGCAAGGCACATTTCAGCATAATCCTGGAACTCTCCTTCTGCACATCTGGCAAATGTCAGCTAGAGGGAAAATGCAGAGGCAGATTTCAGCACAATCCTGGAACTCTGCTTCTGCATCTCTGGAAAATGTCAGCTAGAGAGAAATTGATGTGGTAGATATCACCATAATCTTTGAACTCAGCTTCTGCACATCTGGAAAAGTCAGCTAGAGAGAAATTGCAAGGCAGATTTCAGCATACACCTGGATCTCTGCTTCTGAGAATCTGGAAAATGTCAGCTAGAAAGAAATTGATGTAGATTTCAGCATAATCCTGGAACTCTGCTTCTGCACATCTGGAAAAGTCAGCTAGAGATAAATTGATGTTGTAGATTTCAGCATAATCGTGGAACTCTGCTTCTGTACGTTTGGAAAATGTCAGCTGGAGAAAACTTGCAAGGCATATTTCAGCATAATCTTGGAACTCTGCTTCTTCACATCTGGAAAATGTCAGCTAGAGAGAAATTGATTAGGTAGATTTCAGCATAATCCTGGAACTCTGCCTCTGCACATCTGGAAAGTCAGCTAGAGAGAAATTGATGTCGTAGATTTCAGCATAATCTTGCAACTCTACTTTTTCACATCTGGAAAATGTCAGCTAGAGGGAAAATGCAGATGCAGATTTCAGCATAATCCTGGAACTCTGCTTCTGCACATCTGGAAAATGAAAGCTAGAGAGAAATTGATGTCGTAGATTTCAGTATAATCCTGGAACTCTGCTTCAGCACAACTGAAAAATGTCAGCTAGATAGGAATTTATGTGGTAGATTTCAGCATAATCTTTGAACTCTGCTTCCGCAAATCTGGAAAATGTCAGCTAGAGAGAAAATGCAGAGGCTGATTTTAGCATAATCCTGGAACTCTGCTTCAGCACATCTGAAAAATGTCAGCTAGATAGGAATTTATGTGGTAGATTTCAGCATAATCTTTGAACTCTGCTTCTTCACATCTGGAAAATGTCAGCTAGAGGGAAAATGCAGAGGCAGATTTCAGCATAATCCTGGAACTCTGCTTCTGCACATCTAGAAAATGTAAACTAGAGAGAAATTGATGTGGTAGATTTCAGCATAATCTTTGAACTCTGCTTCTGCACATCTGGAAAATGTCAGCTGGAGAAAAATTGCAAGGCAGATTTCAGCATAATCGTGCAACTCTGCTTCTGCACATCTGGAAAATGTAGGCTAGAAAATTGATGTGGTAGATTTCAGCATAATATTTGAACTCTGCTTCCGCACATCTGGAAAATGTCAGCTAGAGGGAAAATGCAGAGGCAGATTTCAGCATAATCCTGGAACTCTGCTTCTGCACATCTGGAAAATGTCAGCAAGAGAGAAATTGATGTGTTAGATTTCAGCATAGTCTTTGAACTCTGCTTGTCCACATCTGGAAATTTTCACCTTGAGAAAAATTGCAAGGCAGATTTCAGCATAATCCTGGAACTCTGCTTCTGCACATCTGGAAAATGTCAGCTAGAGGGAAAATGCAGAGGCAGATTTCAGCATAATCCTGGAACTCTGCTTCTGCACATCTAGAAAATGTAAGCTAGAGAGAAATTGATGTCGTAGATTTCAGCATAATTTTGGAACTCTGCTTCCACACATCTAGAAAATGTCAGCTAGAAAGAAAATACAGAGGCAGATTTCATCATAATCTTTGAACTCTGCTTCCGCACAGCTGGAAAATGTCAGCTAGAGAGAAATTGATGTGGTAGATTTCAGCATAATCTTTGTACTCTGCTTCTGCATATGTGGAAAACGTCAGCTAGAGAGAAATTGAGCTGGTAGATTTCAGCATAATCCTGGAACTCTGCTTCTGAGAATCTGGAAAATGTCAGCTAGAAAGAAATTGATGTAGATTTCAGCATAATCCTGGAAATCTGCTTCTGCACATCTGGAAAAGTCAGCTAGAGATAAATTGCAAGGCAGAGTTCAGCATAATCCTGGAACTCTGCTTCTGCACATCTGGAAAAGTCACCTAGAGAGAAATTAATGTGGTGGTTTTCAGCACAATCCTGGAACTCTGCTTCTGCATCTCTGGAAAATGTCAGCTAGAGAGAAATTGATGTGGTAGATATCACCATAATCTTTGAACTCAGCTTCTGCACATCTGGAAAAGTCAGCTAGAGAGAAATTGCAAGGCAGATTTCAGCATACACCTGGAACTCTGCTTCTGAGAATCTGGAAAATGTCAGCTAGAAAGAAATTGATGTAGATTTCAGCATAATCCTGGAAATCTGCTTCTGCACATCTGGAAAAGTCAGCTAGAGATAAATTGATGTTGTAGATTTCAGCATAATTGTGGAACTCTGCTTCTGTACGTTTGGAAAATGTCAGCTGGAGAAAACTTGCAAGGCATATTTCAGCATAATCTTGGAACTCTGCTTCTTCACATCTGGAAAATGTCAGCTAGAGAGAAATTGATTAGGTAGATTTCAGCATAATCCTGGAACTCTGCCTCTGCACATCTGGAAAGTCAGCTAGAGAGAAATTGATGTCGTAGATTTCAGCATAATCTTGCAACTCTGCTTTTTCACATCTGGAAAATGTCAGCTAGAGGGAAAATGCAGACGCAGATTTCAGCATAATCCTGGAACTCTGCTTCTGCACATCTGGAAAATGTAAGCTAGAGAGAAATTGATGTCGTAGATTTCAGCATAATCCTGGAACTCTGCTTCAGCACAACTGAAAAATGTCAGCTAGATAGGAATTTATGTGGTAGATTTCAGCATAATCTTTGCTCTCTGCTTCTGAACATCTGGAAAATGTCAGCTAGAGAATAATCACAAGGCAGATTTCAGCATAATCCTGGAACTCTGCTTCTGCACATCTGGAAAATGTAAGCTAGAAAATTGATGTGGTAGATTTCAGCATAATCTTTGAACTCTGCTTCTGCACATCTGGAAAATGTCAGCTAGAGGGAAAATGCAGAGGCAGATTTCAGCATAATCCTGGAACTCTGCTTCTGCACCTCTGGAAAATGTCAGCAAGAGAGAAATTGATGTGTTAGATTTCAGCATAGTCTTTGAAATCTGCTTGTCCACATCTGGAAATTTTCACCTTGAGAAAAATTGCAAGGCAGATTTCAGCATAATCCTGGAACTCTGCTTCTGCACATCTGGAAAATGTCAGCTAGAGGGAAAATGCAGAGGCAGATTTCAGCATAATCCTGGAACTCTGCTTCTGCACATCTGGAAAATGTAAGATAGAGAGAAATTGATGTGGTAGATTTCAGCATAATCTTTGAACTCTGCTTCTGCACATCTGGAGAATGTCAGCTAGAGAGAAAATGCTGAGGCTGATTTCAGCATAATCCTGGAACTCTGCTTCAGCACATCTGAAAAATGTCAGCTAGAGAGAAGTTTATGTGGCAGATTTCAGCATAATGCTCGAACTCTGCTTCTGCACATCTAGAAAATGTAAGCTAGAGAGAAATTGATGTCGTAGATTTCAGCATAATCTTGGAACTCTACTTCCACACATCTAGAAAATGTCAGCTAGAAAGAAAATGCAGAGGCAGATTTCAGCATAATCTTTGAACTCTGCTTCCGCACATCTGGAAAATGTCAGCTAGAGGGGAAATGCAGAGGCAGATTTCAGCATAATACTGGAACTCTGCTTCTGCACATCTAGAAAATGTCAGCTAGAAAGAAAATGCAGAGGCAGATTTCAGCATAATCTTTGAACTCTGCTTCCGCACATCTGGAAAATGTCAGCTAGAGAGAAATTGATGTGGTAGATTTCAGCATAATCTTTGTACTCTGCTTCTGCATATGTGGAAAACGTCAGCTAGAGAGAAATTGAGCTGGTAGATTTCAGCATAATCCTGGAACTCTGCTTCTGAGAATCTGGAAAATGTCAGCTAAAAGAAATTGATGTAGATTTCAGCATAGTCCTGGAACTCTGCTTCTGCACATCTGGAAAAGTCAGCTAGAGATAAATTGCAAGGCAGAGTTCAGCATAATCCTGGAACTCTGCTTCTGCACATCTGGAAAAGTCACCTAGAGAGAAATTGATGTAGTGGTTACAGCAAAACCCTGGCACTCTGCTTCTGCACATCTGGAAAAGTCAGCTAGAGAGAAATTGATGTGGTGGTTTTCAGCACAATCCTGGAACTCTGCTTCTGCATGTCTGGAAAATGTCAGCTAGAGAGAAATTGATGTGGTAGATTTCACCATAATCTTTGAACTCTGCTTCTGCACATCTGGAAAAGTCAACTAGAGAGAAATTGCAAGGCAGATTTCAGCATAATCCTGGAACTCTGCTTCCGCACATCTGCAAAATGTCAGCTAGAGAGAAAATGCAGAGGCTGATTTCAGCATAATCCTGGAACTCTGCTTCTGTACGTTTAGAAAATGTCAGCTAGAGAAAACTTGCAAGGCATATTTCAGCATAATCTTGGAACTCTGCTTATTCACATCTGGAAAATGTCAGCTAGAGAGAAATTGATTTGGTAGATTTCAGCATAATCCTGGACCTCTGCTTCTGCACATCTGGAAAGTCAGCTAGAGAGAAATTGCAAGGCACATTTCAGCATAATCCTGGAACTCTCCTTCTGCACATCTGGCAAATGTCAGCTAGAGGGAAAATGCAGAGGCAGATTTCAGCACAATCCTGGAACTCTGCTTCTGCATCTCTGGAAAATGTCAGCTAGAGAGAAATTGATGTGGTAGATATCACCATAATCTTTGAACTCAGCTTCTGCACATCTGGAAAAGTCAGCTAGAGAGAAATTGCAAGGCAGATTTCAGCATACACCTGGAACTCTGCTTCTGAGAATCTGGAAAATGTCAGCTAGAAAGAAATTGATGTAGATTTCAGCATAATCCTGGAACTCTGCTTCTGCACATCTGGAAAAGTCAGCTAGAGATAAATTGATGTTGTAGATTTCAGCATAATCGTGGAACTCTGCTTCTGTACGTTTGGAAAATGTCAGCTGGAGAAAACTTGCAAGGCATATTTCAGCATAATCTTGGAACTCTGCTTCTTCACATCTGGAAAATGTCAGCTAGAGAGAAATTGATTAGGTAGATTTCAGCATAATCCTGGAACTCTGCCTCTGCACATCTGGAAAGTCAGCTAGAGAGAAATTGATGTCGTAGATTTCAGCATAATCTTGCAACTCTGCTTTTTCACATCTGGAAAATGTCAGCTAGAGGGAAAATGCAGACGCAGATTTCAGCATAATCCTGGAACTCTGCTTCTGCACATCTGGAAAATGTAAGCTAGAGAGAAATTGATGTCGTAGATTTCAGCATAATCCTGGAACTCTGCTTCAGCACAACTGAAAAATGTCAGCTAGATAGGAATTTATGTGGTAGATTTCAGCATAATCTTTGCTCTCTGCTTCTGAACATCTGGAAAATGTCAGCTAGAGAATAATCACAAGGCAGATTTCAGCATAATCCTGGAACTCTGCTTCTGCACATCTGGAAAATGTAAGCTAGAAAATTGATGTGGTAGATTTCAGCATAATCTTTGAACTCTGCTTCTGCACATCTGGAAAATGTCAGCTAGAGGGAAAATGCAGAGGCAGATTTCAGCATAATCCTGGAACTCTGCTTCTGCACATCTGGAAAATGTAAGATAGAGAGAAATTGATGTGGTAGATTTCAGCATAACCTTTGAACTCTGCTTCTGCACATCTGGAGAATGTCAGCTAGAGAGAAAATGCAGAGGCTGATTTCAGCATAATCCTGGAACTCTGCTTCAGCACATCTGAAAAATGTCAGCTAGATAGGAATTTATGTGGTAGATTTCAGCATAATATTTGAACTCTGCTTCTTCACATCTGGAAAATGTCAGCTAGAGAGAAGTTTATGTGGCAGATTTCAGCATAATGCTGGAACTCTGCTTCTGCACATCTAGAAAATGTAAGCTAGAGAGAAATTGATGTCGTAGATTTCAGCATAATCTTGGAACTCTGCTTCCACACATCTAGAAAATGTCAGCTAGAAAGAAAATGCAGAGGCAGATTTCAGCATAATCTTTGAACTCTGCTTCCGCACATCTGGAAAATGTCAGCTAGAGGGGAAATGCAGAGGCAGATTTCAGCATAATACTGGAACTCTGCTTCTGCACATCTAGAAAATGTCAGCTAGAAAGAAAATGCAGAGGCAGATTTCAGCATAATCTTTGAACTCTGCTTCCGCACATCTGGAAAATGTCAGCTAGAGAGAAATTGATGTGGTAGATTTCAGCATAATCTTTGTACTCTGCTTCTGCATATGTGGAAAACGTCAGCTAGAGAGAAATTGAGCTGGTAGATTTCAGCATAATCCTGGAACTCTGCTTCTGAGAATCTGGAAAATGTCAGCTAAAAGAAATTGATGTAGATTTCAGCATAATCCTGGAACTCTGCTTCTGCACATCTGGAAAAGTCAGCTAGAGATAAATTGCAAGGCAGAGTTCAGCATAATCCTGGAACTCTGCTTCTGCACATCTGGAAAAGTCACATAGAGAGAAATTGATGTAGTGGTTACAGCAAAACCCTGGCACTCTGCTTCTGCACATCTGGAAAAGTCAGCTAGAGAGAAATTGATGTGGTGGTTTTCAGCACAATCCTGGAACTCTGCTTCTGCATGTCTGGAAAATGTCAGCTAGAGAGAAATTGATGTGGTAGATTTCACCATAATCTTTGAACTCTGCTTCTGCACATCTGGAAAAGTCAACTAGAGAGAAATTGCAAGGCAGATTTCAGCATAATCCTGGAACTCTGCTTCTGCACATCTGCAAAATGTCAGCTAGAGAGAAAATGCAGAGGCTGATTTCAGCATAATCCTGGAACTCTGCTTCTGTACGTTTAGAAAATGTCAGCTAGAGAAAACTTGCAAGGCATATTTCAGCATAATCTTGGAACTCTGCTTCTTCACATCTGGAAAATGTCAGCTAGAGAGAAAATGATTTGGTAGATTTCAGCATAATCCTGGACCTCTGCTTCTGCACATCTGGAAAGTCAGCTAGAGAGAAATTGCAAGGCACATTTCAGCATAATCCTGGAACTCTCCTTCTGCACATCTGGCAAATGTCAGCTAGAGAGAAAATGCAGAGGCAGATTTCAGCATAATCCTGGAAATCTGCTTCTGCACATCTGGCAAATGTCAGCTAGAGAGAAATTGATGTGGTAGATTTCAGCATAATGTTTGAACTCTGCTTCTTCACATCTGGAAAAGTCAGCTAGAGAGAAATTGCAAGGCACATTTCAGCATAATCCTGGAACTCTGCTTCTGCACATCTGGCAAATGTCAGCTAGAGGGAAAATGCAGAGGCAGATTTCAACATAATCCTGGAACTCTGCTTCTTCACATCTGGAAAATTTCACTTGGAGACAAAATGCAAGGCAGATTTCAGCATAATCCTTAAACTCTGCTTCTCCACATCTGGAAAAGTCAGCTAGAGATAAATTGATGTTGTAGATTTCAGCATAATCGTGGAACTTGATTATGAGTTGAAGTGGTGCAGTGGTTAAATGCAGCCATTGCAGGCTGACTGCTAGTTCAACAGTTCAGCTGTTCAAATCTCACTAGGCTCAAGGTTGACTCAGCCTTCCATCCTTCCGAGGTCGGTAAAATGAGGACCCAGATTGTTGGGGGCAATATGCTGAACTCTGTAAACCGCTTAGAGAGGGCTGTAAAGCACTATGAAGCGGTATATAAGAAAAGTGCTATTGCTAACTCTGCTTCTGTACGTTTGGAAAATGTCAGCTGGAGAAAACTTGCAAGGCATATTTCAGCATAATCTTGGAACTCTGCTTCTTCACATCTGGAAAATGTCAGCTAGAGAGAAATTGATGTCGTAGATTTCAGCATAATCCTGGAACTCTGCTTCAGCACAACTGAAAAATGTAAGCTAGATAGGAATTTATGTGGTAGATTTCAGCATAATCTTTGCTCTCTGCTTCTGCACATCTGGAAAATGTAAGCTAGAAAATTGATGTGGTAGATTTCAGCATAATCTTTGAACTCTGCTTCTGCACATCTGGAAAATGTCAGCTAGAGGGAAAATGCAGAGGCAGATTTCAGCATAATCCTGGAACTCTGCTTCTGCACCTCTGGAAAATGTCAGCAAGAGAGAAATTGATGTGTTAGATTTCAGCATAGTCTTTGAACTCTGCTTGTCCACATCTGGAAATTTTCACCTTGAGAAAAATTGCAAGGCAGATTTCAGCATAATCCTGGAACTCTGCTTCTGCACATCTGGAAAATGTCAGCTAGAGGGAAAATGCAGAGGCAGATTTCAGCATAATCCTGGAACTCTGCTTCTGCACATCTGGAAAATGTAAGATAGAGAGAAATTGATGTGGTAGATTTCATCATAATCTTTGAACTCTGCTTCTGCACATCTGGAGAATGTCAGCTAGAGAGAAAATGCTGAGGCTGATTTCAGCATAATCCTGGAACTCTGCTTCAGCACATCTGAAAAATGTCAGCTAGATAGGAATTTATGTGGTAGATTTCAGCATAATATTTGAACTCTGCTTCTTCACATCTGGAAAATGTCAGCTAGAGAGAAATTGATGTCGTAGATTTCAGCATAATCTTGGAACTCTGCTTCCACACATCTAGAAAATGTCAGCTAGAAAGAAAATGCAGAGGCAGATTTCAGCATAATCTTTGAACTCTGCTTCCGCACATCTGGAAAATGTCAGCTAGAGGGGAAATGCAGAGGCAGATTTCAACATAATACTGGAACTCTGCTTCTGCACATCTAGAAAATGTCAGCTAGAAAGAAAATGCAGAGGCAGATTTCAGCATAATCTTTGAACTCTGATTCCGCACATCTGGAAAATGTCAGCTAGAGAGAAATTGATGTGGTAGATTTCAGCATAATCTTTGTACTCTGCTTCTGCATATGTGGAAAACGTCAGCTAGAGAGAAATTGAGCTGGTAGATTTCAGCATAATCCTGGAACTCTGCTTCTGCACATCTGGAAAAGTCAGCTAGAGATAAATTGCAAGGCAGAGTTCAGCATAATCCTGGAACTCTGCTTCTGCACATCTGGAAAAGTCACCTAGAGAGAAATTGATGTAGTGGTTACAGCAAAACCCTGGCACTCTGCTTCTGCACATCTGGAAAAGTCAGCTAGAGAGAAATTGATGTGGTGGTTTTCAGCACAATCCTGGAACTCTGCTTCTGCATGTCTGGAAAATGTCAGCTAGAGAGAAATTGATGTGGTAGATTTCACCATAATCTTTGAACTCTGCTTCTGCACATCTGGAAAAGTCAACTAGAGAGAAATTGCAAGGCAGATTTCAGCATAATCCTGGAACTCTGCTTCCGCACATCTGCAAAATGTCAGCTAGAGAGAAAATGCAGAGGCTGATTTCAGCATAATCCTGGAACTCTGCTTCTGTACGTTTAGAAAATGTCAGCTAGAGAAAACTTGCAAGGCATATTTCAGCATAATCTTGGAACTCTGCTTCTTCACATCTGGAAAATGTCAGCTAGAGAGAAATTGATTTGGTAGATTTCAGCATAATCCTGGACCTCTGCTTCTGCACATCTGGAAAGTCAGCTAGAGAGAAATTGCAAGGCACATTTCAGCATAATCCTGGAACTCTCCTTCTGCACATCTGGCAAATGTCAGCTAGAGGGAAAATGCAGAGGCAGATTTCAGCATAATCCTGGAAATCTGCTTCTGCACATCTGGCAAATGTCAGCTAGAGAGAAATTGATGTGGTAGATTTCAGCATAATGTTTGAACTCTGCTTCTTCACATCTGGAAAAGTCAGCTAGAGAGAAATTGCAAGGCACATTTCAGCATAATCCTGGAACTCTGCTTCTGCACATCTGGCAAATGTCAGCTAGAGGGAAAATGCAGATGCAGATTTCAACATAATCCTGGAACTCTGCTTCTTCACATCTGGAAAATTTCACTTGGAGACAAAATGCAAGGCAGATTTCAGCATAATCCTTAAACTCTGCTTTTCCACATCTGGAAAATGTCAGCTAGAGAGAAAATGCAGAGGCTGATTTCAGCATAATCCTGGAACTCTGCTTCTGCACATCTGGCAAATGTTAGCTAGAGAGAAATTGATGTGGTAGATTTCAGCATAATGTTTGAACTCTGCTTCTGCACATCTGGAAAAGTCAACTAGAGAGAAATTGCAAGGCAGATTTCAGCATAATCCTGGAACTCTGCTTCCGCACATCTGCAAAATGTCAGCTAGAGAGAAAATGCAGAGGCTGATTTCAGCATAATCCTGGAACTCTGCTTCTGTACGTTTGGAAAATGTCAGCTAGAGAAAACTTGCAAGGCATATTTCAGCATAATCTTGGAACTCTGCTTCTTCACATCTGGAAAATGTCAGCTAGAGAGAAATTGATTTGGTAGATTTCAGCATAATCCTGGACCTCTGCTTCTGCACATCTGGAAAGTCAGCTAGAGAGAAATTGCAAGGCACATTTCAGCATAATCCTGGAACTCTCCTTCTGCACATCTGGCAAATGTCAGCTAGAGGGAAAATGCAGAGGCAGATTTCAGCATAATCCTGGAAATCTGCTTCTGCACATCTGGCAAATGTCAGCTAGAGAGAAATTGATGTGGTAGATTTCAGCATAATGTTTGAACTCTGCTTCTTCACATCTGGAAAAGTCAGCTAGAGAGAAAATGCAGAGGCTGATTTCAGCATAATCCTGGAACAATGCTTCTGCACATCTGGCAAATGTTAGCTAGAGAGAAATTGATGTGGTAGATTTCAGCATAATGTTTGAACTCTGCTCCTTCACATCTGGAAAAGTCAGCTAGAGAGAAATTGCAAGGTAGATTTCAGCATACACCTGGAACTCTGCTTCTGTAAATCTGGAAAATGTCAGCTTGAGAGAAATTGATATGGTAGATTTCAGCATAATATTTGAACTCGGCTTCTGCACATCTGGAAAATGTCAGCTAGAGAGAAGTTTATGTGGCAGATTTCAGCATAATGCTGGAACTCTGCTTCTGCACATCTAGAAAATGTAAGCTAGAGAGAAATTGATGTCGTAGATTTCAGCATAATCTTGGAACTCTGCTTCCACACATCTAGAAAATGTCAGCTAGAAAGAAAATGCAGAGGCAGATTTCAGCATAAACTTTGAACTCTGCTTCCGCACATCTGGAAAATGTCAGCTAGAGGGGAAATGCAGAGGCAGATTTCAGCATAATACTGGAACTCTGCTTCTGCACATCTAGAAAATGTCAGCTAGAAAGAAAATGCAGAGGCAGATTTCAGCATAATCTTTGTACTCTGCTTCTGCATATGTGGAAAACGTCAGCTAGAGAGAAATTGAGCTGGTAGATTTCAGCATAATCCTGGAACTCTGCTTCTGAGAATCTGGAAAATGTCAGCTAAAAGAAATTGATGTAGATTTCAGCATAATCCTGGAACTCTGCTTTTGCACATCTGGAAAAGTCAGCTAGAGATAAATTGCAAGGCAGAGTTCAGCATAATCCTGGAACTCTGCTTCTGCACATCTGGAAAAGTCACCTAGAGAGAAATTGATGTAGTGGTTACAGCAAAACCCTGGCACTCTGCTTCTGCACATCTGCAAAAGTCAGCTAGAGAGAAATTGATGTGGTGGTTTTCAGCACAATCCTGGAACTCTGCTTCTGCATGTCTGGAAAATGTCAGCTAGAGAGAAATTGATGTGGTAGATTTCACCATAATCTTTGAACTCTGCTTCTGCACATCTGGAAAAGTCAACTAGAGAGAAATTGCAAGGCAGATTTCAGCATAATCCTGGAACTCTGCTTCCGCACATCTGCAAAATGTCAGCTAGAGAGAAAATGCAGAGGCTGATTTCAGCATAATCCTGGAACTCTGCTTCTGTACGTTTAGAAAATGTCAGCTAGAGAAAACTTGCAAGGCATATTTCAGCATAATCTTGGAACTCTGCTTCTTCACATCTGGAAAATGTCAGCTAGAGAGAAATTGATTTGGTAGATTTCAGCATAATCCTGGACCTCTGCTTCTGCACATCTGGAAAGTCAGCTAGAGAGAAATTGCAAGGCACATTTCAGCATAATCCTGGAAATCTGCTTCTGCACATCTGGCAAATGTCAGCTAGAGAGAAATTGATGTGGTAGATTTCAGCATAATGTTTGAACTCTGCTTCTTCACATCTGGAAAAGTCAGCTAGAGAGAAATTGCAAGGCACATTTCAGCATAATCCTGGAACTCTGCTTCTGCACATCTGGCAAATGTCAGCTAGAGGGAAAATGCAGAGGCAGATTTCAACATAATCCTGGAACTCTGCTTCTGTACGTTTGGAAAATGTCAGCTAGAGAAAACTTGCAAGGCATATTTCAGCATAATCTTGGAACTCTGCTTCTTCACATCTGGAAAATGTCAGCTAGAGGGAAAATGCAGAGGCAGATTTCAGCATAATCCTGGAACTCTGCTTCTGCACCTCTGGAAAATGTCAGCTAGAGAGAAATTGATGTGGTAGATTTCAGCATAATATTTGTACTCTGCTTCTGCATGTCTGGAAAATGTCAGCTACAGAGAAATTGATGTGGTAGATTTCACCATAATCTTTGAACTCAGCTTCTGCAAATCTGGAAAATGTCAGCTAGAGAGAAATTGCAAGGCAGATTTCAGCATAATCCTGGACGTCTGCTTCTTCACATCTGGAAAATTTCACTTGGAGACAAAATGCAAGGCAGATTTCAGCATAATCCTTAAACTCTGCTTTTCCACATCTGGAAAATGTCAGCTAGAGAGAAAATGCAGAGGCTGATTTCAGCATAATCCTGGAACTCTGCTTCTGCACATCTGGCAAATGTTAGCTAGAGAGAAATTGATGTGGTAGATTTCAGCATAATGTTTGAACTCTGCTTCTGCACATCTGGAAAAGTCAACTAGAGAGAAATTGCAAGGCAGATTTCAGCATAATCCTTAAACTCTGCTTTTCCACATCTGGAAAATGTCAGCTAGAGAGAAAATGCAGAGGCTGATTTCAGCATAATCCTGGAACTCTGCTTCTGCACATCTGGCAAATGTCAGCTAGAGAAAACTTGCAAGGCATATTTCAGCATAATCTTGGAACTCTGCTTCTTCACATCTGGAAAATGTCAGCTAGAGGGAAAATGCAGAGGCAGATTTCAGCATAATCCTGGAACTCTGCTTCTGCACCTCTGGAAAATGTCAGCAAGAGAGAAATTGCAAGGCACATTTCAGCATAATCCTGGAACTCTCCTTCTGCACATCTGGCAAATGTCAGCTAGAGGGAAAATGCAGAGGCAGATTTCAGCATAATCCTGGAAATCTGCTTCTGCACATCTGGCAAATGTCAGCTAGAGAGAAATTGATGTGGTAGATTTCAGCATAATGTTTGAACTCTGCTTCTTCACATCTGGAAAAGTCAGCTAGAGAGAAAATGCAGAGGCTGATTTCAGCATAATCCTGGAACAATGCTTCTGCACATCTGGCAAATGTTAGCTAGAGAGAAATTGATGTGGTAGATTTCAGCATAATGTTTGAACTCTGCTCCTTCACATCTGGAAAAGTCAGCTAGAGAGAAATTGCAAGGTAGATTTCAGCATACACCTGGAACTCTGCTTCTGTAAATCTGGAAAATGTCAGCTTGAGAGAAATTGATATGGTAGATTTCAGCATAATATTTGAACTCGGCTTCTGCACATCTGGAAAATGTCAGCTAGAGAGAAGTTTATGTGGCAGATTTCAGCATAATGCTGGAACTCTGCTTCTGCACATCTAGAAAATGTAAGCTAGAGAGAAATTGAGCTGGTAGATTTCAGCATAATCTTGGAACTCTGCTTCCACACATCTAGAAAATGTCAGCTAGAAAGAAAATGCAGAGGCAGATTTCAGCATAATCTTTGAACTCTGCTTCCGCACATCTGGAAAATGTCAGCTAGAGGGGAAATGCAGAGGCAGATTTCAGCATAATACTGGAACTCTGCTTCTGCACATCTGGAAAATGTAAACTAGAGAGAAATTGATGTGGTAGATTTCAGCATAATCTTTGAACTCTGCTTCTGCACATCTGGACAATGTCAGCTAGAGAGAAAATGCAGAGGCTGATTTCAGCATAATCCTGGAACTCTGCTTCAGCACATCTGAAAAACGTCAGCTAGAGAGAAATTGATGTGGTAGATTTCAGCATAATCTTTGTACTCTGCTTCTGCATGTCTGGAAAATGTCAGCTACAGAGAAATTGATGTGGTAGATTTCACCATAATCTTTGAACTTTGAAAATGCCTCTGCATTTTCTCTGTAGCTGACATTTTCCAGATGTGGAGAAGCAGAGTTTAAGGATTATGCTGAAATCTGACTTGCATTTTGTCTCCAAGTGAAATTTTCCAGATGTGAAGAAGCAGACGTCCAGGATTATGCTGAAATCTGCCTTGCAATTTCTCTCTAGCTGACATTTTCCAGATTTGCAGAAGCTGAGTTCAAAGATTATGGTGAAATCTACCACATCAATTTCTCTGTAGCTGACATTTTCCAGACATGCAGAAGCAGAGTACAAATATTATGCTGAAATCTACCACATCAATTTCTCTCTAGCTGACGTTTTTCAGATGTGCTGAAGCAGAGTTCCAGGATTATGCTGAAATCAGCCTCTGCATTTTCTCTCTAGCTGACATTTTCCGGATGTACAGAAGCAGAGGTCCAGGTGTATGCTGAAATCTGCCTTGCAATTTCTCTCTAGCTTACTTTTCCACATGTGCAGAATTGGAGTTCAAAGATTATGGTGAAATCTACCACATCAATTTCAATTCAGCTGACATTTTCCAGACATGCAGAAGCATTGTTCCAGGATTTTGCTGAAACAAACACATCAATTTCTCTCTAGCTGACTTTTCCAGATGTGCAGAATCAGAGTTCCAGGATTTTGCTGAAACTAACACATCAATTTCTCTCTAGGTGACATTTGCCAGATGTGCAGAAGCAGAGTTCCAGGATTATGCTGAAATGTGCCTTGCAATTTTTCTCTAGCTGACTTTCCCAAATGTGCAGAAGCCCATGTCCAGGATTATGCTGAAATCTCTCTCTGCATTTTCCCTCTAGCTGACATTTTCCAGATGTGAAGAAGCAGAGTTCAAAGATTATGCTGAAATCTACCACATAAATTCCTATCTAGCTGATGTTTTTCAGATGTGCTGAAGCAGAGTTCCAGGATTATGCTGAAATCTGCCTTGCAATTTTTCTCAAGGTGAAAATTTCCAGATGTGGACAAGCAGAGTTCAAAGACTATGCTGAAATCTAACACATCAATTTCTCTCTTGCTGACATTTTCCAGATGTGCAGAAGCAGAGTTCCAGGATTATGCTGAAATCTGCCTCTGCATTTTCCCTCTAGCTGACATTTTCCAGATGTGCAGAAGCAGAGTTCAAAGATTATGCTGAAATCTACCACATCAATTTCCCTCTAGCTGACATTTTCCAGATGTGCGGAAGCAGAGTTCCAGGATTATGCTGAAATTTGCCTTGCAATTTTTCTCAAGGTGAAAATTTCCTGATGTGGACAAGCAGAGTTCAATGATTATGCTGAAATCTACCACATCAATTTTCTAGCTTACATTTTCCAGATGTGCAGAAGCAGAGTTCCAGGATTATGCTGAAATCTCCCTTGCAATTATTCTCTAGCTGACATTTTCCAGATGTTCAGAAGCAGAGTTCAAAGATTATGCTGAAATCTACCACATCAATTTCTCTCTAGTTTACATCTTCCAGATGTGCACAAGCAGAGTTCCAGTATTATGCTGAAATCTGCCTCTGCATTTCCCCTCTAGCTGACATTTTCCAGATGTGCGGAAGCAGAGTTCAAAGATTATGTTGAAATCTGCCTCTGCATTTTCTTTCTAGCTGACATTTTCTAGATGTGTGGAAGCAGAGTTCCAAGATTATGCTGAAATCTACGACATCAATTACTCTCTAGCTTACATTTTCTAGATGTGCAGAAGCAGAGTTCCAGCATTATGCTGAAATCTGCCACATAAACTTCTCTCTAGCTGACATTTTCCAGATGTGCAGAAGCAGAGTTCAAATATTATGCTGAAATCTACCATATCAATTTCTCTCTAGCTGACATTTGCCAGATGTGAAGAAGCAGAGTTCCAGGATTGTGCTGAAATCCACCACATCAATTTCTCTCTAGCTGACATTTGCCAGATGTGCAGAAGCAGAGTTCCAGGATTATGCTGAAATGTGCCTTGCAATTTCTCTCTAGCTGACTTTTCCAGATGTGAAGAAGCAGAGTTCAAACATTATGCTGAAATCTACCACATCAGTTTCTCTCTAGCTGACATTTGCCAGATGTGCAGAAGCAGATTTCCAGGATTATGCTGAAATCATCCTCTGCATTTTCTCTCTAGCTGACATTTTGCAGATGTGGGGAAGCAGAGTTCAAAGATTATGCTGAAATCTGCCTTGCAATTTGTCTCCAAGTGAAATTTTCCAGATGTGGAGAAGCAGAGTTCAGAGATTATGCTGAAATCTACCACATCAATCTCTCTCTAGCTGACTTTTCTAGATGTGCAGAAGCAGAGTTCCAGGATTATGCTGAAACCTACCACATCAATTTCTCTCTAGCTGACTTTTCCAGATGTGCAGAAGCAGAGTTCCAGGATTTTGCTGAAACCAGCACATCAATTTCTCTCTAGCTGACATTTGCCAGATGTGCAGAAGCAGAGTTCCACAATCATACTGAAATCTGCCTTGCAATTTCTCTCTAGCTGACATTTTCCAGATGTGAAGAAGCAGAGTTCCAGGATTATACTGAAATCTGCCTTGCAAGTTTTCTCTGGCTGACATTTTCCAGATGTGCAAAAGCAGAGTTCCAGGTGTATGCTGAAATCTTCCTTGCAATTTCTCTGTAGCTGACTTTCCAGATGTGCAGAGGCAGAGTTCCAGGATTATGCTGAAATCTACCAAATCAATTTCTCTCTAACTGACATTTTCCAGATGTGAAGAAGCAGAGTTCCAAGATTATACTGAAATATGCCTTGCAAGTTTTCTCTAGCTGACATTTTCCAGATGTGCAAAAGCAGAGTTCCAGGTGTATGCTGAAATCTTCCTTGCAATTTCTCTGTTGCTGACTTTCCAGATGTGCAGAGGCAGAGTTCCAGGATTATGCTGAAATCTACCAAATCAATTTCTCTCTAACTGACATTTTCCAGATGTGAAGAAGCAGAGTTCCAAGATTATGCTGAAATATGCCTTGCAAGTTTTCTCTAGCTGACATTTTCCAAACGTACAGAAGCAGAGTTCCACGATTATGCTGAAATCTACAACATCAATTTCTCGCTAGCTGATATTTTCCAGATGTGCAGAAGCAGAGTTCCAGGATTGTGCTGAAAACCACCACATCAATTTCTCTCTAGCTGACTTTTCCAGATGTGCAGAAGCAGAGTTCCAGAATTTTGCTGAAACTACCACATAAATTCCTATCTAGCTGACATTTTCCAGATGTGCAGAAGCAGAGTTCCAGGATTATGCTGAAATCTCCCTTGCAATTATTCTCTAGCTGACATTTTCCAGATGTTCAGAAGCAGAGTTCAAAGATTATGCTGAAATCTACCACATCAATTTCTCTCTAGTTTACATCTTCCAGATGTGCACAAGCAGAGTTCCAGTATTATGCTGAAATCTGCCTCTGCATTTCCCCTCTAGCTGACATTTTCCAGATGTGCGGAAGCAGAGTTCAAAGATTATGTTGAAATCTGCCTCTGCATTTTCTTTCTAGCTGACATTTTCTAGATGTGTGGAAGCAGAGTTCCAAGATTATGCTGAAATCTACGACATCAATTACTCTCTAGCTTACATTTTCTAGATGTGCAGAAGCAGAGTTCCAGCATTATGCTGAAATCTGCCACATAAACTTCTCTCTAGCTGACATTTTCCAGATGTGCAGAAGCAGAGTTCAAATATTATGCTGAAATCTACCATATCAATTTCTCTCTAGCTGACATTTGCCAGATGTGAAGAAGCAGAGTTCCAGGATTGTGCTGAAATCCACCACATCAATTTCTCTCTAGCTGACATTTGCCAGATGTGCAGAAGCAGAGTTCCAGGATTATGCTGAAATGTGCCTTGCAATTTCTCTCTAGCTGACTTTTCCAGATGTGAAGAAGCAGAGTTCAAACATTATGCTGAAATCTACCACATCAATTTCTCTCTAGCTGACATTTGCCAGATGTGCAGAAGCAGATTTCCAGGATTATGCTGAAATCATCCTCTGCATTTTCTCTCTAGCTGACATTTTGCAGATGTGGGGAAGCAGAGTTCAAAGATTATGCTGAAATCTGCCTTGCAATTTGTCTCCAAGTGAAATTTTCCAGATGTGGAGAAGCAGAGTTCAGAGATTATGCTGAAATCTACCACATCAATCTCTCTCTAGCTGACTTTTCTAGATGTGCAGAAGCAGAGTTCCAGGATTATGCTGAAACCTACCACATCAATTTCTCTCTAGCTGACTTTTCCAGATGTGCAGAAGCAGAGTTCCAGGATTTTGCTGAAACCAGCACATCAATTTCTCTCTAGCTGACATTTGCCAGATGTGCAGAAGCAGAGTTCCACAATCATACTGAAATCTGCCTTGCAATTTCTCTCTAGCTGACATTTTCCAGATGTGAAGAAGCAGAGTTCCAGGATTATACTGAAATCTGCCTTGCAAGTTTTCTCTGGCTGACATTTTCCAGATGTGCAAAAGCAGAGTTCCAGGTGTATGCTGAAATCTTCCTTGCAATTTCTCTGTAGCTGACTTTCCAGATGTGCAGAGGCAGAGTTCCAGGATTATGCTGAAATCTACCAAATCAATTTCTCTCTAACTGACATTTTCCAGATGTGAAGAAGCAGAGTTCCAAGATTATACTGAAATATGCCTTGCAAGTTTTCTCTAGCTGACATTTTCCAGATGTGCAAAAGCAGAGTTCCAGGTGTATGCTGAAATCTTCCTTGCAATTTCTCTGTAGCTGACTTTCCAGATGTGCAGAGGCAGAGTTCCAGGATTATGCTGAAATCTACCAAATCAATTTCTCTCTAACTGACATTTTCCAGATGTGAAGAAGCAGAGTTCCAAGATTATGCTGAAATATGCCTTGCAAGTTTTCTCTAGCTGACATTTTCCAAACGTACAGAAGCAGAGTTCCACGATTATGCTGAAATCTACAACATCAATTTCTCGCTAGCTGATATTTTCCAGATGTGCAGAAGCAGAGTTCCAGGATTGTGCTGAAAACCACCACATCAATTTCTCTCTAGCTGACTTTTCCAGATGTGCAGAAGCAGAGTTCCAGAATTTTGCTGAAACTACCACATAAATTCCTATCTAGCTGACATTTTCCAGATGTGCAGAAGCAGAGTTCCAGGATTATGCTGAAATCTCCCTTGCAATTATTCTCTAGCTGACATTTTCCAGATGTTCAGAAGCAGAGTTCAAAGATTATGCTGAAATCTACCACATCAATTTCTCTCTAGTTTACATCTTCCAGATGTGCACAAGCAGAGTTCCAGTATTATGCTGAAATCTGCCTCTGCATTTCCCCTCTAGCTGACATTTTCCAGATGTGCGGAAGCAGAGTTCAAAGATTATGTTGAAATCTGCCTCTGCATTTTCTTTCTAGCTGACATTTTCTAGATGTGTGGAAGCAGAGTTCCAAGATTATGCTGAAATCTACGACATCAATTACTCTCTAGCTTACATTTTCTAGATGTGCAGAAGCAGAGTTCCAGCATTATGCTGAAATCTGCCACATAAACTTCTCTCTAGCTGACATTTTCCAGATGTGCAGAAGCAGAGTTCAAATATTATGCTGAAATCTACCATATCAATTTCTCTCTAGCTGACATTTGCCAGATGTGAAGAAGCAGAGTTCCAGGATTGTGCTGAAATCCACCACATCAATTTCTCTCTAGCTGACATTTGCCAGATGTGCAGAAGCAGAGTTCCAGGATTATGCTGAAATGTGCCTTGCAATTTCTCTCTAGCTGACTTTTCCAGATGTGAAGAAGCAGAGTTCAAACATTATGCTGAAATCTACCACATCAATTTCTCTCTAGCTGACATTTGCCAGATGTGCAGAAGCAGATTTCCAGGATTATGCTGAAATCATCCTCTGCATTTTCTCTCTAGCTGACATTTTGCAGATGTGGGGAAGCAGAGTTCAAAGATTATGCTGAAATCTGCCTTGCAATTTGTCTCCAAGTGAAATTTTCCAGATGTGGAGAAGCAGAGTTCAGAGATTATGCTGAAATCTACCACATCAATCTCTCTCTAGCTGACTTTTCTAGATGTGCAGAAGCAGAGTTCCAGGATTATGCTGAAACCTACCACATCAATTTCTCTCTAGCTGACTTTTCCAGATGTGCAGAAGCAGAGTTCCAGGATTTTGCTGAAACCAGCACATCAATTTCTCTCTAGCTGACATTTGCCAGATGTGCAGAAGCAGAGTTCCACAATCATACTGAAATCTGCCTTGCAATTTCTCTCTAGCTGACATTTTCCAGATGTGAAGAAGCAGAGTTCCAGGATTATACTGAAATCTGCCTTGCAAGTTTTCTCTGGCTGACATTTTCCAGATGTGCAAAAGCAGAGTTCCAGGTGTATGCTGAAATCTTCCTTGCAATTTCTCTGTAGCTGACTTTCCAGATGTGCAGAGGCAGAGTTCCAGGATTATGCTGAAATCTACCAAATCAATTTCTCTCTAACTGACATTTTCCAGATGTGAAGAAGCAGAGTTCCAAGATTATACTGAAATATGCCTTGCAAGTTTTCTCTAGCTGACATTTTCCAGATGTGCAAAAGCAGAGTTCCAGGTGTATGCTGAAATCTTCCTTGCAATTTCTCTGTAGCTGACTTTCCAGATGTGCAGAGGCAGAGTTCCAGGATTATGCTGAAATCTACCAAATCAATTTCTCTCTAACTGACATTTTCCAGATGTGAAGAAGCAGAGTTCCAAGATTATGCTGAAATATGCCTTGCAAGTTTTCTCTAGCTGACATTTTCCAAACGTACAGAAGCAGAGTTCCACGATTATGCTGAAATCTACAACATCAATTTCTCGCTAGCTGATATTTTCCAGATGTGCAGAAGCAGAGTTCCAGGATTGTGCTGAAAACCACCACATCAATTTCTCTCTAGCTGACTTTTCCAGATGTGCAGAAGCAGAGTTCCAGAATTTTGCTGAAACTACCACATAAATTCCTATCTAGCTGACATTTTCCAGATGTGCAGAAGCAGAGTTCCAGGATTATGCTGAAATCTCCCTTGCAATTATTCTCTAGCTGACATTTTCCAGATGTTCAGAAGCAGAGTTCAAAGATTATGCTGAAATCTACCACATCAATTTCTCTCTAGTTTACATCTTCCAGATGTGCACAAGCAGAGTTCCAGTATTATGCTGAAATCTGCCTCTGCATTTCCCCTCTAGCTGACATTTTCCAGATGTGCGGAAGCAGAGTTCAAAGATTATGTTGAAATCTGCCTCTGCATTTTCTTTCTAGCTGACATTTTCTAGATGTGTGGAAGCAGAGTTCCAAGATTATGCTGAAATCTACGACATCAATTACTCTCTAGCTTACATTTTCTAGATGTGCAGAAGCAGAGTTCCAGCATTATGCTGAAATCTGCCACATAAACTTCTCTCTAGCTGACAAATGTCCAGATGTGCAGAAGCAGAGTTCAAATATTATGCTGAAATCTACCATATCAATTTCTCTCTAGCTGACATTTGCCAGATGTGAAGAAGCAGAGTTCCAGGATTGTGCTGAAATCCACCACATCAATTTCTCTCTAGCTGACATTTGCCAGATGTGCAGAAGCAGAGTTCCAGGATTATGCTGAAATGTGCCTTGCAATTTCTCTCTAGCTGACTTTTCCAGATGTGAAGAAGCAGAGTTCAAACATTATGCTGAAATCTACCACATCAATTTCTCTCTAGCTGACATTTGCCAGATGTGCAGAAGCAGATTTCCAGGATTATGCTGAAATCATCCTCTGCATTTTCTCTCTAGCTGACATTTTGCAGATGTGGGGAAGCAGAGTTCAAAGATTATGCTGAAATCTGCCTTGCAATTTGTCTCCAAGTGAAATTTTCCAGATGTGGAGAAGCAGAGTTCAGAGATTATGCTGAAATCTACCACATCAATCTCTCTCTAGCTGACTTTTCTAGATGTGCAGAAGCAGAGTTCCAGGATTATGCTGAAACCAGCACATCAATTTCTCTCTAGCTGACATTTGCCAGATGTGCAGAAGCAGAGTTCCACAATCATACTGAAATCTGCCTTGCAATTTCTCTCTAGCTGACATTTTCCAGATGTGAAGAAGCAGAGTTCCAGGATTATACTGAAATCTGCCTTGCAAGTTTTCTCTGGCTGACATTTTCCAGATGTGCAAAAGCAGAGTTCCAGGTGTATGCTGAAATCTTCCTTGCAATTTCTCTGTAGCTGACTTTCCAGATGTGCAGAGGCAGAGTTCCAGGATTATGCTGAAATCTACCAAATCAATTTCTCTCTAACTGACATTTTCCAGATGTGAAGAAGCAGAGTTCAAAGATTATACTGAAATATGCCTTGCAAGTTTTCTCTAGCTGACATTTTCCAGATGTGCAAAAGCAGAGTTCCAGGATTATGCTGAAATCAGCCTCTGCATTTTCTCTCTAGCTGACATTCTCCAGATGTGCAAAGGCAGAGTTCCAGGATTTTGCTGAAACCACCACAATAATTTCTCTCTAGCTGACATTTGCCAGATGTGCAGAAGCAGAGTTCCAGGATTATACTGAAATCTGCCTTGCAAGTTTTCTCAAGCTGACATTTTCCAGATGTGCAGAAGCAGAGTTCCAGGTGTATGCTGAAATCTACCTTGCAATTTCTCTCTAGCTGACTTTTCCAGATGTGCAGAATTGGAGTTCAAAGATTATGGTGAAATCTACCACATCAATATCAATTCAGCTGACATTTTCCAGACATGCAGAAGCAGAGTTCCAGGATTGTGCTTAAAACCACCACATCAACTTCTCTATAGCTGACTTTTCCAGATGTGCAGAAGCAGAGTTCCAGGATTTTGCTGAAACCAGCACATCAATTTCTCTCTAGCTGACATTTGCCAGATGTGCAGAAGCAGAGTTCCACAATTATACTGAAATCTGCCTTGCAATTTTTCCCCAGCTGACATTTTCCAGATGTGAAGAAGCAGAGTTCCAGGATTATACTGAAATCTGCCTTGCAAGAGAAATTGATGTGGAAGATTTCAGCATAATCTTTGACCTCTGCTTCTGCACATCTGGAAAATGTAAGATAGAGAGAAATTGATGTGGTAGATTTCAGCATAATCTTTGAACTCTGCTTCTGCACATCTGGAGAATGTCAGCTAGAGAGAAAATGCTGAGGCTGATTTCAGCATAATCCTGGAACTCTGCTTCAGCACATCTGAAAAATGTCAGCTAGATAGGAATTTATGTGGTAGATTTCAGCATAATATTTGAACTCTGCTTCTTCACATCTGGAAAATGTCAGCTAGAGAGAAGTTTATGTGGCAGATTTCAGCATAATGCTCGAACTCTGCTTCTGCACATCTAGAAAATGTAAGCTAGAGAGAAATTGATGTCGTAGATTTCAGCATAATCTTGGAACTCTACTTCCACACATCTAGAAAATGTCAGCTAGAAAGAAAATGCAGAGGCAGATTTCAGCATAATCTTTGAACTCTGCTTCCGCACATCTGGAAAATGTCAGCTAGAGGGGAAATGCAGAGGCAGATTTCAGCATAATACTGGAACTCTGCTTCTGCACATCTAGAAAATGTCAGCTAGAAAGAAAATGCAGAGGCAGATTTCAGCATAATCTTTGAACTCTGCTTCCGCACATCTGGAAAATGTCAGCTAGAGAGAAATTGATGTGGTAGATTTCAGCATAATCTTTGTACTCTGCTTCTGCATATGTGGAAAACGTCAGCTAGAGAGAAATTGAGCTGGTAGATTTCAGCATAATCCTGGAACTCTGCTTCTGAGAATCTGGAAAATGTCAGCTAAAAGAAATTGATGTAGATTTCAGCATAGTCCTGGAACTCTGCTTCTGCACATCTGGAAAAGTCAGCTAGAGATAAATTGCAAGGCAGAGTTCAGCATAATCCTGGAACTCTGCTTCTGCACATCTGGAAAAGTCACCTAGAGAGAAATTGATGTAGTGGTTACAGCAAAACCCTGGCACTCTGCTTCTGCACATCTGGAAAAGTCAGCTAGAGAGAAATTGATGTGGTGGTTTTCAGCACAATCCTGGAACTCTGCTTCTGCATGTCTGGAAAATGTCAGCTAGAGAGAAATTGATGTGGTAGATTTCACCATAATCTTTGAACTCTGCTTCTGCACATCTGGAAAAGTCAACTAGAGAGAAATTGCAAGGCAGATTTCAGCATAATCCTGGAACTCTGCTTCCGCACATCTGCAAAATGTCAGCTAGAGAGAAAATGCAGAGGCTGATTTCAGCATAATCCTGGAACTCTGCTTCTGTACATTTAGAAAATGTCAGCTAGAGAAAACTTGCAAGGCATATTTCAGCATAATCTTGGAACTCTGCTTATTCACATCTGGAAAATGTCAGCTAGAGAGAAATTGATTTGGTAGATTTCAGCATAATCCTGGACCTCTGCTTCTGCACATCTGGAAAGTCAGCTAGAGAGAAATTGCAAGGCACATTTCAGCATAATCCTGGAACTCTCCTTCTGCACATCTGGCAAATGTCAGCTAGAGGGAAAATGCAGAGGCAGATTTCAGCACAATCCTGGAACTCTGCTTCTGCATCTCTGGAAAATGTCAGCTAGAGAGAAATTGATGTGGTAGATATCACCATAATCTTTGAACTCAGCTTCTGCACATCTGGAAAAGTCAGCTAGAGAGAAATTGCAAGGCAGATTTCAGCATACACCTGGATCTCTGCTTCTGAGAATCTGGAAAATGTCAGCTAGAAAGAAATTGATGTAGATTTCAGCATAATCCTGGAACTCTGCTTCTGCACATCTGGAAAAGTCAGCTAGAGATAAATTGATGTTGTAGATTTCAGCATAATCGTGGAACTCTGCTTCTGTACGTTTGGAAAATGTCAGCTGGAGAAAACTTGCAAGGCATATTTCAGCATAATCTTGGAACTCTGCTTCTTCACATCTGGAAAATGTCAGCTAGAGAGAAATTGATTAGGTAGATTTCAGCATAATCCTGGAACTCTGCCTCTGCACATCTGGAAAGTCAGCTAGAGAGAAATTGATGTCGTAGATTTCAGCATAATCTTGCAACTCTACTTTTTCACATCTGGAAAATGTCAGCTAGAGGGAAAATGCAGATGCAGATTTCAGCATAATCCTGGAACTCTGCTTCTGCACATCTGGAAAATGAAAGCTAGAGAGAAATTGATGTCGTAGATTTCAGTATAATCCTGGAACTCTGCTTCAGCACAACTGAAAAATGTCAGCTAGATAGGAATTTATGTGGTAGATTTCAGCATAATCTTTGAACTCTGCTTCCGCAAATCTGGAAAATGTCAGCTAGAGAGAAAATGCAGAGGCTGATTTTAGCATAATCCTGGAACTCTGCTTCAGCACATCTGAAAAATGTCAGCTAGATAGGAATTTATGTGGTAGATTTCAGCATAATCTTTGAACTCTGCTTCTTCACATCTGGAAAATGTCAGCTAGAGGGAAAATGCAGAGGCAGATTTCAGCATAATCCTGGAACTCTGCTTCTGCACATCTAGAAAATGTAAACTAGAGAGAAATTGATGTGGTAGATTTCAGCATAATCTTTGAACTCTGCTTCTGCACATCTGGAAAATGTCAGCTGGAGAAAAATTGCAAGGCAGATTTCAGCATAATCGTGCAACTCTGCTTCTGCACATCTGGAAAATGTAGGCTAGAAAATTGATGTGGTAGATTTCAGCATAATATTTGAACTCTGCTTCCGCACATCTGGAAAATGTCAGCTAGAGGGAAAATGCAGAGGCAGATTTCAGCATAATCCTGGAACTCTGCTTCTGCACATCTGGAAAATGTCAGCAAGAGAGAAATTGATGTGTTAGATTTCAGCATAGTCTTTGAACTCTGCTTGTCCACATCTGGAAATTTTCACCTTGAGAAAAATTGCAAGGCAGATTTCAGCATAATCCTGGAACTCTGCTTCTGCACATCTGGAAAATGTCAGCTAGAGGGAAAATGCAGAGGCAGATTTCAGCATAATCCTGGAACTCTGCTTCTGCACATCTAGAAAATGTAAGCTAGAGAGAAATTGATGTCGTAGATTTCAGCATAATTTTGGAACTCTGCTTCCACACATCTAGAAAATGTCAGCTAGAAAGAAAATACAGAGGCAGATTTCATCATAATCTTTGAACTCTGCTTCCGCACAGCTGGAAAATGTCAGCTAGAGAGAAATTGATGTGGTAGATTTCAGCATAATCTTTGTACTCTGCTTCTGCATATGTGGAAAACGTCAGCTAGAGAGAAATTGAGCTGGTAGATTTCAGCATAATCCTGGAACTCTGCTTCTGAGAATCTGGAAAATGTCAGCTAGAAAGAAATTGATGTAGATTTCAGCATAATCCTGGAAATCTGCTTCTGCACATCTGGAAAAGTCAGCTAGAGATAAATTGCAAGGCAGAGTTCAGCATAATCCTGGAACTCTGCTTCTGCACATCTGGAAAAGTCACCTAGAGAGAAATTAATGTTGTGGTTACTGCAAAACCCTGGAACTCTGCTTCTGCACATCTGGAAAAGTCAGCTAGAGAGAAATTGATGTGGTGGTTTTCAGCACAATCCTGGAACTCTGCTTCTGCATCTCTGGAAAATGTCAGCTAGAGAGAAATTGATGTGGTAGATATCACCATAATCTTTGAACTCAGCTTCTGCACATCTGGAAAAGTCAGCTAGAGAGAAATTGCAAGGCAGATTTCAGCATACACCTGGAACTCTGCTTCTGAGAATCTGGAAAATGTCAGCTAGAAAGAAATTGATGTAGATTTCAGCATAATCCTGGAAATCTGCTTCTGCACATCTGGAAAAGTCAGCTAGAGATAAATTGATGTTGTAGATTTCAGCATAATTGTGGAACTCTGCTTCTGTACGTTTGGAAAATGTCAGCTGGAGAAAACTTGCAAGGCATATTTCAGCATAATCTTGGAACTCTGCTTCTTCACATCTGGAAAATGTCAGCTAGAGAGAAATTGATTAGGTAGATTTCAGCATAATCCTGGAACTCTGCCTCTGCACATCTGGAAAGTCAGCTAGAGAGAAATTGATGTCGTAGATTTCAGCATAATCTTGCAACTCTGCTTTTTCACATCTGGAAAATGTCAGCTAGAGGGAAAATGCAGACGCAGATTTCAGCATAATCCTGGAACTCTGCTTCTGCACATCTGGAAAATGTAAGCTAGAGAGAAATTGATGTCGTAGATTTCAGCATAATCCTGGAACTCTGCTTCAGCACAACTGAAAAATGTCAGCTAGATAGGAATTTATGTGGTAGATTTCAGCATAATCTTTGCTCTCTGCTTCTGAACATCTGGAAAATGTCAGCTAGAGAATAATCACAAGGCAGATTTCAGCATAATCCTGGAACTCTGCTTCTGCACATCTGGAAAATGTAAGCTAGAAAATTGATGTGGTAGATTTCAGCATAATCTTTGAACTCTGCTTCTGCACATCTGGAAAATGTCAGCTAGAGGGAAAATGCAGAGGCAGATTTCAGCATAATCCTGGAACTCTGCTTCTGCACCTCTGGAAAATGTCAGCAAGAGAGAAATTGATGTGTTAGATTTCAGCATAGTCTTTGAAATCTGCTTGTCCACATCTGGAAATTTTCACCTTGAGAAAAATTGCAAGGCAGATTTCAGCATAATCCTGGAACTCTGCTTCTGCACATCTGGAAAATGTCAGCTAGAGGGAAAATGCAGAGGCAGATTTCAGCATAATCCTGGAACTCTGCTTCTGCACATCTGGAAAATGTAAGATAGAGAGAAATTGATGTGGTAGATTTCAGCATAATCTTTGAACTCTGCTTCTGCACATCTGGAGAATGTCAGCTAGAGAGAAAATGCTGAGGCTGATTTCAGCATAATCCTGGAACTCTGCTTCAGCACATCTGAAAAATGTCAGCTAGAGAGAAGTTTATGTGGCAGATTTCAGCATAATGCTCGAACTCTGCTTCTGCACATCTAGAAAATGTAAGCTAGAGAGAAATTGATGTCGTAGATTTCAGCATAATCTTGGAACTCTACTTCCACACATCTAGAAAATGTCAGCTAGAAAGAAAATGCAGAGGCAGATTTCACCATAATCTTTGAACTCTGCTTCTGCACATCTGGAAAAGTCAACTAGAGAGAAATTGCAAGGCAGATTTCAGCATAATCCTGGAACTCTGCTTCCGCACATCTGCAAAATGTCAGCTAGAGAGAAAATGCAGAGGCTGATTTCAGCATAATCCTGGAACTCTGCTTCTGTACATTTAGAAAATGTCAGCTAGAGAAAACTTGCAAGGCATATTTCAGCATAATCTTGGAACTCTGCTTATTCACATCTGGAAAATGTCAGCTAGAGAGAAATTGATTTGGTAGATTTCAGCATAATCCTGGACCTCTGCTTCTGCACATCTGGAAAGTCAGCTAGAGAGAAATTGCAAGGCACATTTCAGCATAATCCTGGAACTCTCCTTCTGCACATCTGGCAAATGTCAGCTAGAGGGAAAATGCAGAGGCAGATTTCAGCACAATCCTGGAACTCTGCTTCTGCATCTCTGGAAAATGTCAGCTAGAGAGAAATTGATGTGGTAGATATCACCATAATCTTTGAACTCAGCTTCTGCACATCTGGAAAAGTCAGCTAGAGAGAAATTGCAAGGCAGATTTCAGCATACACCTGGATCTCTGCTTCTGAGAATCTGGAAAATGTCAGCTAGAAAGAAATTGATGTAGATTTCAGCATAATCCTGGAACTCTGCTTCTGCACATCTGGAAAAGTCAGCTAGAGATAAATTGATGTTGTAGATTTCAGCATAATCGTGGAACTCTGCTTCTGTACGTTTGGAAAATGTCAGCTGGAGAAAACTTGCAAGGCATATTTCAGCATAATCTTGGAACTCTGCTTCTTCACATCTGGAAAATGTCAGCTAGAGAGAAATTGATTAGGTAGATTTCAGCATAATCCTGGAACTCTGCCTCTGCACATCTGGAAAGTCAGCTAGAGAGAAATTGATGTCGTAGATTTCAGCATAATCTTGCAACTCTACTTTTTCACATCTGGAAAATGTCAGCTAGAGGGAAAATGCAGATGCAGATTTCAGCATAATCCTGGAACTCTGCTTCTGCACATCTGGAAAATGAAAGCTAGAGAGAAATTGATGTCGTAGATTTCAGTATAATCCTGGAACTCTGCTTCAGCACAACTGAAAAATGTCAGCTAGATAGGAATTTATGTGGTAGATTTCAGCATAATCTTTGAACTCTGCTTCCGCAAATCTGGAAAATGTCAGCTAGAGAGAAAATGCAGAGGCTGATTTTAGCATAATCCTGGAACTCTGCTTCAGCACATCTGAAAAATGTCAGCTAGATAGGAATTTATGTGGTAGATTTCAGCATAATCTTTGAACTCTGCTTCTTCACATCTGGAAAATGTCAGCTAGAGGGAAAATGCAGAGGCAGATTTCAGCATAATCCTGGAACTCTGCTTCTGCACATCTAGAAAATGTAAACTAGAGAGAAATTGATGTGGTAGATTTCAGCATAATCTTTGAACTCTGCTTCTGCACATCTGGAAAATGTCAGCTGGAGAAAAATTGCAAGGCAGATTTCAGCATAATCGTGCAACTCTGCTTCTGCACATCTGGAAAATGTAGGCTAGAAAATTGATGTGGTAGATTTCAGCATAATATTTGAACTCTGCTTCCGCACATCTGGAAAATGTCAGCTAGAGGGAAAATGCAGAGGCAGATTTCAGCATAATCCTGGAACTCTGCTTCTGCACATCTGGAAAATGTCAGCAAGAGAGAAATTGATGTGTTAGATTTCAGCATAGTCTTTGAACTCTGCTTGTCCACATCTGGAAATTTTCACCTTGAGAAAAATTGCAAGGCAGATTTCAGCATAATCCTGGAACTCTGCTTCTGCACATCTGGAAAATGTCAGCTAGAGGGAAAATGCAGAGGCAGATTTCAGCATAATCCTGGAACTCTGCTTCTGCACATCTAGAAAATGTAAGCTAGAGAGAAATTGATGTCGTAGATTTCAGCATAATTTTGGAACTCTGCTTCCACACATCTAGAAAATGTCAGCTAGAAAGAAAATACAGAGGCAGATTTCATCATAATCTTTGAACTCTGCTTCCGCACAGCTGGAAAATGTCAGCTAGAGAGAAATTGATGTGGTAGATTTCAGCATAATCTTTGTACTCTGCTTCTGCATATGTGGAAAACGTCAGCTAGAGAGAAATTGAGCTGGTAGATTTCAGCATAATCCTGGAACTCTGCTTCTGAGAATCTGGAAAATGTCAGCTAGAAAGAAATTGATGTAGATTTCAGCATAATCCTGGAAATCTGCTTCTGCACATCTGGAAAAGTCAGCTAGAGATAAATTGCAAGGCAGAGTTCAGCATAATCCTGGAACTCTGCTTCTGCACATCTGGAAAAGTCACCTAGAGAGAAATTAATGTTGTGGTTACTGCAAAACCCTGGAACTCTGCTTCTGCACATCTGGAAAAGTCAGCTAGAGAGAAATTGATGTGGTGGTTTTCAGCACAATCCTGGAACTCTGCTTCTGCATCTCTGGAAAATGTCAGCTAGAGAGAAATTGATGTGGTAGATATCACCATAATCTTTGAACTCAGCTTCTGCACATCTGGAAAAGTCAGCTAGAGAGAAATTGCAAGGCAGATTTCAGCATACACCTGGAACTCTGCTTCTGAGAATCTGGAAAATGTCAGCTAGAAAGAAATTGATGTAGATTTCAGCATAATCCTGGAAATCTGCTTCTGCACATCTGGAAAAGTCAGCTAGAGATAAATTGATGTTGTAGATTTCAGCATAATTGTGGAACTCTGCTTCTGTACGTTTGGAAAATGTCAGCTGGAGAAAACTTGCAAGGCATATTTCAGCATAATCTTGGAACTCTGCTTCTTCACATCTGGAAAATGTCAGCTAGAGAGAAATTGATTAGGTAGATTTCAGCATAATCCTGGAACTCTGCCTCTGCACATCTGGAAAGTCAGCTAGAGAGAAATTGATGTCGTAGATTTCAGCATAATCTTGCAACTCTGCTTTTTCACATCTGGAAAATGTCAGCTAGAGGGAAAATGCAGACGCAGATTTCAGCATAATCCTGGAACTCTGCTTCTGCACATCTGGAAAATGTAAGCTAGAGAGAAATTGATGTCGTAGATTTCAGCATAATCCTGGAACTCTGCTTCAGCACAACTGAAAAATGTCAGCTAGATAGGAATTTATGTGGTAGATTTCAGCATAATCTTTGCTCTCTGCTTCTGAACATCTGGAAAATGTCAGCTAGAGAATAATCACAAGGCAGATTTCAGCATAATCCTGGAACTCTGCTTCTGCACATCTGGAAAATGTAAGCTAGAAAATTGATGTGGTAGATTTCAGCATAATCTTTGAACTCTGCTTCTGCACATCTGGAAAATGTCAGCTAGAGGGAAAATGCAGAGGCAGATTTCAGCATAATCCTGGAACTCTGCTTCTGCACCTCTGGAAAATGTCAGCAAGAGAGAAATTGATGTGTTAGATTTCAGCATAGTCTTTGAAATCTGCTTGTCCACATCTGGAAATTTTCACCTTGAGAAAAATTGCAAGGCAGATTTCAGCATAATCCTGGAACTCTGCTTCTGCACATCTGGAAAATGTCAGCTAGAGGGAAAATGCAGAGGCAGATTTCAGCATAATCCTGGAACTCTGCTTCTGCACATCTGGAAAATGTAAGATAGAGAGAAATTGATGTGGTAGATTTCAGCATAATCTTTGAACTCTGCTTCTGCACATCTGGAGAATGTCAGCTAGAGAGAAAATGCTGAGGCTGATTTCAGCATAATCCTGGAACTCTGCTTCAGCACATCTGAAAAATGTCAGCTAGAGAGAAGTTTATGTGGCAGATTTCAGCATAATGCTCGAACTCTGCTTCTGCACATCTAGAAAATGTAAGCTAGAGAGAAATTGATGTCGTAGATTTCAGCATAATCTTGGAACTCTACTTCCACACATCTAGAAAATGTCAGCTAGAAAGAAAATGCAGAGGCAGATTTCAGCATAATCTTTGAACTCTGCTTCCGCACATCTGGAAAATGTCAGCTAGAGGGGAAATGCAGAGGCAGATTTCAGCATAATACTGGAACTCTGCTTCTGCACATCTAGAAAATGTCAGCTAGAAAGAAAATGCAGAGGCAGATTTCAGCATAATCTTTGAACTCTGCTTCCGCACATCTGGAAAATGTCAGCTAGAGAGAAATTGATGTGGTAGATTTCAGCATAATCTTTGTACTCTGCTTCTGCATATGTGGAAAACGTCAGCTAGAGAGAAATTGAGCTGGTAGATTTCAGCATAATCCTGGAACTCTGCTTCTGAGAATCTGGAAAATGTCAGCTAAAAGAAATTGATGTAGATTTCAGCATAGTCCTGGAACTCTGCTTCTGCACATCTGGAAAAGTCAGCTAGAGATAAATTGCAAGGCAGAGTTCAGCATAATCCTGGAACTCTGCTTCTGCACATCTGGAAAAGTCACCTAGAGAGAAATTGATGTAGTGGTTACAGCAAAACCCTGGCACTCTGCTTCTGCACATCTGGAAAAGTCAGCTAGAGAGAAATTGATGTGGTGGTTTTCAGCACAATCCTGGAACTCTGCTTCTGCATGTCTGGAAAATGTCAGCTAGAGAGAAATTGATGTGGTAGATTTCACCATAATCTTTGAACTCTGCTTCTGCACATCTGGAAAAGTCAACTAGAGAGAAATTGCAAGGCAGATTTCAGCATAATCCTGGAACTCTGCTTCCGCACATCTGCAAAATGTCAGCTAGAGAGAAAATGCAGAGGCTGATTTCAGCATAATCCTGGAACTCTGCTTCTGTACGTTTAGAAAATGTCAGCTAGAGAAAACTTGCAAGGCATATTTCAGCATAATCTTGGAACTCTGCTTATTCACATCTGGAAAATGTCAGCTAGAGAGAAATTGATTTGGTAGATTTCAGCATAATCCTGGACCTCTGCTTCTGCACATCTGGAAAGTCAGCTAGAGAGAAATTGCAAGGCACATTTCAGCATAATCCTGGAACTCTCCTTCTGCACATCTGGCAAATGTCAGCTAGAGGGAAAATGCAGAGGCAGATTTCAGCACAATCCTGGAACTCTGCTTCTGCATCTCTGGAAAATGTCAGCTAGAGAGAAATTGATGTGGTAGATATCACCATAATCTTTGAACTCAGCTTCTGCACATCTGGAAAAGTCAGCTAGAGAGAAATTGCAAGGCAGATTTCAGCATACACCTGGAACTCTGCTTCTGAGAATCTGGAAAATGTCAGCTAGAAAGAAATTGATGTAGATTTCAGCATAATCCTGGAACTCTGCTTCTGCACATCTGGAAAAGTCAGCTAGAGATAAATTGATGTTGTAGATTTCAGCATAATCGTGGAACTCTGCTTCTGTACGTTTGGAAAATGTCAGCTGGAGAAAACTTGCAAGGCATATTTCAGCATAATCTTGGAACTCTGCTTCTTCACATCTGGAAAATGTCAGCTAGAGAGAAATTGATTAGGTAGATTTCAGCATAATCCTGGAACTCTGCCTCTGCACATCTGGAAAGTCAGCTAGAGAGAAATTGATGTCGTAGATTTCAGCATAATCTTGCAACTCTGCTTTTTCACATCTGGAAAATGTCAGCTAGAGGGAAAATGCAGACGCAGATTTCAGCATAATCCTGGAACTCTGCTTCTGCACATCTGGAAAATGTAAGCTAGAGAGAAATTGATGTCGTAGATTTCAGCATAATCCTGGAACTCTGCTTCAGCACAACTGAAAAATGTCAGCTAGATAGGAATTTATGTGGTAGATTTCAGCATAATCTTTGCTCTCTGCTTCTGAACATCTGGAAAATGTCAGCTAGAGAATAATCACAAGGCAGATTTCAGCATAATCCTGGAACTCTGCTTCTGCACATCTGGAAAATGTAAGCTAGAAAATTGATGTGGTAGATTTCAGCATAATCTTTGAACTCTGCTTCTGCACATCTGGAAAATGTCAGCTAGAGGGAAAATGCAGAGGCAGATTTCAGCATAATCCTGGAACTCTGCTTCTGCACATCTGGAAAATGTAAGATAGAGAGAAATTGATGTGGTAGATTTCAGCATAACCTTTGAACTCTGCTTCTGCACATCTGGAGAATGTCAGCTAGAGAGAAAATGCAGAGGCTGATTTCAGCATAATCCTGGAACTCTGCTTCAGCACATCTGAAAAATGTCAGCTAGATAGGAATTTATGTGGTAGATTTCAGCATAATATTTGAACTCTGCTTCTTCACATCTGGAAAATGTCAGCTAGAGAGAAGTTTATGTGGCAGATTTCAGCATAATGCTGGAACTCTGCTTCTGCACATCTAGAAAATGTAAGCTAGAGAGAAATTGATGTCGTAGATTTCAGCATAATCTTGGAACTCTGCTTCCACACATCTAGAAAATGTCAGCTAGAAAGAAAATGCAGAGGCAGATTTCAGCATAATCTTTGAACTCTGCTTCCGCACATCTGGAAAATGTCAGCTAGAGGGGAAATGCAGAGGCAGATTTCAGCATAATACTGGAACTCTGCTTCTGCACATCTAGAAAATGTCAGCTAGAAAGAAAATGCAGAGGCAGATTTCAGCATAATCTTTGAACTCTGCTTCCGCACATCTGGAAAATGTCAGCTAGAGAGAAATTGATGTGGTAGATTTCAGCATAATCTTTGTACTCTGCTTCTGCATATGTGGAAAACGTCAGCTAGAGAGAAATTGAGCTGGTAGATTTCAGCATAATCCTGGAACTCTGCTTCTGAGAATCTGGAAAATGTCAGCTAAAAGAAATTGATGTAGATTTCAGCATAATCCTGGAACTCTGCTTCTGCACATCTGGAAAAGTCAGCTAGAGAGAAATTGATGTGGTAGATTTCACCATAATCTTTGAACTCTGCTTCTGCACATCTGGAAAAGTCAACTAGAGAGAAATTGCAAGGCAGATTTCAGCATAATCCTGGAACTCTGCTTCCGCACATCTGCAAAATGTCAGCTAGAGAGAAAATGCAGAGGCTGATTTCAGCATAATCCTGGAACTCTGCTTCTGTACGTTTAGAAAATGTCAGCTAGAGAAAACTTGCAAGGCATATTTCAGCATAATCTTGGAACTCTGCTTATTCACATCTGGAAAATGTCAGCTAGAGAGAAATTGATTTGGTAGATTTCAGCATAATCCTGGACCTCTGCTTCTGCACATCTGGAAAGTCAGCTAGAGAGAAATTGCAAGGCACATTTCAGCATAATCCTGGAACTCTCCTTCTGCACATCTGGCAAATGTCAGCTAGAGGGAAAATGCAGAGGCAGATTTCAGCACAATCCTGGAACTCTGCTTCTGCATCTCTGGAAAATGTCAGCTAGAGAGAAATTGATGTGGTAGATATCACCATAATCTTTGAACTCAGCTTCTGCACATCTGGAAAAGTCAGCTAGAGAGAAATTGCAAGGCAGATTTCAGCATACACCTGGAACTCTGCTTCTGAGAATCTGGAAAATGTCAGCTAGAAAGAAATTGATGTAGATTTCAGCATAATCCTGGAACTCTGCTTCTGCACATCTGGAAAAGTCAGCTAGAGATAAATTGATGTTGTAGATTTCAGCATAATCGTGGAACTCTGCTTCTGTACGTTTGGAAAATGTCAGCTGGAGAAAACTTGCAAGGCATATTTCAGCATAATCTTGGAACTCTGCTTCTTCACATCTGGAAAATGTCAGCTAGAGAGAAATTGATTAGGTAGATTTCAGCATAATCCTGGAACTCTGCCTCTGCACATCTGGAAAGTCAGCTAGAGAGAAATTGATGTCGTAGATTTCAGCATAATCTTGCAACTCTGCTTTTTCACATCTGGAAAATGTCAGCTAGAGGGAAAATGCAGACGCAGATTTCAGCATAATCCTGGAACTCTGCTTCTGCACATCTGGAAAATGTAAGCTAGAGAGAAATTGATGTCGTAGATTTCAGCATAATCCTGGAACTCTGCTTCAGCACAACTGAAAAATGTCAGCTAGATAGGAATTTATGTGGTAGATTTCAGCATAATCTTTGCTCTCTGCTTCTGAACATCTGGAAAATGTCAGCTAGAGAATAATCACAAGGCAGATTTCAGCATAATCCTGGAACTCTGCTTCTGCACATCTGGAAAATGTAAGCTAGAAAATTGATGTGGTAGATTTCAGCATAATCTTTGAACTCTGCTTCTGCACATCTGGAAAATGTCAGCTAGAGGGAAAATGCAGAGGCAGATTTCAGCATAATCCTGGAACTCTGCTTCTGCACATCTGGAAAATGTAAGATAGAGAGAAATTGATGTGGTAGATTTCAGCATAACCTTTGAACTCTGCTTCTGCACATCTGGAGAATGTCAGCTAGAGAGAAAATGCAGAGGCTGATTTCAGCATAATCCTGGAACTCTGCTTCAGCACATCTGAAAAATGTCAGCTAGATAGGAATTTATGTGGTAGATTTCAGCATAATATTTGAACTCTGCTTCTTCACATCTGGAAAATGTCAGCTAGAGAGAAGTTTATGTGGCAGATTTCAGCATAATGCTGGAACTCTGCTTCTGCACATCTAGAAAATGTAAGCTAGAGAGAAATTGATGTCGTAGATTTCAGCATAATCTTGGAACTCTGCTTCCACACATCTAGAAAATGTCAGCTAGAAAGAAAATGCAGAGGCAGATTTCAGCATAATCTTTGAACTCTGCTTCCGCACATCTGGAAAATGTCAGCTAGAGGGGAAATGCAGAGGCAGATTTCAGCATAATACTGGAACTCTGCTTCTGCACATCTAGAAAATGTCAGCTAGAAAGAAAATGCAGAGGCAGATTTCAGCATAATCTTTGAACTCTGCTTCCGCACATCTGGAAAATGTCAGCTAGAGAGAAATTGATGTGGTAGATTTCAGCATAATCTTTGTACTCTGCTTCTGCATATGTGGAAAACGTCAGCTAGAGAGAAATTGAGCTGGTAGATTTCAGCATAATCCTGGAACTCTGCTTCTGAGAATCTGGAAAATGTCAGCTAAAAGAAATTGATGTAGATTTCAGCATAATCCTGGAACTCTGCTTCTGCACATCTGGAAAAGTCAGCTAGAGATAAATTGCAAGGCAGAGTTCAGCATAATCCTGGAACTCTGCTTCTGCACATCTGGAAAAGTCACATAGAGAGAAATTGATGTAGTGGTTACAGCAAAACCCTGGCACTCTGCTTCTGCACATCTGGAAAAGTCAGCTAGAGAGAAATTGATGTGGTGGTTTTCAGCACAATCCTGGAACTCTGCTTCTGCATGTCTGGAAAATGTCAGCTAGAGAGAAATTGATGTGGTAGATTTCACCATAATCTTTGAACTCTGCTTCTGCACATCTGGAAAAGTCAACTAGAGAGAAATTGCAAGGCAGATTTCAGCATAATCCTGGAACTCTGCTTCTGCACATCTGCAAAATGTCAGCTAGAGAGAAAATGCAGAGGCTGATTTCAGCATAATCCTGGAACTCTGCTTCTGTACGTTTAGAAAATGTCAGCTAGAGAAAACTTGCAAGGCATATTTCAGCATAATCTTGGAACTCTGCTTCTTCACATCTGGAAAATGTCAGCTAGAGAGAAAATGATTTGGTAGATTTCAGCATAATCCTGGACCTCTGCTTCTGCACATCTGGAAAGTCAGCTAGAGAGAAATTGCAAGGCACATTTCAGCATAATCCTGGAACTCTCCTTCTGCACATCTGGCAAATGTCAGCTAGAGAGAAAATGCAGAGGCAGATTTCAGCATAATCCTGGAAATCTGCTTCTGCACATCTGGCAAATGTCAGCTAGAGAGAAATTGATGTGGTAGATTTCAGCATAATGTTTGAACTCTGCTTCTTCACATCTGGAAAAGTCAGCTAGAGAGAAATTGCAAGGCACATTTCAGCATAATCCTGGAACTCTGCTTCTGCACATCTGGCAAATGTCAGCTAGAGGGAAAATGCAGAGGCAGATTTCAACATAATCCTGGAACTCTGCTTCTTCACATCTGGAAAATTTCACTTGGAGACAAAATGCAAGGCAGATTTCAGCATAATCCTTAAACTCTGCTTCTCCACATCTGGAAAAGTCAGCTAGAGATAAATTGATGTTGTAGATTTCAGCATAATCGTGGAACTTGATTATGAGTTGAAGTGGTGCAGTGGTTAAATGCAGCCATTGCAGGCTGACTGCTAGTTCAACAGTTCAGCTGTTCAAATCTCACTAGGCTCAAGGTTGACTCAGCCTTCCATCCTTCCGAGGTCGGTAAAATGAGGACCCAGATTGTTGGGGGCAATATGCTGAACTCTGTAAACCGCTTAGAGAGGGCTGTAAAGCACTATGAAGCGGTATATAAGAAAAGTGCTATTGCTAACTCTGCTTCTGTACGTTTGGAAAATGTCAGCTGGAGAAAACTTGCAAGGCATATTTCAGCATAATCTTGGAACTCTGCTTCTTCACATCTGGAAAATGTCAGCTAGAGAGAAATTGATGTCGTAGATTTCAGCATAATCCTGGAACTCTGCTTCAGCACAACTGAAAAATGTCAGCTAGATAGGAATTTATGTGGTAGATTTCAGCATAATCTTTGCTCTCTGCTTCTGCACATCTGGAAAATGTAAGCTAGAAAATTGATGTGGTAGATTTCAGCATAATCTTTGAACTCTGCTTCTGCACATCTGGAAAATGTCAGCTAGAGGGAAAATGCAGAGGCAGATTTCAGCATAATCCTGGAACTCTGCTTCTGCACCTCTGGAAAATGTCAGCAAGAGAGAAATTGATGTGTTAGATTTCAGCATAGTCTTTGAACTCTGCTTGTCCACATCTGGAAATTTTCACCTTGAGAAAAATTGCAAGGCAGATTTCAGCATAATCCTGGAACTCTGCTTCTGCACATCTGGAAAATGTCAGCTAGAGGGAAAATGCAGAGGCAGATTTCAGCATAATCCTGGAACTCTGCTTCTGCACATCTGGAAAATGTAAGATAGAGAGAAATTGATGTGGTAGATTTCATCATAATCTTTGAACTCTGCTTCTGCACATCTGGAGAATGTCAGCTAGAGAGAAAATGCTGAGGCTGATTTCAGCATAATCCTGGAACTCTGCTTCAGCACATCTGAAAAATGTCAGCTAGATAGGAATTTATGTGGTAGATTTCAGCATAATATTTGAACTCTGCTTCTTCACATCTGGAAAATGTCAGCTAGAGAGAAATTGATGTCGTAGATTTCAGCATAATCTTGGAACTCTGCTTCCACACATCTAGAAAATGTCAGCTAGAAAGAAAATGCAGAGGCAGATTTCAGCATAATCTTTGAACTCTGCTTCCGCACATCTGGAAAATGTCAGCTAGAGGGGAAATGCAGAGGCAGATTTCAACATAATACTGGAACTCTGCTTCTGCACATCTAGAAAATGTCAGCTAGAAAGAAAATGCAGAGGCAGATTTCAGCATAATCTTTGAACTCTGATTCCGCACATCTGGAAAATGTCAGCTAGAGAGAAATTGATGTGGTAGATTTCAGCATAATCTTTGTACTCTGCTTCTGCATATGTGGAAAACGTCAGCTAGAGAGAAATTGAGCTGGTAGATTTCAGCATAATCCTGGAACTCTGCTTCTGAGAATCTGGAAAATGTCAGCTAAAAGAAATTGATGTAGATTTCAGCATAATCCTGGAACTCTGCTTCTGCACATCTGGAAAAGTCAGCTAGAGATAAATTGCAAGGCAGAGTTCAGCATAATCCTGGAACTCTGCTTCTGCACATCTGGAAAAGTCACCTAGAGAGAAATTGATGTGGTGGTTTTCAGCACAATCCTGGAACTCTGCTTCTGCATGTCTGGAAAATGTCAGCTAGAGAGAAATTGATGTGGTAGATTTCACCATAATCTTTGAACTCTGCTTCTGCACATCTGGAAAAGTCAACTAGAGAGAAATTGCAAGGCAGATTTCAGCATAATCCTGGAACTCTGCTTCCGCACATCTGCAAAATGTCAGCTAGAGAGAAAATGCAGAGGCTGATTTCAGCATAATCCTGGAACTCTGCTTCTGTACGTTTAGAAAATGTCAGCTAGAGAAAACTTGCAAGGCATATTTCAGCATAATCTTGGAACTCTGCTTCTTCACATCTGGAAAATGTCAGCTAGAGAGAAATTGATTTGGTAGATTTCAGCATAATCCTGGACCTCTGCTTCTGCACATCTGGAAAGTCAGCTAGAGAGAAATTGCAAGGCACATTTCAGCATAATCCTGGAACTCTCCTTCTGCACATCTGGCAAATGTCAGCTAGAGGGAAAATGCAGAGGCAGATTTCAGCATAATCCTGGAAATCTGCTTCTGCACATCTGGCAAATGTCAGCTAGAGAGAAATTGATGTGGTAGATTTCAGCATAATGTTTGAACTCTGCTTCTTCACATCTGGAAAAGTCAGCTAGAGAGAAATTGCAAGGCACATTTCAGCATAATCCTGGAACTCTGCTTCTGCACATCTGGCAAATGTCAGCTAGAGGGAAAATGCAGATGCAGATTTCAACATAATCCTGGAACTCTGCTTCTTCACATCTGGAAAATTTCACTTGGAGACAAAATGCAAGGCAGATTTCAGCATAATCCTTAAACTCTGCTTTTCCACATCTGGAAAATGTCAGCTAGAGAGAAAATGCAGAGGCTGATTTCAGCATAATCCTGGAACTCTGCTTCTGCACATCTGGCAAATGTTAGCTAGAGAGAAATTGATGTGGTAGATTTCAGCATAATGTTTGAACTCTGCTTCTGCACATCTGGAAAAGTCAACTAGAGAGAAATTGCAAGGCAGATTTCAGCATAATCCTGGAACTCTGCTTCCGCACATCTGCAAAATGTCAGCTAGAGAGAAAATGCAGAGGCTGATTTCAGCATAATCCTGGAACTCTGCTTCTGTACGTTTGGAAAATGTCAGCTAGAGAAAACTTGCAAGGCATATTTCAGCATAATCTTGGAACTCTGCTTCTTCACATCTGGAAAATGTCAGCTAGAGAGAAATTGATTTGGTAGATTTCAGCATAATCCTGGACCTCTGCTTCTGCACATCTGGAAAGTCAGCTAGAGAGAAATTGCAAGGCACATTTCAGCATAATCCTGGAACTCTCCTTCTGCACATCTGGCAAATGTCAGCTAGAGGGAAAATGCAGAGGCAGATTTCAGCATAATCCTGGAAATCTGCTTCTGCACATCTGGCAAATGTCAGCTAGAGAGAAATTGATGTGGTAGATTTCAGCATAATGTTTGAACTCTGCTTCTTCACATCTGGAAAAGTCAGCTAGAGAGAAAATGCAGAGGCTGATTTCAGCATAATCCTGGAACAATGCTTCTGCACATCTGGCAAATGTTAGCTAGAGAGAAATTGATGTGGTAGATTTCAGCATAATGTTTGAACTCTGCTCCTTCACATCTGGAAAAGTCAGCTAGAGAGAAATTGCAAGGTAGATTTCAGCATACACCTGGAACTCTGCTTCTGTAAATCTGGAAAATGTCAGCTTGAGAGAAATTGATATGGTAGATTTCAGCATAATATTTGAACTCGGCTTCTGCACATCTGGAAAATGTCAGCTAGAGAGAAGTTTATGTGGCAGATTTCAGCATAATGCTGGAACTCTGCTTCTGCACATCTAGAAAATGTAAGCTAGAGAGAAATTGATGTCGTAGATTTCAGCATAATCTTGGAACTCTGCTTCCACACATCTAGAAAATGTCAGCTAGAAAGAAAATGCAGAGGCAGATTTCAGCATAAACTTTGAACTCTGCTTCCGCACATCTGGAAAATGTCAGCTAGAGGGGAAATGCAGAGGCAGATTTCAGCATAATACTGGAACTCTGCTTCTGCACATCTAGAAAATGTCAGCTAGAAAGAAAATGCAGAGGCAGATTTCAGCATAATCTTTGTACTCTGCTTCTGCATATGTGGAAAACGTCAGCTAGAGAGAAATTGAGCTGGTAGATTTCAGCATAATCCTGGAACTCTGCTTCTGAGAATCTGGAAAATGTCAGCTAAAAGAAATTGATGTAGATTTCAGCATAATCCTGGAACTCTGCTTCTGCACATCTGGAAAAGTCAGCTAGAGATAAATTGCAAGGCAGAGTTCAGCATAATCCTGGAACTCTGCTTCTGCACATCTGGAAAAGTCACCTAGAGAGAAATTGATGTAGTGGTTACAGCAAAACCCTGGCACTCTGCTTCTGCACATCTGCAAAAGTCAGCTAGAGAGAAATTGATGTGGTGGTTTTCAGCACAATCCTGGAACTCTGCTTCTGCATGTCTGGAAAATGTCAGCTAGAGAGAAATTGATGTGGTAGATTTCACCATAATCTTTGAACTCTGCTTCTGCACATCTGGAAAAGTCAACTAGAGAGAAATTGCAAGGCAGATTTCAGCATAATCCTGGAACTCTGCTTCCGCACATCTGCAAAATGTCAGCTAGAGAGAAAATGCAGAGGCTGATTTCAGCATAATCCTGGAACTCTGCTTCTGTACGTTTAGAAAATGTCAGCTAGAGAAAACTTGCAAGGCATATTTCAGCATAATCTTGGAACTCTGCTTCTTCACATCTGGAAAATGTCAGCTAGAGAGAAATTGATTTGGTAGATTTCAGCATAATCCTGGACCTCTGCTTCTGCACATCTGGAAAGTCAGCTAGAGAGAAATTGCAAGGCACATTTCAGCATAATCCTGGAAATCTGCTTCTGCACATCTGGCAAATGTCAGCTAGAGAGAAATTGATGTGGTAGATTTCAGCATAATGTTTGAACTCTGCTTCTTCACATCTGGAAAAGTCAGCTAGAGAGAAATTGCAAGGCACATTTCAGCATAATCCTGGAACTCTGCTTCTGCACATCTGGCAAATGTCAGCTAGAGGGAAAATGCAGAGGCAGATTTCAACATAATCCTGGAACTCTGCTTCTTCACATCTGGAAAATTTCACTTGGAGACAAAATGCAAGGCAGATTTCAGCATAATCCTTAAACTCTGCTTCTCCACATCTGGAAAAGTCAGCTAGAGATAAATTGATGTTGTAGATTTCAGCATAATCGTGGAACTTGATTATGAGTTGAAGTGGTGCAGTGGTTAAATGCAGCCATTGCAGGCTGACTGCTAGTTCAACAGTTCAGCTGTTCAAATCTCACTAGGCTCAAGGTTGACTCAGCCTTCCATCCTTCCGAGGTCGGTAAAATGAGGACCCAGATTGTTGGGGGCAATATGCTGAACTCTGTAAACCGCTTAGAGAGGGCTGTAAAGCACTATGAAGCGGTATATAAGAAAAGTGCTATTGCTAACTCTGCTTCTGTACGTTTGGAAAATGTCAGCTGGAGAAAACTTGCAAGGCATATTTCAGCATAATCTTGGAACTCTGCTTCTTCACATCTGGAAAATGTCAGCTAGAGAGAAATTGATGTCGTAGATTTCAGCATAATCCTGGAACTCTGCTTCAGCACAACTGAAAAATGTAAGCTAGATAGGAATTTATGTGGTAGATTTCAGCATAATCTTTGCTCTCTGCTTCTGCACATCTGGAAAATGTAAGCTAGAAAATTGATGTGGTAGATTTCAGCATAATCTTTGAACTCTGCTTCTGCACATCTGGAAAATGTCAGCTAGAGGGAAAATGCAGAGGCAGATTTCAGCATAATCCTGGAACTCTGCTTCTGCACCTCTGGAAAATGTCAGCAAGAGAGAAATTGATGTGTTAGATTTCAGCATAGTCTTTGAACTCTGCTTGTCCACATCTGGAAATTTTCACCTTGAGAAAAATTGCAAGGCAGATTTCAGCATAATCCTGGAACTCTGCTTCTGCACATCTGGAAAATGTCAGCTAGAGGGAAAATGCAGAGGCAGATTTCAGCATAATCCTGGAACTCTGCTTCTGCACATCTGGAAAATGTAAGATAGAGAGAAATTGATGTGGTAGATTTCATCATAATCTTTGAACTCTGCTTCTGCACATCTGGAGAATGTCAGCTAGAGAGAAAATGCTGAGGCTGATTTCAGCATAATCCTGGAACTCTGCTTCAGCACATCTGAAAAATGTCAGCTAGATAGGAATTTATGTGGTAGATTTCAGCATAATATTTGAACTCTGCTTCTTCACATCTGGAAAATGTCAGCTAGAGAGAAATTGATGTCGTAGATTTCAGCATAATCTTGGAACTCTGCTTCCACACATCTAGAAAATGTCAGCTAGAAAGAAAATGCAGAGGCAGATTTCAGCATAATCTTTGAACTCTGCTTCCGCACATCTGGAAAATGTCAGCTAGAGGGGAAATGCAGAGGCAGATTTCAACATAATACTGGAACTCTGCTTCTGCACATCTAGAAAATGTCAGCTAGAAAGAAAATGCAGAGGCAGATTTCAGCATAATCTTTGAACTCTGATTCCGCACATCTGGAAAATGTCAGCTAGAGAGAAATTGATGTGGTAGATTTCAGCATAATCTTTGTACTCTGCTTCTGCATATGTGGAAAACGTCAGCTAGAGAGAAATTGAGCTGGTAGATTTCAGCATAATCCTGGAACTCTGCTTCTGCACATCTGGAAAAGTCAGCTAGAGATAAATTGCAAGGCAGAGTTCAGCATAATCCTGGAACTCTGCTTCTGCACATCTGGAAAAGTCACCTAGAGAGAAATTGATGTAGTGGTTACAGCAAAACCCTGGCACTCTGCTTCTGCACATCTGGAAAAGTCAGCTAGAGAGAAATTGATGTGGTGGTTTTCAGCACAATCCTGGAACTCTGCTTCTGCATGTCTGGAAAATGTCAGCTAGAGAGAAATTGATGTGGTAGATTTCACCATAATCTTTGAACTCTGCTTCTGCACATCTGGAAAAGTCAACTAGAGAGAAATTGCAAGGCAGATTTCAGCATAATCCTGGAACTCTGCTTCCGCACATCTGCAAAATGTCAGCTAGAGAGAAAATGCAGAGGCTGATTTCAGCATAATCCTGGAACTCTGCTTCTGTACGTTTAGAAAATGTCAGCTAGAGAAAACTTGCAAGGCATATTTCAGCATAATCTTGGAACTCTGCTTCTTCACATCTGGAAAATGTCAGCTAGAGAGAAATTGATTTGGTAGATTTCAGCATAATCCTGGACCTCTGCTTCTGCACATCTGGAAAGTCAGCTAGAGAGAAATTGCAAGGCACATTTCAGCATAATCCTGGAACTCTCCTTCTGCACATCTGGCAAATGTCAGCTAGAGGGAAAATGCAGAGGCAGATTTCAGCATAATCCTGGAAATCTGCTTCTGCACATCTGGCAAATGTCAGCTAGAGAGAAATTGATGTGGTAGATTTCAGCATAATGTTTGAACTCTGCTTCTTCACATCTGGAAAAGTCAGCTAGAGAGAAATTGCAAGGCACATTTCAGCATAATCCTGGAACTCTGCTTCTGCACATCTGGCAAATGTCAGCTAGAGGGAAAATGCAGATGCAGATTTCAACATAATCCTGGAACTCTGCTTCTTCACATCTGGAAAATTTCACTTGGAGACAAAATGCAAGGCAGATTTCAGCATAATCCTTAAACTCTGCTTTTCCACATCTGGAAAATGTCAGCTAGAGAGAAAATGCAGAGGCTGATTTCAGCATAATCCTGGAACTCTGCTTCTGCACATCTGGCAAATGTTAGCTAGAGAGAAATTGATGTGGTAGATTTCAGCATAATGTTTGAACTCTGCTTCTGCACATCTGGAAAAGTCAACTAGAGAGAAATTGCAAGGCAGATTTCAGCATAATCCTGGAACTCTGCTTCCGCACATCTGCAAAATGTCAGCTAGAGAGAAAATGCAGAGGCTGATTTCAGCATAATCCTGGAACTCTGCTTCTGTACGTTTGGAAAATGTCAGCTAGAGAAAACTTGCAAGGCATATTTCAGCATAATCTTGGAACTCTGCTTCTTCACATCTGGAAAATGTCAGCTAGAGAGAAATTGATTTGGTAGATTTCAGCATAATCCTGGACCTCTGCTTCTGCACATCTGGAAAGTCAGCTAGAGAGAAATTGCAAGGCACATTTCAGCATAATCCTGGAACTCTCCTTCTGCACATCTGGCAAATGTCAGCTAGAGGGAAAATGCAGAGGCAGATTTCAGCATAATCCTGGAAATCTGCTTCTGCACATCTGGCAAATGTCAGCTAGAGAGAAATTGATGTGGTAGATTTCAGCATAATGTTTGAACTCTGCTTCTTCACATCTGGAAAAGTCAGCTAGAGAGAAAATGCAGAGGCTGATTTCAGCATAATCCTGGAACAATGCTTCTGCACATCTGGCAAATGTTAGCTAGAGAGAAATTGATGTGGTAGATTTCAGCATAATGTTTGAACTCTGCTCCTTCACATCTGGAAAAGTCAGCTAGAGAGAAATTGCAAGGTAGATTTCAGCATACACCTGGAACTCTGCTTCTGTAAATCTGGAAAATGTCAGCTTGAGAGAAATTGATATGGTAGATTTCAGCATAATATTTGAACTCGGCTTCTGCACATCTGGAAAATGTCAGCTAGAGAGAAGTTTATGTGGCAGATTTCAGCATAATGCTGGAACTCTGCTTCTGCACATCTAGAAAATGTAAGCTAGAGAGAAATTGATGTCGTAGATTTCAGCATAATCTTGGAACTCTGCTTCCACACATCTAGAAAATGTCAGCTAGAAAGAAAATGCAGAGGCAGATTTCAGCATAAACTTTGAACTCTGCTTCCGCACATCTGGAAAATGTCAGCTAGAGGGGAAATGCAGAGGCAGATTTCAGCATAATACTGGAACTCTGCTTCTGCACATCTAGAAAATGTCAGCTAGAAAGAAAATGCAGAGGCAGATTTCAGCATAATCTTTGTACTCTGCTTCTGCATATGTGGAAAACGTCAGCTAGAGAGAAATTGAGCTGGTAGATTTCAGCATAATCCTGGAACTCTGCTTCTGAGAATCTGGAAAATGTCAGCTAAAAGAAATTGATGTAGATTTCAGCATAATCCTGGAACTCTGCTTTTGCACATCTGGAAAAGTCAGCTAGAGATAAATTGCAAGGCAGAGTTCAGCATAATCCTGGAACTCTGCTTCTGCACATCTGGAAAAGTCACCTAGAGAGAAATTGATGTAGTGGTTACAGCAAAACCCTGGCACTCTGCTTCTGCACATCTGCAAAAGTCAGCTAGAGAGAAATTGATGTGGTGGTTTTCAGCACAATCCTGGAACTCTGCTTCTGCATGTCTGGAAAATGTCAGCTAGAGAGAAATTGATGTGGTAGATTTCACCATAATCTTTGAACTCTGCTTCTGCACATCTGGAAAAGTCAACTAGAGAGAAATTGCAAGGCAGATTTCAGCATAATCCTGGAACTCTGCTTCCGCACATCTGCAAAATGTCAGCTAGAGAGAAAATGCAGAGGCTGATTTCAGCATAATCCTGGAACTCTGCTTCTGTACGTTTAGAAAATGTCAGCTAGAGAAAACTTGCAAGGCATATTTCAGCATAATCTTGGAACTCTGCTTCTTCACATCTGGAAAATGTCAGCTAGAGAGAAATTGATTTGGTAGATTTCAGCATAATCCTGGACCTCTGCTTCTGCACATCTGGAAAGTCAGCTAGAGAGAAATTGCAAGGCACATTTCAGCATAATCCTGGAAATCTGCTTCTGCACATCTGGCAAATGTCAGCTAGAGAGAAATTGATGTGGTAGATTTCAGCATAATGTTTGAACTCTGCTTCTTCACATCTGGAAAAGTCAGCTAGAGAGAAATTGCAAGGCACATTTCAGCATAATCCTGGAACTCTGCTTCTGCACATCTGGCAAATGTCAGCTAGAGGGAAAATGCAGAGGCAGATTTCAACATAATCCTGGAACTCTGCTTCTGTACGTTTGGAAAATGTCAGCTAGAGAAAACTTGCAAGGCATATTTCAGCATAATCTTGGAACTCTGCTTCTTCACATCTGGAAAATGTCAGCTAGAGGGAAAATGCAGAGGCAGATTTCAGCATAATCCTGGAACTCTGCTTCTGCACCTCTGGAAAATGTCAGCTAGAGAGAAATTGATGTGGTAGATTTCAGCATAATATTTGTACTCTGCTTCTGCATGTCTGGAAAATGTCAGCTACAGAGAAATTGATGTGGTAGATTTCACCATAATCTTTGAACTCAGCTTCTGCAAATCTGGAAAATGTCAGCTAGAGAGAAATTGCAAGGCAGATTTCAGCATAATCCTGGACGTCTGCTTCTTCACATCTGGAAAATTTCACTTGGAGACAAAATGCAAGGCAGATTTCAGCATAATCCTTAAACTCTGCTTTTCCACATCTGGAAAATGTCAGCTAGAGAGAAAATGCAGAGGCTGATTTCAGCATAATCCTGGAACTCTGCTTCTGCACATCTGGCAAATGTTAGCTAGAGAGAAATTGATGTGGTAGATTTCAGCATAATGTTTGAACTCTGCTTCTGCACATCTGGAAAAGTCAACTAGAGAGAAATTGCAAGGCAGATTTCAGCATAATCCTGGAACTCTGCTTCCGCACATCTGCAAAATGTCAGCTAGAGAGAAAATGCAGAGGCTGATTTCAGCATAATCCTGGAACTCTGCTTCTGTACGTTTGGAAAATGTCAGCTAGAGAAAACTTGCAAGGCATATTTCAGCATAATCTTGGAACTCTGCTTCTTCACATCTGGAAAATGTCAGCTAGAGGGAAAATGCAGAGGCAGATTTCAGCATAATCCTGGAACTCTGCTTCTGCACCTCTGGAAAATGTCAGCAAGAGAGAAATTGCAAGGCACATTTCAGCATAATCCTGGAACTCTCCTTCTGCACATCTGGCAAATGTCAGCTAGAGGGAAAATGCAGAGGCAGATTTCAGCATAATCCTGGAAATCTGCTTCTGCACATCTGGCAAATGTCAGCTAGAGAGAAATTGATGTGGTAGATTTCAGCATAATGTTTGAACTCTGCTTCTTCACATCTGGAAAAGTCAGCTAGAGAGAAAATGCAGAGGCTGATTTCAGCATAATCCTGGAACAATGCTTCTGCACATCTGGCAAATGTTAGCTAGAGAGAAATTGATGTGGTAGATTTCAGCATAATGTTTGAACTCTGCTCCTTCACATCTGGAAAAGTCAGCTAGAGAGAAATTGCAAGGTAGATTTCAGCATACACCTGGAACTCTGCTTCTGTAAATCTGGAAAATGTCAGCTTGAGAGAAATTGATATGGTAGATTTCAGCATAATATTTGAACTCGGCTTCTGCACATCTGGAAAATGTCAGCTAGAGAGAAGTTTATGTGGCAGATTTCAGCATAATGCTGGAACTCTGCTTCTGCACATCTAGAAAATGTAAGCTAGAGAGAAATTGAGCTGGTAGATTTCAGCATAATCTTGGAACTCTGCTTCCACACATCTAGAAAATGTCAGCTAGAAAGAAAATGCAGAGGCAGATTTCAGCATAATCTTTGAACTCTGCTTCCGCACATCTGGAAAATGTCAGCTAGAGGGGAAATGCAGAGGCAGATTTCAGCATAATACTGGAACTCTGCTTCTGCACATCTGGAAAATGTAAACTAGAGAGAAATTGATGTGGTAGATTTCAGCATAATCTTTGAACTCTGCTTCTGCACATCTGGACAATGTCAGCTAGAGAGAAAATGCAGAGGCTGATTTCAGCATAATCCTGGAACTCTGCTTCAGCACATCTGAAAAACGTCAGCTAGAGAGAAATTGATGTGGTAGATTTCAGCATAATCTTTGTACTCTGCTTCTGCATGTCTGGAAAATGTCAGCTACAGAGAAATTGATGTGGTAGATTTCACCATAATCTTTGAACTTTGAAAATGCCTCTGCATTTTCTCTGTAGCTGACATTTTCCAGATGTGGAGAAGCAGAGTTTAAGGATTATGCTGAAATCTGACTTGCATTTTGTCTCCAAGTGAAATTTTCCAGATGTGAAGAAGCAGACGTCCAGGATTATGCTGAAATCTGCCTTGCAATTTCTCTCTAGCTGACATTTTCCAGATTTGCAGAAGCTGAGTTCAAAGATTATGGTGAAATCTACCACATCAATTTCTCTGTAGCTGACATTTTCCAGACATGCAGAAGCAGAGTACAAATATTATGCTGAAATCTACCACATCAATTTCTCTCTAGCTGACGTTTTTCAGATGTGCTGAAGCAGAGTTCCAGGATTATGCTGAAATCAGCCTCTGCATTTTCTCTCTAGCTGACATTTTCCGGATGTACAGAAGCAGAGGTCCAGGTGTATGCTGAAATCTGCCTTGCAATTTCTCTCTAGCTTACTTTTCCACATGTGCAGAATTGGAGTTCAAAGATTATGGTGAAATCTACCACATCAATTTCAATTCAGCTGACATTTTCCAGACATGCAGAAGCATTGTTCCAGGATTTTGCTGAAACAAACACATCAATTTCTCTCTAGCTGACTTTTCCAGATGTGCAGAATCAGAGTTCCAGGATTTTGCTGAAACTAACACATCAATTTCTCTCTAGGTGACATTTGCCAGATGTGCAGAAGCAGAGTTCCAGGATTATGCTGAAATGTGCCTTGCAATTTTTCTCTAGCTGACTTTCCCAAATGTGCAGAAGCCCATGTCCAGGATTATGCTGAAATCTCTCTCTGCATTTTCCCTCTAGCTGACATTTTCCAGATGTGAAGAAGCAGAGTTCAAAGATTATGCTGAAATCTACCACATAAATTCCTATCTAGCTGATGTTTTTCAGATGTGCTGAAGCAGAGTTCCAGGATTATGCTGAAATCTGCCTTGCAATTTTTCTCAAGGTGAAAATTTCCAGATGTGGACAAGCAGAGTTCAAAGACTATGCTGAAATCTAACACATCAATTTCTCTCTTGCTGACATTTTCCAGATGTGCAGAAGCAGAGTTCCAGGATTATGCTGAAATCTGCCTCTGCATTTTCCCTCTAGCTGACATTTTCCAGATGTGCAGAAGCAGAGTTCAAAGATTATGCTGAAATCTACCACATCAATTTCCCTCTAGCTGACATTTTCCAGATGTGCGGAAGCAGAGTTCCAGGATTATGCTGAAATTTGCCTTGCAATTTTTCTCAAGGTGAAAATTTCCTGATGTGGACAAGCAGAGTTCAATGATTATGCTGAAATCTACCACATCAATTTTCTAGCTTACATTTTCCAGATGTGCAGAAGCAGAGTTCCAGGATTATGCTGAAATCTCCCTTGCAATTATTCTCTAGCTGACATTTTCCAGATGTTCAGAAGCAGAGTTCAAAGATTATGCTGAAATCTACCACATCAATTTCTCTCTAGTTTACATCTTCCAGATGTGCACAAGCAGAGTTCCAGTATTATGCTGAAATCTGCCTCTGCATTTCCCCTCTAGCTGACATTTTCCAGATGTGCGGAAGCAGAGTTCAAAGATTATGTTGAAATCTGCCTCTGCATTTTCTTTCTAGCTGACATTTTCTAGATGTGTGGAAGCAGAGTTCCAAGATTATGCTGAAATCTACGACATCAATTACTCTCTAGCTTACATTTTCTAGATGTGCAGAAGCAGAGTTCCAGCATTATGCTGAAATCTGCCACATAAACTTCTCTCTAGCTGACATTTTCCAGATGTGCAGAAGCAGAGTTCAAATATTATGCTGAAATCTACCATATCAATTTCTCTCTAGCTGACATTTGCCAGATGTGAAGAAGCAGAGTTCCAGGATTGTGCTGAAATCCACCACATCAATTTCTCTCTAGCTGACATTTGCCAGATGTGCAGAAGCAGAGTTCCAGGATTATGCTGAAATGTGCCTTGCAATTTCTCTCTAGCTGACTTTTCCAGATGTGAAGAAGCAGAGTTCAAACATTATGCTGAAATCTACCACATCAGTTTCTCTCTAGCTGACATTTGCCAGATGTGCAGAAGCAGATTTCCAGGATTATGCTGAAATCATCCTCTGCATTTTCTCTCTAGCTGACATTTTGCAGATGTGGGGAAGCAGAGTTCAAAGATTATGCTGAAATCTGCCTTGCAATTTGTCTCCAAGTGAAATTTTCCAGATGTGGAGAAGCAGAGTTCAGAGATTATGCTGAAATCTACCACATCAATCTCTCTCTAGCTGACTTTTCTAGATGTGCAGAAGCAGAGTTCCAGGATTATGCTGAAACCTACCACATCAATTTCTCTCTAGCTGACTTTTCCAGATGTGCAGAAGCAGAGTTCCAGGATTTTGCTGAAACCAGCACATCAATTTCTCTCTAGCTGACATTTGCCAGATGTGCAGAAGCAGAGTTCCACAATCATACTGAAATCTGCCTTGCAATTTCTCTCTAGCTGACATTTTCCAGATGTGAAGAAGCAGAGTTCCAGGATTATACTGAAATCTGCCTTGCAAGTTTTCTCTGGCTGACATTTTCCAGATGTGCAAAAGCAGAGTTCCAGGTGTATGCTGAAATCTTCCTTGCAATTTCTCTGTAGCTGACTTTCCAGATGTGCAGAGGCAGAGTTCCAGGATTATGCTGAAATCTACCAAATCAATTTCTCTCTAACTGACATTTTCCAGATGTGAAGAAGCAGAGTTCCAAGATTATACTGAAATATGCCTTGCAAGTTTTCTCTAGCTGACATTTTCCAGATGTGCAAAAGCAGAGTTCCAGGTGTATGCTGAAATCTTCCTTGCAATTTCTCTGTAGCTGACTTTCCAGATGTGCAGAGGCAGAGTTCCAGGATTATGCTGAAATCTACCAAATCAATTTCTCTCTAACTGACATTTTCCAGATGTGAAGAAGCAGAGTTCCAAGATTATGCTGAAATATGCCTTGCAAGTTTTCTCTAGCTGACATTTTCCAAACGTACAGAAGCAGAGTTCCACGATTATGCTGAAATCTACAACATCAATTTCTCGCTAGCTGATATTTTCCAGATGTGCAGAAGCAGAGTTCCAGGATTGTGCTGAAAACCACCACATCAATTTCTCTCTAGCTGACTTTTCCAGATGTGCAGAAGCAGAGTTCCAGAATTTTGCTGAAACTACCACATAAATTCCTATCTAGCTGACATTTTCCAGATGTGCAGAAGCAGAGTTCCAGGATTATGCTGAAATCTCCCTTGCAATTATTCTCTAGCTGACATTTTCCAGATGTTCAGAAGCAGAGTTCAAAGATTATGCTGAAATCTACCACATCAATTTCTCTCTAGTTTACATCTTCCAGATGTGCACAAGCAGAGTTCCAGTATTATGCTGAAATCTGCCTCTGCATTTCCCCTCTAGCTGACATTTTCCAGATGTGCGGAAGCAGAGTTCAAAGATTATGTTGAAATCTGCCTCTGCATTTTCTTTCTAGCTGACATTTTCTAGATGTGTGGAAGCAGAGTTCCAAGATTATGCTGAAATCTACGACATCAATTACTCTCTAGCTTACATTTTCTAGATGTGCAGAAGCAGAGTTCCAGCATTATGCTGAAATCTGCCACATAAACTTCTCTCTAGCTGACATTTTCCAGATGTGCAGAAGCAGAGTTCAAATATTATGCTGAAATCTACCATATCAATTTCTCTCTAGCTGACATTTGCCAGATGTGAAGAAGCAGAGTTCCAGGATTGTGCTGAAATCCACCACATCAATTTCTCTCTAGCTGACATTTGCCAGATGTGCAGAAGCAGAGTTCCAGGATTATGCTGAAATGTGCCTTGCAATTTCTCTCTAGCTGACTTTTCCAGATGTGAAGAAGCAGAGTTCAAACATTATGCTGAAATCTACCACATCAATTTCTCTCTAGCTGACATTTGCCAGATGTGCAGAAGCAGATTTCCAGGATTATGCTGAAATCATCCTCTGCATTTTCTCTCTAGCTGACATTTTGCAGATGTGGGGAAGCAGAGTTCAAAGATTATGCTGAAATCTGCCTTGCAATTTGTCTCCAAGTGAAATTTTCCAGATGTGGAGAAGCAGAGTTCAGAGATTATGCTGAAATCTACCACATCAATCTCTCTCTAGCTGACTTTTCTAGATGTGCAGAAGCAGAGTTCCAGGATTATGCTGAAACCTACCACATCAATTTCTCTCTAGCTGACTTTTCCAGATGTGCAGAAGCAGAGTTCCAGGATTTTGCTGAAACCAGCACATCAATTTCTCTCTAGCTGACATTTGCCAGATGTGCAGAAGCAGAGTTCCACAATCATACTGAAATCTGCCTTGCAATTTCTCTCTAGCTGACATTTTCCAGATGTGAAGAAGCAGAGTTCCAGGATTATACTGAAATCTGCCTTGCAAGTTTTCTCTGGCTGACATTTTCCAGATGTGCAAAAGCAGAGTTCCAGGTGTATGCTGAAATCTTCCTTGCAATTTCTCTGTAGCTGACTTTCCAGATGTGCAGAGGCAGAGTTCCAGGATTATGCTGAAATCTACCAAATCAATTTCTCTCTAACTGACATTTTCCAGATGTGAAGAAGCAGAGTTCCAAGATTATACTGAAATATGCCTTGCAAGTTTTCTCTAGCTGACATTTTCCAGATGTGCAAAAGCAGAGTTCCAGGTGTATGCTGAAATCTTCCTTGCAATTTCTCTGTAGCTGACTTTCCAGATGTGCAGAGGCAGAGTTCCAGGATTATGCTGAAATCTACCAAATCAATTTCTCTCTAACTGACATTTTCCAGATGTGAAGAAGCAGAGTTCCAAGATTATGCTGAAATATGCCTTGCAAGTTTTCTCTAGCTGACATTTTCCAAACGTACAGAAGCAGAGTTCCACGATTATGCTGAAATCTACAACATCAATTTCTCGCTAGCTGATATTTTCCAGATGTGCAGAAGCAGAGTTCCAGGATTGTGCTGAAAACCACCACATCAATTTCTCTCTAGCTGACTTTTCCAGATGTGCAGAAGCAGAGTTCCAGAATTTTGCTGAAACTACCACATAAATTCCTATCTAGCTGACATTTTCCAGATGTGCAGAAGCAGAGTTCCAGGATTATGCTGAAATCTCCCTTGCAATTATTCTCTAGCTGACATTTTCCAGATGTTCAGAAGCAGAGTTCAAAGATTATGCTGAAATCTACCACATCAATTTCTCTCTAGTTTACATCTTCCAGATGTGCACAAGCAGAGTTCCAGTATTATGCTGAAATCTGCCTCTGCATTTCCCCTCTAGCTGACATTTTCCAGATGTGCGGAAGCAGAGTTCAAAGATTATGTTGAAATCTGCCTCTGCATTTTCTTTCTAGCTGACATTTTCTAGATGTGTGGAAGCAGAGTTCCAAGATTATGCTGAAATCTACGACATCAATTACTCTCTAGCTTACATTTTCTAGATGTGCAGAAGCAGAGTTCCAGCATTATGCTGAAATCTGCCACATAAACTTCTCTCTAGCTGACATTTTCCAGATGTGCAGAAGCAGAGTTCAAATATTATGCTGAAATCTACCATATCAATTTCTCTCTAGCTGACATTTGCCAGATGTGAAGAAGCAGAGTTCCAGGATTGTGCTGAAATCCACCACATCAATTTCTCTCTAGCTGACATTTGCCAGATGTGCAGAAGCAGAGTTCCAGGATTATGCTGAAATGTGCCTTGCAATTTCTCTCTAGCTGACTTTTCCAGATGTGAAGAAGCAGAGTTCAAACATTATGCTGAAATCTACCACATCAATTTCTCTCTAGCTGACATTTGCCAGATGTGCAGAAGCAGATTTCCAGGATTATGCTGAAATCATCCTCTGCATTTTCTCTCTAGCTGACATTTTGCAGATGTGGGGAAGCAGAGTTCAAAGATTATGCTGAAATCTGCCTTGCAATTTGTCTCCAAGTGAAATTTTCCAGATGTGGAGAAGCAGAGTTCAGAGATTATGCTGAAATCTACCACATCAATCTCTCTCTAGCTGACTTTTCTAGATGTGCAGAAGCAGAGTTCCAGGATTATGCTGAAACCTACCACATCAATTTCTCTCTAGCTGACTTTTCCAGATGTGCAGAAGCAGAGTTCCAGGATTTTGCTGAAACCAGCACATCAATTTCTCTCTAGCTGACATTTGCCAGATGTGCAGAAGCAGAGTTCCACAATCATACTGAAATCTGCCTTGCAATTTCTCTCTAGCTGACATTTTCCAGATGTGAAGAAGCAGAGTTCCAGGATTATACTGAAATCTGCCTTGCAAGTTTTCTCTGGCTGACATTTTCCAGATGTGCAAAAGCAGAGTTCCAGGTGTATGCTGAAATCTTCCTTGCAATTTCTCTGTAGCTGACTTTCCAGATGTGCAGAGGCAGAGTTCCAGGATTATGCTGAAATCTACCAAATCAATTTCTCTCTAACTGACATTTTCCAGATGTGAAGAAGCAGAGTTCCAAGATTATACTGAAATATGCCTTGCAAGTTTTCTCTAGCTGACATTTTCCAGATGTGCAAAAGCAGAGTTCCAGGTGTATGCTGAAATCTTCCTTGCAATTTCTCTGTAGCTGACTTTCCAGATGTGCAGAGGCAGAGTTCCAGGATTATGCTGAAATCTACCAAATCAATTTCTCTCTAACTGACATTTTCCAGATGTGAAGAAGCAGAGTTCCAAGATTATGCTGAAATATGCCTTGCAAGTTTTCTCTAGCTGACATTTTCCAAACGTACAGAAGCAGAGTTCCACGATTATGCTGAAATCTACAACATCAATTTCTCGCTAGCTGATATTTTCCAGATGTGCAGAAGCAGAGTTCCAGGATTGTGCTGAAAACCACCACATCAATTTCTCTCTAGCTGACTTTTCCAGATGTGCAGAAGCAGAGTTCCAGAATTTTGCTGAAACTACCACATAAATTCCTATCTAGCTGACATTTTCCAGATGTGCAGAAGCAGAGTTCCAGGATTATGCTGAAATCTCCCTTGCAATTATTCTCTAGCTGACATTTTCCAGATGTTCAGAAGCAGAGTTCAAAGATTATGCTGAAATCTACCACATCAATTTCTCTCTAGTTTACATCTTCCAGATGTGCACAAGCAGAGTTCCAGTATTATGCTGAAATCTGCCTCTGCATTTCCCCTCTAGCTGACATTTTCCAGATGTGCGGAAGCAGAGTTCAAAGATTATGTTGAAATCTGCCTCTGCATTTTCTTTCTAGCTGACATTTTCTAGATGTGTGGAAGCAGAGTTCCAAGATTATGCTGAAATCTACGACATCAATTACTCTCTAGCTTACATTTTCTAGATGTGCAGAAGCAGAGTTCCAGCATTATGCTGAAATCTGCCACATAAACTTCTCTCTAGCTGACAAATGTCCAGATGTGCAGAAGCAGAGTTCAAATATTATGCTGAAATCTACCATATCAATTTCTCTCTAGCTGACATTTGCCAGATGTGAAGAAGCAGAGTTCCAGGATTGTGCTGAAATCCACCACATCAATTTCTCTCTAGCTGACATTTGCCAGATGTGCAGAAGCAGAGTTCCAGGATTATGCTGAAATGTGCCTTGCAATTTCTCTCTAGCTGACTTTTCCAGATGTGAAGAAGCAGAGTTCAAACATTATGCTGAAATCTACCACATCAATTTCTCTCTAGCTGACATTTGCCAGATGTGCAGAAGCAGATTTCCAGGATTATGCTGAAATCATCCTCTGCATTTTCTCTCTAGCTGACATTTTGCAGATGTGGGGAAGCAGAGTTCAAAGATTATGCTGAAATCTGCCTTGCAATTTGTCTCCAAGTGAAATTTTCCAGATGTGGAGAAGCAGAGTTCAGAGATTATGCTGAAATCTACCACATCAATCTCTCTCTAGCTGACTTTTCTAGATGTGCAGAAGCAGAGTTCCAGGATTATGCTGAAACCAGCACATCAATTTCTCTCTAGCTGACATTTGCCAGATGTGCAGAAGCAGAGTTCCACAATCATACTGAAATCTGCCTTGCAATTTCTCTCTAGCTGACATTTTCCAGATGTGAAGAAGCAGAGTTCCAGGATTATACTGAAATCTGCCTTGCAAGTTTTCTCTGGCTGACATTTTCCAGATGTGCAAAAGCAGAGTTCCAGGTGTATGCTGAAATCTTCCTTGCAATTTCTCTGTAGCTGACTTTCCAGATGTGCAGAGGCAGAGTTCCAGGATTATGCTGAAATCTACCAAATCAATTTCTCTCTAACTGACATTTTCCAGATGTGAAGAAGCAGAGTTCAAAGATTATACTGAAATATGCCTTGCAAGTTTTCTCTAGCTGACATTTTCCAGATGTGCAAAAGCAGAGTTCCAGGATTATGCTGAAATCAGCCTCTGCATTTTCTCTCTAGCTGACATTCTCCAGATGTGCAAAGGCAGAGTTCCAGGATTTTGCTGAAACCACCACAATAATTTCTCTCTAGCTGACATTTGCCAGATGTGCAGAAGCAGAGTTCCAGGATTATACTGAAATCTGCCTTGCAAGTTTTCTCAAGCTGACATTTTCCAGATGTGCAGAAGCAGAGTTCCAGGTGTATGCTGAAATCTACCTTGCAATTTCTCTCTAGCTGACTTTTCCAGATGTGCAGAATTGGAGTTCAAAGATTATGGTGAAATCTACCACATCAATATCAATTCAGCTGACATTTTCCAGACATGCAGAAGCAGAGTTCCAGGATTGTGCTTAAAACCACCACATCAACTTCTCTATAGCTGACTTTTCCAGATGTGCAGAAGCAGAGTTCCAGGATTTTGCTGAAACCAGCACATCAATTTCTCTCTAGCTGACATTTGCCAGATGTGCAGAAGCAGAGTTCCACAATTATACTGAAATCTGCCTTGCAATTTTTCTCTAGCTGACATTTTCCAGATGTGAAGAAGCAGAGTTCCAGGATTATACTGAAATCTGCCTTGCAAGAGAAATTGATGTGGAAGATTTCAGCATAATCTTTGACCTCTGCTTCTGCACATCTGGAAAATGTAAGATAGAGAGAAATTGATGTGGTAGATTTCAGCATAATCTTTGAACTCTGCTTCTGCACATCTGGAGAATGTCAGCTAGAGAGAAAATGCTGAGGCTGATTTCAGCATAATCCTGGAACTCTGCTTCAGCACATCTGAAAAATGTCAGCTAGATAGGAATTTATGTGGTAGATTTCAGCATAATATTTGAACTCTGCTTCTTCACATCTGGAAAATGTCAGCTAGAGAGAAGTTTATGTGGCAGATTTCAGCATAATGCTCGAACTCTGCTTCTGCACATCTAGAAAATGTAAGCTAGAGAGAAATTGATGTCGTAGATTTCAGCATAATCTTGGAACTCTACTTCCACACATCTAGAAAATGTCAGCTAGAAAGAAAATGCAGAGGCAGATTTCAGCATAATCTTTGAACTCTGCTTCCGCACATCTGGAAAATGTCAGCTAGAGGGGAAATGCAGAGGCAGATTTCAGCATAATACTGGAACTCTGCTTCTGCACATCTAGAAAATGTCAGCTAGAAAGAAAATGCAGAGGCAGATTTCAGCATAATCTTTGAACTCTGCTTCCGCACATCTGGAAAATGTCAGCTAGAGAGAAATTGATGTGGTAGATTTCAGCATAATCTTTGTACTCTGCTTCTGCATATGTGGAAAACGTCAGCTAGAGAGAAATTGAGCTGGTAGATTTCAGCATAATCCTGGAACTCTGCTTCTGAGAATCTGGAAAATGTCAGCTAAAAGAAATTGATGTAGATTTCAGCATAGTCCTGGAACTCTGCTTCTGCACATCTGGAAAAGTCAGCTAGAGATAAATTGCAAGGCAGAGTTCAGCATAATCCTGGAACTCTGCTTCTGCACATCTGGAAAAGTCACCTAGAGAGAAATTGATGTAGTGGTTACAGCAAAACCCTGGCACTCTGCTTCTGCACATCTGGAAAAGTCAGCTAGAGAGAAATTGATGTGGTGGTTTTCAGCACAATCCTGGAACTCTGCTTCTGCATGTCTGGAAAATGTCAGCTAGAGAGAAATTGATGTGGTAGATTTCACCATAATCTTTGAACTCTGCTTCTGCACATCTGGAAAAGTCAACTAGAGAGAAATTGCAAGGCAGATTTCAGCATAATCCTGGAACTCTGCTTCCGCACATCTGCAAAATGTCAGCTAGAGAGAAAATGCAGAGGCTGATTTCAGCATAATCCTGGAACTCTGCTTCTGTACATTTAGAAAATGTCAGCTAGAGAAAACTTGCAAGGCATATTTCAGCATAATCTTGGAACTCTGCTTATTCACATCTGGAAAATGTCAGCTAGAGAGAAATTGATTTGGTAGATTTCAGCATAATCCTGGACCTCTGCTTCTGCACATCTGGAAAGTCAGCTAGAGAGAAATTGCAAGGCACATTTCAGCATAATCCTGGAACTCTCCTTCTGCACATCTGGCAAATGTCAGCTAGAGGGAAAATGCAGAGGCAGATTTCAGCACAATCCTGGAACTCTGCTTCTGCATCTCTGGAAAATGTCAGCTAGAGAGAAATTGATGTGGTAGATATCACCATAATCTTTGAACTCAGCTTCTGCACATCTGGAAAAGTCAGCTAGAGAGAAATTGCAAGGCAGATTTCAGCATACACCTGGATCTCTGCTTCTGAGAATCTGGAAAATGTCAGCTAGAAAGAAATTGATGTAGATTTCAGCATAATCCTGGAACTCTGCTTCTGCACATCTGGAAAAGTCAGCTAGAGATAAATTGATGTTGTAGATTTCAGCATAATCGTGGAACTCTGCTTCTGTACGTTTGGAAAATGTCAGCTGGAGAAAACTTGCAAGGCATATTTCAGCATAATCTTGGAACTCTGCTTCTTCACATCTGGAAAATGTCAGCTAGAGAGAAATTGATTAGGTAGATTTCAGCATAATCCTGGAACTCTGCCTCTGCACATCTGGAAAGTCAGCTAGAGAGAAATTGATGTCGTAGATTTCAGCATAATCTTGCAACTCTACTTTTTCACATCTGGAAAATGTCAGCTAGAGGGAAAATGCAGATGCAGATTTCAGCATAATCCTGGAACTCTGCTTCTGCACATCTGGAAAATGAAAGCTAGAGAGAAATTGATGTCGTAGATTTCAGTATAATCCTGGAACTCTGCTTCAGCACAACTGAAAAATGTCAGCTAGATAGGAATTTATGTGGTAGATTTCAGCATAATCTTTGAACTCTGCTTCCGCAAATCTGGAAAATGTCAGCTAGAGAGAAAATGCAGAGGCTGATTTTAGCATAATCCTGGAACTCTGCTTCAGCACATCTGAAAAATGTCAGCTAGATAGGAATTTATGTGGTAGATTTCAGCATAATCTTTGAACTCTGCTTCTTCACATCTGGAAAATGTCAGCTAGAGGGAAAATGCAGAGGCAGATTTCAGCATAATCCTGGAACTCTGCTTCTGCACATCTAGAAAATGTAAACTAGAGAGAAATTGATGTGGTAGATTTCAGCATAATCTTTGAACTCTGCTTCTGCACATCTGGAAAATGTCAGCTGGAGAAAAATTGCAAGGCAGATTTCAGCATAATCGTGCAACTCTGCTTCTGCACATCTGGAAAATGTAGGCTAGAAAATTGATGTGGTAGATTTCAGCATAATATTTGAACTCTGCTTCCGCACATCTGGAAAATGTCAGCTAGAGGGAAAATGCAGAGGCAGATTTCAGCATAATCCTGGAACTCTGCTTCTGCACATCTGGAAAATGTCAGCAAGAGAGAAATTGATGTGTTAGATTTCAGCATAGTCTTTGAACTCTGCTTGTCCACATCTGGAAATTTTCACCTTGAGAAAAATTGCAAGGCAGATTTCAGCATAATCCTGGAACTCTGCTTCTGCACATCTGGAAAATGTCAGCTAGAGGGAAAATGCAGAGGCAGATTTCAGCATAATCCTGGAACTCTGCTTCTGCACATCTAGAAAATGTAAGCTAGAGAGAAATTGATGTCGTAGATTTCAGCATAATTTTGGAACTCTGCTTCCACACATCTAGAAAATGTCAGCTAGAAAGAAAATACAGAGGCAGATTTCATCATAATCTTTGAACTCTGCTTCCGCACAGCTGGAAAATGTCAGCTAGAGAGAAATTGATGTGGTAGATTTCAGCATAATCTTTGTACTCTGCTTCTGCATATGTGGAAAACGTCAGCTAGAGAGAAATTGAGCTGGTAGATTTCAGCATAATCCTGGAACTCTGCTTCTGAGAATCTGGAAAATGTCAGCTAGAAAGAAATTGATGTAGATTTCAGCATAATCCTGGAAATCTGCTTCTGCACATCTGGAAAAGTCAGCTAGAGATAAATTGCAAGGCAGAGTTCAGCATAATCCTGGAACTCTGCTTCTGCACATCTGGAAAAGTCACCTAGAGAGAAATTAATGTTGTGGTTACTGCAAAACCCTGGAACTCTGCTTCTGCACATCTGGAAAAGTCAGCTAGAGAGAAATTGATGTGGTGGTTTTCAGCACAATCCTGGAACTCTGCTTCTGCATCTCTGGAAAATGTCAGCTAGAGAGAAATTGATGTGGTAGATATCACCATAATCTTTGAACTCAGCTTCTGCACATCTGGAAAAGTCAGCTAGAGAGAAATTGCAAGGCAGATTTCAGCATACACCTGGAACTCTGCTTCTGAGAATCTGGAAAATGTCAGCTAGAAAGAAATTGATGTAGATTTCAGCATAATCCTGGAAATCTGCTTCTGCACATCTGGAAAAGTCAGCTAGAGATAAATTGATGTTGTAGATTTCAGCATAATTGTGGAACTCTGCTTCTGTACGTTTGGAAAATGTCAGCTGGAGAAAACTTGCAAGGCATATTTCAGCATAATCTTGGAACTCTGCTTCTTCACATCTGGAAAATGTCAGCTAGAGAGAAATTGATTAGGTAGATTTCAGCATAATCCTGGAACTCTGCCTCTGCACATCTGGAAAGTCAGCTAGAGAGAAATTGATGTCGTAGATTTCAGCATAATCTTGCAACTCTGCTTTTTCACATCTGGAAAATGTCAGCTAGAGGGAAAATGCAGACGCAGATTTCAGCATAATCCTGGAACTCTGCTTCTGCACATCTGGAAAATGTAAGCTAGAGAGAAATTGATGTCGTAGATTTCAGCATAATCCTGGAACTCTGCTTCAGCACAACTGAAAAATGTCAGCTAGATAGGAATTTATGTGGTAGATTTCAGCATAATCTTTGCTCTCTGCTTCTGAACATCTGGAAAATGTCAGCTAGAGAATAATCACAAGGCAGATTTCAGCATAATCCTGGAACTCTGCTTCTGCACATCTGGAAAATGTAAGCTAGAAAATTGATGTGGTAGATTTCAGCATAATCTTTGAACTCTGCTTCTGCACATCTGGAAAATGTCAGCTAGAGGGAAAATGCAGAGGCAGATTTCAGCATAATCCTGGAACTCTGCTTCTGCACCTCTGGAAAATGTCAGCAAGAGAGAAATTGATGTGTTAGATTTCAGCATAGTCTTTGAAATCTGCTTGTCCACATCTGGAAATTTTCACCTTGAGAAAAATTGCAAGGCAGATTTCAGCATAATCCTGGAACTCTGCTTCTGCACATCTGGAAAATGTCAGCTAGAGGGAAAATGCAGAGGCAGATTTCAGCATAATCCTGGAACTCTGCTTCTGCACATCTGGAAAATGTAAGATAGAGAGAAATTGATGTGGTAGATTTCAGCATAATCTTTGAACTCTGCTTCTGCACATCTGGAGAATGTCAGCTAGAGAGAAAATGCTGAGGCTGATTTCAGCATAATCCTGGAACTCTGCTTCAGCACATCTGAAAAATGTCAGCTAGAGAGAAGTTTATGTGGCAGATTTCAGCATAATGCTCGAACTCTGCTTCTGCACATCTAGAAAATGTAAGCTAGAGAGAAATTGATGTCGTAGATTTCAGCATAATCTTGGAACTCTACTTCCACACATCTAGAAAATGTCAGCTAGAAAGAAAATGCAGAGGCAGATTTCACCATAATCTTTGAACTCTGCTTCTGCACATCTGGAAAAGTCAACTAGAGAGAAATTGCAAGGCAGATTTCAGCATAATCCTGGAACTCTGCTTCCGCACATCTGCAAAATGTCAGCTAGAGAGAAAATGCAGAGGCTGATTTCAGCATAATCCTGGAACTCTGCTTCTGTACATTTAGAAAATGTCAGCTAGAGAAAACTTGCAAGGCATATTTCAGCATAATCTTGGAACTCTGCTTATTCACATCTGGAAAATGTCAGCTAGAGAGAAATTGATTTGGTAGATTTCAGCATAATCCTGGACCTCTGCTTCTGCACATCTGGAAAGTCAGCTAGAGAGAAATTGCAAGGCACATTTCAGCATAATCCTGGAACTCTCCTTCTGCACATCTGGCAAATGTCAGCTAGAGGGAAAATGCAGAGGCAGATTTCAGCACAATCCTGGAACTCTGCTTCTGCATCTCTGGAAAATGTCAGCTAGAGAGAAATTGATGTGGTAGATATCACCATAATCTTTGAACTCAGCTTCTGCACATCTGGAAAAGTCAGCTAGAGAGAAATTGCAAGGCAGATTTCAGCATACACCTGGATCTCTGCTTCTGAGAATCTGGAAAATGTCAGCTAGAAAGAAATTGATGTAGATTTCAGCATAATCCTGGAACTCTGCTTCTGCACATCTGGAAAAGTCAGCTAGAGATAAATTGATGTTGTAGATTTCAGCATAATCGTGGAACTCTGCTTCTGTACGTTTGGAAAATGTCAGCTGGAGAAAACTTGCAAGGCATATTTCAGCATAATCTTGGAACTCTGCTTCTTCACATCTGGAAAATGTCAGCTAGAGAGAAATTGATTAGGTAGATTTCAGCATAATCCTGGAACTCTGCCTCTGCACATCTGGAAAGTCAGCTAGAGAGAAATTGATGTCGTAGATTTCAGCATAATCTTGCAACTCTACTTTTTCACATCTGGAAAATGTCAGCTAGAGGGAAAATGCAGATGCAGATTTCAGCATAATCCTGGAACTCTGCTTCTGCACATCTGGAAAATGAAAGCTAGAGAGAAATTGATGTCGTAGATTTCAGTATAATCCTGGAACTCTGCTTCAGCACAACTGAAAAATGTCAGCTAGATAGGAATTTATGTGGTAGATTTCAGCATAATCTTTGAACTCTGCTTCCGCAAATCTGGAAAATGTCAGCTAGAGAGAAAATGCAGAGGCTGATTTTAGCATAATCCTGGAACTCTGCTTCAGCACATCTGAAAAATGTCAGCTAGATAGGAATTTATGTGGTAGATTTCAGCATAATCTTTGAACTCTGCTTCTTCACATCTGGAAAATGTCAGCTAGAGGGAAAATGCAGAGGCAGATTTCAGCATAATCCTGGAACTCTGCTTCTGCACATCTAGAAAATGTAAACTAGAGAGAAATTGATGTGGTAGATTTCAGCATAATCTTTGAACTCTGCTTCTGCACATCTGGAAAATGTCAGCTGGAGAAAAATTGCAAGGCAGATTTCAGCATAATCGTGCAACTCTGCTTCTGCACATCTGGAAAATGTAGGCTAGAAAATTGATGTGGTAGATTTCAGCATAATATTTGAACTCTGCTTCCGCACATCTGGAAAATGTCAGCTAGAGGGAAAATGCAGAGGCAGATTTCAGCATAATCCTGGAACTCTGCTTCTGCACATCTGGAAAATGTCAGCAAGAGAGAAATTGATGTGTTAGATTTCAGCATAGTCTTTGAACTCTGCTTGTCCACATCTGGAAATTTTCACCTTGAGAAAAATTGCAAGGCAGATTTCAGCATAATCCTGGAACTCTGCTTCTGCACATCTGGAAAATGTCAGCTAGAGGGAAAATGCAGAGGCAGATTTCAGCATAATCCTGGAACTCTGCTTCTGCACATCTAGAAAATGTAAGCTAGAGAGAAATTGATGTCGTAGATTTCAGCATAATTTTGGAACTCTGCTTCCACACATCTAGAAAATGTCAGCTAGAAAGAAAATACAGAGGCAGATTTCATCATAATCTTTGAACTCTGCTTCCGCACAGCTGGAAAATGTCAGCTAGAGAGAAATTGATGTGGTAGATTTCAGCATAATCTTTGTACTCTGCTTCTGCATATGTGGAAAACGTCAGCTAGAGAGAAATTGAGCTGGTAGATTTCAGCATAATCCTGGAACTCTGCTTCTGAGAATCTGGAAAATGTCAGCTAGAAAGAAATTGATGTAGATTTCAGCATAATCCTGGAAATCTGCTTCTGCACATCTGGAAAAGTCAGCTAGAGATAAATTGCAAGGCAGAGTTCAGCATAATCCTGGAACTCTGCTTCTGCACATCTGGAAAAGTCACCTAGAGAGAAATTAATGTTGTGGTTACTGCAAAACCCTGGAACTCTGCTTCTGCACATCTGGAAAAGTCAGCTAGAGAGAAATTGATGTGGTGGTTTTCAGCACAATCCTGGAACTCTGCTTCTGCATCTCTGGAAAATGTCAGCTAGAGAGAAATTGATGTGGTAGATATCACCATAATCTTTGAACTCAGCTTCTGCACATCTGGAAAAGTCAGCTAGAGAGAAATTGCAAGGCAGATTTCAGCATACACCTGGAACTCTGCTTCTGAGAATCTGGAAAATGTCAGCTAGAAAGAAATTGATGTAGATTTCAGCATAATCCTGGAAATCTGCTTCTGCACATCTGGAAAAGTCAGCTAGAGATAAATTGATGTTGTAGATTTCAGCATAATTGTGGAACTCTGCTTCTGTACGTTTGGAAAATGTCAGCTGGAGAAAACTTGCAAGGCATATTTCAGCATAATCTTGGAACTCTGCTTCTTCACATCTGGAAAATGTCAGCTAGAGAGAAATTGATTAGGTAGATTTCAGCATAATCCTGGAACTCTGCCTCTGCACATCTGGAAAGTCAGCTAGAGAGAAATTGATGTCGTAGATTTCAGCATAATCTTGCAACTCTGCTTTTTCACATCTGGAAAATGTCAGCTAGAGGGAAAATGCAGACGCAGATTTCAGCATAATCCTGGAACTCTGCTTCTGCACATCTGGAAAATGTAAGCTAGAGAGAAATTGATGTCGTAGATTTCAGCATAATCCTGGAACTCTGCTTCAGCACAACTGAAAAATGTCAGCTAGATAGGAATTTATGTGGTAGATTTCAGCATAATCTTTGCTCTCTGCTTCTGAACATCTGGAAAATGTCAGCTAGAGAATAATCACAAGGCAGATTTCAGCATAATCCTGGAACTCTGCTTCTGCACATCTGGAAAATGTAAGCTAGAAAATTGATGTGGTAGATTTCAGCATAATCTTTGAACTCTGCTTCTGCACATCTGGAAAATGTCAGCTAGAGGGAAAATGCAGAGGCAGATTTCAGCATAATCCTGGAACTCTGCTTCTGCACCTCTGGAAAATGTCAGCAAGAGAGAAATTGATGTGTTAGATTTCAGCATAGTCTTTGAAATCTGCTTGTCCACATCTGGAAATTTTCACCTTGAGAAAAATTGCAAGGCAGATTTCAGCATAATCCTGGAACTCTGCTTCTGCACATCTGGAAAATGTCAGCTAGAGGGAAAATGCAGAGGCAGATTTCAGCATAATCCTGGAACTCTGCTTCTGCACATCTGGAAAATGTAAGATAGAGAGAAATTGATGTGGTAGATTTCAGCATAATCTTTGAACTCTGCTTCTGCACATCTGGAGAATGTCAGCTAGAGAGAAAATGCTGAGGCTGATTTCAGCATAATCCTGGAACTCTGCTTCAGCACATCTGAAAAATGTCAGCTAGAGAGAAGTTTATGTGGCAGATTTCAGCATAATGCTCGAACTCTGCTTCTGCACATCTAGAAAATGTAAGCTAGAGAGAAATTGATGTCGTAGATTTCAGCATAATCTTGGAACTCTACTTCCACACATCTAGAAAATGTCAGCTAGAAAGAAAATGCAGAGGCAGATTTCAGCATAATCTTTGAACTCTGCTTCCGCACATCTGGAAAATGTCAGCTAGAGGGGAAATGCAGAGGCAGATTTCAGCATAATACTGGAACTCTGCTTCTGCACATCTAGAAAATGTCAGCTAGAAAGAAAATGCAGAGGCAGATTTCAGCATAATCTTTGAACTCTGCTTCCGCACATCTGGAAAATGTCAGCTAGAGAGAAATTGATGTGGTAGATTTCAGCATAATCTTTGTACTCTGCTTCTGCATATGTGGAAAACGTCAGCTAGAGAGAAATTGAGCTGGTAGATTTCAGCATAATCCTGGAACTCTGCTTCTGAGAATCTGGAAAATGTCAGCTAAAAGAAATTGATGTAGATTTCAGCATAGTCCTGGAACTCTGCTTCTGCACATCTGGAAAAGTCAGCTAGAGATAAATTGCAAGGCAGAGTTCAGCATAATCCTGGAACTCTGCTTCTGCACATCTGGAAAAGTCACCTAGAGAGAAATTGATGTAGTGGTTACAGCAAAACCCTGGCACTCTGCTTCTGCACATCTGGAAAAGTCAGCTAGAGAGAAATTGATGTGGTGGTTTTCAGCACAATCCTGGAACTCTGCTTCTGCATGTCTGGAAAATGTCAGCTAGAGAGAAATTGATGTGGTAGATTTCACCATAATCTTTGAACTCTGCTTCTGCACATCTGGAAAAGTCAACTAGAGAGAAATTGCAAGGCAGATTTCAGCATAATCCTGGAACTCTGCTTCCGCACATCTGCAAAATGTCAGCTAGAGAGAAAATGCAGAGGCTGATTTCAGCATAATCCTGGAACTCTGCTTCTGTACGTTTAGAAAATGTCAGCTAGAGAAAACTTGCAAGGCATATTTCAGCATAATCTTGGAACTCTGCTTATTCACATCTGGAAAATGTCAGCTAGAGAGAAATTGATTTGGTAGATTTCAGCATAATCCTGGACCTCTGCTTCTGCACATCTGGAAAGTCAGCTAGAGAGAAATTGCAAGGCACATTTCAGCATAATCCTGGAACTCTCCTTCTGCACATCTGGCAAATGTCAGCTAGAGGGAAAATGCAGAGGCAGATTTCAGCACAATCCTGGAACTCTGCTTCTGCATCTCTGGAAAATGTCAGCTAGAGAGAAATTGATGTGGTAGATATCACCATAATCTTTGAACTCAGCTTCTGCACATCTGGAAAAGTCAGCTAGAGAGAAATTGCAAGGCAGATTTCAGCATACACCTGGAACTCTGCTTCTGAGAATCTGGAAAATGTCAGCTAGAAAGAAATTGATGTAGATTTCAGCATAATCCTGGAACTCTGCTTCTGCACATCTGGAAAAGTCAGCTAGAGATAAATTGATGTTGTAGATTTCAGCATAATCGTGGAACTCTGCTTCTGTACGTTTGGAAAATGTCAGCTGGAGAAAACTTGCAAGGCATATTTCAGCATAATCTTGGAACTCTGCTTCTTCACATCTGGAAAATGTCAGCTAGAGAGAAATTGATTAGGTAGATTTCAGCATAATCCTGGAACTCTGCCTCTGCACATCTGGAAAGTCAGCTAGAGAGAAATTGATGTCGTAGATTTCAGCATAATCTTGCAACTCTGCTTTTTCACATCTGGAAAATGTCAGCTAGAGGGAAAATGCAGACGCAGATTTCAGCATAATCCTGGAACTCTGCTTCTGCACATCTGGAAAATGTAAGCTAGAGAGAAATTGATGTCGTAGATTTCAGCATAATCCTGGAACTCTGCTTCAGCACAACTGAAAAATGTCAGCTAGATAGGAATTTATGTGGTAGATTTCAGCATAATCTTTGCTCTCTGCTTCTGAACATCTGGAAAATGTCAGCTAGAGAATAATCACAAGGCAGATTTCAGCATAATCCTGGAACTCTGCTTCTGCACATCTGGAAAATGTAAGCTAGAAAATTGATGTGGTAGATTTCAGCATAATCTTTGAACTCTGCTTCTGCACATCTGGAAAATGTCAGCTAGAGGGAAAATGCAGAGGCAGATTTCAGCATAATCCTGGAACTCTGCTTCTGCACATCTGGAAAATGTAAGATAGAGAGAAATTGATGTGGTAGATTTCAGCATAACCTTTGAACTCTGCTTCTGCACATCTGGAGAATGTCAGCTAGAGAGAAAATGCAGAGGCTGATTTCAGCATAATCCTGGAACTCTGCTTCAGCACATCTGAAAAATGTCAGCTAGATAGGAATTTATGTGGTAGATTTCAGCATAATATTTGAACTCTGCTTCTTCACATCTGGAAAATGTCAGCTAGAGAGAAGTTTATGTGGCAGATTTCAGCATAATGCTGGAACTCTGCTTCTGCACATCTAGAAAATGTAAGCTAGAGAGAAATTGATGTCGTAGATTTCAGCATAATCTTGGAACTCTGCTTCCACACATCTAGAAAATGTCAGCTAGAAAGAAAATGCAGAGGCAGATTTCAGCATAATCTTTGAACTCTGCTTCCGCACATCTGGAAAATGTCAGCTAGAGGGGAAATGCAGAGGCAGATTTCAGCATAATACTGGAACTCTGCTTCTGCACATCTAGAAAATGTCAGCTAGAAAGAAAATGCAGAGGCAGATTTCAGCATAATCTTTGAACTCTGCTTCCGCACATCTGGAAAATGTCAGCTAGAGAGAAATTGATGTGGTAGATTTCAGCATAATCTTTGTACTCTGCTTCTGCATATGTGGAAAACGTCAGCTAGAGAGAAATTGAGCTGGTAGATTTCAGCATAATCCTGGAACTCTGCTTCTGAGAATCTGGAAAATGTCAGCTAAAAGAAATTGATGTAGATTTCAGCATAATCCTGGAACTCTGCTTCTGCACATCTGGAAAAGTCAGCTAGAGAGAAATTGATGTGGTAGATTTCACCATAATCTTTGAACTCTGCTTCTGCACATCTGGAAAAGTCAACTAGAGAGAAATTGCAAGGCAGATTTCAGCATAATCCTGGAACTCTGCTTCCGCACATCTGCAAAATGTCAGCTAGAGAGAAAATGCAGAGGCTGATTTCAGCATAATCCTGGAACTCTGCTTCTGTACGTTTAGAAAATGTCAGCTAGAGAAAACTTGCAAGGCATATTTCAGCATAATCTTGGAACTCTGCTTATTCACATCTGGAAAATGTCAGCTAGAGAGAAATTGATTTGGTAGATTTCAGCATAATCCTGGACCTCTGCTTCTGCACATCTGGAAAGTCAGCTAGAGAGAAATTGCAAGGCACATTTCAGCATAATCCTGGAACTCTCCTTCTGCACATCTGGCAAATGTCAGCTAGAGGGAAAATGCAGAGGCAGATTTCAGCACAATCCTGGAACTCTGCTTCTGCATCTCTGGAAAATGTCAGCTAGAGAGAAATTGATGTGGTAGATATCACCATAATCTTTGAACTCAGCTTCTGCACATCTGGAAAAGTCAGCTAGAGAGAAATTGCAAGGCAGATTTCAGCATACACCTGGAACTCTGCTTCTGAGAATCTGGAAAATGTCAGCTAGAAAGAAATTGATGTAGATTTCAGCATAATCCTGGAACTCTGCTTCTGCACATCTGGAAAAGTCAGCTAGAGATAAATTGATGTTGTAGATTTCAGCATAATCGTGGAACTCTGCTTCTGTACGTTTGGAAAATGTCAGCTGGAGAAAACTTGCAAGGCATATTTCAGCATAATCTTGGAACTCTGCTTCTTCACATCTGGAAAATGTCAGCTAGAGAGAAATTGATTAGGTAGATTTCAGCATAATCCTGGAACTCTGCCTCTGCACATCTGGAAAGTCAGCTAGAGAGAAATTGATGTCGTAGATTTCAGCATAATCTTGCAACTCTGCTTTTTCACATCTGGAAAATGTCAGCTAGAGGGAAAATGCAGACGCAGATTTCAGCATAATCCTGGAACTCTGCTTCTGCACATCTGGAAAATGTAAGCTAGAGAGAAATTGATGTCGTAGATTTCAGCATAATCCTGGAACTCTGCTTCAGCACAACTGAAAAATGTCAGCTAGATAGGAATTTATGTGGTAGATTTCAGCATAATCTTTGCTCTCTGCTTCTGAACATCTGGAAAATGTCAGCTAGAGAATAATCACAAGGCAGATTTCAGCATAATCCTGGAACTCTGCTTCTGCACATCTGGAAAATGTAAGCTAGAAAATTGATGTGGTAGATTTCAGCATAATCTTTGAACTCTGCTTCTGCACATCTGGAAAATGTCAGCTAGAGGGAAAATGCAGAGGCAGATTTCAGCATAATCCTGGAACTCTGCTTCTGCACATCTGGAAAATGTAAGATAGAGAGAAATTGATGTGGTAGATTTCAGCATAACCTTTGAACTCTGCTTCTGCACATCTGGAGAATGTCAGCTAGAGAGAAAATGCAGAGGCTGATTTCAGCATAATCCTGGAACTCTGCTTCAGCACATCTGAAAAATGTCAGCTAGATAGGAATTTATGTGGTAGATTTCAGCATAATATTTGAACTCTGCTTCTTCACATCTGGAAAATGTCAGCTAGAGAGAAGTTTATGTGGCAGATTTCAGCATAATGCTGGAACTCTGCTTCTGCACATCTAGAAAATGTAAGCTAGAGAGAAATTGATGTCGTAGATTTCAGCATAATCTTGGAACTCTGCTTCCACACATCTAGAAAATGTCAGCTAGAAAGAAAATGCAGAGGCAGATTTCAGCATAATCTTTGAACTCTGCTTCCGCACATCTGGAAAATGTCAGCTAGAGGGGAAATGCAGAGGCAGATTTCAGCATAATACTGGAACTCTGCTTCTGCACATCTAGAAAATGTCAGCTAGAAAGAAAATGCAGAGGCAGATTTCAGCATAATCTTTGAACTCTGCTTCCGCACATCTGGAAAATGTCAGCTAGAGAGAAATTGATGTGGTAGATTTCAGCATAATCTTTGTACTCTGCTTCTGCATATGTGGAAAACGTCAGCTAGAGAGAAATTGAGCTGGTAGATTTCAGCATAATCCTGGAACTCTGCTTCTGAGAATCTGGAAAATGTCAGCTAAAAGAAATTGATGTAGATTTCAGCATAATCCTGGAACTCTGCTTCTGCACATCTGGAAAAGTCAGCTAGAGATAAATTGCAAGGCAGAGTTCAGCATAATCCTGGAACTCTGCTTCTGCACATCTGGAAAAGTCACATAGAGAGAAATTGATGTAGTGGTTACAGCAAAACCCTGGCACTCTGCTTCTGCACATCTGGAAAAGTCAGCTAGAGAGAAATTGATGTGGTGGTTTTCAGCACAATCCTGGAACTCTGCTTCTGCATGTCTGGAAAATGTCAGCTAGAGAGAAATTGATGTGGTAGATTTCACCATAATCTTTGAACTCTGCTTCTGCACATCTGGAAAAGTCAACTAGAGAGAAATTGCAAGGCAGATTTCAGCATAATCCTGGAACTCTGCTTCTGCACATCTGCAAAATGTCAGCTAGAGAGAAAATGCAGAGGCTGATTTCAGCATAATCCTGGAACTCTGCTTCTGTACGTTTAGAAAATGTCAGCTAGAGAAAACTTGCAAGGCATATTTCAGCATAATCTTGGAACTCTGCTTCTTCACATCTGGAAAATGTCAGCTAGAGAGAAAATGATTTGGTAGATTTCAGCATAATCCTGGACCTCTGCTTCTGCACATCTGGAAAGTCAGCTAGAGAGAAATTGCAAGGCACATTTCAGCATAATCCTGGAACTCTCCTTCTGCACATCTGGCAAATGTCAGCTAGAGAGAAAATGCAGAGGCAGATTTCAGCATAATCCTGGAAATCTGCTTCTGCACATCTGGCAAATGTCAGCTAGAGAGAAATTGATGTGGTAGATTTCAGCATAATGTTTGAACTCTGCTTCTTCACATCTGGAAAAGTCAGCTAGAGAGAAATTGCAAGGCACATTTCAGCATAATCCTGGAACTCTGCTTCTGCACATCTGGCAAATGTCAGCTAGAGGGAAAATGCAGAGGCAGATTTCAACATAATCCTGGAACTCTGCTTCTTCACATCTGGAAAATTTCACTTGGAGACAAAATGCAAGGCAGATTTCAGCATAATCCTTAAACTCTGCTTCTCCACATCTGGAAAAGTCAGCTAGAGATAAATTGATGTTGTAGATTTCAGCATAATCGTGGAACTTGATTATGAGTTGAAGTGGTGCAGTGGTTAAATGCAGCCATTGCAGGCTGACTGCTAGTTCAACAGTTCAGCTGTTCAAATCTCACTAGGCTCAAGGTTGACTCAGCCTTCCATCCTTCCGAGGTCGGTAAAATGAGGACCCAGATTGTTGGGGGCAATATGCTGAACTCTGTAAACCGCTTAGAGAGGGCTGTAAAGCACTATGAAGCGGTATATAAGAAAAGTGCTATTGCTAACTCTGCTTCTGTACGTTTGGAAAATGTCAGCTGGAGAAAACTTGCAAGGCATATTTCAGCATAATCTTGGAACTCTGCTTCTTCACATCTGGAAAATGTCAGCTAGAGAGAAATTGATGTCGTAGATTTCAGCATAATCCTGGAACTCTGCTTCAGCACAACTGAAAAATGTCAGCTAGATAGGAATTTATGTGGTAGATTTCAGCATAATCTTTGCTCTCTGCTTCTGCACATCTGGAAAATGTAAGCTAGAAAATTGATGTGGTAGATTTCAGCATAATCTTTGAACTCTGCTTCTGCACATCTGGAAAATGTCAGCTAGAGGGAAAATGCAGAGGCAGATTTCAGCATAATCCTGGAACTCTGCTTCTGCACCTCTGGAAAATGTCAGCAAGAGAGAAATTGATGTGTTAGATTTCAGCATAGTCTTTGAACTCTGCTTGTCCACATCTGGAAATTTTCACCTTGAGAAAAATTGCAAGGCAGATTTCAGCATAATCCTGGAACTCTGCTTCTGCACATCTGGAAAATGTCAGCTAGAGGGAAAATGCAGAGGCAGATTTCAGCATAATCCTGGAACTCTGCTTCTGCACATCTGGAAAATGTAAGATAGAGAGAAATTGATGTGGTAGATTTCATCATAATCTTTGAACTCTGCTTCTGCACATCTGGAGAATGTCAGCTAGAGAGAAAATGCTGAGGCTGATTTCAGCATAATCCTGGAACTCTGCTTCAGCACATCTGAAAAATGTCAGCTAGATAGGAATTTATGTGGTAGATTTCAGCATAATATTTGAACTCTGCTTCTTCACATCTGGAAAATGTCAGCTAGAGAGAAATTGATGTCGTAGATTTCAGCATAATCTTGGAACTCTGCTTCCACACATCTAGAAAATGTCAGCTAGAAAGAAAATGCAGAGGCAGATTTCAGCATAATCTTTGAACTCTGCTTCCGCACATCTGGAAAATGTCAGCTAGAGGGGAAATGCAGAGGCAGATTTCAACATAATACTGGAACTCTGCTTCTGCACATCTAGAAAATGTCAGCTAGAAAGAAAATGCAGAGGCAGATTTCAGCATAATCTTTGAACTCTGATTCCGCACATCTGGAAAATGTCAGCTAGAGAGAAATTGATGTGGTAGATTTCAGCATAATCTTTGTACTCTGCTTCTGCATATGTGGAAAACGTCAGCTAGAGAGAAATTGAGCTGGTAGATTTCAGCATAATCCTGGAACTCTGCTTCTGAGAATCTGGAAAATGTCAGCTAAAAGAAATTGATGTAGATTTCAGCATAATCCTGGAACTCTGCTTCTGCACATCTGGAAAAGTCAGCTAGAGATAAATTGCAAGGCAGAGTTCAGCATAATCCTGGAACTCTGCTTCTGCACATCTGGAAAAGTCACCTAGAGAGAAATTGATGTGGTGGTTTTCAGCACAATCCTGGAACTCTGCTTCTGCATGTCTGGAAAATGTCAGCTAGAGAGAAATTGATGTGGTAGATTTCACCATAATCTTTGAACTCTGCTTCTGCACATCTGGAAAAGTCAACTAGAGAGAAATTGCAAGGCAGATTTCAGCATAATCCTGGAACTCTGCTTCCGCACATCTGCAAAATGTCAGCTAGAGAGAAAATGCAGAGGCTGATTTCAGCATAATCCTGGAACTCTGCTTCTGTACGTTTAGAAAATGTCAGCTAGAGAAAACTTGCAAGGCATATTTCAGCATAATCTTGGAACTCTGCTTCTTCACATCTGGAAAATGTCAGCTAGAGAGAAATTGATTTGGTAGATTTCAGCATAATCCTGGACCTCTGCTTCTGCACATCTGGAAAGTCAGCTAGAGAGAAATTGCAAGGCACATTTCAGCATAATCCTGGAACTCTCCTTCTGCACATCTGGCAAATGTCAGCTAGAGGGAAAATGCAGAGGCAGATTTCAGCATAATCCTGGAAATCTGCTTCTGCACATCTGGCAAATGTCAGCTAGAGAGAAATTGATGTGGTAGATTTCAGCATAATGTTTGAACTCTGCTTCTTCACATCTGGAAAAGTCAGCTAGAGAGAAATTGCAAGGCACATTTCAGCATAATCCTGGAACTCTGCTTCTGCACATCTGGCAAATGTCAGCTAGAGGGAAAATGCAGATGCAGATTTCAACATAATCCTGGAACTCTGCTTCTTCACATCTGGAAAATTTCACTTGGAGACAAAATGCAAGGCAGATTTCAGCATAATCCTTAAACTCTGCTTTTCCACATCTGGAAAATGTCAGCTAGAGAGAAAATGCAGAGGCTGATTTCAGCATAATCCTGGAACTCTGCTTCTGCACATCTGGCAAATGTTAGCTAGAGAGAAATTGATGTGGTAGATTTCAGCATAATGTTTGAACTCTGCTTCTGCACATCTGGAAAAGTCAACTAGAGAGAAATTGCAAGGCAGATTTCAGCATAATCCTGGAACTCTGCTTCCGCACATCTGCAAAATGTCAGCTAGAGAGAAAATGCAGAGGCTGATTTCAGCATAATCCTGGAACTCTGCTTCTGTACGTTTGGAAAATGTCAGCTAGAGAAAACTTGCAAGGCATATTTCAGCATAATCTTGGAACTCTGCTTCTTCACATCTGGAAAATGTCAGCTAGAGAGAAATTGATTTGGTAGATTTCAGCATAATCCTGGACCTCTGCTTCTGCACATCTGGAAAGTCAGCTAGAGAGAAATTGCAAGGCACATTTCAGCATAATCCTGGAACTCTCCTTCTGCACATCTGGCAAATGTCAGCTAGAGGGAAAATGCAGAGGCAGATTTCAGCATAATCCTGGAAATCTGCTTCTGCACATCTGGCAAATGTCAGCTAGAGAGAAATTGATGTGGTAGATTTCAGCATAATGTTTGAACTCTGCTTCTTCACATCTGGAAAAGTCAGCTAGAGAGAAAATGCAGAGGCTGATTTCAGCATAATCCTGGAACAATGCTTCTGCACATCTGGCAAATGTTAGCTAGAGAGAAATTGATGTGGTAGATTTCAGCATAATGTTTGAACTCTGCTCCTTCACATCTGGAAAAGTCAGCTAGAGAGAAATTGCAAGGTAGATTTCAGCATACACCTGGAACTCTGCTTCTGTAAATCTGGAAAATGTCAGCTTGAGAGAAATTGATATGGTAGATTTCAGCATAATATTTGAACTCGGCTTCTGCACATCTGGAAAATGTCAGCTAGAGAGAAGTTTATGTGGCAGATTTCAGCATAATGCTGGAACTCTGCTTCTGCACATCTAGAAAATGTAAGCTAGAGAGAAATTGATGTCGTAGATTTCAGCATAATCTTGGAACTCTGCTTCCACACATCTAGAAAATGTCAGCTAGAAAGAAAATGCAGAGGCAGATTTCAGCATAAACTTTGAACTCTGCTTCCGCACATCTGGAAAATGTCAGCTAGAGGGGAAATGCAGAGGCAGATTTCAGCATAATACTGGAACTCTGCTTCTGCACATCTAGAAAATGTCAGCTAGAAAGAAAATGCAGAGGCAGATTTCAGCATAATCTTTGTACTCTGCTTCTGCATATGTGGAAAACGTCAGCTAGAGAGAAATTGAGCTGGTAGATTTCAGCATAATCCTGGAACTCTGCTTCTGAGAATCTGGAAAATGTCAGCTAAAAGAAATTGATGTAGATTTCAGCATAATCCTGGAACTCTGCTTCTGCACATCTGGAAAAGTCAGCTAGAGATAAATTGCAAGGCAGAGTTCAGCATAATCCTGGAACTCTGCTTCTGCACATCTGGAAAAGTCACCTAGAGAGAAATTGATGTAGTGGTTACAGCAAAACCCTGGCACTCTGCTTCTGCACATCTGCAAAAGTCAGCTAGAGAGAAATTGATGTGGTGGTTTTCAGCACAATCCTGGAACTCTGCTTCTGCATGTCTGGAAAATGTCAGCTAGAGAGAAATTGATGTGGTAGATTTCACCATAATCTTTGAACTCTGCTTCTGCACATCTGGAAAAGTCAACTAGAGAGAAATTGCAAGGCAGATTTCAGCATAATCCTGGAACTCTGCTTCCGCACATCTGCAAAATGTCAGCTAGAGAGAAAATGCAGAGGCTGATTTCAGCATAATCCTGGAACTCTGCTTCTGTACGTTTAGAAAATGTCAGCTAGAGAAAACTTGCAAGGCATATTTCAGCATAATCTTGGAACTCTGCTTCTTCACATCTGGAAAATGTCAGCTAGAGAGAAATTGATTTGGTAGATTTCAGCATAATCCTGGACCTCTGCTTCTGCACATCTGGAAAGTCAGCTAGAGAGAAATTGCAAGGCACATTTCAGCATAATCCTGGAAATCTGCTTCTGCACATCTGGCAAATGTCAGCTAGAGAGAAATTGATGTGGTAGATTTCAGCATAATGTTTGAACTCTGCTTCTTCACATCTGGAAAAGTCAGCTAGAGAGAAATTGCAAGGCACATTTCAGCATAATCCTGGAACTCTGCTTCTGCACATCTGGCAAATGTCAGCTAGAGGGAAAATGCAGAGGCAGATTTCAACATAATCCTGGAACTCTGCTTCTGTACGTTTGGAAAATGTCAGCTAGAGAAAACTTGCAAGGCATATTTCAGCATAATCTTGGAACTCTGCTTCTTCACATCTGGAAAATGTCAGCTAGAGGGAAAATGCAGAGGCAGATTTCAGCATAATCCTGGAACTCTGCTTCTGCACCTCTGGAAAATGTCAGCTAGAGAGAAATTGATGTGGTAGATTTCAGCATAATATTTGTACTCTGCTTCTGCATGTCTGGAAAATGTCAGCTACAGAGAAATTGATGTGGTAGATTTCACCATAATCTTTGAACTCAGCTTCTGCAAATCTGGAAAATGTCAGCTAGAGAGAAATTGCAAGGCAGATTTCAGCATAATCCTGGACGTCTGCTTCTTCACATCTGGAAAATTTCACTTGGAGACAAAATGCAAGGCAGATTTCAGCATAATCCTTAAACTCTGCTTTTCCACATCTGGAAAATGTCAGCTAGAGAGAAAATGCAGAGGCTGATTTCAGCATAATCCTGGAACTCTGCTTCTGCACATCTGGCAAATGTTAGCTAGAGAGAAATTGATGTGGTAGATTTCAGCATAATGTTTGAACTCTGCTTCTGCACATCTGGAAAAGTCAACTAGAGAGAAATTGCAAGGCAGATTTCAGCATAATCCTGGAACTCTGCTTCCGCACATCTGCAAAATGTCAGCTAGAGAGAAAATGCAGAGGCTGATTTCAGCATAATCCTGGAACTCTGCTTCTGTACGTTTGGAAAATGTCAGCTAGAGAAAACTTGCAAGGCATATTTCAGCATAATCTTGGAACTCTGCTTCTTCACATCTGGAAAATGTCAGCTAGAGGGAAAATGCAGAGGCAGATTTCAGCATAATCCTGGAACTCTGCTTCTGCACCTCTGGAAAATGTCAGCAAGAGAGAAATTGCAAGGCACATTTCAGCATAATCCTGGAACTCTCCTTCTGCACATCTGGCAAATGTCAGCTAGAGGGAAAATGCAGAGGCAGATTTCAGCATAATCCTGGAAATCTGCTTCTGCACATCTGGCAAATGTCAGCTAGAGAGAAATTGATGTGGTAGATTTCAGCATAATGTTTGAACTCTGCTTCTTCACATCTGGAAAAGTCAGCTAGAGAGAAAATGCAGAGGCTGATTTCAGCATAATCCTGGAACAATGCTTCTGCACATCTGGCAAATGTTAGCTAGAGAGAAATTGATGTGGTAGATTTCAGCATAATGTTTGAACTCTGCTCCTTCACATCTGGAAAAGTCAGCTAGAGAGAAATTGCAAGGTAGATTTCAGCATACACCTGGAACTCTGCTTCTGTAAATCTGGAAAATGTCAGCTTGAGAGAAATTGATATGGTAGATTTCAGCATAATATTTGAACTCGGCTTCTGCACATCTGGAAAATGTCAGCTAGAGAGAAGTTTATGTGGCAGATTTCAGCATAATGCTGGAACTCTGCTTCTGCACATCTAGAAAATGTAAGCTAGAGAGAAATTCAGCTGGTAGATTTCAGCATAATCTTGGAACTCTGCTTCCACACATCTAGAAAATGTCAGCTAGAAAGAAAATGCAGAGGCAGATTTCAGCATAATCTTTGAACTCTGCTTCCGCACATCTGGAAAATGTCAGCTAGAGGGGAAATGCAGAGGCAGATTTCAGCATAATACTGGAACTCTGCTTCTGCACATCTGGAAAATGTAAACTAGAGAGAAATTGATGTGGTAGATTTCAGCATAATCTTTGAACTCTGCTTCTGCACATCTGGACAATGTCAGCTAGAGAGAAAATGCAGAGGCTGATTTCAGCATAATCCTGGAACTCTGCTTCAGCACATCTGAAAAACGTCAGCTAGAGAGAAATTGATGTGGTAGATTTCAGCATAATCTTTGTACTCTGCTTCTGCATGTCTGGAAAATGTCAGCTACAGAGAAATTGATGTGGTAGATTTCACCATAATCTTTGAACTTTGAAAATGCCTCTGCATTTTCTCTGTAGCTGACATTTTCCAGATGTGGAGAAGCAGAGTTTAAGGATTATGCTGAAATCTGACTTGCATTTTGTCTCCAAGTGAAATTTTCCAGATGTGAAGAAGCAGACGTCCAGGATTATGCTGAAATCTGCCTTGCAATTTCTCTCTAGCTGACATTTTCCAGATTTGCAGAAGCTGAGTTCAAAGATTATGGTGAAATCTACCACATCAATTTCTCTGTAGCTGACATTTTCCAGACATGCAGAAGCAGAGTACAAATATTATGCTGAAATCTACCACATCAATTTCTCTCTAGCTGACGTTTTTCAGATGTGCTGAAGCAGAGTTCCAGGATTATGCTGAAATCAGCCTCTGCATTTTCTCTCTAGCTGACATTTTCCGGATGTACAGAAGCAGAGGTCCAGGTGTATGCTGAAATCTGCCTTGCAATTTCTCTCTAGCTTACTTTTCCACATGTGCAGAATTGGAGTTCAAAGATTATGGTGAAATCTACCACATCAATTTCAATTCAGCTGACATTTTCCAGACATGCAGAAGCATTGTTCCAGGATTTTGCTGAAACAAACACATCAATTTCTCTCTAGCTGACTTTTCCAGATGTGCAGAATCAGAGTTCCAGGATTTTGCTGAAACTAACACATCAATTTCTCTCTAGGTGACATTTGCCAGATGTGCAGAAGCAGAGTTCCAGGATTATGCTGAAATGTGCCTTGCAATTTTTCTCTAGCTGACTTTCCCAAATGTGCAGAAGCCCATGTCCAGGATTATGCTGAAATCTCTCTCTGCATTTTCCCTCTAGCTGACATTTTCCAGATGTGAAGAAGCAGAGTTCAAAGATTATGCTGAAATCTACCACATAAATTCCTATCTAGCTGATGTTTTTCAGATGTGCTGAAGCAGAGTTCCAGGATTATGCTGAAATCTGCCTTGCAATTTTTCTCAAGGTGAAAATTTCCAGATGTGGACAAGCAGAGTTCAAAGACTATGCTGAAATCTAACACATCAATTTCTCTCTTGCTGACATTTTCCAGATGTGCAGAAGCAGAGTTCCAGGATTATGCTGAAATATGCCTCTGCATTTTCCCTCTAGCTGACATTTTCCAGATGTGCAGAAGCAGAGTTCAAAGATTATGCTGAAATCTACCACATCAATTTCTCTCTATCTTACATTTTCCAGATGTGCAGAAGCAGAGTTCCAGGATTATGCTGAAATCTGCCTCTGCATTTTCCCTCTAGCTGACATTTTCCAGATGTGCGGAAGCAGAGTTCCAGGATTATGCTGAAATTTGCCTTGCAATTTTTCTCAAGGTGAAAATTTCCTGATGTGGACAAGCAGAGTTCAATGATTATGCTGAAATCTACCACATCAATTTTCTAGCTTACATTTTCCAGATGTGCAGAAGCAGAGTTCCAGGATTATGCTGAAATCTCCCTTGCAATTATTCTCTAGCTGACATTTTCCAGATGTTCAGAAGCAGAGTTCAAAGATTATGCTGAAATCTACCACATCAATTTCTCTCTAGTTTACATCTTCCAGATGTGCACAAGCAGAGTTCCAGTATTATGCTGAAATCTGCCTCTGCATTTCCCCTCTAGCTGACATTTTCCAGATGTGCGGAAGCAGAGTTCAAAGATTATGTTGAAATCTGCCTCTGCATTTTCTTTCTAGCTGACATTTTCTAGATGTGTGGAAGCAGAGTTCCAAGATTATGCTGAAATCTACGACATCAATTACTCTCTAGCTTACATTTTCTAGATGTGCAGAAGCAGAGTTCCAGCATTATGCTGAAATCTGCCACATAAACTTCTCTCTAGCTGACATTTTCCAGATGTGCAGAAGCAGAGTTCAAATATTATGCTGAAATCTACCATATCAATTTCTCTCTAGCTGACATTTGCCAGATGTGAAGAAGCAGAGTTCCAGGATTGTGCTGAAATCCACCACATCAATTTCTCTCTAGCTGACATTTGCCAGATGTGCAGAAGCAGAGTTCCAGGATTATGCTGAAATGTGCCTTGCAATTTCTCTCTAGCTGACTTTTCCAGATGTGAAGAAGCAGAGTTCAAACATTATGCTGAAATCTACCACATCAATTTCTCTCTAGCTGACATTTGCCAGATGTGCAGAAGCAGATTTCCAGGATTATGCTGAAATCATCCTCTGCATTTTCTCTCTAGCTGACATTTTGCAGATGTGGGGAAGCAGAGTTCAAAGATTATGCTGAAATCTGCCTTGCAATTTGTCTCCAAGTGAAATTTTCCAGATGTGGAGAAGCAGAGTTCAGAGATTATGCTGAAATCTACCACATCAATCTCTCTCTAGCTGACTTTTCTAGATGTGCAGAAGCAGAGTTCCAGGATTATGCTGAAACCTACCACATCAATTTCTCTCTAGCTGACTTTTCCAGATGTGCAGAAGCAGAGTTCCAGGATTTTGCTGAAACCAGCACATCAATTTCTCTCTAGCTGACATTTGCCAGATGTGCAGAAGCAGAGTTCCACAATCATACTGAAATCTGCCTTGCAATTTCTCTCTAGCTGACATTTTCCAGATGTGAAGAAGCAGAGTTCCAGGATTATACTGAAATCTGCCTTGCAAGTTTTCTCTGGCTGACATTTTCCAGATGTGCAAAAGCAGAGTTCCAGGTGTATGCTGAAATCTTCCTTGCAATTTCTCTGTAGCTGACTTTCCAGATGTGCAGAGGCAGAGTTCCAGGATTATGCTGAAATCTACCAAATCAATTTCTCTCTAACTGACATTTTCCAGATGTGAAGAAGCAGAGTTCCAAGATTATACTGAAATATGCCTTGCAAGTTTTCTCTAGCTGACATTTTCCAGATGTGCAAAAGCAGAGTTCCAGGTGTATGCTGAAATCTTCCTTGCAATTTCTCTGTAGCTGACTTTCCAGATGTGCAGAGGCAGAGTTCCAGGATTATGCTGAAATCTACCAAATCAATTTCTCTCTAACTGACATTTTCCAGATGTGAAGAAGCAGAGTTCCAAGATTATGCTGAAATATGCCTTGCAAGTTTTCTCTAGCTGACATTTTCCAAACGTACAGAAGCAGAGTTCCACGATTATGCTGAAATCTACAACATCAATTTCTCGCTAGCTGATATTTTCCAGATGTGCAGAAGCAGAGTTCCAGGATTGTGCTGAAAACCACCACATCAATTTCTCTCTAGCTGACTTTTCCAGATGTGCAGAAGCAGAGTTCCAGAATTTTGCTGAAACTACCACATAAATTCCTATCTAGCTGACATTTTCCAGATGTGCAGAAGCAGAGTTCCAGGATTATGCTGAAATCTCCCTTGCAATTATTCTCTAGCTGACATTTTCCAGATGTTCAGAAGCAGAGTTCAAAGATTATGCTGAAATCTACCACATCAATTTCTCTCTAGTTTACATCTTCCAGATGTGCACAAGCAGAGTTCCAGTATTATGCTGAAATCTGCCTCTGCATTTCCCCTCTAGCTGACATTTTCCAGATGTGCGGAAGCAGAGTTCAAAGATTATGTTGAAATCTGCCTCTGCATTTTCTTTCTAGCTGACATTTTCTAGATGTGTGGAAGCAGAGTTCCAAGATTATGCTGAAATCTACGACATCAATTACTCTCTAGCTTACATTTTCTAGATGTGCAGAAGCAGAGTTCCAGCATTATGCTGAAATCTGCCACATAAACTTCTCTCTAGCTGACATTTTCCAGATGTGCAGAAGCAGAGTTCAAATATTATGCTGAAATCTACCATATCAATTTCTCTCTAGCTGACATTTGCCAGATGTGAAGAAGCAGAGTTCCAGGATTGTGCTGAAATCCACCACATCAATTTCTCTCTAGCTGACATTTGCCAGATGTGCAGAAGCAGAGTTCCAGGATTATGCTGAAATGTGCCTTGCAATTTCTCTCTAGCTGACTTTTCCAGATGTGAAGAAGCAGAGTTCAAACATTATGCTGAAATCTACCACATCAATTTCTCTCTAGCTGACATTTGCCAGATGTGCAGAAGCAGATTTCCAGGATTATGCTGAAATCATCCTCTGCATTTTCTCTCTAGCTGACATTTTGCAGATGTGGGGAAGCAGAGTTCAAAGATTATGCTGAAATCTGCCTTGCAATTTGTCTCCAAGTGAAATTTTCCAGATGTGGAGAAGAAGAGTTCAGAGATTATGCTGAAATCTACCACATCAATCTCTCTCTAGCTGACTTTTCTAGATGTGCAGAAGCAGAGTTCCAGGATTATGCTGAAACCTACCACATCAATTTCTCTCTAGCTGACTTTTCCAGATGTGCAGAAGCAGAGTTCCAGGATTTTGCTGAAACCAGCACATCAATTTCTCTCTAGCTGACATTTGCCAGATGTGCAGAAGCAGAGTTCCACAATCATACTGAAATCTGCCTTGCAATTTCTCTCTAGCTGACATTTTCCAGATGTGAAGAAGCAGAGTTCCAGGATTATACTGAAATCTGCCTTGCAAGTTTTCTCTGGCTGACATTTTCCAGATGTGCAAAAGCAGAGTTCCAGGTGTATGCTGAAATCTTCCTTGCAATTTCTCTGTAGCTGACTTTCCAGATGTGCAGAGGCAGAGTTCCAGGATTATGCTGAAATCTACCAAATCAATTTCTCTCTAACTGACATTTTCCAGATGTGAAGAAGCAGAGTTCCAAGATTATACTGAAATATGCCTTGCAAGTTTTCTCTAGCTGACATTTTCCAGATGTGCAAAAGCAGAGTTCCAGGATTATGCTGAAATCAGCCTCTGCATTTTCTCTCTAGCTGACATTCTCCAGATGTGCAAAGGCAGAGTTCCAGGATTGTGCTGAAATCCACCACATCAATATCTCTCTAGCTGACATTTGCCAGATGTGCAGAAGCAGAGTTCCAGGATTATGCTGAAATGTGCCTTGCAATTTCTCTCTAGCTGACTTTTCCAGATGTGAAGAAGCAGAGTTCAAACATTATGCTGAAATCTACCACATCAATTTCTCTCTAGCTGACATTTGCCAGATGTGCAGAAGCAGATTTCCAGGATTATGCTGAAATCATCCTCTGCATTTTCTCTCTAGCTGACATTTTGCAGATGTGGGGAAGCAGAGTTCAAAGATTATGCTGAAATCTGCCTTGCAATTTGTCTCCAAGTGAAATTTTCCAGATGTGGAGAAGCAGAGTTCAGAGATTATGCTGAAATCTACCACATCAATCTCTCTCTAGCTGACTTTTCTAGATGTGCAGAAGCAGAGTTCCAGGATTATGCTGAAACCTACCACATCAATTTCTCTCTAGCTGACTTTTCCAGATGTGCAGAAGCAGAGTTCCAGGATTTTGCTGAAACCAGCACATCAATTTCTCTCTAGCTGACATTTGCCAGATGTGCAGAAGCAGAGTTCCACAATCATACTGAAATCTGCCTTGCAATTTCTCTCTAGCTGACATTTTCCAGATGTGAAGAAGCAGAGTTCCAGGATTATACTGAAATCTGCCTTGCAAGTTTTCTCTGGCTGACATTTTCCAGATGTGCAAAAGCAGAGTTCCAGGTGTATGCTGAAATCTTCCTTGCAATTTCTCTGTAGCTGACTTTCCAGATGTGCAGAGGCAGAGTTCCAGGATTATGCTGAAATCTACCAAATCAATTTCTCTCTAACTGACATTTTCCAGATGTGAAGAAGCAGAGTTCCAAGATTATACTGAAATATGCCTTGCAAGTTTTCTCTAGCTGACATTTTCCAGATGTGCAAAAGCAGAGTTCCAGGTGTATGCTGAAATCTTCCTTGCAATTTCTCTGTAGCTGACTTTCCAGATGTGCAGAGGCAGAGTTCCAGGATTATGCTGAAATCTACCAAATCAATTTCTCTCTAACTGACATTTTCCAGATGTGAAGAAGCAGAGTTCCAAGATTATGCTGAAATATGCCTTGCAAGTTTTCTCTAGCTGACATTTTCCAAACGTACAGAAGCAGAGTTCCACGATTATGCTGAAATCTACAACATCAATTTCTCGCTAGCTGATATTTTCCAGATGTGCAGAAGCAGAGTTCCAGGATTGTGCTGAAAACCACCACATCAATTTCTCTCTAGCTGACTTTTCCAGATGTGCAGAAGCAGAGTTCCAGAATTTTGCTGAAACTACCACATAAATTCCTATCTAGCTGACATTTTCCAGATGTGCAGAAGCAGAGTTCCAGGATTATGCTGAAATCTCCCTTGCAATTATTCTCTAGCTGACATTTTCCAGATGTTCAGAAGCAGAGTTCAAAGATTATGCTGAAATCTACCACATCAATTTCTCTCTAGTTTACATCTTCCAGATGTGCACAAGCAGAGTTCCAGTATTATGCTGAAATCTGCCTCTGCATTTCCCCTCTAGCTGACATTTTCCAGATGTGCGGAAGCAGAGTTCAAAGATTATGTTGAAATCTGCCTCTGCATTTTCTTTCTAGCTGACATTTTCTAGATGTGTGGAAGCAGAGTTCCAAGATTATGCTGAAATCTACGACATCAATTACTCTCTAGCTTACATTTTCTAGATGTGCAGAAGCAGAGTTCCAGCATTATGCTGAAATCTGCCACATAAACTTCTCTCTAGCTGACAAATGTCCAGATGTGCAGAAGCAGAGTTCAAATATTATGCTGAAATCTACCATATCAATTTCTCTCTAGCTGACATTTGCCAGATGTGAAGAAGCAGAGTTCCAGGATTGTGCTGAAATCCACCACATCAATTTCTCTCTAGCTGACATTTGCCAGATGTGCAGAAGCAGAGTTCCAGGATTATGCTGAAATGTGCCTTGCAATTTCTCTCTAGCTGACTTTTCCAGATGTGAAGAAGCAGAGTTCAAACATTATGCTGAAATCTACCACATCAATTTCTCTCTAGCTGACATTTGCCAGATGTGCAGAAGCAGATTTCCAGGATTATGCTGAAATCATCCTCTGCATTTTCTCTCTAGCTGACATTTTGCAGATGTGGGGAAGCAGAGTTCAAAGATTATGCTGAAATCTGCCTTGCAATTTGTCTCCAAGTGAAATTTTCCAGATGTGGAGAAGCAGAGTTCAGAGATTATGCTGAAATCTACCACATCAATCTCTCTCTAGCTGACTTTTCTAGATGTGCAGAAGCAGAGTTCCAGGATTATGCTGAAACCTACCACATCAATTTCTCTCTAGCTGACTTTTCCAGATGTGCAGAAGCAGAGTTCCAGGATTTTGCTGAAACCAGCACATCAATTTCTCTCTAGCTGACATTTGCCAGATGTGCAGAAGCAGAGTTCCACAATCATACTGAAATCTGCCTTGCAATTTCTCTCTAGCTGACATTTTCCAGATGTGAAGAAGCAGAGTTCCAGGATTATACTGAAATCTGCCTTGCAAGTTTTCTCTGGCTGACATTTTCCAGATGTGCAAAAGCAGAGTTCCAGGTGTATGCTGAAATCTTCCTTGCAATTTCTCTGTAGCTGACTTTCCAGATGTGCAGAGGCAGAGTTCCAGGATTATGCTGAAATCTACCAAATCAATTTCTCTCTAACTGACATTTTCCAGATGTGAAGAAGCAGAGTTCAAAGATTATACTGAAATATGCCTTGCAAGTTTTCTCTAGCTGACATTTTCCAGATGTGCAAAAGCAGAGTTCCAGGATTATGCTGAAATCAGCCTCTGCATTTTCTCTCTAGCTGACATTCTCCAGATGTGCAAAGGCAGAGTTCCAGGATTTTGCTGAAACCACCACAATAATTTCTCTCTAGCTGACATTTGCCAGATGTGCAGAAGCAGAGTTCCAGGATTATACTGAAATCTGCCTTGCAAGTTTTCTCAAGCTGACATTTTCCAGATGTGCAGAAGCAGAGTTCCAGGTGTATGCTGAAATCTACCTTGCAATTTCTCTCTAGCTGACTTTTCCAGATGTGCAGAATTGGAGTTCAAAGATTATGGTGAAATCTACCACATCAATATCAATTCAGCTGACATTTTCCAGACATGCAGAAGCAGAGTTCCAGGATTGTGCTTAAAACCACCACATCAACTTCTCTATAGCTGACTTTTCCAGATGTGCAGAAGCAGAGTTCCAGGATTTTGCTGAAACCAGCACATCAATTTCTCTCTAGCTGACATTTGCCAGATGTGCAGAAGCAGAGTTCCACAATTATACTGAAATCTGCCTTGCAATTTTTCTCTAGCTGACATTTTCCAGATGTGAAGAAGCAGAGTTCCAGGATTATACTGAAATCTGCCTTGCAAGAGAAATTGATGTGGAAGATTTCAGCATAATCTTTGACCTCTGCTTCTGCACATCTGGAAAATGTCAGCTGGGGAAAATTTATGTGGTATATTTCAGCATAATCTTTGCTCTCTGCTTCTGAACATCTGGAAAATGTCAGCAAGAGTATAATTGCAAGGCAGATTTCAGCATAATCCTGGAACACTGCTTCTGCACATCTGGAAAATGTAAGCTAGAAAATTGATGTGGTAGATTTCAGCATAATCTTTGAACTCTGCTTCCGCACATCTGGGAAATGTCAGCTAGAGGGAAAATGCAGAGGCAGATTTCAGCATAATCCTGGAACTCTGCTTCTGCACATCTGGAAAATGTAAGATAGAGAGAAATTGATGTGGTAGATTTCAGCATAGTCTTTGAACTCTGCTTGTCCATATCTGGAAATTTTCACCTTGAGAAAAATTGCAAGGCAGATTTCAGCATAATCTTGGAACTCTGCTTCTGCACATCTGGAAAATGTCAGCTAGAGGGAAAATGCAGAGGCAGATTTCAGCATAATCCTGGAACTCTGCTTCTGCACATCTGGAAAATGTAAGATAGAGAGAAATTGATGTGGTAGATTTCAGCATAATCTTTGAACTCTGCTTCTGCACATCTGGAGAATGTCAGCTAGAGAGAAAATGCAGAGGCTGATTTCAGCATAATCCTGGAACTCTGCTTCAGCACATCTGAAAAATGTCAGCTAGAGAGAAATTGATGTCGTAGATTTCAGCATAATCTTTGAACTCTGCTTCTGCACATCTGGAAAATGTCAGCTAGAGAGAAATTGATGTGGTAGATTTCAGCATAATGTTTGAACTCTGCTTCTTCACATCTGGAAAAGTCAGCTAGAGAGAAATTGCAAGGCACATTTCAGCATAATCCTGGAACTCTGCTTCTGCACATCTGGCAAATGTCAGCTAGAGGGAAAATGCAGAGGCAGATTTCAGCATAATCCTGGAACTCTGCTTCTTCACATCTGGAAAATTTAACTTGGAGACAAAATGCAAGGCAGATTTCAGCATAATCCTTAAACTCTGCTTCTCCACATCTGGAAAATGTCAGCTAGAGAGAAAATGCAGAGGCTGATTTCAGCATAATCCTGGAACTCTGCTTCTGCACATCTGGCAAATGTTAGCTAGAGAGAAATTGATGTGGTAGATGTCAGCATAATGTTTGAACTCTGCTTCTGCACATCTGGAAAAGTCAGCTAGAGAGAAATTGCAAGGTAGATTTCAGGATACACCTGGAACTCTGCTTCTGTAAATCTGGAAAATGTCAGCTTGAGAGAAATTGATATGGTAGATTTCAGCATAATATTTGAAGTCTGCTTCTGCACATCTGGAAAATGTCAGCTAGAGAGAGGTTTATGTGGCAGATTTCAGCATAATGCTGGAACTCTGCTTCTGCACATCTAGAAAATGTAAGCTAGAGAGAAATTGATGTCGTAGATTTCAGCATAATCTTGGAACTCTGCTTCCACACATCTAGAAAATGTCAGCTAGAAAGAAAATGCAGAGGCAGATTTCAGCATAATCTTTGAACTCTGCTTGTGCACATCTGGAAAATGTAAACTAGAGAGAAATTGATGTGGTAGATTTCAGCATAATCTTTGACCTCTGCTTCTGCACATCTGGAAAATGTAAGCTGGGGAAATTTTATGTGGTATATTTCAGCATAATCTTTGCTCTCTGCTTCTGAACATCTGGAAAATGTCAGCAAGAGTATAATTGCAAGGCAGATTTCAGCATAATCCTGGAACTCTGCTTCTGCACATCTGGAAAATGTAAGCTAGAAAATTGATGTGGTAGATTTCAGCATAATCTTTGAACTCTGCTTCCGCACATCTGGGAAATGTCAGCTAGAGGGAAAATGCAGAGGCAGATTTCAGCATAATCCTGGAACTCTGCTTCTGCACATCTGGAAAATGTAAGATAGAGAGAAATTGATGTGGTAGATTTCAGCATAATCTTTGAACTCTGCTTCTGCACATCTGGAGAATGTCAGCTAGAGAGAAAATGCAGAGGCTGATTTCAGCATAATCCTGGAACTCTGCTTCAGCACATCTGAAAAACGTCAGCTAGAGAGAAATTGACGTGGTAGATTTCAGCATAATCTTTGTACTCTGCTTCTGCATGTCTGGAAAATGTCAGCTACAGAGAAATTGATGTGGTAGATTTCATCATAATCTTTGAACTCAGCTTCTGCACATCTGGAAAATGTAAGATAGAGAGAAATTGATGTGGTAGATTTCAGCATAATCTTTGAACTCTTCCTTGCACATCTGGAGAATGTCAGCTAGAGAGAAAATGCAGAGGCTGATTTCAGCATAATCCTGGAACTCTGCTTCTGCACATCTGGAAAATGTCAGCAAGAGAGAAATTGATGTGTTAGATTTCAGCATAGTCTTTGAACTCTGCTTGTCCACATCTGGAAATTTTCACCTTGAGAAAAATTGCAAGGCAGATTTCAGCATAATCCTGGAACTCTGCTTCTGCACATCTGGAAAATGTAAGATAGAGAGAAATTGATGTGGTAGATTTTAGCATAATCTTTGAACTCTGCTTCTGCACATCTGGAGAATGTCAGCTAGAGAGAAAATGCAGAGGCTGATTTCAGCATAATCCTGGAAATCTGCTTCAGCACATCTGAAAAATGTCAGCTAGATAGGAATTTATGTGGTAGATTTCAGCATAATATTTGAACTCTGCTTCTTCACATCTGGAAAATGTCAGCTAGAAAGAAGTTTATGTGGCAGATTTCAGCATAATGCTGGAACTCTGCTTCTGCACATCTAGAAAATGTAAGCTAGAGAGAAATTGATGTCGTAGATTTCAGCATAATCTTGGAACTCTGCTTCCACACATCTAGAAAATGTCAGCTAGAAAGAAAATGCAGAGGCAGATTTCAGCATAATCTTTGAACTCTTCTTCTGCACATCTGGAAAATGTCAGCTAGAGAGAAATTGATGTGGTAGATTTCAGTATAATGTTTGAACTCTGCTTCTTCACATCTGGAAAAGTCAGCTAGAGAGAAATTGCAAGACACATTTCAGCATAATCCTGGAACTCTGCTTCTGCACATCTGGCAAATGTCAACTAGAGGGAAAATGCAGAGGCAGATTTCAGCATAATCCTGGAACTCTGCTTCTTCACATCTGGAAAATTTAACTTGGAGACATAATGCAAGGCAGATTTCAGCATAATCCTTAAACTCTGCTTCTCCACATCTGGAAAATGTCAGCTAGAGAGAAAATGCAGAGGCTGATTTCAGCATAATCCTGGAACTCTGCTTCTGCACATCTGGAAAAGTCAGCTAGAGAGAAATTGCAAGGTAGATTTCAGCATACACCTGGAACTCTGCTTCTGTAAATCTGGAAAATGTCAGCTTGAGAGAAATTGATATGGTAGATTTCAGCATAATATTTGAAGTCTGCTTCTGCACATCTGGAAAATGTCAGCTAGAGAGAGGTTTATGTGGCAGATTTCAGCATAATGCTGGAACTCTGCTTCTGCACATCTAGAAAATGTAAGCTAGAGAGAAATTGATGTCGTAGATTTCAGCATAATCTTGGAACTCTGCTTCCACACATCTAGAAAATGTCAGCTAGAAAGAAAATGCAGAGGCAGATTTCAGCATAATCTTTGAACTCTGCTTGTGCACATCTGGAAAATGTAAACTAGAGAGAAATTGATGTGGTAGATTTCAGCATAATCTTTGACCTCTGCTTCTGCACATCTGGAAAATGTAAGCTGGGGAAATTTTATGTGGTATATTTCAGCATAATCTTTGCTCTCTGCTTCTGAACATCTGGAAAATGTCAGCAAGAGTATAATTGCAAGGCAGATTTCAGCATAATCCTGGAACTCTGCTTCTGCACATCTGGAAAATGTAAGCTAGAAAATTGATGTGGTAGATTTCAGCATAATCTTTGAACTCTGCTTCCGCACATCTGGGAAATGTCAGCTAGAGGGAAAATGCAGAGGCAGATTTCAGCATAATCCTGGAACTCTGCTTCTGCACATCTGGAAAATGTAAGATAGAGAGAAATTGATGTGGTAGATTTCAGCATAATCTTTGAACTCTGCTTCTGCACATCTGGAGAATGTCAGCTAGAGAGAAAATGCAGAGGCTGATTTCAGCATAATCCTGGAACTCTGCTTCAGCACATCTGAAAAACGTCAGCTAGAGAGAAATTGACGTGGTAGATTTCAGCATAATCTTTGTACTCTGCTTCTGCATGTCTGGAAAATGTCAGCTACAGAGAAATTGATGTGGTAGATTTCATCATAATCTTTGAACTCAGCTTCTGCACATCTGGAAAATGTAAGATAGAGAGAAATTGATGTGGTAGATTTCAGCATAATCTTTGAACTCTTCCTTGCACATCTGGAGAATGTCAGCTAGAGAGAAAATGCAGAGGCTGATTTCAGCATAATCCTGGAACTCTGCTTCTGCACATCTGGAAAATGTCAGCAAGAGAGAAATTGATGTGTTAGATTTCAGCATAGTCTTTGAACTCTGCTTGTCCACATCTGGAAATTTTCACCTTGAGAAAAATTGCAAGGCAGATTTCAGCATAATCCTGGAACTCTGCTTCTGCACATCTGGAAAATGTAAGATAGAGAGAAATTGATGTGGTAGATTTTAGCATAATCTTTGAACTCTGCTTCTGCACATCTGGAGAATGTCAGCTAGAGAGAAAATGCAGAGGCTGATTTCAGCATAATCCTGGAAATCTGCTTCAGCACATCTGAAAAATGTCAGCTAGATAGGAATTTATGTGGTAGATTTCAGCATAATATTTGAACTCTGCTTCTTCACATCTGGAAAATGTCAGCTAGAAAGAAGTTTATGTGGCAGATTTCAGCATAATGCTGGAACTCTGCTTCAGCACATCTGAAAAACGTCAGCTAGAGAGAAATTGATGTCGTAGATTTCAGCATAATCTTGGAACTCTGCTTCCACACATCTAGAAAATGTCAGCTAGAAAGAAAATGCAGAGGCAGATTTCAGCATAATCTTTGAACTCTTCTTCTGCACATCTGGAAAATGTCAGCTAGAGAGAAATTGATGTGGTAGATTTCAGTATAATGTTTGAACTCTGCTTCTTCACATCTGGAAAAGTCAGCTAGAGAGAAATTGCAAGACACATTTCAGCATAATCCTGGAACTCTGCTTCTGCACATCTGGCAAATGTCAACTAGAGGGAAAATGCAGAGGCAGATTTCAGCATAATCCTGGAACTCTGCTTCTTCACATCTGGAAAATTTAACTTGGAGACATAATGCAAGGCAGATTTCAGCATAATCCTTAAACTCTGCTTCTCCACATCTGGAAAATGTCAGCTAGAGAGAAAATGCAGAGGCTGATTTCAGCATAATCCTGGAACTCTGCTTCTGCACATCTGGAAAAGTCAGCTAGAGAGAAATTGCAAGGTAGATTTCAGCATACACCTGGAACTCTGCTTCTGTAAATCTGGAAAATGTCAGCTTGAGAGAAATTGATATGGTAGATTTCAGCATAATATTTGAAGTCTGCTTCTGCACATCTGGAAAATGTCAGCTAGAGAGAAGTTTATGTGGCAGATTTCAGCATAATGCTGGAACTCTGCTTCTGCACATCTAGAAAATGTAAGCTAGAGAGAAATTGATGTCGTAGATTTCAGCATAATCTTGGAACTCTGCTTCCACACATCTAGAAAATGTCAGCTAGAAAGAAAATGCAGAGGCAGATTTCAGCATAATCTTTGAACTCTGCTTCCGCACATCTGGAAAATGTCAGCTAGAGGGGAAATGCAGAGGCAGATTTCAGCATAATACTGGAACTCTGCTTGTGCACATCTGGAAAATGTAAACTAGAGAGAAATTGATGTGGTAGATTTCAGCAAAATCTTTGACCTCTGCTTCTGCACATCTGGAAAATGTCAGCTGGGGAAAATTTATGTGGTATATTTCAGCATAATCTTTGCTCTCTGCTTCTGAACATCTGGAAAATGTCAGCACGAGTATAATTGCAAGGCAGATTTCAGCATAATCCTGGAACTCTGCTTCTGCACATCTGGAAAATGTAAGCTAGAAATTTGATGTGGTAGATTTCAGCATAATCTTTGACCTCTGCTTCTGCACATCTGGAAAATGTCAGCTGGGGAAAATTTATGTGGTATATTTCAGCATAATCTTTGCTCTCTGCTTCTGAACATCTGGAAAATGTCAGCACGAGTATAATTGCAAGGCAGATTTCAGCATAATCCTGGAACTCTGCTTCTGCACATCTGGAAAATGTAAGCTAGAAATTTGATGTGGTAGATTTCAGCATAATCTTTGAACTCTGCTTCCGCACATCTGGAAAATGTAAGCTAGAAATTTGATGTGGTAGATTTCAGCATAATCCTGGAACTCTGCTTCTGCACATCTGGAAAATGTCAGCAAGAGAGAAATTGATGTGTTAGATTTCAGCATAGTCTTTGAACTCTGCTTGTCCACATCTGGAAATTTTCACCTTGAGAAAAATTGCAAGGCAGATTTCAGCATAATCCTGGAACTCTGCTTCTGCACATCTGGAAAATGTCAGCTAGAGAGAAATTGATGTGGTAGATTTCAGCATAATCTTTGAACTCAGCCTCTGCACATCTGGAAAATGTAAGATAGAGAGAAATTGATGTGGTAGATTTCAGCATAATCTTTGAACTCTGCTTCTGCAATCTGGAAAATGTCAGCTAGAGGGGAAATGCAGAGGCAGATTTCAGCATAATGCTGGAACTCTGCTTCTGCACATCTAGAAAATGTCAGCTAGATAGGAATTTATGTGGTAGATTTCAGCATAATATTTGAACTCTGCTTCTTCACACCTGGAAAATTTAACTTGGAGACAAAATGCAAGGCAGATTTCAGCATAATCCTTAAACTCTGCTTCTCCACATCTGGAAAATGTCAGCTAGAGAGAAAATGCAGAGGCTGATTTCAGCATAATCCTGGAACTCTGTTTCTGCACATCTGGCAAATGTTAGCTAGAGAGAAATTGATGTGGTAGATTTCAGCATAATGTTTGAACTCTGCTTCTGCACATCTGGAAAAGTCAGCTAGAGAGAAATTGCAAGGTAGATTTCAGCATACACCTGGAACTCTGCTTCTGTAAATCTGGAAAATGTCAGCTTGAGAGAAATTGATGTGGTAGATTTCAGCATAATCTTTGAACTCAGCTTCTGCACATCTGGAAAATGTAAGATAGAGAGAAATTGATGAGGTAGATTTCAGCATAATCTTTGAACTCTGCTTCTGCACATCTGGAGAATGTCAGCTAGAGAGAAAATGCAGAGGCTGATTTCAGCATAATCCTGGAACTCTGCTTCAGCACATCTGAAAAATGTCAGCTAGATAGGAATTTATGTGGTAGATTTCAGCATAATATTTGAACTCTGCTTCTTCACATCTGGAAAATGTCAGCTAGAGGGAAAATGCAGAGGCAGATTTCAGCATAATCCTGGAACTCTGCTTCTGCACATCTGGAAAATGTAAGATAGAGAGAAATTGATGTGGTAGATTTCAGCATAATCTTTGAACTCTGCTTCTGCACATCTGGAAAATGTCAGCTAGAGAGAAGTTTATGTGGCAGATTTCAGCATAATGCTGGAACTCTGCTTCTGCACATCTAGAAAATGTAAGCTAGAGAGAAATTGATGTCGTAGATTTCAGCATAATCTTGGAACTCTGCTTCCACACATCTAGAAAATGTCAGCTAGAAAGAAAATGCAGAGGCAGATTTCAGCATAATCTTTGAACTCTGCTTCTGCACATCTGGAAAATGTCAGCTAGAGGGGAAATGCAGAGGCAGATTTCAGCATAATCCTGGAACTCTGCTTCTGCACATCTGGAAAATGTAAACTAGAGAGAAATTGATGTGGTAGATTTCAGCATAATCTTTGACCTCTGCTTCTGCACATCTGAAAAATGTCAGCTGGGGAAAATTTATGTGGTATATTTCAGCATAATCTTTGCTCTCTGCTTCTGAACATCTGGAAAATGTCAGCACGAGTATAATTGCAAGGCAGATTTCAGCATAATCCTGGAACTCTGCTTCTGCACATCTGGAAAATGTAAGCTAGAAAATTGATGTGGTAGATTTCAGCATAATCTTTGAACTCTGCTTCTGCACATCTGGAGAATGTCAGCTAGAGAAAAAATGCAGAGGCTGATTTCAGCATAATCCTGGAACTCTGCTTCAGCACATCTGAAAAACGTCAGCTAGAGAGAAATTGATGTGGTAGATTTCAGCATAATCTTTGAACTCAGCTTCTGCACATCTGGAAAATGTAAGATAGAGAGAAATTGATGTGGTAGATTTCAGCATAATCTTTGAACTCTGCTTCTGCACATCTGGAGAATGTCAGCTAGAGAGAAAATGCAGAGGCTGATTTCAGCATAATCCTGGAACTCTGCTTCAGCACATCTGAAAAATGTCAGCTAGATAGGAATTTATGTGGTAGATTTCAGCATAATATTTGAACTCTGCTTCTTCACATCTGGAAAATGTCAGCTAGAGGGAAAATGCAGAGGCAGATTTCAGCATAATCCTGGAACTCTGCTTCTGCACATCTAGAAAATGTCAGCTGGGGAAAATTTATGTGGTATATTTCAGCATAATCTTTGCTCTCTGCTTCTGAACATCTGGAAAATGTCATCTAGAGAATAATTGCAAGGCAGATTTCAGCATAATCCTGGAACTCTGCTTCTGCACATCTGGAAAACGTCAGCTAGAGAGAAATTGACGTGGTAGATTTCAGCATAATCTTTGTACTCTGCTTCTGCACATCTGGAAAATGTAAGCTAGAAAATTGATGTGGTAGATTTCAGCATAATCTTTGTACTCTGCTTCTGCATGTCTGGAAAATGTCAGCTACAGAGAAATTGATGTGGTAGATTTCATCATAATCTTTGAACTCAGCTTCTGCACATCTGGAAAATGTAAGATAGAGAGAAATTGATGTGGTAGATTTCAGCATAATCTTTGAACTCTTCCTTGCACATCTGGAGAATGTCAGCTAGAGAGAAAATGCAGAGGCTGATTTCAGCATAATCCTGGAACTCTGCTTCTGCACATCTGGAAAATGTCAGCAAGAGAGAAATTGATGTGTTAGATTTCAGCATAGTCTTTGAACTCTGCTTGTCCACATCTGGAAATTTTCACCTTGAGAAAAATTGCAAGGCAGATTTCAGCATAATCCTGGAACTCTGCTTCTGCACATCTGGAAAATGTAAGATAGAGAGAAATTGATGTGGTAGATTTTAGCATAATCTTTGAACTCTGCTTCTGCACATCTGGAGAATGTCAGCTAGAGAGAAAATGCAGAGGCTGATTTCAGCATAATCCTGGAAATCTGCTTCAGCACATCTGAAAAATGTCAGCTAGATAGGAATTTATGTGGTAGATTTCAGCATAATATTTGAACTCTGCTTCTTCACATCTGGAAAATGTCAGCTAGAAAGAAGTTTATGTGGCAGATTTCAGCATAATGCTGGAACTCTGCTTCTGCACATCTAGAAAATGTAAGCTAGAGAGAAATTGATGTCGTAGATTTCAGCATAATCTTGGAACTCTGCTTCCACACATCTAGAAAATGTCAGCTAGAAAGAAAATGCAGAGGCAGATTTCAGCATAATCTTTGAACTCTTCTTCTGCACATCTGGAAAATGTCAGCTAGAGAGAAATTGATGTGGTAGATTTCAGTATAATGTTTGAACTCTGCTTCTTCACATCTGGAAAAGTCAGCTAGAGAGAAATTGCAAGACACATTTCAGCATAATCCTGGAACTCTGCTTCTGCACATCTGGCAAATGTCAACTAGAGGGAAAATGCAGAGGCAGATTTCAGCATAATCCTGGAACTCTGCTTCTTCACATCTGGAAAATTTAACTTGGAGACATAATGCAAGGCAGATTTCAGCATAATCCTTAAACTCTGCTTCTCCACATCTGGAAAATGTCAGCTAGAGAGAAAATGCAGAGGCTGATTTCAGCATAATCCTGGAACTCTGCTTCTGCACATCTGGAAAAGTCAGCTAGAGAGAAATTGCAAGGTAGATTTCAGCATACACCTGGAACTCTGCTTCTGTAAATCTGGAAAATGTCAGCTTGAGAGAAATTGATATGGTAGATTTCAGCATAATATTTGAAGTCTGCTTCTGCACATCTGGAAAATGTCAGCTAGAGAGAAGTTTATGTGGCAGATTTCAGCATAATGCTGGAACTCTGCTTCTGCACATCTAGAAAATGTAAGCTAGAGAGAAATTGATGTCGTAGATTTCAGCATAATCTTGGAACTCTGCTTCCACACATCTAGAAAATGTCAGCTAGAAAGAAAATGCAGAGGCAGATTTCAGCATAATCTTTGAACTCTGCTTCCGCACATCTGGAAAATGTCAGCTAGTGGGGAAATGCAGAGGCAGATTTCAGCATAATACTGGAACTCTGCTTGTGCACATCTGGAAAATGTAAACTAGAGAGAAATTGATGTGGTAGATTTCAGCATAATCTTTGACCTCTGCTTCTGCACATCTGGAAAATGTCAGCTGGGGAAAATTTATGTGGTATATTTCAGCATAATCTTTGCTCTCTGCTTCTGAACATCTGGAAAATGTCAGCACGAGTATAATTGCAAGGCAGATTTCAGCATAATCCTGGAACTCTGCTTCTGCACATCTGGAAAATGTAAGCTAGAAATTTGATGTGGTAGATTTCAGCATAATCTTTGAACTCTGCTTCCGCACATCTGGAAAATGTCAGCTAGAGGGAAAATGCAGAGGCAGATTTCAGCATAATCCTGGAACTCTGCTTCTGCACATCTGGAAAATGTCAGCAAGAGAGAAATTGATGTGTTAGATTTCAGCATAGTCTTTGAACTCTGCTTGTCCACATCTGGAAATTTTCACCTTGAGAAAAATTGCAAGGCAGATTTCAGCATAATCCTGGAACTCTGCTTCTGCACATCTGGAAAATGTCAGCTAGAGAGAAATTGATGTGGTAGATTTCAGCATAATCTTTGAACTCAGCTTCTGCACATCTGGAAAATGTAAGATAGAGAGAAATTGATGTGGTAGATTTCAGCATAATCTTTGAACTCTGCTTCTGCAATCTGGAAAATGTCAGCTAGAGGGGAAATGCAGAGGCAGATTTCAGCATAATGCTGGAACTCTGCTTCTGCACATCTAGAAAATGTCAGCTAGATAGGAATTTATGTGGTAGATTTCAGCATAATATTTGAACTCTGCTTCTTCACACCTGGAAAATTTAACTTGGAGACAAAATGCAAGGCAGATTTCAGCATAATCCTTAAACTCTGCTTCTCCACATCTGGAAAATGTCAGCTAGAGAGAAAATGCAGAGGCTGATTTCAGCATAATCCTGGAACTCTGCTTCTGCACATCTGGAAAATGTCAGCTAGAGAGAAATTGATGTGGTAGATTTCAGCATAATCTTTGAACTCAGCTTCTGCACATCTGGAAAATGTAAGATAGAGAGAAATTGATGAGGTAGATTTCAGCATAATCTTTGAACTCTGCTTCTGCACATCTGGAGAATGTCAGCTAGAGAGAAAATGCAGAGGCTGATTTCAGCATAATCCTGGAACTCTGCTTCAGCACATCTGAAAAATGTCAGCTAGATAGGAATTTATGTGGTAGATTTCAGCATAATATTTGAACTCTGCTTCTTCACATCTGGAAAATGTCAGCTAGAGGGAAAATGCAGAGGCAGATTTCAGCATAATCCTGGAACTCTGCTTCTGCACATCTGGAAAATGTAAGATAGAGAGAAATTGATGTGGTAGATTTCAGCATAATCTTTGAACTCTGCTTCTGCACATCTGGAAAATGTCAGCTAGAGAGAAGTTTATGTGGCAGATTTCAGCATAATGCTGGAACTCTGCTTCTGCACATCTAGAAAATGTAAGCTAGAGAGAAATTGATGTCGTAGATTTCAGCATAATCTTGGAACTCTGCTTCCACACATCTAGAAAATGTCAGCTAGAAAGAAAATGCAGAGGCAGATTTCAGCATAATCTTTGAACTCTGCTTCTGCACATCTGGAAAATGTCAGCTAGAGGGGAAATGCAGAGGCAGATTTCAGCATAATCCTGGAACTCTGCTTCTGCACATCTGGAAAATGTAAATTAGAGAGAAATTGATGTGGTAGATTTCAGCATAATCTTTGACCTCTGCTTCTGCACATCTGAAAAATGTCAGCTGGGGAAAATTTATGTGGTATATTTCAGCATAATCTTTGCTCTCTGCTTCTGAACATCTGGAAAATGTCAGCACGAGTATAATTGCAAGGCAGATTTCAGCATAATCCTGGAACTCTGCTTCTGCACATCTGGAAAATGTAAGCTAGAAAATTGATGTGGTAGATTTCAGCATAATCTTTGAACTCTGCTTCTGCACATCTGGAGAATGTCAGCTAGAGAAAAAATGCAGAGGCTGATTTCAGCATAATCCTGGAACTCTGCTTCAGCACATCTGAAAAACGTCAGCTAGAGAGAAATTGATGTGGTAGATTTCAGCATAATCTTTGAACTCAGCTTCTGCACATCTGGAAAATGTAAGATAGAGAGAAATTGATGTGGTAGATTTCAGCATAATCTTTGAACTCTGCTTCTGCACATCTGGAGAATGTCAGCTAGAGAGAAAATGCAGAGGCTGATTTCAGCATAATCCTGGAACTCTGCTTCAGCACATCTGAAAAATGTCAGCTAGATAGGAATTTATGTGGTAGATTTCAGCATAATATTTGAACTCTGCTTCTTCACATCTGGAAAATGTCAGCTAGAGGGAAAATGCAGAGGCAGATTTCAGCATAATCCTGGAACTCTGCTTCTGCACATCTAGAAAATGTCAGCTGGGGAAAATTTATGTGGTATATTTCAGCATAATCTTTGCTCTCTGCTTCTGAACATCTGGAAAATGTCATCTAGAGAATAATTGCAAGGCAGATTTCAGCATAATCCTGGAACTCTGCTTCTGCACATCTGGAAAACGTCAGCTAGAGAGAAATTGACGTGGTAGATTTCAGCATAATCTTTGTACTCTGCTTCTGCATGTCTGGAAAATGTCAGCTACAGAGAAATTGATGTGGTAGATTTCATCATAATCTTTGAACTCAGCTTCTGCACATCTGGAAAATGTAAGATAGAGAGAAATTGATGTGGTAGATTTCAGCATAATCTTTGAACTCTTCCTTGCACATCTGGAGAATGTCAGCTAGAGAGATAATGCAGAGGCTGATTTCAGCATAATCCTGGAACTCTGCTTCTGCACATCTGGAAAATGTCAGCAAGAGAGAAATTGATGTGTTAGATTTCAGCATAGTCTTTGAACTCTGCTTGTCCACATCTGGAAATTTTCACCTTGAGAAAAATTGCAAGGCAGATTTCAGCATAATCCTGGAACTCTGCTTCTGCACATCTGGAAAATGTAAGATAGAGAGAAATTGATGTGGTAGATTTCAGCATAATCTTTGAACTCTGCTTCTGCACATCTGGAGAATGTCAGCTAGAGAGAAAATGCAGAGGCTGATTTCAGCATAATCCTGGAAATCTGCTTCAGCACATCTGAAAAATGTCAGCTAGATAGGAATTTATGTGGTAGATTTCAGCATATTTGAACTCTGCTTCTTCACATCTGGAAAATGTCAGCTAGAAAGAAGTTTATGTGGCAGATTTCAGCATAATGCTGGAACTCTGCTTCTGCACATCTAGAAAATGTAAGCTAGAGAGAAATTGATGTCGTAGATTTCAGTATAATGTTTGAACTCTGCTTCTTCACATCTGGAAAAGTCAGCTAGAGAGAAAATGCAGAGGCAGATTTCAGCATAATCTTTGAACTCTTCTTCTGCACATCTGGAAAATGTCAGCTAGAGAGAAATTGATGTGGTAGATTTCAGTATAATGTTTGAACTCTGCTTCTTCACATCTGGAAAAGTCAGCTAGAGAGAAATTGCAAGACACATTTCAGCATAATCCTGGAACTCTGCTTCTGCACATCTGGCAAATGTCAACTAGAGGGAAAATGCAGAGGCAGATTTCAGCATAATCCTGGAACTCTGCTTCTTCACATCTGGAAAATTTAACTTGGAGACAAAATGCAAGGCAGATTTCAGCATAATCCTTAAACTCTGCTTCTCCACATCTGGAAAATGTCAGCTAGAGAGAAAATGCAGAGGCTGATTTCAGCATAATCCTGGAACTCTGCTTCTGCACATCTGGAAAAGTCAGCTAGAGAGAAATTGCAAGGTAGATTTCAGCATAATCTTTGACCTCTGCTTCTGCACATCTGAAAAATGTCAGCTGGGGAAAATTTATGTGGTATATTTCAGCATAATCTTTGCTCTCTGCTTCTGAACATCTGGAAAATGTCAGCACGAGTATAATTGCAAGGCAGATTTCAGCATAATCCTGGAACTCTGCTTCTGCACATCTGGAAAATGTAAGCTAGAAAATTGATGTGGTAGATTTCAGCATAATCTTTGAACTCTGCTTCTGCACATCTGGAGAATGTCAGCTAGAGAAAAAATGCAGAGGCTGATTTCAGCATAATCCTGGAACTCTGCTTCAGCACATCTGAAAAACGTCAGCTAGAGAGAAATTGATGTGGTAGATTTCAGCATAATCTTTGAACTCAGCTTCTGCACATCTGGAAAATGTAAGATAGAGAGAAATTGATGTGGTAGATTTCAGCATAATCTTTGAACTCTGCTTCTGCACATCTGGAGAATGTCAGCTAGAGAGAAAATGCAGAGGCTGATTTCAGCATAATCCTGGAACTCTGCTTCAGCACATCTGAAAAATGTCAGCTAGATAGGAATTTATGTGGTAGATTTCAGCATAATATTTGAACTCTGCTTCTTCACATCTGGAAAATGTCAGCTAGAGGGAAAATGCAGAGGCAGATTTCAGCATAATCCTGGAACTCTGCTTCTGCACATCTAGAAAATGTCAGCTGGGGAAAATTTATGTGGTATATTTCAGCATAATCTTTGCTCTCTGCTTCTGAACATCTGGAAAATGTCATCTAGAGAATAATTGCAAGGCAGATTTCAGCATAATCCTGGAACTCTGCTTCTGCACATCTGGAAAACGTCAGCTAGAGAGAAATTGACGTGGTAGATTTCAGCATAATCTTTGTACTCTGCTTCTGCATGTCTGGAAAATGTCAGCTACAGAGAAATTGATGTGGTAGATTTCATCATAATCTTTGAACTCAGCTTCTGCACATCTGGAAAATGTAAGATAGAGAGAAATTGATGTGGTAGATTTCAGCATAATCTTTGAACTCTTCCTTGCACATCTGGAGAATGTCAGCTAGAGAGATAATGCAGAGGCTGATTTCAGCATAATCCTGGAACTCTGCTTCTGCACATCTGGAAAATGTCAGCAAGAGAGAAATTGATGTGTTAGATTTCAGCATAGTCTTTGAACTCTGCTTGTCCACATCTGGAAATTTTCACCTTGAGAAAAATTGCAAGGCAGATTTCAGCATAATCCTGGAACTCTGCTTCTGCACATCTGGAAAATGTAAGATAGAGAGAAATTGATGTGGTAGATTTCAGCATAATCTTTGAACTCTGCTTCTGCACATCTGGAGAATGTCAGCTAGAGAGAAAATGCAGAGGCTGATTTCAGCATAATCCTGGAAATCTGCTTCAGCACATCTGAAAAATGTCAGCTAGATAGGAATTTATGTGGTAGATTTCAGCATATTTGAACTCTGCTTCTTCACATCTGGAAAATGTCAGCTAGAAAGAAGTTTATGTGGCAGATTTCAGCATAATGCTGGAACTCTGCTTCTGCACATCTAGAAAATGTAAGTTAGAGAGAAATTGATGTCGTAGATTTCAGTATAATGTTTGAACTCTGCTTCTTCACATCTGGAAAAGTCAGCTAGAGAGAAAATGCAGAGGCAGATTTCAGCATAATCTTTGAACTCTTCTTCTGCACATCTGGAAAATGTCAGCTAGAGAGAAATTGATGTGGTAGATTTCAGTATAATGTTTGAACTCTGCTTCTTCACATCTGGAAAAGTCAGCTAGAGAGAAATTGCAAGACACATTTCAGCATAATCCTGGAACTCTGCTTCTGCACATCTGGCAAATGTCAACTAGAGGGAAAATGCAGAGGCAGATTTCAGCATAATCCTGGAACACTGCTTCTTCACATCTGGAAAATTTAACTTGGAGACAAAATGCAAGGCAGATTTCAGCATAATCCTTAAACTCTGCTTCTCCACATCTGGAAAATGTCAGCTAGAGAGAAAATGCAGAGGCTGATTTCAGCATAATCCTGGAACTCTGCTTCTGCACATCTGGAAAAGTCAGCTAGAGAGAAATTGCAAGGTAGATTTCAGCATACACCTGGAACTCTGCTTCTGTAAATCTGGAAAATGTCAGCTTGAGAGAAATTGATATGGTAGATTTCAGCATAATATTTGAAGTCTGCTTCTGCACATCTGGAAAATGTCAGCTAGAGAGAAGTTTATGTGGCAGATTTCAGCATAATGCTGGAACTCTGCTTCTGCACATCTAGAAAATGTAAGCTAGAGAGAAATTGATGTCGTAGATTTCAGCATAATCTTGGAACTCTGCTTCCACACATCTAGAAAATGTCAGCTAGAAAGAAAATGCAGAGGCAGATTTCAGCATAATCTTTGAACTCTGCTTCCGCACATCTGGAAAATGTCAGCTAGAGGGAAAATGCAGAGGCAGATTTCAGCATAATCCTGGAACTCTGCTTCTGCACATCTGGAAAATGTCAGCAAGAGAGAAATTGATGTGTTAGATTTCAGCATAGTCTTTGAACTCTGCTTGTCCACATCTGGAAATTTTCACCTTGAGAAAAATTGCAAGGCAGATTTCAGCATAATCCTGGAACTCTGCTTCTGCACATCTGGAAAATGTCAGCTAGAGAGAAATTGATGTGGTAGATTTCAGCATAATCTTTGAACTCAGCTTCTGCACATCTGGAAAATGTAAGATAGAGAGAAATTGATGTGGTAGATTTCAGCATAATCTTTGAACTCTGCTTCTGCAATCTGGAAAATGTCAGCTAGAGGGGAAATGCAGAGGCAGATTTCAGCATAATGCTGGAACTCTGCTTCTGCACATCTAGAAAATGTCAGCTAGATAGGAATTTATGTGGTAGATTTCAGCATAATATTTGAACTCTGCTTCTTCACACCTGGAAAATTTAACTTGGAGACAAAATGCAAGGCAGATTTCAGCATAATCCTTAAACTCTGCTTCTCCACATCTGGAAAATGTCAGCTAGAGAGAAAATGCAGAGGCTGATTTCAGCATAATCCTGGAACTCTGTTTCTGCACATCTGGCAAATGTTAGCTAGAGAGAAATTGATGTGGTAGATTTCAGCATAATGTTTGAACTCTGCTTCTGCACATCTGGAAAAGTCAGCTAGAGAGAAATTGCAAGGTAGATTTCAGCATACACCTGGAACTCTGCTTCTGTAAATCTGGAAAATGTCAGCTTGAGAGAAATTGATGTGGTAGATTTCAGCATAATCTTTGAACTCAGCTTCTGCAGATCTGGAAAATGTAAGATAGAGAGAAATTGATGAGGTAGATTTCAGCATAATCTTTGAACTCTGCTTCTGCACATCTGGAGAATGTCAGCTAGAGAGAAAATGCAGAGGCTGATTTCAGCATAATCCTGGAACTCTGCTTCAGCACATCTGAAATATGTCAGCTAGATAGGAATTTATGTGGTAGATTTCAGCATAATATTTGAACTCTGCTTCTTCACATCTGGAAAATGTCAGCTAGAGGGAAAATGCAGAGGCAGATTTCAGCATAATCCTGGAACTCTGCTTCTGCACATCTGGAAAATGTAAGATAGAGAGAAATTGATGTGGTAGATTTCAGCATAATCTTTGAACTCTGCTTCTGCACATCTGGAAAATGTCAGCTAGAGAGAAGTTTATGTGGCAGATTTCAGCATAATGCTGGAACTCTGCTTCTGCACATCTAGAAAATGTAAGCTAGAGAGAAATTGATGTCGTAGATTTCAGCATAATCTTGGAACTCTGCTTCCACACATCTAGAAAATGTCAGCTAGAAAGAAAATGCAGAGGCAGATTTCAGCATAATCTTTGAACTCTGCTTCTGCACATCTGGAAAATGTCAGCTAGAGGGGAAATGCAGAGGCAGATTTCAGCATAATCCTGGAACTCTGCTTCTGCACATCTGGAAAATGTAAACTAGAGAGAAATTGATGTGGTAGATTTCAGCATAATCTTTGACCTCTGCTTCTGCACATCTGGAAAATGTCAGCTGGGGAAAATTTATGTGGTATATTTCAGCATAATCTTTGCTCTCTGCTTCTGAACATCTGGAAAATGTCAGCACGAGTATAATTGCAAGGCAGATTTCAGCATAATCCTGGAACTCTGCTTCTGCACATCTGGAAAATGTAAGCTAGAAAATTGATGTGGTAGATTTCAGCATAATCTTTGAACTCTGCTTCTGCACATCTGGAGAATGTCAGCTAGAGAAAAAATGCAGAGGCTGATTTCAGCATAATCCTGGAACTCTGCTTCAGCACATCTGAAAAACGTCAGCTAGAGAGAAATTGATGTGGTAGATTTCAGCATAATCTTTGAACTCAGCTTCTGCACATCTGGAAAATGTAAGATAGAGAGAAATTGATGAGGTAGATTTCAGCATAATATTTGAACTCTGCTTCTTCACATCTGGAAAATGTCAGCTAGAGGGAAAATGCAGAGGCAGATTTCAGCATAATCCTGGAACTCTGCTTCTGCACATCTAGAAAATGTCAGCTGGGGAAAATTTATGTGGTATATTTCAGCATAATCTTTGCTCTCTGCTTCTGAACATCTGGAAAATGTCATCTAGAGAATAATTGCAAGGCAGATTTCAGCATAATCCTGGAACTCTGCTTCTGCACATCTGGAAAACGTCAGCTAGAGAGAAATTGACGTGGTAGATTTCAGCATAATCTTTGTACTCTGCTTCTGCATGTCTGGAAAATGTCAGCTACAGAGAAATTGATGTGGTAGATTTCATCATAATCTTTGAACTCAGCTTCTGCACATCTGGAAAATGTAAGATAGAGAGAAATTGATGTGGTAGATTTCAGCATAATCTTTGAACTCTTCCTTGCACATCTGGAGAATGTCAGCTAGAGAGAAAATGCAGAGGCTGATTTCAGCATAATCCTGGAACTCTGCTTCTGCACATCTGGAAAATGTCAGCAAGAGAGAAATTGATGTGTTAGATTTCAGCATAGTCTTTGAACTCTGCTTGTCCACATCTGGAAATTTTCACCTTGAGAAAAATTGCAAGGCAGATTTCAGCATAATCCTGGAACTCTGCTTCTGCACATCTGGAAAATGTAAGATAGAGAGAAATTGATGTGGTAGATTTCAGCATAATCTTTGAACTCTGCTTCTGCACATCTGGAGAATGTCAGCTAGAGAGAAAATGCAGAGGCTGATTTCAGCATAATCCTGGAAATCTGCTTCAGCACATCTGAAAAATGTCAGCTAGATAGGAATTTATGTGGTAGATTTCAGCATAATATTTGAACTCTGCTTCTTCACATCTGGAAAATGTCAGCTAGAAAGAAGTTTATGTGGCAGATTTCAGCATAATGCTGGAACTCTGCTTCTGCACATCTAGAAAATGTAAGCTAGAGAGAAATTGATGTCGTAGATTTCAGCATAATCTTGGAACTCTGCTTCCACACATCTAGAAAATGTCAGCTAGAAAGAAAATGCAGAGGCAGATTTCAGCATAATCTTTGAACTCTTCTTCTGCACATCTGGAAAATGTCAGCTAGAGAGAAATTGATGTGGTAGATTTCAGTATAATGTTTGAACTCTGCTTCTTCACATCTGGAAAAGTCAGCTAGAGAGAAATTGCAAGACACATTTCAGCATAATCCTGGAACGCTGCTTCTGCACATCTGGCAAATGTCAACTAGAGGGAAAATGCAGAGGCAGATTTCAGCATAATCCTGGAACTCTGCTTCTTCACATCTGGAAAATTTAACTTGGAGACAAAATGCAAGGCAGATTTCAGCATAATCCTTAAACTCTGCTTCTCCACATCTGGAAAATGTCAGCTAGAGAGAAAATGCAGAGGCTGATTTCAGCATAATCCTGGAACTCTGCTTCTGCACATCTGGCAAATGTTAGCTAGAGAGAAATTGATGTGGTAGATTTCAGCATAATGTTTGAACTCTGCTTCTGCACATCTGGAAAAGTCAGCTAGAGAGAAATTGCAAGGTAGATTTCAGCATACACCTGGAACTCTGCTTCTGTAAATCTGGAAAATGTCAGCTTGAGAGAAATTGATATGGTAGATTTCAGCATAATATTTGAAGTCTGCTTCTGCACATCTGGAAAATGTCAGCTAGAGAGAAGTTTATGTGGCAGATTTCAGCATAATGCTGGAACTCTGCTTCTGCACATCTAGAAAATGTAAGCTAGAGAGAAATTGATGTCGTAGATTTCAGCATAATCTTGGAACTCTGCTTCCACACATCTAGAAAATGTCAGCTAGAAAGAAAATGCAGAGGCAGATTTCAGCATAATCTTTGAACTCTGCTTCTGCACATCTGGAAAATGTCAGCTAGAGGGGAAATGCAGAGGCAGATTTCAGCATAATACTGGAACTCTGCTTGTGCACATCTGGAAAATGTAAACTAGAGAGAAATTGATGTGGTAGATTTCAGCATAATCTTTGACCTCTGCTTCTGCACATCTGGAAAATGTCAGCTGGGGAAAATTTATGTGGTATATTTCAGCATAATCTTTGCTCTCTGCTTCTGAACATCTGGAAAATGTCAGCACGAGTATAATTGCAAGGCAGATTTCAGCATAATCTTGGAACTCTGCTTCCACACATCTAGAAAATGTCAGCTAGAAAGAAAATGCAGAGGCAGATTTCAGCATAATCTTTGAACTCTTCTTCTGCACATCTGGAAAATGTCAGCTAGAGAGAAATTGATGTGGTAGATTTCAGTATAATGTTTGAACTCTGCTTCTTCACATCTGGAAAAGTCAGCTAGAGAGAAATTGCAAGACACATTTCAGCATAATCCTGGAACGCTGCTTCTGCACATCTGGCAAATGTCAACTAGAGGGAAAATGCAGAGGCAGATTTCAGCATAATCCTGGACCTCTGCTTCTTCACATCTGGAAAATTTAACTTGGAGACAAAATGCAAGGCAGATTTCAGCATAATCCTTAAACTCTGCTTCTCCACATCTGGAAAATGTCAGCAAGAGAGAAAATGCAGAGGCTGATTTCAGCATAATCCTGGAACTCTGCTTCTGCACATCTGGCAAATGTTAGCTAGAGAGAAATTGATGTGGTAGATTTCAGCATAATGTTTGAACTCTGCTTCTGCACATCTGGAAAAGTCAGTTAGAGAGAAATTGCAAGGTAGATTTCAGCATACACCTGGAACTCTGCTTCTGTAAATCTGGAAAATGTCAGCTTGAGAGAAATTGATATGGTAGATTTCAGCATAATATTTGAAGTCTGCTTCTGCACATCTGGAAAATGTCAGCTAGAGAGAGGTTTATGTGGCAGATTTCAGCATAATGCTGGAACTCTGCTTCTGCACATCTAGAAAATGTAAGCTAGAGAGAAATTGATGTCGTAGATTTCAGCATAATCTTGGAACTCTGCTTCCACACATCTAGAAAATGTCAGCTAGAAAGAAAATGCAGAGGCAGATTTCAGTATAATCTTTGAACTCTGCTTCTGCACATCTGGAAAATGTCAGCTAGAGGGGAAATGCAGAGGCAGATTTCAGCATAATACTGGAACTCTGCTTGTGCACATCTGGAAAATGTAAACTAGAGAGAAATTGATGTGGTAGATTTCAGCATAATCTTTGACCTCTGCTTCTGCACATCTGGAAAATGTCAGCTGGGGAAAATTTATGTGGTATATTTCAGCATAATCTTTGCTCTCTGCTTCTGAACATCTGGAAAATGTCAGCACGAGTATAATTGCAAGGCAGATTTCAGCATAATCCTGGAACTCTGCTTCTGCACATCTGGAAAATGTAAGCTAGAAAATTGATGTGGTAGATTTCAGCATAATCTTTGAACTCTGCTTCTGCACATCTGGAGAATGTCAGCTAGAGAAAAAATGCAGAGGCTGATTTCAGCATAATCCTGGAACTCTGCTTCAGCACATCTGAAAAACGTCAGCTAGAGAGAAATTGATGTGGTAGATTTCAGCATAATCTTTGAACTCAGCTTCTGCACATCTGGAAAATGTAAGATAGAGAGAAATTGATGTGGTAGATTTCAGCATAATCTTTGAACTCTGCTTCTGCACATCTGGAGAATGTTAGCTAGAGAGAAAATGCAGAGGCTGATTTCAGCATAATCCTGGAACTCTGCTTCAGCACATCTGAAAAATGTCAGCTAGATAGGAATTTATGTGGTAGATTTCAGCATAATATTTGAACTCTGCTTCTTCACATCTGGAAAATGTCAGCTAGAGGGAAAATGCAGAGGCAGATTTCAGCATAATCCTGGAACTCTGCTTCTGCACATCTAGAAAATGTCAGCTGGGGAAAATTTATGTGGTATATTTCAGCATAATCTTTGCTCTCTGCTTCTGAACATCTGGAAAATGTCATCTAGAGAATAATTGCAAGGCAGATTTCAGCATAATCCTGGAACTCTGCTTCTGCACATCTGGAAAATGTCAGCAAGAGAGAAATTGATGTTTTAGATTTCAGCATAGTCTTTGAACTCTGCTTGTCCACATCTGGAAATTTTCACCTTGAGAAAAATTGCAAGGCAGATTTCAGCATAATCCTGGAACTCTGCTTCTGATAATCTGGAAAATGTCAGCTAGAAAGAAATTGATGTAGATTTCAGCATAATCCTGGAACTCTGCTTCTGCACATCTGGAAAAGTCAGCTAGAGATAAATTGATGTTGTAGATTTCAGCATAATCGTGGAACTCTGCTTCTGTACGTTTGGAAAATGTCAGCTAGAGAAAACTTGCAAGGCATATTTCAGCATAATCCTGGAACTCTGCTTCTGCACATCTGGAAAATGTCAGCAAGAGAGAAATTGATGTGTTAGATTTTGGCATAGTCTTTGAACTCTGCTTGTCCACATCTGGAAATTTTCACCTTGAGAAAAATTGCCAGGCAGATTTCAGCATAATCCTGGAACTCTGCTTCTGCACATCTGGAAAATGTCAGCTAGAGGGAAAATGCAGAGGCAGATTTCAGCATAATCCTGGAACTCTGCTTCTGCACATCTGGAAAATGTAAGATAGAGAGAAATTGATGTGGTAGATTTCAGCATAATCTTTGAACTCTGCTTCTGCACATCTGGAGAATGTCAGCTAGAGAGAAAATGCAGAGGCTTATTTCAGCATAATCCTGGAACTCTGCTTCAGCACATCTGAAAAATGTCAGCTAGATAGGAATTTATGTGGTAGATTTCAGCATAATATTTGAACTCTGCTTCTTCACATCTGGAAAATGTCAGCTAGAGGGAAAATGCAGAGGCAGATTTCAGCATAATCCTGGAACTCTGCTTCTGCACATCTAGAAAATGTCAGCTGGGGAAAATTTATGTGGTATATTTCAGCATAATCTTTGCTCTCTGCTTCTGAACATCTGGGAAATGTCATCTAGAGAATAATTGCAAGGCAGATTTCAGCGTAATCCTGGAACTCTGCTTCTGCACATCTGGAAAATGTAAGATAGAGAGAAATTGATGTGGTAGATTTCAGCATAATCTTTGAACTCTGCTTCTGCACATCTGGAGAATGTCAGCTAGAGAGAAAATGCAGAGGCTGATTTCAGCATAATCCTGGAACTCTGCTTCAGCACATCTGAAAAACGTCAGCTAGAGAGAAATTGACGTGGTAGATTTCAGCATAATCTTTGTACTCTGCTTCTGCATGTCTGGAAAATGTCAGCTACAGAGAAATTGATGTGGTAGATTTCATCATAATCTTTGAACTCAGCTTCTGCAAATCTGGAAAATGTAAGATAGAGAGAAATTGATGTGGTAGATTTCAGCATAATCTTTGAACTCTTCCTTGCACATCTGGAGAATGTCAGCTAGAGAGAAAATGCAGAGGCTGATTTCAGCATAATCCTGGAACTCTGCTTCTGCACATCTGGAAAATGTCAGCAAGAGAGAAATTGATGTGTTAGATTTCAGCATAGTCTTTGAACTCTGCTTGTCCACATCTGGAAATTTTCACCTTGAGAAAAATTGCAAGGCAGATTTCAGCATAATCCTGGAACTCTGCTTCTGCACATCTGGAAAATGTCAGCTAGAAAGAAATTGATGTAGATTTCAGCATAATCCTGGAACTCTGCTTCTGCACATCTGGAAAAGTCAGCTAGAGATAAATTGATGTTGTAGATTTCAGCATAATCGTGGAACTCTGCTTCTGTACGTTTGGAAAATGTCAGCTAGAGAAAACTTGCAAGGCATATTTCAGCATAAACCTGGAACTCTGCTTCTGCACATCTGGAAAATGTCAGCAAGAGAGAAATTGATGTGTTAGATTTCGGCATAGTCTTTGAACTCTGCTTGTCCACATCTGGAAATTTTCACCTTGAGAAAAATTGCCAGGCAGATTTCAGCATAATCCTGGAACTCTGCTTCTGCACATCTGGAAAATGTCAGCTAGAGGGAAAATGCAGAGGCAGATTTCAGCATAATCCTGGAACTCTGCTTCTGCACATCTGGAAAATGTAAGATAGAGAGAAATTGATGTGGTAGATTTCAGCATAATCTTTGAACTCTGCTTCTGCACATCTGGAGAATGTCAGCTAGAGAGAAAATGCAGAGGCTTATTTCAGCATAATCCTGGAACTCTGCTTCAGCACATCTGAAAAATGTCAGCTAGATAGGAATTTATGTGGTAGATTTCAGCATAATATTTGAACTCTGCTTCTTCACATCTGGAAAATGTCAGCTAGAGGGAAAATGCAGAGGCAGATTTCAGCATAATCCTGGAACTCTGCTTCTGCACATCTAGAAAATGTCAGCTGGGGAAAATTTATGTGGTATATTTCAGCATAATCTTTGCTCTCTGCTTCTGAACATCTGGAAAATGTCATCTAGAGAATAATTGCAAGGCAGATTTCAGCATAATCCTGGAACTCTGCTTCTGCACATCTGGAAAATGTAAGATAGAGAGAAATTGATGTGGTAGATTTCAGCATAATCTTTGAACTCTGCTTCTGCACATCTGGAGAATGTCAGCTAGAGAGAAAATGCAGAGGCTGATTTCAGCATAATCCTGGAACTCTGCTTCAGCACATCTGAAAAACGTCAGCTAGAGAGAAATTGACGTGGTAGATTTCAGCATAATCTTTGTACTCTGCTTCTGCATGTCTGGAAAATGTCAGCTACAGAGAAATTGATGTGGTAGATTTCATCATAATCTTTGAACTCAGCTTCTGCACATCTGGAAAATGTAAGATAGAGAGAAATTGATGTGGTAGATTTCAGCATAATCTTTGAACTCTTCCTTGCACATCTGGAGAATGTCAGCTAGAGAGAAAATGCAGAGGCTGATTTCAGCATAATCCTGGAACTCTGCTTCTGCACATCTGGAAAATGTCAGCAAGAGAGAAATTGAAGTGTTAGATTTCAGCATAGTCTTTGAACTCTGCTTGTCCACATCTGGAAATTTTCACCTTGAGAAAAATTGCAAGGCAGATTTCAGCATAATCCTGGAACTCTGCTTCTGCACATCTGGAAAATGTAAGATAGAGAGAAATTGATGTGGTAGATTTCAGCATAATCTTTGAACTCTGCTTCTGCACATCTGGAGAATGTCAGCTAGAGAGAAAATGCAGAGGCTGGTTTCAGCATAATCCTGGAAATCTGCTTCAGCACATCTGAAATATGTCAGCTAGATAGGAATTTATGTGGTAGATTTCAGCATAATAATTGAACTCTGCTTCTTCACATCTGGAAAATGTCAGCTAGAAAGAAGTTTATGTGGCAGATTTCAGCATAATGCTGGAACTCTGCTTCTGCACATCTAGAAAATGTAAGCTAGAGAGAAATTGATGTCGTAGATTTCAGCATAATCTTGGAACTCTGCTTCCACACATCTAGAAAATGTCAGCTAGAAAGAAAATGCAGAGGCAGATTTCAGCATAATCTTTGAACTCTTCTTCTGCACATCTGGAAAATGTCAGCTAGAGAGAAATTGATGTGGTAGATTTCAGCATAATGTTTGAACTCTGCTTCTGCACATCTGGAAAAGTCAGCTAGAGAGAAATTGCAAGGTAGATTTCAGCATACACCTGGAACTCTGCTTCTGTAAATCTGGAAAATGTCAGCTTGAGAGAAATTGATATGGTAGATTTCAGCATAATATTTGAAGTCTGCTTCTGCACATCTGGAAAATGTCAGCTAGAGAGAAGTTTATGTGGCAGATTTCAGCATAATGCTGGAACTCTGCTTCTGCACATCTAGAAAATGTAAGCTAGAGAGAAATTGATGTCGTAGATTTCAGCATAATCTTGGAACTCTGCTTCCACACATCTAGAAAATGTCAGCTAGAAAGAAAATGCAGAGGCAGATTTCAGCATAATCTTTGAACTCTGCTTCCGCACATCTGGAAAATGTCAGCTAGAGGGGAAATGCAGAGGCAGATTTCAGCATAATACTGGAACTCTGCTTGTGCACATCTGGAAAATGTAAACTAGAGAGAAATTGATGTGGTAGATTTCAGCATAATCTTTGACCTCTGCTTCTGCACATCTGGAAAATGTCAGCTGGGGAAAATTTATGTGGTATATTTCAGCATAATCTTTGCTCTCTGCTTCTGAACATCTGGAAAATGTCAGCACGAGTATAATTGCAAGGCAGATTTCAGCATAATCCTGGAACTCTGCTTCTGCACATCTGGAAAATGTAAGCTAGAAAATTGATGTGGTAGATTTCAGCATAATCTTTGAACTCTGCTTCCGCACATCTGGAAAATGTCAGCAAGAGAGAAATTGAAGTGTTAGATTTCAGCATAGTCTTTGAACTCTGCTTGTCCACATCTGGAAATTTTCACCTTGAGAAAAATTGCAAGGCAGATTTCAGCATAATCCTGGAACTCTGCTTCTGCACATCTGGAAAATGTAAGATAGAGAGAAATTGATGTGGTAGATTTCAGCATAATCTTTGAACTCTGCTTCTGCACATCTGGAGAATGTCAGCTAGAGAGAAAATGCAGAGGCTGGTTTCAGCATAATCCTGGAAATCTGCTTCAGCACATCTGAAATATGTCAGCTAGATAGGAATTTATGTGGTAGATTTCAGCATAATAATTGAACTCTGCTTCTTCACATCTGGAAAATGTCAGCTAGAAAGAAGTTTATGTGGCAGATTTCAGCATAATGCTGGAACTCTGCTTCTGCACATCTAGAAAATGTAAGCTAGAGAGAAATTGATGTCGTAGATTTCAGCATAATCTTGGAACTCTGCTTCCACACATCTAGAAAATGTCAGCTAGAAAGAAAATGCAGAGGCAGATTTCAGCATAATCTTTGAACTCTTCTTCTGCACATCTGGAAAATGTCAGCTAGAGAGAAATTGATGTGGTAGATTTCAGCATAATGTTTGAACTCTGCTTCTGCACATCTGGAAAAGTCAGCTAGAGAGAAATTGCAAGGTAGATTTCAGCATACACCTGGAACTCTGCTTCTGTAAATCTGGAAAATGTCAGCTTGAGAGAAATTGATATGGTAGATTTCAGCATAATATTTGAAGTCTGCTTCTGCACATCTGGAAAATGTCAGCTAGAGAGAAGTTTATGTGGCAGATTTCAGCATAATGCTGGAACTCTGCTTCTGCACATCTAGAAAATGTAAGCTAGAGAGAAATTGATGTCGTAGATTTCAGCATAATCTTGGAACTCTGCTTCCACACATCTAGAAAATGTCAGCTAGAAAGAAAATGCAGAGGCAGATTTCAGCATAATCTTTGAACTCTGCTTCCGCACATCTGGAAAATGTCAGCTAGAGGGGAAATGCAGAGGCAGATTTCAGCATAATACTGGAACTCTGCTTGTGCACATCTGGAAAATGTAAACTAGAGAGAAATTGATGTGGTAGATTTCGGCATAATCTTTGACCTCTGCTTCTGCACATCTGGAAAATGTCAGCTGGGGAAAATTTATGTGGTATATTTCAGCATAATCTTTGCTCTCTGCTTCTGAACATCTGGAAAATGTCAGCACGAGTATAATTGCAAGGCAGATTTCAGCATAATCCTGGAACTCTGCTTCTGCACATCTGGAAAATGTAAGCTAGAAAATTGATGTGGTAGATTTCAGCATAATCTTTGAACTCTGCTTCCGCACATCTGGAAAATGTCAGCTAGAGGGAAAATGCAGAGGCAGATTTCAGCATAATCCTGGAACTCTGCTTCTGCACATCTGGAAAATGTCAGCAAGAGAGAAATTGATGTGTTAGATTTCAGCATAGTCTTTGAACTCTGCTTGTCCACATCTGGAAATTTTCACCTTGAGAAAAATTGCAAGGCAGATTTCAGCATAATCCTGGAACTCTGCTTCTGCACATCTGGAAAATGTCAGCTAGAGAGAAATTGATGTGGTAGATTTCAGCATAATCTTTGAACTCAGCTTCTGCACATCTGGAAAATGTAAGATAGAGAGAAATTGATGTGGTAGATTTCAGCATAATCTTTGAACTCTGCTTCTGCACATCTGGAGAATGTCAGCTAGATAGAAAATGCAGAGGCTGATTTCAGCATAATACTGGAACTCTGCTTCAGCACATCTGAAAAATGTCAGCTAGATAGGAATTTATGTGGTAGATTTCAGCATAATATTTGAACTCTGCTTCTTCACATCTAGAAAATGTCAGCTAGAGAGAAGTTTATGTGGCAGATTTCAGCATAATGCTGGAACTCTGCTTCAGCACATCTGAAAAACGTCAGCTAGAGAGAAATTGATGTGGTAGATTTCAGCATAATCTTTGTACTCTGCTTCTGCATGTCTGGAAAATGTCAGCTAGAGAGAAAATGCAGAGGCTGATTTCAGCATAATCCTGGAACTCTGTTTCTGCACATCTGGCAAATGTTAGCTAGAGAGAAATTGATGTGGTAGATTTCAGCATAATGTTTGAACTCTGCTTCTGCACGTCTGGAAAAGTCAGCTAGAGAGAAATTGCAAGGTAGATTTCAGCATACACCTGGAACTCTGCTTCTGTAAATCTGGAAAATGTCAGCTTGAGAGAAATTGATATGGTAGATTTCAGCATAATATTTGAAGTCTGCTTCTGCACATCTGGAAAATGTCAGCTAGAGAGAAGTTTATGTGGCAGATTTCAGCATAATGCTGGAACTCTGCTTCTGCACATCTAGAAAATGTAAGCTAGAGAGAAATTGATGTCGTAGATTTCAGCATAATCTTGGAACTCTGCTTCCACACATCTAGAAAATGTCAGCTAGAAAGAAAATGCAGAGGCAGATTTCAGCATAATCTTTGAACTCTTCTTCTGCACATCTGGAAAATGTCAGCTAGAGGGGAAATGCAGAGGCAGATTTCAGCATAATACTGGAACTCTGTTTGTGCACATCTGGAAAATGTAAACTAGAGAGAAATTGATGTGGTAGATTTCAGCATAATCGTTGCTCTCTGCTTCTGAACATCTGGAAAATGTCAGCATGAGTATAATTGCAAGGCAGATTTCAGCATAATCCTGGAACTCTGCTTCTGCACATCTGGAAAATGTAAGCTAGAAAATTGATGTGGTAGATTTCAGCATAATCTTTGAACTCTGCTTCTGCACATCTGGAGAATGTCAGCTAGAGAAAAAATGCAGAGGCTGACTTCAGCATAATCCTGGAACTCTGCTTCAGCACATCTGAAAAACGTCAGCTAGAGAGAAATTGATGTGGTAGATTTCAGCATAATCTTTGAACTCAGCTTCTGCACATCTGGAAAATGTAAGATAGAGAGAAATTGATGTGGTAGATTTCAGCATAATCTTTGAACTCTGCTTCTGCACATCTGGAGAATGTCAGCTAGAGAGAAAATGCAGAGGCTGATTTCAGCATAATCCTGGAACTCTGCTTCAGCACATCTGAAAAATGTCAGCTAAATAGGAATTTATGTGGTAGATTTCAGCATAATATTTGAACTCTGCTTCTTCACATCTGGAAAATGTCAGCTAGAGGGAAAATGCAGAGGCAGATTTCAGCATAATCCTGGAACTCTGCTTCTGCACATCTAGAAAATGTCAGCTGGGGAAAATTTATGTGGTATATTTCAGCATAATCTTTGCTCTCTGCTTCTGAACATCTGGAAAATGTCATCTAGAGAATAATTGCAAGGCAGATTTCAGCATAATCCTGGAACTCTGCTTCTGCACATCTGGAAAATGTCAGCTAGAAAATTGATGTGGTAGATTTCAGCATAATCTTTGAACTCTGCTTCTGCACATCTGGAAAATGTCAGCTAGAGGGAAAATGCAGAGGCAGATTTCAGCATAATCCTGGAACTCTGCTTCTGCACATCTGGAAAATGTCAGCAAGAGAGAAATTGATGTGTTAGATTTCAGCATAGTCTTTGAACTCTGCTTGTCCACATCTGGAAATTTTCACCTTGAGAAAAATTGCAAGGCAGATTTCAGCATAATCCTGGAACTCTGCTTCTGAGAATCTGGAAAATGTCAGCTAGAAAGAAATTGATGTAGATTTCAGCATAATCCTGGAACTCTGCTTCTGCACATCTGGAAAAGTCAGCTAGAGATAAATTGATGTTGTAGATTTCAGCATAATCGTGGAACTCTGCTTCTGTACGTTTGGAAAATGTCAGCTAGAGAAAACTTGCAAGGCATATTTCAGCATAATCCTGGAACTCTGCTTCTGCACATCTGGAAAATGTCAGCAAGAGAGAAATTGATGTGTTAGATTTCAGCATAGTCTTTGAACTCTGCTTGTCCACATCTGGAAATTTTCACCTTCGGGGGCGGGGCCATGGCGGAGCGAAGCTGAGAGGCAAACCGCTGCAACTTAGCTCGACTTTCTTCGCTCAGACTGCCGAAAATTCGCAGCGTGGAGCCTCGAAGGGGTTAGCGCGAGGAAGGGGAACATCGGGCGAGACGGGAGGAGGTGCAAACCCCCGCCGAAGCAGATGGAAGCCCCAAATTTGAGCGAAGAAGAAACCAGCAAACCACGCTGGTCCAGAGGCATGGCCGCCTGAGCATACAGCAAGGAAGGAGAGAGATAGAGGAACGGCAAAATATTGGTGAATCATTGGAAACATCGGATCAAATTGGATTACAATTTTTGATTTTCGGAGAACATTCTAAAATAGAAGAGAACGATCGGCACCCTCGAAGGACAATTGAGCCTCCAAAAAAAAGAACTTAGCGGCGCCTTAGCGGAAAGGAGCGAAAGGCGAGACGAATAAAACAAAATTAACAGACTGCTTTAAAGGGATACGATCCAAAAGAGCTACAGATCTACGGGACCACGGGAAAAACAGTTGAGAGTGGAAAAAGGAACTTACGAGAAGATCACATTAGAAATACTATGAAATAAAAGGAGGAGGGGGGGGGAAAGGGAGAAAGAACAGTGACAAAGCAATCTTCCTGAACGCAGACATCTTGTATAGATTGTAAAACAGAAATAGAAGATTGAAGACTCCTTCCCAAAAAGACACTTGTAAGATATAATATACGATACCAGATCAACTTGAAATTGAAAACTTTGATTTATATATTGATTTAGTAATATTGATTTAGTAATATACTGATATTTAAACTTTAACATATAGTTATCAAAATTATTAAAGTTAAAAATAGTAATACGTGGATACCTAAATAATTAACTATCACTGTTATTATTATATATTAGTTTTCTTTTTTACGGAAAGTAAGAAATAAGATTCTTAAAGATATTAATAACAATTTATATTATGATACTGAATTAAGTGAACTTATATATTTATATAGATATTTTTTTTCTCTCTTCTCTTCTTTTTTCTTTTCCTATGATTACTGAATACTAAACTATTTAGACTGTTTAGATTGTGAACTTACAAAGATAGAAATTGTTAGTAAATATTTTTGATAAGATAAGTTAAAAAAAAAGAAGGGGAGGGAATATAATAACAATAACAATAATAATAAGCTCTTGACAGTTTTTTTTTTCAAAAACAGAAAATTGACGTTCAAATGATTAACAATTAATCCTTCTTTCTTATCTCCCTATCTCAAAATACGAATAATATTCTCCAATACTTTCCTTTATTGTACCTTAATGAATTTCTGACCTCCCTTGGATTTTCTTAAACTCTAGAATCCTTTACTCCATTTCATACCCCCCTTTCTCACTCTTTAATAGCTAGTTTAATGTTTTACCCTCTACTTCTTACTCTAAGTATACCGATTATAGAGAAAGTATAACGATAAGAAGAGGGAAAAATATATGAAAGTGTGGAATAACTTTTTCAGCAGAGTGATCATGTCAACAACAACTACTGTAACCAAACCAATTAAGAAACCAATCCCAGTAACACCTTCAGCGACAGGGCAAAAACTGATCACAGAAATGGCAACTACTGAAAAACAAGGACAAACACCATCACTACATACCATGCAGGCCACACTAGACAGAATACAAGAATTCATGATGACACAGCAAGAAACAATGGTAAAAATGCAACAAACAATATTTAATAATCAGGAGCAGACTAATGAAAATTTTGAAGAAGTTAAGGGAAACATCAAAAAATTAGATAATAGAATGGAGGTAATTCAGGGAGTAGTAGCAAAACATGAACAACAAATAAAATATTTAGAGGAAAAAACCGACATAACTGATAAAAAAATAGAGGAAACGGAAGAATCACTAAAAACCAAAAACAAAGAATTGGAAGGGGCCATTGTCCTTCTCGAAATGGAGAAATCAGCATTCTACCTTAGGTTCCAAAATATACCAGAGGTGAAAGAGGAGGAGTTGCGTGATCAGGTAGCAGAAATACTAGCAGAAGCTCTACAGGTAGAAAAAGAAGAAATAAATAGACATATAGATGAAATTTACAGAGTACAAACAAACTTTGCCAAAAGACACAAGTTACCCAGGGAGGTACATGTACGATTCACAAAAAAAGCAATAAGAGATGAAATCTATAAAACTACGAGAACAGAACAAATACTACATAAGGAAAGAGAAATTAATGTATTAAAACAAATTCCCAAACGAATAAGAGAAAAGAGAAGGGACCTACAATACTGCACTGCAAAACTAATAAGACAAGAAATTCCTTTTAGATGGTTGATTCCGGAAGGAATCCTGGTGACTTGGAAAGGGAAAAAAATAAAGATAGAAACAATGGAAGAGGCAGACCAATTTATTGAAACATATTTAGAAAAAGAAGGAGAGAGCAGTGTAGAGGGTGAGGGACAAAGTCAGGAAGAAAAAGAAATGTTGGAAGAAATGGAGAGAATGAAAAGACAAGAGAGAGAGGGAGATAAGAGAATGAAAACAAAAGAAATAAGAACTGTGAGACAAACAAGAGCAACAAGTAAAAAATAAAATGCAAAATCAAATCAAAATATTTTCAGTTAACATAAATGGAATCAATTCACCAATAAAAAGAAGACAAATACTCAATAGACTACAGAAACAAGGTTCAGATATCACATGTTTACAAGAAGTTCACATTAAAAAAGAAGAGTATAAGTTATTACAGCAGCCCAAGATAGGTAATCTTTTCACATCCTTAGCTGACTCAAGGAAAAAAGGAATAGCACTATATATCAAAAACTGGTTAAGCCCCAAACAAATATATAGAGACACAGAAGGAAGAATACTTATGGTAGAAATCACAATTGATAAAACTAAAATATTATTAATAGCCATATACGCTCCTAATAATGGACAAAAAGAATTCTATACTAAATTATATCAACAAATTATAAAATTAGAGAGAGAAAACATCTGTATAATTGGTGACTTCAATGCAGTAGTAGATGCCAAAGAAGATTATAAATCGGGATCAAAAAAAAATTCTGAAAGAAAAATTTTACCCAAAAATTTCTTTGAAATCGTGAATGAATTTAAAATAAAAGATATATGGAGAGAAAGACACCAGAAACAAAACCAATATACATACTTTTCAAACCCACATCAATCCTGTTCCAGACTTGATATGGCCTGGTCAAATATAGAACCAATTATTAAAATAGAGAGTGTAGAAATAGAACCAAATACGTGGGCGGACCACAATCCCATAGTAATTACAATGAGAGGAATAAATAAGACAAGAAGGAGATGGATGATGAACCAGAAAATAATAAAAGAAAAAGAATTTAAACAATATATGGAGAAAGAACTAACTTTCTTTCTACAGGAGAATTGGAACGAAGATACATCTATACAAAACATTTGGGACACTATGAAAGCATATGTAAGAGGACTATCTATTGCTTACTCTATTAAAAAAAATAAAAATAAAAATAAACAGATTAAGGATTTACAAAACAGGATAGGGGAATTAGAACACAAATTACAAGAGACACCACAAGATAAGGAAATAAAAGAAGAAAAGGAATTAATTAAACACAAAATAAACCTGATAACACAAGAAGAAATCGCATTAAAAATTAAGTCAGCCAAACAGAACCATTTTGAACATGCTAACAAACCAGGTAGATGGCTGGCTTATAAATTAAGAAAAGAAAAGGAAAAAAAAAACAATACAACAACTAGAGGATTCGCTAGGTAAAATGCAGTTGGCAATAGAAGAAAAAAAAGAAATAGCACGAGAATATTATAGAGAACTATACAGCAAAGATACTATACAAATCCAAAATATACAAGACTATTTAAAAAATTCTAGTATAGCGCAATTACCAGAGGATATTAAAAATAAGATGGACGAAGAAATAACACTGATTGAATTAGAAAAAGCAATAAAGAACCAAAAAAATAACAAAACCCCAGGACCGGATGGTATTCCAGCAGAGTATTATAAAGAATTACAAACGATTTTAAAAAGTATACAATTAATTACATACAATGAAGTACTAAAAAAAGGAGCAATTCCAGACTCATGGACAGAGGCACTAATAACAATCATCCCCAAAGACACCAATACGAAACATAAGATCCAGAGTTACAGGCCAATCTCGCTGTTGAACTCAGATTATAAAATCTTTGCCTCCATAATGGCGGAAAGACTTAAAAAAACGCTTACTAAAATTATACACTCAGATCAAAATGGTTTTTTACCAAATAGACATATCAAAAACAATATCAGAACAATTATAAACATTTTAGAATATTACGAGACTCATCCAGGGGAATCCATGGCACTCATATTCCTAGATGCCCAAAAGGCATTTGATAATTTAAACTGGGACTTCATAACAAATCAATTAGATAAAATGAATTTTGGAGAAAACTACATAAGAACAATTAAAGCAATATATTCAAAACAAACTGCAAAAATCCTCATCAATGGAGAAACTACAAAAAATTTTAATATAGAAAAGGGAGTTCGACAAGGCTGTCCTCTCTCCCCTTTATTATTTATATTATCATTGGAATCATTATTACAAAAGGTAAGGGAAAACAAAGAAATAAAAGGACTCAAGATAAAAGAACAGGAATATAAATTGCAGGCATTCGCAGATGACATGGTTTTCAATATAGAAGAACCTCTAGAGGTAGGATCAATTTTACTAAAAGAAATTAATGAATTTGGGAAAGTAGCAGGTCTAAAAATTAACAAACAAAAAACTAAAATAATAACCAAAAATCTGACAGATACACAAAATAAGGAATTAGAAAGGAAATTAGAAATACAAATTGTAAAGAAAATAAAATATTTAGGAATCAACCTGTCAGCGAAATGCACAACAATAAAAGAAGAAAACTATATGGGAATTTTAAAACAAATTGAAAAGAAACTAGATAACTGGAACAAATTACAAATATCTCTAATAGGCAGAATTGCAGCGATTAAAATGTCAATACTACCTCAAATTTTATACTTATTTCAGACTATACCAATCAAATTAGAGAAAAAATATTTTGAAAAATTAAATAAAATACTAACCAAATTTATATGGGCCGGGAAAAAACCAAGAATCAAATTAAAATATTTACAACAAAATAGAAATCAGGGAGGGTTCGGACTGCCAGACTTTGAATTATATTATCAAGCATCTGCTTTAACATGGATAAAGGAATGGATACAAATCAAAAATAGACGCTTACTGGTATTAGAAGGTTATGACTTACATGTAGGGTGGCATGGATTCCTCTGGGATGATAAACATAAAACACACTCATATTTTAAAAGACATAAAATCAGAGACTCCCTATTAGGAATCTGGCTTAGAATCAAAAAACAATATTATACTAAGATACCACCCTGGTTCTCTGGCATGGAAGCCATTACTTACCCAAACACAACAAACCTGGAAAAAATGGTTACATACGAAGAAATACTGGAAGAAGGAGGAGCCTTAAAATCTATATCAAAATTAGAACAGGGAGGAATTAAGATTGACTGGTGGCCATACTTTCAAATTAAGAACAGATTAGAAAACGACAAGAGAAAATATGGAATACAAAAAACTAAATCAGAATTAGATAAAATCTTATTAGACCAGGAACAAAAAGCAATAACTAAAATATATAAATTTCTTCTAAAAAAAAAACACAGAAAGATATAATAAAGGGAAATATGATAAGCTGGACGAAAAATTTTGGACATGAAATACCAATTAATCAATGGGAAAAAATATGGAATCAGAACTACAAAATCACAAAATCAGTCTCATACAAAGAAAATTATTATAAACTATTCTATAGATGGCACCTCCCTCCAGCGAGATTGGCAAGAATGTATAAAAATCTACCACCAAATTGTTGGAGATGTCAGTGTAAAACTGGATCTTATTATCATATGTGGTGGACCTGTCCAAAAATCAAACTCTTCTGGAATAAAATCAAAAACTGGTTAACAGAAATCACACAACAAGACTTAGATATTAAACCGGAAATCTTCTTATTGGGAATCATCAACCAAAAAATGGAAAAAAAACACTACTATATCATTTTACATATACTAACAGCGGCAAGAATAACGATAGCACAAAATTGGAAATTAAATGATATTCCCGAGGAAAGCAGTGTAATCAGAAAAATTTTGGATTGTGCCGAAGCGGATAAGTTAACTATGGAATTGAAAGGAAAGGAAGACTCCGACTATTATGAAATTTGGAATTTATTTTACAATTGGTACGAAAAACGAAAACAAATATCATCAATGTAATAAATGTAAATATAAGTTAAATAAGACACATAGAAATTAGAATAAGGAATTAATAGAGAAAATAGTTATATTATAATAATATATATGTATACTATGATTTTACAAATTTGAAAGTGCCTTATTTCTTATGAACTATTATTATTATTATCAATACTATCATCAATATCACTATCGTTGTACTATTATTAATACTATTGTTAATATTACTATTAACACGATTGATTTATAAAATTTATCACATAAAAGACAAGATAAAAGTTGGAAAATACATAAAAATATATCGCTAACATATACTCGCCGTAGAACAAACTATAGAAATTAACAGCTCTATAGCTGTATGCGTTTTTTATGTTTTGTAAATGTTTATATTGTACTTCTTAATGTCATAATGTTCTTTTTTTTTGTTTTGTGTGTTTGTTTGTTTTTAAATGTAAATAACTTAATAAAAACTATTTTTAAAAAAATTAAAAAAAAAAAAAGAAAAGAGAAAAATTGCCAGGCAGATTTCAGCATAATCCTGGAACTCTGCTTCTGCACATCTGGAAAATGTCAGCTAGAGGGAAAATGCAGAGGCAGATTTCAGCATAATCCTGGAACTCTGCTTCTGCACATCTGGAAAATGTAAGATAGAGAGAAATTGATGTGGTAGATTTCAGCATAATCTTTGAACTCTGCTTCTGCACATCTGGAGAATGTCAGCTAGAGAGAAAATGCAGAGGCTGATTTCAGCATAATCCTGGAACTCTGCTTCAGCACATCTGAAAAATGTCAGCTAGATAGGAATTTATGTGGTAGATTTCAGCATAATATTTGAACTCTGCTTCTTCACATCTGGAAAATGTCAGCTAGAAAGAAGTTTATGTGGCAGATTTCAGCATAATGCTGGAACTCTGCTTCTGCACATCTAGAAAATGTAAGCTAGAGAGAAATTGATGTCGTAGATTTCAGCATAATCTTGGAACTCTGCTTCCACACATCTGGCAAATGTCAGCTAGAGGGAAAATGCAGAGGCAGATTTCAGCATAATCCTGGAACTCTGCTTCTTCACATCTGGAAAATTTAACTTGGAGACAAAATGCAAGGCAAATTTCAGCATAATCCTTAAACTCTGCTTCTCCACATCTGGAAAATGTCAGCTAGAGAGAAAATGCAGAGGCTGATTTCAGCATAATCCTGGAACTCTGCTTCAGCACATCTGAAAAATGTCAGCTAGATAGGAATTTATGTGGTAGATTTCAGCATAATATTTGAACTCTGCTTCTTCACATCTGGAAAATGTCAGCTAGAAAGAAGTTTATGTGGCAGATTTCAGCATAATGCTGGAACTCTGCTTCTGCACATCTAGAAAATGTAAGCTAGAGAGAAATTGCAAGGCACATTTCAGCATAATCCTGGAACTCTGCTTCTGCACATCTGGCAAATGTCAGCTAGAGGGAAAATGCAGAGGCAGATTTCAGCATAATCCTGGAACTCTGCTTCTTCACATCTGGAAAATTTAACTTGGAGACAAAATGCAAGGCAAATTTCAGCATAATCCTTAAACTCTGCTTCTCCACATCTGGAAAATGTCAGCTAGAGAGAAAATGCAGAGGCTGATTTCAGCATAATCCTGGAACTCTGCTTCTGCACATCTGGCAAATGTTAGCTAGAGAGAAATTGATGTGGTAGATTTCAACATAATGTTTGAACTCTGCTTCTGCACATCTGGAAAAGTCAGCTAGAGAGAAATTGCAAGGTAGATTTCAGCATACACCTGGAACTCTGCTTCTGTAAATCTGGAAAATGTCAGCTTGAGAGAAATTGATATGGTAGATTTCAGCATAATATTTGAAGTCTGCTTCTGCACATCTGGAAAATGTCAGCACGAGTATAATTGCAAGGCAGATTTCAGCATAATGCTGGAACTCTGCTTCTGCACATCTGGAAAATGTAAGCTAGAAAATTGATGTGGTAGATTTCAGCATAATCTTTGAACTCTGCTTCTGCACATCTGGAGAATGTCAGCTAGAGAAAAAATGCAGAGGCTGATTTCAGCATAATCCTGGAACTCTGCTTCAGCACATCTGAAAAACGTCAGCTAGAGAGAAATTGATGTGGTAGATTTCAGCATAATCTTTGAACTCAGCTTCTGCACATCTGGAAAATGTAAGATAGAGAGAAATTGATGTGGTAGATTTCAGCATAATCTTTGAACTCTGCTTCTGCACATCTGGAGAATGTCAGCTAGAGAGAAAATGCAGAGGCTGATTTTAGCATAATCCTGGAACTCTGCTTCAGCACATCTGAAAAATCTCAGCTAGAAAGAAATTGATGTAGATTTCAGCATAATCCTGGAACTCTGCTTCTGCACATCTGGAAAAGTCAGCTAGAGATAAATTGCAAGGCAGAGTTCAGCATAATCCTGGAACTCTGCTTGTGCACATCTGGAAAATGTAAACTAGAGAGAAATTGATGTGGTAGATTTCAGCATAATCTTTGAACTCTGCTTCTGCACATCTGGAAAATGTCAGCTGGGGAAATTTTATGTGGTATATTTCAGCATAATCTTTGCTCTCTGCTTCTGAACATCTGGAAAATGTCAGCTAGAGAATAATTGCAAGGCTGATTTCAGCATAATCGTGGAACTCTGCTTCTGCACATCTGGAAAATGTTAGCTAGAAAATTGATGTGGTAGATTTCAGCATAATCTTTGAACTCTGCTTCCGCACATCTGGAAAATGTCAGCTAGAGGGAAAATGCAGAGGCAGATTTCAGCATAATCCTGGAACTCTGCTTCTGCACATCTGGAAAATGTCAGCAAGAGAGAAATTGATGTGTTAGATTTCAGCATAGTCTTTGAACTCTGCTTGTCCACATCTGGAAATTTTCACCTTGAGAAAAATTGCAAGGCAGATTTCAGCATAATCCTGGAACTCTGCTTCTGCACATCTGGAAAATGTCAGCTAGAGGGAAAATGCAGAGGCAGATTTCAGCATAATCCTGGAACTCTGCTTCTGCACATCTGGAAAATGTAAGATAGAGAGAAATTGATGTGGTAGATTTCAGCATAATCTTTGAACTCTGCTTCTGCACATCTGGAGAATGTCAGCTAGAGAGAAAATGCAGAGGCTGATTTCAGCATAATCCTGGAACTCTGCTTCTGCACATCTGGAAAATGTCAGCAAGACAGAAATTGACGTTTTAGATTTCAGCATAATGTTTGAACTCTGCTTCTTCACATCTGGAAAATGTCAGCTAGAGGGAAAATGCAGAGGCAGATTTCAGCATAATCCTGGAACTCTGCTTCTGCACATCTAGAAAATGTCAGCTGGGGAAAATTTATGTGGTATATTTCAGCATAATCTTTGCTCTCTGCTTCTGAACATCTGGAAAATGTCATCTAGAGAATAATTGCAAGGCAGATTTCAGCATAATCCTGGAACTCTGCTTCTGCACATCTGGAAAATGTAAGCTAGAAAATTGATGTGGTAGATTTCAGCATAATCTTTGAACTCTGCTTCTGCACATCTGGAAAATGTCAGCTAGAGGGAAAATGCAGAGGCAGATTTCAGCATAATCCTGGAACTCTGCTTCTGCACATCTGGAAAATGTCAGCAAGAGAGAAATTGATGTGTTAGATTTCAGCATAGTCTTTGAACTCTGCTTCTGCACATCTGGAAAATGTCAGCTAGAGAGAAAATGCAGATGCTGATTTCAGCATAATCCTGGAACTCTGCTTCTGAGAATCTGGAAAATGTCAGCTAGAAAGAAATTGATGTAGATTTCAGCATAATCCTGGAACTCTGCTTCTGCACATCTGGAAAAGTCAGCTAGAGATAAATTGATGTTGTAGATTTCAGCATAATCGTGGAACTCTGCTTCTGTACGTTTGGAAAATGTCAGCTAGAGAAAACTTGCAAGGCATATTTCAGCATAATCCTGGAACTCTGCTTCTGCACATCTGGAAAATGTCAGCAAGAGAGAAATTGATGTGTTAGATTTCAGCATAGTCTTTGAACTCTGCTTGTCCACATCTGGAAATTTTCACCTTCGGGGGCGGGGCCATGGCGGAGCGAAGCTGAGAGGCAAACCGCTGCAACTTAGCTCGACTTTCTTCGCTCAGACTGCCGAAAATTCGCAGCGTGGAGCCTCGAAGGGGTTAGCGCGAGGAAGGGGAACATCGGGCGAGACGGGAGGAGGTGCAAACCCCCGCCGAAGCAGATGGAAGCCCCAAATTTGAGCGAAGAAGAAACCAGCAAACCACGCTGGTCCAGAGGCATGGCCGCCTGAGCATACAGCAAGGAAGGAGAGAGATAGAGGAACGGCAAAATATTGGTGAATCATTGGAAACATCGGATCAAATTGGATTACAATTTTTGATTTTCGGAGAACATTCTAAAATAGAAGAGAACGATCGGCACCCTCGAAGGACAATTGAGCCTCCAAAAAAAAGAACTTAGCGGCGCCTTAGCGGAAAGGAGCGAAAGGCGAGACGAATAAAACAAAATTAACAGACTGCTTTAAAGGGATACGATCCAAAAGAGCTACAGATCTACGGGACCACGGGAAAAACAGTTGAGAGTGGAAAAAGGAACTTACGAGAAGATCACATTAGAAATACTATGAAATAAAAGGAGGAGGGGGGGGGAAAGGGAGAAAGAACAGTGACAAAGCAATCTTCCTGAACGCAGACATCTTGTATAGATTGTAAAACAGAAATAGAAGATTGAAGACTCCTTCCCAAAAAGACACTTGTAAGATATAATATACGATACCAGATCAACTTGAAATTGAAAACTTTAATTTATATATTGATTTAGTAATATTGATTTAGTAATATACTGATATTTAAACTTTAACATATAGTTATCAAAATTATTAAAGTTAAAAATAGTAATACGTGGATACCTAAATAATTAACTATCACTGTTATTATTATATATTAGTTTTCTTTTTTACGGAAAGTAAGAAATAAGATTCTTAAAGATATTAATAACAATTTATATTATGATACTGAATTAAGTGAACTTATATATTTATATAGATTTTTTTTTCTCTCTTCTCTTCTTTTTTCTTTTCCTATGATTACTGAATACTAAACTATTTAGACTGTTTAGATTGTGAACTTACAAAGATAGAAATTGTTAGTAAATATTTTTGATAAGATAAGTTAAAAAAAAAAGAAGGGGAGGGAATATAATAACAATAACAATAATAATAAGCTCTTGACAGTTTTTTTTTTCAAAAACAGAAAATTGACGTTCAAATGATTAACAATTAATCCTTCTTTCTTATCTCCCTATCTCAAAATACGAATAATATTCTCCAATACTTTCCTTTATTGTACCTTAATGAATTTCTGACCTCCCTTGGATTTTCTTAAACTCTAGAATCCTTTACTCCATTTCATACCCCCCTTTCTCACTCTTTAATAGCTAGTTTAATTTTTTACCCTCTACTTCTTACTCTAAGTATACCGATTATAGAGAAAGTATAACGATAAGAAGAGGGAAAAATATATGAAAGTGTGGAATAACTTTTTCAGCAGAGTGATCATGTCAACAACAACTACTGTAACCAAACGAATTAAGAAACCAATCCCAGTAACACCTTCAGCGACAGGGCAAAAACTGATCACAGAAATGGCAACTACTGAAAAACAAGGACAAACACCATCACTACATACCATGCAGGCCACACTAGACAGAATACAAGAATTCATGATGACACAGCAAGAAACAATGGTAAAAATGCAACAAACAATATTTAATAATCAGGAGCAGACTAATGAAAATTTTGAAGAAGTTAAGGGAAACATCAAAAAATTAGATAATAGAATGGAGGTAATTCAGGGAGTAGTAGCAAAACATGAACAACAAATAAAATATTTAGAGGAAAAAACCGACATAACTGATAAAAAAATAGAGGAAACGGAAGAATCACTAAAAACCAAAAACAAAGAATTGGAAGGGGCCATTGTCCTTCTCGAAATGGAGAAATCAGCATTCTACCTTAGGTTCCAAAATATACCAGAGGTGAAAGAGGAGGAGTTGCGTGATCAGGTAGCAGAAATACTAGCAGAAGCTCTACAGGTAGAAAAAGAAGAAATAAATAGACATATAGATGAAATTTACAGAGTACAAACAAACTTTGCCAAAAGACACAAGTTACCCAGGGAGGTACATGTACGATTCACAAAAAAAGCAATAAGAGATGAAATCTATAAAACTACGAGAACAGAACAAATACTACATAAGGAAAGAGAAATTAATGTATTAAAACAAATTCCCAAACGAATAAGAGAAAAGAGAAGGGACCTACAATACTGCACTGCAAAACTAATAAGACAAGAAATTCCTTTTAGATGGTTGATTCCGGAAGGAATCCTGGTGACTTGGAAAGGGAAAAAAATAAAGATAGAAACAATGGAAGAGGCAGACCAATTTATTGAAACATATTTAGAAAAAGAAGGAGAGAGCAGTGTAGAGGGTGAGGGACAAAGTCAGGAAGAAAAAGAAATGTTGGAAGAAATGGAGAGAATGAAAAGACAAGAGAGAGAGGGAGATAAGAGAATGAAAACAAAAGAAATAAGAACTGTGAGACAAACAAGAGCAACAAGTAAAAAATAAAATGCAAAATCAAATCAAAATATTTTCAGTTAACATAAATGGAATCAATTCACCAATAAAAAGAAGACAAATACTCAATAGACTACAGAAACAAGGTTCAGATATCACATGTTTACAAGAAGTTCACATTAAAAAAGAAGAGTATAAGTTATTACAGCAGCCCAAGATAGGTAATCTTTTCACATCCTTAGCTGACTCAAGGAAAAAAGGAATAGCACTATATATCAAAAACTGGTTAAGCCCCAAACAAATATATAGAGACACAGAAGGAAGAATACTTATGGTAGAAATCACAATTGATAAAACTAAAATATTATTAATAGCCATATACGCTCCTAATAATGGACAAAAAGAATTCTATACTAAATTATATCAACAAATTATAAAATTAGAGAGAGAAAACATCTGTATAATTGGTGACTTCAATGCAGTAGTAGATGCCAAAGAAGATTATAAATCGGGATCAAAAAAAAATTCTGAAAGAAAAATTTTACCCAAAAATTTCTTTGAAATCGTGAATGAATTTAAAATAAAAGATATATGGAGAGAAAGACACCAGAAACAAAACCAATATACATACTTTTCAAACCCACATCAATCCTGTTCCAGACTTGATATGGCCTGGTCAAATATAGAACCAATTATTAAAATAGAGAGTGTAGAAATAGAACCAAATACGTGGGCGGACCACAATCCCATAGTAATTACAATGAGAGAAATAAATAAGACAAGAAGGAGATGGATGATGAACCAGAAAATAATAAAAGAAAAAGAATTTAAACAATATATGGAGAAAGAACTAACTTTCTTTCTACAGGAGAATTGGAACGAAGATACATCTATACAAAACATTTGGGACACTATGAAAGCATATGTAAGAGGACTATCTATTGCTTACTCTATTAAAAAAAATAAAAATAAAAATAAACAGATTAAGGATTTACAAAACAGGATAGGGGAATTAGAACACAAATTACAAGAGACACCACAAGATAAGGAAATAAAAGAAGAAAAGGAATTAATTAAACACAAAATAAACCTGATAACACAAGAAGAAATCGCATTAAAAATTAAGTCAGCCAAACAGAACCATTTTGAACATGCTAACAAACCAGGTAGATGGCTGGCTTATAAATTAAGAAAAGAAAAGGAAAAAAAAAACAATACAACAACTAGAGGATTCGCTAGGTAAAATGCAGTTGGCAATAGAAGAAAAAAAAGAAATAGCACGAGAATATTATAGAGAACTATACAGCAAAGATACTATACAAATCCAAAATATACAAGACTATTTAAAAAATTCTAGTATAGCGCAATTACCAGAGGATATTAAAAATAAGATGGACGAAGAAATAACACTGATTGAATTAGAAAAAGCAATAAAGAACCAAAAAAATAACAAAACCCCAGGACCGGATGGTATTCCAGCAGAGTATTATAAAGAATTACAAACGATTTTAAAAAGTATACAATTAATTACATACAATGAAGTACTAAAAAAAGGAGCAATTCCAGACTCATGGACAGAGGCACTAATAACAATCATCCCCAAAGACACCAATACGAAACATAAGATCCAGAGTTACAGGCCAATCTCGCTGTTGAACTCAGATTATAAAATCTTTGCCTCCATAATGGCGGAAAGACTTAAAAAAACGCTTACTAAAATTATACACTCAGATCAAAATGGTTTTTTACCAAATAGACATATCAAAAACAATATCAGAACAATTATAAACATTTTAGAATATTACGAGACTCATCCAGGGGAATCCATGGCACTCATATTCCTAGATGCCCAAAAGGCATTTGATAATTTAAACTGGGACTTCATAACAAATCAATTAGATAAAATGAATTTTGGAGAAAACTACATAAGAACAATTAAAGCAATATATTCAAAACAAACTGCAAAAATCCTCATCAATGGAGAAACTACAAAAAATTTTAATATAGAAAAGGGAGTTCGACAAGGCTGTCCTCTCTCCCCTTTATTATTTATATTATCATTGGAATCATTATTACAAAAGGTAAGGGAAAACAAAGAAATAAAAGGACTCAAGATAAAAGAACAGGAATATAAATTGCAGGCATTCGCAGATGACATGGTTTTCAATATAGAAGAACCTCTAGAGGTAGGATCAATTTTACTAAAAGAAATTAATGAATTTGGGAAAGTAGCAGGTCTAAAAATTAACAAACAAAAAACTAAAATAATAACCAAAAATCTGACAGATACACAAAATAAGGAATTAGAAAGGAAATTAGAAATACAAATTGTAAAGAAAATAAAATATTTAGGAATCAACCTGTCAGCGAAATGCACAACAATAAAAGAAGAAAACTATATGGGAATTTTAAAACAAATTGAAAAGAAACTAGATAACTGGAACAAATTACAAATATCTCTAATAGGCAGAATTGCAGTGATTAAAATGTCAATACTACCTCAAATTTTATACTTATTTCAGACTATACCAATCAAATTAGAGAAAAAATATTTTGAAAAATTAAATAAAATACTAACCAAATTTATATGGGCCGGGAAAAAACCAAGAATCAAATTAAAATATTTACAACAAAATAGAAATCAGGGAGGGTTCGGACTGCCAGACTTTGAATTATATTATCAAGCATCTGCTTTAACATGGATAAAGGAATGGATACAAATCAAAAATAGACGCTTACTGGTATTAGAAGGTTATGACTTACATGTAGGGTGGCATGGATTCCTCTGGGATGATAAACATAAAACACACTCATATTTTAAAAGACATAAAATCAGAGACTCCCTATTAGGAATCTGGCTTAGAATCAAAAAACAATATTATACTAAGATACCACCCTGGTTCTCTGGCATGGAAGCCATTACTTACCCAAACACAACAAACCTGGAAAAAATGGTTACATACGAAGAAATACTGGAAGAAGGAGGAGCCTTAAAATCTATATCAAAATTAGAACAGGGAGGAATTAAGATTGACTGGTGGCCATACTTTCAAATTAAGAACAGATTAGAAAACGACAAGAGAAAATATGGAATACAAAAAACTAAATCAGAATTAGATAAAATCTTATTAGACCAGGAACAAAAAGCAATAACTAAAATATATAAATTTCTTCTAAAAAAAAAACACAGAAAGATATAATAAAGGGAAATATGATAAGCTGGACGAAAAATTTTGGACATGAAATACCAATTAATCAATGGGAAAAAATATGGAATCAGAACTACAAAATCACAAAATCAGTCTCATACAAAGAAAATTATTATAAACTATTCTATAGATGGCACCTCCCTCCAGCGAGATTGGCAAGAATGTATAAAAATCTACCACCAAATTGTTGGAGATGTCAGTGTAAAACTGGATCTTATTATCATATGTGGTGGACCTGTCCAAAAATCAAACTCTTCTGGAATAAAATCAAAAACTGGTTAACAGAAATCACACAACAAGACTTAGATATTAAACCGGAAATCTTCTTATTGGGAATCATCAACCAAAAAATGGAAAAAAAACACTACTATATCATTTTACATATACTAACAGCGGCAAGAATAACGATAGCACAAAATTGGAAATTAAATGATATTCCCGAGGAAAGCAGTGTAATCAGAAAAATTTTGGATTGTGCCGAAGCGGATAAGTTAACTATGGAATTGAAAGGAAAGGAAGACTCCGACTATTATGAAATTTGGAATTTATTTTACAATTGGTACGAAAAACGAAAACAAATATCATCAATGTAATAAATGTAAATATAAGTTAAATAAGACACATAGAAATTAGAATAAGGAATTAATAGAGAAAATAGTTATATTATAATAATATATATGTATACTATGATTTTACAAATTTGAAAGTGCCTTATTTCTTATGAACTATTATTATTATTATCAATACTATCATCAATATCACTATCGTTGTACTATTATTAATACTATTGTTAATATTACTATTAACACGATTGATTTATAAAATTTATCACATAAAAGACAAGATAAAAGTTGGAAAATACATAAAAATATATCGCTAACATATACTCGCCGTAGAACAAACTATAGAAATTAACAGCTCTATAGCTGTATGCGTTTTTTATGTTTTGTAAATGTTTATATTGTACTTCTTAATGTCATAATGTTCTTTTTTTTTGTTTTGTGTGTTTGTTTGTTTTTAAATGTAAATAACTTAATAAAAACTATTTTTAAAAAAATTAAAAAAAAAAAAGAAAAGAGAAAAATTGCCAGGCAGATTTCAGCATAATCCTGGAACTCTGCTTCTGCACATCTGGAAAATGTCAGCTAGAGGGAAAATGCAGAGGCAGATTTCAGCATAATCCTGGAACTCTGCTTCTGCACATCTGGAAAATGTAAGATAGAGAGAAATTGATGTGGTAGATTTCAGCATAATCTTTGAACTCTGCTTCTGCACATCTGGAGAATGTCAGCTAGAGAGAAAATGCAGAGGCTGATTTCAGCATAATCCTGGAACTCTGCTTCAGCACATCTGAAAAATGTCAGCTAGATAGGAATTTATGTGGTAGATTTCAGCATAATATTTGAACTCTGCTTCTTCACATCTGGAAAATGTCAGCTAGAAAGAAGTTTATGTGGCAGATTTCAGCATAATGCTGGAACTCTGCTTCTGCACATCTAGAAAATGTAAGCTAGAGAGAAATTGATGTCGTAGATTTCAGCATAATCTTGGAACTCTGCTTCCACACATCTGGCAAATGTCAGCTAGAGGGAAAATGCAGAGGCAGATTTCAGCATAATCCTGGAACTCTGCTTCTTCACATCTGGAAAATTTAACTTGGAGACAAAATGCAAGGCAAATTTCAGCATAATCCTTAAACTCTGCTTCTCCACATCTGGAAAATGTCAGCTAGAGAGAAAATGCAGAGGCTGATTTCAGCATAATCCTGGAACTCTGCTTCAGCACATCTGAAAAATGTCAGCTAGATAGGAATTTATGTGGTAGATTTCAGCATAATATTTGAACTCTGCTTCTTCACATCTGGAAAATGTCAGCTAGAAAGAAGTTTATGTGGCAGATTTCAGCATAATGCTGGAACTCTGCTTCTGCACATCTAGAAAATGTAAGCTAGAGAGAAATTGCAAGGCACATTTCAGCATAATCCTGGAACTCTGCTTCTGCACATCTGGCAAATGTCAGCTAGAGGGAAAATGCAGAGGCAGATTTCAGCATAATCCTGGAACTCTGCTTCTTCACATCTGGAAAATTTAACTTGGAGACAAAATGCAAGGCAAATTTCAGCATAATCCTTAAACTCTGCTTCTCCACATCTGGAAAATGTCAGCTAGAGAGAAAATGCAGAGGCAGATTTCAGCATAATCCTGGAACTCTGCTTCTGCACATCTGGAAAATGTCAGCTAGAGGGAAAATGCAGAGGCAGATTTCAGCATAATCCTGGAACTCTGCTTCTGCACATCTGGAAAATGTAAGATAGAGAGAAATTGATGTGGTAGATTTCAGCATAATCTTTGAACTCTGCTTCTGTACATCTGGAGAATGTCAGCTAGAGAGAAAATGCAGAGGCTGATTTCAGCATAATCCTGGAACTCTGCTTCAGCACATCTGAAAAATGTCAGCTAGATAGGAATTTATGTGGTAGATTTCAGCATAATATTTGAAATCTGCTTCTTCACATCTGGAAAATGTCAGCTAGAAAGAAGTTTATGTGGCAGATTTCAGCATAATGCTGGAACAATGCTTCTGCACATCTAGAAAATGTAAGCTAGAGAGAAATTGATGTCGTAGATTTCAGCATAATCTTGGAACTCTGCTTCCACACATCTAGAAAATGTCAGCTAGAAAGAAAATGCAGAGGCAGATTTCAGCATAATGTTTGAACTCTGCTTCTTCACATCTGGAAAAGTCAGCTAGAGAGAAATTGCAAGGCACATTTCAGCATAATCCTGGAACTCTGCTACTGCACATCTGGCAAATGTCAGCTAGAGGGAAAATGCAGAGGCAGATTTCAGCATAATCCTGGAACTCTGCTTCTTCACATCTGGAAAATTTAACTTGGAGACAAAATGCAAGGCAGATTTCAGCATAATCCTTAAACTCTGCTTCTCCACATCTGGAAAATGTCAGCTAGAGAGAAAATGCAGAGGCTGATTTCAGCATAATCCTGGAACTCTGCTTCTGCACATCTGGCAAATGTTAGCTAGAGAGAAATTGATGTGGTAGATTTCAGCATAATGTTTGAACTCTGCTTCTGCACATCTGGAAAAGTCAGCTAGAGAGAAATTGCAAGGTAGATTTCAGCATACACCTGGAACTCTGCTTCTGTAAATCTGGAAAATGTCAGCTTGAGAGAAATTGATATGGTAGATTTCAGCATAATATTTGAAGTCTGCTTCTGCACATCTGGAAAATGTCAGCTAGAGAGAAGTTTATGTGGCAGATTTCAGCATAATGCTGGAACTCTGCTTCTGCACATCTAGAAAATGTAAGCTAGAGAGAAATTGATGTCGTAGATTTCAGCATAATCTTGGAACTCTGCTTCCACACATCTAGAAAATGTCAGCTAGAAAGAAAATGCAGAGGCAGATTTCAGCATAATCTTTGAACTCTGCTTCCGCACATCTGGAAAATGTCAGCTAGAGGGGAAATGCAGAGGCAGATTTCAGCATAATACTGGAACTCTGCTTGTGCACATCTGGAAAATGTAAACTAGAGAGAAATTGATGTGGTAGATTTCAGCATAATCTTTGAACTCTGCTTCTGCACATCTGGAAAATGTCAGCTGGGGAAAATTTATGTGGTATATTTCAGCACAATCTTTGCTCTCTGCTTCTGAACATCTGGAAAATGTCAGCAAGAGTATAATTGCAAGGCAGATTTCAGCATAATCCTGGAACTCTGCTTCTGCACATCTGGAAAATGTAAGATAGAGAGAAATTGATGTGGTAGATTTCAGCATAATCTTTGAACTCTGCTTCTGCACATCTGGAGAATGTCAGCTAGAGAGAAAATGCAGAGGCTGATTTCAGCATAATCCTGGAACTCTGCTTCAGCACATCTGAAAAATGTCAGCTAGAGAGAAATTGATGTGGTAGATTTCAGCATAATCTTTGTACTCTGCTTCTGCATGTCTGGAAAATGTCAGCTAGAGGGAAAATGCAGAGGCAGATTTCAGCATAATCCTGGAACTCTGCTTCTGCACATCTGGAAAATGTAAGCTAGAAAATTGATGTGGTAGATTTCAGCATAATCTTTGAACTCTGCTTCCGCACATCTGGGAAATGTCAGCTAGAGGGAAAATGCAGAGGCAGATTAAAGCATAATCCTGGAACTCTGCTTCTGCACATCTGGAAAATGTAAGATAGAGAGAAATTGATGTGGTAGATTTCAGCATAATCTTTGAACTCTGCTTCTGCAAATCTGGAAAATGTCAGCTAGAGAGAAAATGGAGAGGCAGATTTCAGCATAATCCTGGTACTCTGCTTCTGCACATCAGGAAAATGTCAGCTAGAGAGAAATTTATGTGGTAGATTTCAGCATAATATTTGAACTCTGCTTCTTCACATGTGGAAAATGTCAGCTAGAGGGAAAATGCAGAGGCAGATTTCAGCATAATCCTGGAACTCTGCTTCTGCACATCTAGAAAATGTCAGATGGGGAAAATTTATGTGGTATATTTCAGCATAATCTTTGCTCTCTGCTTCTGAACATCTGAAAAACATCAGCTAGAGAGAAATTGATGTGGTAGATTTCAGCATAATCTTTGTACTCTGCTTCTGCATCTCTGGAAAATGTGAGCTACAGAGAAATTGATGTGGTAGATTTCACCATAATCTTTGAACTCAGCTTCTGCACATCTGGAAAATGTAAGATAGAGAGAAATTGATGTGGTAGATTTCAGCATAATCTTTGAACTCTGCTTCTGCACATCTGGAGAATGTCAGCTAGAGAGAAAATGCAGAGGCTGATTTTAGCATAATCCTGGAACTCTGCTTCAGCACATCTGAAAAATCTCAGCTAGAAAGAAATTGATGTAGATTTCAGCATAATCCTGGAACTCTGCTTCTGCACATCTGGAAAAGTCAGCTAGAGATAAATTGCAAGGCAGAGTTCAGCATAATCCTGGAACTCTGCTTGTGCACATCTGGAAAATGTAAACTAGAGAGAAATTGATGTGGTAGATTTCAGCATAATCTTTGAACTCTGCTTCTGCACATCTGGAAAATGTCAGCTGGGGAAATTTTATGTGGTATATTTCAGCATAATCTTTGCTCTCTGCTTCTGAACATCTGGAAAATGTCAGCTAGAGAATAATTGCAAGGCTGATTTCAGCATAATCGTGGAACTCTGCTTCTGCACATCTGGAAAATGTAAGCTAGAAAATTGATGTGGTAGATTTCAGCATAATCTTTGAACTCTGCTTCCGCACATCTGGAAAATGTCAGCTAGAGGGAAAATGCAGAGGCAGATTTCAGCATAATCCTGGAACTCTGCTTCTGCACATCTGGAAAATGTAAGATAGAGAGAAATTGATGTGGTAGATTTCAGCATAATCTTTGAACTCTGCTTCTGCAAATCTGGAAAATGTCAGCTAGAGAGAAAATGGAGAGGCAGAATTCAGCATAATCCTGGTACTCTGCTTCTGCACATCAGGAAAATGTCAGCTAGAGAGAAATTTATGTGGTAGATTTCAGCATAATATTTGAACTCTGCTTCTTCACATGTGGAAAATGTCAGCTAGAGGGAAAATGCAGAGGCAGATTTCAGCATAATCCTGGAACTCTGCTTCTGCACATCTAGAAAATGTCAGCTGGGGAAAATTTATGTGGTATATTTCAGCATAATCTTTGCTCTCTGCTTCTGAACATCTGAAAAACATCAGCTAGAGATAAATTGATGTGGTAGATTTCAGCATAATCTTTGTACTCTGCTTCTGCATGTCTGGAAAATGTGAGCTACAGAGAAATTGATGTGGTAGATTTCACCATAATCTTTGAACTCAGCTTCTGCACATCTGGAAAATGTAAGATAGAGAGAAATTGATGTGGTAGATTTCAGCATAATCTTTGAACTCTGCTTCTGCACATCTGGAGAATGTCAGCTAGAGAGAAAATGCAGAGGCTGATTTTAGCATAATCCTGGAACTCTGCTTCAGCACATCTGAAAAATCTCAGCTAGAAAGAAATTGATGTAGATTTCAGCATAATCCTGGAACTCTGCTTCTGCACATCTGGAAAAGTCAGCTAGAGATAAATTGCAAGGCAGAGTTCAGCATAATCCTGGAACTCTGCTTGTGCACATCTGGAAAATGTAAACTAGAGAGAAATTGATGTGGTAGATTTCAGCATAATCTTTGAACTCTGCTTCCGCACATCTGGAAAATGTCAGCTAGAGGGAAAATGCAGAGGCAGATTTCAGCATAATCCTGGAACTCTGCTTCTGCACATCTGGAAAATGTCAGCAAGAGAGAAATTGATGTGTTAGATTTCAGCATAGTCTTTGAACTCTGCTTGTCCACATCTGGAAATTTTCACCTTGAGAAAAATTGCAAGGCAGATTTCAGCATAATCCTGGAACTCTGCTTCTGCACATCTGGAAAATGTCAGCTAGAGGGAAAATGCAGAGGCAGATTTCAGCATAATCCTGGAACTCTGCTTCTGCACATCTGGAAAATGTCAGCTAGAGGGAAAATGCAGAGGCAGATTTCAGCATAATCCTGGAACTCTGCTTCTGCACATCTAGAAAATGTCAGATGGGGAAAATTTATGTGGTATATTTCAGCATAATCTTTGCTCTCTGCTTCTGAACATCTGAAAAACATCAGCTAGAGAGAAATTGATGTGGTAGATTTCAGCATAATCTTTGTACTCTGCTTCTGCATCTCTGGAAAATGTGAGCTACAGAGAAATTGATGTGGTAGATTTCACCATAATCTTTGAACTCAGCTTCTGCACATCTGGAAAATGTAAGATAGAGAGAAATTGATGTGGTAGATTTCAGCATAATCTTTGCACTCTGCTTCTGCACATCTGGAGAATGTCAGCTAGAGAGAAAATGCAGAGGCTGATTTTAGCATAATCCTGGAACTCTGCTTCAGCACATCTGAAAAATCTCAGCTAGAAAGAAATTGATGTAGATTTCAGCATAATCCTGGAACTCTGCTTCTGCACATCTGGAAAAGTCAGCTAGAGATAAATTGCAAGGCAGAGTTCAGCATAATCCTGGAACTCTGCTTGTGCACATCTGGAAAATGTAAACTAGAGAGAAATTGATGTGGTAGATTTCAGCATAATCTTTGAACTCTGCTTCTGCACATCTGGAAAATGTCAGCTGGGGAAATTTTATGTGGTATATTTCAGCATAATCTTTGCTCTCTGCTTCTGAACATCTGGAAAATGTCAGCTAGAGAATAATTGCAAGGCTGATTTCAGCATAATCGTGGAACTCTGCTTCTGCACATCTGGAAAATGTAAGCTAGAAAATTGATGTGGTAGATTTCAGCATAATCTTTGAACTCTGCTTCCGCACATCTGGAAAATGTCAGCTAGAGGGAAAATGCAGAGGCAGATTTCAGCATAATCCTGGAACTCTGCTTCTGCACATCTGGAAAATGTAAGATAGAGAGAAATTGATGTGGTAGATTTCAGCATAATCTTTGAACTCTGCTTCTGCAAATCTGGAAAATGTCAGCTAGAGAGAAAATGGAGAGGCAGAATTCAGCATAATCCTGGTACTCTGCTTCTGCACATCAGGAAAATGTCAGCTAGAGAGAAATTTATGTGGTAGATTTCAGCATAATATTTGAACTCTGCTTCTTCACATGTGGAAAATGTCAGCTAGAGGGAAAATGCAGAGGCAGATTTCAGCATAATCCTGGAACTCTGCTTCTGCACATCTAGAAAATGTCAGCTGGGGAAAATTTATGTGGTATATTTCAGCATAATCTTTGCTCTCTGCTTCTGAACATCTGAAAAACATCAGCTAGAGATAAATTGATGTGGTAGATTTCAGCATAATCTTTGTACTCTGCTTCTGCATGTCTGGAAAATGTGAGCTACAGAGAAATTGATGTGGTAGATTTCACCATAATCTTTGAACTCAGCTTCTGCACATCTGGAAAATGTAAGATAGAGAGAAATTGATGTGGTAGATTTCAGCATAATCTTTGAACTCTGCTTCTGCACATCTGGAGAATGTCAGCTAGAGAGAAAATGCAGAGGCTGATTTTAGCATAATCCTGGAACTCTGCTTCAGCACATCTGAAAAATCTCAGCTAGAAAGAAATTGATGTAGATTTCAGCATAATCCTGGAACTCTGCTTCTGCACATCTGGAAAAGTCAGCTAGAGATAAATTGCAAGGCAGAGTTCAGCATAATCCTGGAACTCTGCTTGTGCACATCTGGAAAATGTAAACTAGAGAGAAATTGATGTGGTAGATTTCAGCATAATCTTTGAACTCTGCTTCCGCACATCTGGAAAATGTCAGCTAGAGGGAAAATGCAGAGGCAGATTTCAGCATAATCCTGGAACTCTGCTTCTGCACATCTGGAAAATGTCAGCAAGAGAGAAATTGATGTGTTAGATTTCAGCATAGTCTTTGAACTCTGCTTGTCCACATCTGGAAATTTTCACCTTGAGAAAAATTGCAAGGCAGATTTCAGCATAATCCTGGAACTCTGCTTCTGCACATCTGGAAAATGTCAGCTAGAGGGAAAATGCAGAGGCAGATTTCAGCATAATCCTGGAACTCTGCTTCTGCACATCTGGAAAATGTAAGATAGAGAGAAATTGATGTGGTAGATTTCAGCATAATCTTTGAACTCTGCTTCTGCACATCTGGAGAATGTCAGCTAGAGAGAAAATGCAGAGGCTGATTTCAGCATAATCCTGGAACTCTGCTTCAGCACATCTGAAAAATGTCAGCTAGAGAGAAATTGATGTGGTAGATTTCAGCATAATCTTTGTACTCTGCTTCTGCATGTCTGGAAAATGTCAGCTAGAGGGAAAATGCAGAGGCAGATTTCAGCATAATCCTGGAACTCTGCTTATGCACATCTGGAAAATGTAAGCTAGAAAATTGATGTGGTAGATTTCAGCATAATCTTTGAACTCTGCTTCCGCACATCTGGGAAATGTCAGCTAGAGGGAAAATGCAGAGGCAGATTAAAGCATAATCCTGGAACTCTGCTTCTGCACATCTGGAAAATGTAAGATAGAGAGAAATTGATGTGGTAGATTTCAGCATAATCTTTGAACTCTGCTTCTGAAAATCTGGAAAATGTCAGCTAGAGAGAAAATGGAGAGGCAGATTTCAGCATAATCCTGGTACTCTGCTTCTGCACATCAGGAAAATGTCAGCTAGAGAGAAATTTATGTGGTAGATTTCAGCATAATATTTGAACTCTGCTTCTTCACATGTGGAAAATGTCAGCTAGAGGGAAAATGCAGAGGCAGATTTCAGCATAATCCTGGAACTCTGCTTCTGCACATCTAGAAAATGTCAGATGGGGAAAATTTATGTGGTATATTTCAGCATAATCTTTGCTCTCTGCTTCTGAACATCTGAAAAACATCAGCTAGAGAGAAATTGATGTGGTAGATTTCAGCATAATCTTTGAACTCAGCTTCTGCACATCTGGAAAATGTAAGATAGAGAGAAATTGATGTGGTAGATTTCAGCATAATCTTTGAACTCTGCTTCTGCACATCTGGAGAATGTCAGCTAGAGAGAAAATGCAGAGGCTGATTTTAGCATAATCCTGGAACTCTGCTTCAGCACATCTGAAAAATCTCAGCTAGAAAGAAATTGATGTAGATTTCAGCATAATCCTGGAACTCTGCTTCTGCACATCTGGGAAAGTCAGCTAGAGATAAATTGCAAGGCAGAGTTCAGCATAATCCTGGAACTCTGCTTGTGCACATCTGGAAAATGTAAACTAGAGAGAAATTGATGTGGTAGATTTCAGCATAATCTTTGAACTCTGCTTCTGCACATCTGGAAAATGTCAGCTGGGGAAATTTTATGTGGTATATTTCAGCATAATCTTTGCTCTCTGCTTCTGAACATCTGGAAAATGTCAGCTAGAGAATAATTGCAAGGCTGATTTCAGCATAATCGTGGAACTCTGCTTCTGCACATCTGGAAAATGTAAGCTAGAAAATTGATGTGGTAGATTTCAGCATAATCTTTGAACTCTGCTTCCGCACATCTGGAAAATGTCAGCTAGAGGGAAAATGCAGAGGCAGATTTCAGCATAATCCTGGAACTCTGCTTCTGCACATCTGGAAAATGTAAGATAGAGAGAAATTGATGTGGTAGATTTCAGCATAATCTTTGAACTCTGCTTCTGCAAATCTGGAAAATGTCAGCTAGAGAGAAAATGGAGAGGCAGATTTCAGCATAATCCTGGTACTCTGCTTCTGCACATCAGGAAAATGTCAGCTAGAGAGAAATTTATGTGGTAGATTTCAGCATAATATTTGAACTCTGCTTCTTCACATGTGGAAAATGTCAGCTAGAGGGAAAATGCAGAGGCAGATTTCAGCATAATCCTGGAACTCTGCTTCTGCACATCTAGAAAATGTCAGCTGGGGAAAATTTATGTGGTATATTTCAGCATAATCTTTGCTCTCTGCTTCTGAACATCTGAAAAACATCAGCTAGAGAGAAATTGATGTGGTAGATTTCAGCATAATCTTTGTACTCTGCTTCTGCATGTCTGGAAAATGTGAGCTACAGAGAAATTGATGTGGTAGATTTCACCATAATCTTTGAACTCAGCTTCTGCACATCTGGAAAATGTAAGATAGAGAGAAATTGATGTGGTAGATTTCATCATAATCTTTGAACTCTGCTTCTGCACATCTGGAGAATGTCAGCTAGAGAGAAAATGCAGAGGCTGATTTTAGCATAATCCTGGAACTCTGCTTCAGCACATCTGAAAAATCTCAGCTAGAAAGAAATTGATGTAGATTTCAGCATAATCCTGGAACTCTGCTTCTGCACATCTGGAAAAGTCAGCTAGAGATAAATTGCAAGGCAGAGTTCAGCATAATCCTGGAACTCTGCTTGTGCACATCTGGAAAATGTAAACTAGAGAGAAATTGATGTGGTAGATTTCAGCATAATCTTTGAACTCTGCTTCTGCACATCTGGAAAATGTCAGCTGGGGAAATTTTATGTGGTATATTTCAGCATAATCTTTGCTCTCTGCTTCTGAACATCTGGAAAATGTCAGCTAGAGAATAATTGCAAGGCTGATTTCAGCATAATCGTGGAACTCTGCTTCTGCACATCTGGAAAATGTAAGCTAGAAAATTGATGTGGTAGAGTTCAGCATAATCTTTGAACTCTGCTTCCACACATCTGGAAAATGTCAGCTAGAGGGAAAATGCAGAGGCAGATTTCAGCATAATCCTGGAACTCTGCTTCTGCACATCTGGAAAATGTAAGATAGAGAGAAATTGATGTGGTAGATTTCAGCATAATCTTTGAACTCTGCTTCTGCAAATCTGGAAAATGTCAGCTAGAGAGAAAATGCAGAGGCAGATTTCAGCATAATCCTGGTACTCTGCTTCTGCACATCAGGAAAATGTCAGCTAGAGAGAAATTTATGTGGTAGATTTCAGCATAATATTTGAACTCTGCTTCTTCACATGTGGAAAATGTCAGCTAGAGGGAAAATGCAGAGGCAGATTTCAGCATAATCCTGGAACTCTGCTTCTGCACATCTAGAAAATGTCAGCTGGGGAAAATTTATGTGGTATATTTCAGCATAATCTTTGCTCTCTGCTTCTGAACATCTGAAAAACATCAGCTAGAGAGAAATTGATGTGGTAGATTTCAGCATAATCTTTGTACTCTGCTTCTGCATGTCTGGAAAATGTGAGCTACAGAGAAATTGATGTGGTAGATTTCACCATAATCTTTGAACTCAGCTTCTGCACATCTGGAAAATGTAAGATAGAGAGAAATTGATGTGGTAGATTTCAGCATAATCTTTGAACTCTGCTTCTGCACATCTGGAGAATGTCAGCTAGAGAGAAAATGCAGAGGCTGATTTTAGCATAATCCTGGAACTCTGCTTCAGCACATCTGAAAAATCTCAGCTAGAAAGAAATTGATGTAGATTTCAGCATAATCCTGGAACTCTGCTTCTGCACATCTGGAAAAGTCAGCTAGAGATAAATTGCAAGGCAGAGTTCAGCATAATCCTGGAACTCTGCTTGTGCACATCTGGAAAATGTAAACTAGAGAGAAATTGATGTGGTAGATTTCAGCATAATCTTTGAACTCTGCTTCTGCACATCTGGAAAATGTCAGCTGGGGAAATTTTATGTGGTATATTTCAGCATAATCTTTGCTCTCTGCTTCTGAACATCTGGAAAATGTCAGCTAGAGAATAATTGCAAGGCTGATTTCAGCATAATCGTGGAACTCTGCTTCTGCACATCTGGAAAATGTTAGCTAGAAAATTGATGTGGTAGATTTCAGCATAATCTTTGAACTCTGCTTCCGCACATCTGGAAAATGTCAGCTAGAGGGAAAATGCAGAGGCAGATTTCAGCATAATCCTGGAACTCTGCTTCTGCACATCTGGAAAATGTCAGCAAGAGAGAAATTGATGTGTTAGATTTCAGCATAGTCTTTGAACTCTGCTTGTCCACATCTGGAAATTTTCACCTTGAGAAAAATTGCAAGGCAGATTTCAGCATAATCCTGGAACTCTGCTTCTGCACATCTGGAAAATGTCAGCTAGAGGGAAAATGCAGAGGCAGATTTCAGCATAATCCTGGAACTCTGCTTCTGCACATCTGGAAAATGTAAGATAGAGAGAAATTGATGTGGTAGATTTCAGCATAATCTTTGAACTCTGCTTCTGCACATCTGGAGAATGTCAGCTAGAGAGAAAATGCAGAGGCTGATTTCAGCATAATCCTGGAACTCTGCTTCTGCACATCTGGAAAATGTCAGCAAGACAGAAATTGACGTTTTAGATTTCAGCATAATGTTTGAACTCTGCTTCTTCACATCTGGAAAATGTCAGCTAGAGGGAAAATGCAGAGGCAGATTTCAGCATAATCCTGGAACTCTGCTTCTGCACATCTAGAAAATGTCAGCTGGGGAAAATTTATGTGGTATATTTCAGCATAATCTTTGCTCTCTGCTTCTGAACATCTGGAAAATGTCATCTAGAGAATAATTGCAAGGCAGATTTCAGCATAATCCTGGAACTCTGCTTCTGCACATCTGGAAAATGTAAGCTAGAAAATTGATGTGGTAGATTTCAGCATAATCTTTGAACTCTGCTTCTGCACATCTGGAAAATGTCAGCTAGAGGGAAAATGCAGAGGCAGATTTCAGCATAATCCTGGAACTCTGCTTCTGCACATCTGGAAAATGTCAGCAAGAGAGAAATTGATGTGTTAGATTTCAGCATAGTCTTTGAACTCTGCTTCTGCACATCTGGAAAATGTCAGCTAGAGAGAAAATGCAGATGCTGATTTCAGCATAATCCTGGAACTCTGCTTCTGAGAATCTGGAAAATGTCAGCTAGAAAGAAATTGATGTAGATTTCAGCATAATCCTGGAACTCTGCTTCTGCACATCTGGAAAAGTCAGCTAGAGATAAATTGATGTTGTAGATTTCAGCATAATCGTGGAACTCTGCTTCTGTACGTTTGGAAAATGTCAGCTAGAGAAAACTTGCAAGGCATATTTCAGCATAATCCTGGAACTCTGCTTCTGCACATCTGGAAAATGTCAGCAAGAGAGAAATTGATGTGTTAGATTTCAGCATAGTCTTTGAACTCTGCTTGTCCACATCTGGAAATTTTCACCTTCGGGGGCGGGGCCATGGCGGAGCGAAGCTGAGAGGCAAACCGCTGCAACTTAGCTCGACTTTCTTCGCTCAGACTGCCGAAAATTCGCAGCGTGGAGCCTCGAAGGGGTTAGCGCGAGGAAGGGGAACATCGGGCGAGACGGGAGGAGGTGCAAACCCCCGCCGAAGCAGATGGAAGCCCCAAATTTGAGCGAAGAAGAAACCAGCAAACCACGCTGGTCCAGAGGCATGGCCGCCTGAGCATACAGCAAGGAAGGAGAGAGATAGAGGAACGGCAAAATATTGGTGAATCATTGGAAACATCGGATCAAATTGGATTACAATTTTTGATTTTCGGAGAACATTCTAAAATAGAAGAGAACGATCGGCACCCTCGAAGGACAATTGAGCCTCCAAAAAAAAGAACTTAGCGGCGCCTTAGCGGAAAGGAGCGAAAACTGATCACAGAAATGGCAACTACTGAAAAACAAGGACAAACACCATCACTACATACCATGCAGGCCACACTAGACAGAATACAAGAATTCATGATGACACAGCAAGAAACAATGGTAAAAATGCAACAAACAATATTTAATAATCAGGAGCAGACTAATGAAAATTTTGAAGAAGTTAAGGGAAACATCAAAAAATTAGATAATAGAATGGAGGTAATTCAGGGAGTAGTAGCAAAACATGAACAACAAATAAAATATTTAGAGGAAAAAACCGACATAACTGATAAAAAAATAGAGGAAACGGAAGAATCACTAAAAACCAAAAACAAAGAATTGGAAGGGGCCATTGTCCTTCTCGAAATGGAGAAATCAGCATTCTACCTTAGGTTCCAAAATATACCAGAGGTGAAAGAGGAGGAGTTGCGTGATCAGGTAGCAGAAATACTAGCAGAAGCTCTACAGGTAGAAAAAGAAGAAATAAATAGACATATAGATGAAATTTACAGAGTACAAACAAACTTTGCCAAAAGACACAAGTTACCCAGGGAGGTACATGTACGATTCACAAAAAAAGCAATAAGAGATGAAATCTATAAAACTACGAGAACAGAACAAATACTACATAAGGAAAGAGAAATTAATGTATTAAAACAAATTCCCAAACGAATAAGAGAAAAGAGAAGGGACCTACAATACTGCACTGCAAAACTAATAAGACAAGAAATTCCTTTTAGATGGTTGATTCCGGAAGGAATCCTGGTGACTTGGAAAGGGAAAAAAATAAAGATAGAAACAATGGAAGAGGCAGACCAATTTATTGAAACATATTTAGAAAAAGAAGGAGAGAGCAGTGTAGAGGGTGAGGGACAAAGTCAGGAAGAAAAAGAAATGTTGGAAGAAATGGAGAGAATGAAAAGACAAGAGAGAGAGGGAGATAAGAGAATGAAAACAAAAGAAATAAGAACTGTGAGACAAACAAGAGCAACAAGTAAAAAATAAAATGCAAAATCAAATCAAAATATTTTCAGTTAACATAAATGGAATCAATTCACCAATAAAAAGAAGACAAATACTCAATAGACTACAGAAACAAGGTTCAGATATCACATGTTTACAAGAAGTTCACATTAAAAAAGAAGAGTATAAGTTATTACAGCAGCCCAAGATAGGTAATCTTTTCACATCCTTAGCTGACTCAAGGAAAAAAGGAATAGCACTATATATCAAAAACTGGTTAAGCCCCAAACAAATATATAGAGACACAGAAGGAAGAATACTTATGGTAGAAATCACAATTGATAAAACTAAAATATTATTAATAGCCATATACGCTCCTAATAATGGACAAAAAGAATTCTATACTAAATTATATCAACAAATTATAAAATTAGAGAGAGAAAACATCTGTATAATTGGTGACTTCAATGCAGTAGTAGATGCCAAAGAAGATTATAAATCGGGATCAAAAAAAAATTCTGAAAGAAAAATTTTACCCAAAAATTTCTTTGAAATCGTGAATGAATTTAAAATAAAAGATATATGGAGAGAAAGACACCAGAAACAAAACCAATATACATACTTTTCAAACCCACATCAATCCTGTTCCAGACTTGATATGGCCTGGTCAAATATAGAACCAATTATTAAAATAGAGAGTGTAGAAATAGAACCAAATACGTGGGCGGACCACAATCCCATAGTAATTACAATGAGAGGAATAAATAAGACAAGAAGGAGATGGATGATGAACCAGAAAATAATAAAAGAAAAAGAATTTAAACAATATATGGAGAAAGAACTAACTTTCTTTCTACAGGAGAATTGGAACGAAGATACATCTATACAAAACATTTGGGACACTATGAAAGCATATGTAAGAGGACTATCTATTGCTTACTCTATTAAAAAAAATAAAAATAAAAATAAACAGATTAAGGATTTACAAAACAGGATAGGGGAATTAGAACACAAATTACAAGAGACACCACAAGATAAGGAAATAAAAGAAGAAAAGGAATTAATTAAACACAAAATAAACCTGATAACACAAGAAGAAATCGCATTAAAAATTAAGTCAGCCAAACAGAACCATTTTGAACATGCTAACAAACCAGGTAGATGGCTGGCTTATAAATTAAGAAAAGAAAAGGAAAAAAAAAACAATACAACAACTAGAGGATTCGCTAGGTAAAATGCAGTTGGCAATAGAAGAAAAAAAAGAAATAGCACGAGAATATTATAGAGAACTATACAGCAAAGATACTATACAAATCCAAAATATACAAGACTATTTAAAAAATTCTAGTATAGCGCAATTACCAGAGGATATTAAAAATAAGATGGACGAAGAAATAACACTGATTGAATTAGAAAAAGCAATAAAGAACCAAAAAAATAACAAAACCCCAGGACCGGATGGTATTCCAGCAGAGTATTATAAAGAATTACAAACGATTTTAAAAAGTATACAATTAATTACATACAATGAAGTACTAAAAAAAGGAGCAATTCCAGACTCATGGACAGAGGCACTAATAACAATCATCCCCAAAGACACCAATACGAAACATAAGATCCAGAGTTACAGGCCAATCTCGCTGTTGAACTCAGATTATAAAATCTTTGCCTCCATAATGGCGGAAAGACTTAAAAAAACGCTTACTAAAATTATACACTCAGATCAAAATGGTTTTTTACCAAATAGACATATCAAAAACAATATCAGAACAATTATAAACATTTTAGAATATTACGAGACTCATCCAGGGGAATCCATGGCACTCATATTCCTAGATGCCCAAAAGGCATTTGATAATTTAAACTGGGACTTCATAACAAATCAATTAGATAAAATGAATTTTGGAGAAAACTACATAAGAACAATTAAAGCAATATATTCAAAACAAACTGCAAAAATCCTCATCAATGGAGAAACTACAAAAAATTTTAATATAGAAAAGGGAGTTCGACAAGGCTGTCCTCTCTCCCCTTTATTATTTATATTATCATTGGAATCATTATTACAAAAGGTAAGGGAAAACAAAGAAATAAAAGGACTCAAGATAAAAGAACAGGAATATAAATTGCAGGCATTCGCAGATGACATGGTTTTCAATATAGAAGAACCTCTAGAGGTAGGATCAATTTTACTAAAAGAAATTAATGAATTTGGGAAAGTAGCAGGTCTAAAAATTAACAAACAAAAAACTAAAATAATAACCAAAAATCTGACAGATACACAAAATAAGGAATTAGAAAGGAAATTAGAAATACAAATTGTAAAGAAAATAAAATATTTAGGAATCAACCTGTCAGCGAAATGCACAACAATAAAAGAAGAAAACTATATGGGAATTTTAAAACAAATTGAAAAGAAACTAGATAACTGGAACAAATTACAAATATCTCTAATAGGCAGAATTGCAGCGATTAAAATGTCAATACTACCTCAAATTTTATACTTATTTCAGACTATACCAATCAAATTAGAGAAAAAATATTTTGAAAAATTAAATAAAATACTAACCAAATTTATATGGGCCGGGAAAAAACCAAGAATCAAATTAAAATATTTACAACAAAATAGAAATCAGGGAGGGTTCGGACTGCCAGACTTTGAATTATATTATCAAGCATCTGCTTTAACATGGATAAAGGAATGGATACAAATCAAAAATAGACGCTTACTGGTATTAGAAGGTTATGACTTACATGTAGGGTGGCATGGATTCCTCTGGGATGATAAACATAAAACACACTCATATTTTAAAAGACATAAAATCAGAGACTCCCTATTAGGAATCTGGCTTAGAATCAAAAAACAATATTATACTAAGATACCACCCTGGTTCTCTGGCATGGAAGCCATTACTTACCCAAACACAACAAACCTGGAAAAAATGGTTACATACGAAGAAATACTGGAAGAAGGAGGAGCCTTAAAATCTATATCAAAATTAGAACAGGGAGGAATTAAGATTGACTGGTGGCCATACTTTCAAATTAAGAACAGATTAGAAAACGACAAGAGAAAATATGGAATACAAAAAACTAAATCAGAATTAGATAAAATCTTATTAGACCAGGAACAAAAAGCAATAACTAAAATATATAAATTTCTTCTAAAAAAAAAACACAGAAAGATATAATAAAGGGAAATATGATAAGCTGGACGAAAAATTTTGGACATGAAATACCAATTAATCAATGGGAAAAAATATGGAATCAGAACTACAAAATCACAAAATCAGTCTCATACAAAGAAAATTATTATAAACTATTCTATAGATGGCACCTCCCTCCAGCGAGATTGGCAAGAATGTATAAAAATCTACCACCAAATTGTTGGAGATGTCAGTGTAAAACTGGATCTTATTATCATATGTGGTGGACCTGTCCAAAAATCAAACTCTTCTGGAATAAAATCAAAAACTGGTTAACAGAAATCACACAACAAGACTTAGATATTAAACCGGAAATCTTCTTATTGGGAATCATCAACCAAAAAATGGAAAAAAAACACTACTATATCATTTTACATATACTAACAGCGGCAAGAATAACGATAGCACAAAATTGGAAATTAAATGATATTCCCGAGGAAAGCAGTGTAATCAGAAAAATTTTGGATTGTGCCGAAGCGGATAAGTTAACTATGGAATTGAAAGGAAAGGAAGACTCCGACTATTATGAAATTTGGAATTTATTTTACAATTGGTACGAAAAACGAAAACAAATATCATCAATGTAATAAATGTAAATATAAGTTAAATAAGACACATAGAAATTAGAATAAGGAATTAATAGAGAAAATAGTTATATTATAATAATATATATGTATACTATGATTTTACAAATTTGAAAGTGCCTTATTTCTTATGAACTATTATTATTATTATCAATACTATCATCAATATCACTATCGTTGTACTATTATTAATACTATTGTTAATATTACTATTAACACGATTGATTTATAAAATTTATCACATAAAAGACAAGATAAAAGTTGGAAAATACATAAAAATATATCGCTAACATATACTCGCCGTAGAACAAACTATAGAAATTAACAGCTCTATAGCTGTATGCGTTTTTTATGTTTTGTAAATGTTTATATTGTACTTCTTAATGTCATAATGTTCTTTTTTTTTGTTTTGTGTGTTTGTTTGTTTTTAAATGTAAATAACTTAATAAAAACTATTTTTAAAAAAATTAAAAAAAAAAAAAAGAAAAGAGAAAAATTGCCAGGCAGATTTCAGCATAATCCTGGAACTCTGCTTCTGCACATCTGGAAAATGTCAGCTAGAGGGAAAATGCAGAGGCAGATTTCAGCATAATCCTGGAACTCTGCTTCTGCACATCTGGAAAATGTAAGATAGAGAGAAATTGATGTGGTAGATTTCAGCATAATCTTTGAACTCTGCTTCTGCACATCTGGAGAATGTCAGCTAGAGAGAAAATGCAGAGGCTGATTTCAGCATAATCCTGGAACTCTGCTTCAGCACATCTGAAAAATGTCAGCTAGATAGGAATTTATGTGGTAGATTTCAGCATAATATTTGAACTCTGCTTCTTCACATCTGGAAAATGTCAGCTAGAAAGAAGTTTATGTGGCAGATTTCAGCATAATGCTGGAACTCTGCTTCTGCACATCTAGAAAATGTAAGCTAGAGAGAAATTGATGTCGTAGATTTCAGCATAATCTTGGAACTCTGCTTCCACACATCTGGCAAATGTCAGCTAGAGGGAAAATGCAGAGGCAGATTTCAGCATAATCCTGGAACTCTGCTTCTTCACATCTGGAAAATTTAACTTGGAGACAAAATGCAAGGCAAATTTCAGCATAATCCTTAAACTCTGCTTCTCCACATCTGGAAAATGTCAGCTAGAGAGAAAATGCAGAGGCTGATTTCAGCATAATCCTGGAACTCTGCTTCAGCACATCTGAAAAATGTCAGCTAGATAGGAATTTATGTGGTAGATTTCAGCATAATATTTGAACTCTGCTTCTTCACATCTGGAAAATGTCAGCTAGAAAGAAGTTTATGTGGCAGATTTCAGCATAATGCTGGAACTCTGCTTCTGCACATCTAGAAAATGTAAGCTAGAGAGAAATTGCAAGGCACATTTCAGCATAATCCTGGAACTCTGCTTCTGCACATCTGGCAAATGTCAGCTAGAGGGAAAATGCAGAGGCAGATTTCAGCATAATCCTGGAACTCTGCTTCTTCACATCTGGAAAATTTAACTTGGAGACAAAATGCAAGGCAAATTTCAGCATAATCCTTAAACTCTGCTTCTCCACATCTGGAAAATGTCAGCTAGAGAGAAAATGCAGAGGCTGATTTCAGCATAATCCTGGAACTCTGCTTCTGCACATCTGGCAAATGTTAGCTAGAGAGAAATTGATGTGGTAGATTTTAACATAATGTTTGAACTCTGCTTCTGCACATCTGGAAAAGTCAGCTAGAGAGAAATTGCAAGGTAGATTTCAGCATACACCTGGAACTCTGCTTCTGTAAATCTGGAAAATGTCAGCTTGAGAGAAATTGATATGGTAGATTTCAGCATAATATTTGAAGTCTGCTTCTGCACATCTGGAAAATGTCAGCACGAGTATAATTGCAAGGCAGATTTCAGCATAATGCTGGAACTCTGCTTCTGCACATCTGGAAAATGTAAGCTAGAAAATTGATGTGGTAGATTTCAGCATAATCTTTGAACTCTGCTTCTGCACATCTGGAGAATGTCAGCTAGAGAAAAAATGCAGAGGCTGATTTCAGCATAATCCTGGAACTCTGCTTCAGCACATCTGAAAAACGTCAGCTAGAGAGAAATTGATGTGGTAGATTTCAGCATAATCTTTGAACTCAGCTTCTGCACATCTGGAAAATGTAAGATAGAGAGAAATTGATGTGGTAGATTTCAGCATAATCTTTGAACTCTGCTTCTGCACATCTGGAGAATGTCAGCTAGAGAGAAAATGCAGAGGCTGATTTTAGCATAATCCTGGAACTCTGCTTCAGCACATCTGAAAAATCTCAGCTAGAAAGAAATTGATGTAGATTTCAGCATAATCCTGGAACTCTGCTTCTGCACATCTGGAAAAGTCAGCTAGAGATAAATTGCAAGGCAGAGTTCAGCATAATCCTGGAACTCTGCTTGTGCACATCTGGAAAATGTAAACTAGAGAGAAATTGATGTGGTAGATTTCAGCATAATCTTTGAACTCTGCTTCTGCACATCTGGAAAATGTCAGCTGGGGAAATTTTATGTGGTATATTTCAGCATAATCTTTGCTCTCTGCTTCTGAACATCTGGAAAATGTCAGCTAGAGAATAATTGCAAGGCTGATTTCAGCATAATCGTGGAACTCTGCTTCTGCACATCTGGAAAATGTTAGCTAGAAAATTGATGTGGTAGATTTCAGCATAATCTTTGAACTCTGCTTCCGCACATCTGGAAAATGTCAGCTAGAGGGAAAATGCAGAGGCAGATTTCAGCATAATCCTGGAACTCTGCTTCTGCACATCTGGAAAATGTCAGCAAGAGAGAAATTGATGTGTTAGATTTCAGCATAGTCTTTGAACTCTGCTTGTCCACATCTGGAAATTTTCACCTTGAGAAAAATTGCAAGGCAGATTTCAGCATAATCCTGGAACTCTGCTTCTGCACATCTGGAAAATGTCAGCTAGAGGGAAAATGCAGAGGCAGATTTCAGCATAATCCTGGAACTCTGCTTCTGCACATCTGGAAAATGTAAGATAGAGAGAAATTGATGTGGTAGATTTCAGCATAATCTTTGAACTCTGCTTCTGCACATCTGGAGAATGTCAGCTAGAGAGAAAATGCAGAGGCTGATTTCAGCATAATCCTGGAACTCTGCTTCTGCACATCTGGAAAATGTCAGCAAGACAGAAATTGACGTTTTAGATTTCAGCATAATGTTTGAACTCTGCTTCTTCACATCTGGAAAATGTCAGCTAGAGGGAAAATGCAGAGGCAGATTTCAGCATAATCCTGGAACTCTGCTTCTGCACATCTAGAAAATGTCAGCTGGGGAAAATTTATGTGGTATATTTCAGCATAATCTTTGCTCTCTGCTTCTGAACATCTGGAAAATGTCATCTAGAGAATAATTGCAAGGCAGATTTCAGCATAATCCTGGAACTCTGCTTCTGCACATCTGGAAAATGTAAGCTAGAAAATTGATGTGGTAGATTTCAGCATAATCTTTGAACTCTGCTTCTGCACATCTGGAAAATGTCAGCTAGAGGGAAAATGCAGAGGCAGATTTCAGCATAATCCTGGAACTCTGCTTCTGCACATCTGGAAAATGTCAGCAAGAGAGAAATTGATGTGTTAGATTTCAGCATAGTCTTTGAACTCTGCTTCTGCACATCTGGAAAATGTCAGCTAGAGAGAAAATGCAGATGCTGATTTCAGCATAATCCTGGAACTCTGCTTCTGAGAATCTGGAAAATGTCAGCTAGAAAGAAATTGATGTAGATTTCAGCATAATCCTGGAACTCTGCTTCTGCACATCTGGAAAAGTCAGCTAGAGATAAATTGATGTTGTAGATTTCAGCATAATCGTGGAACTCTGCTTCTGTACGTTTGGAAAATGTCAGCTAGAGAAAACTTGCAAGGCATATTTCAGCATAATCCTGGAACTCTGCTTCTGCACATCTGGAAAATGTCAGCAAGAGAGAAATTGATGTGTTAGATTTCAGCATAGTCTTTGAACTCTGCTTGTCCACATCTGGAAATTTTCACCTTCGGGGGCGGGGCCATGGCGGAGCGAAGCTGAGAGGCAAACCGCTGCAACTTAGCTCGACTTTCTTCGCTCAGACTGCCGAAAATTCGCAGCGTGGAGCCTCGAAGGGGTTAGCGCGAGGAAGGGGAACATCGGGCGAGACGGGAGGAGGTGCAAACCCCCGCCGAAGCAGATGGAAGCCCCAAATTTGAGCGAAGAAGAAACCAGCAAACCACGCTGGTCCAGAGGCATGGCCGCCTGAGCATACAGCAAGGAAGGAGAGAGATAGAGGAACGGCAAAATATTGGTGAATCATTGGAAACATCGGATCAAATTGGATTACAATTTTTGATTTTCGGAGAACATTCTAAAATAGAAGAGAACGATCGGCACCCTCGAAGGACAATTGAGCCTCCAAAAAAAAGAACTTAGCGGCGCCTTAGCGGAAAGGAGCGAAAGGCGAGACGAATAAAACAAAATTAACAGACTGCTTTAAAGGGATACGATCCAAAAGAGCTACAGATCTACGGGACCACGGGAAAAACAGTTGAGAGTGGAAAAAGGAACTTACGAGAAGATCACATTAGAAATACTATGAAATAAAAGGAGGAGGGGGGGGGAAAGGGAGAAAGAACAGTGACAAAGCAATCTTCCTGAACGCAGACATCTTGTATAGATTGTAAAACAGAAATAGAAGATTGAAGACTCCTTCCCAAAAAGACACTTGTAAGATATAATATACGATACCAGATCAACTTGAAATTGAAAACTTTAATTTATATATTGATTTAGTAATATTGATTTAGTAATATACTGATATTTAAACTTTAACATATAGTTATCAAAATTATTAAAGTTAAAAATAGTAATACGTGGATACCTAAATAATTAACTATCACTGTTATTATTATATATTAGTTTTCTTTTTTACGGAAAGTAAGAAATAAGATTCTTAAAGATATTAATAACAATTTATATTATGATACTGAATTAAGTGAACTTATATATTTATATAGATTTTTTTTTCTCTCTTCTCTTCTTTTTTCTTTTCCTATGATTACTGAATACTAAACTATTTAGACTGTTTAGATTGTGAACTTACAAAGATAGAAATTGTTAGTAAATATTTTTGATAAGATAAGTTAAAAAAAAAAGAAGGGGAGGGAATATAATAACAATAACAATAATAATAAGCTCTTGACAGTTTTTTTTTTCAAAAACAGAAAATTGACGTTCAAATGATTAACAATTAATCCTTCTTTCTTATCTCCCTATCTCAAAATACGAATAATATTCTCCAATACTTTCCTTTATTGTACCTTAATGAATTTCTGACCTCCCTTGGATTTTCTTAAACTCTAGAATCCTTTACTCCATTTCATACCCCCCTTTCTCACTCTTTAATAGCTAGTTTAATTTTTTACCCTCTACTTCTTACTCTAAGTATACCGATTATAGAGAAAGTATAACGATAAGAAGAGGGAAAAATATATGAAAGTGTGGAATAACTTTTTCAGCAGAGTGATCATGTCAACAACAACTACTGTAACCAAACCAATTAAGAAACCAATCCCAGTAACACCTTCAGCGACAGGGCAAAAACTGATCACAGAAATGGCAACTACTGAAAAACAAGGACAAACACCATCACTACATACCATGCAGGCCACACTAGACAGAATACAAGAATTCATGATGACACAGCAAGAAACAATGGTAAAAATGCAACAAACAATATTTAATAATCAGGAGCAGACTAATGAAAATTTTGAAGAAGTTAAGGGAAACATCAAAAAATTAGATAATAGAATGGAGGTAATTCAGGGAGTAGTAGCAAAACATGAACAACAAATAAAATATTTAGAGGAAAAAACCGACATAACTGATAAAAAAATAGAGGAAACGGAAGAATCACTAAAAACCAAAAACAAAGAATTGGAAGGGGCCATTGTCCTTCTCGAAATGGAGAAATCAGCATTCTACCTTAGGTTCCAAAATATACCAGAGGTGAAAGAGGAGGAGTTGCGTGATCAGGTAGCAGAAATACTAGCAGAAGCTCTACAGGTAGAAAAAGAAGAAATAAATAGACATATAGATGAAATTTACAGAGTACAAACAAACTTTGCCAAAAGACACAAGTTACCCAGGGAGGTACATGTACGATTCACAAAAAAAGCAATAAGAGATGAAATCTATAAAACTACGAGAACAGAACAAATACTACATAAGGAAAGAGAAATTAATGTATTAAAACAAATTCCCAAACGAATAAGAGAAAAGAGAAGGGACCTACAATACTGCACTGCAAAACTAATAAGACAAGAAATTCCTTTTAGATGGTTGATTCCGGAAGGAATCCTGGTGACTTGGAAAGGGAAAAAAATAAAGATAGAAACAATGGAAGAGGCAGACCAATTTATTGAAACATATTTAGAAAAAGAAGGAGAGAGCAGTGTAGAGGGTGAGGGACAAAGTCAGGAAGAAAAAGAAATGTTGGAAGAAATGGAGAGAATGAAAAGACAAGAGAGAGAGGGAGATAAGAGAATGAAAACAAAAGAAATAAGAACTGTGAGACAAACAAGAGCAACAAGTAAAAAATAAAATGCAAAATCAAATCAAAATATTTTCAGTTAACATAAATGGAATCAATTCACCAATAAAAAGAAGACAAATACTCAATAGACTACAGAAACAAGGTTCAGATATCACATGTTTACAAGAAGTTCACATTAAAAAAGAAGAGTATAAGTTATTACAGCAGCCCAAGATAGGTAATCTTTTCACATCCTTAGCTGACTCAAGGAAAAAAGGAATAGCACTATATATCAAAAACTGGTTAAGCCCCAAACAAATATATAGAGACACAGAAGGAAGAATACTTATGGTAGAAATCACAATTGATAAAACTAAAATATTATTAATAGCCATATACGCTCCTAATAATGGACAAAAAGAATTCTATACTAAATTATATCAACAAATTATAAAATTAGAGAGAGAAAACATCTGTATAATTGGTGACTTCAATGCAGTAGTAGATGCCAAAGAAGATTATAAATCGGGATCAAAAAAAAATTCTGAAAGAAAAATTTTACCCAAAAATTTCTTTGAAATCGTGAATGAATTTAAAATAAAAGATATATGGAGAGAAAGACACCAGAAACAAAACCAATATACATACTTTTCAAACCCACATCAATCCTGTTCCAGACTTGATATGGCCTGGTCAAATATAGAACCAATTATTAAAATAGAGAGTGTAGAAATAGAACCAAATACGTGGGCGGACCACAATCCCATAGTAATTACAATGAGAGGAATAAATAAGACAAGAAGGAGATGGATGATGAACCAGAAAATAATAAAAGAAAAAGAATTTAAACAATATATGGAGAAAGAACTAACTTTCTTTCTACAGGAGAATTGGAACGAAGATACATCTATACAAAACATTTGGGACACTATGAAAGCATATGTAAGAGGACTATCTATTGCTTACTCTATTAAAAAAAATAAAAATAAAAATAAACAGATTAAGGATTTACAAAACAGGATAGGGGAATTAGAACACAAATTACAAGAGACACCACAAGATAAGGAAATAAAAGAAGAAAAGGAATTAATTAAACACAAAATAAACCTGATAACACAAGAAGAAATCGCATTAAAAATTAAGTCAGCCAAACAGAACCATTTTGAACATGCTAACAAACCAGGTAGATGGCTGGCTTATAAATTAAGAAAAGAAAAGGAAAAAAAAAACAATACAACAACTAGAGGATTCGCTAGGTAAAATGCAGTTGGCAATAGAAGAAAAAAAAGAAATAGCACGAGAATATTATAGAGAACTATACAGCAAAGATACTATACAAATCCAAAATATACAAGACTATTTAAAAAATTCTAGTATAGCGCAATTACCAGAGGATATTAAAAATAAGATGGACGAAGAAATAACACTGATTGAATTAGAAAAAGCAATAAAGAACCAAAAAAATAACAAAACCCCAGGACCGGATGGTATTCCAGCAGAGTATTATAAAGAATTACAAACGATTTTAAAAAGTATACAATTAATTACATACAATGAAGTACTAAAAAAAGGAGCAATTCCAGACTCATGGACAGAGGCACTAATAACAATCATCCCCAAAGACACCAATACGAAACATAAGATCCAGAGTTACAGGCCAATCTCGCTGTTGAACTCAGATTATAAAATCTTTGCCTCCATAATGGCGGAAAGACTTAAAAAAACGCTTACTAAAATTATACACTCAGATCAAAATGGTTTTTTACCAAATAGACATATCAAAAACAATATCAGAACAATTATAAACATTTTAGAATATTACGAGACTCATCCAGGGGAATCCATGGCACTCATATTCCTAGATGCCCAAAAGGCATTTGATAATTTAAACTGGGACTTCATAACAAATCAATTAGATAAAATGAATTTTGGAGAAAACTACATAAGAACAATTAAAGCAATATATTCAAAACAAACTGCAAAAATCCTCATCAATGGAGAAACTACAAAAAATTTTAATATAGAAAAGGGAGTTCGACAAGGCTGTCCTCTCTCCCCTTTATTATTTATATTATCATTGGAATCATTATTACAAAAGGTAAGGGAAAACAAAGAAATAAAAGGACTCAAGATAAAAGAACAGGAATATAAATTGCAGGCATTCGCAGATGACATGGTTTTCAATATAGAAGAACCTCTAGAGGTAGGATCAATTTTACTAAAAGAAATTAATGAATTTGGGAAAGTAGCAGGTCTAAAAATTAACAAACAAAAAACTAAAATAATAACCAAAAATCTGACAGATACACAAAATAAGGAATTAGAAAGGAAATTAGAAATACAAATTGTAAAGAAAATAAAATATTTAGGAATCAACCTGTCAGCGAAATGCACAACAATAAAAGAAGAAAACTATATGGGAATTTTAAAACAAATTGAAAAGAAACTAGATAACTGGAACAAATTACAAATATCTCTAATAGGCAGAATTGCAGCGATTAAAATGTCAATACTACCTCAAATTTTATACTTATTTCAGACTATACCAATCAAATTAGAGAAAAAATATTTTGAAAAATTAAATAAAATACTAACCAAATTTATATGGGCCGGGAAAAAACCAAGAATCAAATTAAAATATTTACAACAAAATAGAAATCAGGGAGGGTTCGGACTGCCAGACTTTGAATTATATTATCAAGCATCTGCTTTAACATGGATAAAGGAATGGATACAAATCAAAAATAGACGCTTACTGGTATTAGAAGGTTATGACTTACATGTAGGGTGGCATGGATTCCTCTGGGATGATAAACATAAAACACACTCATATTTTAAAAGACATAAAATCAGAGACTCCCTATTAGGAATCTGGCTTAGAATCAAAAAACAATATTATACTAAGATACCACCCTGGTTCTCTGGCATGGAAGCCATTACTTACCCAAACACAACAAACCTGGAAAAAATGGTTACATACGAAGAAATACTGGAAGAAGGAGGAGCCTTAAAATCTATATCAAAATTAGAACAGGGAGGAATTAAGATTGACTGGTGGCCATACTTTCAAATTAAGAACAGATTAGAAAACGACAAGAGAAAATATGGAATACAAAAAACTAAATCAGAATTAGATAAAATCTTATTAGACCAGGAACAAAAAGCAATAACTAAAATATATAAATTTCTTCTAAAAAAAAAACACAGAAAGATATAATAAAGGGAAATATGATAAGCTGGACGAAAAATTTTGGACATGAAATACCAATTAATCAATGGGAAAAAATATGGAATCAGAACTACAAAATCACAAAATCAGTCTCATACAAAGAAAATTATTATAAACTATTCTATAGATGGCACCTCCCTCCAGCGAGATTGGCAAGAATGTATAAAAATCTACCACCAAATTGTTGGAGATGTCAGTGTAAAACTGGATCTTATTATCATATGTGGTGGACCTGTCCAAAAATCAAACTCTTCTGGAATAAAATCAAAAACTGGTTAACAGAAATCACACAACAAGACTTAGATATTAAACCGGAAATCTTCTTATTGGGAATCATCAACCAAAAAATGGAAAAAAAACACTACTATATCATTTTACATATACTAACAGCGGCAAGAATAACGATAGCACAAAATTGGAAATTAAATGATATTCCCGAGGAAAGCAGTGTAATCAGAAAAATTTTGGATTGTGCCGAAGCGGATAAGTTAACTATGGAATTGAAAGGAAAGGAAGACTCCGACTATTATGAAATTTGGAATTTATTTTACAATTGGTACGAAAAACGAAAACAAATATCATCAATGTAATAAATGTAAATATAAGTTAAATAAGACACATAGAAATTAGAATAAGGAATTAATAGAGAAAATAGTTATATTATAATAATATATATGTATACTATGATTTTACAAATTTGAAAGTGCCTTATTTCTTATGAACTATTATTATTATTATCAATACTATCATCAATATCACTATCGTTGTACTATTATTAATACTATTGTTAATATTACTATTAACACGATTGATTTATAAAATTTATCACATAAAAGACAAGATAAAAGTTGGAAAATACATAAAAATATATCGCTAACATATACTCGCCGTAGAACAAACTATAGAAATTAACAGCTCTATAGCTGTATGCGTTTTTTATGTTTTGTAAATGTTTATATTGTACTTCTTAATGTCATAATGTTCTTTTTTTTTGTTTTGTGTGTTTGTTTGTTTTTAAATGTAAATAACTTAATAAAAACTATTTTTAAAAAAATTAAAAAAAAAAAAAAGAAAAGAGAAAAATTGCCAGGCAGATTTCAGCATAATCCTGGAACTCTGCTTCTGCACATCTGGAAAATGTCAGCTAGAGGGAAAATGCAGAGGCAGATTTCAGCATAATCCTGGAACTCTGCTTCTGCACATCTGGAAAATGTAAGATAGAGAGAAATTGATGTGGTAGATTTCAGCATAATCTTTGAACTCTGCTTCTGCACATCTGGAGAATGTCAGCTAGAGAGAAAATGCAGAGGCTGATTTCAGCATAATCCTGGAACTCTGCTTCAGCACATCTGAAAAATGTCAGCTAGATAGGAATTTATGTGGTAGATTTCAGCATAATATTTGAACTCTGCTTCTTCACATCTGGAAAATGTCAGCTAGAAAGAAGTTTATGTGGCAGATTTCAGCATAATGCTGGAACTCTGCTTCTGCACATCTAGAAAATGTAAGCTAGAGAGAAATTGATGTCGTAGATTTCAGCATAATCTTGGAACTCTGCTTCCACACATCTGGCAAATGTCAGCTAGAGGGAAAATGCAGAGGCAGATTTCAGCATAATCCTGGAACTCTGCTTCTTCACATCTGGAAAATTTAACTTGGAGACAAAATGCAAGGCAAATTTCAGCATAATCCTTAAACTCTGCTTCTCCACATCTGGAAAATGTCAGCTAGAGAGAAAATGCAGAGGCTGATTTCAGCATAATCCTGGAACTCTGCTTCAGCACATCTGAAAAATGTCAGCTAGATAGGAATTTATGTGGTAGATTTCAGCATAATATTTGAACTCTGCTTCTTCACATCTGGAAAATGTCAGCTAGAAAGAAGTTTATGTGGCAGATTTCAGCATAATGCTGGAACTCTGCTTCTGCACATCTAGAAAATGTAAGCTAGAGAGAAATTGCAAGGCACATTTCAGCATAATCCTGGAACTCTGCTTCTGCACATCTGGCAAATGTCAGCTAGAGGGAAAATGCAGAGGCAGATTTCAGCATAATCCTGGAACTCTGCTTCTTCACATCTGGAAAATTTAACTTGGAGACAAAATGCAAGGCAAATTTCAGCATAATCCTTAAACTCTGCTTCTCCACATCTGGAAAATGTCAGCTAGAGAGAAAATGCAGAGGCTGATTTCAGCATAATCCTGGAACTCTGCTTCTGCACATCTGGCAAATGTTAGCTAGAGAGAAATTGATGTGGTAGATTTCAACATAATGTTTGAACTCTGCTTCTGCACATCTGGAAAAGTCAGCTAGAGAGAAATTGCAAGGTAGATTTCAGCATACACCTGGAACTCTGCTTCTGTAAATCTGGAAAATGTCAGCTTGAGAGAAATTGATATGGTAGATTTCAGCATAATATTTGAAGTCTGCTTCTGCACATCTGGAAAATGTCAGCACGAGTATAATTGCAAGGCAGATTTCAGCATAATGCTGGAACTCTGCTTCTGCACATCTGGAAAATGTAAGCTAGAAAATTGATGTGGTAGATTTCAGCATAATCTTTGAACTCTGCTTCTGCACATCTGGAGAATGTCAGCTAGAGAAAAAATGCAGAGGCTGATTTCAGCATAATCCTGGAACTCTGCTTCAGCACATCTGAAAAACGTCAGCTAGAGAGAAATTGATGTGGTAGATTTCAGCATAATCTTTGAACTCAGCTTCTGCACATCTGGAAAATGTAAGATAGAGAGAAATTGATGTGGTAGATTTCAGCATAATCTTTGAACTCTGCTTCTGCACATCTGGAGAATGTCAGCTAGAGAGAAAATGCAGAGGCTGATTTTAGCATAATCCTGGAACTCTGCTTCAGCACATCTGAAAAATCTCAGCTAGAAAGAAATTGATGTAGATTTCAGCATAATCCTGGAACTCTGCTTCTGCACATCTGGAAAAGTCAGCTAGAGATAAATTGCAAGGCAGAGTTCAGCATAATCCTGGAACTCTGCTTGTGCACATCTGGAAAATGTAAACTAGAGAGAAATTGATGTGGTAGATTTCAGCATAATCTTTGAACTCTGCTTCTGCACATCTGGAAAATGTCAGCTGGGGAAATTTTATGTGGTATATTTCAGCATAATCTTTGCTCTCTGCTTCTGAACATCTGGAAAATGTCAGCTAGAGAATAATTGCAAGGCTGATTTCAGCATAATCGTGGAACTCTGCTTCTGCACATCTGGAAAATGTTAGCTAGAAAATTGATGTGGTAGATTTCAGCATAATCTTTGAACTCTGCTTCCGCACATCTGGAAAATGTCAGCTAGAGGGAAAATGCAGAGGCAGATTTCAGCATAATCCTGGAACTCTGCTTCTGCACATCTGGAAAATGTCAGCAAGAGAGAAATTGATGTGTTAGATTTCAGCATAGTCTTTGAACTCTGCTTGTCCACATCTGGAAATTTTCACCTTGAGAAAAATTGCAAGGCAGATTTCAGCATAATCCTGGAACTCTGCTTCTGCACATCTGGAAAATGTCAGCTAGAGGGAAAATGCAGAGGCAGATTTCAGCATAATCCTGGAACTCTGCTTCTGCACATCTGGAAAATGTAAGATAGAGAGAAATTGATGTGGTAGATTTCAGCATAATCTTTGAACTCTGCTTCTGCACATCTGGAGAATGTCAGCTAGAGAGAAAATGCAGAGGCTGATTTCAGCATAATCCTGGAACTCTGCTTCTGCACATCTGGAAAATGTCAGCAAGACAGAAATTGACGTTTTAGATTTCAGCATAATGTTTGAACTCTGCTTCTTCACATCTGGAAAATGTCAGCTAGAGGGAAAATGCAGAGGCAGATTTCAGCATAATCCTGGAACTCTGCTTCTGCACATCTAGAAAATGTCAGCTGGGGAAAATTTATGTGGTATATTTCAGCATAATCTTTGCTCTCTGCTTCTGAACATCTGGAAAATGTCATCTAGAGAATAATTGCAAGGCAGATTTCAGCATAATCCTGGAACTCTGCTTCTGCACATCTGGAAAATGTAAGCTAGAAAATTGATGTGGTAGATTTCAGCATAATCTTTGAACTCTGCTTCTGCACATCTGGAAAATGTCAGCTAGAGGGAAAATGCAGAGGCAGATTTCAGCATAATCCTGGAACTCTGCTTCTGCACATCTGGAAAATGTCAGCAAGAGAGAAATTGATGTGTTAGATTTCAGCATAGTCTTTGAACTCTGCTTCTGCACATCTGGAAAATGTCAGCTAGAGAGAAAATGCAGATGCTGATTTCAGCATAATCCTGGAACTCTGCTTCTGAGAATCTGGAAAATGTCAGCTAGAAAGAAATTGATGTAGATTTCAGCATAATCCTGGAACTCTGCTTCTGCACATCTGGAAAAGTCAGCTAGAGATAAATTGATGTTGTAGATTTCAGCATAATCGTGGAACTCTGCTTCTGTACGTTTGGAAAATGTCAGCTAGAGAAAACTTGCAAGGCATATTTCAGCATAATCCTGGAACTCTGCTTCTGCACATCTGGAAAATGTCAGCAAGAGAGAAATTGATGTGTTAGATTTCAGCATAGTCTTTGAACTCTGCTTGTCCACATCTGGAAATTTTCACCTTCGGGGGCGGGGCCATGGCGGAGCGAAGCTGAGAGGCAAACCGCTGCAACTTAGCTCGACTTTCTTCGCTCAGACTGCCGAAAATTCGCAGCGTGGAGCCTCGAAGGGGTTAGCGCGAGGAAGGGGAACATCGGGCGAGACGGGAGGAGGTGCAAACCCCCGCCGAAGCAGATGGAAGCCCCAAATTTGAGCGAAGAAGAAACCAGCAAACCACGCTGGTCCAGAGGCATGGCCGCCTGAGCATACAGCAAGGAAGGAGAGAGATAGAGGAACGGCAAAATATTGGTGAATCATTGGAAACATCGGATCAAATTGGATTACAATTTTTGATTTTCGGAGAACATTCTAAAATAGAAGAGAACGATCGGCACCCTCGAAGGACAATTGAGCCTCCAAAAAAAAGAACTTAGCGGCGCCTTAGCGGAAAGGAGCGAAAGGCGAGACGAATAAAACAAAATTAACAGACTGCTTTAAAGGGATACGATCCAAAAGAGCTACAGATCTACGGGACCACGGGAAAAACAGTTGAGAGTGGAAAAAGGAACTTACGAGAAGATCACATTAGAAATACTATGAAATAAAAGGAGGAGGGGGGGGAAAGGGAGAAAGAACAGTGACAAAGCAATCTTCCTGAACGCAGACATCTTGTATAGATTGTAAAACAGAAATAGAAGATTGAAGACTCCTTCCCAAAAAGACACTTGTAAGATATAATATACGATACCAGATCAACTTGAAATTGAAAACTTTAATTTATATATTGATTTAGTAATATTGATTTAGTAATATACTGATATTTAAACTTTAACATATAGTTATCAAAATTATTAAAGTTAAAAATAGTAATACGTGGATACCTAAATAATTAACTATCACTGTTATTATTATATATTAGTTTTCTTTTTTACGGAAAGTAAGAAATAAGATTCTTAAAGATATTAATAACAATTTATATTATGATACTGAATTAAGTGAACTTATATATTTATATAGATTTTTTTTTCTCTCTTCTCTTCTTTTTTCTTTTCCTATGATTACTGAATACTAAACTATTTAGACTGTTTAGATTGTGAACTTACAAAGATAGAAATTGTTAGTAAATATTTTTGATAAGATAAGTTAAAAAAAAAAGAAGGGGAGGGAATATAATAACAATAACAATAATAATAAGCTCTTGACAGTTTTTTTTTCAAAAACAGAAAATTGACGTTCAAATGATTAACAATTAATCCTTCTTTCTTATCTCCCTATCTCAAAATACGAATAATATTCTCCAATACTTTCCTTTATTGTACCTTAATGAATTTCTGACCTCCCTTGGATTTTCTTAAACTCTAGAATCCTTTACTCCATTTCATACCCCCCTTTCTCACTCTTTAATAGCTAGTTTAATTTTTTACCCTCTACTTCTTACTCTAAGTATACCGATTATAGAGAAAGTATAACGATAAGAAGAGGGAAAAATATATGAAAGTGTGGAATAACTTTTTCAGCAGAGTGATCATGTCAACAACAACTACTGTAACCAAACCAATTAAGAAACCAATCCCAGTAACACCTTCAGCGACAGGGCAAAAACTGATCACAGAAATGGCAACTACTGAAAAACAAGGACAAACACCATCACTACATACCATGCAGGCCACACTAGACAGAATACAAGAATTCATGATGACACAGCAAGAAACAATGGTAAAAATGCAACAAACAATATTTAATAATCAGGAGCAGACTAATGAAAATTTTGAAGAAGTTAAGGGAAACATCAAAAAATTAGATAATAGAATGGAGGTAATTCAGGGAGTAGTAGCAAAACATGAACAACAAATAAAATATTTAGAGGAAAAAACCGACATAACTGATAAAAAAATAGAGGAAACGGAAGAATCACTAAAAACCAAAAACAAAGAATTGGAAGGGGCCATTGTCCTTCTCGAAATGGAGAAATCAGCATTCTACCTTAGGTTCCAAAATATACCAGAGGTGAAAGAGGAGGAGTTGCGTGATCAGGTAGCAGAAATACTAGCAGAAGCTCTACAGGTAGAAAAAGAAGAAATAAATAGACATATAGATGAAATTTACAGAGTACAAACAAACTTTGCCCAAAGACACAAGTTACCCAGGGAGGTACATGTACGATTCACAAAAAAAGCAATAAGAGATGAAATCTATAAAACTACGAGAACAGAACAAATACTACATAAGGAAAGAGAAATTAATGTATTAAAACAAATTCCCAAACGAATAAGAGAAAAGAGAAGGGACCTACAATACTGCACTGCAAAACTAATAAGACAAGAAATTCCTTTTAGATGGTTGATTCCGGAAGGAATCCTGGTGACTTGGAAAGGGAAAAAAATAAAGATAGAAACAATGGAAGAGGCAGACCAATTTATTGAAACATATTTAGAAAAAGAAGGAGAGAGCAGTGTAGAGGGTGAGGGACAAAGTCAGGAAGAAAAAGAAATGTTGGAAGAAATGGAGAGAATGAAAAGACAAGAGAGAGAGGGAGATAAGAGAATGAAAACAAAAGAAATAAGAACTGTGAGACAAACAAGAGCAACAAGTAAAAAATAAAATGCAAAATCAAATCAAAATATTTTCAGTTAACATAAATGGAATCAATTCACCAATAAAAAGAAGACAAATACTCAATAGACTACAGAAACAAGGTTCAGATATCACATGTTTACAAGAAGTTCACATTAAAAAAGAAGAGTATAAGTTATTACAGCAGCCCAAGATAGGTAATCTTTTCACATCCTTAGCTGACTCAAGGAAAAAAGGAATAGCACTATATATCAAAAACTGGTTAAGCCCCAAACAAATATATAGAGACACAGAAGGAAGAATACTTATGGTAGAAATCACAATTGATAAAACTAAAATATTATTAATAGCCATATACGCTCCTAATAATGGACAAAAAGAATTCTATACTAAATTATATCAACAAATTATAAAATTAGAGAGAGAAAACATCTGTATAATTGGTGACTTCAATGCAGTAGTAGATGCCAAAGAAGATTATAAATCGGGATCAAAAAAAAATTCTGAAAGAAAAATTTTACCCAAAAATTTCTTTGAAATCGTGAATGAATTTAAAATAAAAGATATATGGAGAGAAAGACACCAGAAACAAAACCAATATACATACTTTTCAAACCCACATCAATCCTGTTCCAGACTTGATATGGCCTGGTCAAATATAGAACCAATTATTAAAATAGAGAGTGTAGAAATAGAACCAAATACGTGGGCGGACCACAATCCCATAGTAATTACAATGAGAGGAATAAATAAGACAAGAAGGAGATGGATGATGAACCAGAAAATAATAAAAGAAAAAGAATTTAAACAATATATGGAGAAAGAACTAACTTTCTTTCTACAGGAGAATTGGAACGAAGATACATCTATACAAAACATTTGGGACACTATGAAAGCATATGTAAGAGGACTATCTATTGCTTACTCTATTAAAAAAAATAAAAATAAAAATAAACAGATTAAGGATTTACAAAACAGGATAGGGGAATTAGAACACAAATTACAAGAGACACCACAAGATAAGGAAATAAAAGAAGAAAAGGAATTAATTAAACACAAAATAAACCTGATAACACAAGAAGAAATCGCATTAAAAATTAAGTCAGCCAAACAGAACCATTTTGAACATGCTAACAAACCAGGTAGATGGCTGGCTTATAAATTAAGAAAAGAAAAGGAAAAAAAAAAACAATACAACAACTAGAGGATTCGCTAGGTAAAATGCAGTTGGCAATAGAAGAAAAAAAAGAAATAGCACGAGAATATTATAGAGAACTATACAGCAAAGATACTATACAAATCCAAAATATACAAGACTATTTAAAAAATTCTAGTATAGCGCAATTACCAGAGGATATTAAAAATAAGATGGACGAAGAAATAACACTGATTGAATTAGAAAAAGCAATAAAGAACCAAAAAAATAACAAAACCCCAGGACCGGATGGTATTCCAGCAGAGTATTATAAAGAATTACAAACGATTTTAAAAAGTATACAATTAATTACATACAATGAAGTACTAAAAAAAGGAGCAATTCCAGACTCATGGACAGAGGCACTAATAACAATCATCCCCAAAGACACCAATACGAAACATAAGATCCAGAGTTACAGGCCAATCTCGCTGTTGAACTCAGATTATAAAATCTTTGCCTCCATAATGGCGGAAAGACTTAAAAAAACGCTTACTAAAATTATACACTCAGATCAAAATGGTTTTTTACCAAATAGACATATCAAAAACAATATCAGAACAATTATAAACATTTTAGAATATTACGAGACTCATCCAGGGGAATCCATGGCACTCATATTCCTAGATGCCCAAAAGGCATTTGATAATTTAAACTGGGACTTCATAACAAATCAATTAGATAAAATGAATTTTGGAGAAAACTACATAAGAACAATTAAAGCAATATATTCAAAACAAACTGCAAAAATCCTCATCAATGGAGAAACTACAAAAAATTTTAATATAGAAAAGGGAGTTCGACAAGGCTGTCCTCTCTCCCCTTTATTATTTATATTATCATTGGAATCATTATTACAAAAGGTAAGGGAAAACAAAGAAATAAAAGGACTCAAGATAAAAGAACAGGAATATAAATTGCAGGCATTCGCAGATGACATGGTTTTCAATATAGAAGAACCTCTAGAGGTAGGATCAATTTTACTAAAAGAAATTAATGAATTTGGGAAAGTAGCAGGTCTAAAAATTAACAAACAAAAAACTAAAATAATAACCAAAAATCTGACAGATACACAAAATAAGGAATTAGAAAGGAAATTAGAAATACAAATTGTAAAGAAAATAAAATATTTAGGAATCAACCTGTCAGCGAAATGCACAACAATAAAAGAAGAAAACTATATGGGAATTTTAAAACAAATTGAAAAGAAACTAGATAACTGGAACAAATTACAAATATCTCTAATAGGCAGAATTGCAGCGATTAAAATGTCAATACTACCTCAAATTTTATACTTATTTCAGACTATACCAATCAAATTAGAGAAAAAATATTTTGAAAAATTAAATAAAATACTAACCAAATTTATATGGGCCGGGAAAAAACCAAGAATCAAATTAAAATATTTACAACAAAATAGAAATCAGGGAGGGTTCGGACTGCCAGACTTTGAATTATATTATCAAGCATCTGCTTTAACATGGATAAAGGAATGGATACAAATCAAAAATAGACGCTTACTGGTATTAGAAGGTTATGACTTACATGTAGGGTGGCATGGATTCCTCTGGGATGATAAACATAAAACACACTCATATTTTAAAAGACATAAAATCAGAGACTCCCTATTAGGAATCTGGCTTAGAATCAAAAAACAATATTATACTAAGATACCACCCTGGTTCTCTGGCATGGAAGCCATTACTTACCCAAACACAACAAACCTGGAAAAAATGGTTACATACGAAGAAATACTGGAAGAAGGAGGAGCCTTAAAATCTATATCAAAATTAGAACAGGGAGGAATTAAGATTGACTGGTGGCCATACTTTCAAATTAAGAACAGATTAGAAAACGACAAGAGAAAATATGGAATACAAAAAACTAAATCAGAATTAGATAAAATCTTATTAGACCAGGAACAAAAAGCAATAACTAAAATATATAAATTTCTTCTTAAAAAAAAACACAGAAAGATATAATAAAGGGAAATATGATAAGCTGGACGAAAAATTTTGGACATGAAATACCAATTAATCAATGGGAAAAAATATGGAATCAGAACTACAAAATCACAAAATCAGTCTCATACAAAGAAAATTATTATAAACTATTCTATAGATGGCACCTCCCTCCAGCGAGATTGGCAAGAATGTATAAAAATCTACCACCAAATTGTTGGAGATGTCAGTGTAAAACTGGATCTTATTATCATATGTGGTGGACCTGTCCAAAAATCAAACTCTTCTGGAATAAAATCAAAAACTGGTTAACAGAAATCACACAACAAGACTTAGATATTAAACCGGAAATCTTCTTATTGGGAATCATCAACCAAAAAATGGAAAAAAAACACTACTATATCATTTTACATATACTAACAGCGGCAAGAATAACGATAGCACAAAATTGGAAATTAAATGATATTCCCGAGGAAAGCAGTGTAATCAGAAAAATTTTGGATTGTGCCGAAGCGGATAAGTTAACTATGGAATTGAAAGGAAAGGAAGACTCCGACTATTATGAAATTTGGAATTTATTTTACAATTGGTACGAAAAACGAAAACAAATATCATCAATGTAATAAATGTAAATATAAGTTAAATAAGACACATAGAAATTAGAATAAGGAATTAATAGAGAAAATAGTTATATTATAATAATATATATGTATACTATGATTTTACAAATTTGAAAGTGCCTTATTTCTTATGAACTATTATTATTATTATCAATACTATCATCAATATCACTATCGTTGTACTATTATTAATACTATTGTTAATATTACTATTAACACGATTGATTTATAAAATTTATCACATAAAAGACAAGATAAAAGTTGGAAAATACATAAAAATATATCGCTAACATATACTCGCCGTAGAACAAACTATAGAAATTAACAGCTCTATAGCTGTATGCGTTTTTTATGTTTTGTAAATGTTTATATTGTACTTCTTAATGTCATAATGTTCTTTTTTTTTGTTTTGTGTGTTTGTTTGTTTTTAAATGTAAATAACTTAATAAAAACTATTTTTAAAAAAATTAAAAAAAAAAAAAGAAAAGAGAAAAATTGCCAGGCAGATTTCAGCATAATCCTGGAACTCTGCTTCTGCACATCTGGAAAATGTCAGCTAGAGGGAAAATGCAGAGGCAGATTTCAGCATAATCCTGGAACTCTGCTTCTGCACATCTGGAAAATGTAAGATAGAGAGAAATTGATGTGGTAGATTTCAGCATAATCTTTGAACTCTGCTTCTGCACATCTGGAGAATGTCAGCTAGAGAGAAAATGCAGAGGCTGATTTCAGCATAATCCTGGAACTCTGCTTCAGCACATCTGAAAAATGTCAGCTAGATAGGAATTTATGTGGTAGATTTCAGCATAATATTTGAACTCTGCTTCTTCACATCTGGAAAATGTCAGCTAGAAAGAAGTTTATGTGGCAGATTTCAGCATAATGCTGGAACTCTGCTTCTGCACATCTAGAAAATGTAAGCTAGAGAGAAATTGATGTCGTAGATTTCAGCATAATCTTGGAACTCTGCTTCCACACATCTGGCAAATGTCAGCTAGAGGGAAAATGCAGAGGCAGATTTCAGCATAATCCTGGAACTCTGCTTCTTCACATCTGGAAAATTTAACTTGGAGACAAAATGCAAGGCAAATTTCAGCATAATCCTTAAACTCTGCTTCTCCACATCTGGAAAATGTCAGCTAGAGAGAAAATGCAGAGGCTGATTTCAGCATAATCCTGGAACTCTGCTTCAGCACATCTGAAAAATGTCAGCTAGATAGGAATTTATGTGGTAGATTTCAGCATAATATTTGAACTCTGCTTCTTCACATCTGGAAAATGTCAGCTAGAAAGAAGTTTATGTGGCAGATTTCAGCATAATGCTGGAACTCTGCTTCTGCACATCTGGCAAATGTCAGCTAGAGGGAAAATGCAGAGGCAGATTTCAGCATAATCCTGGAACTCTGCTTCTTCACATCTGGAAAATTTAACTTGGAGACAAAATGCAAGGCAAATTTCAGCATAATCCTTAAACTCTGCTTCTCCACATCTGGAAAATGTCAGCTAGAGAGAAAATGCAGAGGCTGATTTCAGCATAATCCTGGAACTCTGCTTCTGCACATCTGGCAAATGTTAGCTAGAGAGAAATTGATGTGGTAGATTTCAACATAATGTTTGAACTCTGCTCCTGCACATCTGGAAAAGTCAGCTAGAGAGAAATTGCAAGGTAGATTTCAGCATACACCTGGAACTCTGCTTCTGTAAATCTGGAAAATGTCAGCTTGAGAGAAATTGATATGGTAGATTTCAGCATAATATTTGAAGTCTGCTTCTGCACATCTGGAAAATGTCAGCACGAGTATAATTGCAAGGCAGATTTCAGCATAATGCTGGAACTCTGCTTCTGCACATCTGGAAAATGTAAGCTAGAAAATTGATGTGGTAGATTTCAGCATAATCTTTGAACTCTGCTTCTGCACATCTGGAGAATGTCAGCTAGAGGGAAAATGCAGAGGCAGATTTCAGCATAATCCTGGAACTCTGCTTCTGCACATCTGGAAAATGTCAGCTGGGGAAAATTTATGTGGTATATTTCAGCATAATCTTTGCTCTCTGCTTCTGAACATCTGGAAAATGTCATCTAGAGAATAATTGCAAGGCAGATTTCAGCATAATCCTGGAACTCTGCTTCTGCACATCTGGAAAATGTACGCTAGAAAATTGATGTGGTAGATTTCAGCATAATCTTTGAACTCTGCTTCTGCACATCTGGAAAATGTCAGCTAGAGGGAAAATGCAGAGGCAGATTTCAGCATAATCCTGGAACTCTGCTTCTGCACATCTGGAAAATGTCAGCAAGAGAGAAATTGATGTGCTAGATTTCAGCATAGTCTTTGAACTCTGCTTGTCCACATCTGGAAATTTTCACCTTGAGAAAAATTGCAAGGCAGATTTCAGCATAATCCTGGAACTCTGCTTCTGAGAATCTGGAAAATGTCAGCTAGAAAGAAATTGATGTAGATTTCAGCATAATCCTGGAACTCTGCTTCTGCACATCTGGAAAAGTCAGCTAGAGATAAATTGATGTTGTAGATTTCAGCATAATCGTGGAACTCTGCTTCTGTACGTTTGGAAAATGTCAGCTAGAGAAAACTTGCAAGGCATATTTCAGCATAATCCTGGAACTCTGCTTCTGCACATCTGGAAAATGTCAGCAAGAGAGAAATTGATGTGTTAGATTTCAGCATAGTCTTTGAACTCTGCTTGTCCACATCTGGAAATTTTCACCTTGAGAAAAATTGCCAGGCAGATTTCAGCATAATCCTGGAACTCTGCTTCTGCACATCTGGAAAATGTCAGCTAGAGGGAAAATGCAGAGGCAGATTTCAGCATAATCCTGGAACTCTGCTTCTGCACATCTGGAAAATGTAAGATAGAGAGAAATTGATGTGGTAGATTTCAGCATAATCTTTGAACTCTGCTTCTGTACATCTGGAGAATGTCAGCTAGAGAGAAAATGCAGAGGCTGATTTCAGCATAATCCTGGAACTCTGCTTCAGCACATCTGAAAAATGTCAGCTAGATAGGAATTTATGTGGTAGATTTCAGCATAATATTTGAAATCTGCTTCTTCACATCTGGAAAATGTCAGCTAGAAAGAAGTTTATGTGGCAGATTTCAGCATAATGCTGGAACAATGCTTCTGCACATCTAGAAAATGTAAGCTAGAGAGAAATTGATGTCGTAGATTTCAGCATAATCTTGGAACTCTGCTTCCACACATCTAGAAAATGTCAGCTAGAAAGAAAATGCAGAGGCAGATTTCAGCATAATGTTTGAACTCTGCTTCTTCACATCTGGAAAAGTCAGCTAGAGAGAAATTGCAAGGCACATTTCAGCATAATCCTGGAACTCTGCTACTGCACATCTGGCAAATGTCAGCTAGAGGGAAAATGCAGAGGCAGATTTCAGCATAATCCTGGAACTCTGCTTCTTCACATCTGGAAAATTTAACTTGGAGACAAAATGCAAGGCAGATTTCAGCATAATCCTTAAACTCTGCTTCTCCACATCTGGAAAATGTCAGCTAGAGAGAAAATGCAGAGGCTGATTTCAGCATAATCCTGGAACTCTGCTTCTGCACATCTGGCAAATGTTAGCTAGAGAGAAATTGATGTGGTAGATTTCAGCATAATGTTTGAACTCTGCTTCTGCACATCTGGAAAAGTCAGCTAGAGAGAAATTGCAAGGTAGATTTCAGCATACACCTGGAACTCTGCTTCTGTAAATCTGGAAAATGTCAGCTTGAGAGAAATTGATATGGTAGATTTCAGCATAATATTTGAAGTCTGCTTCTGCACATCTGGAAAATGTCAGCTAGAGAGAAGTTTATGTGGCAGATTTCAGCATAATGCTGGAACTCTGCTTCTGCACATCTAGAAAATGTAAGCTAGAGAGAAATTGATGTCGTAGATTTCAGCATAATCTTGGAACTCTGCTTCCACACATCTAGAAAATGTCAGCTAGAAAGAAAATGCAGAGGCAGATTTCAGCATAATCTTTGAACTCTGCTTCCGCACATCTGGAAAATGTCAGCTAGAGGGGAAATGCAGAGGCAGATTTCAGCATAATACTGGAACTCTGCTTGTGCACATCTGGAAAATGTAAACTAGAGAGAAATTGATGTGGTAGATTTCAGCATAATCTTTGAACTCTGCTTCTGCACATCTGGAAAATGTCAGCTGGGGAAAATTTATGTGGTATATTTCAGCACAATCTTTGCTCTCTGCTTCTGAACATCTGGAAAATGTCAGCAAGAGTATAATTGCAAGGCAGATTTCAGCATAATCCTGGAACTCTGCTTCTGCACATCTGGAAAATGTAAGATAGAGAGAAATTGATGTGGTAGATTTCAGCATAATCTTTGAACTCTGCTTCTGCACATCTGGAGAATGTCAGCTAGAGAGAAAATGCAGAGGCTGATTTCAGCATAATCCTGGAACTCTGCTTCAGCACATCTGAAAAATGTCAGCTAGAGAGAAATTGATGTGGTAGATTTCAGCATAATCTTTGTACTCTGCTTCTGCATGTCTGGAAAATGTCAGCTAGAGGGAAAATGCAGAGGCAGATTTCAGCATAATCCTGGAACTCTGCTTCTGCACATCTGGAAAATGTAAGCTAGAAAATTGATGTGGTAGATTTCAGCATAATCTTTGAACTCTGCTTCCGCACATCTGGGAAATGTCAGCTAGAGGGAAAATGCAGAGGCAGATTAAAGCATAATCCTGGAACTCTGCTTCTGCACATCTGGAAAATGTAAGATAGAGAGAAATTGATGTGGTAGATTTCAGCATAATCTTTGAACTCTGCTTCTGCAAATCTGGAAAATGTCAGCTAGAGAGAAAATGGAGAGGCAGATTTCAGCATAATCCTGGTACTCTGCTTCTGCACATCAGGAAAATGTCAGCTAGAGAGAAATTTATGTGGTAGATTTCAGCATAATATTTGAACTCTGCTTCTTCACATGTGGAAAATGTCAGCTAGAGGGAAAATGCAGAGGCAGATTTCAGCATAATCCTGGAACTCTGCTTCTGCACATCTAGAAAATGTCAGATGGGGAAAATTTATGTGGTATATTTCAGCATAATCTTTGCTCTCTGCTTCTGAACATCTGAAAAACATCAGCTAGAGAGAAATTGATGTGGTAGATTTCAGCATAATCTTTGTACTCTGCTTCTGCATCTCTGGAAAATGTGAGCTACAGAGAAATTGATGTGGTAGATTTCACCATAATCTTTGAACTCAGCTTCTGCACATCTGGAAAATGTAAGATAGAGAGAAATTGATGTGGTAGATTTCAGCATAATCTTTGAACTCTGCTTCTGCACATCTGGAGAATGTCAGCTAGAGAGAAAATGCAGAGGCTGATTTTAGCATAATCCTGGAACTCTGCTTCAGCACATCTGAAAAATCTCAGCTAGAAAGAAATTGATGTAGATTTCAGCATAATCCTGGAACTCTGCTTCTGCACATCTGGAAAAGTCAGCTAGAGATAAATTGCAAGGCAGAGTTCAGCATAATCCTGGAACTCTGCTTGTGCACATCTGGAAAATGTAAACTAGAGAGAAATTGATGTGGTAGATTTCAGCATAATCTTTGAACTCTGCTTCTGCACATCTGGAAAATGTCAGCTGGGGAAATTTTATGTGGTATATTTCAGCATAATCTTTGCTCTCTGCTTCTGAACATCTGGAAAATGTCAGCTAGAGAATAATTGCAAGGCTGATTTCAGCATAATCGTGGAACTCTGCTTCTGCACATCTGGAAAATGTAAGCTAGAAAATTGATGTGGTAGATTTCAGCATAATCTTTGAACTCTGCTTCCGCACATCTGGAAAATGTCAGCTAGAGGGAAAATGCAGAGGCAGATTTCAGCATAATCCTGGAACTCTGCTTCTGCACATCTGGAAAATGTAAGATAGAGAGAAATTGATGTGGTAGATTTCAGCATAATCTTTGAACTCTGCTTCTGCAAATCTGGAAAATGTCAGCTAGAGAGAAAATGGAGAGGCAGAATTCAGCATAATCCTGGTACTCTGCTTCTGCACATCAGGAAAATGTCAGCTAGAGAGAAATTTATGTGGTAGATTTCAGCATAATATTTGAACTCTGCTTCTTCACATGTGGAAAATGTCAGCTAGAGGGAAAATGCAGAGGCAGATTTCAGCATAATCCTGGAACTCTGCTTCTGCACATCTAGAAAATGTCAGCTGGGGAAAATTTATGTGGTATATTTCAGCATAATCTTTGCTCTCTGCTTCTGAACATCTGAAAAACATCAGCTAGAGATAAATTGATGTGGTAGATTTCAGCATAATCTTTTTACTCTGCTTCTGCATGTCTGGAAAATGTGAGCTACAGAGAAATTGATGTGGTAGATTTCACCATAATCTTTGAACTCAGCTTCTGCACATCTGGAAAATGTAAGATAGAGAGAAATTGATGTGGTAGATTTCAGCATAATCTTTGAACTCTGCTTCTGCACATCTGGAGAATGTCAGCTAGAGAGAAAATGCAGAGGCTGATTTTAGCATAATCCTGGAACTCTGCTTCAGCACATCTGAAAAATCTCAGCTAGAAAGAAATTGATGTAGATTTCAGCATAATCCTGGAACTCTGCTTCTGCACATCTGGAAAAGTCAGCTAGAGATAAATTGCAAGGCAGAGTTCAGCATAATCCTGGAACTCTGCTTGTGCACATCTGGAAAATGTAAACTAGAGAGAAATTGATGTGGTAGATTTCAGCATAATCTTTGAACTCTGCTTCTGCACATCTGGAAAATGTCAGCTGGGGAAATTTTATGTGGTATATTTCAGCATAATCTTTGCTCTCTGCTTCTGAACATCTGGAAAATGTCAGCTAGAGAATAATTGCAAGGCTGATTTCAGCATAATCGTGGAACTCTGCTTCTGCACATCTGGAAAATGTAAGCTAGAAAATTGATGTGGTAGATTTCAGCATAATCTTTGAACTCTGCTTCCGCACATCTGGAAAATGTCAGCTAGAGGGAAAATGCAGAGGCAGATTTCAGCATAATCCTGGAACTCTGCTTCTGCACATCTGGAAAATGTCAGCAAGAGAGAAATTGATGTGTTAGATTTCAGCATAGTCTTTGAACTCTGCTTGTCCACATCTGGAAATTTTCACCTTGAGAAAAATTGCAAGGCAGATTTCAGCATAATCCTGGAACTCTGCTTCTGCACATCTGGAAAATGTCAGCTAGAGGGAAAATGCAGAGGCAGATTTCAGCATAATCCTGGAACTCTGCTTCTGCACATCTGGAAAATGTAAGATAGAGAGAAATTGATGTGGTAGATTTCAGCATAATCTTTGAACTCTGCTTCTGTACATCTGGAGAATGTCAGCTAGAGAGAAAATGCAGAGGCTGATTTCAGCATAATCCTGGAACTCTGCTTCAGCACATCTGAAAAATGTCAGCTAGATAGGAATTTATGTGGTAGATTTCAGCATAATATTTGAAATCTGCTTCTTCACATCTGGAAAATGTCAGCTAGAAAGAAGTTTATGTGGCAGATTTCAGCATAATGCTGGAACAATGCTTCTGCACATCTAGAAAATGTAAGCTAGAGAGAAATTGATGTCGTAGATTTCAGCATAATCTTGGAACTCTGCTTCCACACATCTAGAAAATGTCAGCTAGAAAGAAAATGCAGAGGCAGATTTCAGCATAATGTTTGAACTCTGCTTCTTCACATCTGGAAAAGTCAGCTAGAGAGAAATTGCAAGGCACATTTCAGCATAATCCTGGAACTCTGCTACTGCACATCTGGCAAATGTCAGCTAGAGGGAAAATGCAGAGGCAGATTTCAGCATAATCCTGGAACTCTGCTTCTTCACATCTGGAAAATTTAACTTGGAGACAAAATGCAAGGCAGATTTCAGCATAATCCTTAAACTCTGCTTCTCCACATCTGGAAAATGTCAGCTAGAGAGAAAATGCAGAGGCTGATTTCAGCATAATCCTGGAACTCTGCTTCTGCACATCTGGCAAATGTTAGCTAGAGAGAAATTGATGTGGTAGATTTCAGCATAATGTTTGAACTCTGCTTCTGCACATCTGGAAAAGTCAGCTAGAGAGAAATTGCAAGGTAGATTTCAGCATACACCTGGAACTCTGCTTCTGTAAATCTGGAAAATGTCAGCTTGAGAGAAATTGATATGGTAGATTTCAGCATAATATTTGAAGTCTGCTTCTGCACATCTGGAAAATGTCAGCTAGAGAGAAGTTTATGTGGCAGATTTCAGCATAATGCTGGAACTCTGCTTCTGCACATCTAGAAAATGTAAGCTAGAGAGAAATTGATGTCGTAGATTTCAGCATAATCTTGGAACTCTGCTTCCACACATCTAGAAAATGTCAGCTAGAAAGAAAATGCAGAGGCAGATTTCAGCATAATCTTTGAACTCTGCTTCCGCACATCTGGAAAATGTCAGCTAGAGGGGAAATGCAGAGGCAGATTTCAGCATAATACTGGAACTCTGCTTGTGCACATCTGGAAAATGTAAACTAGAGAGAAATTGATGTGGTAGATTTCAGCATAATCTTTGAACTCTGCTTCTGCACATCTGGAAAATGTCAGCTGGGGAAAATTTATGTGGTATATTTCAGCACAATCTTTGCTCTCTGCTTCTGAACATCTGGAAAATGTCAGCAAGAGTATAATTGCAAGGCAGATTTCAGCATAATCCTGGAACTCTGCTTCTGCACATCTGGAAAATGTAAGATAGAGAGAAATTGATGTGGTAGATTTCAGCATAATCTTTGAACTCTGCTTCTGCACATCTGGAGAATGTCAGCTAGAGAGAAAATGCAGAGGCTGATTTCAGCATAATCCTGGAACTCTGCTTCAGCACATCTGAAAAATGTCAGCTAGAGAGAAATTGATGTGGTAGATTTCAGCATAATCTTTGTACTCTGCTTCTGCATGTCTGGAAAATGTCAGCTAGAGGGAAAATGCAGAGGCAGATTTCAGCATAATCCTGGAACTCTGCTTCTGCACATCTGGAAAATGTAAGCTAGAAAATTGATGTGGTAGATTTCAGCATAATCTTTGAACTCTGCTTCCGCACATCTGGGAAATGTCAGCTAGAGGGAAAATGCAGAGGCAGATTAAAGCATAATCCTGGAACTCTGCTTCTGCACATCTGGAAAATGTAAGATAGAGAGAAATTGATGTGGTAGATTTCAGCATAATCTTTGAACTCTGCTTCTGCAAATCTGGAAAATGTCAGCTAGAGAGAAAATGGAGAGGCAGATTTCAGCATAATCCTGGTACTCTGCTTCTGCACATCAGGAAAATGTCAGCTAGAGAGAAATTTATGTGGTAGATTTCAGCATAATATTTGAACTCTGCTTCTTCACATGTGGAAAATGTCAGCTAGAGGGAAAATGCAGAGGCAGATTTCAGCATAATCCTGGAACTCTGCTTCTGCACATCTAGAAAATGTCAGATGGGGAAAATTTATGTGGTATATTTCAGCATAATCTTTGCTCTCTGCTTCTGAACATCTGAAAAACATCAGCTAGAGAGAAATTGATGTGGTAGATTTCAGCATAATCTTTGTACTCTGCTTCTGCATCTCTGGAAAATGTGAGCTACAGAGAAATTGATGTGGTAGATTTCACCATAATCTTTGAACTCAGCTTCTGCACATCTGGAAAATGTAAGATAGAGAGAAATTGATGTGGTAGATTTCAGCATAATCTTTGAACTCTGCTTCTGCACATCTGGAGAATGTCAGCTAGAGAGAAAATGCAGAGGCTGATTTTAGCATAATCCTGGAACTCTGCTTCAGCACATCTGAAAAATCTCAGCTAGAAAGAAATTGATGTAGATTTCAGCATAATCCTGGAACTCTGCTTCTGCACATCTGGAAAAGTCAGCTAGAGATAAATTGCAAGGCAGAGTTCAGCATAATCCTGGAACTCTGCTTGTGCACATCTGGAAAATGTAAACTAGAGAGAAATTGATGTGGTAGATTTCAGCATAATCTTTGAACTCTGCTTCTGCACATCTGGAAAATGTCAGCTGGGGAAATTTTATGTGGTATATTTCAGCATAATCTTTGCTCTCTGCTTCTGAACATCTGGAAAATGTCAGCTAGAGAATAATTGCAAGGCTGATTTCAGCATAATCGTGGAACTCTGCTTCTGCACATCTGGAAAATGTAAGCTAGAAAATTGATGTGGTAGATTTCAGCATAATCTTTGAACTCTGCTTCCGCACATCTGGAAAATGTCAGCTAGAGGGAAAATGCAGAGGCAGATTTCAGCATAATCCTGGAACTCTGCTTCTGCACATCTGGAAAATGTAAGATAGAGAGAAATTGATGTGGTAGATTTCAGCATAATCTTTGAACTCTGCTTCTGCAAATCTGGAAAATGTCAGCTAGAGAGAAAATGGAGAGGCAGAATTCAGCATAATCCTGGTACTCTGCTTCTGCACATCAGGAAAATGTCAGCTAGAGAGAAATTTATGTGGTAGATTTCAGCATAATATTTGAACTCTGCTTCTTCACATGTGGAAAATGTCAGCTAGAGGGAAAATGCAGAGGCAGATTTCAGCATAATCCTGGAACTCTGCTTCTGCACATCTAGAAAATGTCAGCTGGGGAAAATTTATGTGGTATATTTCAGCATAATCTTTGCTCTCTGCTTCTGAACATCTGAAAAACATCAGCTAGAGATAAATTGATGTGGTAGATTTCAGCATAATCTTTGTACTCTGCTTCTGCATGTCTGGAAAATGTGAGCTACAGAGAAATTGATGTGGTAGATTTCACCATAATCTTTGAACTCAGCTTCTGCACATCTGGAAAATGTAAGATAGAGAGAAATTGATGTGGTAGATTTCAGCATAATCTTTGAACTCTGCTTCTGCACATCTGGAGAATGTCAGCTAGAGAGAAAATGCAGAGGCTGATTTTAGCATAATCCTGGAACTCTGCTTCAGCACATCTGAAAAATCTCAGCTAGAAAGAAATTGATGTAGATTTCAGCATAATCCTGGAACTCTGCTTCTGCACATCTGGAAAAGTCAGCTAGAGATAAATTGCAAGGCAGAGTTCAGCATAATCCTGGAACTCTGCTTGTGCACATCTGGAAAATGTAAACTAGAGAGAAATTGATGTGGTAGATTTCAGCATAATCTTTGAACTCTGCTTCTGCACATCTGGAAAATGTCAGCTGGGGAAATTTTATGTGGTATATTTCAGCATAATCTTTGCTCTCTGCTTCTGAACATCTGGAAAATGTCAGCTAGAGAATAATTGCAAGGCTGATTTCAGCATAATCGTGGAACTCTGCTTCTGCACATCTGGAAAATGTAAGCTAGAAAATTGATGTGGTAGATTTCAGCATAATCTTTGAACTCTGCTTCCGCACATCTGGAAAATGTCAGCTAGAGGGAAAATGCAGAGGCAGATTTCAGCATAATCCTGGAACTCTGCTTCTGCACATCTGGAAAATGTCAGCAAGAGAGAAATTGATGTGTTAGATTTCAGCATAGTCTTTGAACTCTGCTTGTCCACATCTGGAAATTTTCACCTTGAGAAAAATTGCAAGGCAGATTTCAGCATAATCCTGGAACTCTGCTTCTGCACATCTGGAAAATGTCAGCTAGAGGGAAAATGTAGAGGCAGATTTCAGCATAATCCTGGAACTCTGCTTCTGCACATCTGGAAAATGTAAGATAGAGAGAAATTGATGTGGTAGATTTCAGCATAATCTTTGAACTCTGCTTCTGCACATCTGGAGAATGTCAGCTAGAGAGAAAATGCAGAGGCTGATTTCAGCATAATCCTGGAACTCTGCTTCAGCACATCTGAAAAATGTCAGCTAGAGAGAAATTGATGTGGTAGATTTCAGCATAATCTTTGTACTCTGCTTCTGCATGTCTGGAAAATGTCAGCTAGAGGGAAAATGCAGAGGCAGATTTCAGCATAATCCTGGAACTCTGCTTATGCACATCTGGAAAATGTAAGCTAGAAAATTGATGTGGTAGATTTCAGCATAATCTTTGAACTCTGCTTCCGCACATCTGGGAAATGTCAGCTAGAGGGAAAATGCAGAGGCAGATTAAAGCATAATCCTGGAACTCTGCTTCTGCACATCTGGAAAATGTAAGATAGAGAGAAATTGATGTGGTAGATTTCAGCATAATCTTTGAACTCTGCTTCTGCAAATCTGGAAAATGTCAGCTAGAGAGAAAATGGAGAGGCAGATTTCAGCATAATCCTGGTACTCTGCTTCTGCACATCAGGAAAATGTCAGCTAGAGAGAAATTTATGTGGTAGATTTCAGCATAATATTTGAACTCTGCTTCTTCACATGTGGAAAATGTCAGCTAGAGGGAAAATGCAGAGGCAGATTTCAGCATAATCCTGGAACTCTGCTTCTGCACATCTAGAAAATGTCAGATGGGGAAAATTTATGTGGTATATTTCAGCATAATCTTTGCTCTCTGCTTCTGAACATCTGAAAAACATCAGCTAGAGAGAAATTGATGTGGTAGATTTCAGCATAATCTTTGAACTCAGCTTCTGCACATCTGGAAAATGTAAGATAGAGAGAAATTGATGTGGTAGATTTCAGCATAATCTTTGAACTCTGCTTCTGCACATCTGGAGAATGTCAGCTAGAGAGAAAATGCAGAGGCTGATTTTAGCATAATCCTGGAACTCTGCTTCAGCACATCTGAAAAATCTCAGCTAGAAAGAAATTGATGTAGATTTCAGCATAATCCTGGAACTCTGCTTCTGCACATCTGGGAAAGTCAGCTAGAGATAAATTGCAAGGCAGAGTTCAGCATAATCCTGGAACTCTGCTTGTGCACATCTGGAAAATGTAAACTAGAGAGAAATTGATGTGGTAGATTTCAGCATAATCTTTGAACTCTGCTTCTGCACATCTGGAAAATGTCAGCTGGGGAAATTTTATGTGGTATATTTCAGCATAATCTTTGCTCTCTGCTTCTGAACATCTGGAAAATGTCAGCTAGAGAATAATTGCAAGGCTGATTTCAGCATAATCGTGGAACTCTGCTTCTGCACATCTGGAAAATGTAAGCTAGAAAATTGATGTGGTAGATTTCAGCATAATCTTTGAACTCTGCTTCCGCAAATCTGGAAAATGTCAGCTAGAGGGAAAATGCAGAGGCAGATTTCAGCATAATCCTGGAACTCTGCTTCTGCACATCTGGAAAATGTAAGATAGAGAGAAATTGATGTGGTAGATTTCAGCATAATCTTTGAACTCTGCTTCTGCAAATCTGGAAAATGTCAGCTAGAGAGAAAATGGAGAGGCAGATTTCAGCATAATCCTGGTACTCTGCTTCTGCACATCAGGAAAATGTCAGCTAGAGAGAAATTTATGTGGTAGATTTCAGCATAATATTTGAACTCTGCTTCTTCACATGTGGAAAATGTCAGCTAGAGGGAAAATGCAGAGGCAGATTTCAGCATAATCCTGGAACTCTGCTTCTGCACATCTAGAAAATGTCAGCTGGGGAAAATTTATGTGGTATATTTCAGCATAATCTTTGCTCTCTGCTTCTGAACATCTGAAAAACATCAGCTAGAGAGAAATTGATGTGGTAGATTTCAGCATAATCTTTGTACTCTGCTTCTGCATGTCTGGAAAATGTGAGCTACAGAGAAATTGATGTGGTAGATTTCACCATAATCTTTGAACTCAGCTTCTGCACATCTGGAAAATGTAAGATAGAGAGAAATTGATGTGGTAGATTTCATCATAATCTTTGAACTCTGCTTCTGCACATCTGGAGAATGTCAGCTAGAGAGAAAATGCAGAGGCTGATTTTAGCATAATCCTGGAACTCTGCTTCAGCACATCTGAAAAATCTCAGCTAGAAAGAAATTGATGTAGATTTCAGCATAATCCTGGAACTCTGCTTCTGCACATCTGGAAAAGTCAGCTAGAGATAAATTGCAAGGCAGAGTTCAGCATAATCCTGGAACTCTGCTTGTGCACATCTGGAAAATGTAAACTAGAGAGAAATTGATGTGGTAGATTTCAGCATAATCTTTGAACTCTGCTTCTGCACATCTGGAAAATGTCAGCTGGGGAAATTTTATGTGGTATATTTCAGCATAATCTTTGCTCTCTGCTTCTGAACATCTGGAAAATGTCAGCTAGAGAATAATTGCAAGGCTGATTTCAGCATAATCGTGGAACTCTGCTTCTGCACATCTGGAAAATGTAAGCTAGAAAATTGATGTGGTAGAGTTCAGCATAATCTTTGAACTCTGCTTCCACACATCTGGAAAATGTCAGCTAGAGGGAAAATGCAGAGGCAGATTTCAGCATAATCCTGGAACTCTGCTTCTGCACATCTGGAAAATGTAAGATAGAGAGAAATTGATGTGGTAGATTTCAGCATAATCTTTGAACTCTGCTTCTGCAAATCTGGAAAATGTCAGCTAGAGAGAAAATGCAGAGGCAGATTTCAGCATAATCCTGGTACTCTGCTTCTGCACATCAGGAAAATGTCAGCTAGAGAGAAATTTATGTGGTAGATTTCAGCATAATATTTGAACTCTGCTTCTTCACATGTGGAAAATGTCAGCTAGAGGGAAAATGCAGAGGCAGATTTCAGCATAATCCTGGAACTCTGCTTCTGCACATCTAGAAAATGTCAGCTGGGGAAAATTTATGTGGTATATTTCAGCATAATCTTTGCTCTCTGCTTCTGAACATCTGAAAAACATCAGCTAGAGAGAAATTGATGTGGTAGATTTCAGCATAATCTTTGTACTCTGCTTCTGCATGTCTGGAAAATGTGAGCTACAGAGAAATTGATGTGGTAGATTTCACCATAATCTTTGAACTCAGCTTCTGCACATCTGGAAAATGTAAGATAGAGAGAAATTGATGTGGTAGATTTCAGCATAATCTTTGAACTCTGCTTCTGCACATCTGGAGAATGTCAGCTAGAGAGAAAATGCAGAGGCTGATTTTAGCATAATCCTGGAACTCTGCTTCAGCACATCTGAAAAATCTCAGCTAGAAAGAAATTGATGTAGATTTCAGCATAATCCTGGAACTCTGCTTCTGCACATCTGGAAAAGTCAGCTAGAGATAAATTGCAAGGCAGAGTTCAGCATAATCCTGGAACTCTGCTTGTGCACATCTGGAAAATGTAAACTAGAGAGAAATTGATGTGGTAGATTTCAGCATAATCTTTGAACTCTGCTTCTGCACATCTGGAAAATGTCAGCTGGGGAAATTTTATGTGGTATATTTCAGCATAATCTTTGCTCTCTGCTTCTGAACATCTGGAAAATGTCAGCTAGAGAATAATTGCAAGGCTGATTTCAGCATAATCGTGGAACTCTGCTTCTGCACATCTGGAAAATGTAAGCTAGAAAATTGATGTGGTAGATTTCAGCATAATCTTTGAACTCTGCTTCCGCACATCTGGAAAATGTCAGCTAGAGGGAAAATGCAGAGGCAGATTTCAGCATAATCCTGGAACTCTGCTTCTGCACATCTGGAAAATGTCAGCAAGAGAGAAATTGATGTGTTAGATTTCAGCATAGTCTTTGAACTCTGCTTGTCCACATCTGGAAATTTTCACCTTGAGAAAAATTGCAAGGCAGATTTCAGCATAATCCTGGAACTCTGCTTCTGCACATCTGGAAAATGTCAGCTAGAGGGAAAATGCAGAGGCAGATTTCAGCATAATCCTGGAACTCTGCTTCTGCACATCTGGAAAATGTAAGATAGAGAGAAATTGATGTGGTAGATTTCAGCATAATGTTTGAACTCTGCTTCTGCACATCTGGAGAATGTCAGCTAGAGAGAAAATGCAGAGGCTGATTTCAGCATAATCCTGGAACTCTGCTTCAGCACATCTGAAAAATGTCAGCTAGATAGGAATTTATGTGGTAGATTTCAGCATAATATTTGAACTCTGCTTCTTCACATGTGGAAAATGTCAGCTAGAGAGAAATTGATGTGGTAGATTTCAGCATAATCTTTGTACTCTGCTTCTGCATGTCTGGAAAATGTGAGCTACAGAGAAATTGATGTGGTAGATTTCACCATAATCTTTGAACTCAGCTTCTGCACATCTGGAAAAGTCAGCTAGAGAGAAATTGCAAGGTAGATTTCAGCATACACCTGGAACTCTGCTTCTGTAAATCTGGAAAATGTAAGATAGAGAGAAATTGATGTGGTAGATTTCAGCATAATCTTTGAACTCTGCTTCTGCATATCTGGAGAATGTCAGCTATAGAGAAAATGCAGAGGCTGATTTTAGCATAATCCTGGAACTCTGCTTCAGCACATCTAGAAAATGTAAGCTAGAGAGAAATTGATGTCGTAGATTTCAGCATAATCTTGGAACTCTGCTTCCACACATCTAGAAAATGTCAGCTAGAAAGAAAATGCAGAGGCAGATTTCAGCATAATCTTTGAACTCTGCTTCTGCACATCTGGAAAATATCAGCTAGAGGGGAAATGCAGAGGCAGATTTCAGCATAATACTGGAACTCTGCTTGTGCACATCTGGAAAATGTAAACTAGAGAGAAATTGATGTGGTAGATTTCAGCATAATCTTTGAACTCTGCTTCTGCACATCTGGAAAATGTCAGCTGGGTAAAATTTATGTGGTATATTTCAGTATAATCTTTGCTCTCTGTTTCTGAACATCTGGAAAATGTCAGCAAGAGTATAATTGCAAGGCAGATTTCAGCATAATCCTGGAACTCTGCTTCTGCACATCTGGAAAATGTAAGCTAGAAAATTGATGTGGTAGATTTCAGCATAATCTTTGAACTCTGCTTCCGCACATCTGGGAAATGTCAGCTAGAGGGAAAATGCAGAGGCAGATTAAAGCATAATCCTGGAACTCTGCTTCTGCACATCTGGAAAATGTAAGATAGAGAGAAATTGATGTGGTAGATTTCAGCATAATCTTTGAACTCTGCTTCTGCAAATCTGGAAAATGTCAGCTAGAGAGAAAATGGAGAGGCAGATTTCAGCATAATCCTGGTACTCTGCTTCTGCACATCAGGAAAATGTCAGCTAGATAGAAATTTATGTGGTAGATTTCAGCATAATATTTGAACTCTGCTTCTTCACATGTGGAAAATGTCAGCTAGAGAGAAATTGATGTGGTAGATTTCAGCATAATCTTTGTACTCTGCTTCTGCATGTCTGGAAAATGTGAGCTACAGAGAAATTGATGTGGTAGATTTCACCATAATCTTTGAACTCAGCTTCTGCACATCTGGAAAAGTCAGCTAGAGAGAAATTGCAAGGTAGATTTCAGCATACACCTGGAACTCTGCTTCTGTAAATCTGGAAAATGTCAGCTTGAGAGAAATGGATATGGTAGATTTCAGCATAATATTTGAAGTCTGCTTCTGCACATCTGGAAAATGTCAGCTAGAGAGAAATTGATGTGGTAGATTTCAGCATAATCTTTGTACTCTGCTTCTGCATGTCTGGAAAATGTCAGCTAGAGGGAAAATGCAGAGGCAGATTTCAGCATAATCCTGGAACTCTGCTTATGCACATCTGGAAAATGTAAGCTAGAAAATTGATGTGGTAGATTTCAGCATAATCTTTGAACTCTGCTTCCGCACATCTGGGAAATGTCTACTAGAGGGAAAATGCAGAGGCAGATTAAAGCATAATCCTGGAACTCTGCTTCTGCACATCTGGAAAATGTAAGATAGAGAGAAATTGATGTGGTAGATTTCAGCATAATCTTTGAACTCTGCTTCTGCAAATCTGGAAAATGTCAGCTAGAGAGAAAATGGAGAGGCAGATTTCAGCATAATCCTGGAACTCTGCTTCTGCACATCAGGAAAATGTCAGCTAGAGAGAAATTTATGTGGTAGATTTCAGCATAATATTTGAACTCTGCTTCTTCACATGTGGAAAATGTCAGCTAGAGGGAAAATGCAGAGGCAGATTTCAGCATAATCCTGGAACTCTGCTTCTGCACATCTAGAAAATGTCAGATGGGGAAAATTTATGTGGTATATTTCAGCATAATCTTTGCTCTCTGCTTCTGAACATCTGAAAAACATCAGCTAGAGAGAAATTGATGTGGTAGATTTCAGCATAATCTTTGAACTCAGCTTCTGCACATCTGGAAAATGTAAGATAGAGAGAAATTGATGTGGTAGATTTCAGCATAATCTTTGAACTCTGCTTCTGCACATCTGGAGAATGTCAGCTAGAGAGAAAATGCAGAGGCTGATTTTAGCATAATCCTGGAACTCTGCTTCAGCACATCTGAAAAATCTCAGCTAGAAAGAAATTGATGTAGATTTCAGCATAATCCTGGAACTCTGCTTCTGCACATCTGGAAAAGTCAGCTAGAGATAAATTGCAAGGCAGAGTTCAGCATAATCCTGGAACTCTGCTTGTGCACATCTGGAAAATGTAAACTAGAGAGAAATTGATGTGGTAGATTTCAGCATAATCTTTGAACTCTGCTTCTGCACATCTGGAAAATGTCAGCTGGGGAAATTTTATGTGGTATATTTCAGCATAATCTTTGCTCTCTGCTTCTGAACATCTGGAAAATGTCAGCTAGAGAATAATTGCAAGGCTGATTTCAGCATAATCGTGGAACTCTGCTTCTGCACATCTGGAAAATGTAAGCTAGAAAATTGATGTGGTAGATTTCAGCATAATCTTTGAACTCTGCTTCCGCACATCTGGAAAATGTCAGCTAGAGGGAAAATGCAGAGGCAGATTTCAGCATAATCCTGGAACTCTGCTTCTGCACATCTGGAAAATGTCAGCAAGAGAGAAATTGATGTGTTAGATTTCAGCATAGTCTTTGAACTCTGCTTGTCCACATCTGGAAATTTTCACCTTGAGAAAAATTGCAAGGCAGATTTCAGCATAATCCTGGAACTCTGCGTCTGCACATCTGGAAAATGTCAGCTAGAGGGAAAATGCAGAGGCAGATTTCAGCATAATCCTGGAACTCTGCTTCTGCACATCTGGAAAATGTAAGATAGAGAGAAATTGATGTGGTAGATTTCAGCATAATCTTTGAACTCTGCTTCTGCACATCTGGAGAATGTCAGCTAGAGAGAAAATGCAGAGGCTGATTTCAGCATAATCCTGGAACTCTGCTTCAGCACATCTGAAAAATGTCAGCTAGATAGGAATTTATGTGGTAGATTTCAGCATAATATTTGAACTCTGCTTCTTCACATGTGGAAAATGTCAGCTAGAGAGAAATTGATGTGGTAGATTTCAGCATAATCTTTGTACTCTGCTTCTGCATGTCTGGAAAATGTGAGCTACAGAGAAATTGATGTGGTAGATTTCACCATAATCTTTGAACTCAGCTTCTGCACATCTGGAAAAGTCAGCTAGAGAGAAATTGCAAGGTAGATTTCAGCATACACCTGGAACTCTGCTTCTGTAAATCTGGAAAATGTAAGATAGAGAGAAATTGATGTGGTAGATTTCAGCATAATCTTTGAACTCTGCTTCTGCATATCTGGAGAATGTCAGCTATAGAGAAAATGCAGAGGCTGATTTTAGCATAATCCTGGAACTCTGCTTCAGCACATCTAGAAAATGTAAGCTAGAGAGAAATTGATGTCGTAGATTTCAGCATAATCTTGGAACTCTGCTTCCACACATCTAGAAAATGTCAGCTAGAAAGAAAATGCAGAGGCAGATTTCAGCATAATCTTTGAACTCTGCTTCTGCACATCTGGAAAATATCAGCTAGAGGGGAAATGCAGAGGCAGATTTCAGCATAATACTGGAACTCTGCTTGTGCACATCTGGAAAATGTAAACTAGAGAGAAATTGATGTGGTAGATTTCAGCATAATCTTTGAACTCTGCTTCTGCACATCTGGAAAATGTCAGCTGGGTAAAATTTATGTGGTATATTTCAGTATAATCTTTGCTCTCTGTTTCTGAACATCTGGAAAATGTCAGCAAGAGTATAATTGCAAGGCAGATTTCAGCATAATCCTGGAACTCTGCTTCTGCACATCTGGAAAATGTAAGCTAGAAAATTGATGTGGTAGATTTCAGCATAATCTTTGAACTCTGCTTCCGCACATCTGGGAAATGTCAGCTAGAGGGAAAATGCAGAGGCAGATTAAAGCATAATCCTGGAACTCTGCTTCTGCACATCTGGAAAATGTAAGATAGAGAGAAATTGATGTGGTAGATTTCAGCATAATCTTTGAACTCTGCTTCTGCAAATCTGGAAAATGTCAGCTAGAGAGAAAATGGAGAGGCAGATTTCAGCATAATCCTGGTACTCTGCTTCTGCACATCAGGAAAATGTCAGCTAGATAGAAATTTATGTGGTAGATTTCAGCATAATATTTGAACTCTGCTTCTTCACATGTGGAAAATGTCAGCTAGAGAGAAATTGATGTGGTAGATTTCAGCATAATCTTTGTACTCTGCTTCTGCATGTCTGGAAAATGTGAGCTACAGAGAAATTGATGTGGTAGATTTCACCATAATCTTTGAACTCAGCTTCTGCACATCTGGAAAAGTCAGCTAGAGAGAAATTGCAAGGTAGATTTCAGCATACACCTGGAACTCTGCTTCTGTAAATCTGGAAAATGTCAGCTTGAGAGAAATGGATATGGTAGATTTCAGCATAATATTTGAAGTCTGCTTCTGCACATCTGGAAAATGTCAGCTAGAGAGAGATTGATGTGGTAGATTTCAGCATAATCTTTGTACTCTGCTTCTGCATGTCTGGAAAATGTCAGCTAGAGGGAAAATGCAGAGGCAGATTTCAGCATAATCCTGGAACTCTGCTTATGCACATCTGGAAAATGTAAGCTAGAAAATTGATGTGGTAGATTTCAGCATAATCTTTGAACTCTGCTTCCGCACATCTGGGAAATGTCAGCTAGAGGGAAAATGCAGAGGCAGATTAAAGCATAATCCTGGAACTCTGCTTCTGCACATCTGGAAAATGTAAGATAGAGAGAAATTGATGTGGTAGATTTCAGCATAATCTTTGAACTCTGCTTCTGCAAATCTGGAAAATGTCAGCTAGAGAGAAAATGGAGAGGCAGATTTCAGCATAATCCTGGTACTCTGCTTCTGCACATCAGGAAAATGTCAGCTAGAGAGAAATTTATGTGGTAGATTTCAGCATAATATTTGAACTCTGCTTCTTCACATGTGGAAAATGTCAGCTAGAGGGAAAATGCAGAGGCAGATTTCAGCATAATCCTGGAACTCTGCTTCTGCACATCTAGAAAATGTCAGATGGGGAAAATTTATGTGGTATATTTCAGCATAATCTTTGCTCTCTGCTTCTGAACATCTGAAAAACATCAGCTAGAGAGAAATTGATGTGGTAGATTTCAGCATAATCTTTGAACTCAGCTTCTGCACATCTGGAAAATGTAAGATAGAGAGAAATTGATGTGGTAGATTTCAGCATAATCTTTGAACTCTGCTTCTGCACATCTGGAGAATGTCAGCTAGAGAGAAAATGCAGAGGCTGATTTTAGCATAATCCTGGAACTCTGCTTCAGCACATCTGAAAAATCTCAGCTAGAAAGAAATTGATGTAGATTTCAGCATAATCCTGGAACTCTGCTTCTGCACATCTGGAAAAGTCAGCTAGAGATAAATTGCAAGGCAGAGTTCAGCATAATCCTGGAACTCTGCTTGTGCACATCTGGAAAATGTAAACTAGAGAGAAATTGATGTGGTAGATTTCAGCATAATCTTTGAACTCTGCTTCTGCACATCTGGAAAATGTCAGCTGGGGAAATTTTATGTGGTATATTTCAGCATAATCTTTGCTCTCTGCTTCTGAACATCTGGAAAATGTCAGCTAGAGAATAATTGCAAGGCTGATTTCAGCATAATCGTGGAACTCTGCTTCTGCACATCTGGAAAATGTAAGCTAGAAAATTGATGTGGTAGATTTCAGCATAATCTTTGAACTCTGCTTCCGCACATCTGGAAAATGTCAGCTAGAGGGAAAATGCAGAGGCAGATTTCAGCATAATCCTGGAACTCTGCTTCTGCACATCTGGAAAATGTCAGCAAGAGAGAAATTGATGTGTTAGATTTCAGCATAGTCTTTGAACTCTGCTTGTCCACATCTGGAAATTTTCACCTTGAGAAAAATTGCAAGGCAGATTTCAGCATAATCCTGGAACTCTGCTTCTGCACATCTGGAAAATGTCAGCTAGAGGGAAAATGCAGAGGCAGATTTCAGCATAATCCTGGAACTCTGCTTCTGCACATCTGGAAAATGTAAGATAGAGAGAAATTGATGTGGTAGATTTCAGCATAATCTTTGAACTCTGCTTCTGCACATCTGGAGAATGTCAGCTAGAGAGAAAATGCAGAGGCTGATTTCAGCATAATCCTGGAACTCTGCTTCAGCACATCTGAAAAATGTCAGCTAGATAGGAATTTATGTGGTAGATTTCAGCATAATCTTTGAACTCTGCTTCTGCACATCTGGAAAATGTCAGCTGGGGAAATTTTATGTGGTATATTTCAGCATAATCTTTGCTCTCTGCTTCTGAACATCTGGAAAATGTCAGCTAGAGAATAATTGCAAGGCTGATTTCAGCATAATCGTGGAACTCTGCTTCTGCACATCTGGAAAATGTAAGCTAGAAAATTGATGTGGTAGAGTTCAGCATAATCTTTGAACTCTGCTTCCACACATCTGGAAAATGTCAGCTAGAGGGAAAATGCAGAGGCAGATTTCAGCATAATCCTGGAACTCTGCTTCTGCACATCTGGAAAATGTAAGATAGAGAGAAATTGATGTGGTAGATTTCAGCATAATCTTTGAACTCTGCTTCTGCAAATCTGGAAAATGTCAGCTAGAGAGAAAATGCAGAGGCAGATTTCAGCATAATCCTGGTACTCTGCTTCTGCACATCAGGAAAATGTCAGCTAGAGAGAAATTTATGTGGTAGATTTCAGCATAATATTTGAACTCTGCTTCTTCACATGTGGAAAATGTCAGCTAGAGGGAAAATGCAGAGGCAGATTTCAGCATAATCCTGGAACTCTGCTTCTGCACATCTAGAAAATGTCAGCTGGGGAAAATTTATGTGGTATATTTCAGCATAATCTTTGCTCTCTGCTTCTGAACATCTGAAAAACATCAGCTAGAGAGAAATTGATGTGGTAGATTTCAGCATAATCTTTGTACTCTGCTTCTGCATGTCTGGAAAATGTGAGCTACAGAGAAATTGATGTGGTAGATTTCACCATAATCTTTGAACTCAGCTTCTGCACATCTGGAAAATGTAAGATAGAGAGAAATTGATGTGGTAGATTTCAGCATAATCTTTGAACTCTGCTTCTGCACATCTGGAGAATGTCAGCTAGAGAGAAAATGCAGAGGCTGATTTTAGCATAATCCTGGAACTCTGCTTCAGCACATCTGAAAAATCTCAGCTAGAAAGAAATTGATGTAGATTTCAGCATAATCCTGGAACTCTGCTTCTGCACATCTGGAAAAGTCAGCTAGAGATAAATTGCAAGGCAGAGTTCAGCATAATCCTGGAACTCTGCTTGTGCACATCTGGAAAATGTAAACTAGAGAGAAATTGATGTGGTAGATTTCAGCATAATCTTTGAACTCTGCTTCTGCACATCTGGAAAATGTCAGCTGGGGAAATTTTATGTGGTATATTTCAGCATAATCTTTGCTCTCTGCTTCTGAACATCTGGAAAATGTCAGCTAGAGAATAATTGCAAGGCTGATTTCAGCATAATCGTGGAACTCTGCTTCTGCACATCTGGAAAATGTAAGCTAGAAAATTGATGTGGTAGATTTCAGCATAATCTTTGAACTCTGCTTCCGCACATCTGGAAAATGTCAGCTAGAGGGAAAATGCAGAGGCAGATTTCAGCATAATCCTGGAACTCTGCTTCTGCACATCTGGAAAATGTCAGCAAGAGAGAAATTGATGTGTTAGATTTCAGCATAGTCTTTGAACTCTGCTTGTCCACATCTGGAAATTTTCACCTTGAGAAAAATTGCAAGGCAGATTTCAGCATAATCCTGGAACTCTGCTTCTGCACATCTGGAAAATGTCAGCTAGAGGGAAAATGCAGAGGCAGATTTCAGCATAATCCTGGAACTCTGCTTCTGCACATCTGGAAAATGTAAGATAGAGAGAAATTGATGTGGTAGATTTCAGCATAATCTTTGAACTCTGCTTCTGCACATCTGGAGAATGTCAGCTAGAGAGAAAATGCAGAGGCTGATTTCAGCATAATCCTGGAACTCTGCTTCAGCACATCTGAAAAATGTCAGCTAGATAGGAATTTATGTGGTAGATTTCAGCATAATCTTTGAACTCTGCTTCTGCACATCTGGAAAATGTCAGCTGGGGAAATTTTATGTGGTATATTTCAGCATAATCTTTGCTCTCTGCTTCTGAACATCTGGAAAATGTCAGCTAGAGAATAATTGCAAGGCTGATTTCAGCATAATCGTGGAACTCTGCTTCTGCACATCTGGAAAATGTAAGCTAGAAAATTGATGTGGTAGAGTTCAGCATAATCTTTGAACTCTGCTTCCACACATCTGGAAAATGTCAGCTAGAGGGAAAATGCAGAGGCAGATTTCAGCATAATCCTGGAACTCTGCTTCTGCACATCTGGAAAATGTAAGATAGAGAGAAATTGATGTGGTAGATTTCAGCATAATCTTTGAACTCTGCTTCTGCAAATCTGGAAAATGTCAGCTAGAGAGAAAATGCAGAGGCAGATTTCAGCATAATCCTGGTACTCTGCTTCTGCACATCAGGAAAATGTCAGCTAGAGAGAAATTTATGTGGTAGATTTCAGCATAATATTTGAACTCTGCTTCTTCACATGTGGAAAATGTCAGCTAGAGGGAAAATGCAGAGGCAGATTTCAGCATAATCCTGGAACTCTGCTTCTGCACATCTAGAAAATGTCAGCTGGGGAAAATTTATGTGGTATATTTCAGCATAATCTTTGCTCTCTGCTTCTGAACATCTGAAAAACATCAGCTAGAGAGAAATTGATGTGGTAGATTTCAGCATAATCTTTGTACTCTGCTTCTGCATGTCTGGAAAATGTGAGCTACAGAGAAATTGATGTGGTAGATTTCACCATAATCTTTGAACTCAGCTTCTGCACATCTGGAAAATGTAAGATAGAGAGAAATTGATGTGGTAGATTTCAGCATAATCTTTGAACTCTGCTTCTGCACATCTGGAGAATGTCAGCTAGAGAGAAAATGCAGAGGCTGATTTTAGCATAATCCTGGAACTCTGCTTCAGCACATCTGAAAAATCTCAGCTAGAAAGAAATTGATGTAGATTTCAGCATAATCCTGGAACTCTGCTTCTGCACATCTGGAAAAGTCAGCTAGAGATAAATTGCAAGGCAGAGTTCAGCATAATCCTGGAACTCTGCTTGTGCACATCTGGAAAATGTAAACTAGAGAGAAATTGATGTGGTAGATTTCAGCATAATCTTTGAACTCTGCTTCTGCACATCTGGAAAATGTCAGCTGGGGAAATTTTATGTGGTATATTTCAGCATAATCTTTGCTCTCTGCTTCTGAACATCTGGAAAATGTCAGCTAGAGAATAATTGCAAAGCTGATTTCAGCATAATCGTGGAACTCTGCTTCTGCACATCTGGAAAATGTAAGCTAGAAAATTGATGTGGTAGATTTCAGCATAATCTTTGAACTCTGCTTCCGCACATCTGGAAAATGTCAGCTAGAGGGAAAATGCAGAGGCAGATTTCAGCATAATCCTGGAACTCTGCTTCTGCACATCTGGAAAATGTCAGCAAGAGAGAAATTGATGTGTTAGATTTCAGCATAGTCTTTGAACTCTGCTTGTCCACATCTGGAAATTTTCACCTTGAGAAAAATTGCAAGGCAGATTTCAGCATAATCCTGGAACTCTGCTTCTGCACATCTGGAAAATGTCAGCTAGAGGGAAAATGCAGAGGCAGATTTCAGCATAATCCTGGAACTCTGCTTCTGCACATCTGGAAAATGTAAGATAGAGAGAAATTGATGTGGTAGATTTCAGCATAATCTTTGAACTCTGCTTCTGCACATCTGGAGAATGTCAGCTAGAGAGAAAATGCAGAGGCTGATTTCAGCATAATCCTGGAACTCTGCTTCAGCACATCTGAAAAATGTCAGCTAGATAGGAATTTATGTGGTAGATTTCAGCATAATATTTGAACTCTGCTTCTTCACATGTGGAAAATGTCAGCTAGAGAGAAATTGATGTGGTAGATTTCAGCATAATCTTTGTACTCTGCTTCTGCATGTCTGGAAAATGTGAGCTACAGAGAAATTGATGTGGTAGATTTCACCATAATCTTTGAACTCAGCTTCTGCACATCTGGAAAAGTCAGCTAGAGAGAAATTGCAAGGTAGATTTCAGCATACACCTGGAACTCTGCTTCTGTAAATCTGGAAAATGTAAGATAGAGAGAAATTGATGTGGTAGATTTCAGCATAATCTTTGAACTCTGCTTCTGCATATCTGGAGAATGTCAGCTATAGAGAAAATGCAGAGGCTGATTTTAGCATAATCCTGGAACTCTGCTTCAGCACATCTAGAAAATGTAAGCTAGAGAGAAATTGATGTCGTAGATTTCAGCATAATCTTGGAACTCTGCTTCCACACATCTAGAAAATGTCAGCTAGAAAGAAAATGCAGAGGCAGATTTCAGCATAATCTTTGAACTCTGCTTCCGCACATCTGGAAAATATCAGCTAGAGGGGAAATGCAGAGGCAGATTTCAGCATAATCCTGGAACTCTGCTTCTGCACATCTGGAAAATGTAAGATAGAGAGAAATTGATGTGGTAGATTTCAGCATAATCTTTGAACTCTGCTTCTGCAAATCTGGAAAATGTCAGCTAGAGAGAAAATGCAGAGGCAGATTTCAGCATAATCCTGGTACTCTGCTTCTGCACATCAGGAAAATGTCAGCTAGAGAGAAATTTATGTGGTAGATTTCAGCATAATATTTGAACTCTGCTTCTTCACATGTGGAAAATGTCAGCTAGAGGGAAAATGCAGAGGCAGATTTCAGCATAATCCTGGAACTCTGCTTCTGCACATCTAGAAAATGTCAGCTGGGGAAAATTTATGTGGTATATTTCAGCATAATCTTTGCTCTCTGCTTCTGAACATCTGAAAAACATCAGCTAGAGAGAAATTGATGTGGTAGATTTCAGCATAATCTTTGTACTCTGCTTCTGCATGTCTGGAAAATGTGAGCTACAGAGAAATTGATGTGGTAGATTTCACCATAATCTTTGAACTCAGCTTCTGCACATCTGGAAAATGTAAGATAGAGAGAAATTGATGTGGTAGATTTCAGCATAATCTTTGAACTCTGCTTCTGCACATCTGGAGAATGTCAGCTAGAGAGAAAATGCAGAGGCTGATTTTAGCATAATCCTGGAACTCTGCTTCAGCACATCTGAAAAATCTCAGCTAGAAAGAAATTGATGTAGATTTCAGCATAATCCTGGAACTCTGCTTCTGCACATCTGGAAAAGTCAGCTAGAGATAAATTGCAAGGCAGAGTTCAGCATAATCCTGGAACTCTGCTTGTGCACATCTGGAAAATGTAAACTAGAGAGAAATTGATGTGGTAGATTTCAGCATAATCTTTGAACTCTGCTTCTGCACATCTGGAAAATGTCAGCTGGGGAAATTTTATGTGGTATATTTCAGCATAATCTTTGCTCTCTGCTTCTGAACATCTGGAAAATGTCAGCTAGAGAATAATTGCAAAGCTGATTTCAGCATAATCGTGGAACTCTGCTTCTGCACATCTGGAAAATGTAAGCTAGAAAATTGATGTGGTAGATTTCAGCATAATCTTTGAACTCTGCTTCCGCACATCTGGAAAATGTCAGCTAGAGGGAAAATGCAGAGGCAGATTTCAGCATAATCCTGGAACTCTGCTTCTGCACATCTGGAAAATGTCAGCAAGAGAGAAATTGATGTGTTAGATTTCAGCATAGTCTTTGAACTCTGCTTGTCCACATCTGGAAATTTTCACCTTGAGAAAAATTGCAAGGCAGATTTCAGCATAATCCTGGAACTCTGCTTCTGCACATCTGGAAAATGTCAGCTAGAGGGAAAATGCAGAGGCAGATTTCAGCATAATCCTGGAACTCTGCTTCTGCACATCTGGAAAATGTAAGATAGAGAGAAATTGATGTGGTAGATTTCAGCATAATCTTTGAACTCTGCTTCTGCACATCTGGAGAATGTCAGCTAGAGAGAAAATGCAGAGGCTGATTTCAGCATAATCCTGGAACTCTGCTTCAGCACATCTGAAAAATGTCAGCTAGATAGGAATTTATGTGGTAGATTTCAGCATAATATTTGAACTCTGCTTCTTCACATGTGGAAAATGTCAGCTAGAGAGAAATTGATGTGGTAGATTTCAGCATAATCTTTGTACTCTGCTTCTGCATGTCTGGAAAATGTGAGCTACAGAGAAATTGATGTGGTAGATTTCACCATAATCTTTGAACTCAGCTTCTGCACATCTGGAAAAGTCAGCTAGAGAGAAATTGCAAGGTAGATTTCAGCATACACCTGGAACTCTGCTTCTGTAAATCTGGAAAATGTAAGATAGAGAGAAATTGATGTGGTAGATTTCAGCATAATCTTTGAACTCTGCTTCTGCATATCTGGAGAATGTCAGCTATAGAGAAAATGCAGAGGCTGATTTTAGCATAATCCTGGAACTCTGCTTCAGCACATCTAGAAAATGTAAGCTAGAGAGAAATTGATGTCGTAGATTTCAGCATAATCTTGGAACTCTGCTTCCACACATCTAGAAAATGTCAGCTAGAAAGAAAATGCAGAGGCAGATTTCAGCATAATCTTTGAACTCTGCTTCCGCACATCTGGAAAATATCAGCTAGAGGGGAAATGCAGAGGCAGATTTCAGCATAATACTGGAACTCTGCTTGTGCACATCTGGAAAATGTAAACTAGAGAGAAATTGATGTGGTAGATTTCAGCATAATCTTTGAACTCTGCTTCTGCACATCTGGAAAATGTCAGCTGGGTAAAATTTATGTGGTATATTTCAGTATAATCTTTGCTCTCTGTTTCTGAACATCTGGAAAATGTCAGCAAGAGTATAATTGCAAGGCAGATTTCAGCATAATCCTGGAACTCTGCTTCTGCACATCTGGAAAATGTAAGCTAGAAAATTGATGTGGTAGATTTCAGCATAATCTTTGAACTCTGCTTCCGCACATCTGGGAAATGTCAGCTAGAGGGAAAATGCAGAGGCAGATTAAAGCATAATCCTGGAACTCTGCTTCTGCACATCTGGAAAATGTAAGATAGAGAGAAATTGATGTGGTAGATTTCAGCATAATCTTTGAACTCTGCTTCTGCAAATCTGGAAAATGTCAGCTAGAGAGAAAATGGAGAGGCAGATTTCAGCATAATCCTGGTACTCTGCTTCTGCACATCAGGAAAATGTCAGCTAGATAGAAATTTATGTGGTAGATTTCAGCATAATATTTGAACTCTGCTTCTTCACATGTGGAAAATGTCAGCTAGAGAGAAATTGATGTGGTAGATTTCAGCATAATCTTTGTACTCTGCTTCTGCATGTCTGGAAAATGTGAGCTACAGAGAAATTGATGTGGTAGATTTCACCATAATCTTTGAACTCAGCTTCTGCACATCTGGAAAAGTCAGCTAGAGAGAAATTGCAAGGTAGATTTCAGCATACACCTGGAACTCTGCTTCTGTAAATCTGGAAAATGTCAGCTTGAGAGAAATGGATATGGTAGATTTCAGCATAATATTTGAAGTCTGCTTCTGCACATCTGGAAAATGTCAGCTAGAGAGAAGTTTATGTGGCAGATTTCAGCATAATGCTGGAACTCTGCTTCTGCACATCTAGAAAATGTAAGCTAGAGAGAAATTGATGTCGTAGATTTCAGCATAATCTTGGAACTCTGCTTCCACACATCTAGAAAATGTCAGCTAGAAAGAAAATGCAGAGGCAGATTTCAGCATAATCTTTGAACTCTGCTTCCGCACATCTGGAAAATATCAGCTAGAGGGGAAATGCAGAGGCAGATTTCAGCATAATACTGGAACTCTGCTTGTGCACATCTGGAAAATGTAAACTAGAGAGAAATTGATGTGGTAGATTTCAGCATAATCTTTGAACTCTGCTTCTGCACATCTGGAAAATGTCAGCTGGGTAAAATTTATGTGGTATATTTCAGCATAATCTTTGCTCTCTGCTTCTGAACATCTGGAAAATGTCAGCAAGAGTATAATTGCAAGGCAGATTTCAGCATAATCCTGGAACTCTGCTTCTGCACATCTGGAAAATGTAAGCTAGAAAATTGATGTGGTAGATTTCAGCATAATCTTTGAACTCTGCTTCCGCACATCTGGGAAATGTCAGCTAGAGGGAAAATGCAGAGGCAGATTAAAGCATAATCCTGGAACTCTGCTTCTGCACATCTGGAAAATGTAAGATAGAGAGAAATTGATGTGGTAGATTTCAGCATAATCTTTGAACTCTGCTTCTGCAAATCTGGAAAATGTCAGCTAGAGAGAAAATGGAGAGGCAGATTTCAGCATAATCCTGGTACTCTGCTTCTGCACATCAGGAAAATGTCAGCTAGAGAGAAATTTATGTGGTAGATTTCAGCATAATATTTGAACTCTGCTTCTTCACATGTGGAAAATGTCAGCTAGAGGGAAAATGCAGAGGCAGATTTCAGCATAATCCTGGAACTCTGCTTCTGCACATCTAGAAAATGTCAGCTGGGGAAAATTTATGTGGTATATTTCAGCATAATCTTTGCTCTCTGCTTCTGAACATCTGAAAAACATCAGCTAGAGAGAAATTGATGTGGTAGATTTCAGCATAATCTTTGTACTCTGCTTCTGCATGTCTGGAAAATGTGAGCTACAGAGAAATTGATGTGGTAGATTTCACCATAATCTTTGAACTCAGCTTCTGCACATCTGGAAAATGTAAGATAGAGAGAAATTGATGTGGTAGATTTCAGCATAATCTTTGAACTCTGCTTCTGCACATCTGGAGAATGTCAGCTAGAGAGAAAATGCAGAGGCTGATTTTAGCATAATCCTGGAACTCTGCTTCAGCACATCTGAAAAATCTCAGCTAGAAAGAAATTGATGTAGATTTCAGCATAATCCTGGAACTCTGCTTCTGCACATCTGGAAAAGTCAGCTAGAGATAAATTGCAAGGCAGAGTTCAGCATAATCCTGGAACTCTGCTTGTGCACATCTGGAAAATGTAAACTAGAGAGAAATTGATGTGATAGATTTCAGCATAATCTTTGAACTCTGCTTCTGCACATCTGGAAAATGTCAGCTGGGGAAATTTTATGTGGTATATTTCAGCATAATCTTTGCTCTCTGCTTCTGAATATCTGGAAAATGTCAGCTAGAGAATAATTGCAAGGCTGATTTCAGCATAATCGTGGAACTCTGCTTCTGCACATCTGGAAAATGTAAGCTAAAAAATTGATGTGGTAGATTTCAGCATAATCTTTGAACTCTGCTTCCGCACATCTGGAAAATGTCAGCTAGAGGGAAAATGCAGAGGCAGATTTCAGCATAATCCTGGAACTCTGCTTCTGCACATCTGGAAAATGTCAGCAAGAGAGAAATTGATGTGTTAGATTTCAGCATAGTCTTTGAACTCTGCTTGTCCACATCTGGAAATTTTCACCTTGAGAAAAATTGCAAGGCAGATATCAGCATAATCCTGGAACTCTGCTTCTGCACATCTGGAAAATGTCAGCTAGAGGGAAAATGCAGAGGCAGATTTCAGCATAATCCTGGAACTGTGCTTCTGCACATCTGGAAAATGTAAGATAGAGAGAAATTGATGTGGTAGATTTCAGCATAATCTTTGAACTCTGCTTCTGCACATCTGGAGAATGTCAGCTAGAGAGAAAATGCAGAGGCTGATTTCAGCATAATCCTGGAACTCTGCTTCAGCACATCTGAAAAATGTCAGCTAGATAGGAATTTATGTGGTAGATTTCAGCATAATATTTGAAATCTGCTTCTTCACATCTAGAAAATGTCAGCTAGAGAGAAGTTTATGTGGCAGATTTCAGCATAATGCTGGAACTCTGCTTCAGCACATCTGAAAAACGTCAGCTAGAGAGAAATTGATGTGGTAGATTTCAGCATAATCTTTGTACTCTGCTTCTGCATGTCTGGAAAATGTCAGCTACAGAGAAATTGATGTGGTAGATTTCAGCATAATCTTTGTACTCTGCTTCTGCATATGTGGAAAACGTCAGCTAGAGAGAAATTGAGCTGGTAGATTTCAGCATAATCCTGGAACTCTGTTTCTGAGAATCTGGAAAATGTCAGCTAGAAAGAAATTGATGTAGATTTCAGCATAATCCTGGAAATCTGCTTCTGCACATCTAGAAAATGTAAGCTAGAGAGAAATTGATGTCGTAGATTTCAGCATAATCTTGGAACTCTGCTTCCACACATCTAGAAAATGTCAGCTAGAAAGAAAATGCAGAGGCAGATTTCAGCATAATCTTTGAACTCTGCTTCCGCACATCTGGAAAATGTCAGCTAGAGGGGAAATGCAGAGGCAGATTTCAGCATAATACTAGAACTCTGCTTGTGCACATCTGGAAAATGTAAACTAGAGAGAAATTGATGTGGTAGATTTCAGCATAATCTTTGACCTCTGCTTCTGCACATCTGGAAAATGTAAGCTGGGGAAATTTTATGTGGTATATTTCAGCATAATCTTTGCTCTCTGCTTCTGAACATCTGGAAAATGTCAGCAAGAGTATAATTGCAAGGCAGATTTCAGCATAATCCTGGAACTCTGCTTCTGCACATCTGGAAAATGTAAGCTAGAAAATTGATGTGGTAGATTTCAGCATAATCTTTGAACTCTGCTTCCGCACATTTGGGAAATGTCAGCTAGAGGGAAAATGCAGAGGCAGATTTCAGCATAATCCTGGAACTCTGCTTCTGCACATCTGGAAAATGTAAGATAGAGAGAAATTGATGTGGTAGATTTCAGCATAATCTTTGAACTCTGCTTCTGCACATCTGGAGAATGTCAGCTAGAGAGAAAATGCAGAGGCTGATTTCAGCATAATCCTGGAACTCTGCTTCAGCACATCTGAAAAACGTCAGCTAGAGAGAAATTGACGTGGTAGATTTCAGCATAATCTTTGTACTCTGCTTCTGCATGTCTGGAAAATGTCTGCTACAGAGAAATTGATGTGGTAGATTTCATCATAATCTTTGAACTCAGCTTCTGCACATCTGGAAAATGTAAGATAGAGAGAAATTGATGTGGTAGATTTCAGCATAATCCTGGAAATCTGCTTCAGCACATCTGAAAAATGTCAGCTAGATAGGAATTGATGTGTTAGATTTCAGCATAGTCTTTGAACTCTGCTTGTCCACATCTGTAAATTTTCACCTTGAGAAAAATTGCAAGGCAGATTTCAGCATAATCCTGGAACTCTGCTTCTGCACATCTGGAAAATGTAAGATAGAGAGAAATTGATGTGGTAGATTTCAGCATAATCTTTGAACTCTGCTTCTGCACATCTGGAGAATGTCAGTTAGAGAGAAAATGCAGAGGCTGATTTCAGCATAATCCTGGAAATCTGCTTCAGCACATCTGAAAAATGTCAGCTAGATAGGAATTTATGTGGTAGATTTCAGCATAATATTTGAACTCTGCTTCTTCACATCTGGAAAATGTCAGCTAGAAAGAAGTTTATGTGGCAGATTTCAGCATAATGCTGGAACTCTGCTTCTGCACATCTAGAAAATGTAAGCTAGAGAGAAATTGATGTCGTAGATTTCAGCATAATCTTGGAACTCTGCTTCCACACATCTAGAAAATGTCAGCTAGAAAGAAAATGCAGAGGCAGATTTCAGCATAATCTTTGAACTCTTCTTCTGCACATCTGGAAAATGTCAGCTAGAGAGAAATTGATGTGGTAGATTTCAGTATAATGTTTGAACTCTGCTTCTTCACATCTGGAAAAGTCAGCTAGAGAGAAATTGCAAGACACATTTCAGCATAATCCTGGAACTCTGCTTCTGCACATCTGGCAAATGTCAACTAGAGGGAAAATGCAGAGGCAGATTTCAGCATAATCCTGGAACTCTGCTTCTTCACATCTGGAAAATTTAACTTGGAGACAAAATGCAAGGCAGATTTCAGCATAATCTTTGACCTCTGCTTCTGCACATCTGGAAAATGTAAGCTGGGGAAATTTTATGTGGTATATTTCAGCATAATCTTTGCTCTCTGCTTCTGAACATCTGGAAAATGTCACCAAGAGTATAATTGCAAGGCACATTTCAGCATAATCCTGGAACTCTGCTTCTGAGAATCTGGAAAATGTCAGCTAGAAAGAAATTGATGTAGATTTCAGCATAATCCTGGAAATCTGCTTCTGCACATCTGGAAAAGTCAGCTAGAGATAAATTGCAAGGCAGAGTTCAGCATAATCCTGGAACTCTGCTTCTGTAAATCTGGAAAATGTCAGCTTGAGAGAAATTGATATGGTAGATTTCAGCATAATATTTGAAGTCTGCTTCTGCACATCTGGAAAATGTCAGCTAGAGAGAAATTGATGTCGTAGATTTCAGCATAATCCTGGAACTCTGCTTCAGCACAACTGAAAAATGTCAGCTAGATAGGAATTTATGTGGTAGATTTCAGCATAATCTTTGAACTCTGCTTCTTCACATCTGGAAAATGTCAGCTAGAGGGAAAATGCAGAGGCAGATTTCAGCATAATCCTGGAACTCTGCTTCTGCACATCTAGAAAATGTCAGCTGGGGAAAATTTATGTGGTATATTTCAGCATAATCTTTGCTCTCTGCTTCTGAACATCTGGAAAATGTCAGCTAGAGAATAATTGCAAGGCAGATTTCAGCATAATCCTGGAACTCTGCTTCTGCACATCTGGAAAATGTAAGCTAGAAAATTGATGTGGTAGATTTCAGCATAATCTTTGAACTCTGCTTCTGCACATCTGGAAAATGTCAGCTAGAGGGAAAATGCAGAAGCAGATTTCAGCATAATCCTGGAACTCTGCTTCTGCACATCTGGAAAATGTAAGGTAGAGAGAAATTGATGTGGTAGATTTCAGCATAATCTTTGAACTCTGCTTCTGCACATCTGGAGAATGTCAGCTAGAGAGAAAATGCAGAGGCTGATTTCAGCATAATCCTGGAACTCTGCTTCAGCACATCTGAAAAATGTCAGCTAGATAGGAATTTATGTGGTAGATTTCAGCATAATATTTGAACTCTGCTTCTTCACATGTGGAAAATGTCAGCTAGAGAGAAGTTTATGTGGCAGATTTCAGCATAATGCTGGAACTCTGCTTCTGCACATCTAGAAAATGTAAGCTAGAGAGAAATTGATGTCGTAGATTTCAGCATAATCTTGGAACTCTGCTTCCACACATCTAGAAAATGTCAGCTAGAAAGAAAATGCAGAGGCAGATTTCAGCATAATCTTTGAACTCTGCTTCCACACATCTGGAAAATGTCAGCTAGAGAGAAATTGATGTGGTAGATTTCAGCATAATCTTTGTACTCTGCTTCTGCATATGTGGAAAACGTCAGCTAGAGAGAAATTGAGCTGGTAGATTTCAGCATAATCCTGGAACTCTGCTTCTGAGAATCTGGAAAATGTCAGCTAGAAAGAAATTGATGTAGATTTCAGCATAATCCTGGAACTCTGCTTCTGCACATCTGGAAAATGTAAGATAGAGAGAAATTGATGTGGTAGATTTCAGCATAATCTTTGAACTCTGCTTCTGCAAATCTGGAAAATGTCAGCTAGAGAGAAAATGGAGAGGCAGATTTCAGCATAATCCTGGTACTCTGCTTCTGCACATCAGGAAAATGTCAGCTAGATAGAAATTTATGTGGTAGATTTCAGCATAATATTTGAACTCTGCTTCTTCACATGTGGAAAATGTCAGCTAGAGAGAAATTGATGTGGTAGATTTCAGCATAATCTTTGTACTCTGCTTCTGCATGTCTGGAAAATGTGAGCTACAGAGAAATTGATGTGGTAGATTTCACCATAATCTTTGAACTCAGCTTCTGCACATCTGGAAAAGTCAGCTAGAGAGAAATTGCAAGGTAGATTTCAGCATACACCTGGAACTCTGCTTCTGTAAATCTGGAAAATGTCAGCTTGAGAGAAATGGATATGGTAGATTTCAGCATAATATTTGAAGTCTGCTTCTGCACATCTGGAAAATGTCAGCTAGAGAGAAGTTTATGTGGCAGATTTCAGCATAATCTTGGAACTCTGCTTCCACACATCTAGAAAATGTCAGCTAGAAAGAAAATGCAGAGGCAGATTTCAGCATAATCTTTGAACTCTGCTTCCGCACATCTGGAAAATATCAGCTAGAGGGGAAATGCAGAGGCAGATTTCAGCATAATACTGGAACTCTGCTTGTGCACATCTGGAAAATGTAAACTAGAGAGAAATTGATGTGGTAGATTTCAGCATAATCTTTGAACTCTGCTTCTGCACATCTGGAAAATGTCAGCTGGGTAAAATTTATGTGGTATATTTCAGCATAATCTTTGCTCTCTGCTTCTGAACATCTGGAAAATGTCAGCAAGAGTATAATTGCAAGGCAGATTTCAGCATAATCCTGGAACTCTGCTTCTGCACATCTGGAAAATGTAAGCTAGAAAATTGATGTGGTAGATTTCAGCATAATCTTTGAACTCTGCTTCCGCACATCTGGGAAATGTCAGCTAGAGGGAAAATGCAGAGGCAGATTAAAGCATAATCCTGGAACTCTGCTTCTGCACATCTGGAAAATGTAAGATAGAGAGAAATTGATGTGGTAGATTTCAGCATAATCTTTGAACTCTGCTTCTGCAAATCTGGAAAATGTCAGCTAGAGAGAAAATGGAGAGGCAGATTTCAGCATAATCCTGGTACTCTGCTTCTGCACATCAGGAAAATGTCAGCTAGAGAGAAATTTATGTGGTAGATTTCAGCATAATATTTGAACTCTGCTTCTTCACATGTGGAAAATGTCAGCTAGAGGGAAAATGCAGAGGCAGATTTCAACATAATCCTGGAACTCTGCTTCTGCACATCTAGAAAATGTCAGCTGGGGAAAATTTATGTGGTATATTTCAGCATAATCTTTGCTCTCTGCTTCTGAACATCTGAAAAACATCAGCTAGAGAGAAATTGATGTGGTAGATTTCAGCATAATCTTTGTACTCTGCTTCTGCATGTCTGGAAAATGTGAGCTACAGAGAAATTGATGTGGTAGATTTCACCATAATCTTTGAACTCAGCTTCTGCACATCTGGAAAATGTAAGATAGAGAGAAATTGATGTGGTAGATTTCAGCATAATCTTTGAACTCTGCTTCTGCACATCTGGAGAATGTCAGCTAGAGAGAAAATGCAGAGGCTGATTTTAGCATAATCCTGGAACTCTGCTTCAGCACATCTGAAAAATCTCAGCTAGAAAGAAATTGATGTAGATTTCAGCATAATCCTGGAACTCTGCTTCTGCACATCTGGAAAAGTCAGCTAGAGATAAATTGCAAGGCAGAGTTCAGCATAATCCTGGAACTCTGCTTGTGCACATCTGGAAAATGTAAACTAGAGAGAAATTGATGTGGTAGATTTCAGCATAATCTTTGAACTCTGCTTCTGCACATCTGGAAAATGTCAGCTGGGGAAATTTTATGTGGTATATTTCAGCATAATCTTTGCTCTCTGCTTCTGAATATCTGGAAAATGTCAGCTAGAGAATAATTGCAAGGCTGATTTCAGCATAATCGTGGAACTCTGCTTCTGCACATCTGGAAAATGTAAGCTAAAAAATTGATGTGGTAGATTTCAGCATAATCTTTGAACTCTGCTTCCGCACATCTGGAAAATGTCAGCTAGAGGGAAAATGCAGAGGCAGATTTCAGCATAATCCTGGAACTCTGCTTCTGCACATCTGGAAAATGTCAGCAAGAGAGAAATTGATGTGTTAGATTTCAGCATAGTCTTTGAACTCTGCTTGTCCACATCTGGAAATTTTCACCTTGAGAAAAATTGCAAGGCAGATATCAGCATAATCCTGGAACTCTGCTTCTGCACATCTGGAAAATGTCAGCTAGAGGGAAAATGCAGAGGCAGATTTCAGCATAATCCTGGAACTCTGCTTCTGCACATCTGGAAAATGTAAGATAGAGAGAAATTGATGTGGTAGATTTCAGCATAATCTTTGAACTCTGCTTCTGCACATCTGGAGAATGTCAGCTAGAGAGAAAATGCAGAGGCTGATTTCAGCATAATCCTGGAACTCTGCTTCAGCACATCTGAAAAATGTCAGCTAGATAGGAATTTATGTGGTAGATTTCAGCATAATATTTGAAATCTGCTTCTTCACATCTAGAAAATGTCAGCTAGAGAGAAGTTTATGTGGCAGATTTCAGCATAATGCTGGAACTCTGCTTCAGCACATCTGAAAAACGTCAGCTAGAGAGAAATTGATGTGGTAGATTTCAGCATAATCTTTGTACTCTGCTTCTGCATGTCTGGAAAATGTCAGCTACAGAGAAATTGATGTGGTAGATTTCAGCATAATCTTTGTACTCTGCTTCTGCATATGTGGAAAACGTCAGCTAGAGAGAAATTGAGCTGGTAGATTTCAGCATAATCCTGGAACTCTGTTTCTGAGAATCTGGAAAATGTCAGCTAGAAAGAAATTGATGTAGATTTCAGCATAATCCTGGAAATCTGCTTCTGCACATCTAGAAAATGTAAGCTAGAGAGAAATTGATGTCGTAGATTTCAGCATAATCTTGGAACTCTGCTTCCACACATCTAGAAAATCTCAGCTAGAAAGAAAATGCAGAGGCAGATTTCAGCATAATCTTTGAACTCTGCTTCCGCACATCTGGAAAATGTCAGCTAGAGGGGAAATGCAGAGGCAGATTTCAGCATAATACTAGAACTCTGCTTGTGCACATCTGGAAAATGTAAACTAGAGAGAAATTGATGTGGTAGATTTCAGCATAATCTTTGACCTCTGCTTCTGCACATCTGGAAAATGTAAGCTGGGGAAATTTTATGTGGTATATTTCAGCATAATCTTTGCTCTCTGCTTCTGAACATCTGGAAAATGTCAGCAAGAGTATAATTGCAAGGCAGATTTCAGCATAATCCTGGAACTCTGCTTCTGCACATCTGGAAAATGTAAGCTAGAAAATTGATGTGGTAGATTTCAGCATAATCTTTGAACTCTGCTTCCGCACATTTGGGAAATGTCAGCTAGAGGGAAAATGCAGAGGCAGATTTCAGCATAATCCTGGAACTCTGCTTCTGCACATCTGGAAAATGTAAGATAGAGAGAAATTGATGTGGTAGATTTCAGCATAATCTTTGAACTCTGCTTCTGCACATCTGGAGAATGTCAGCTAGAGAGAAAATGCAGAGGCTGATTTCAGCATAATCCTGGAACTCTGCTTCAGCACATCTGAAAAACGTCAGCTAGAGAGAAATTGACGTGGTAGATTTCAGCATAATCTTTGTACTCTGCTTCTGCATGTCTGGAAAATGTCTGCTACAGAGAAATTGATGTGGTAGATTTCATCATAATCTTTGAACTCAGCTTCTGCACATCTGGAAAATGTAAGATAGAGAGAAATTGATGTGGTAGATTTCAGCATAATCCTGGAAATCTGCTTCAGCACATCTGAAAAATGTCAGCTAGATAGGAATTGATGTGTTAGATTTCAGCATAGTCTTTGAACTCTGCTTGTCCACATCTGTAAATTTTCACCTTGAGAAAAATTGCAAGGCAGATTTCAGCATAATCCTGGAACTCTGCTTCTGCACATCTGGAAAATGTAAGATAGAGAGAAATTGATGTGGTAGATTTCAGCATAATCTTTGAACTCTGCTTCTGCACATCTGGAGAATGTCAGTTAGAGAGAAAATGCAGAGGCTGATTTCAGCATAATCCTGGAAATCTGCTTCAGCACATCTGAAAAATGTCAGCTAGATAGGAATTTATGTGGTAGATTTCAGCATAATATTTGAACTCTGCTTCTTCACATCTGGAAAATGTCAGCTAGAAAGAAGTTTATGTGGCAGATTTCAGCATAATGCTGGAACTCTGCTTCTGCACATCTAGAAAATGTAAGCTAGAGAGAAATTGATGTCGTAGATTTCAGCATAATCTTGGAACTCTGCTTCCACACATCTAGAAAATGTCAGCTAGAAAGAAAATGCAGAGGCAGATTTCAGCATAATCTTTGAACTCTTCTTCTGCACATCTGGAAAATGTCAGCTAGAGAGAAATTGATGTGGTAGATTTCAGTATAATGTTTGAACTCTGCTTCTTCACATCTGGAAAAGTCAGCTAGAGAGAAATTGCAAGACACATTTCAGCATAATCCTGGAACTCTGCTTCTGCACATCTGGCAAATGTCAACTAGAGGGAAAATGCAGAGGCAGATTTCAGCATAATCCTGGAACTCTGCTTCTTCACATCTGGAAAATTTAACTTGGAGACAAAATGCAAGGCAGATTTCAGCATAATCTTTGACCTCTGCTTCTGCACATCTGGAAAATGTAAGCTGGGGAAATTTTATGTGGTATATTTCAGCATAATCTTTGCTCTCTGCTTCTGAACATCTGGAAAATGTCACCAAGAGTATAATTGCAAGGCACATTTCAGCATAATCCTGGAACTCTGCTTCTGAGAATCTGGAAAATGTCAGCTAGAAAGAAATTGATGTAGATTTCAGCATAATCCTGGAAATCTGCTTCTGCACATCTGGAAAAGTCAGCTAGAGATAAATTGCAAGGCAGAGTTCAGCATAATCCTGGAACTCTGCTTCTGTAAATCTGGAAAATGTCAGCTTGAGAGAAATTGATATGGTAGATTTCAGCATAATATTTGAAGTCTGCTTCTGCACATCTGGAAAATGTCAGCTAGAGAGAAGTTTATGTGGCAGATTTCAGCATAATGCTGGAACTCTGCTTCTGCACATCTAGAAAATGTAAGCTAGAGAGAAATTGATGTCGTAGATTTCAGCATAATCCTGGAACTCTGCTTCAGCACAACTGAAAAATGTCAGCTAGATAGGAATTTATGTGGTATATTTCAGCATAATCTTTGCTCTCTGCTTCTGAACATCTGGAAAATGTCAGCTAGAGAATAATTGCAAGGCAGATTTCAGCATAATCCTGGAACTCTGCTTCTGCACATCTGGAAAATGTAAGCTAGAAAATTGATGTGGTAGATTTCAGCATAATCTTTGAACTCTGCTTCTGCACATCTGGAAAATGTCAGCTAGAGGGAAAATGCAGAAGCAGATTTCAGCATAATCCTGGAACTCTGCTTCTGCACATCTGGAAAATGTAAGGTAGAGAGAAATTGATGTGGTAGATTTCAGCATAATCTTTGAACTCTGCTTCTGCACATCTGGAGAATGTCAGCTAGAGAGAAAATGCAGAGGCTGATTTTAGCATAATCCTGGAACTCTGCTTCAGCACATCTGAAAAATCTCAGCTAGAAAGAAATTGATGTAGATTTCAGCATAATCCTGGAACTCTGCTTCTGCACATCTGGAAAAGTCAGCTAGAGATAAATTGCAAGGCAGAGTTCAGCATAATCCTGGAACTCTGCTTGTGCACATCTGGAAAATGTAAACTGGAGAGAAATTGATGTGGTAGATTTCAGCATAATCTTTGAACTCTGCTTCTGCACATCTGGAAAATGTCAGCTGGGGAAATTTTATGTGGTATATTTCAGCATAATCTTTGCTCTCTGCTTCTGAATATCTGGAAAATGTCAGCTAGAGAATAATTGCAAGGCTGATTTCAGCATAATCGTGGAACTCTGCTTCTGCACATCTGGAAAATGTAAGCTAAAAAATTGATGTGGTAGATTTCAGCATAATCTTTGAACTCTGCTTCCGCACATCTGGAAAATGTCAGCTAGAGGGAAAATGCAGAGGCAGATTTCAGCATAATCCTGGAACTCTGCTTCTGCACATCTGGAAAATGTCAGCAAGAGAGAAATTGATGTGTTAGATTTCAGCATAGTCTTTGAACTCTGCTTGTCCACATCTGGAAATTTTCACCTTGAGAAAAATTGCAAGGCAGATATCAGCATAATCCTGGAACTCTGCTTCTGCACATCTGGAAAATGTCAGCTAGAGGGAAAATGCAGAGGCAGATTTCAGCATAATCCTGGAACTCTGCTTCTGCACATCTGGAAAATGTAAGATAGAGAGAAATTGATGTGGTAGATTTCAGCATAATCTTTGAACTCTGCTTCTGCACATCTGGAGAATGTCAGCTAGAGAGAAAATGCAGAGGCTGATTTCAGCATAATCCTGGAACTCTGCTTCAGCACATCTGAAAAATGTCAGCTAGATAGGAATTTATGTGGTAGATTTCAGCATAATATTTGAAATCTGCTTCTTCACATCTAGAAAATGTCAGCTAGAGAGAAGTTTATGTGGCAGATTTCAGCATAATGCTGGAACTCTGCTTCAGCACATCTGAAAAACGTCAGCTAGAGAGAAATTGATGTGGTAGATTTCAGCATAATCTTTGTACTCTGCTTCTGCATGTCTGGAAAATGTCAGCTACAGAGAAATTGATGTGGTAGATTTCAGCATAATCTTTGTACTCTGCTTCTGCATATGTGGAAAACGTCAGCTAGAGAGAAATTGAGCTGGTAGATTTCAGCATAATCCTGGAACTCTGTTTCTGAGAATCTGGAAAATGTCAGCTAGAAAGAAATTGATGTAGATTTCAGCATAATCCTGGAAATCTGCTTCTGCACATCTAGAAAATGTAAGCTAGAGAGAAATTGATGTCGTAGATTTCAGCATAATCTTGGAACTCTGCTTCCACACATCTAGAAAATGTCAGCTAGAAAGAAAATGCAGAGGCAGATTTCAGCATAATCTTTGAACTCTGCTTCCGCACATCTGGAAAATGTCAGCTAGAGGGGAAATGCAGAGGCAGATTTCAGCATAATACTAGAACTCTGCTTGTGCACATCTGGAAAATGTAAACTAGAGAGAAATTGATGTGGTAGATTTCAGCATAATCTTTGACCTCTGCTTCTGCACATCTGGAAAATGTAAGCTGGGGAAATTTTATGTGGTATATTTCAGCATAATCTTTGCTCTCTGCTTCTGAACATCTGGAAAATGTCAGCAAGAGTATAATTGCAAGGCAGATTTCAGCATAATCCTGGAACTCTGCTTCTGCACATCTGGAAAATGTAAGCTAGAAAATTGATGTGGTAGATTTCAGCATAATCTTTGAACTCTGCTTCCGCACATTTGGGAAATGTCAGCTAGAGGGAAAATGCAGAGGCAGATTTCAGCATAATCCTGGAACTCTGCTTCTGCACATCTGGAAAATGTAAGATAGAGAGAAATTGATGTGGTAGATTTCAGCATAATCTTTGAACTCTGCTTCTGCACATCTGGAGAATGTCAGCTAGAGAGAAAATGCAGAGGCTGATTTCAGCATAATCCTGGAACTCTGCTTCAGCACATCTGAAAAACGTCAGCTAGAGAGAAATTGACGTGGTAGATTTCAGCATAATCTTTGTACTCTGCTTCTGCATGTCTGGAAAATGTCTGCTACAGAGAAATTGATGTGGTAGATTTCATCATAATCTTTGAACTCAGCTTCTGCACATCTGGAAAATGTAAGATAGAGATAAATTGATGTGGTAGATTTCAGCATAATCCTGGAAATCTGCTTCATCACATCTGAAAAATGTCAGCTAGATAGGAATTGATGTGTTAGATTTCAGCATAGTCTTTGAACTCTGCTTGTCCACATCTGTAAATTTTCACCTTGAGAAAAATTGCAAGGCAGATTTCAGCATAATCCTGGAACTCTGCTTCTGCACATCTGGAAAATGTAAGATAGAGAGAAATTGATGTGGTAGATTTCAGCATAATCTTTGAACTCTGCTTCTGCACATCTGGAGAATGTCAGTTAGAGAGAAAATGCAGAGGCTGATTTCAGCATAATCCTGGAAATCTGCTTCAGCACATCTGAAAAATGTCAGCTAGATAGGAATTTATGTGGTAGATTTCAGCATAATATTTGAACTCTGCTTCTTCACATCTGGAAAATGTCAGCTAGAAAGAAGTTTATGTGGCAGATTTCAGCATAATGCTGGAACTCTGCTTCTGCACATCTAGAAAATGTAAGCTAGAGAGAAATTGATGTCGTAGATTTCAGCATAATCTTGGAACTCTGCTTCCACACATCTAGAAAATGTCAGCTAGAAAGAAAATGCAGAGGCAGATTTCAGCATAATCTTTGAACTCTTCTTCTGCACATCTGGAAAATGTCAGCTAGAGAGAAATTGATGTGGTAGATTTCAGTATAATGTTTGAACTCTGCTTCTTCACATCTGGAAAAGTCAGCTAGAGAGAAATTGCAAGACACATTTCAGCATAATCCTGGAACTCTGCTTCTGCACATCTGGCAAATGTCAACTAGAGGGAAAATGCAGAGGCAGATTTCAGCATAATCTTTGACCTCTGCTTCTGCACATCTGGAAAATGTAAGCTGGGGAAATTTTATGTGGTATATTTCAGCATAATCTTTGCTCTCTGCTTCTGAACATCTGGAAAATGTCACCAAGAGTATAATTGCAAGGCACATTTCAGCATAATCCTGGAACTCTGCTTCTGAGAATCTGGAAAATGTCAGCTAGAAAGAAATTGATGTAGATTTCAGCATAATCCTGGAAATCTGCTTCTGCACATCTGGAAAAGTCAGCTAGAGATAAATTGCAAGGCAGAGTTCAGCATAATCCTGGAACTCTGCTTCTGTAAATCTGGAAAATGTCAGCTTGAGAGAAATTGATATGGTAGATTTCAGCATAATATTTGAAGTCTGCTTCTGCACATCTGGAAAATGTCAGCTAGAGAGAAGTTTATGTGGCAGATTTCAGCATAATGCTGGAACTCTGCTTCTGCACATCTAGAAAATGTAAGCTAGAGAGAAATTGATGTCGTAGATTTCAGCATAATCCTGGAACTCTGCTTCAGCACAACTGAAAAATGTCAGCTAGATAGGAATTTATGTGGTAGATTTCAGCATAATCTTTGAACTCTGCTTCTTCACATCTGGAAAATGTCAGCTAGAGGGAAAATGCAGAGGCAGATTTCAGCATAATCCTGGAACTCTGCTTCTGCACATCTAGAAAATGTCAGCTGGGGAAAATTTATGTGGTATATTTCAGCATAATCTTTGCTCTCTGCTTCTGAACATCTGGAAAATGTCAGCTAGAGAATAATTGCAAGGCAGATTTCAGCATAATCCTGGAACTCTGCTTCTGCACATCTGGAAAATGTAAGCTAGAAAATTGATGTGGTAGATTTCAGCATAATCTTTGAACTCTGCTTCTGCACATCTGGAAAATGTCAGCTAGAGGGAAAATGCAGAAGCAGATTTCAGCATAATCCTGGAACTCTGCTTCTGCACATCTGGAAAATGTAAGGTAGAGAGAAATTGATGTGGTAGATTTCAGCATAATCTTTGAACTCTGCTTCTGCACATCTGGAGAATGTCAGCTAGAGAGAAAATGCAGAGGCTGATTTCAGCATAATCCTGGAACTCTGCTTCAGCACATCTGAAAAATGTCAGCTAGATAGGAATTTATGTGGTAGATTTCAGCATAATATTTGAACTCTGCTTCTTCACATGTGGAAAATGTCAGCTAGAGAGAAGTTTATGTGGCAGATTTCAGCATAATGCTGGAACTCTGCTTCTGCACATCTAGAAAATGTAAGCTAGAGAGAAATTGATGTCGTAGATTTCAGCATAATCTTGGAACTCTGCTTCCACACATCTAGAAAATGTCAGCTAGAAAGAAAATGCAGAGGCAGATTTCAGCATAATCTTTGAACTCTGCTTCCGCACATCTGGAAAATGTCAGCTAGAGGGGAAATGCAGAGGCAGATTTCAGCATAATACTGGAACTCTGCTTCTGCACATCTGGAAAATGTAAACTAGAGAGAAATTGATGTGGTAGATTTCAGCATAATCTTTGAACTCTTCTTCCGCACATCTAGAAAATGTAAGCTAGAGAGAAATTGATGTCGTAGATTTCAGCATAATCTTGGAACTCTGCTTCTTCACATCTGGAAAATGTCAGCTAGAAAGAAGTTTATGTGGCAGATTTCAGCATAATGCTGGAACTCTGCTTCTGCACATCTAGAAAATGTAAGCTAGAGAGAAATTGATGTCGTAGATTTCAGCATAATCTTTGAACTCTGCTTCTGCAAATCTGGAAAATGTCAGCTAGAGAGAAAATGCAGAGGCAGATTTCAGCATAATCCTGGTACTCTGCTTCTGCACATCAGGAAAATGTCAGCTAGAGAGAAATTTATGTGGTAGATTTCAGCATAATATTTGAACTCTGCTTCTTCACATGTGGAAAATGTCAGCTAGAGGGAAAATGCAGAGGCAGATTTCAGCATAATCCTGGAACTCTGCTTCTGCACATCTAGAAAATGTCAGCTGGGGAAAATTTATGTGGTATATTTCAGCATAATCTTTGCTCTCTGCTTCTGAACATCTGAAAAACATCAGCTAGAGAGAAATTGATGTGGTAGATTTCAGCATAATCTTTGTACTCTGCTTCTGCATGTCTGGAAAATGTGAGCTACAGAGAAATTGATGTGGTAGATTTCACCATAATCTTTGAACTCAGCTTCTGCACATCTGGAAAATGTAAGATAGAGAGAAATTGATGTGGTAGATTTCAGCATAATCTTTGAACTCTGCTTCTGCACATCTGGAGAATGTCAGCTAGAGAGAAAATGCAGAGGCTGATTTTAGCATAATCCTGGAACTCTGCTTCAGCACATCTGAAAAATCTCAGCTAGAAAGAAATTGATGTAGATTTCAGCATAATCCTGGAACTCTGCTTCTGCACATCTGGAAAAGTCAGCTAGAGATAAATTGCAAGGCAGAGTTCAGCATAATCCTGGAACTCTGCTTGTGCACATCTGGAAAATGTAAACTAGAGAGAAATTGATGTGGTAGATTTCAGCATAATCTTTGAACTCTGCTTCTGCACATCTGGAAAATGTCAGCTGGGGAAATTTTATGTGGTATATTTCAGCATAATCTTTGCTCTCTGCTTCTGAACATCTGGAAAATGTCAGCTAGATAGGAATTTATGTGGTAGATTTCAGCATAATCTTTGAACTCTGCTTCTTCACATCTGGAAAATGTCAGCTAGAGGGAAAATGCAGAGGCAGATTTCAGCATAATCCTGGAACTCTGCTTCTGCACATCTAGAAAATGTCAGCTGGGGAAAATTTATGTGGTATATTTCAGCATAATCTTTGCTCTCTGCTTCTGAACATCTGGAAAATGTCAGCTAGAGAATAATTGCAAGGCAGATTTCAGCATAATCCTGGAACTCTGCTTCTGCACATCTGGAAAATGTAAGCTAGAAAATTGATGTGGTAGATTTCAGCATAATCTTTGAACTCTGCTTCTGCACATCTGGAAAATGTCAGCTAGAGGGAAAATGCAGAAGCAGATTTCAGCATAATCCTGGAACTCTGCTTCTGCACATCTGGAAAATGTAAGGTAGAGAGAAATTGATGTGGTAGATTTCAGCATAATCTTTGAACTCTGCTTCTGCACATCTGGAGAATGTCAGCTAGAGAGAAAATGCAGAGGCTGATTTCAGCATAATCCTGGAACTCTGCTTCAGCACATCTGAAAAATGTCAGCTAGATAGGAATTTATGTGGTAGATTTCAGCATAATATTTGAACTCTGCTTCTTCACATGTGGAAAATGTCAGCTAGAGAGAAGTTTATGTGGCAGATTTCAGCATAATGCTGGAACTCTGCTTCTGCACATCTAGAAAATGTAAGCTAGAGAGAAATTGATGTCGTAGATTTCAGCATAATCTTGGAACTCTGCTTCCACACATCTAGAAAATGTCAGCTAGAAAGAAAATGCAGAGGCAGATTTCAGCATAATCTTTGAACTCTGCTTCCGCACATCTGGAAAATGTCAGCTAGAGGGGAAATGCAGAGGCAGATTTCAGCATAATACTGGAACTCTGCTTCTGCACATCTGGAAAATGTAAACTAGAGAGAAATTGATGTGGTAGATTTCAGCATAATCTTTGAACTCTTCTTCCGCACATCTAGAAAATGTAAGCTAGAGAGAAATTGATGTCGTAGATTTCAGCATAATCTTGGAACTCTGCTTCTTCACATCTGGAAAATGTCAGCTAGAAAGAAGTTTATGTGGCAGATTTCAGCATAATGCTGGAACTCTGCTTCTGCACATCTAGAAAATGTAAGCTAGAGAGAAATTGATGTCGTAGATTTCAGCATAATCTTTGAACTCTGCTTCTGCAAATCTGGAAAATGTCAGCTAGAGAGAAAATGCAGAGGCAGATTTCAGCATAATCCTGGTACTCTGCTTCTGCACATCAGGAAAATGTCAGCTAGAGAGAAATTTATGTGGTAGATTTCAGCATAATATTTGAACTCTGCTTCTTCACATGTGGAAAATGTCAGCTAGAGGGAAAATGCAGAGGCAGATTTCAGCATAATCCTGGAACTCTGCTTCTGCACATCTAGAAAATGTCAGCTGGGGAAAATTTATGTGGTATATTTCAGCATAATCTTTGCTCTCTGCTTCTGAACATCTGAAAAACATCAGCTAGAGAGAAATTGATGTGGTAGATTTCAGCATAATCTTTGTACTCTGCTTCTGCATGTCTGGAAAATGTGAGCTACAGAGAAATTGATGTGGTAGATTTCACCATAATCTTTGAACTCAGCTTCTGCACATCTGGAAAATGTAAGATAGAGAGAAATTGATGTGGTAGATTTCAGCATAATCTTTGAACTCTGCTTCTGCACATCTGGAGAATGTCAGCTAGAGAGAAAATGCAGAGGCTGATTTTAGCATAATCCTGGAACTCTGCTTCAGCACATCTGAAAAATCTCAGCTAGAAAGAAATTGATGTAGATTTCAGCATAATCCTGGAACTCTGCTTCTGCACATCTGGAAAAGTCAGCTAGAGATAAATTGCAAGGCAGAGTTCAGCATAATCCTGGAACTCTGCTTGTGCACATCTGGAAAATGTAAACTAGAGAGAAATTGATGTGGTAGATTTCAGCATAATCTTTGAACTCTGCTTCTGCACATCTGGAAAATGTCAGCTGGGGAAATTTTATGTGGTATATTTCAGCATAATCTTTGCTCTCTGCTTCTGAACATCTGGAAAATGTCAGCTAGAGAATAATTGCAAAGCTGATTTCAGCATAATCGTGGAACTCTGCTTCTGCACATCTGGAAAATGTAAGCTAGAAAATTGATGTGGTAGATTTCAGCATAATCTTTGAACTCTGCTTCCGCACATCTGGAAAATGTCAGCTAGAGGGAAAATGCAGAGGCAGATTTCAGCATAATCCTGGAACTCTGCTTCTGCACATCTGGAAAATGTCAGCAAGAGAGAAATTGATGTGTTAGATTTCAGCATAGTCTTTGAACTCTGCTTGTCCACATCTGGAAATTTTCACCTTGAGAAAAATTGCAAGGCAGATTTCAGCATAATCCTGGAACTCTGCTTCTGCACATCTGGAAAATGTCAGCTAGAGGGAAAATGCAGAGGCAGATTTCAGCATAATCCTGGAACTCTGCTTCTGCACATCTGGAAAATGTAAGATAGAGAGAAATTGATGTGGTAGATTTCAGCATAATCTTTGAACTCTGCTTCTGCACATCTGGAGAATGTCAGCTAGAGAGAAAATGCAGAGGCTGATTTCAGCATAATCCTGGAACTCTGCTTCAGCACATCTGAAAAATGTCAGCTAGATAGGAATTTATGTGGTAGATTTCAGCATAATATTTGAACTCTGCTTCTTCACATGTGGAAAATGTCAGCTAGAGAGAAATTGATGTGGTAGATTTCAGCATAATCTTTGTACTCTGCTTCTGCATGTCTGGAAAATGTGAGCTACAGAGAAATTGATGTGGTAGATTTCACCATAATCTTTGAACTCAGCTTCTGCACATCTGGAAAAGTCAGCTAGAGAGAAATTGCAAGGTAGATTTCAGCATACACCTGGAACTCTGCTTCTGTAAATCTGGAAAATGTAAGATAGAGAGAAATTGATGTGGTAGATTTCAGCATAATCTTTGAACTCTGCTTCTGCATATCTGGAGAATGTCAGCTATAGAGAAAATGCAGAGGCTGATTTTAGCATAATCCTGGAACTCTGCTTCAGCACATCTAGAAAATGTAAGCTAGAGAGAAATTGATGTCGTAGATTTCAGCATAATCTTGGAACTCTGCTTCCACACATCTAGAAAATGTCAGCTAGAAAGAAAATGCAGAGGCAGATTTCAGCATAATCTTTGAACTCTGCTTCCGCACATCTGGAAAATATCAGCTAGAGGGGAAATGCAGAGGCAGATTTCAGCATAATACTGGAACTCTGCTTGTGCACATCTGGAAAATGTAAACTAGAGAGAAATTGATGTGGTAGATTTCAGCATAATCTTTGAACTCTGCTTCTGCACATCTGGAAAATGTCAGCTGGGTAAAATTTATGTGGTATATTTCAGTATAATCTTTGCTCTCTGTTTCTGAACATCTGGAAAATGTCAGCAAGAGTATAATTGCAAGGCAGATTTCAGCATAATCCTGGAACTCTGCTTCTGCACATCTGGAAAATGTAAGCTAGAAAATTGATGTGGTAGATTTCAGCATAATCTTTGAACTCTGCTTCCGCACATCTGGGAAATGTCAGCTAGAGGGAAAATGCAGAGGCAGATTAAAGCATAATCCTGGAACTCTGCTTCTGCACATCTGGAAAATGTAAGATAGAGAGAAATTGATGTGGTAGATTTCAGCATAATCTTTGAACTCTGCTTCTGCAAATCTGGAAAATGTCAGCTAGAGAGAAAATGGAGAGGCAGATTTCAGCATAATCCTGGTACTCTGCTTCTGCACATCAGGAAAATGTCAGCTAGATAGAAATTTATGTGGTAGATTTCAGCATAATATTTGAACTCTGCTTCTTCACATGTGGAAAATGTCAGCTAGAGAGAAATTGATGTGGTAGATTTCAGCATAATCTTTGTACTCTGCTTCTGCATGTCTGGAAAATGTGAGCTACAGAGAAATTGATGTGGTAGATTTCACCATAATCTTTGAACTCAGCTTCTGCACATCTGGAAAAGTCAGCTAGAGAGAAATTGCAAGGTAGATTTCAGCATACACCTGGAACTCTGCTTCTGTAAATCTGGAAAATGTCAGCTTGAGAGAAATGGATATGGTAGATTTCAGCATAATATTTGAAGTCTGCTTCTGCACATCTGGAAAATGTCAGCTAGAGAGAAGTTTATGTGGCAGATTTCAGCATAATGCTGGAACTCTGCTTCTGCACATCTAGAAAATGTAAGCTAGAGAGAAATTGATGTCGTAGATTTCAGCATAATCTTGGAACTCTGCTTCCACACATCTAGAAAATGTCAGCTAGAAAGAAAATGCAGAGGCAGATTTCAGCATAATCTTTGAACTCTGCTTCCGCACATCTGGAAAATATCAGCTAGAGGGGAAATGCAGAGGCAGATTTCAGCATAATACTGGAACTCTGCTTGTGCACATCTGGAAAATGTAAACTAGAGAGAAATTGATGTGGTAGATTTCAGCATAATCTTTGAACTCTGCTTCTGCACATCTGGAAAATGTCAGCTGGGTAAAATTTATGTGGTATATTTCAGCATAATCTTTGCTCTCTGCTTCTGAACATCTGGAAAATGTCAGCAAGAGTATAATTGCAAGGCAGATTTCAGCATAATCCTGGAACTCTGCTTCTGCACATCTGGAAAATGTAAGCTAGAAAATTGATGTGGTAGATTTCAGCATAATCTTTGAACTCTGCTTCCGCACATCTGGGAAATGTCAGCTAGAGGGAAAATGCAGAGGCAGATTAAAGCATAATCCTGGAACTCTGCTTCTGCACATCTGGAAAATGTAAGATAGAGAGAAATTGATGTGGTAGATTTCAGCATAATCTTTGAACTCTGCTTCTGCAAATCTGGAAAATGTCAGCTAGAGAGAAAATGGAGAGGCAGATTTCAGCATAATCCTGGTACTCTGCTTCTGCACATCAGGAAAATGTCAGCTAGAGAGAAATTTATGTGGTAGATTTCAGCATAATATTTGAACTCTGCTTCTTCACATGTGGAAAATGTCAGCTAGAGGGAAAATGCAGAGGCAGATTTCAGCATAATCCTGGAACTCTGCTTCTGCACATCTAGAAAATGTCAGCTGGGGAAAATTTATGTGGTATATTTCAGCATAATCTTTGCTCTCTGCTTCTGAACATCTGAAAAACATCAGCTAGAGAGAAATTGATGTGGTAGATTTCAGCATAATCTTTGTACTCTGCTTCTGCATGTCTGGAAAATGTGAGCTACAGAGAAATTGATGTGGTAGATTTCACCATAATCTTTGAACTCAGCTTCTGCACATCTGGAAAATGTAAGATAGAGAGAAATTGATGTGGTAGATTTCAGCATAATCTTTGAACTCTGCTTCTGCACATCTGGAGAATGTCAGCTAGAGAGAAAATGCAGAGGCTGATTTTAGCATAATCCTGGAACTCTGCTTCAGCACATCTGAAAAATCTCAGCTAGAAAGAAATTGATGTAGATTTCAGCATAATCCTGGAACTCTGCTTCTGCACATCTGGAAAAGTCAGCTAGAGATAAATTGCAAGGCAGAGTTCAGCATAATCCTGGAACTCTGCTTGTGCACATCTGGAAAATGTAAACTAGAGAGAAATTGATGTGGTAGATTTCAGCATAATCTTTGAACTCTGCTTCTGCACATCTGGAAAATGTCAGCTGGGGAAATTTTATGTGGTATATTTCAGCATAATCTTTGCTCTCTGCTTCTGAATATCTGGAAAATGTCAGCTAGAGAATAATTGCAAGGCTGATTTCAGCATAATCGTGGAACTCTGCTTCTGCACATCTGGAAAATGTAAGCTAAAAAATTGATGTGGTAGATTTCAGCATAATCTTTGAACTCTGCTTCCGCACATCTGGAAAATGTCAGCTAGAGGGAAAATGCAGAGGCAGATTTCAGCATAATCCTGGAACTCTGCTTCTGCACATCTGGAAAATGTCAGCAAGAGAGAAATTGATGTGTTAGATTTCAGCATAGTCTTTGAACTCTGCTTGTCCACATCTGGAAATTTTCACCTTGAGAAAAATTGCAAGGCAGATATCAGCATAATCCTGGAACTCTGCTTCTGCACATCTGGAAAATGTCAGCTAGAGGGAAAATGCAGAGGCAGATTTCAGCATAATCCTGGAACTGTGCTTCTGCACATCTGGAAAATGTAAGATAGAGAGAAATTGATGTGGTAGATTTCAGCATAATCTTTGAACTCTGCTTCTGCACATCTGGAGAATGTCAGCTAGAGAGAAAATGCAGAGGCTGATTTCAGCATAATCCTGGAACTCTGCTTCAGCACATCTGAAAAATGTCAGCTAGATAGGAATTTATGTGGTAGATTTCAGCATAATATTTGAAATCTGCTTCTTCACATCTAGAAAATGTCAGCTAGAGAGAAGTTTATGTGGCAGATTTCAGCATAATGCTGGAACTCTGCTTCAGCACATCTGAAAAACGTCAGCTAGAGAGAAATTGATGTGGTAGATTTCAGCATAATCTTTGTACTCTGCTTCTGCATGTCTGGAAAATGTCAGCTACAGAGAAATTGATGTGGTAGATTTCAGCATAATCTTTGTACTCTGCTTCTGCATATGTGGAAAACGTCAGCTAGAGAGAAATTGAGCTGGTAGATTTCAGCATAATCCTGGAACTCTGTTTCTGAGAATCTGGAAAATGTCAGCTAGAAAGAAATTGATGTAGATTTCAGCATAATCCTGGAAATCTGCTTCTGCACATCTAGAAAATGTAAGCTAGAGAGAAATTGATGTCGTAGATTTCAGCATAATCTTGGAACTCTGCTTCCACACATCTAGAAAATGTCAGCTAGAAAGAAAATGCAGAGGCAGATTTCAGCATAATCTTTGAACTCTGCTTCCGCACATCTGGAAAATGTCAGCTAGAGGGGAAATGCAGAGGCAGATTTCAGCATAATACTAGAACTCTGCTTGTGCACATCTGGAAAATGTAAACTAGAGAGAAATTGATGTGGTAGATTTCAGCATAATCTTTGACCTCTGCTTCTGCACATCTGGAAAATGTAAGCTGGGGAAATTTTATGTGGTATATTTCAGCATAATCTTTGCTCTCTGCTTCTGAACATCTGGAAAATGTCAGCAAGAGTATAATTGCAAGGCAGATTTCAGCATAATCCTGGAACTCTGCTTCTGCACATCTGGAAAATGTAAGCTAGAAAATTGATGTGGTAGATTTCAGCATAATCTTTGAACTCTGCTTCCGCACATTTGGGAAATGTCAGCTAGAGGGAAAATGCAGAGGCAGATTTCAGCATAATCCTGGAACTCTGCTTCTGCACATCTGGAAAATGTAAGATAGAGAGAAATTGATGTGGTAGATTTCAGCATAATCTTTGAACTCTGCTTCTGCACATCTGGAGAATGTCAGCTAGAGAGAAAATGCAGAGGCTGATTTCAGCATAATCCTGGAACTCTGCTTCAGCACATCTGAAAAACGTCAGCTAGAGAGAAATTGACGTGGTAGATTTCAGCATAATCTTTGTACTCTGCTTCTGCATGTCTGGAAAATGTCTGCTACAGAGAAATTGATGTGGTAGATTTCATCATAATCTTTGAACTCAGCTTCTGCACATCTGGAAAATGTAAGATAGAGAGAAATTGATGTGGTAGATTTCAGCATAATCCTGGAAATCTGCTTCAGCACATCTGAAAAATGTCAGCTAGATAGGAATTGATGTGTTAGATTTCAGCATAGTCTTTGAACTCTGCTTGTCCACATCTGTAAATTTTCACCTTGAGAAAAATTGCAAGGCAGATTTCAGCATAATCCTGGAACTCTGCTTCTGCACATCTGGAAAATGTAAGATAGAGAGAAATTGATGTGGTAGATTTCAGCATAATCTTTGAACTCTGCTTCTGCACATCTGGAGAATGTCAGTTAGAGAGAAAATGCAGAGGCTGATTTCAGCATAATCCTGGAAATCTGCTTCAGCACATCTGAAAAATGTCAGCTAGATAGGAATTTATGTGGTAGATTTCAGCATAATATTTGAACTCTGCTTCTTCACATCTGGAAAATGTCAGCTAGAAAGAAGTTTATGTGGCAGATTTCAGCATAATGCTGGAACTCTGCTTCTGCACATCTAGAAAATGTAAGCTAGAGAGAAATTGATGTCGTAGATTTCAGCATAATCTTGGAACTCTGCTTCCACACATCTAGAAAATGTCAGCTAGAAAGAAAATGCAGAGGCAGATTTCAGCATAATCTTTGAACTCTTCTTCTGCACATCTGGAAAATGTCAGCTAGAGAGAAATTGATGTGGTAGATTTCAGTATAATGTTTGAACTCTGCTTCTTCACATCTGGAAAAGTCAGCTAGAGAGAAATTGCAAGACACATTTCAGCATAATCCTGGAACTCTGCTTCTGCACATCTGGCAAATGTCAACTAGAGGGAAAATGCAGAGGCAGATTTCAGCATAATCCTGGAACTCTGCTTCTTCACATCTGGAAAATTTAACTTGGAGACAAAATGCAAGGCAGATTTCAGCATAATCTTTGACCTCTGCTTCTGCACATCTGGAAAATGTAAGCTGGGGAAATTTTATGTGGTATATTTCAGCATAATCTTTGCTCTCTGCTTCTGAACATCTGGAAAATGTCACCAAGAGTATAATTGCAAGGCACATTTCAGCATAATCCTGGAACTCTGCTTCTGAGAATCTGGAAAATGTCAGCTAGAAAGAAATTGATGTAGATTTCAGCATAATCCTGGAAATCTGCTTCTGCACATCTGGAAAAGTCAGCTAGAGATAAATTGCAAGGCAGAGTTCAGCATAATCCTGGAACTCTGCTTCTGTAAATCTGGAAAATGTCAGCTTGAGAGAAATTGATATGGTAGATTTCAGCATAATATTTGAAGTCTGCTTCTGCACATCTGGAAAATGTCAGCTAGAGAGAAGTTTATGTGGCAGATTTCAGCATAATGCTGGAACTCTGCTTCTGCACATCTAGAAAATGTAAGCTAGAGAGAAATTGATGTCGTAGATTTCAGCATAATCCTGGAACTCTGCTTCAGCACAACTGAAAAATGTCAGCTAGATAGGAATTTATGTGGTAGATTTCAGCATAATCTTTGAACTCTGCTTCTTCACATCTGGAAAATGTCAGCTAGAGGGAAAATGCAGAGGCAGATTTCAGCATAATCCTGGAACTCTGCTTCTGCACATCTAGAAAATGTCAGCTGGGGAAAATTTATGTGGTATATTTCAGCATAATCTTTGCTCTCTGCTTCTGAACATCTGGAAAATGTCAGCTAGAGAATAATTGCAAGGCAGATTTCAGCATAATCCTGGAACTCTGCTTCTGCACATCTGGAAAATGTAAGCTAGAAAATTGATGTGGTAGATTTCAGCATAATCTTTGAACTCTGCTTCTGCACATCTGGAAAATGTCAGCTAGAGGGAAAATGCAGAAGCAGATTTCAGCATAATCCTGGAACTCTGCTTCTGCACATCTGGAAAATGTAAGGTAGAGAGAAATTGATGTGGTAGATTTCAGCATAATCTTTGAACTCTGCTTCTGCACATCTGGAGAATGTCAGCTAGAGAGAAAATGCAGAGGCTGATTTCAGCATAATCCTGGAACTCTGCTTCAGCACATCTGAAAAATGTCAGCTAGATAGGAATTTATGTGGTAGATTTCAGCATAATATTTGAACTCTGCTTCTTCACATGTGGAAAATGTCAGCTAGAGAGAAGTTTATGTGGCAGATTTCACCATAATGCTGGAACTCTGCTTCTGCACATCTAGAAAATGTAAGCTAGAGAGAAATTGATGTCGTAGATTTCAGCATAATCTTGGAACTCTGCTTCCACACATCTAGAAAATGTCAGCTAGAAAGAAAATGCAGAGGCAGATTTCAGCATAATCTTTGAACTCTGCTTCCACACATCTGGAAAATGTCAGCTAGAGAGAAATTGATGTGGTAGATTTCAGCATAATCTTTGTACTCTGCTTCTGCATATGTGGAAAACGTCAGCTAGAGAGAAATTGAGCTGGTAGATTTCAGCATAATCCTGGAACTCTGCTTCTGAGAATCTGGAAAATGTCAGCTAGAAAGAAATTGATGTAGATTTCAGCATAATCCTGGAACTCTGCTTCTGCACATCTGGAAAATGTAAGATAGAGAGAAATTGATGTGGTAGATTTCAGCATAATCTTTGAACTCTGCTTCTGCAAATCTGGAAAATGTCAGCTAGAGAGAAAATGGAGAGGCAGATTTCAGCATAATCCTGGTACTCTGCTTCTGCACATCAGGAAAATGTCAGCTAGATAGAAATTTATGTGGTAGATTTCAGCATAATATTTGAACTCTGCTTCTTCACATGTGGAAAATGTCAGCTAGAGAGAAATTGATGTGGTAGATTTCAGCATAATCTTTGTACTCTGCTTCTGCATGTCTGGAAAATGTGAGCTACAGAGAAATTGATGTGGTAGATTTCACCATAATCTTTGAACTCAGCTTCTGCACATCTGGAAAAGTCAGCTAGAGAGAAATTGCAAGGTAGATTTCAGCATACACCTGGAACTCTGCTTCTGTAAATCTGGAAAATGTCAGCTTGAGAGAAATGGATATGGTAGATTTCAGCATAATATTTGAAGTCTGCTTCTGCACATCTGGAAAATGTCAGCTAGAGAGAAGTTTATGTGGCAGATTTCAGCATAATCTTGGAACTCTGCTTCCACACATCTAGAAAATGTCAGCTAGAAAGAAAATGCAGAGGCAGATTTCAGCATAATCTTTGAACTCTGCTTCCGCACATCTGGAAAATATCAGCTAGAGGGGAAATGCAGAGGCAGATTTCAGCATAATACTGGAACTCTGCTTGTGCACATCTGGAAAATGTAAACTAGAGAGAAATTGATGTGGTAGATTTCAGCATAATCTTTGAACTCTGCTTCTGCACATCTGGAAAATGTCAGCTGGGTAAAATTTATGTGGTATATTTCAGCATAATCTTTGCTCTCTGCTTCTGAACATCTGGAAAATGTCAGCAAGAGTATAATTGCAAGGCAGATTTCAGCATAATCCTGGAACTCTGCTTCTGCACATCTGGAAAATGTAAGCTAGAAAATTGATGTGGTAGATTTCAGCATAATCTTTGAACTCTGCTTCCGCACATCTGGGAAATGTCAGCTAGAGGGAAAATGCAGAGGCAGATTAAAGCATAATCCTGGAACTCTGCTTCTGCACATCTGGAAAATGTAAGATAGAGAGAAATTGATGTGGTAGATTTCAGCATAATCTTTGAACTCTGCTTCTGCAAATCTGGAAAATGTCAGCTAGAGAGAAAATGGAGAGGCAGATTTCAGCATAATCCTGGTACTCTGCTTCTGCACATCAGGAAAATGTCAGCTAGAGAGAAATTTATGTGGTAGATTTCAGCATAATATTTGAACTCTGCTTCTTCACATGTGGAAAATGTCAGCTAGAGGGAAAATGCAGAGGCAGATTTCAGCATAATCCTGGAACTCTGCTTCTGCACATCTAGAAAATGTCAGCTGGGGAAAATTTATGTGGTATATTTCAGCATAATCTTTGCTCTCTGCTTCTGAACATCTGAAAAACATCAGCTAGAGAGAAATTGATGTGGTAGATTTCAGCATAATCTTTGTACTCTGCTTCTGCATGTCTGGAAAATGTGAGCTACAGAGAAATTGATGTGGTAGATTTCACCATAATCTTTGAACTCAGCTTCTGCACATCTGGAAAATGTAAGATAGAGAGAAATTGATGTGGTAGATTTCAGCATAATCTTTGAACTCTGCTTCTGCACATCTGGAGAATGTCAGCTAGAGAGAAAATGCAGAGGCTGATTTTAGCATAATCCTGGAACTCTGCTTCAGCACATCTGAAAAATCTCAGCTAGAAAGAAATTGATGTAGATTTCAGCATAATCCTGGAACTCTGCTTCTGCACATCTGGAAAAGTCAGCTAGAGATAAATTGCAAGGCAGAGTTCAGCATAATCCTGGAACTCTGCTTGTGCACATCTGGAAAATGTAAACTAGAGAGAAATTGATGTGGTAGATTTCAGCATAATCTTTGAACTCTGCTTCTGCACATCTGGAAAATGTCAGCTGGGGAAATTTTATGTGGTATATTTCAGCATAATCTTTGCTCTCTGCTTCTGAATATCTGGAAAATGTCAGCTAGAGAATAATTGCAAGGCTGATTTCAGCATAATCGTGGAACTCTGCTTCTGCACATCTGGAAAATGTAAGCTAAAAAATTGATGTGGTAGATTTCAGCATAATCTTTGAACTCTGCTTCCGCACATCTGGAAAATGTCAGCTAGAGGGAAAATGCAGAGGCAGATTTCAGCATAATCCTGGAACTCTGCTTCTGCACATCTGGAAAATGTCAGCAAGAGAGAAATTGATGTGTTAGATTTCAGCATAGTCTTTGAACTCTGCTTGTCCACATCTGGAAATTTTCACCTTGAGAAAAATTGCAAGGCAGATATCAGCATAATCCTGGAACTCTGCTTCTGCACATCTGGAAAATGTCAGCTAGAGGGAAAATGCAGAGGCAGATTTCAGCATAATCCTGGAACTCTGCTTCTGCACATCTGGAAAATGTAAGATAGAGAGAAATTGATGTGGTAGATTTCAGCATAATCTTTGAACTCTGCTTCTGCACATCTGGAGAATGTCAGCTAGAGAGAAAATGCAGAGGCTGATTTCAGCATAATCCTGGAACTCTGCTTCAGCACATCTGAAAAATGTCAGCTAGATAGGAATTTATGTGGTAGATTTCAGCATAATATTTGAAATCTGCTTCTTCACATCTAGAAAATGTCAGCTAGAGAGAAGTTTATGTGGCAGATTTCAGCATAATGCTGGAACTCTGCTTCAGCACATCTGAAAAACGTCAGCTAGAGAGAAATTGATGTGGTAGATTTCAGCATAATCTTTGTACTCTGCTTCTGCATGTCTGGAAAATGTCAGCTACAGAGAAATTGATGTGGTAGATTTCAGCATAATCTTTGTACTCTGCTTCTGCATATGTGGAAAACGTCAGCTAGAGAGAAATTGAGCTGGTAGATTTCAGCATAATCCTGGAACTCTGTTTCTGAGAATCTGGAAAATGTCAGCTAGAAAGAAATTGATGTAGATTTCAGCATAATCCTGGAAATCTGCTTCTGCACATCTAGAAAATGTAAGCTAGAGAGAAATTGATGTCGTAGATTTCAGCATAATCTTGGAACTCTGCTTCCACACATCTAGAAAATGTCAGCTAGAAAGAAAATGCAGAGGCAGATTTCAGCATAATCTTTGAACTCTGCTTCCGCACATCTGGAAAATGTCAGCTAGAGGGGAAATGCAGAGGCAGATTTCAGCATAATACTAGAACTCTGCTTGTGCACATCTGGAAAATGTAAACTAGAGAGAAATTGATGTGGTAGATTTCAGCATAATCTTTGACCTCTGCTTCTGCACATCTGGAAAATGTAAGCTGGGGAAATTTTATGTGGTATATTTCAGCATAATCTTTGCTCTCTGCTTCTGAACATCTGGAAAATGTCAGCAAGAGTATAATTGCAAGGCAGATTTCAGCATAATCCTGGAACTCTGCTTCTGCACATCTGGAAAATGTAAGCTAGAAAATTGATGTGGTAGATTTCAGCATAATCTTTGAACTCTGCTTCCGCACATTTGGGAAATGTCAGCTAGAGGGAAAATGCAGAGGCAGATTTCAGCATAATCCTGGAACTCTGCTTCTGCACATCTGGAAAATGTAAGATAGAGAGAAATTGATGTGGTAGATTTCAGCATAATCTTTGAACTCTGCTTCTGCACATCTGGAGAATGTCAGCTAGAGAGAAAATGCAGAGGCTGATTTCAGCATAATCCTGGAACTCTGCTTCAGCACATCTGAAAAACGTCAGCTAGAGAGAAATTGACGTGGTAGATTTCAGCATAATCTTTGTACTCTGCTTCTGCATGTCTGGAAAATGTCTGCTACAGAGAAATTGATGTGGTAGATTTCATCATAATCTTTGAACTCAGCTTCTGCACATCTGGAAAATGTAAGATAGAGAGAAATTGATGTGGTAGATTTCAGCATAATCCTGGAAATCTGCTTCAGCACATCTGAAAAATGTCAGCTAGATAGGAATTGATGTGTTAGATTTCAGCATAGTCTTTGAACTCTGCTTGTCCACATCTGTAAATTTTCACCTTGAGAAAAATTGCAAGGCAGATTTCAGCATAATCCTGGAACTCTGCTTCTGCACATCTGGAAAATGTAAGATAGAGAGAAATTGATGTGGTAGATTTCAGCATAATCTTTGAACTCTGCTTCTGCACATCTGGAGAATGTCAGTTAGAGAGAAAATGCAGAGGCTGATTTCAGCATAATCCTGGAAATCTGCTTCAGCACATCTGAAAAATGTCAGCTAGATAGGAATTTATGTGGTAGATTTCAGCATAATATTTGAACTCTGCTTCTTCACATCTGGAAAATGTCAGCTAGAAAGAAGTTTATGTGGCAGATTTCAGCATAATGCTGGAACTCTGCTTCTGCACATCTAGAAAATGTAAGCTAGAGAGAAATTGATGTCGTAGATTTCAGCATAATCTTGGAACTCTGCTTCCACACATCTAGAAAATGTCAGCTAGAAAGAAAATGCAGAGGCAGATTTCAGCATAATCTTTGAACTCTTCTTCTGCACATCTGGAAAATGTCAGCTAGAGAGAAATTGATGTGGTAGATTTCAGTATAATGTTTGAACTCTGCTTCTTCACATCTGGAAAAGTCAGCTAGAGAGAAATTGCAAGACACATTTCAGCATAATCCTGGAACTCTGCTTCTGCACATCTGGCAAATGTCAACTAGAGGGAAAATGCAGAGGCAGATTTCAGCATAATCCTGGAACTCTGCTTCTTCACATCTGGAAAATTTAACTTGGAGACAAAATGCAAGGCAGATTTCAGCATAATCTTTGACCTCTGCTTCTGCACATCTGGAAAATGTAAGCTGGGGAAATTTTATGTGGTATATTTCAGCATAATCTTTGCTCTCTGCTTCTGAACATCTGGAAAATGTCACCAAGAGTATAATTGCAAGGCACATTTCAGCATAATCCTGGAACTCTGCTTCTGAGAATCTGGAAAATGTCAGCTAGAAAGAAATTGATGTAGATTTCAGCATAATCCTGGAAATCTGCTTCTGCACATCTGGAAAAGTCAGCTAGAGATAAATTGCAAGGCAGAGTTCAGCATAATCCTGGAACTCTGCTTCTGTAAATCTGGAAAATGTCAGCTTGAGAGAAATTGATATGGTAGATTTCAGCATAATATTTGAAGTCTGCTTCTGCACATCTGGAAAATGTCAGCTAGAGAGAAGTTTATGTGGCAGATTTCAGCATAATGCTGGAACTCTGCTTCTGCACATCTAGAAAATGTAAGCTAGAGAGAAATTGATGTCGTAGATTTCAGCATAATCCTGGAACTCTGCTTCAGCACAACTGAAAAATGTCAGCTAGATAGGAATTTATGTGGTAGATTTCAGCATAATCTTTGAACTCTGCTTCTTCACATCTGGAAAATGTCAGCTAGAGGGAAAATGCAGAGGCAGATTTCAGCATAATCCTGGAACTCTGCTTCTGCACATCTAGAAAATGTCAGCTGGGGAAAATTTATGTGGTATATTTCAGCATAATCTTTGCTCTCTGCTTCTGAACATCTGGAAAATGTCAGCTAGAGAATAATTGCAAGGCAGATTTCAGCATAATCCTGGAACTCTGCTTCTGCACATCTGGAAAATGTAAGCTAGAAAATTGATGTGGTAGATTTCAGCATAATCTTTGAACTCTGCTTCTGCACATCTGGAAAATGTCAGCTAGAGGGAAAATGCAGAAGCAGATTTCAGCATAATCCTGGAACTCTGCTTCTGCACATCTGGAAAATGTAAGGTAGAGAGAAATTGATGTGGTAGATTTCAGCATAATCTTTGAACTCTGCTTCTGCACATCTGGAGAATGTCAGCTAGAGAGAAAATGCAGAGGCTGATTTTAGCATAATCCTGGAACTCTGCTTCAGCACATCTGAAAAATCTCAGCTAGAAAGAAATTGATGTAGATTTCAGCATAATCCTGGAACTCTGCTTCTGCACATCTGGAAAAGTCAGCTAGAGATAAATTGCAAGGCAGAGTTCAGCATAATCCTGGAACTCTGCTTGTGCACATCTGGAAAATGTAAACTAGAGAGAAATTGATGTGGTAGATTTCAGCATAATCTTTGAACTCTGCTTCTGCACATCTGGAAAATGTCAGCTGGGGAAATTTTATGTGGTATATTTCAGCATAATCTTTGCTCTCTGCTTCTGAATATCTGGAAAATGTCAGCTAGAGAATAATTGCAAGGCTGATTTCAGCATAATCGTGGAACTCTGCTTCTGCACATCTGGAAAATGTAAGCTAAAAAATTGATGTGGTAGATTTCAGCATAATCTTTGAACTCTGCTTCCGCACATCTGGAAAATGTCAGCTAGAGGGAAAATGCAGAGGCAGATTTCAGCATAATCCTGGAACTCTGCTTCTGCACATCTGGAAAATGTCAGCAAGAGAGAAATTGATGTGTTAGATTTCAGCATAGTCTTTGAACTCTGCTTGTCCACATCTGGAAATTTTCACCTTGAGAAAAATTGCAAGGCAGATATCAGCATAATCCTGGAACTCTGCTTCTGCACATCTGGAAAATGTCAGCTAGAGGGAAAATGCAGAGGCAGATTTCAGCATAATCCTGGAACTCTGCTTCTGCAGATCTGGAAAATGTAAGATAGAGAGAAATTGATGTGGTAGATTTCAGCATAATCTTTGAACTCTGCTTCTGCACATCTGGAGAATGTCAGCTAGAGAGAAAATGCAGAGGCTGATTTCAGCATAATCCTGGAACTCTGCTTCAGCACATCTGAAAAATGTCAGCTAGATAGGAATTTATGTGGTAGATTTCAGCATAATATTTGAAATCTGCTTCTTCACATCTAGAAAATGTCAGCTAGAGAGAAGTTTATGTGGCAGATTTCAGCATAATGCTGGAACTCTGCTTCAGCACATCTGAAAAACGTCAGCTAGAGAGAAATTGATGTGGTAGATTTCAGCATAATCTTTGTACTCTGCTTCTGCATGTCTGGAAAATGTCAGCTACAGAGAAATTGATGTGGTAGATTTCAGCATAATCTTTGTACTCTGCTTCTGCATATGTGGAAAACGTCAGCTAGAGAGAAATTGAGCTGGTAGATTTCAGCATAATCCTGGAACTCTGTTTCTGAGAATCTGGAAAATGTCAGCTAGAAAGAAATTGATGTAGATTTCAGCATAATCCTGGAAATCTGCTTCTGCACATCTAGAAAATGTAAGCTAGAGAGAAATTGATGTCGTAGATTTCAGCATAATCTTGGAACTCTGCTTCCACACATCTAGAAAATGTCAGCTAGAAAGAAAATGCAGAGGCAGATTTCAGCATAATCTTTGAACTCTGCTTCCGCACATCTGGAAAATGTCAGCTAGAGGGGAAATGCAGAGGCAGATTTCAGCATAATACTAGAACTCTGCTTGTGCACATCTGGAAAATGTAAACTAGAGAGAAATTGATGTGGTAGATTTCAGCATAATCTTTGACCTCTGCTTCTGCACATCTGGAAAATGTAAGCTGGGGAAATTTTATGTGGTATATTTCAGCATAATCTTTGCTCTCTGCTTCTGAACATCTGGAAAATGTCAGCAAGAGTATAATTGCAAGGCAGATTTCAGCATAATCCTGGAACTCTGCTTCTGCACATCTGGAAAATGTAAGCTAGAAAATTGATGTGGTAGATTTCAGCATAATCTTTGAACTCTGCTTCCGCACATTTGGGAAATGTCAGCTAGAGGGAAAATGCAGAGGCAGATTTCAGCATAATCCTGGAACTCTGCTTCTGCACATCTGGAAAATGTAAGATAGAGAGAAATTGATGTGGTAGATTTCAGCATAATCTTTGAACTCTGCTTCTGCACATCTGGAGAATGTCAGCTAGAGAGAAAATGCAGAGGCTGATTTCAGCATAATCCTGGAACTCTGCTTCAGCACATCTGAAAAACGTCAGCTAGAGAGAAATTGACGTGGTAGATTTCAGCATAATCTTTGTACTCTGCTTCTGCATGTCTGGAAAATGTCTGCTACAGAGAAATTGATGTGGTAGATTTCATCATAATCTTTGAACTCAGCTTCTGCACATCTGGAAAATGTAAGATAGAGATAAATTGATGTGGTAGATTTCAGCATAATCCTGGAAATCTGCTTCATCACATCTGAAAAATGTCAGCTAGATAGGAATTGATGTGTTAGATTTCAGCATAGTCTTTGAACTCTGCTTGTCCACATCTGTAAATTTTCACCTTGAGAAAAATTGCAAGGCAGATTTCAGCATAATCCTGGAACTCTGCTTCTGCACATCTGGAAAATGTAAGATAGAGAGAAATTGATGTGGTAGATTTCAGCATAATCTTTGAACTCTGCTTCTGCACATCTGGAGAATGTCAGTTAGAGAGAAAATGCAGAGGCTGATTTCAGCATAATCCTGGAAATCTGCTTCAGCACATCTGAAAAATGTCAGCTAGATAGGAATTTATGTGGTAGATTTCAGCATAATATTTGAACTCTGCTTCTTCACATCTGGAAAATGTCAGCTAGAAAGAAGTTTATGTGGCAGATTTCAGCATAATGCTGGAACTCTGCTTCTGCACATCTAGAAAATGTAAGCTAGAGAGAAATTGATGTCGTAGATTTCAGCATAATCTTGGAACTCTGCTTCCACACATCTAGAAAATGTCAGCTAGAAAGAAAATGCAGAGGCAGATTTCAGCATAATCTTTGAACTCTTCTTCTGCACATCTGGAAAATGTCAGCTAGAGAGAAATTGATGTGGTAGATTTCAGTATAATGTTTGAACTCTGCTTCTTCACATCTGGAAAAGTCAGCTAGAGAGAAATTGCAAGACACATTTCAGCATAATCCTGGAACTCTGCTTCTGCACATCTGGCAAATGTCAACTAGAGGGAAAATGCAGAGGCAGATTTCAGCATAATCCTGGAACTCTGCTTCTTCACATCTGGAAAATTTAACTTGGAGACAAAATGCAAGGCAGATTTCAGCATAATCTTTGACCTCTGCTTCTGCACATCTGGAAAATGTAAGCTGGGGAAATTTTATGTGGTATATTTCAGCATAATCTTTGCTCTCTGCTTCTGAACATCTGGAAAATGTCACCAAGAGTATAATTGCAAGGCACATTTCAGCATAATCCTGGAACTCTGCTTCTGAGAATCTGGAAAATGTCAGCTAGAAAGAAATTGATGTAGATTTCAGCATAATCCTGGAAATCTGCTTCTGCACATCTGGAAAAGTCAGCTAGAGATAAATTGCAAGGCAGAGTTCAGCATAATCCTGGAACTCTGCTTCTGTAAATCTGGAAAATGTCAGCTTGAGAGAAATTGATATGGTAGATTTCAGCATAATATTTGAAGTCTGCTTCTGCACATCTGGAAAATGTCAGCTAGAGAGAAGTTTATGTGGCAGATTTCAGCATAATGCTGGAACTCTGCTTCTGCACATCTAGAAAATGTAAGCTAGAGAGAAATTGATGTCGTAGATTTCAGCATAATCCTGGAACTCTGCTTCAGCACAACTGAAAAATGTCAGCTAGATAGGAATTTATGTGGTAGATTTCAGCATAATCTTTGAACTCTGCTTCTTCACATCTGGAAAATGTCAGCTAGAGGGAAAATGCAGAGGCAGATTTCAGCATAATCCTGGAACTCTGCTTCTGCACATCTAGAAAATGTCAGCTGGGGAAAATTTATGTGGTATATTTCAGCATAATCTTTGCTCTCTGCTTCTGAACATCTGGAAAATGTCAGCTAGAGAATAATTGCAAGGCAGATTTCAGCATAATCCTGGAACTCTGCTTCTGCACATCTGGAAAATGTAAGCTAGAAAATTGATGTGGTAGATTTCAGCATAATCTTTGAACTCTGCTTCTGCACATCTGGAAAATGTCAGCTAGAGGGAAAATGCAGAAGCAGATTTCAGCATAATCCTGGAACTCTGCTTCTGCACATCTGGAAAATGTAAGGTAGAGAGAAATTGATGTGGTAGATTTCAGCATAATCTTTGAACTCTGCTTCTGCACATCTGGAGAATGTCAGCTAGAGAGAAAATGCAGAGGCTGATTTCAGCATAATCCTGGAACTCTGCTTCAGCACATCTGAAAAATGTCAGCTAGATAGGAATTTATGTGGTAGATTTCAGCATAATATTTGAACTCTGCTTCTTCACATGTGGAAAATGTCAGCTAGAGAGAAGTTTATGTGGCAGATTTCAGCATAATGCTGGAACTCTGCTTCTGCACATCTAGAAAATGTAAGCTAGAGAGAAATTGATGTCGTAGATTTCAGCATAATCTTGGAACTCTGCTTCCACACATCTAGAAAATGTCAGCTAGAAAGAAAATGCAGAGGCAGATTTCAGCATAATCTTTGAACTCTGCTTCCGCACATCTGGAAAATGTCAGCTAGAGGGGAAATGCAGAGGCAGATTTCAGCATAATACTGGAACTCTGCTTCTGCACATCTGGAAAATGTAAACTAGAGAGAAATTGATGTGGTAGATTTCAGCATAATCTTTGAACTCTTCTTCCGCACATCTAGAAAATGTAAGCTAGAGAGAAATTGATGTCGTAGATTTCAGCATAATCTTGGAACTCTGCTTCTTCACATCTGGAAAATGTCAGCTAGAAAGAAGTTTATGTGGCAGATTTCAGCATAATGCTGGAACTCTGCTTCTGCACATCTAGAAAATGTAAGCTAGAGAGAAATTGATGTCGTAGATTTCAGCATAATCTTGGAACTCTGCTTCCACACATCTAGAAAATGTCAGCTAGAAAGAAAATGCAGAGGCAGATTTCAGCATAATCTTTGAACTCTTCTTCTGCACTTCTGGAAAATGTCAGCTAGAGAGAAATTGATGTGGTAGATTTCAGTATAATGTTTGAACTCTGCTTCTTCACATCTGGAAAAGTCAGCTAGAGAGAAATTGCAAGACACATTTCAGCATAATCCTGGAACTCTGCTTCTGCACATCTGGCAAATGTCAACTAGAGGGAAAATGCAGAGGCAGATTTCAGCATAATCCTGGAACTCTGCTTCTTCACATCTGGAAAATTTAACTTGGAGACAAAATGCAAGGCAGATTTCAGCATAATCCTTAAACTCTGCTTCTGCACATCTGGAAAATGTCAGCTAGAGAGAAAATGCAGAGGCTGATTTCAGCATAATCCTGGAACTCTGCTTCTGCACATCTGGCAAATGTTAGCTAGAGAGAAATTGATGTGGTAGATTTCAGCATAATGTTTGAACTCTGCTTCTGCACATCTGGAAAAGTCAGCTAGAGAGAAATTGCAAGGTAGATTTCAGCATACACCTGGAACTCTGCTTCTGTAAATCTGGAAAATGTCAGCTTGAGAGAAATTGATATGGTAGATTTCAGCATAATATTTGAAGTCTGCTTCTGCACATCTGGAAAATGTCAGCTAGATAGGAATTTATGTGGTAGATTTCAGCATAATATTTGAACTCTGCTTCTTCACATCTGGAAAATGTCAGCTAGAAAGAAGTTTATGTGGCAGATTTCAGCATAATGCTGGAACTCTGCTTCTGCACATCTAGAAAATGTAAGCTAGAGAGAAATTGATGTCATAGATTTCAGCATAATCTTGGAACTCTGCTTCCACACATCTAGAAAATGTCAGCTAGAAAGAAAATGCAGAGGCAGATTTCAGCATAATCTTTGAACTCTTCTTCTGCACATCTGGAAAATGTCAGCTAGAGAGAAATTGATGTGGTAGATTTCAGTATAATGTTTGAACTCTGCTTCTTCACATCTGGAAAAGTCAGCTAGAGAGAAATTGCAAGACACATTTCAGCATAATCCTGGAACTCTGCTTCTGCACATCTGGCAAATGTCAACTAGAGGGAAAATGCAGAGGCAGATTTCAGCATAATCCTGGAACTCTGCTTCTTCACATCTGGAAAATTTAACTTGGAGACAAAATGCAAGGCAGATTTCAGCATAATCTTTGACCTCTGCTTCTGCACATCTGGAAAATGTAAGCTGGGGAAATTTTATGTGGTATATTTCAGCATAATCTTTGCTCTCTGCTTCTGAACATCTGGAAAATGTCAGCAAGAGTATAATTGCAAGGCACATTTCAGCATAATCCTGGAACTCTGCTTCTGAGAATCTGGAAAATGTCAGCTAGAAAGAAATTGATGTAGATTTCAGCATAATCCTGGAAATCTGCTTCTGCACATCTGGAAAAGTCAGCTAGAGATAAATTGCAAGGCAGAGTTCAGCATAATCCTGGAACTCTGCTTCTGTAAATCTGGAAAATGTCAGCTTGAGAGAAATTGATATGGTAGATTTCAGCATAATATTTGAAGTCTGCTTCTGCACATCTGGAAAATGTCAGCTAGAGAGAAGTTTATGTGGCAGATTTCAGCATAATGCTGGAACTCTGCTTCTGCACATCTAGAAAATGTAAGCTAGAGAGAAATTGATGTCGTAGATTTCAGCATAATCCTGGAACTCTGCTTCAGCACAACTGAAAAATGTCAGCTAGATAGGAATTTATGTGGTAGATTTCAGCATAATCTTTGAACTCTGCTTCCGCACATCTGGAAAATGTCAGCTAGAGGGGAAATGCAGAGGCAGATTTCAGCATAATACTAGAACTCTGCTTGTGCACATCTGGAAAATGTAAACTAGAGAGAAATTGATGTGGTAGATTTCAGCATAATCTTTGACCTCTGCTTCTGCACATCTGGAAAATGTAAGCTGGGGAAATTTTATGTGGTATATTTCAGCATAATCTTTGCTCTCTGCTTCTGAACATCTGGAAAATGTCAGCAAGAGTATAATTGCAAGGCAGATTTCAGCATAATCCTGGAACTCTGCTTCTGCACATCTGGAAAATGTAAGCTAGAAAATTGATGTGGTAGATTTCAGCATAATCTTTGAACTCTGCTTCCGCACATCTGGGAAATGTCAGCTAGAGGGAAAATGCAGAGGCAGATTTCAGCATAATCCTGGAACTCTGCTTCTGCACATCTGGAAAATGTAAGATAGAGAGAAATTGATGTGGTAGATTTCAGCATAATCTTTGAACTCTGCTTCTGCACATCTGGAGAATGTCAGCTAGAGAGAAGATGCAGAGGCTGATTTCAGCATAATCCTGGAACTCTGCTTCAGCACATCTGAAAAACGTCAGCTAGAGAGAAATTGACGTGGTAGATTTCAGCATAATCTTTGTACTCTGCTTCTGCATGTCTGGAAAATGTCTGCTACAGAGAAATTGATGTGGTAGATTTCATCATAATCTTTGAACTCAGCTTCTGCACATCTGGAAAATGTAAGATAGAGAGAAATTGATGTGGTAGATTTCAGCATAATCCTGGAAATCTGCTTCAGCACATCTGAAAAATGTCAGCTAGATAGGAATTGATGTGTTAGATTTCAGCATAGTCTTTGAACTCTGCTTGTCCACATCTGTAAATTTTCACCTTGAGAAAAATTGCAAGGCAGATTTCAGCATAATCCTGGAACTCTGCTTCTGCACATCTGGAAAATGTAAGATAGAGAGAAATTGATGTGGTAGATTTCAGCATAATCTTTGAACTCTGCTTCTGCACATCTGGAGAATGTCAGTTAGAGAGAAAATGCAGAGGCTGATTTCAGCATAATCCTGGAAATCTGCTTCAGCACATCTGAAAAATGTCAGCTAGATAGGAATTTATGTGGTAGATTTCAGCATAATCTTTGAACTCTGCTTCTGCACATCTGGAAAATGTCAGCTGGGGAAATTTTATGTGGTATATTTCAGCATAATCTTTGCTCTCTGCTTCTGAATATCTGGAAAATGTCAGCTAGAGAATAATTGCAAGGCTGATTTCAGCATAATCGTGGAACTCTGCTTCTGCACATCTGGAAAATGTAAGCTAAAAAATTGATGTGGTAGATTTCAGCATAATCTTTGAACTCTGCTTCCGCACATCTGGAAAATGTCAGCTAGAGGGAAAATGCAGAGGCAGATTTCAGCATAATCCTGGAACTCTGCTTCTGCACATCTGGAAAATGTCAGCAAGAGAGAAATTGATGTGTTAGATTTCAGCATAGTCTTTGAACTCTGCTTGTCCACATCTGGAAATTTTCACCTTGAGAAAAATTGCAAGGCAGATATCAGCATAATCCTGGAACTCTGCTTCTGCACATCTGGAAAATGTCAGGTAGAGGGAAAATGCAGAGGCAGATTTCAGCATAATCCTGGAACTCTGCTTCTGCACATCTGGAAAATGTAAGATAGAGAGAAATTGATGTGGTAGATTTCAGCATAATCTTTGAACTCTGCTTCTGCACATCTGGAGAATGTCAGCTAGAGAGAAATTGAGCTGGTAGATTTCAGCATAATCCTGGAACTCTGTTTCTGAGAATCTGGAAAATGTCAGCTAGAAAGAAATTGATGTAGATTTCAGCATAATCCTGGAAATCTGCTTCTGCACATCTAGAAAATGTAAGCTAGAGAGAAATTGATGTCGTAGATTTCAGCATAATCTTGGAACTCTGCTTCCACACATCTAGAAAATGTCAGCTAGAAAGAAAATGCAGAGGCAGATTTCAGCATAATCTTTGAACTCTGCTTCCGCACATCTGGAAAATGTCAGCTAGAGGGGAAATGCAGAGGCAGATTTCAGCATAATACTAGAACTCTGCTTGTGCACATCTGGAAAATGTAAACTAGAGAGAAATTGATGTGGTAGATTTCAGCATAATCTTTGACCTCTGCTTCTGCACATCTGGAAAATGTAAGCTGGGGAAATTTTATGTGGTATATTTCAGCATAATCTTTGCTCTCTGCTTCTGAACATCTGGAAAATGTCAGCAAGAGTATAATTGCAAGGCAGATTTCAGCATAATCCTGGAACTCTGCTTCTGCACATCTGGAAAATGTAAGCTAGAAAATTGATGTGGTAGATTTCAGCATAATCTTTGAACTCTGCTTCCGCACATTTGGGAAATGTCAGCTAGAGGGAAAATGCAGAGGCAGATTTCAGCATAATCCTGGAACTCTGCTTCTGCACATCTGGAAAATGTAAGATAGAGAGAAATTGATGTGGTAGATTTCAGCATAATCTTTGAACTCTGCTTCTGCACATCTGGAGAATGTCAGCTAGAGAGAAAATGCAGAGGCTGATTTCAGCATAATCCTGGAACTCTGCTTCAGCACATCTGAAAAACGTCAGCTAGAGAGAAATTGACGTGGTAGATTTCAGCATAATCTTTGTACTCTGCTTCTGCATGTCTGGAAAATGTCTGCTACAGAGAAATTGATGTGGTAGATTTCATCATAATCTTTGAACTCAGCTTCTGCACATCTGGAAAATGTAAGATAGAGAGAAATTGATGTGGTAGATTTCAGCATAATCCTGGAAATCTGCTTCAGCACATCTGAAAAATGTCAGCTAGATAGGAATTGATGTGTTAGATTTCAGCATAGTCTTTGAACTCTGCTTGTCCACATCTGTAAATTTTCACCTTGAGAAAAATTGCAAGGCAGATTTCAGCATAATCCTGGAACTCTGCTTCTGCACATCTGGAAAATGTAAGATAGAGAGAAATTGATGTGGTAGATTTCAGCATAATCTTTGAACTCTGCTTCTGCACATCTGGAGAATGTCAGTTAGAGAGAAAATGCAGAGGCTGATTTCAGCATAATCCTGGAAATCTGCTTCAGCACATCTGAAAAATGTCAGCTAGATAGGAATTTATGTGGTAGATTTCAGCATAATATTTGAACTCTGCTTCTTCACATCTGGAAAATGTCAGCTAGAAAGAAGTTTATGTGGCAGATTTCAGCATAATGCTGGAACTCTGCTTCTGCACATCTAGAAAATGTAAGCTAGAGAGAAATTGATGTCGTAGATTTCAGCATAATCTTGGAACTCTGCTTCCACACATCTAGAAAATGTCAGCTAGAAAGAAAATGCAGAGGCAGATTTCAGCATAATCTTTGAACTCTTCTTCTGCACATCTGGAAAATGTCAGCTAGAGAGAAATTGATGTGGTAGATTTCAGTATAATGTTTGAACTCTGCTTCTGCACATCTGGAAAAGTCAGCTAGAGATAAATTGCAATGCAGAGTTCAGCATAATCCTGGAACTCTGCTTGTGCACATCTGGAAAATGTAAACTAGAGAGAAATTGATGTGGTAGATTTCAGCATAATCTTTGAACTCTGCTTCTGCACATCTGGAAAATGTCAGCTGGGGAAATTTTATGTGGTATATTTCAGCATAATCTTTGCTCTCTGCTTCTGAACATCTGGAAAATGTCAGCTAGAGAATAATTGCAAGGCTGATTTCAGCATAATCGTGGAACTCTGCTTCTGCACATCTGGAAAATGTAAGCTAGAAAATTGATGTGGTAGATTTCAGCATAATATTTGAACTCTGCTTCCGCACATCTGGAAAATGTCAGCTAGAGGGAAAATGCAGAGGCAGATTTCAGCATAATCCTGGAACTCTGCTTCTGCACATCTGGAAAATGTCAGCAAGAGAGAAATTGATGTGTTAGATTTCAGCATAGTCTTTGAACTCTGCTTGTCCACATCTGGAAATTTTCACCTTGAGAAAAATTGCAAGGCAGATATCAGCATAATCCTGGAACTCTGCTTCTGCACATCTGGAAAATGTCAGGTAGAGGGAAAATGCAGAGGCAGATTTCAGCATAATCCTGGAACTCTGCTTCTGCACATCTGGAAAATGTAAGATAGAGAGAAATTGATGTGGTAGATTTCAGCATAATCTTTGAACTCTGCTTCTGCACATCTGGAGAATGTCAGCTAGAGAGAAATTGAGCTGGTAGATTTCAGCATAATCCTGGAACTCTGTTTCTGAGAATCTGGAAAATGTCAGCTAGAAAGAAATTGATGTAGATTTCAGCATAATCCTGGAAATCTGCTTCTGCACATCTAGAAAATGTAAGCTAGAGAGAAATTGATGTCGTAGATTTCAGCATAATCTTGGAACTCTGCTTCCACACATCTAGAAAATGTCAGCTAGAAAGAAAATGCAGAGGCAGATTTCAGCATAATCTTTGAACTCTGCTTCCGCACATCTGGAAAATGTCAGCTAGAGGGGAAATGCAGAGGCAGATTTCAGCATAATACTAGAACTCTGCTTGTGCACATCTGGAAAATGTAAACTAGAGAGAAATTGATGTGGTAGATTTCAGCATAATCTTTGACCTCTGCTTCTGCACATCTGGAAAATGTAAGCTGGGGAAATTTTATGTGGTATATTTCAGCATAATCTTTGCTCTCTGCTTCTGAACATCTGGAAAATGTCAGCAAGAGTATAATTGCAAGGCAGATTTCAGCATAATCCTGGAACTCTGCTTCTGCACATCTGGAAAATGTAAGCTAGAAAATTGATGTGGTAGATTTCAGCATAATCTTTGAACTCTGCTTCCGCACATTTGGGAAATGTCAGCTAGAGGGAAAATGCAGAGGCAGATTTCAGCATAATCCTGGAACTCTGCTTCTGCACATCTGGAAAATGTAAGATAGAGAGAAATTGATGTGGTAGATTTCAGCATAATCTTTGAACTCTGCTTCTGCACATCTGGAGAATGTCAGCTAGAGAGAAAATGCAGAGGCTGATTTCAGCATAATCCTGGAACTCTGCTTCAGCACATCTGAAAAACGTCAGCTAGAGAGAAATTGACGTGGTAGATTTCAGCATAATCTTTGTACTCTGCTTCTGCATGTCTGGAAAATGTCTGCTACAGAGAAATTGATGTGGTAGATTTCATCATAATCTTTGAACTCAGCTTCTGCACATCTGGAAAATGTAAGATAGAGAGAAATTGATGTGGTAGATTTCAGCATAATCCTGGAAATCTGCTTCAGCACATCTGAAAAATGTCAGCTAGATAGGAATTGATGTGTTAGATTTCAGCATAGTCTTTGAACTCTGCTTGTCCACATCTGTAAATTTTCACCTTGAGAAAAATTGCAAGGCAGATTTCAGCATAATCCTGGAACTCTGCTTCTGCACATCTGGAAAATGTAAGATAGAGAGAAATTGATGTGGTAGATTTCAGCATAATCTTTGAACTCTGCTTCTGCACATCTGGAGAATGTCAGTTAGAGAGAAAATGCAGAGGCTGATTTCAGCATAATCCTGGAAATCTGCTTCAGCACATCTGAAAAATGTCAGCTAGATAGGAATTTATGTGGTAGATTTCAGCATAATATTTGAACTCTGCTTCTTCACATCTGGAAAATGTCAGCTAGAAAGAAGTTTATGTGGCAGATTTCAGCATAATGCTGGAACTCTGCTTCTGCACATCTAGAAAATGTAAGCTAGAGAGAAATTGATGTCGTAGATTTCAGCATAATCTTGGAACTCTGCTTCCACACATCTAGAAAATGTCAGCTAGAAAGAAAATGCAGAGGCAGATTTCAGCATAATCTTTGAACTCTTCTTCTGCACATCTGGAAAATGTCAGCTAGAGAGAAATTGATGTGGTAGATTTCAGTATAATGTTTGAACTCTGCTTCTGCACATCTGGAAAAGTCAGCTAGAGATAAATTGCAATGCAGAGTTCAGCATAATCCTGGAACTCTGCTTGTGCACATCTGGAAAATGTAAACTAGAGAGAAATTGATGTGGTAGATTTCAGCATAATCTTTGAACTCTGCTTCTGCACATCTGGAGAATGTCAGCTAGAGAGAAAATGCAGAGGCTGATTTCAGCATAATCCTGGAACTCTGCTTCAGCACATCTGAAAAACGTCAGCTAGAGAGAAATTGACGTGGTAGATTTCAGCATAATCTTTGTACTCTGCTTCTGCATGTCTGGAAAATGTCTGCTACAGAGAAATTGATGTGGTAGATTTCATCATAATCTTTGAACTCAGCTTCTGCACATCTGGAAAATGTAAGATAGAGAGAAATTGATGTGGTAGATTTCAGCATAATCCTGGAAATCTGCTTCAGCACATCTGAAAAATGTCAGCTAGATAGGAATTGATGTGTTAGATTTCAGCATAGTCTTTGAACTCTGCTTGTCCACATCTGTAAATTTTCACCTTGAGAAAAATTGCAAGGCAGATTTCAGCATAATCCTGGAACTCTGCTTCTGCACATCTGGAAAATGTAAGATAGAGAGAAATTGATGTGGTAGATTTCAGCATAATCTTTGAACTCTGCTTCTGCACATCTGGAGAATGTCAGTTAGAGAGAAAATGCAGAGGCTGATTTCAGCATAATCCTGGAAATCTGCTTCAGCACATCTGAAAAATGTCAGCTAGATAGGAATTTATGTGGTAGATTTCAGCATAATATTTGAACTCTGCTTCTTCACATCTGGAAAATGTCAGCTAGAAAGAAGTTTATGTGGCAGATTTCAGCATAATGCTGGAACTCTGCTTCTGCACATCTAGAAAATGTAAGCTAGAGAGAAATTGATGTCGTAGATTTCAGCATAATCTTGGAACTCTGCTTCCACACATCTAGAAAATGTCAGCTAGAAAGAAAATGCAGAGGCAGATTTCAGCATAATCTTTGAACTCTTCTTCTGCACATCTGGAAAATGTCAGCTAGAGAGAAATTGATGTGGTAGATTTCAGTATAATGTTTGAACTCTGCTTCTGCACATCTGGAAAAGTCAGCTAGAGATAAATTGCAATGCAGAGTTCAGCATAATCCTGGAACTCTGCTTGTGCACATCTGGAAAATGTAAACTAGAGAGAAATTGATGTGGTAGATTTCAGCATAATCTTTGAACTCTGCTTCTGCACATCTGGAAAATGTCAGCTGGGGAAATTTTATGTGGTATATTTCAGCATAATCTTTGCTCTCTGCTTCTGAACATCTGGAAAATGTCAGCTAGAGAATAATTGCAAGGCTGATTTCAGCATAATCGTGGAACTCTGCTTCTGCACATCTGGAAAATGTAAGCTAGAAAATTGATGTGGTAGATTTCAGCATAATATTTGAACTCTGCTTCCGCACATCTGGAAAATGTCAGCTAGAGGGAAAATGCAGAGGCAGATTTCAGCATAATCCTGGAACTCTGCTTCTGCACATCTGGAAAATGTCAGCAAGAGAGAAATTGATGTGTTAGATTTCAGCATAGTCTTTGAACTCTGCTTGTCCACATCTGGAAATTTTCACCTTGAGAAAAATTGCAAGGCAGATATCAGCATAATCCTGGAACTCTGCTTCTGCACATCTGGAAAATGTCAGGTAGAGGGAAAATGCAGAGGCAGATTTCAGCATAATCCTGGAACTCTGCTTCTGCACATCTGGAAAATGTAAGATAGAGAGAAATTGATGTGGTAGATTTCAGCATAATCTTTGAACTCTGCTTCTGCACATCTGGAGAATGTCAGCTAGAGAGAAATTGAGCTGGTAGATTTCAGCATAATCCTGGAACTCTGTTTCTGAGAATCTGGAAAATGTCAGCTAGAAAGAAATTGATGTAGATTTCAGCATAATCCTGGAAATCTGCTTCTGCACATCTAGAAAATGTAAGCTAGAGAGAAATTGATGTCGTAGATTTCAGCATAATCTTGGAACTCTGCTTCCACACATCTAGAAAATGTCAGCTAGAAAGAAAATGCAGAGGCAGATTTCAGCATAATCTTTGAACTCTGCTTCCGCACATCTGGAAAATGTCAGCTAGAGGGGAAATGCAGAGGCAGATTTCAGCATAATACTAGAACTCTGCTTGTGCACATCTGGAAAATGTAAACTAGAGAGAAATTGATGTGGTAGATTTCAGCATAATCTTTGACCTCTGCTTCTGCACATCTGGAAAATGTAAGCTGGGGAAATTTTATGTGGTATATTTCAGCATAATCTTTGCTCTCTGCTTCTGAACATCTGGAAAATGTCAGCAAGAGTATAATTGCAAGGCAGATTTCAGCATAATCCTGGAACTCTGCTTCTGCACATCTGGAAAATGTAAGCTAGAAAATTGATGTGGTAGATTTCAGCATAATCTTTGAACTCTGCTTCCGCACATTTGGGAAATGTCAGCTAGAGGGAAAATGCAGAGGCAGATTTCAGCATAATCCTGGAACTCTGCTTCTGCACATCTGGAAAATGTAAGATAGAGAGAAATTGATGTGGTAGATTTCAGCATAATCTTTGAACTCTGCTTCTGCACATCTGGAGAATGTCAGCTAGAGAGAAAATGCAGAGGCTGATTTCAGCATAATCCTGGAACTCTGCTTCAGCACATCTGAAAAACGTCAGCTAGAGAGAAATTGACGTGGTAGATTTCAGCATAATCTTTGTACTCTGCTTCTGCATGTCTGGAAAATGTCTGCTACAGAGAAATTGATGTGGTAGATTTCATCATAATCTTTGAACTCAGCTTCTGCACATCTGGAAAATGTAAGATAGAGAGAAATTGATGTGGTAGATTTCAGCATAATCCTGGAAATCTGCTTCAGCACATCTGAAAAATGTCAGCTAGATAGGAATTGATGTGTTAGATTTCAGCATAGTCTTTGAACTCTGCTTGTCCACATCTGTAAATTTTCACCTTGAGAAAAATTGCAAGGCAGATTTCAGCATAATCCTGGAACTCTGCTTCTGCACATCTGGAAAATGTAAGATAGAGAGAAATTGATGTGGTAGATTTCAGCATAATCTTTGAACTCTGCTTCTGCACATCTGGAGAATGTCAGTTAGAGAGAAAATGCAGAGGCTGATTTCAGCATAATCCTGGAAATCTGCTTCAGCACATCTGAAAAATGTCAGCTAGATAGGAATTTATGTGGTAGATTTCAGCATAATCTTTGAACTCTGCTTCTGCACATCTGGAAAATGTCAGCTGGGGAAATTTTATGTGGTATATTTCAGCATAATCTTTGCTCTCTGCTTCTGAATATCTGGAAAATGTCAGCTAGAGAATAATTGCAAGGCTGATTTCAGCATAATCGTGGAACTCTGCTTCTGCACATCTGGAAAATGTAAGCTAAAAAATTGATGTGGTAGATTTCAGCATAATCTTTGAACTCTGCTTCCGCACATCTGGAGAATGTCAGTTAGAGAGAAAATGCAGAGGCTGATTTCAGCATAATCCTGGAAATCTGCTTCAGCACATCTGAAAAATGTCAGCTAGATAGGAATTTATGTGGTAGATTTCAGCATAATATTTGAACTCTGCTTCTTCACATCTGGAAAATGTCAGCTAGAAAGAAGTTTATGTGGCAGATTTCAGCATAATGCTGGAACTCTGCTTCTGCACATCTAGAAAATGTAAGCTAGAGAGAAATTGATGTCGTAGATTTCAGCATAATCTTGGAACTCTGCTTCCACACATCTAGAAAATGTCAGCTAGAAAGAAAATGCAGAGGCAGATTTCAGCATAATCTTTGAACTCTTCTTCTGCACATCTGGAAAATGTCAGCTAGAGAGAAATTGATGTGGTAGATTTCAGTATAATGTTTGAACTCTGCTTCTGCACATCTGGAAAAGTCAGCTAGAGATAAATTGCAATGCAGAGTTCAGCATAATCCTGGAACTCTGCTTGTGCACATCTGGAAAATGTAAACTAGAGAGAAATTGATGTGGTAGATTTCAGCATAATCTTTGAACTCTGCTTCTGCACATCTGGAAAATGTCAGCTGGGGAAATTTTATGTGGTATATTTCAGCATAATCTTTGCTCTCTGCTTCTGAACATCTGGAAAATGTCAGCTAGAGAATAATTGCAAGGCTGATTTCAGCATAATCGTGGAACTCTGCTTCTGCACATCTGGAAAATGTAAGCTAGAAAATTGATGTGGTAGATTTCAGCATAATATTTGAACTCTGCTTCCGCACATCTGGAAAATGTCAGCTAGAGGGAAAATGCAGAGGCAGATTTCAGCATAATTCTGGAACTCTGCTTCTGCACATCTGGAAAATGTCAGCAAGAGAGAAATTGATGTGTTAGATTTCAGCATAGTCTTTGAACTCTGCTTGTCCACATCTGGAAATTTTCACCTTGAGAAAAATTGCAAGGCAGATTTCAGCATAATCCTGGAACTCTGCTTCTGCACATCTGGAAAATGTCAGCTAGAGGGAAAATACAGAGGCAGATTTCAGCATAATCCTGGAACTCTGCTTCTGCACATCTGAAAAATGTAAGATAGAGAGAAATTGATGTGGTAGATTTCAGCATAATCTTTGAACTCTGCTTCTGCACATCTGGAGAATGTCAGCTAGAGAGAAAATGCAGAGGCTGATTTCAGCATAATCCTGGAACTCTGCTTCAGCACATCTGAAAAATGTCAGCTAGATAGGAATTTATGTGGTAGATTTCAGCAAAATATTTGAACTCTGCTTCTTCACATCTAGAAAATGTCAGCTAGAGAGAAGTTTATGTGGCAGATTTCAGCATAATGCTGGAACTCTGCTTTAGCACATCTGAAAAACGTCAGCTAGAGAGAAATTGATGTGGTAGATTTCAGCATAATCTTTGTACTCTGCTTCTGCATGTCTGGAAAATGTCAGCTACAGAGAAATTGATGTGGTAGATTTCAGCATAATCTTTGTACTCTGCTTCTGCATATGTGGAAAACGTCAGCTAGAGAGAAATTGAGCTGGTAGATTTCAGCATAATCCTGGAACTCTGCTTCTGAGAATCTGGAAAATGTCAGCTAGAAAGAAATTGATGTAGATTTCAACATAATCCTGGAAATCTGCTTCTGCACATCTGGAAAAGTCAGCTAGAGATAAATTGCAAGGCAGAGTTCAGCATAATCCTGGAACTCTGCTTCTGTAAATCTGGAAAATGTCAGCTTGAGAGAAATTGATATGGTAGATTTCAGCATAATATTTGAAGTCTGCTTCTGCACATCTGGAAAATGTCAGCTAGAGAGAAGTTTATGTGGCAGATTTCAGCATAATGCTGGAACTCTGCTTCTGCACATCTAGAAAATGTAAGCTAGAGAGAAATTGATGTCGTAGATTTCAGCATAATCTTGGAACTCTGCTTCCACACATCTAGAAAATGTCAGCTAGAAAGAAAATGCAGAGGCAGATTTCAGCATAATCTTTGAACTCTGCTTCCGCACATCTGGAAAATGTCAGCTAGAGGGGAAATGCAGAGGCAGATTTCAGCATAATACTAGAACTCTGCTTGTGCACATCTGGAAAATGTAAACTAGAGAGAAATTGATGTGGTAGATTTCAGCATAATCTTTGACCTCTGCTTCTGCACATCTGGAAAATGTAAGCTGGGGAAATTTTATGTGGTATATTTCAGCATAATCTTTGCTCTCTGCTTCTGAACATCTGGAAAATGTCAGCAAGAGTATAATTGCAAGGCAGATTTCAGCATAATCCTGGAACTCTGCTTCTGCACATCTGGAAAATGTCAGCTAGAGGGAAAATGCAGAGGCAGATTTCAGCATAATCCTGGAACTCTGCTTCTGCACATCTGGAAAATGTAAGATAGAGAGAAATTGATGTGGTAGATTTCAGCATAATCTTTGAACTCTGCTTCTGCACATCTGGAGAATGTCAGCTAGAGAGAAAATGCAGAGGCTGATTTCAGCATAATCCTGGAACTCTGCTTCAGCACATCTGAAAAACGTCAGCTAGAGAGAAATTGACGTGGTAGATTTCAGCATAATCTTTGTATTCTGCTTCTGCATGTCTGGAAAATGTCAGCTACAGAGAAATTGATGTGGTAGTTTTCATCATAATCTTTGAACTCAGCTTCTGCACATCTGGAAAATGTAAGATAGAGAGAAATTGATGTGGTAGATTTCAGCATAATCTTTGAACTCTTCCTTGCACATCTGGAGAATGTCAGCTAGAGAGAAAATGCAGAGGCTGATTTCAGCATAATCCTGGAACTCTGCTTCTGCACATCTGGAAAATGTCAGCAAGAGAGAAATTGATGTGTTAGATTTCAGCATAGTCTTTGAACTCTGCTTGTCCACATCTGGAAATTTTCACCTTGAGAAAAATTGCAAGGCAGATTTCAGCATAATCCTGGAACTCTGCTTCTGCACATCTGGAAAATGTAAGATAGAGAGAAATTGATGTGGTAGATTTCAGCATAATCTTTGAACTCTGCTTCTGCACATCTGGAGAATGTCAGCTAGAGAGAAAATGCAGAGGCTGATTTCAGCATAATCCTGGAAATCTGCTTCAGCACATCTGAAAAATGTCAGCTAGATAGGAATTTATGTGGTAGATTTCAGCATAATATTTGAACTCTGCTTCTTCACATCTGGAAAATGTCAGCTAGAAAGAAGTTTATGTGGCAGATTTCAGCATAATGCTGGAACTCTGCTTCTGCACATCTAGAAAATGTAAGCTAGAGAGAAATTGATGTCGTAGATTTCAGCATAATCTTGGAACTCTGCTTCCACACATCTAGAAAATGTCAGCTAGAAAGAAAATGCAGAGGCAGATTTCAGCATAATCTTTGAACTCTTCTTCTGCACATCTGGAAAATGTCAGCTAGAGAGAAATTGATGTGGTAGATTTCAGTATAATGTTTGAACTCTGCTTCTTCACATCTGGAAAAGTCAGCTAGAGAGAAATTGCAAGACACATTTCAGCATAATCCTGGTACTCTGCTTCTGCACATCTGGCAAATGTCAACTAGAGGGAAAATGCAGAGGCAGATTTCAGCATAATCCTGGAACTCTGCTTCTTCACATCTGGAAAATTTAACTTGGAGACAAAATGCAAGGCAGATTTCAGCATAATCCTTAAACTCTGCTTCTCCATATCTGGAAAATGTCAGCTAGAGAGAAAATGCAGAGGCTGATTTCAGCATAATCCTGGAACTCTGCTTCTGCACATCTGGCAAATGTTAGCTAGAGAGAAATTGATGTGGTAGATTTCAGCATAATGTTTGAACTCTGCTTCTGCACATCTGGAAAAGTCAGCTAGAGAGAAATTGCAAGGTAGATTTCAGCATACACCTGGAACTCTGCTTCTGTAAATCTGGAAAATGTCAGCTTGAGAGAAATTGATATGGTAGATTTCAGCATAATATTTGAAGTCTGCTTCTGCACATCTGGAAAATGTCAGCTAGATAGGAATTTATGTGGTAGATTTCAGCATAATATTTGAACTCTGCTTCTTCACATCTGGAAAATGTCAGCTAGAAAGAAGTTTATGTGGCAGATTTCAGCATAATGCTGGAACTCTGCTTCTGCACATCTAGAAAATGTAAGCTAGAGAGAAATTGATGTCATAGATTTCAGCATAATCTTGGAACTCTGCTTCCACACATCTAGAAAATGTCAGCTAGAAAGAAAATGCAGAGGCAGATTTCAGCATAATCTTTGAACTCTTCTTCTGCACATCTGGAAAATGTCAGCTAGAGAGAAATTGATGTGGTAGATTTCAGTATAATGTTTGAACTCTGCTTCTGCACATCTGGAAAATTCAGCTAGAGAGAAATTGCAAGACACATTTCAGCATAATCCTGGAACTCTGCTTCTGCACATCTGGCAAATGTCAACTAGAGGGAAAATGCAGAGGCAGATTTCAGCATAATCCTGGAACTCTGCTTCTTCACATCTGGAAAATTTAACTTGGAGACAAAATGCAAGGCAGATTTCAGCATAATCTTTGACCTCTGCTTCTTCACATCTGGAAAATGTAAGCTGGGGAAATTTTATGTGGTATATTTCAGCATAATCTTTGCTCTCTGCTTCTGAACATCTGGAAAATGTCAGCAAGAGTATAATTGCAAGGCACATTTCAGCATAATCCTGGAACTCTGCTTCTGAGAATCTGGAAAATGTCAGCTAGAAAGAAATTGATGTAGATTTCAGCATAATCCTGGAAATCTGCTTCTGCACATCTGGAAAAGTCAGCTAGAGATAAATTGCAAGGCAGAGTTCAGCATAATCCTGGAACTCTGCTTCTGTAAATCTGGAAAATGTCAGCTTGAGAGAAATTGATATGGTAGATTTCAGCATAATATTTGAAGTCTGCTTCTGCACATCTGGAAAATGTCAGCTAGAGAGAAGTTTATGTGGCAGATTTCAGCATAATGCTGGAACTCTGCTTCTGCACATCTAGAAAATGTAAGCTAGAGAGAAATTGATGTCGTAGATTTCAGCATAATCTTGGAACTCTGCTTCCACACATCTAGAAAATGTCAGCTAGAAAGAAAATGCAGAGGCAGATTTCAGCATAATCTTTGAACTCTGCTTCCGCACATCTGGAAAATGTCAGCTAGAGGGGAAATCAGAGGCAGATTTCAGCATAATACTAGAACTCTGCTTGTGCACATCTGGAAAATGTAAACTAGAGAGAAATTGATGTGGTAGATTTCAGCATAATCTTTGACCTCTGCTTCTGCACATCTGGAAAATGTAAGCTGGGGAAATTTTATGTGGTATATTTCAGCATAATCTTTGCTCTCTGCTTCTGAACATCTGGAAAATGTCAGCAAGAGTATAATTGCAAGGCAGATTTCAGCATAATCCTGGAACTCTGCTTATGCACATCTGGAAAATGTAAGCTAGAAAATTGATGTGGTAGATTTCAGCATAATCTTTGAACTCTGCTTCCGCACATCTGGGAAATGTCAGCTAGAGGGAAAATGCAGAGGCAGATTTCAGCATAATCCTGGAACTCTGCTTCTGCACATCTGGAAAATGTAAGATAGAGAGAAATTGATGTGGTAGATTTCAGCATAATCTTTGAACTCTGCTTCTGCACATCTGGAGAATGTCAGCTAGAGAGAAAATGCAGAGGCTGATTTCAGCATAATCCTGGAACTCTGCTTCAGCACATCTGAAAAACGTCAGCTAGAGAGAAATTGACGTGGTAGATTTCAGCATAATCTTTGTACTCTGCTTCTGCATGTCTGGAAAATGTCTGCTACAGAGAAATTGATGTGGTAGATTTCATCATAATCTTTGAACTCAGCTTCTGCACATCTGGAAAATGTAAGATAGAGAGAAATTGATGTGGTAGATTTCAGCATAATCCTGGAAATCTGCTTCAGCACATCTGAAAAATGTCAGCTAGATAGGAATTGATGTGTTAGATTTCAGCATAGTCTTTGAACTCTGCTTGTCCACATCTGGAAATTTTCACCTTGAGAAAAATTGCAAGGCAGATTTCAGCATAATCCTGGAACTCTGCTTCTGCACATCTGGAAAATGTAAGATAGAGAGAAATTGATGTGGTAGATTTCAGCATAATCTTTGAACTCTGCTTCTGCACATCTGGAGAATGTCAGTTAGAGAGAAAATGCAGAGGCTGATTTCAGCATAATCCTGGAAATCTGCTTCAGCACATCTGAAAAATGTCAGCTAGATAGGAATTTATGTGGTAGATTTCAGCATAATATTTGAACTCTGCTTCTTCACATCTGGAAAATGTCAGCTAGAAAGAAGTTTATGTGGCAGATTTCAGCATAATGCTGGAACTCTGCTTCTGCACATCTAGAAAATGTAAGCTAGAGAGAAATTGATGTCGTAGATTTCAGCATAATCTTGGAACTCTGCTTCCACACATCTAGAAAATGTCAGCTAGAAAGAAAATGCAGAGGCAGATTTCAGCATAATCTTTGAACTCTTCTTCTGCACATCTGGAAAATGTCAGCTAGAGAGAAATTGATGTGGTAGATTTCAGCATAATCTTTGAACTCAGCTTCTGCACATCTGGAAAATGTAAGATAGAGAGAAATTGATGTGGTAGATTTCAGCATAATCTTTGAACTCTGCTTCTGCACATCTGGAAAATGTAAGATAGAGAGAAATTGATGTGGTAGATTTCAGCATAATCTTTGAACTCTGCTTCTGCACATCTGGAGAATGTCAGCTAGAGAGAAAATGCAGAGGCTGATTTCAGCATAATCCTGGAACTCTGCTTCAGCACATCTGAAAAACGTCAGCTAGAGAGAAATTGACGTGGTAGATTTCAGCATAATCTTTGTACTCTGCTTCTGCATGTCTGGAAAATGTCTGCTACAGAGAAATTGATGTGGTAGATTTCATCATAATCTTTGAACTCAGCTTCTGCACATCTGGAAAATGTAAGATAGAGAGAAATTGATGTGGTAGATTTCAGCATAATCCTGGAAATCTGCTTCAGCACATCTGAAAAATGTCAGCTAGATAGGAATTGATGTGTTAGATTTCAGCATAGTCTTTGAACTCTGCTTGTCCACATCTGGAAATTTTCACCTTGAGAAAAATTGCAAGGCAGATTTCAGCATAATCCTGGAACTCTGCTTCTGCACATCTGGAAAATGTAAGATAGAGAGAAATTGATGTGGTAGATTTCAGCATAATCTTTGAACTCTGCTTCTGCACATCTGGAGAATGTCAGTTAGAGAGAAAATGCAGAGGCTGATTTCAGCATAATCCTGGAAATCTGCTTCAGCACATCTGAAAAATGTCAGCTAGATAGGAATTTATGTGGTAGATTTCAGCATAATATTTGAACTCTGCTTCTTCACATCTGGAAAATGTCAGCTAGAAAGAAGTTTATGTGGCAGATTTCAGCATAATGCTGGAACTCTGCTTCTGCACATCTAGAAAATGTAAGCTAGAGAGAAATTGATGTCGTAGATTTCAGCATAATCTTGGAACTCTGCTTCCACACATCTAGAAAATGTCAGCTAGAAAGAAAATGCAGAGGCAGATTTCAGCATAATCTTTGAACTCTTCTTCTGCACATCTGGAAAATGTCAGCTAGAGAGAAATTGATGTGGTAGATTTCAGCATAATCTTTGAACTCAGCTTCTGCACATCTGGAAAATGTAAGATAGAGAGAAATTGATGTGGTAGATTTCAGCATAATCTTTGAACTCTGCTTCTGCACATCTGGAGAATGTCAGCTAGAGAGAAAATGCAGAGGCTGATTTCAGCATAATCCTGGAACTCTGCTTCAGCACATCTGAAAAATGTCAGCTAGATAGGAATTTATGTGGTAGATTTCAGCATAATATTTGAACTCTGCTTCTTCACATCTAGAAAATGTCAGCTAGAGAGAAGTTTATGTGGCAGATTTCAGCATAATGCTGGAACTCTGCTTTAGCACATCTGAAAAACGTCAGCTAGAGAGAAATTGATGTGGTAGATTTCAGCATAATCTTTGTACTCTGCTTCTGCATGTCTGGAAAATGTCAGCTACAGAGAAATTGATGTGGTAGATTTCAGCATAATCTTTGTACTCTGCTTCTGCATATGTGGAAAACGTCAGCTAGAGAGAAATTGAGCTGGTAGATTTCAGCATAATCCTGGAACTCTGCTTCTGAGAATCTGGAAAATGTCAGCTAGAAAGAAATTGATGTAGATTTCAGCATAATCCTGGAACTCTGCTTCTGCACATCTGGAAAAGTCAGCTAGAGATAAATTGCAGGGCAGAGTTCAGCATAATCCTGGAACTCTGCTTCTGCACATCTGGAAAAGTAACCTAGAGAGAAATTGATGTAGTGGTTACAGCAAAACCCTGGCACTCTGCTTCTGCACATCTGGAAAAGTCAGCTAGAGATAAATTGCAAGGCAGAGTTCAGCATAATCCTGGAACTCTGCTTCTGTAAATCTGGAAAATGTCAGCTTGAGAGAAATTGATATGGTAGATTTCAGCATAATATTTGAAGTCTGCTTCTGCACATCTGGAAAATGTCAGCTAGAGAGAAGTTTATGTGGCAGATTTCAGCATAATGCTGGAACTCTGCTTCTGCACATCTAGAAAATGTAAGCTAGAGAGAAACTGATGTCGTAGATTTCAGCATAATCTTGGAACTCTGCTTCCACACATCTAGAAAATGTCAGCTAGAAAGAAAATGCAGAGGCAGATTTCAGCATAATCTTTGAACTCTGCTTCCGCACATCTGGAAAATGTCAGCTAGAGGGGAAATGCAGAGGCAGATTTCAGCATAATACTGGAACTCTGCTTGTGCACATCTGGAAAATGTAAACTAGAGAGAAATTGATGTGGTAGATTTCAGCATAATCTTTGACCTCTGCTTCTGCACATCTGGAAAATGTCAGCTGGGGAAAATTTATGTGGTATATTTCAGCATAATCTTTGCTCTCTGCTTCTGAACATCTGGAAAATGTCAGCACGAGTATAATTGCAAGGCAGATTTCAGCATAATCCTGGAACTCTGCTTCTGCACATCTGGAAAATGTAAGCTAGAAAATTGATGTGGTAGATTTCAGCATAATCTTTGAACTCTGCTTCCGCACATCTGGAAAATGTCAGCTAGAGAGAAATTGACGTGGTAGATTTCAGCATAATCTTTGTATTCTGCTTCTGCATGTCTGGAAAATGTCAGCTACAGAGAAATTGATGTGGTAGTTTTCATCATAATCTTTGAACTCAGCTTCTGCACATCTGGAAAATGTAAGATAGAGAGAAATTGATGTGGTAGATTTCAGCATAATCTTTGAACTCTTCCTTGCACATCTGGAGAATGTCAGCTAGAGAGAAAATGCAGAGGCTGATTTCAGCATAATCCTGGAACTCTGCTTCTGCACATCTGGAAAATGTCAGCAAGAGAGAAATTGATGTGTTAGATTTCAGCATAGTCTTTGAACTCTGCTTGTCCACATCTGGAAATTTTCACCTTGAGAAAAATTGCAAGGCAGATTTCAGCATAATCCTGGAACTCTGCTTCTGCACATCTGGAAAATGTAAGATAGAGAGAAATTGATGTGGTAGATTTCAGCATAATCTTTGAACTCTGCTTCTGCACATCTGGAGAATGTCAGCTAGAGAGAAAATGCAGAGGCTGATTTCAGCATAATCCTGGAAATCTGCTTCAGCACATCTGAAAAATGTCAGCTAGATAGGAATTTATGTGGTAGATTTCAGCATAATATTTGAACTCTGCTTCTTCACATCTGGAAAATGTCAGCTAGAAAGAAGTTTATGTGGCAGATTTCAGCATAATGCTGGAACTCTGCTTCTGCACATCTAGAAAATGTAAGCTAGAGAGAAATTGATGTCGTAGATTTCAGCATAATCTTGGAACTCTGCTTCCACACATCTAGAAAATGTCAGCTAGAAAGAAAATGCAGAGGCAGATTTCAGCATAATCTTTGAACTCTTCTTCTGCACATCTGGAAAATGTCAGCTAGAGAGAAATTGATGTGGTAGATTTCAGTATAATGTTTGAACTCTGCTTCTTCACATCTGGAAAAGTCAGCTAGAGAGAAATTGCAAGACACATTTCAGCATAATCCTGGAACTCTGCTTCTGCACATCTGGCAAATGTCAACTAGAGGGAAAATGCAGAGGCAGATTTCAGCATAATCCTGGAACTCTGCTTCTTCACATCTGGAAAATTTAACTTGGAGACAAAATGCAAGGCAGATTTCAGCATAATCCTTAAACTCTGCTTCTGCACATCTGGAAAATGTCAGCTAGAGAGAAAATGCAGAGGCTGATTTCAGCATACACCTGGAACTCTGCTTCTGTAAATCTGGAAAATGTCAGCTTGAGAGAAATTGATATGGTAGATTTCAGCATAATATTTGAAGTCTGCTTCTGCACATCTGGAAAATGTCAGCTAGAGAGAAGTTTATGTGGCAGATTTCAGCATAATGCTGGAACTCTGCTTCTGCACATCTAGAAAATGTAGGCTAGAGAGAAACTGATGTCGTAGATTTCAGCATAATCTTGGAACTCTGCTTCCACACATCTAGAAAATGTCAGCTAGAAAGAAAATGCAGAGGCAGATTTCAGCATAATCTTTGAACTCTGCTACCGCACATCTGGAAAATGTCAGCTAGAGGGGAAATGCAGAGGCAGATTTCAGCATAATACTGGAACTCTGCTTGTGCACATCTGGAAAATGTAAACTAGAGAGAAATTGATGTGGTAGATTTCAGCATAATCTTTGAACTCTGCTTCTGCACATCTGGAAAATGTCAGCTGGGGAAAATTTATGTGGTATATTTCAGCATAATCTTTGCTCTCTGCTTCTGAACATCTGGAAAATGTCAGCACGAGTATAATTGCAAGGCAGATTTCAGCATAATCCTGGAACTCTGCTTCTGGACATCTGGAAAATGTAAGCTAGAAAATTGATGTGGTAGATTTCAGCATAATCTTTGAACTCTGCTTCCGCACATCTGGAAAATGTCAGCTAGAGAGAAATTGATGTGGTAGATTTCAGTATAATGTTTGAACTCTGCTTCTTCACATCTGGAAAAGTCAGCTAGAGAGAAATTGCAAGACACATTTCAGCATAATCCTGGAACTCTGCTTCTGCACATCTGGCAAATGTCAACTAGAGGGAAAATACAGAGGCAGATTTCAGCATAATCCTGGAACTCTGCTTCTTCACATCTGGAAAATTTAACTTGGAGACAAAATGCAAGGCAGATTTCAGCATAATCCTTAAACTCTGCTTCTCCACATCTGGAAAATGTCAGCTAGAGAGAAAATGCAGAGGCTGATTTCAGCATAATCCTGGAACTCTGCTTCTGCACATCTGGCAAATGTTAGCTAGAGAGAAATTGATGTGGTAGATTTCAGCATAATGTTTGAACTCTGCTTCTGCACATCTGGAAAAGTCAGCTAGAGAGAAATTGCAAGGTAGATTTCAGCATACACCTGGAACTCTGCTTCTGTAAATCTGGAAAATGTCAGCTTGAGAGAAATTGATATGGTAGATTTCAGCATAATATTTGAAGTCTGCTTCTGCACATCTGGAAAATGTCAGCTAGAGAGACGTTTATGTGGCAGATTTCAGCATAATGCTGGAACTCTGGTTCTGCACATCTAGAAAATGTAAGCTAGAGAGAAATTGATGTCGTAGATTTCAGCATAATCTTGGAACTCTGCTTCCACACATCTAGAAAATGTCAGCTAGAAAGAAAATGCAGAGGCAGATTTCAGCATAATCTTTGAACTCTGCTTCCGCACATCTGGAAAATGTCAGCTAGAGGGGAAATGCAGAGGCAGATTTCAGCATAATACTGGAACTCTGCTTGTGCACATCTGGAAAATGTAAACTAGAGAGAAATTGATGTGGTAGATTTCAGCATAATCTTTGACCTCTGCTTCTGCACATCTGGAAAATGTCAGCTGGGGAAAATTTATGTGGTATATTTCAGCATAATCTTTGCTCTTTGCTTCTGAACATCTGGAAAATGTCAGCACGAGTATAATTGCAAGGCAGATTTCAGCATAATCCTGGAACTCTGCTTCTGCACATCTGGAAAATGTAAGCTAGAAAATTGATGTGGTAGATTTCAGCATAATCTTTGAACTCTGCTTCCGCACATCTGGAAAATGTCAGCTAGAGGGAAAATGCAGAGGCAGATTTCAGCATAATCCTGGAAATCTGCTTCTGCACATCTGGAAAATGTCAGCAAGAGAGAAATTGATGTGTTAGATTTCAGCATAGTCTTTGAACTCTGCTTGTCCACATCTGGAAATTTTCACCTTGAGAAAAATTGCAAGGCAGATTTCAGCATAATCCTGGAACTCTGCTTCTGCACATCTGGAAAATGTCAGCTAGAGAGAAATTGATGTGGTAGATTTCAGCATAATCTTTGAACTCAGCTTCTGCACATCTGGAAAATGTAAGATAGAGAGAAATTGATGTGGTAGATTTCAGCATAATCTTTGAACTCTGCTTCTGCACATCTGGAGAATGTCAGCTAGAGAGAAAATGCAGAGGCTGATTTCAGCATAATCCTGGAACTCTGCTTCAGCACATCTGAAAAATGTCAGCTAGATAGGAATTTATGTGGTAGATTTCAGCATAATATTTGAACTCTGCTTCTTCACACCTGGAAAATTTAACTTGGAGACAAAATGCAAGGCAGATTTCAGCATAATCCTTAAACTCTGCTTCTCCACATCTGGAAAATGTCAGCTAGAGAGAAAATGCAGAGGCTGATTTCAGCATAATCCTGAAACTCTGTTTCTGCACATCTGGCAAATGTTAGCTAGAGAGAAATTGATGTGGTAGATTTCAGCATAATGTTTGAACTCTGCTTCTGCACATCTGGAAAAGTCAGCTAGAGAGAAATTGCAAGGTAGATTTCAGCATACACCTGGAACTCTGCTTCTGTAAATCTCGAAAATGTCAGCTTGAGAGAAATTGATATGGTAGATTTCAGCATAATATTTGAAGTCTGCTTCTGCACATCTGGAAAATGTCAGCTAGAGAGAAGTTTATGTGGCAGATTTCAGCATAATGCTGGAACTCTGCTTCTGCACATCTAGAAAATGTAAGCTAGAGAGAAATTGATGTCGTAGATTTCAGCATAATCTTGGAACTCTGCTTCCACACATCTAGAAAATGTCAGCTAGAAAGAAAATGCAGAGGCAGATTTCAGCATAATCTTTGAACTCTGCTTCCGCACATCTGGAAAATGTCAGCTAGAGGGGAAATGCAGAGGCAGATTTCAGCATAATACTGGAACTCTGCTTGTGCACATCTGGAAAATGTAAACTAGAGAGAAATTGATGTGGTAGATTTCAGCATAATCTTTGACCTCTGCTTCTGCACATCTGGAAAATGTCAGCTGGGGAAAATTTATGTGGTATATTTCAGCATAATCTTTGCTCTCTGCTTCTGAACATCTGGAAAATGTCAGCACGAGTATAATTGCAAGGCAGATTTCAGCATAATCCTGGAACTCTGCTTCTGCACATCTGGAAAATGTAAGCTAGAAAATTGATGTGGTAGATTTCAGCATAATCTTTGAACTCTGCTTCTGCACATCTGGAGAATGTCAGCTAGAGAAAAAATGCAGAGGCTGATTTCAGCATAATCCTGGAACTCTGCTTCAGCACATCTGAAAAACGTCAGCTAGAGAGAAATTGATGTGGTAGATTTCAGCATAATCTTTGAACTCAGCTTCTGCACATCTGGAAAATGTAAGATAGAGAGAAATTGATGTGGTAGATTTCAGCATAATCTTTGAACTCTGCTTCTGCACATCTGGAGAATGTCAGCTAGAGAGAAAATGCAGAGGCTGATTTCAGCATAATCCTGGAACTCTGCTTCAGCACATCTGAAAAATGTCAGCTAGATAGGAATTTATGTGGTAGATTTCAGCATAATATTTGAACTCTGCTTCTTCACATCTGGAAAATGTCAGCTAGAGGGAAAATGCAGAGGCAGATTTCAGCATAATCCTGGAACTCTGCTGCTGCACATCTAGAAAATGTCAGCTGGGGAAAATTTATGTGGTATATTTCAGCATAATCTTTGCTCTCTGCTTCTGAACATCTGGAAAATGTCATCTAGAGAATAATTGCAAGGCAGATTTCAGCATAATCCTGGAACTCTGCTTCTGCAAATCTGGAAAATGTAAGCTAGAAAATTGATGTGGTAGATTTCAGCATAATCTTTGAACTCTGCTTCTGCACATCTGGAAAATGTCAGCAAGAGAGAAATTGATGTGTTAGATTTCAGCATAGTCTTTGAACTCTGCTTGTCCACATCTGGAAATTTTCACCTTGAGAAAAATTGCAAGGCAGATTTCAGCATAATCCTGGAACTCTGCTTCTGAGAATCTGGAAAATGTCAGCTAGAAAGAAATTGATGTAGATTTCAGCATAATCCTGGAACTCTGCTTCTGCACATCTGGAAAAGTCAGCTAGAGATAAATTGATGTTGTAGATTTCAGCATAATCGTGGAACTCTGCTTCTGTACGTTTGGAAAATGTCAGCTAGAGAAAACTTGCAAGGCATATTTCAGCATAATCCTGGAACTCTGCTTCTGCACATCTGGAAAATGTCACCAAGAGAGAAATTGATGTGTTAGATTTCAGCATAGTCTTTGAACTCTGCTTGTCCACAACTGGAAATTTTCACCTTGAGAAAAATTGCAAGGCAGATTTCAGCATAATCCTGGAACTCTGCTTCTGCACATCTGGAAAATGTCAGCTAGAGGGAAAATGCAGAGGCAGATTTCAGCATAATCCTGGAACTCTGCTTCTGCACATCTGGAAAATGTAAGATAGAGAGAAATTGATGTGGTAGATTTCAGCATAATCTTTGAACTCTGCTTCTTCACATCTGGAAAAGTCAGCTAGAGAGAAATTGCAAGGCACATTTCAGCATAATCCTGGAACTCTGCTTCTGCACATCTGGCAAATGTCAGCTAGAGGGAAAATGCAGAGGCAGATTTCAGCATAATCCTGGAACTCTGCTTCTGCAAATCTGGAAAATGTAAGCTAGAAAATTGATGTGGTAGATTTCAGCATAATCTTTGAACTCTGCTTCTGCACATCTGGAAAATGTCAGCAAGAGAGAAATTGATGTGTTAGATTTCAGCATAGTCTTTGAACTCTGCTTGTCCACATCTGGAAATTTTCACCTTGAGAAAAATTGCAAGGCAGATTTCAGCATAATCCTGGAACTCTGCTTCTGAGAATCTGGAAAATGTCAGCTAGAAAGAAATTGATGTAGATTTCAGCATAATCCTGGAACTCTGCTTCTGCACATCTGGAAAAGTCAGCTAGAGATAAATTGATGTTGTAGATTTCAGCATAATCGTGGAACTCTGCTTCTGTACGTTTGGAAAATGTCAGCTAGAGAAAACTTGCAAGGCATATTTCAGCATAATCCTGGAACTCTGCTTCTGCACATCTGGAAAATGTCACCAAGAGAGAAATTGATGTGTTAGATTTCAGCATAGTCTTTGAACTCTGCTTGTCCACAACTGGAAATTTTCACCTTGAGAAAAATTGCAAGGCAGATTTCAGCATAATCCTGGAACTCTGCTTCTGCACATCTGGAAAATGTCAGCTAGAGGGAAAATGCAGAGGCAGATTTCAGCATAATCCTGGAACTCTGCTTCTGCACATCTGGAAAATGTAAGATAGAGAGAAATTGATGTGGTAGATTTCAGCATAATCTTTGAACTCTGCTTCTTCACATCTGGAAAAGTCAGCTAGAGAGAAATTGCAAGGCACATTTCAGCATAATCCTGGAACTCTGCTTCTGCACATCTGGCAAATGTCAGCTAGAGGGAAAATGCAGAGGCAGATTTCAGCATAATCCTGGAACTCTGCTTCTTCACATCTGGAAAATTTCACTTGGAGACAAAATGCAAGGCAGATTTCAGCATAATCCTTAAACTCTGCTTCTCCACATCTGGAAAATGTCAGCTAGAGAGAAAATGCAGAGGCTGATTTCAGCATAATCCTGGAACTCTGCTTCTGCACATCTGGCAAATGTTAGCTAGAGAGAAATTGATGTGGTAGATTTCAGCATAATGTTTGAACTCTGCTTCTGCACATCTGGAAAAGTCAGCTAGAGAGAAATTGCAAGGTAGATTTCAGCATACACCTGGAACTCTGCTTCTGTAAATCTGGAAAATGTCAGCTTGAGAGAAATTGATATGGTAGATTTCAGCATAATATTTGAAGTCTGCTTCTGCACATCTGGAAAATGTCAGCTAGAGAGAAGTTTATGTGGCAGATTTCAGCATAATGCTGGAACTCTGCTTCTGCACATCTGGAAAATGTAAGCTAGAGAGAAATTGATGTCGTAGATTTCAGCATAATCTTGAACTCTGCTTCCACACATCTAGAAAATGTCAGCTAGAAAGAAAATGCAGAGGCAGATTTCAGCATAATCTTTGAACTCTGCTTCCGCACATCTGGAAAATGTCAGCTAGAGGGGAAATGCAGAGGCAGATTTCAGCATAATACTGGAACTCTGCTTGTGCACATCTGGAAAATGTAAACTAGAGAGAAATTGATGTGGTAGATTTCAGCATAATCTTTGAACTCTGCTTCTGCACATCTGGAAAATGTCAGCTGGGGAAAATTTATGTGGTATATTTCAACATAATCTTTGCTCTCTGCTTCTGAACATCTGGAAAATGTCAGCAAGAGTATAATTGCAAGGCAGATTTCAGCATAATCCTGGAACTCTGCTTCTGCACATCTGGAAAATGTAAGCTAGAAAATTGATGTGGTAGATTTCAGCATAATCTTTGAACTCTGCTTCCGCACATCTGGGAAATGTCAGCTAGAGGGAAAATGCAGAGGCAGATTAAAGCATAATCCTGGAACTCTGCTTCTGCACATCTGGAAAATGTAAGATAGAGAGAAATTGATGTGGTAGATTTCAGCATAATCTTTGAACTCTGCTTCTGCAAATCTGGAAAATGTCAGCTAGAGAGAAAATGGAGAGGCAGATTTCAGCATAATCCTGGTACTCTGCTTCTGCACATCAGGAAAATGTCAGCTAGAGAGAAATTTATGTGGTAGATTTCAGCATAATATTTGAACTCTGCTTCTTCACATGTGGAAAATGTCAGCTAGAGGGAAAATGCAGAGGCAGATTTCAGCATAATCCTGGAACTCTGCTTCTGCACATCTAGAAAATGTCAGCTGGGGAAAATTTATGTGGTATATTTCAGCATAATCTTTGCTCTCTGCTTCTGAACATCTGAAAAACATCAGCTAGAGAGAAATTGATGTGGTAGATTTCAGCAAAATCTTTGTACTCTGCTTCTGCATGTCTGGAAAATGTGAGCTACAGAGAAATTGATGTGGTAGATTTCACCATAATCTTTGAACTCAGCTTCTGCACATCTGGAAAATGTCAGCTAGAGAGAAATTGATGTCGTAGATTTCAGCATAATCCTGGAACTCTGCTTCAGCACAACTGAAAAATGTCAGCTAGATAGGAATTTATGTGGTAGATTTCAGCATAATCTTTGAACTCTGCTTCTTCACATCTGGAAAATGTCAACTAGAGGGAAAATGCAGAGGCAGATTTCAGCATAATCCTGGAACTCTGCTTCTGCACATCTAGAAAATGTCAGCTGGGGAAAATTTATGTGGTATATTTCAGCATAATCTTTGCTCTCTGCTTCTGAACATCTGGAAAATGTCAGCTAGAGAATAATTGCAAGGCAGATTTCAGCATAATCCTGGAACTCTGCTTCTGCACATCTGGAAAATGTAAGCTAGAAAATTGATGTGGTAGATTTCAGCATAATCTTTGAACTATGCTTCTGCACATCTGGAAAATGTCAGCTAGAGAGAAAATGCAGAAGCAGATTTCAGCATAATCCTGGAACTCTGCTTCTGCACATCTGGAAAATGTAAGGTAGAGAGAAAATGCAGAGGCTGATTTCAGCATAATCCTGGAACTCTGCTTCAGCACATCTGAAAAATGTCAGCTAGATAGGAATTTATGTGGTAGATTTCAGCATAATATTTGAACTCTGCTTCTTCACATCTGGAAAATGTCAGCTAGAGAGAAGTTTATGTGGCAGATTTCAGCATAATGCTGGAACTCTGCTTCTGCACATCTAGAAAATGTAAGCTAGAGAGAAATTGATGTCGTAGATTTCAGCATAATCTTGGAACTCTGCTTCCACACATCTAGAAAATGTCAGCTAGAAAGAAAATGCAGAGGCAGATTTCAGCATAATCTTTGAACTCTGCTTCCACACATCTGGAAAATGTCAGCTAGAGAGAAATTGATGTGGTAGATTTCAGCATAATCTTTGTACTCTGCTTCTGCATATGTGGAAAACGTCAGCTAGAGAGAAATTGAGCTGGTAGATTTCAGCATAATCCTGGAACTCTGCTTCTGAGAATCTGGAAAATGTCAGCTAGAAAGAAATTGATGTAGATTTCAGCATAATCCTGGAACTCTGCTTCTGCACATCTGGAAAAGTCAGCTAGAGATAAATTGCAAGGCAGAGTTCAGCATAATCCTGGAACTCTGCTTCTGCACATCTGGAAAAGTCACCTAGAGAGAAATTGATGTAGTGGTTACAGCAAAACCCTGGCACTCTGCTTCTGCACATCTGGAAAAGTCAGCTAGAGAGAAATTGATGTGGTGGTTTTCAGCACAATCCTGGAACTCTGCTTCAGCACATCTGAAAAACGTCAGCTAGAGGGAAAATGCAGAGGCAGATTTCAGCATAATCCTGGAACTCTGCTTCTGCACATCTGGAAAATGTAAGATAGAGAGAAATTGATGTGGTAGATTTCAGCATAATCTTTGAACTCTGCTTCTGCACATCTGGAGAATGTCAGCTAGAGAGAAAATGCAGAGGCTGATTTCAGCATAATCCTGGAACTCTGCTTCAGCACATCTGAAAAATGTCAGCTAGATAGGAATTTATGTGGTAGATTTCAGCATAATATTTGAATTCTGCTTCTTCACATCTGGAAAATGTCAGCTAGAGGGAAAATGCAGAGGCAGATTTCAGCATAATCCTCGAACTCTGCTGCTGCACATCTAGAAAATGTCAGCTGGGGAAAATTTATGTGGTATATTTCAGCATAATCTTTGCTCTCTGCTTCTGAACATCTGTAAAATGTCATCTAGAGAATAATTGCAAGGCAGATTTCAGCATAATCCTGGAACTCTGCTTCTGCACATCTGGAAAATGTAAGCTAGAAAATTGATGTGGTAGATTTCAGCATAATCTTTGAACTCTGCTTCTGCACATCTGGAAAATGTCAGCTAGAGGGAAAATGCAGAGGCAGATTTCAGCATAATCCTGGAACTCTGCTTCTGCACATCTGGAAAATGTCAGCAAGAGAGAAATTGATGTGGTAGATTTCAGCATAGTCTTTGAACTCTGCTTGTCCACATCTGGAAATTTTCACCTTGAGAAAAATTGCAAGGCAGATTTCAGCATAATCCTGGAACTCTGCTTCTGAGAATCTGGAAAATGTCAGCTAGAAAGAAATTGATGTAGATTTCAGCATAATCCTGGAACTCAGCTTCTGCACATCTGGAAAAGTCAGCTAGAGATAAATTGATGTTGTAGATTTCAGCATAATCGTGGAACTCTGCTTCTGTACGTTTGGAAAATGTCAGCTAGAGAAAACTTGCAAGGCATATTTCAGCATAATCCTGGAACTCTGCTTCTGCACATCTGGAAAATGTCAGCAAGAGAGAAATTGATGTGTTAGATTTCAGCATAGTCTTTGAACTCTGCTTGTCCACATCTGGAAATTTTCACCTTGAGAAAAATTGCAAGGCAGATTTCAGCATAATCCTGGAACTCTGCTTCTGCACATCTGGAAAATGTCAGCTAGAGGGAAAATGCAGAGGCAGATTTCAGCATAATCCTGGAACTCTGCTTCTGCACATCTGGAAAATGTAAAATAGAGAGAAATTGATGTGGTAGATTTCAGCATAATCTTTGAACTCTGCTTCTTCACATCTGGAAAAGTCAGCTAGAGAGAAATTGCAAGGCACATTTCAGCATAATCCTGGAACTCTGCTTCTGCACATCTGGCAAATGTCAGCTAGAGGGAAAATGCAGAGGCAGATTTCAGCATAATCCTGGAACTCTGCTTCTTCACATCTGGAAAATTTCACTTGGAGACAAAATGCAAGGCAGATTTCAGCATAATCCTTAAACTCTGCTTCTCCACATCTGGAAAATGTCAGCTAGAGAGAAAATGCAGAGGCTGATTTCAGCATAATCCTGGAACTCTGCTTCTGCACATCTGGCAAATGTTAGCTAGAGAGAAATTGATGTGGTAGATTTCAGCATAATGTTTGAACTCTGCTTCTGCACATCTGGAAAAGTCAGCTAGAGAGAAATTGCAAGGTAGATTTCAGCATACAACTGGAACTCTGCTTCTGTAAATCTGGAAAATGTCAGCTTGAGAGAAATTGATATGGTAGATTTCAGCATAATATTTGAAGTCTGCTTCTGCACATCTGGAAAATGTCAGCTAGAGAGAAGTTTATGTGGCAGATTTCAGCATAATGCTGGAACTCTGCTTCTGCACATCTAGAAAATGTAAGCTAGAGAGAAATTGATGTCGTAGATTTCAGCATAATCTTGGAACTCTGCTTCCACACATCTAGAAAATGTCAGCTAGAAAGAAAATGCAGAGGCAGATTTCAGCATAATCTTTGAACTCTGCTTCCGCACATCTGGAAAATGTCAGCTAGAGGGGAAATGCAGAGGCAGATTTCAGCATAATACTGGAACTCTGCTTGTGCACATTTGGAAAATGTAAACTAGAGAGAAATTGATGTGGTAGATTGCAGCATAATCTTTGAACTCTGCTTCTGCACATCTGGAAAATGTCAGCTGGGGAAAATTTATGTGGTATATTTCAACATAATCTTTGCTCTCTGCTTCTGAACATCTGGAAAATGTCAGCAAGAGTATAATTGCAAGGCAGATTTCAGCATAATCCTGGAACTCTGCTTCTGCACATCTGGAAAATGTAAGCTAGAAAATTGATGTGGTAGATTTCAGCATAATCTTTGAACTCTGCTTCCGCACATCTGGGAAATGTCAGCTAGAGGGAAAATGCAGAGGCAGATTAAAGCATAATCCTGGAACTCTGCTTCTGCACATCTGGAAAATGTAAGATAGAGAGAAATTGATGTGGTAGATTTCAGCATAATCTTTGAACTCTGCTTCTGCAAATCTGGAAAATGTCAGCTAGAGAGAAAATGGAGAGGCAGATTTCAGCATAATCCTGGTACTCTGCTTCTGCACATCAGGAAAATGTCAGCTAGAGAGAAATTTATGTGGTAGATTTCAGCATAATATTTGAACTCTGCTTCTTCACATGTGGAAAATGTCAGCTAGAGGGAAAATGCAGAGGCAGATTTCAGCATAATCCTGGAACTCTGCTTCTGCACATCTAGAAAATGTCAGCTGGGGAAAATTTATGTGGTATATTTCAGCATAATCTTTGCTCTCTGCTTCTGAACATCTGGAAAATGTGAGCTACAGAGAAATTGATGTGGTAGATTTCACCATAATCTTTGAACTCAGCTTCTGCACATCTGGAAAATGTAAGATAGAGAGAAATTGATGTGGTAGATTTCAGCATAATCTTTGAACTCTGCTTCTGCACATCTGGAGAATGTCAGCTAGAGAGAAAATGCAGAGGCTGATTTTAGCATAATCCTGGAACTCTGCTTCAGCACATCTGAAAAATCTCAGCTAGAAAGAAATTGATGTAGATTTCAGCATAATCCTGGAACTCTGCTTCTGCACATCTGGAAAAGTCAGCTAGAGATAAATTGCAAGGCAGAGTTCAGCATAATCCTGGAACTCTGCTTGTGCACATCTGGAAAATGTAAACTAGAGAGAAATTGATGTGGTAGATTTTAGCATAATCTTTGAACTCTGCTTCTGCACATCTGGAAAATGTCAGCTGGGGAAAATTTATGTGGTATATTTCAGCATAATCTTTGCTCTCTGCTTCTGAACATCTGGAAAATGTCAGCTAGAGAATAATTGCAAGGCTGATTTCAGCATAATCGTGGAACTCTGCTTCTGCACATCTGGAAAATGTAAGCTAGAAAATTGATGTGGTAGATTTCAGCATAATCTTTGAATTCTGCTTCCGCACATCTGGAAAATGTCAGCTAGAGGGAAAATGCAGAGGTAGATTTCAGCATAATCCTGGAACTCTGCTTCTGCACATCTGGAAAATGTCAGCAAGAGAGAAATTGATGTGTTAGATTTCAGCATAGTCTTTGAACTCTGCTTGTCCACATCTGGAAATTTTCACCTTGAGAAAAATTGCAAGGCAGATTTCAGCATAATCCTGGAACTCTGCTTCTGCACATCTGGAAAATGTAAGATAGAGAGAAATTGATGTGGTAGATTTCAGCATAATCTTTGAACTCTGCTTCTGCACATCTGGAGAATGTCAGCTAGAGAGAAAATGCAGAGGCTGATTTCAGCATAATCCTGGAACTCTGCTTCAGCACATCTGAAAAATGTCAGCTAGATAGGAATTTATGTGGTAGATTTCAGCATAATATTTGAACTCTGCTTCTTCACATCTAGAAAATGTCAGCTAGAGAGAAATTGATGTGGTAGATTTCAGCATAATCTTTGTACTCTGCTTCTGCATGTCTGGAAAATGTCAGCTACAGAGAAATTGATGTGGTAGATTTCAGCATAATCTTTGTACTCTGCTTCTGCATATGTGGAAAACGTCAGCTAGAGAGAAATTGAGCTGGTAGATTTCAGCATAATCCTGGAACTCTGCTTCTGAGAATCTGGAAAATGTCAGCTAGAAAGAAATTGATGTAGATTTCAGCATAATCCTGGAAATCTGCTTCTGCACATCTGGAAAAGTCAGCTAGAGATAAATTGCAAGGCAGAGTTCAGCATAATCCTGGAACTCTGCTTCTGCACATCTGGAAAAGTCACCTAGAGAGAAATTGATGTAGTGGTTACAGCAAAACCCTGGCACTCTGCTTCTGCACATCTGGAAAATTCAGCTAGAGAGAAATTGATGTGGTGGTTTTCAGCACAATCCTGGAACTCTGCTTCTGCATGTCTGGAAAATGTCAGCTAGAGAGAAATTGATGTGGTAGATATCACCATAATCTTTGAACTCAGCCTCTGCACATCTGGAAAAGTCAGCTAGAGAGAAATTGCAAGGCAGATTTCAGCATACACCTGGAACTCTGCTTCTGAGAATCTGGAAAATGTCAGCTAGAAAGAAATTGATGTAGATTTCAGCATAATCCTGGAACTCTGCTTCTGCACATCTGGAAAAGTCAGCTAGAGATAAATTGATGTTGTAGATTTCAGCATAATCGTGGAACTCTGCTTCTGTACGTTTGGAAAATGTCAGCTAGAGAAAACTTGCAAGGCATATTTCAGCATAATCTTGGAACTCTGCTTCTTCACATCTGGAAAATGTCAGCTAGAGAGAAATTGATTAGGTAGATTTCAGCATAATCCTGGAACTCTGCCTCTGCACATCTAGAAAGTCAGCTAGAGAGAAATTGATGTCGTAGATTTCAGCATAATCTTGCAACTCTGCTTTTTCACATCTGGAAAATGTCAGCTAGAGGGAAAATGCAGACGCAGATTTCAGCATAATCCTGGAACTCTGCTTCTGCACATCAGGAAAATGTAAGCTAGAGAGAAATTGATGTCGTAGATTTCAGCATAATCCTGGAACTCTGCTTCAGCACAACTGAAAAATGTCAGCTAGATAGGAATTTATGTGGTAGATTTCAGCATAATCTTTGAACTCTGCTTCTTCACATCTGGAAAATGTCAGCTAGAGGGAAAATGCAGAGGCAGATTTCAGCATAATCCTGGAACTCTGCTTCTGCACATCTAGAAAATGTCAGCTGGGGAAAATTTATGTGGTATATTTCAGCATAATCTTTGCTCTCTGCTTCTGAACATCTGGAAAATGTCAGCTAGAGAATAATTGCAAGGCAGATTTCAGCATAATCCTGGAACTCTGCTTCTGCACATCTGGAAAATGTAAGCTAGAAAATTGATGTGGTAGATTTCAGCATAATCTTTGAACTCTGCTTCTGCACATCTGGAAAATGTCAGCTAGAGGGAAAATGCAGAAGCAGATTTCAGCATAATCCTGGAACTCTGCTTCTGCACATCTGGAAAATGTAAGGTAGAGAGAAATTGATGTGGTAGATTTCAGCATAATCTTTGAACTCTGCTTCTGCACATCTGGAGAATGTCAGCTAGAGAGAAAATGCAGAGGCTGATTTCAGCATAATCCTGGAACTCTGCTTCAGCACATCTGAAAAATGTCAGCTAGATAGGAATTTATGTGGTAGATTTCAGCATAATATTTGAACTCTGCTTCTTCACATGTGGAAAATGTCAGCTAGAGAGAAGTTTATGTGGCAGATTTCAGCATAATGCTGGAACTCTGCTTCTGCACATCTAGAAAATGTAAGCTAGAGAGAAATTGATGTCGTAGATTTCAGCATAATCTTGGAACTCTGCTTCCACACATCTAGAAAATGTCAGCTAGAAAGAAAATGCAGAGGCAGATTTCAGCATAATCTTTGAACTCTGCTTCCGCACATCTGGAAAATGTCAGCTAGAGGGGAAATGCAGAGGCAGATTTCAGCATAATACTGGAACTCTGCTTCTGCACATCTGGAAAATGTAAACTAGAGAGAAATTGATGTGGTAGATTTCAGCATAATCTTTGAACTCTGCTTCCGCACATCTAGAAAATGTAAGCTAGAGAGAAATTGATGTCGTAGATTTCAGCATAATCTTGGAACTCTGCTTCCACACATCTAGAAAATGTCAGCTAGAAAGAAAATGCAGAGGCAGATTTCAGCATAATCTTTGAACTCTGCTTCCGCACATCTGGAAAATGTCAGCTAGAGGGGAAATGCAGAGGCAGATTTCAGCATAATACTGGAACTCTGCTTCTGCACATCTGGAAAATGTAAACTAGAGAGAAATTGATGTGGTAGATTTCAGCATAATCTTGGAACTCTGCTTCCACACATCTAGAAAATGTCAGCTAGAAAGAAAATGCAGAGGCAGATTTCAGCATAATCTTTGAACTCTGCTTCCACACATCTGGAAAATGTCAGCTAGAGAGAAATTGATGTGGTAGATTTCAGCATAATCTTTGTACTCTGCTTCTGCATATGTGGAAAACGTCAGCTAGAGAGAAATTGAGCTGGTAGATTTCAGCATAATCCTGGAACTCTGCTTCTGAGAATCTGGAAAATGTCAGCTAGAAAGAAATTGATGTAGATTTCAGCATAATCCTGGAACTCTGCTTCTGCACATCTGGAAAAGTCACCTAGAGAGAAATTGATGTAGTGGTTACAGCAAAACCCTGGCACTCTGCTTCTGCACATCTGGAAAAGTCAGCTAGAGAGAAATTGATGTGGTGGTTTTCAGCATAATCCTGGAACTCTGCTTCTGCACATCTGGAAAATGTCAGCTAGAGGGAAAATGCAGAGGCAGATTTCAGCATAATCCTGGAACTCTGCTTCTGCACATCTGGAAAAGTCACCTAGAGAGAAATTGATGTAGTGGTTACAGCAAAACCCTGGCACTCTGCTTCTGCACATCTGGAAAAGTCAGCTAGAGAGAAATTGATGTGGTGGTTTTCAGCATAATCCTGGAACTCTGCTTCTGCACATCTGGAAAATGTCAGCTAGAGGGAAAATGCAGAGGCAGATTTCAGCATAATCCTGGAACTCTGCTTCTGCACATCTAGAAAATGTCAGCTGGGGAAAATTTATGTGGTATATTTCAGCATAATCTTTGCTCTCTGCTTCTGAACATCTGGAAAATGTCAGCTAGAGAATAATTGCAAGGCAGATTTCAGCATAATCTTTGAACTCTGCTTCTGCACATCTGGAAAATGTCAGCTAGAGGGAAATTGATGTCGTAGATTTCATCATAATCTTGGAACTCTGCTTCCACACATCTAGAAAATGTCAGCTAGAAAGAAAATGCAGAGGCAGATTTCAGCATAATCTTTGAACTCTGCTTCCGCACATCTGGAAAATGTCAGCTAGAGGGGAAATGCAGAGGCAGATTTCAGCATAATACTGGAACTCTGCTTGTGCACATCTGGAAAATGTAAACTAGAGAGAAATTGATGTGGTAGATTTCAGCATAATCTTTGACCTCTGCTTCTGCACATCTGGAAAATGTCAGCTGGGGAAAATTTATGTGGTATATTTCAGCATAATCTTTGCTCTTTGCTTCTGAACATCTGGAAAATGTCAGCATGAGTATAATTGCAAGGCAGATTTCAGCATAATCCTGGAACTCTGCTTCTGCACATCTGGAAAATGTAAGCTAGAAAATTGATGTGGTAGATTTCAGCATAATCTTTGAACTCTGCTTCCGCACATCTGGAAAATGTCAGCTAGAGAGAAATTGACGTGGTAGATTTCAGCATAATCTTTGTATTCTGCTTCTGCATGTCTGGAAAATGTCAGCTACAGAGAAATTGATGTGGTAGTTTTCATCATAACCTTTGAACTCAGCTTCTGCACATCTGGAAAATGTAAGATAGAGAGAAATTGATGTGGTAGATTTCAGCATAATCTTTGAACTCTTCCTTGCTCATCTGGAGAATGTCAGCTAGAGAGAAAATGCAGAGGCTGATTTCAGCATAATCCTGGAACTCTGCTTCTGCACATCTGGAAAATGTCAGCAAGAGAGAAATTGATGTGTTAGATTTCAGCATAGTCTTTGAACTCTGCTTGTCCACATCTGGAAATTTTCACCTTGAGAAAAATTGCAAGGCAGATTTCAGCATAATCCTGGAACTCTGCTTCTGCACATCTGGAAAATGTAAGATAGAGAGAAATTGATGTGGTAGATTTCAGCATAATCTTTGAACTCTGCTTCTGCACATCTGGAGAATGTCAGCTAGAGAGAAAATGCAGAGGCTGATTTCAGCATAATCCTGGAAATCTGCTTCAGCACATCTGAAAAATGTCAGCTAGATAGGAATTTATGTGGTAGATTTCAGCATAATATTTGAACTCTGCTTCTTCACATCTAGAAAATGTCAGCTAGAGAGAAATTGATGTGGTAGATTTCAGCATAATCTTTGTACTCTGCTTCTGCATGTCTGGAAAATGTCAGCTACAGAGAAATTGATGTGGTAGATTTCAGCATAATCTTTGTACTCTGCTTCTGCATATGTGGAAAACGTCAGCTAGAGAGAAATTGAGCTGGTAGATTTCAGCATAATCCTGGAACTCTGCTTCTGAGAATCTGGAAAATGTCAGCTAGAAAGAAATTGATGTAGATTTCAGCATAATCCTGGAAATCTGCTTCTGCACATCTGGAAAAGTCAGCTAGAGATAAATTGCAAGGCAGAGTTCAGCATAATCCTGGAACTCTGCTTCTGCACATCTGGAAAAGTCAGCTAGAGAGAAATTGATGTGGTGGTTTTCAGCACAATCCTGGAACTCTGCTTCTGCATGTCTGGAAAATGTCAGCTAGAGAGAAATTGATGTGGTAGATATCACCATAATCTTTGAACTCAGCCTCTGCACATCTGGAAAAGTCAGCTAGAGAGAAATTGCAAGGCAGATTTCAGCATACACCTGGAACTCTGCTTCTGAGAATCTGGAAAATGTCAGCTAGAAAGAAATTGATGTAGATTTCAGCATAATCCTGGAACTCTGCTTCTGCACATCTGGAAAAGGCAGCTAGAGATAAATTGCAAGGCAGAGTTCAGCATAATCCTGGAACTCTGCTTCTGCACATCTGGAAAAGTCACCTAGAGAGAAATTGATGTAGTGGTTACAGCAAAACCCTGGCACTCTGCTTCTGCACATCTGGAAAAGTCAGCTAGAGAGAAATTGATGTGGTAGATTTCAGCATAATCTTTGTACTCTGCTTCTGCATATGTGGAAAACGTCAGCTAGAGAGAAATTGAGCTGGTAGATTTCAGCATAATCCTGGAACTCTGCTTCTGAGAATCTGGAAAATGTCAGCTAGAAAGAAATTGATGTAGATTTCAGCATAATCCTGGAAATCTGCTTCTGCACATCTGGAAAAGTCAGCTAGAGATAAATTGCAAGGCAGAGTTCAGCATAATCCTGGAACTCTGCTTCTGCACATCTGGAAAAGTCAGCTAGAGAGAAATTGATGTGGTGGTTTTCAGCACAATCCTGGAACTCTGCTTCTGCATGTCTGGAAAATGTCAGCTAGAGAGAAATTGATGTGGTAGATATCACCATAATCTTTGAACTCAGCCTCTGCACATCTGGAAAAGTCAGCTAGAGAGAAATTGCAAGGCAGATTTCAGCATACACCTGGAACTCTGCTTCTGAGAATCTGGAAAATGTCAGCTAGAAAGAAATTGATGTAGATTTCAGCATAATCCTGGAACTCTGCTTCTGCACATCTGGAAAAGTCAGCTAGAGATAAATTGATGTTGTAGATTTCAGCATAATCGTGGAACTCTGCTTCTGTACGTTTGGAAAATGTCAGCTAGAGAAAACTTGCAAGGCATATTTCAGCATAATCTTGGAACTCTGCTTCTTCACATCTGGAAAATGTCAGCTAGAGAGAAATTGATTAGGTAGATTTCAGCATAATCCTGGAACTCTGCCTCTGCACATCTAGAAAGTCAGCTAGAGAGAAATTGATGTTGTAGATTTCAGCATAATCTTGCAACTCTGCTTTTTCACATCTGGAAAATGTCAGCTAGAGGGAAAATGCAGACGCAGATTTCAGCATAATCCTGGAACTCTGCTTCTGCACATCAGGAAAATGTAAGCTAGAGAGAAATTGATGTCGTAGATTTCAGCATAATCCTGGAACTCTGCTTCAGCACAACTGAAAAATGTCAGCTAGATAGGAATTTATGTGGTAGATTTCAGCATAATCTTTGAACTCTGCTTCTGCACATCTGGAAAATGTAAGGTAGAGAGAAATTGATGTGGTAGATTTCAGCATAATCTTTGAACTCTGCTTCTGCACATCTGGAGAATGTCAGCTAGAGAGAAAATGCAGAGGCTGATTTCAGCATAATCCTGGAACTCTGCTTCAGCACATCTGAAAAATGTCAGCTAGATAGGAATTTATGTGGTAGATTTCAGCATAATATTTGAACTCTGCTTCTTCACATGTGGAAAATGTCAGCTAGAGAGAAGTTTATGTGGCAGATTTCAGCATAATGCTGGAACTCTGCTTCTGCACATCTAGAAAATGTAAGCTAGAGAGAAATTGATGTCGTAGATTTCAGCATAATCTTGGAACTCTGCTTCCACACATCTAGAAAATGTCAGCTAGAAAGAAAATGCAGAGGCAGATTTCAGCATAATCTTTGAACTCTGCTTCCGCACATCTGGAAAATGTCAGCTAGAGGGGAAATGCAGAGGCAGATTTCAGCATAATACTGGAACTCTGCTTCTGCACATCTGGAAAATGTAAACTAGAGAGAAATTGATGTGGTAGATTTCAGCATAATCTTTGAACTCTGCTTCCGCACATCTAGAAAATGTAAGCTAGAGAGAAATTGATGTCGTAGATTTCAGCATAATCTTGGAACTCTGCTTCCACACATCTAGAAAATGTCAGCTAGAAAGAAAATGCAGAGGCAGATTTCAGCATAATCTTTGAACTCTGCTTCCGCACATCTGGAAAATGTCAGCTAGAGGGGAAATGCAGAGGCAGATTTCAGCATAATACTGGAACTCTGCTTCTGCACATCTGGAAAATGTAAACTAGAGAGAAATTGATGTGGTAGATTTCAGCATAATCTTGGAACTCTGCTTCCACACATCTAGAAAATGTCAGCTAGAGAGAAATTGATGTGGTAGATTTCAGCATAATCTTTGTACTCTGCTTCTGCATATGTGGAAAACGTCAGCTAGAGAGAAATTGAGCTGGTAGATTTCAGCATAATCCTGGAACTCTGCTTCTGAGAATCTGGAAAATGTCAGCTAGAAAGAAATTGATGTAGATTTCAGCATAATCCTGGAACTCTGCTTCTGCACATCTGGAAAAGGCAGCTAGAGATAAATTGCAAGGCAGAGTTCAGCATAATCCTGGAACTCTGCTTCTGCACATCTGGAAAAGTCACATAGAGAGAAATTGATGTAGTGGTTACAGCAAAACCCTGGCACTCTGCTTCTGCACATCTGGAAAAGTCAGCTAGAGAGAAATTGATGTGGTGGTTTTCAGCATAATCCTGGAACTCTGCTTCTGCACATCTGGAAAATGTCAGCTAGAGGGAAAATGCAGAGGCAGAGTTCAGCATAATCCTGGAACTCTGCTTCTGCACATCTGGAAAAGTCACCTAGAGAGAAATTGATGTAGTGGTTACAGCAAAACCCTGGCACTCTGCTTCTGCACATCTGGAAAAGTCAGCTAGAGAGAAATTGATGTGGTGGTTTTCAGCATAATCCTGGAACTCTGCTTCTGCACATCTGGAAAATGTCAGCTAGAGGGAAAATGCAGAGGCAGATTTCAGCATAATCCTGGAACTCTGCTTCTGCACATCTAGAAAATGTCAGCTGGGGAAAATTTATGTGGTATATTTCAGCATAATCTTTGCTCTCTGCTTCTGAACATCTGGAAAATGTCAGCTAGAGATAAATTGCAAGGCACAGTTCAGCATAATCTTTGAACTCTGCTTCTGCACATCTGGAAAATGTCAGCTAGAGGGAAATTGATGTCGTAGATTTCATCATAATCTTGGAACTCTGCTTCCACACATCTAGAAAATGTCAGCTAGAAAGAAAATGCAGAGGCAGATTTCAGCATAATCTTTGAACTCTGCTTCCGCACATCTGGAAAATGTCAGCTAGAGGAGAAATGCAGAGGCAGATTTCAGCATAATACTGGAACTCTGCTTGTGCACATCTGGAAAATGTAAACTAGAGAGAAATTGATGTGGTAGATTTCAGCATAATCTTTGACCTCTGCTTCTGCACATCTGGAAAATGTCAGCTGGGGAAAATTTATGTGGTATATTTCAGCATAATCTTTGCTCTTTGCTTCTGAACATCTGGAAAATGTCAGCACGAGTATAATTGCAAGGCAGATTTCAGCATAATCCTGGAACTCTGCTTCTGCACATCTGGAAAATGTAAGCTAGAAAATTGATGTGGTAGATTTCAGCATAATCTTTGAACTCTGCTTCCGCACATCTGGAAAATGTCAGCTAGAGAGAAATTGACGTGGTAGATTTCAGCATAATCTTTGTATTCTGCTTCTGCATGTCTGGAAAATGTCAGCTACAGAGAAATTGATGTGGTAGTTTTCATCATAATCTTTGAACTCAGCTTCTGCACATCTGGAAAATGTAAGATAGAGAGAAATTGATGTGGTAGATTTCAGCATAATCTTTGAACTCTTCCTTGCACATCTGGAGAATGTCAGCTAGAGAGAAAATGCAGAGGCTGATTTCAGCATAATCCTGGAACTCTGCTTCTGCACATCTGGAAAATGTCAGCAAGAGAGAAATTGATGTGTTAGATTTCAGCATAGTCTTTGAACTCTGCTTGTCCACATCTGGAAATTTTCACCTTGAGAAAAATTGCAAGGCAGATTTCAGCATAATCCTGGAACTCTGCTTCTGCACATCTGGAAAATGTAAGATAGAGAGAAATTGATGTGGTAGATTTCAGCATAATCTTTGAACTCTGCTTCTGCACATCTGGAGAATGTCAGCTAGAGAGAAAATGCAGAGGCTGATTTCAGCATAATCCTGGAAATCTGCTTCAGCACATCTGAAAAATGTCAGCTAGATAGGAATTTATGTGGTAGATTTCAGCATAATATTTGAACTCTGCTTCTTCACATCTGGAAAATGTCAGCTAGAAAGAAGTTTATGTGGCAGATTTCAGCATAATGCTGGAACTCTGCTTCTGCACATCTAGAAAATGTAAGCTAGAGAGAAATTGATGTCGTAGATTTCAGCATAATCTTGGAACTCTGCTTCCACACATCTAGAAAATGTCAGCTAGAAAGAAAATGCAGAGGAAGATTTCAGCATAATCTTTGAACTCTTCTTCTGCACATCTGGAAAATGTCAGCTAGAGAGAAATTGATGTGGTAGATTTCAGTATAATGTTTGAACTCTGCTTCTTCACATCTGGAAAAGTCAGCTAGAGAGAAATTGCAAGACACATTTCAGCATAATCCTGGAACTCTGCTTCTGCACATCTGGCAAATGTCAACTAGAGGGAAAATGCAGAGGCAGATTTCAGCATAATCCTGGAACTCTGCTTCTTCACATCTGGAAAATTTAACTTGGAGACAAAATGCAAGGCAGATTTCAGCATAATCCTTAAACTCTGCTTCTGCACATCTGGAAAATGTTAGCTAGAGAGAAATTGATGTGGTAGATTTCAGCATAATGTTTGAACTCTGCTTCTGCACATCTGGAAAAGTCAGCTAGAGAGAAATTGCAAGGTAGATTTCAGCATACACCTGGAACTCTGCTTCTGTAAATCTGGAAAATGTCAGCTTGAGAGAAATTGATATGGTAGATTTCAGCATAATATTTGAAGTCTGCTTCTGCACATCTGGAAAATGTCAGCTAGAGAGAAGTTTATGTGGCAGATTTCAGCATAATGCTGGAACTCTGCTTCTGCACATCTAGAAAATGTAGGCTAGAGAGAAACTGATGTCGTAGATTTCAACATAATCTTGGAACTCTGCTTCCACACATCTAGAAAATGTCAGCTAGAAAGAAAATGCAGAGGCAGATTTCAGCATAATCTTTGAACTCTGCTTCCGCACATCTGGAAAATGTCAGCTAGAGGGGAAATGCAGAGGCAGATTTCAGCATAATACTGGAACTCTGCTTGTGCACATCTGGAAAATGTAAACTAGAGAGAAATTGATGTGGTAGATTTCAGCATAATCTTTGACCTCTGCTTCTGCACATCTGGAAAATGTCAGCTGGGGAAAATTTATGTGGTATATTTCAGCATAATCTTTGCTCTCTGCTTCTGAACATCTGGAAAATGTCAGCACGACTATAATTGCAAGGCAGATTTCAGCATAATCCTGGAACTCTGCTTCTGCACATCTGGAAAATGTAAGCTAGAAAATTGATGTGGTAGATTTCAGCATAATCTTTGAACTCTGCTTCCGCACATCTGGAAAATGTCAGCTAGAGAGAAATTGATGTGGTAGATTTCAGTATAATGTTTGAACTCTGCTTCTTCACATCTGGAAAAGTCAGCTAGAGAGAAATTGCAAGACACATTTCAGCATAATGCTGGAACTCTGCTTCTGCACATCTGGCAAATGTCAACTAGAGGGAAAATGCAGAGGCAGATTTCAGCATAATCCTGGAACTCTGCTTCTTCACATCTGGAAAATTTAACTTGGAGACAAAATGCAAGGCAGATTTCAGCATAATCCTTAAACTCTGCTTCTCCACATCTGGAAAATGTCAGCTAGAGAGAAAATGCAGAGGCTGATTTCAGCATAATCCTGGAACTCTGCTTCTGCACATCTGGCAAATGTTAGCTAGAGAGAAATTGATGTGGTAGATTTCAGCATAATGTTTGAACTCTGCTTCTGCACATCTGGAAAAGTCAGCTAGAGAGAAATTGCAAGGTAGATTTCAGCATACACCTGGAACTCTGCTTCTGTAAATCTGGAAAATGTCAGCTTGAGAGAAATTGATATGGTAGATTTCAGCATAATATTTGAAGTCTGCTTCTGCACATCTGGAAAATGTCAGCTAGAGAGACGTTTATGTGGCAGATTTCAGCATAATGCTGGAACTCTGGTTCTGCACATCTAGAAAATGTAAGCTAGAGAGAAATTGATGTCGTAGATTTCAGCATAATCTTGGAACTCTGCTTCCACACATCTAGAAAATGTCAGCTAGAAAGAAAATGCAGAGGCAGATTTCAGCATAATCTTTGAACTCTGCTTCCGCACATCTGGAAAATGTCAGCTAGAGGGGAAATGCAGAGGCAGATTTCAGCATAATACTGGAACTCTGCTTGTGCACATCTGGAAAATGTAAACTAGAGAGAAATTGATGTGGTAGATTTCAGCATAATCTTTGACCTCTGCTTCTGCACATCTGGAAAATGTCAGCTGGGGAAAATTTATGTGGTATATTTCAGCATAATCTTTGCTCTTTGCTTCTGAACATCTGGAAAATGTCAGCACGAGTATAATTGCAAGGCAGATTTCAGCATAATCCTGGAACTCTGCTTCTGCACATCTGGAAAATGTAAGCTAGAAAATTGATGTGGTAGATTTCAGCATAATCTTTGAACTCTGCTTCCGCACATCTGGAAAATGTCAGCTAGAGGGAAAATGCAGAGGCAGATTTCAGCATAATCCTGGAACTCTGCTTCTGCACATCTGGAAAATGTCAGCAAGAGAGAAATTGATGTGTTAGATTTCAGCATAGTCTTTGAACTCTGCTTGTCCACATCTGGAAATTTTCACCTTGAGAAAAATTGCAAGGCAGATTTCAGCATAATCCTGGAACTCTGCTTCTGCACATCTGGAAAATGTCAGCTAGAGAGAAATTGATGTGGTAGATTTCAGCATAATCTTTGAACTCAGCTTCTGCACATCTGGAAAATGTAAGATAGAGAGAAATTGATGTGGTAGATTTCAGCATAATCTTTGAACTCTGCTTCTGCACATCTGGAGAATGTCAGCTAGAGAGAAAATGCAGAGGCTGATTTCAGCATAATCCTGGAACTCTGCTTCAGCACATCTGAAAAATGTCAGCTAGATAGGAATTTATGTGGTAGATTTCAGCATAATATTTGAACTCTGCTTCTTCACACCTGGAAAATTTAACTTGGAGACAAAATGCAAGGCAGATTTCAGCATAATCCTTAAACTCTGCTTCTCCACATCTGGAAAATGTCAGCTAGAGAGAAATTGCAGAGGCTGATTTCAGCATAATCCTGGAACTCTGTTTCTGCACATCTGGCAAATGTTAGCTAGAGAGAAATTGATGTGGTAGATTTCAGCATAATGTTTGAACTCTGCTTCTGCACATCTGGAAAAGTCAGCTAGAGAGAAATTGCAAGGCAGATTTCAGCATACACCTGGAACTCTGCTTCTGTAAATCTGGAAAATGTCAGCTTGAGAGAAATTTATATAGTAGATTTCAGCATAATATTTGAAGTCTGCTTCTGCACATCTGGAAAATGTCAGCTAGAGAGAAGTTTATGTGGCAGATTTCAGCATAATGCTGGAACTCTGCTTCTGCACATCTAGAAAATGTAAGCTAGAGAGAAATTGATGTCGTAGATTTCAGCATAATCTTGGAACTCTGCTTCCACACATCTAGAAAATGTCAGCTAGAAAGAAAATGCAGAGGCAGATTTCAGCATAATCTTTGAACTCTGCTTCCGCACATCTGGAAAATGTCAGCTAGAGGGGAAATGCAGAGGCAGATTTCAGCATAATACTGGAACTCTGCTTGTGCACATCTGGAAAATGTAAACTAGAGAGAAATTGATGTGGTAGATTTCAGCATAATCTTTGACCTCTGCTTCTGCACATCTGGAAAATGTCAGCTGGGGAAAATTTATGTGGTATATTTCAGCATAATCTTTGCTCTCTGCTTCTGAACATCTGGAAAATGTCAGCACGAGTATAATTGCAAGGCAGATTTCAGCATAATCCTGGAACACTGCTTCTGCACATCTGGAAAATGTAAGCTAGAAAATTGATGTGGTAGATTTCAGCATAATCTTTGAACTCTGCTTCCGCACATCTGGAAAATGTCAGCTAGAGAGAAATTGACGTGGTAGATTTCAGCATAATCTTTGTATTCTGCTTCTGCATGTCTGGAAAATGTCAGCTACAGAGAAATTGATGTGGTAGTTTTCATCATAATCTTTGAACTCAGCTTCTGCACATCTGGAAAATGTAAGATAGAGAGAAATTGATGTGGTAGATTTCAGCATAATCTTTGAACTCTTCCTTGCACATCTGGAGAATGTCAGCTAGAGAGAAAATGCAGAGGCTGATTTCAGCATAATCCTGGAACTCTGCTTCTGCACATCTGGAAAATGTCAGCAAGAGAGAAATTGATGTGTTAGATTTCAGCATAGTCTTTGAACTCTGCTTGTCCACATCTGGAAATTTTCACCTTGAGAAAAATTGCAAGGCAGATTTCAGCATAATCCTGGAACTCTGCTTCTGCACATCTGGAAAATGTAAGATAGAGAGAAATTGATGTGGTAGATTTCAGCATAATCTTTGAACTCTGCTTCTGCACATCTGGAGAATGTCAGCTAGAGAGAAAATGCAGAGGCTGATTTCAGCATAATCCTGGAAATCTGCTTCAGCACATCTGAAAAATGTCAGCTAGATAGGAATTTATGTGGTAGATTTCAGCATAATATTTGAACTCTGCTTCTTCACATCTGGAAAATGTCAGCTAGAAAGAAGTTTATGTGGCAGATTTCAGCATAATGCTGGAACTCTGCTTCTGCACATCTAGAAAATGTAAGCTAGAGAGAAATTGATGTCGTAGATTTCAGCATAATCTTGGAACTCTGCTTCCACACATCTAGAAAATGTCAGCTAGAAAGAAAATGCAGAGGCAGATTTCAGCATAATCTTTGAACTCTTCTTCTGCACATCTGGAAAATGTCAGCTAGAGAGAAATTGATGTGGTAGATTTCAGTATAATGTTTGAACTCTGCTTCTTCACATCTGGAAAAGTCAGCTAGAGAGAAATTGCAAGACACATTTCAGCATAATCCTGGAACTCTGCTTCTGCACATCTGGCAAATGTCAACTAGAGGGAAAATGCAGAGGCAGATTTCAGCATAATCCTGGAACTCTGCTTCTTCACATCTGGAAAATTTAACTTGGAGACAAAATGCAAGGCAGATTTCAGCATAATCCTTAAACTCTGCTTCTGCACATCTGGAAAATGTCAGCTAGAGAGAAAATGCAGAGGCTGATTTCAGCATAATCATGGAACTCTGCTTCTGCACATCTGGCAAATGTTAGCTAGAGAGAAATTGATGTGGTAGATTTCAGCATAATGTTTGAACTCTGCTTCTGCACATCTGGAAAAGTCAGCTAGAGAGAAATTGCAAGGTAGATTTCAGCATACACCTGGAACTCTGCTTCTGTAAATCTGGAAAATGTCAGCTTGAGAGAAATTGATATGGTAGATTTCAGCATAATATTTGAAGTCTGCTTCTGCACATCTGGAAAATGTCAGCTAGAGAGAAGTTTATGTGGCAGATTTCAGCATAATGCTGGAACTCTGCTTCTGCACATCTAGAAAATGTAGGCTAGAGAGAAACTGATGTCGTAGATTTCAGCATAATCTTGGAACTCTGCTTCCACACATCTAGAAAATGTCAGCTAGAAAGAAAATGCAGAGGCAGATTTCAGCATAATCTTTGAACTCTGCTTCCGCACATCTGGAAAATGTCAGCTAGAGGGGAAATGCAGAGGCAGATTTCAGCATAATACTGGAACTCTGCTTGTGCACATCTGGAAAATGTAAACTAGAGAGAAATTGATGTGGTAGATTTCAGCATAATCTTTGAACTCTGCTTCTGCACATCTGGAGAATGTCAGCTAGAGAGAAAATGCAGAGGCTGATTTCAGCATAATCCTGGAAATCTGCTTCAGCACATCTGAAAAATGTCAGCTAGATAGGAATTTATGTGGTAGATTTCAGCATAATATTTGAACTCTGCTTCTTCACATCTGGAAAATGTCAGCTAGAAAGAAGTTTATGTGGCAGATTTCAGCATAATGCTGGAACTCTGCTTCTGCACATCTAGAAAATGTAAGCTAGAGAGAAATTGATGTCGTAGATTTCAGCATAATCTTGGAACTCTGCTTCCACACATCTAGAAAATGTCAGCTAGAAAGAAAATGCAGAGGAAGATTTCAGCATAATCTTTGAACTCTTCTTCTGCACATCTGGAAAATGTCAGCTAGAGAGAAATTGATGTGGTAGATTTCAGTATAATGTTTGAACTCTGCTTCTTCACATCTGGAAAAGTCAGCTAGAGAGAAATTGCAAGACACATTTCAGCATAATCCTGGAACTCTGCTTCTGCACATCTGGCAAATGTCAACTAGAGGGAAAATGCAGAGGCAGATTTCAGCATAATCCTGGAACTCTGCTTCTTCACATCTGGAAAATTTAACTTGGAGACAAAATGCAAGGCAGATTTCAGCATAATCCTTAAACTCTGCTTCTGCACATCTGGAAAATGTCAGCTAGAGAGAAAATGCAGAGGCTGATTTCAGCATAATCATGGAACTCTGCTTCTGCACATCTGGCAAATGTTAGCTAGAGAGAAATTGATGTGGTAGATTTCAGCATAATGTTTGAACTCTGCTTCTGCACATCTGGAAAAGTCAGCTAGAGAGAAATTGCAAGGTAGATTTCAGCATACACCTGGAACTCTGCTTCTGTAAATCTGGAAAATGTCAGCTTGAGAGAAATTGATATGGTAGATTTCAGCATAATATTTGAAGTCTGCTTCTGCACATCTGGAAAATGTCAGCTAGAGAGAAGTTTATGTGGCAGATTTCAGCATAATGCTGGAACTCTACTTCTGCACATCTAGAAAATGTAGGCTAGAGAGAAACTGATGTCGTAGATTTCAGCATAATCTTGGAACTCTGCTTCCACACATCTAGAAAATGTCAGCTAGAAAGAAAATGCAGAGGCAGATTTCAGCATAATCTTTGAACTCTGCTTCCGCACATCTGGAAAATGTCAGCTAGAGGGGAAATGCAGAGGCAGATTTCAGCATAATACTGGAACTCTGCTTGTGCACATCTGGAAAATGTAAACTAGAGAGAAATTGATGTGGTAGATTTCAGCATAATCTTTGACCTCTGCTTCTGCACATCTGGAAAATGTCAGCTGGGGAAAATTTATGTGGTATATTTCAGCATAATCTTTGCTCTCTGCTTCTGAACATCTGGAAAATGTCAGCACGAGTATAATTGCAAGGCAGATTTCAGCATAATCCTGGAACTCTGCTTCTGCACATCTGGAAAATGTAAGCTAGAAAATTGATGTGGTAGATTTCAGCATAATCTTTGAACTCTGCTTCCGCACATCTGGAAAATGTCAGCTAGAGAGAAATTGATGTGGTAGATTTCAGTATAATGTTTGAACTCTGCTTCTTCACATCTGGAAAAGTCAGCTAGAGAGAAATTGCAAGACACATTTCAGCATAATGCTGGAACTCTGCTTCTGCACATCTGGCAAATGTCAACTAGAGGGAAAATGCAGAGCCAGATTTCAGCATAATCCTGGAACTCTGCTTCTTCACATCTGGAAAATTTAACTTGGAGACAAAATGCAAGGCAGATTTCAGCATAATCCTTAAACTCTGCTTCTCCACATCTGGAAAATGTCAGCTAGAGAGAAAATGCAGAGGCTGATTTCAGCATAATCCTGGAACTCTGCTTCTGCACATCTGGCAAATGTTAGCTAGAGAGAAATTGATGTGGTAGATTTCAGCATAATGTTTGAACTCTGCTTCTGCACATCTGGAAAAGTCAGCTAGAGAGAAATTGCAAGGTAGATTTCAGCATACACCTGGAACTCTGCTTCTGTAAATCTGGAAAATGTCAGCTTGAGAGAAATTGATATGGTAGATTTCAGCATAATATTTGAAGTCTGCTTCTGCACATCTGGAAAATGTCAGCTAGAGAGACGTTTATGTGGCAGATTTCAGCATAATGCTGGAACTCTGGTTCTGCACATCTAGAAAATGTAAGCTAGAGAGAAATTGATGTCGTAGATTTCAGCATAATCTTGGAACTCTGCTTCCACACATCTAGAAAATGTCAGCTAGAAAGAAAATGCAGAGGCAGATTTCAGCATAATCTTTGAACTCTGCTTCCGCACATCTGGAAAATGTCAGCTAGAGGGGAAATGCAGAGGCAGATTTCAGCATAATACTGGAACTCTGCTTGTGCACATCTGGAAAATGTAAACTAGAGAGAAATTGATGTGGTAGATTTCAGCATAATCTTTGACCTCTGCTTCTGCACATCTGGAAAATGTCAGCTGGGGAAAATTTATGTGGTATATTTCAGCATAATCTTTGCTCTTTGCTTCTGAACATCTGGAAAATGTCAGCACGAGTATAATTGCAAGGCAGATTTCAGCATAATCCTGGAACTCTGCTTCTGCACATCTGGAAAATGTCAGCAAGAGAGAAATTGATGTGTTAGATTTCAGCATAGTCTTTGAACTCTGCTTGTCCACATCTGGAAATTTTCACCTTGAGAAAAATTGCAAGGCAGATTTCAGCATAATCCTGGAACTCTGCTTCTGCACATCTGGAAAATGTCAGCTAGAGAGAAATTGATGTGGTAGATTTCAGCATAATCTTTGAACTCAGCTTCTGCACATCTGGAAAATGTAAGATAGAGAGAAATTGATGTGGTAGATTTCAGCATAATCTTTGAACTCTGCTTCTGCACATCTGGAGAATGTCAGCTAGAGAGAAAATGCAGAGGCTGATTTCAGCATAATCCTGGAACTCTGCTTCAGCACATCTGAAAAATGTCAGCTAGATAGGAATTTATGTGGTAGATTTCAGCATAATATTTGAACTCTGCTTCTTCACACCTGGAAAATTTAACTTGGAGACAAAATGCAAGGCAGATTTCAGCATAATCCTTAAACTCTGCTTCTCCACATCTGGAAAATGTCAGCTAGAGAGAAATTGCAGAGGCTGATTTCAGCATAATCCTGGAACTCTGTTTCTGCACATCTGGCAAATGTTAGCTAGAGAGAAATTGATGTGGTAGATTTCAGCATAATGTTTGAACTCTGCTTCTGCACATCTGGAAAAGTCAGCTAGAGAGAAATTGCAAGGCAGATTTCAGCATACACCTGGAACTCTGCTTCTGTAAATCTGGAAAATGTCAGCTTGAGAGAAATTGATATGGTAGATTTCAGCATAATATTTGAAGTCTGCTTCTGCACATCTGGAAAATGTCAGCTAGAGAGAAGTTTATGTGGCAGATTTCAGCATAATGCTGGAACTCTGCTTCTGCACATCTAGAAAATGTAAGCTAGAGAGAAATTGATGTCGTAGATTTCAGCATAATCTTGGAACTCTGCTTCCACACATCTAGAAAATGTCAGCTAGAAAGAAAATGCAGAGGCAGATTTCAGCATAATCTTTGAACTCTGCTTCCGCACATCTGGAAAATGTCAGCTAGAGGGGAAATGCAGAGGCAGATTTCAGCATAATACTGGAACTCTGCTTGTGCACATCTGGAAAATGTAAACTAGAGAGAAATTGATGTGGTAGATTTCAGCATAATCTTTGAACTCTGCTTCTGCACATCTGGAAAATGTCAGCTGGGGAAAATTTATGTGGTATATTTCAACATAATCTTTGCTCTCTGCTTCTGAACATCTGGAAAATGTCAGCAAGAGTATAATTGCAAGGCAGATTTCAGCATAATCCTGGAACTCTGCTTCTGCACATCTGGAAAATGTAAGCTAGAAAATTGATGTGGTAGATTTCAGCATAATCTTTGAACTCTGCTTCCGCACATCTGGGAAATGTCAGCTAGAGGGAAAATGCAGAGGCAGATTAAAGCATAATCCTGGAACTCTGCTTCTGCACATCTGGAAAATGTAAGATAGAGAGAAATTGATATGGTAGATTTCAGCATAATCTTTGAACTCTGCTTCTGCAAATCTGGAAAATGTCAGCTAGAGAGAAATTGATGTGGTAGATTTCAGCATAATCTTTGAACTCAGCTTCTGCACATCTGGAAAATGTAAGATAGAGAGAAATTGATGTGGTAGATTTCAGCATAATCTTTGAACTCTGCTTCTGCACATCTGGAGAATGTCAGCTAGAGAGAAAATGCAGAGGCTGATTTCAGCATAATCCTGGAACTCTGCTTCAGCACATCTGAAAAATGTCAGCTAGATAGGAATTTATGTGGTAGATTTCAGCATAATATTTGAACTCTGCTTCTTCACATCTGGAAAATGTCAGCTAGAGGGAAAATGCAGAGGCAGATTTCAGCATAATCCTGGAACTCTGCTGCTGCACATCTAGAAAATGTCAGCTGGGGAAAATTTATGTGGTATATTTCAGCATAATCTTTGCTCTCTGCTTCTGGACATCTGGAAAATGTCATCTAGAGAATAATTGCAAGGCAGATATCAGCATAATCCTGGAACTCTGCTTCTGCAAATCTGGAAAATGTAAGCTAGAAAATTGATGTGGTAGATTTCAGCATAATCTTTGAACTCTGCTTCTGCACATCTGGAAAATGTCAGCTAGAGGGAAAATGCAGAGGCAGATTTCAGCATAATCCTGGAACTCTGCTTCTGCACATCTGGAAAATGTCAGCAAGAGAGAAATTGATGTGTTAGATTTCAGCATAGTCTTTGAACTCTGCTTGTCCACATCTGGAAATTTTCACCTTGAGAAAAATTGCAAGGCAGATTTCAGCATAATCCTGGAACTCTGCTTCTGAGAATCTGGAAAATGTCAGCTAGAAAGAAATTGATGTAGATTTCAGCATAATCCTGGAACTCTGCTTCTGCACATCTGGAAAAGTCAGCTAGAGATAAATTGATGTTGTAGATTTCAGCATAATCGTGGAACTCTGCTTCTGTACGTTTGGAAAATGTCAGCTAGAGAAAACTTGCAAGGCATATTTCAGCATAATCCTGGAACTCTGCTTCTGCACATCTGGAAAATGTCAGCAAGAGAGAAATTGATGTGTTAGATTTCAGCATAGTCTTTGAACTCTGCTTGTCCACAACTGGAAATTTTCACCTTGAGAAAAATTGCAAGGCAGATTTCAGCATAATCCTGGAACTCTGCTTCTGCACATCTGGAAAATGTCAGCTAGAGGGAAAATGCAGAGGCAGATTTCAGCATAATCCTGGAACTCTGCTTCTGCACATCTGGAAAATGTAAGATAGAGAGAAATTGATGTGGTAGATTTCAGCATAATCTTTGAACTCTGCTTCTTCACATCTGGAAAAGTCAGCTAGAGAGAAATTGCAAGGCACATTTCAGCATAATCCTGGAACTCTGCTTCTGCACATCTGGCAAATGTCAGCTAGAGGGAAAATGCAGAGGCAGATTTCAGCATAATCCTGGAACTCTGCTTCTTCACATCTGGAAAATGTAAACTAGAGAGAAATTGATGTGGTAGATTTCAGCATAATCTTTGACCTCTGCTTCTGCACATCTGGAAAATGTCAGCTGGGGAAAATTTATGTGGTATATTTCAGCATAATCTTTGCTCTCTGCTTCTGAACATCTGGAAAATGTCAGCACGAGTATAATTGCAAGGCAGATTTCAGCATAATCCTGGAACACTGCTTCTGCACATCTGGAAAATGTAAGCTAGAAAATTGATGTGGTAGATTTCAGCATAATCTTTGAACTCTGCTTCCGCACATCTGGAAAATGTCAGCTAGAGAGAAATTGACGTGGTAGATTTCAGCATAATCTTTGTATTCTGCTTCTGCATGTCTGGAAAATGTCAGCTACAGAGAAATTGATGTGGTAGTTTTCATCATAATCTTTGAACTCAGCTTCTGCACATCTGGAAAATGTAAGATAGAGAGAAATTGATGTGGTAGATTTCAGCATAATCTTTGAACTCTTCCTTGCACATCTGGAAAATGTCAGCTAGAGAGAAAATGCAGAGGCTGATTTCAGCATAATCCTGGAACTCTGCTTCTGCACATCTGGAAAATGTCAGCAAGAGAGAAATTGATGTGTTAGATTTCAGCATAGTCTTTGAACTCTGCTTGTCCACATCTGGAAATTTTCACCTTGAGAAAAATTGCAAGGCAGATTTCAGCATAATCCTGGAACTCTGCTTCTGCACATCTGGAAAATGTAAGATAGAGAGAAATTGATGTGGTAGATTTCAGCATAATCTTTGAACTCTGCTTCTGCACATCTGGAGAATGTCAGCTAGAGAGAAAATGCAGAGGCTGATTTCAGCATAATCCTGGAAATCTGCTTCAGCACATCTGAAAAATGTCAGCTAGATAGGAATTTATGTGGTAGATTTCAGCATAATATTTGAACTCTGCTTCTTCACATCTGGAAAATGTCAGCTAGAAAGAAGTTTATGTGGCAGATTTCAGCATAATGCTGGAACTCTGCTTCTGCACATCTAGAAAATGTAAGCTAGAGAGAAATTGATGTCGTAGATTTCAGCATAATCTTGGAACTCTGCTTCAGCACATCTGAAAAACGTCAGCTAGAGAGAAATTGATGTGGTAGATTTCAGCATAATCTTTGAACTCAGCTTCTGCACATCTGGAAAATGTAAGATAGAGAGAAATTGATGTGGTAGATTTCAGCATAATCTTTGAACTCTGCTTCTGCACATCTGGAGAATGTCAGCTAGAGAGAAAATGCAGAGGCTGATTTCAGCATAATCCTGGAACTCTGCTTCAGCACATCTGAAAAATGTCAGCTAGATAGGAATTTATGTGGTAGATTTCAGCATAATATTTGAACTCTGCTTCTTCACATCTGGAAAATGTCAGCTAGAGGGAAAATGCAGAGGCAGATTTCAGCATAATCCTGGAACTCTGCTGCTGCACATCTAGAAAATGTCAGCTGGGGAAAATTTATGTGGTATATTTCAGCATAATCTTTGCTCTCTGCTTCTGGACATCTGGAAAATGTCATCTAGAGAATAATTGCAAGGCAGATATCAGCATAATCCTGGAACTCTGCTTCTGCAAATCTGGAAAATGTAAGCTAGAAAATTGATGTGGTAGATTTCAGCATAATCTTTGAACTCTGCTTCTGCACATCTGGAAAATGTCAGCTAGAGGGAAAATGCAGAGGCAGATTTCAGCATAATCCTGGAACTCTGCTTCTGCACATCTGGAAAATGTCAGCAAGAGAGAAATTGATGTGTTAGATTTCAGCATAGTCTTTGAACTCTGCTTGTCCACATCTGGAAATTTTCACCTTGAGAAAAATTGCAAGGCAGATTTCAGCATAATCCTGGAACTCTGCTTCTGAGAATCTGGAAAATGTCAGCTAGAAAGAAATTGATGTAGATTTCAGCATAATCCTGGAACTCTGCTTCTGCACATCTGGAAAAGTCAGCTAGAGATAAATTGATGTTGTAGATTTCAGCATAATCGTGGAACTCTGCTTCTGTACGTTTGGAAAATGTCAGCTAGAGAAAACTTGCAAGGCATATTTCAGCATAATCCTGGAACTCTGCTTCTGCACATCTGGAAAATGTCAGCAAGAGAGAAATTGATGTGTTAGATTTCAGCATAGTCTTTGAACTCTGCTTGTCCACAACTGGAAATTTTCACCTTGAGAAAAATTGCAAGGCAGATTTCAGCATAATCCTGGAACTCTGCTTCTGCACATCTGGAAAATGTCAGCTAGAGGGAAAATGCAGAGGCAGATTTCAGCATAATCCTGGAACTCTGCTTCTGCACATCTGGAAAATGTAAGATAGAGAGAAATTGATGTGGTAGATTTCAGCATAATCTTTGAACTCTGCTTCTTCACATCTGGAAAAGTCAGCTAGAGAGAAATTGCAAGGCACATTTCAGCATAATCCTGGAACTCTGCTTCTGCACATCTGGCAAATGTCAGCTAGAGGGAAAATGCAGAGGCAGATTTCAGCATAATCCTGGAACTCTGCTTCTTCACATCTGGAAAATTTCACTTGGAGACAAAATGCAAGGCAGATTTCAGCATAATCCTTAAACTCTGCTTCTCCACATCTGGAAAATGTCAGCTAGAGAGAAAATGCAGAGGCTGATTTCAGCATAATCCTGGAACTCTGCTTCTGCACATCTGGCAAATGTTAGCTAGAGAGAAATTGATGTGGTAGATTTCAGCATAATGTTTGAACTCTGCTTCTGCACATCTGGAAAAGTCAGCTAGAGAGAAATTGCAAGGTAGATTTCAGCAAACACCTGGAACTCTGCTTCTGCACATCTAGAAAATGTCAGCTGGGGAAAATTTATGTGGTATATTTCAGTATAATATTTGAAGTCTGCTTCTGCACATCTGGAAAATGTCAGCTAGAGAGAAGTTTATGTGGCAGATTTCAGCATAATGCTGGAACTCTGCTTCTGCACATCTAGAAAATGTAAGATAGAGAGAAATTGATGTGGTAGATTTCAGCATAATCTTTGAACTCTGCTTCTGCACATCTGGAGAATGTCAGCTAGAGAGAAAATGCAGAGGCTGATTTCAGCATAATCCTGGAACTCTGCTTCAGCACATCTGAAAAATGTCAGCTAGATAGGAATTTATGTGGTAGATTTCAGCATAATATTTGAACTCTGCTTCTTCACACCTGGAAAATTTAACTTGGAGACAAAATGCAAGGCAGATTTCAGCATAATCCTTAAACTCTGCTTCTCCACATCTGGAAAATGTCAGCTAGAGAGAAAATGCAGAGGCTGATTTCAGCATAATCCTGGAACTCTGTTTCTGCACATCTGGCAAATGTTAGCTAGAGAGAAATTGATGTGGTAGATTTCAGCATAATGTTTGAACTCTGCTTCTGCACATCTGGAAAAGTCAGCTAGAGAGAAATTGCAAGGTAGATTTCAGCATACACCTGGAACTCTGCTTCTGTAAATCTGGAAAATGTCAGCTTGAGAGAAATTGATATGGTAGATTTCAGCATAATATTTGAAGTCTGCTTCTGCACATCTGGAAAATGTCAGCTAGAGAGAAGTTTATGTGGCAGATTTCAGCATAATGCTGGAACTCTGCTTCTGCACATCTAGAAAATGTAAGCTAGAGAGAAATTGATGTCGTAGATTTCAGCATAATCTTGGAACTCTGCTTCCACACATCTAGAAAATGTCAGCTAGAAAGAAAATGCAGAGGCAGATTTCAGCATAATCTTTGAACTCTGCTTCCGCACATCTGGAAAATGTCAGCTAGAGGGGAAATGCAGAGGCAGATTTCAGCATAATACTGGAACTCTGCTTGTGCACATCTGGAAAATGTAAACTAGAGAGAAATTGATGTGGTAGATTTCAGCATAATCTTTGACCTCTGCTTCTGCACATCTGGAAAATGTCAGCTGGGGAAAATTTATGTGGTATATTTCAGCATAATCTTTGCTCTCTGCTTCTGAACATCTGGAAAATGTCAGCACGAGTATAATTGCAAGGCAGATTTCAGCATAATCCTGGAACTCTGCTTCTGCACATCTGGAAAATGTAAGCTAGAAAATTGATGTGGTAGATTTCAGCATAATCTTTGAACTCTGCTTCTGCACATCTGGAGAATGTCAGCTAGAGAAAAAATGCAGAGGCTGATTTCAGCATAATCCTGGAACTCTGCTTCAGCACATCTGAAAAACGTCAGCTAGAGAGAAATTGATGTGGTAGATTTCAGCATAATCTTTGAACTCAGCTTCTGCACATCTGGAAAATGTAAGATAGAGAGAAATTGATGTGGTAGATTTCAGCATAATCTTTGAACTCTGCTTCTGCACATCTGGAGAATGTCAGCTAGAGAGAAAATGCAGAGGCTGATTTCAGCATAATCCTGGAACTCTGCTTCAGCACATCTGAAAAATGTCAGCTAGATAGGAATTTATGTGGTAGATTTCAGCATAATATTTGAACTCTGCTTCTTCACATCTGGAAAATGTCAGCTAGAGGGAAAATGCAGAGGCAGATTTCAGCATAATCCTTGAACTCTGCTGCTGCACATCTAGAAAATGTCAGCTGGGGAAAATTTATGTGGTATATTTCAGCATAATCTTTGCTCTCTGCTTCTGAACATCTGGAAAATGTCATCTAGAGAATAATTGCAAGGCAGATATCAGCATAATCCTGGAACTCTGCTTCTGCAAATCTGGAAAATGTAAGCTAGAAAATTGATGTGGTAGATTTCAGCATAATCTTTGAACTCTGCTTCTGCACATCTGGAAAATGTCAGCTAGAGGGAAAATGCAGAGGCAGATTTCAGCATAATCCTGGAACTCTGCTTCTGCACATCTGGAAAATGTCAGCAAGAGAGAAATTGATGTGTTAGATTTCAGCATAGTCTTTGAACTCTGCTTGTCCACATCTGGAAATTTTCACCTTGAGAAAAATTGCAAGGCAGATTTCAGCATAATCCTGGAACTCTGCTTCTGAGAATCTGGAAAATGTCAGCTAGAAAGAAATTGATGTAGATTTCAGCATAATCCTGGAACTCTGCTTCTGCACATCTGGAAAAGTCAGCTAGAGATAAATTGATGTTGTAGATTTCAGCATAATCGTGGAACTCTGCTTCTGTACGTTTGGAAAATGTCAGCTAGAGAAAACTTGCAAGGCATATTTCAGCATAATCCTGGAACTCTGCTTCTGCACATCTGGAAAATGTCAGCAAGAGAGAAATTGATGTGTTAGATTTCAGCATAGTCTTTGAACTCTGCTTGTCCACAACTGGAAATTTTCACCTTGAGAAAAATTGCAAGGCAGATTTCAGCATAATCCTGGAACTCTGCTTCTGCACATCTGGAAAATGTCAGCTAGAGGGAAAATGCAGAGGCAGATTTCAGCATAATCCTGGAACTCTGCTTCTGCACATCTGGAAAATGTAAGATAGAGAGAAATTGATGTGGTAGATTTCAGCATAATCTTTGAACTCTGCTTCTTCACATCTGGAAAAGTCAGCTAGAGAGAAATTGCAAGGCACATTTCAGCATAATCCTGGAACTCTGCTTCTGCACATCTGGCAAATGTCAGCTAGAGGGAAAATGCAGAGGCAGATTTCAGCATAATCCTGGAACTCTGCTTCTTCACATCTGGAAAATTTCACTTGGAGACAAAATGCAAGGCAGATTTCAGCATAATCCTTAAACTCTGCTTCTCCACATCTGGAAAATGTCAGCTAGAGAGAAAATGCAGAGGCTGATTTCAGCATAATCCTGGAACTCTGCTTCTGCACATCTGGCAAATGTTAGCTAGAGAGAAATTGATGTGGTAGATTTCAGCATAATGTTTGAACTCTGCTTCTGCACATCTGGAAAAGTCAGCTAGAGAGAAATTGCAAGGTAGATTTCAGCATACACCTGGAACTCTGCTTCTGTAAATCTGGAAAATGTCAGCTTGAGAGAAATTGATATGGTAGATTTCAGCATAATATTTGAAGTCTGCTTCTGCACATCTGGAAAATGTCAGCTAGAGAGAAGTTTATGTGGCAGATTTCAGCATAATGCTGGAACTCTGCTTCTGCACATCTAGAAAATGTAAGCTAGAGAGAAATTGATGTCGTAGATTTCAGCATAATCTTGGAACTCTGCTTCCACACATCTAGAAAATGTCAGCTAGAAAGAAAATGCAGAGGCAGATTTCAGCATAATCTTTGAACTCTGCTTCCGCACATCTGGAAAATGTCAGCTAGAGGGGAAATGCAGAGGCAGATTTCAGCATAATACTGGAACTCTGCTTGTGCACATCTGGAAAATGTAAACTAGAGAGAAATTGATGTGGTAGATTTCAGCATAATCTTTGAACTCTGCTTCTGCACATCTGGAAAATGTCAGCTGGGGAAAATTTATGTGGTATATTTCAACATAATCTTTGCTCTCTGCTTCTGAACATCTGGAAAATGTCAGCAAGAGTATAATTGCAAGGCAGATTTCAGCATAATCCTGGAACTCTGCTTCTGCACATCTGGAAAATGTAAGCTAGAAAATTGATGTGGTAGATTTCAGCATAATCTTTGAACTCTGCTTCCGCACATCTGGGAAATGTCAGCTAGAGGGAAAATGCAGAGGCAGATTAAAGCATAATCCTGGAACTCTGCTTCTGCACATCTGGAAAATGTAAGATAGAGAGAAATTGATATGGTAGATTTCAGCATAATCTTTGAACTCTGCTTCTGCAAATCTGGAAAATGTCAGCTAGAGAGAAAATGGAGAGGCAGATTTCAGCATAATCCTGGTACTCTGCTTCTGCACATCAGGAAAATGTCAGCTAGAGAGAAATTTATGTGGTAGATTTCAGCATAATATTTGAACTCTGCTTCTTCACATGTGGAAAATGTCAGCTAGAGGGAAAATGCAGAGGCAGATTTCAGCATAATCCTGGAACTCTGCTTCTGCACATCTAGAAAATGTCAGCTGGGGAAAATTTATGTGGTATATTTCAGCATAATCTTTGCTCTCTGCTTCTGAACATCTGAAAAACATCAGCTAGAGAGAAATTGATGTGGTAGATTTCAGCATAATCTTTGTACTCTGCTTCTGCATGTCTGGAAAATGTGAGCTACAGAGAAATTGATGTGGTAGATTTCACCATAATCTTTGAACTCAGCTTCTGCACATCTGGAAAATGTAAGATAGAGAGAAATTGATGTGGTAGATTTCAGCATAATCTTTGAACTCTGCTTCCGCACATCTGGAGAATGTCAGCTAGAGAGAAAATGCAGAGGCTGATTTTAGCATAATCCTGGAACTCTGCTTCAGCACATCTGAAAAATCTCAGCTAGAAAGAAATTGATGTAGATTTCAGCATAATCCTGGAACTCTGCTTCTGCACATCTGGAAAAGTCAGCTAGAGATAAATTGCAAGGCAGAGTTCAGCATAATCCTGGAACTCTGCTTGTGCACATCTGGAAAATGTAAACTAGAGAGAAATTGATGTGGTAGATTTTAGCATAATCTTTGAACTCTGCTTCTGCACATCTGGAAAATGTCAGCTGGGGAAAATTTATGTGGTATATTTCAGCATAATCTTTGCTCTCTGCTTCTGAACATCTGGAAAATGTCAGCTAGAGAATAATTGCAAGGCTGATTTCAGCATAATCGTGGAACTCTGCTTCTGCACATCTGGAAAATGTAAGCTAGAAAATTGATGTGGTAGATTTCAGCATAATCTTTGAACTCTGCTTCTGCACATCTGGAAAATGTCAGCAAGAGAGAAATTGATGTGTTAGATTTCAGCATAGTCTTTGAACTCTGCTTGTCCACATCTGGAAATTTTCACCTTGAGAAAAATTGCAAGGCAGATTTCAGCATAATCCTGGAACTCTGCTTCTGCACATCTGGAAAATGTAAGATAGAGAGAAATTGATGTGGTAGATTTCAGCATAATCTTTGAACTCTGCTTCTGCACATCTGGAGAATGTCAGCTAGAGAGAAAATGCAGAGTCTGATTTCAGCATAATCCTGGAACTCTGCTTCAGCACATCTGAAAAATGTCAGCTAGATAGGAATTTATGTGGTAGATTTCAGCATAATATTTGAACTCTGCTTCTTCACATCTAGAAAATGTCAGCTAGAGAGAAGTTTATGTGGCAGATTTCAGCATAATGCTGGAACTCTGCTTCAGCACATCTGAAAAACGTCAGCTAGAGGGAAATTGATGTGGTAGATTTCAGCATAATCTTTGTACTCTGCTTCTGCATGTCTGGAAAATGTCAGCTACAGAGAAATTGATGTGGTAGATTTCAGCATAATCTTTGTACTCTGCTTCTGCATATGTGGAAAACGTCAGCTAGAGAGAAATTGAGCTGGTAGATTTCAGCATAATCCTGGAACTCTGCTTCTGAGAATCTGGAAAATGTCAGCTAGAAAGAAATTGATGTAGATTTCAGCATAATCCTGGAAATCTGCTTCTGCACATCTGGAAAATGTCAGCAAGAGAGAAATTGATGTGTTAGATTTCAGCATAGTCTTTGAACTCTGCTTGTCCACATCTGGAAATTTTCACCTTGAGAAAAATTGCAAGGCAGATTTCAGCATAATCCTGGAACTCTGCTTCTGCACATCTGGAAAATGTAAGATAGAGAGAAATTGATGTGGTAGATTTCAGCATAATCTTTGAACTCTGCTTCTGCACATCTGGAGAATGTCAGCTAGAGAGAAAATGCAGAGGCTGATTTCAGCATAATCCTGGAACTCTGCTTCAGCACATCTGAAAAAGTCAGCTAGATAGGAATTTATGTGGTAGATTTCAGCATAATATTTGAACTCTGCTTCTTCACATCTAGAAAATGTCAGCTAGAGAGAAGTTTATGTGGCAGATTTCAGCATAATGCTGGAACTCTGCTTCAGCACATCTGAAAAACGTCAGCTAGAGAGAAATTGATGTGGTAGATTTCAGCATAATCTTTGTACTCTGCTTCTGCATGTCTGGAAAATGTCAGCTACAGAGAAATTGATGTGGTAGATTTCAGCATAATCTTTGTACTCTGCTTCTGCATATGTGGAAAACGTCAGCTAGAGAGAAATTGAGCTGGTAGATTTCAGCATAATCCTGGAACTCTGCTTCTGAGAATCTGGAAAATGTCAGCTAGAAAGAAATTGATGTAGATTTCAGCATAATCCTGGAAATCTGCTTCTGCACATCTGGAAAAGTCAGCTAGAGATAAATTGCAAGGCAGAGTTCAGCATAATCCTGGAACTCTGCTTCTGCACATCTGGAAAAGTCACCTAGAGAGAAATTGATGTAGTGGTTACAGCAAAACCCTGGCACTCTGCTTCTGCACATCTGGAAAAGTCAGCTAGAGAGAAATTGATGTGGTGGTTTTCAGCACAATCCTGGAACTCTGCTTCTGCACATCTGGAAAATGTCAGCTAGAGAGAAATTGATGTGGTGGTTTTCAGCACAATCCTGGAACTCTGCTTCTGCATGTCTGGAAAATGTCAGCTAGAGAGAAATTGATGTGGTAGATATCACCATAATCTTTGAACTCAGCCTCTGCACATCTGGAAAAGTCAGCTAGAGAGAAATTGCAAGGCAGATTTCAGCATACACCTGGAACTCTGCTTCTGAGAATCTGGAAAATGTCAGCTAGAAAGAAATTGATGTAGATTTCAGCATAATCCTGGAACTCTGCTTCTGCACATCTGGAAAAGTCAGCTAGAGATAAATTGATGTTGTAGATTTCAGCATAATCGTGGAACTCTGCTTCTGTACGTTTGGAAAATGTCAGCTAGAGAAAACTTGCAAGGCATATTTCAGCATAATCTTGGAACTCTGCTTCTTCACATCTGGAAAATGTCAGCTAGAGAGAAATTGATTAGGTAGATTTCAGCATAATCCTGGAACTCTGCCTCTGCACATCTAGAAAGTCAGCTAGAGAGAAATTGATGTCGTAGATTTCAGCATAATCTTGCAACTCTGCTTTTTCACATCTGGAAAATGTCAGCTAGAGGGAAAATGCAGACGCAGATTTCAGCATAATCCTGGAACTCTGCTTCTGCACATCAGGAAAATGTAAGCTAGAGAGAAATTGATGTCATAGATTTCAGCATAATCCTGGAACTCTGCTTCAGCACAACTGAAAAATGTCAGCTAGACAGGAATTTATGTGGTAGATTTCAGCATAATCTTTGAACTCTGCTTCTTCACATCTGGAAAATGTCAGCTAGAGGGAAAATGCAGAGGCAGATTTCAGCATAATCCTGGAACTCTGCTTCTGCACATCTAGAAAATGTCAGCTGGGGAAAGTTTATGTGGTATATTTCAGCATAATCTTTGAACTCTGCTTCTGCACATCTGGAAAGTGTCAGCTAGAGAATAATTGCAAGGCAGATTTCAGCATAATCTTTGAACTCTGCTTCTGCACATCTGGAAAATGTCAGCTAGAGGGAAATTGATGTCGTAGATTTCATCATAATCTTGGAACTCTGCTTCCACACATCTAGAAAATGTCAGCTAGAAAGAAAATGCAGAGGCAGATTTCAGCATAATCTTTGAACTCTGCTTCCGCACATCTGGAAAATGTCAGCTAGAGGGGAAATGCAGAGGCAGATTTCAGCATAATACTGGAACTCTGCTTCTGCACATCTGGAAAATGTAAACTAGAGAGAAATTGATGTGGTAGATTTCAGCATAATCTTTGAACTCTGCTTCCGCACATCTAGAAAATGTAAGCTAGAGAGAAATTGATGTCGTAGATTTCAGCATAATCTTGGAACTCTGCTTCCACACATCTAGAAAATGTCAGCTAGAAAGAAAATGCAGAGGCAGATTTCAGCATAATCTTTGAACTCTGCTTCTACACATCTGGAAAATGTCAGCTAGAGAGAAATTGATGTGGTAGATTTCAGCATAATCTTTGTACTCTGCTTCTGCATATGTGGAAAACGTCAGCTAGAGAGAAATTGAGCTGGTAGATTTCAGCATAATCCTGGAACTCTGCTTCTGAGAATCTGGAAAATGTCAGCTAGAAAGAAATTGATGTAGATTTCAGCATAATCCTGGAACTCTGCTTCTGCACATCTGGAAAAGGCAGCTAGAGATAAATTGCAAGGCAGAGTTCAGCATAATCCTGGAACTCTGCTTCTGCACATCTGGAAAAGTCACCTAGAGAGAAATTGATGTAGTGGTTACAGCAAAACCCTGGCACTCTGCTTCTGCACATCTGGAAAAGTCAGCTAGAGAGAAATTGATGTGGTGGTTTTCAGCACAATCCTGGAACTCTGCTTCTGCATGTCTGGAAAATGTCAGCTAGAGAGAAATTGATGTGGTAGATATCACCATAATCTTTGAACTCAGCCTCTGCACATCTGGAAAAGTCAGCTAGAGAGAAATTGCAAGGCAGATTTCAGCATACACCTGGAACTCTGCTTCTGAGAATCTGGAAAATGTCAGCTAGAAAGAAATTGATGTAGATTTCAGCATAATCCTGGAACTCTGCTTCTGCACATCTGGAAAAGTCAGCTAGAGATAAATTGATGTTGTAGATTTCAGCATAATCGTGGAACTCTGCTTCTGTACGTTTGGAAAATGTCAGCTAGAGAAAACTTGCAAGGCATATTTCAGCATAATCTTGGAACTCTGCTTCTTCACATCTGGAAAATGTCAGCTAGAGAGAAATTGATTAGGTAGATTTCAGCATAATCCTGGAACTCTGCCTCTGCACATCTAGAAAGTCAGCTAGAGAGAAATTGATGTCGTAGATTTCAGCATAATCTTGCAACTCTGCTTTTTCACATCTGGAAAATGTCAGCTAGAGGGAAAATGCAGACGCAGATTTCAGCATAATCCTGGAACTCTGCTTCTGCACATCAGGAAAATGTAAGCTAGAGAGAAATTGATGTCATAGATTTCAGCATAATCCTGGAACTCTGCTTCAGCACAACTGAAAAATGTCAGCTAGACAGGAATTTATGTGGTAGATTTCAGCATAATCTTTGAACTCTGCTTCTTCACATCTGGAAAATGTCAGCTAGAGGGAAAATGCAGAGGCAGATTTCAGCATAATCCTGGAACTCTGCTTCTGCACATCTAGAAAATGTCAGCTGGGGAAAGTTTATGTGGTATATTTCAGCATAATCTTTGAACTCTGCTTCTGCACATCTGGAAAGTGTCAGCTAGAGAATAATTGCAAGGCAGATTTCAGCATAATCTTTGAACTCTGCTTCTGCACATCTGGAAAATGTCAGCTAGAGGGAAATTGATGTCGTAGATTTCATCATAATCTTGGAACTCTGCTTCCACACATCTAGAAAATGTCAGCTAGAAAGAAAATGCAGAGGCAGATTTCAGCATAATCTTTGAACTCTGCTTCCGCACATCTGGAAAATGTCAGCTAGAGGGGAAATGCAGAGGCAGATTTCAGCATAATACTGGAACTCTGCTTCTGCACATCTGGAAAATGTAAACTAGAGAGAAATTGATGTGGTAGATTTCAGCATAATCTTTGAACTCTGCTTCCGCACATCTAGAAAATGTAAGCTAGAGAGAAATTGATGTCGTAGATTTCAGCATAATCTTGGAACTCTGCTTCCACACATCTAGAAAATGTCAGCTAGAAAGAAAATGCAGAGGCAGATTTCAGCATAATCTTTGAACTCTGCTTCCACACATCTGGAAAATGTCAGCTAGAGAGAAATTGATGTGGTAGATTTCAGCATAATCTTTGTACTCTGCTTCTGCATATGTGGAAAACGTCAGCTAGAGAGAAATTGAGCTGGTAGATTTCAGCATAATCCTGGAACTCTGCTTCTGAGAATCTGGAAAATGTCAGCTAGAAAGAAATTGATGTAGATTTCAGCATAATCCTGGAACTCTGCTTCTGCACATCTGGAAAAGGCAGCTAGAGATAAATTGCAAGGCAGAGTTCAGCATAATCCTGGAACTCTGCTTCTGCACATCTGGAAAAGTCACCTAGAGAGAAATTGATGTAGTGGTTACAGCAAAACCCTGGCACTCTGCTTCTGCACATCTGGAAAAGTCAGCTAGAGAGAAATTGATGTGGTGGTTTTCAGCACAATCCTGGAACTCTGCTTCTGCATGTCTGGAAAATGTCAGCTAGAGAGAAATTGATGTGGTAGATATCACCATAATCTTTGAACTCAGCCTCTGCACATCTGGAAAAGTCAGCTAGAGAGAAATTGCAAGGCAGATTTCAGCATACACCTGGAACTCTGCTTCTGAGAATCTGGAAAATGTCAGCTAGAAAGAAATTGATGTAGATTTCAGCATAATCCTGGAACTCTGCTTCTGCACATCTGGAAAAGTCAGCTAGAGATAAATTGATGTTGTAGATTTCAGCATAATCGTGGAACTCTGCTTCTGCACATCTGGAAAATGTCAGCTAGAGAAAACTTGCAAGGCATATTTCAGCATAATCTTGGAACTCTGCTTCTTCACATCTGGAAAATGTCAGCTAGAGAGAAATTGATTAGGTAGATTTCAGCATAATCCTGGAACTCTGCCTCTGCACATCTAGAAAGTCAGCTAGAGAGAAATTGATGTCGTAGATTTCAGCATAATCTTGCAACTCTGCTTTTTCACATCTGGAAAATGTCAGCTAGAGGGAAAATGCAGACGCAGATTTCAGCATAATCCTGGAACTCTGCTTCTGCACATCAGGAAAATGTAAGCTAGAGAGAAATTGATGTCGTAGATTTCAGCATAATCCTGGAACTCTGCTTCAGCACAACTGAAAAATGTCAGCTAGATAGGAATTTATGTGGTAGATTTCAGCATAATCTTTGAACTCTGCTTCTTCACATCTGGAAAATGTCAGCTAGAGGGAAAATGCAGAGGCAGATTTCAGCATAATCCTGGAACTCTGCTTCTGCACATCTAGAAAATGTCAGCTGGGGAAAATTTATGTGGTATATTTCAGCATAATCTTTGCTCTCTGCTTCTGAACATCTGGAAAATGTCAGCTAGAGAATAATTGCAAGGCAGATTTCAGCATAATCTTTGAACTCTGCTTCTGCACATCTGGAAAATGTCAGCTAGAGGGAAATTGATGTCGTAGATTTCAGCATAATCTTGCAACTCTGCTTCCACACATCTAGAAAATGTCAGCTACAGAGAAATTGATGTGGTAGATTTCAGCATAATCTTTGTACTCTGCTTCTGCATATGTGGAAAACGTCAGCTAGAGAGAAATTGAGCTGGTAGATTTCAGCATAATCCTGGAACTCTGCTTCTGAGAATCTGGAAAATGTCAGCTAGAAAGAAATTGATGTAGATTTCAGCATAATCCTGGAAATCTGCTTCTGCACATCTGGAAAAGTCAGCTAGAGATAAATTGCAAGGCAGAGTTCAGCATAATCCTGGAACTCTGCTTCTGCACATCTGGAAAAGTCACCTAGAGAGAAATTGATGTAGTGGTTACAGCAAAACCCTGGCACTCTGCTTCTGCACATCTGGAAAAGTCAGCTAGAGAGAAATTGATGTGGTGGTTTTCAGCACAATCCTGGAACTCTGCTTCTGCATGTCTGGAAAATGTCAGCTAGAGAGAAATTGATGTGGTAGATATCACCATAATCTTTGAACTCAGCCTCTGCACATCTGGAAAAGTCAGCTAGAGAGAAATTGCAAGGCAGATTTCAGCATACACCTGGAACTCTGCTTCTGAGAATCTGGAAAATGTCAGCTAGAAAGAAATTGATGTAGATTTCAGCATAATCCTGGAACTCTGCTTCTGCACATCTGGAAAAGTCAGCTAGAGATAAATTGATGTTGTAGATTTCAGCATAATCGTGGAACTCTGCTTCTGTACGTTTGGAAAATGTCAGCTAGAGAAAACTTGCAAGGCATATTTCAGCATAATCTTGGAACTCTGCTTCTTCACATCTGGAAAATGTCAGCTAGAGAGAAATTGATTAGGTAGATTTCAGCATAATCCTGGAACTCTGCCTCTGCACATCTAGAAAGTCAGCTAGAGAGAAATTGACGTCGTAGATTTCAGCATAATCTTGCAACTCTGCTTTTTCACATCTGGAAAATGTCAGCTAGAGGGAAAATGCAGACACAGATTTCAGCATAATCCTGGAACTCTGCTTCTGCACATCAGGAAAATGTAAGCTAGAGAGAAATTGATGTCGTAGATTTCAGCATAATCCTGGAACTCTGCTTCAGCACAACTGAAAAATGTCAGCTAGATAGGAATTTATGTGGTAGATTTCAGCATAATCTTTGAACTCTGCTTCTTCACATCTGGAAAATGTCAGCTAGAGGGAAAATGCAGAGGCAGATTTCAGCATAATCCTGGAACTCTGCTTCTGCACATCTAGAAAATGTCAGCTGGGGAAAATTTATGTGGTATATTTCAGCATAATCTTTGCTCTCTGCTTCTGAACATCTGGAAAATGTCAGCTAGAGAATAATTGCAAGGCAGATTTCAGCATAATCCTGGAACTCTGCTTCTGCACATTTGGAAAATGTAAGCTAGAAAATTGATGTGGTAGATTTCAGCATAATCTTTGAACTCTGCTTCTGCACATCTGGAAAATGTCAGCTAGAGGGAAAATGCAGAAGCAGATTTCAGCATAATCCTGGAACTCTGCTTCTGCACATCTGGAAAATGTAAGGTAGAGAGAAATTGATGTGGTAGATTTCAGCATAATCTTTGAACTCTGCTTCTGCACATCTGGAGAATGTCAGCTAGAGAGAAAATGCAGAGGCTGATTTCAGCATAATCCTGGAACTCTGCTTCAGCACATCTGAAAAATGTCAGCTAGATAGGAATTTATGTGGTAGATTTCAGCATAATATTTGAACTCTGCTTCTTCACATGTGGAAAATGTCAGCTAGAGAGAAGTTTATGTGGCAGATTTCAGCATAATGCTGGAACTCTGCTTCTGCACATCTAGAAAATGTAAGCTAGAGAGAAATTGATGTCGTAGCTTTCAGCATAATCTTGGAACTCTGCTTCCACACATCTAGAAAATGTCAGCTAGAAAGAAAATGCAGAGGCAGATTTCAGCATAATCTTTGAACTCTGCTTCCGCACATCTGGAAAAGTCAGCTAGAGAGAAATTGCAAGGCAGATTTCAGCATACACCTGGAACTCTGCTTCTGAGAATCTGGAAAATGTCAGCTAGAAAGAAATTGATGTAGATTTCAGCATAATCCTGGAACTCTGCTTCTGCACATCTGGAAAAGTCAGCTAGAGATAAATTGATGTTGTAGATTTCAGCATAATCGTGGAACTCTGCTTCTGTACGTTTGGAAAATGTCAGCTAGAGAAAACTTGCAAGGCATATTTCAGCATAATCTTGGAACTCTGCTTCTGCACATCTGGAAAATGTCAGCTAGAGAGAAATTGATTAGGTAGATTTCAGCATAATCCTGGAACTCTGCTTCTGCACATCTGGAAAATGTAATCTAGAAAATTGATGTGGTAGATTTCAGCATAATCTTTGAACTCTGCTTCCGCACATCTGGAAAATGTCAGCTAGAGGGAAAATGCAGAGGTAGATTTCAGCATAATCCTGGAACTCTGCTTCTGCACATCTGGAAAATGTCAGCAAGAGAGAAATTGATGTGGTAGATTTCAGCATAATCTTTGAACTCTGCTTCTGCACATCTGGAGAATGTCAGCTAGAGAGAAAATGCAGAGGCTGATTTCAGCATAATCCTGGAACTCTGCTTCAGCACATCTGAAAAATGTCAGCTAGATAGGAATTTATGTGGTAGATTTCAGCATAATATTTGAACTCTGCTTCTTCACATGTGGAAAATGTCAGCTAGAGAGAAGTTTATGTGGCAGATTTCAGCATAATGCTGGAACTCTGCTTCTGCACATCTAGAAAATGTAAGCTAGAGAGAAATTGATGTCGTAGCTTTCAGCATAATCTTGGAACTCTGCTTCCACACATCTAGAAAATGTCAGCTAGAAAGAAAATGCAGAGGCAGATTTCAGCATAATCTTTGAACTCTGCTTCCGCACATCTGGAAAAGTCAGCTAGAGAGAAATTGCAAGGCAGATTTCAGCATACACCTGGAACTCTGCTTCTGAGAATCTGGAAAATGTCAGCTAGAAAGAAATTGATGTAGATTTCAGCATAATCCTGGAACTCTGCTTCTGCACATCTGGAAAAGTCAGCTAGAGATAAATTGATGTTGTAGATTTCAGCATAATCGTGGAACTCTGCTTCTGTACGTTTGGAAAATGTCAGCTAGAGAAAACTTGCAAGGCATATTTGAGCATAATCTTGGAACTCTGCTTCTGCACATCTGGAAAATGTCAGCTAGAGAGAAATTGATTAGGTAGATTTCAGCATAATCCTGGAACTCTGCTTCTGCACATCTGGAAAATGTAATCTAGAAAATTGATGTGGTAGATTTCAGCATAATCTTTGAACTCTGCTTCCGCACATCTGGAAAATGTCAGCTAGAGGGAAAATGCAGAGGTAGATTTCAGCATAATCCTGGAACTCTGCTTCTGCACATCTGGAAAATGTCAGCAAGAGAGAAATTGATGTGTTAGATTTCAGCATAGTCTTTGAACTCTGCTTGTCCACATCTGGAAATTTTCACCTTGAGAAAAATTGCAAGGCAGATTTCAGCATAATCCTGGAACTCTGCTTCTGCACATCTGGAAAATGTAAGATAGAGAGAAATTGATGTGGTAGATTTCAGCATAATCTTTGAACTCTGCTTCTGCACATCTGGAGAATGTCAGCTAGAGAGAAAATGCAGAGGCTGATTTCAGCATAATCCTGGAACTCTGCTTCAGCACATCTGAAAAATGTCAGCTAGATAGGAATTTATGTGGTAGATTTCAGCATAATATTTGAACTCTGCTTCTTCACATCTAGAAAATGTCAGCTAGAGAGAAGTTTATGTGGCAGATTTCAGCATAATGCTGGAACTCTGCTTCAGCACATCTGAAAAACGTCAGCTAGAGAGAAATTGATGTGGTAGATTTCAGCATAATCTTTGTACTCTGCTTCTGCATGTCTGGAAAATGTCAGCTACAGAGAAATTGATGTGGTAGATTTCAGCATAATCTTTGTACTCTGCTTCTGCATATGTGGAAAACGTCAGCTAGAGAGAAATTGAGCTGGTAGATTTCAGCATAATCCTGGAACTCTGCTTCTGAGAATCTGGAAAATGTCAGCTAGAAAGAAATTGATGTAGATTTCAGCATAATCCTGGAAATCTGCTTCTGCACATCTGGAAAAGTCAGCTAGAGATAAATTGCAAGGCAGAGTTCAGCATAATCCTGGAACTCTGCTTCTGCACATCTGGAAAAGTCACCTAGAGAGAAATTGATGTAGTGGTTACAGCAAAACCCTGGCACTCTGCTTCTGCACATCTGGAAAAGTCAGCTAGAGAGAAATTGATGTGGTGGTTTTCAGCACAATCCTGGAACTCTGCTTCTGCATGTCTGGAAAATGTCAGCTAGAGAGAAATTGATGTGGTAGATATCACCATAATCTTTGAACTCAGCCTCTGCACATCTGGAAAAGTCAGCTAGAGAGAAATTGCAAGGCAGATTTCAGCATACACCTGGAACTCTGCTTCTGAGAATCTGGAAAATGTCAGCTAGAAAGAAATTGATGTAGATTTCAGCATAATCCTGGAACTCTGCTTCTGCACATCTGGAAAAGTCAGCTAGAGATTAATTGATGTTGTAGATTTCAGCATAATCGTGGAACTCTGCTTCTGTACGTTTGGAAAATGTCAGCTAGAGAAAACTTGCAAGGCATATTTCAGCATAATCTTGGAACTCTGCTTCTTCACATCTGGAAAATGTCAGCTAGAGAGAAATTGATTAGGTAGATTTCAGCATAATCCTGGAACTCTGCCTCTGCACATCTAGAAAGTCAGCTAGAGAGAAATTGATGTCGTAGATTTCAGCATAATCTTGCAACTCTGCTTTTTCACATCTGGAAAATGTCAGCTAGAGGGAAAATGCAGACGCAGATTTCAGCATAATCCTGGAACTCTGCTTCTGCACATCAGGAAAATGTAAGCTAGAGAGAAATTGATGTCATAGATTTCAGCATAATCCTGGAACTCTGCTTCAGCACAACTGAAAAATGTCAGCTAGATAGGAATTTATGTGGTAGATTTCAGCATAATCTTTGAACTCTGCTTCTTCACATCTGGAAAATGTCAGCTAGAGGGAAAATGCAGAGGCAGATTTCAGCATAATCCTGGAACTCTGCTTCTGCACATCTAGAAAATGTCAGCTGGGGAAAATTTATGTGGTATATTTCAGCATAATCTTTGAACTCTGCTTCTGCACATCTGGAAAGTGTCAGCTAGAGAATAATTGCAAGGCAGATTTCAGCATAATCTTTGAACTCTGCTTCTGCACATCTGGAAAATGTCAGCTAGAGGGAAATTGATGTCGTAGATTTCATCATAATCTTGGAACTCTGCTTCCACACATCTAGAAAATGTCAGCTAGAAAGAAAATGCAGAGGCAGATTTCAGCATAATCTTTGAACTCTGCTTCCGCACATCTGGAAAATGTCAGCTAGAGGGGAAATGCAGAGGCAGATTTCAGCATAATACTGGAACTCTGCTTCTGCACATCTGGAAAATGTAAACTAGAGAGAAATTGATGTGGTAGATTTCAGCATAATCTTTGAACTCTGCTTCCGCACATCTAGAAAATGTAAGCTAGAGAGAAATTGATGTCGTAGATTTCAGCATAATCTTGGAACTCTGCTTCCACACATCTAGAAAATGTCAGCTAGAAAGAAAATGCAGAGGCAGATTTCAGCATAATCTTTGAACTCTGCTTCCACACATCTGGAAAATGTCAGCTAGAGAGAAATTGATGTGGTAGATTTCAGCATAATCTTTGTACTCTGCTTCTGCATATGTGGAAAACGTCAGCTAGAGAGAAATTGAGCTGGTAGATTTCAGCATAATCCTGGAACTCTGCTTCTGAGAATCTGGAAAATGTCAGCTAGAAAGAAATTGATGTAGATTTCAGCATAATCCTGGAACTCTGCTTCTGCACATCTGGAAAAGGCAGCTAGAGATAAATTGCAAGGCAGAGTTCAGCATAATCCTGGAACTCTGCTTCTGCACATCTGGAAAAGTCACCTAGAGAGAAATTGATGTAGTGGTTACAGCAAAACCCTGGCACTCTGCTTCTGCACATCTGGAAAAGTCAGCTAGAGAGAAATTGATGTGGTGGTTTTCAGCACAATCCTGGAACTCTGCTTCTGCATGTCTGGAAAATGACAGCTAGAGAGAAATTGATGTGGTAGATATCACCATAATCTTTGAACTCAGCCTCTGCACATCTGGAAAAGTCAGCTAGAGAGAAATTGCAAGGCAGATTTCAGCATACACCTGGAACTCTGCTTCTGAGAATCTGGAAAATGTCAGCTAGAAAGAAATTGATGTAGATTTCAGCATAATCCTGGAACTCTGCTTCTGCACATCTGGAAAAGTCAGCTAGAGATAAATTGATGTTGTAGATTTCAGCATAATCGTGGAACTCTGCTTCTGCACATCTGGAAAATGTCAGCTAGAGAAAACTTGCAAGGCATATTTCAGCATAATCTTGGAACTCTGCTTCTTCACATCTGGAAAATGTCAGCTAGAGAGAAATTGATTAGGTAGATTTCAGCATAATCCTGGAACTCTGCCTCTGCACATCTAGAAAGTCAGCTAGAGAGAAATTGATGTCGTAGATTTGAGCATAATCTTGCAACTCTGCTTTTTCACATCTGGAAAATGTCAGCTAGAGGGAAAATGCAGACGCAGATTTCAGCATAATCCTGGAACTCTGCTTCTGCACATCAGGAAAATGTAAGCTAGAGAGAAATTGATGTCGTAGATTTCAGCATAATCCTGGAACTCTGCTTCAGCACAACTGAAAAATGTCAGCTAGATAGGAATTTATGTGGTAGATTTCAGCATAATCTTTGAACTCTGCTTCTTCACATCTGGAAAATGTCAGCTAGAGGGAAAATGCAGAGGCAGATTTCAGCATAATCCTGGAACTCTGCTTCTGCACATCTAGAAAATGTCAGCTGGGGAAAATTTATGTGGTATATTTCAGCATAATCTTTGCTCTCTGCTTCTGAACATCTGGAAAATGTCAGCTAGAGAATAATTGCAAGGCAGATTTCAGCATAATCTTTGAACTCTGCTTCTGCACATCTGGAAAATGTCAGCTAGAGGGAAATTGATGTCGTAGATTTCAGCATAATCTTGCAACTCTGCTTCCACACATCTAGAAAATGTCAGCTAGAAAGAAAATGCAGAGGCAGATTTCAGCATAATCTTTGAACTCTGCTTCCGCACATCTGGAAAATGTCAGCTAGAGGGGAAATGCAGAGGCAGATTTCAGCATAATACTGGAACTCTGCTTCTGCACATCTGGAAAATGTAAACTAGAGAGAAATTGATGTGGTAGATTTCAGCATAATCTTTGTACTCTGCTTCTGCATATGTGGAAAACGTCAGCTAGAGAGAAATTGAGCTGGTAGATTTCAGCATAATCCTGGAACTCTGCTTCTGAGAATCTGGAAAATGTCAGCTAGAAAGAAATTGATGTAGATTTCAGCATAATCCTGGAACTCAGCTTCTGCACATCTGGAAAAGTCAGCTAGAGATAAATTGATGTTGTAGATTTCAGCATAATCGTGGAACTCTGCTTCTGTACGTTTGGAAAATGTCAGCTAGAGAAAACTGGCAAGGCATATTTCAGCATAATCCTGGAACTCTGCTTCTGCACATCTGGAAAATGTCAGCAAGAGAGAAATTGATGTGTTAGATTTCAGCATAGTGTTTGAACTCTGCTTGTCCACAACTGGAAATTTTCACCTTGAGAAAAATTGCCAGGCAGATTTCAGCATAATCCTGGAACTCTGCTTCTGCACATCTGGAAAAGTCACCTAGAGAGAAATTGATGTAGTGGTTACAGCAAAACCCTGGCACTCTGCTTCTGCACATCTGGAAAAGTCAGCTAGAGAGAAATTGATGTGGTGGTTTTCAGCATAATCCTGGAACTCTGCTTCTGCACATCTGGAAAATGTCAGCTAGAGGGAAAATGCAGAGGCAGATTTCAGCATAATCCTGGAACTCTGCTGCTGCACATCTAGAAAATGTCAGCTGGGGAAAATTTATGTGGTATATTTCAGCATAATCTTTGGTCTCTGCTTCTGAACATCTGGAAAATGTCATCTAGAGAATAATTGCAAGGCAGATTTCAGCATAATCCTGGAACTCTGCTTCTGCACATCTGGAAAATGTAAGCTAGAAAATTGATGTGGTAGATTTCAGCATAATCTTTGAACTCTGCTTCTGCACATCTGGAAAATGTCAGCTAGAGGGAAAATGCAGAGGCAGATTTCAGCATAATCCTGGAACTCTGCTTCTGCACATCTGGAAAATGTCAGCAAGAGAGAAATTGATGTGGTAGATTTCAGCATAGTCTTTGAACTCTGCTTGTCCACATCTGGAAATTTTCACCTTGAGAAAAATTGCAAGGCAGATTTCAGCATAATCCTGGAACTCTGCTTCTGAGAATCTGGAAAATGTCAGCTAGAAAGAAATTGATGTAGATTTCAGCATAATCCTGGAACTCAGCTTCTGCACATCTGGAAAAGTCAGCTAGAGATAAATTGATGTTGTAGATTTCAGCATAATCGTGGAACTCTGCTTCTGTACGTTTGGAAAATGTCAGCTAGAGAAAACTTGCAAGGCATATTTCAGCATAATCCTGGAACTCTGCTTCTGCACATCTGGAAAATGTCAGCAAGAGAGAAATTGATGTGTTAGATTTCAGCATAGTCTTTGAACTCTGCTTGTCCACAACTGGAAATTTTCACCTTGAGAAAAATTGCCAGGCAGATTTCAGCATAATCCTGGAACTCTGCTTCTGCACATCTGGAAAATGTCTGCTAGAGGGAAAATGCAGAGGCAGATTTCAGCATAATCCTGGAACTCTGCTTCTGCACATCTGGAAAATGTAAGATAGAGAGAAATTGATGTGGTAGATTTCAGCATAATCTTTGAACTCTGCTTCTTCACATCTGGAAAAGTCAGCTAGAGAGAAATTGCAAGGCACATTTCAGCATAATCCTGGAACTCTGCTTCTGCACATCTGGCAAATGTCAGCTAGAGGGAAAATGCAGAGGCAGATTTCAGCATAATCCTGGAACTCTGCTTCTTCACATCTGGAAAATTTCACTTGGAGACAAAATGCAAGGCAGATTTCAGCATAATCCTTAAACTCTGCTTCTCCACATCTGGAAAATGTCAGCTAGAGAGAAAATGCAGAGGCTGATTTCAGCATAATCCTGGAACTCTGCTTCTGCACATCTGGCAAATGTTAGCTAGAGAGAAATTGATGTGGTAGATTTCAGCATAATGTTTGAACTCTGCTTCTGCACATCTGGAAAAGTCAGCTAGAGAGAAATTGCAAGGTAGATTTCAGCATACACCTGGAACTCTGCTTCTGTAAATCTGGAAAATGTCAGCTTGAGAGAAATTGATATGGTAGATTTCAGCATAATATTTGAAGTCTGCTTCTGCACATCTGGAAAATGTCAGCTAGAGAGAAGTTTATGTGGCAGATTTCAGCATAATGCTGGAACTCTGCTTCTGCACATCTAGAAAATGTAAGCTAGAGAGAAATTGATGTCGTAGATTTCAGCATAATCTTGGAACTCTGCTTCCACACATCTAGAAAATGTCAGCTAGAAAGAAAATGCAGAGGCAGATTTCAGCATAATCTTTGAACTCTGCTTCCGCACATCTGGAAAATGTCAGCTAGAGGGGAAATGCAGAGGCAGATTTCAGCATAATACTGGAACTCTGCTTGTGCACATCTGGAAAATGTAAACTAGAGAGAAATTGATGTGGTAGATTTCAGCATAATCTTTGAACTCTGCTTCTGCACATCTGGAAAATGTCAACTGGGGAAAATTTATGTGGTAGATTTCAGCATAATCTTTGAACTCTGCTTCTGCACATCAGGAAAATGTCAGCTAGAGAGAAATTTATGTGGTAGATTTCAGCATAATATTTGAACTCTGCTTCTTCACATGTGGAAAATGTCAGCTAGAGGGAAAATGCAGAGGCAGATTTCAGCATAATCCTGGAACTCTGCTTCTGCACATCTAGAAAATGTCAGCTGGGGAAAATTTATGTGGTATATTTCAGCATAATCTTTGCTCTCTGCTTCTGAACATCTGAAAAACATCAGCTAGAGAGAAATTGATGTGGTAGATTTCAGCATAATCTTTGTACTCTGCTTCTGCATGTCTGGAAAATGTGAGCTACAGAGAAATTGATGTGGTAGATTTCACCATAATCTTTGAACTCAGCTTCTGCACATCTGGAAAATGTAAGATAGAGAGAAATTGATGTGGTAGATTTCAGCATAATCTTTGAACTCTGCTTCTGCACATCTGGAGAATGTCAGCTAGAGAGAAAATGCAGAGGCTGATTTTAGCATAATCCTGGAACTCTGCTTCAGCACATCTGAAAAATCTCAGCTAGAAAGAAATTGATGTAGATTTCAGCATAATCCTGGAACTCTGCTTCTGCACATCTGGAAAAGTCAGCTAGAGATAAATTGCAAGGCAGAGTTCAGCATAATCCTGGAACTCTGCTTGTGCACATCTGGAAAATGTAAACTAGAGAGAAATTGATGTGGTAGATTTTAGCATAATCTTTGAACTCTGCTTCTGCACATCTGGAAAATGTCAGCTGGGGAAAATTTATGTGGTATATTTCAGCATAATCTTTGCTCTCTGCTTCTGAACATCTGGAAAATGTCAGCTAGAGAATAATTGCAAGGCTGATTTCAGCATAATCGTGGAACTCTGCTTCTGCACATCTGGAAAATGTAAGCTAGAAAATTGATGTGGTAGATTTCAGCATAATCTTTGAACTCTGCTTCCGCACATCTGGAAAATGTCAGCTAGAGGGAAAATGCAGAGGTAGATTTCAGCATAATCCTGGAACTCTGCTTCTGCACATCTGGAAAATGTCAGCAAGAGAGAAATTGATGTGTTAGATTTCAGCATAGTCTTTGAACTCTGCTTGTCCACATCTGGAAATTTTCACCTTGAGAAAAATTGCAAGGCAGATTTCAGCATAATCCTGGAACTCTGCTTCTGCACATCTGGAAAATGTAAGATAGAGAGAAATTGATGTGGTAGATTTCAGCATAATCTTTGAACTCTGCTTCAGCACATCTGGAGAATGTCAGCTAGAGAGAAAATGCAGAGGCTGATTTCAGCATAATCCTGGAACTCTGCTTCAGCACATCTGAAAAATGTCAGCTAGATAGGAATTTATGTGGTAGATTTCAGCATAATCTTTGAACTCTGCTTCTTCACATCTAGAAAATGTCAGCTAGAGAGAAGTTTATGTGGCAGATTTCAGCATAATGCTGGAACTCTGCTTCAGCACATCTGAAAAACGTCAGCTAGAGAGAAATTGATGTGGTAGATTTCAGCATAATCTTTGTACTCTGCTTCTGCATGTCTGGAAAATGTCAGCTACAGAGAAATTGATGTGGTAGATTTCAGCATAATCTTTGTACTCTGCTTCTGCATATGTGGAAAACGTCAGCTAGAGAGAAATTGAGCTGGTAGATTTCAGCATAATCCTGGAACTCTGCTTCTGAGAATCTGGAAAATGTCAGCTAGAAAGAAATTGATGTAGATTTCAGCATAATCCTGGAAATCTGCTTCTGCACATCTGGAAAAGTCAGCTAGAGATAAATTGCAAGGCAGAGTTCAGCATAATCCTGGAACTCTGCTTCTGCACATCTGGAAAAGTCACCTAGAGAGAAATTGATGTAGTGGTTACAGCAAAACCCTGGCACTCTGCTTCTGCACATCTGGAAAAGTCAGCTAGAGAGAAATTGATGTGGTGGTTTTCAGCACAATCCTGGAACTCTGCTTCTGCATGTCTGGAAAATGTCAGCTAGAGAGAAATTGATGTGGTAGATATCACCATAATCTTTGAACTCAGCCTCTGCACATCTGGAAAAGTCAGCTAGAGAGAAATTGCAAGGCAGATTTCAGCATACACCTGGAACTCTGCTTCTGAGAATCTGGAAAATGTCAGCTAGAAAGAAATTGATGTAGATTTCAGCATAATCCTGGAACTCTGCTTCTGCACATCTGGAAAAGTCAGCTAGAGATAAATTGATGTTGTAGATTTCAGCATAATCGTGGAACTCTGCTTCTGTACGTTTGGAAAATGTCAGCTAGAGAAAACTTGCAAGGCATATTTCAGCATAATCTTGGAACTCTGCTTCTTCACATCTGGAAAATGTCAGCTAGAGAGAAATTGATTAGGTAGATTTCAGCATAATCCTGGAACTCTGCCTCTGCACATCTAGAAAGTCAGCTAGAGAGAAATTGATGTCGTAGATTTCAGCATAATCTTGCAACTCTGCTTTTTCACATCTGGAAAATGTCAGCTAGAGGGAAAATGCAGACGCAGATTTCAGCATAATCCTGGAACTCTGCTTCTGCACATCAGGAAAATGTAAGCTAGAGAGAAATTGATGTCGTAGATTTCAGCATAATCCTGGAACTCTGCTTCAGCACAACTGAAAAATGTCAGCTAGATAGGAATTTATGTGGTAGATTTCAGCATAATCTTTGAACTCTGCTTCTTCACATCTGGAAAATGTCAGCTAGAGGGAAAATGCAGAGGCAGATTTCAGCATAATCCTGGAACTCTGCTTCTGCACATCTAGAAAATGTCAGCTGGGGAAAATTTATGTGGTATATTTCAGCATAATCTTTGCTCTCTGCTTCTGAACATCTGGAAAACGTCAGCTAGAGAATAATTGCAAGGCAGATTTCAGCATAATCCTGGAACTCTGCTTCTGCACATCTGGAAAATGTAAGCTAGAAAATTGATGTGGTAGATTTCAGCATAATCTTTGAACTCTGCTTCTGCACATCTGGAAAATGTCAGCTAGAGGGAAAATGCAGAAGCAGATTTCAGCATAATCCTGGAACTCTGCTTCTGCACATCTGAAAAATGTCAGCTAGATAGGAATTTATGTGGTAGATTTCAGCATAATATTTGAACTCTGCTTCTTCACATGTGGAAAATGTCAGCTAGAGAGAAGTTTATGTGGCAGATTTCAGCATAATGCTGGAACTCTGCTTCTGCACATCTAGAAAATGTAAGCTAGAGAGAAATTGATGTCGTAGATTTCAGCATAATCTTGGAACTCTGCTTCCACACATCTAGAAAATGTCAGCTAGAAAGAAAATGCAGAGGCAGATTTCAGCATAATCTTTGAACTCTGCTTCCGCACATCTGGAAAATGTCAGCTAGAGGGGAAATGCAGAGGCAGATTTCAGCATAATACTGGAACTCTGCTTCTGCACATCTGGAAAATGTAAACTAGAGAGAAATTGATGTGGTAGATTTCAGCATAATCTTTGAACTCTGCTTCCGCACATCTAGAAAATGTAAGCTAGAGAGAAATTGATGTCGTAGATTTCAGCATAATCTTGGAACTCTGCTTCCACACATCTAGAAAATGTCAGCTAGAAAGAAAATGCAGAGGCAGATTTCAGCATAATCTTTGAACTCTGCTTCCACACATCTGGAAAATGTCAGCTAGAGAGAAATTGATGTGGTAGATTTCAGCATAATCTTTGTACTCTGCTTCTGCATATGTGGAAAACGTCAGCTAGAGAGAAATTGAGCTGGTAGATTTCAGCATAATCCTGGAACTCTGCTTCTGAGAATCTGGAAAATGTCAGCTAGAAAGAAATTGATGTAGATTTCAGCATAATCCTGGAACTCTGCTTCTGCACATCTGGAAAAGGCAGCTAGAGATAAATTGCAAGGCAGAGTTCAGCATAATCCTGGAACTCTGCTTCTGCACATCTGGAAAAGTCACCTAGAGAGAAATTGATGTAGTGGTTACAGCAAAACCCTGGCACTCTGCTTCTGCACATCTGGAAAAGTCAGCTAGAGAGAAATTGATGTGGTGGTTTTCAGCACAATCCTGGAACTCTGCTTCTGCACATCTGGAAAATGTCAGCTAGAGGGGAAATGCAGAGGCAGATTTCAGCATAATCCTGGAACTCTGCTTCTGCACATCTGGAAAATGTAAGATAGAGAGAAATTGATGTGGTAGATTTCAGCATAATCTTTGAACTCTGCTTCTGCACATCTGGAGAATGTCAGCTAGAGAGAAAATGCAGAGGCTGATTTTAGCATAATCCTGGAACTCTGCTTCAGCACATCTGAAAAATCTCAGCTAGATAGGAATTTATGTGGTAGATTTCAGCATAATATTTGAACTCTGCTTCTTCACATCTGGAAAATGTCAGCTAGAGAGAAGTTTATGTGGCAGATTTCAGCATAATGCTGGAACTCTGCTTCTGCACATCTAGAAAATATAAGCTACAGAGAAATTGATGTCGTAGATTTCAGCATAATCTTGGAACTCTGCTTCCACACATCTAGAAAATGTCAGCTAGAAAGATAATGCAGAGGCAGATTTCAGCATAATCTTTGAACTCTGCTTCCGCACATCTGGAAAATGTCAGCTAGAGAGAAATTGATGTGGTAGATTTCAGCATAATCCTGGAACTCTGCTTCTGAGAATCTGGAAAATGTCAGCTAGAAAGAAATTGATGTAGATTTCAGCATAATCCTGGAACTCTTCTTTTGCACATCTGGAAAAGTCAGCTAGAGATAAATTGCAAGGCAGAGTTCAGCATAATCCTGGAACTCTGCTTGTGCACATCTGGAAAATGTAAACTAGAGAGAAATTGATGTGGTAGATTTCAGCATAATCTTTGAACTCTGCTTCTGCACATCTGGAAAATGTCAGCTGGGGAAAATTTATGTGGTATATTTCAGCATAATCTTTGCTCTCTGCTTCTGAACATCTGGAAAATGTCAGCTAGAGAATAATTGCAAGGCTGATTTCAGCATAATCGTGGAACTCTGCTTCTGCACATCTGGAAAATGTAAGCTAGAAAATTGATGTGGTAGATTTCAGCATAATATTTGAACTCTGCTTCCGCACATCTGGAAAATGTCAGCTAGAGGGAAAATGCAGAGGCAGATTTCAGCATAATCCTAGAACTCTGCTTCTGCACATCTGGAAAAGTCAGCTAGAGATAAATTGCAAGGCAGAGTTCAGCATAATCCTGGAACTCTGCTTCTGCACATCTGGAAAAGTCACCTAGAGAGAAATTGATGTAGTGGTTACAGCACAATCCTGGAACTCTGCTTCTGCATGTCTGGAAAATGTCAGCTAGAGAGAAATTGATGTGGTAGATATCACCATAATCTTTGAACTCAGCTTCTGCACATCTGGAAAAGTCAGCTAGAGAGAAATTGCAAGGCAGATTTCAGCATACACCTGGAACTCTGCTTCTGAGAATCTGGACAATGTCAGCTAGAAAGAAATTGATGTAGATTTCAGCATAATCCTGGAACTCTGCTTCTGCACATCTGGAAAAGTCAGCTAGAGATAAATTGATGTTGTAGATTTCAGCATAATTGTGGAACTCTGCTTCTGTACGTTTGGAAAATGTCAGCTAGAGAAAACTTGCAAGGCATATTTCAGCATAATCTTGGAACTCTGCTTCTTCACATCTGGAAAATATCAGCTAGAGAGAAATTGATTAGGTAGATTTCAGCATAATCCTGGAACTCTGCCTCTGCACATCTGGAAAGTCAGCTAGAGAGAAATTGATGTCGTAGATTTCAGCATAATCTTGCAACTCTGCTTTTTCACATCTGGAAAATGTCAGCTAGAGGGAAAATGCAGATGCAGATTTCAGCATAATCCTGGAACTCTGCTTCTGCACATCTGGAAAATGTCAGCTAGAGAGAAATTGATGTCGTAGATTTCAGCATAATCTTGGAACTCTGCTTCTGCACAACTGAAAAATGTCAGCTAGATAGGAATTTATGTGGTAGATTTCAGCATAATCTTTGAACTCTGCTTCTTCACATCTGGAAAATGTCAGCTAGAGGGAAAATGCAGAGGCAGATTTCAGCATAATCCTGGAACTCTGCTTCTGCACATCTAGAAAATGTAAACTAGAGAGAAATTGATGTGGTAGATTTCAGCATAATCTTTGAACTCTGCTTCTGCACATCTGGAAAATGTCAGCTAGAGAATAATTGCAAGGCTGATTTCAGCATAATCGTGGAACTCTGCTTCTGCACATCTGGAAAATGTAGGCTAGAAAATTGATGTGGTAGATTTCAGCATAATATTTGAACTCTACCTCCGCAAATCTGGAAAATGTCAGCTAGAGGGAAAATGCAGAGGCAGATTTCAGCATAATCCTGGAACTCTGCTTCAGCACATCTGAAAAATGTCAGCTAGATAGGAATTTATGTGGTAGATTTCACCATAATATTTGAACTCAGCTTCTGCACATCTGGAAAAGTCAGCTAGAGATAAATTGCAAGGCAGAGTTCAGCATAATCCTGGAACTCTGCTTCTGCACATCTGGAAAAGTCACCTAGAGAGAAATTAATGTAGTGGTTACAGCAAAACCCTGGCACTCTGCTTCTGCACATCTGGAAAAGTCAGCTAGAGAGAAATTGATGTGGTGGTTTTCAGCACAATCCTGGAACTCTGCTTCTGCATGTCTGGAAAATGTCAGCTAGAGAGAAATTGATGTGGTAGATATCACCATAATCTTTGAACTCAGCTTCTGCACATCTGGAAAAGTCAGCTAGAGAGAAATTGCAAGGCAGATTTCAGCATACACCTGGAACTCTGCTTCTGAGAATCTGGAAAATGTCAGCTAGAAAGAAATTGATGTAGATTTCAGCATAATTCTGGAACTCTGCTTCTGCACATCTGGAAAAGTCAGCTAGAGATAAATTGATGTTGTAGATTTCAGCATAATCGTGGAACTCTGCTTCTGTACGTTTGGAAAATGTCAGCTAGAGAAAACTTGCAAGGCATATTTCAGCATAATCTTGGAACTCTGCTTCTTCACATCTGGAAAATGTCAGCTAGAGAGAAATTGATTAGGTAGATTTCAGCATAATCCTGGAACTCTGCCTCTGCACATCTGGAAAGTCAGCTAGAGAGAAATTGATATCGTAGATTTCAGCATAATCTTGCAACTCTGCTTTTTCACATCTGGAAAATGTCAGCTAGAGGGAAAATGGAGATGCAGATTTCAGCATAATCCTGGAACTCTGCTTCTGCACATCTGGAAAATGTAAGATAGAGAGAAATTGATGTGGTAGATTTCAGCATAATCTTTGAACTCTGCTTCTGCACATCTGGAGAATGACAGCTAGAGAGAAAATGCAGAGGCTGATTTCAGCATAATCCTGGAACTCTGCTTCAGCACATCTGAAAAATGTCAGCTAGATAGGAATTTATGTGGTAGATTTCAGCATAATATTTGAACTCTGCTTCTTCACATCTGGAAAATGTCAGCTAGAAAGAAGTTTATGTGGCAGATTTCAGCATAATGCTGGAACTCTGCTTCTGCACATCTAGAAAATGTAAGCTAGAGAGAAATTGATGTGGTAGATTTCAGAATAATCTTTGACCTCTGCTTCTGCACATCTAGAAAATGTCAGCTAGAAAGAAAATGCAGAGGCAGATTTCAGCATAATCTTTGAATTCTGCTTCCGCACATCTGGAAAATGTCAGCTAGAGGGGAAATGCAGAGGCAGATTTCAGCATAATACTGGAACTCTGCTTGTGCACATCTGGAAAATGTAAACTAGAGAGAAATTGATGTGGTAGATTTCAGCATAATCCTGGAACTCTGCTTCTGCACATCTGGAAAATGTCAGCTAGAAAATTGATGTGGTAGATTTCAGCATAATCTTTGAACTCTGCTTCTGCACATCTGGGAAATGTCAGCTAGAGGGAAAATGCAGAGGCAGATTAAAGCATAATCCTGGAACTCTGCTTCTGCACATCTGGAAAATGTAAGATAGAGAGAAATTAATGTGGTAGATTTCAGCATAATCTTTGAACTCTGCTTCTGCAAATCTGGAAAATGTCAGCTAGAGAGAAAATGGAGAGGCAGATTTCAGCATAATCCTGGTACTCTGCTTCTGCACATCAGGAAAATGTCAGCTAGAGAGAAATTTATGTGGTAGATTTCAGCATAATATTTGAACTCTGCTTCTTCACATGTGGAAAATGTCAGCTAGAGGGAAAATGCAGAGGCAGATTTGAGCATAATCCTGGAACTCTGCTTCTGCACATCTAGAAAATGTCAGCTGGGGAAAATTTATGTGGTATATTTCAGCATAATCTTTGCTCTCTGCTTCTGAACATCTGAAAAACATCAGCTAGAGAGAAATTGATGTGGTAGATTTCAGCATAATCTTTGTACTCTGCTTCTGCATGTCTGGAAAATGTGAGCTACAGAGAAATTGATGTGGTAGATTTCACCATAATCTTTGAACTCAGCTTCTGCACATCTGGAAAATGTAAGATAGAGAGAAATTGATGTGGTAGATTTCAGCATAATCTTTGAACTCTGCTTCTGCACATCTGGAGAATGTCAGCTAGAGAGAAAATGCAGAGGCTGATTTTAGCATAATCCTGGAACTCTGCTTCAGCACATCTGAAAAATCTCAGCTAGAAAGAAATTGATGTAGATTTCAGCATAATCCTGGAACTCTGCTTCTGCACATCTGGAAAAGTCAGCTAGAGATAAATTGCAAGGCAGAGTTCAGCATAATCCTGGAACTCTGCTTGTGCACATCTGGAAAATGTAAACTAGAGAGAAATTGATGTGGTAGAATTCAGCATAATCTTTGAACTCTGCTTCTGCACATCTGGAAAATGTCAGCTGGGGAAAATTTATGTGGTATATTTCAGCATAATCTTTGCTCTCTGCTTCTGAACATCTGGAAAATGTCAGCTAGAGAATAATTGCAAGGCTGATTTCAGCATAATCGTGGAACTCTGCTTCTGCACATCTGGAAAATGTAAGCTAGAAAATTGATGTGGTAGATTTCAGCATAATCTTTGAACTCTGCTTCCGCACATCTGGAAAATGTCAGCTAGAGGGAAAATGCAGAGGCAGATTTCAGCATAATCCTGGAACTCTGCTTCTGCACATCTGGAAAATGTCAGCAAGAGAGAAATTGATGTGTTAGATTTCAGCATAGTCTTTGAACTCTGCTTGTCCACATCTGGAAATTTTCACCTTGAGAAAAATTGCAAGGCAGATTTCAGCATAATCCTGGAACTCTGCTTCTGCACATCTGGAAAATGTCAGCTAGAGGGAAAATGCAGAGGCAGATTTCAGAATAATCCAGGAACTCTGCTTCTGCACATCTGGAAAATGTAAGATAGAGAGAAATTGATGAGGTAGATTTCAGCATAATCTTTGAACTCTGCTTCTGCACAACTGAAAAATGTCAGCTAGATAGGAATTTATGTGGTAGATTTCAGCATAATCTTTGAACTCTGCTTCTTCACATCTGGAAAATGTCAGCTAGAGGGAAAATGCAGAGGCAGATTTCAGCATAATCCTGGAACTCTGCTTCTGCACATCTAGAAAATGTAAACTAGAGAGAAATTGATGTGGTAGATTTCAGCATAATCTTTGAACTCTGCTTCTGCACATCTGGGAAATGTCAGCTAGAGGGAAAATGCAGAGGCAGATTAAAGCATAATCCTGGAACTCTGCTTCTGCACATCTGGAAAATGTAAGATAGAGAGAAATTGATGTGGTAGATTTCAGCATAATCTTTGAACTCTGCTTCTGCAAATCTGGAAAATGTCAGCTAGAGAGAAAATGGAGAGGCAGATTTCAGCATAATCCTGGTACTCTGCTTCTGCACATCAGGAAAATGTCAGCTAGAGAGAAATTTATGTGGTAGATTTCAGCATAATATTTGAACTCTGCTTCTTCACATGTGGAAAATGTCAGCTAGAGGGAAAATGCAGAGGCAGATTTGAGCATAATCCTGGAACTCTGCTTCTGCACATCTAGAAAATGTCAGCTGGGGAAAATTTATGTGGTATATTTCAGCATAATCTTTGCTCTCTGCTTCTGAACATCTGAAAAACATCAGCTAGAGAGAAATTGATGTGGTAGATTTCAGCATAATCTTTGTACTCTGCTTCTGCATGTCTGGAAAATGTGAGCTACAGAGAAATTGATGTGGTAGATTTCACCATAATCTTTGAACTCAGCTTCTGCACATCTGGAAAATGTAAGATAGAGAGAAATTGATGTGGTAGATTTCAGCATAATCTTTGAACTCTGCTTCTGCACATCTGGAGAATGTCAGCTAGAGAGAAAATGCAGAGGCTGATTTTAGCATAATCCTGGAACTCTGCTTCAGCACATCTGAAAAATCTCAGCTAGAAAGAAATTGATGTAGATTTCAGCATAATCCTGGAACTCTGCTTCTGCACATCTGGAAAAGTCAGCTAGAGATAAATTGCAAGGCAGAGTTCAGCATAATCCTGGAACTCTGCTTGTGCACATCTGGAAAATGTAAACTAGAGAGAAATTGATGTGGTAGAATTCAGCATAATCTTTGAACTCTGCTTCTGCACATCTGGAAAATGTCAGCTGGGGAAAATTTATGTGGTATATTTCAGCATAATCTTTGCTCTCTGCTTCTGAACATCTGGAAAATGTCAGCTAGAGAATAATTGCAAGGCTGATTTCAGCATAATCGTGGAACTCTGCTTCTGCACATCTGGAAAATGTAAGCTAGAAAATTGATGTGGTAGATTTCAGCATAATCTTTGAACTCTGCTTCCGCACATCTGGAAAATGTCAGCTAGAGGGAAAATGCAGAGGCAGATTTCAGCATAATCCTGGAACTCTGCTTCTGCACATCTGGAAAATGTCAGCAAGAGAGAAATTGATGTGTTAGATTTCAGCATAGTCTTTGAACTCTGCTTGTCCACATCTGGAAATTTTCACCTTGAGAAAAATTGCAAGGCAGATTTCAGCATAATCCTGGAACTCTGCTTCTGCACATCTGGAAAATGTCAGCTAGAGGGAAAATGCAGAGGCAGATTTCAGAATAATCCAGGAACTCTGCTTCTGCACATCTGGAAAATGTAAGATAGAGAGAAATTGATGAGGTAGATTTCAGCATAATCTTTGAACTCTGCTTCTGCACAACTGAAAAATGTCAGCTAGATAGGAATTTATGTGGTAGATTTCAGCATAATCTTTGAACTCTGCTTCTTCACATCTGGAAAATGTCAGCTAGAGGGAAAATGCAGAGGCAGATTTCAGCATAATCCTGGAACTCTGCTTCTGCACATCTAGAAAATGTAAACTAGAGAGAAATTGATGTGGTAGATTTCAGCATAATCTTTGAACTCTGCTTCTGCACATCTGGAAAATGTCAGCTAGAGAATAATTGCAAGGCTGATTTCAGAATAATCGTGGAACTCTGCTTCTGCACATCTGGAAAATGTAGGCTAGAAAATTGATGTGGTAGATTTCAGCATAATATTTGAACTCTGCCTCCGCACATCTGGAAAATGTCAGCTAGAGGGAAAATGCAGAGGCAGATTTCAGCATAATCCTGGAACTCTGCTTCTGCACATCTGGAAAATGTCAGCAAGAGAGAAATTGATGTGTTAGATTTCAGCATAGTCTTTGAACTCTGCTTGTCCACATCTGGAAATTTTCACCTTGAGAAAAATTGCAAGGCAGATTTCAGCATAATCCTGGAACTCTGCTTCTGCACATCTGGAAAATGTCAGCTAGAGGGAAAATGCAGAGGCAGATTTCAGCATAATCCTGGAACTCTGCTTCTGCACATCTGGAAAATGTAAGATAGAGAGAAATTGATGTGGTAGATTTCAGCATAATCTTTGAACTCTGCTTCTGCACATCTGGAAAATGTCAGCTAGAGAGAAAATGCAGAGGCTGATTTCAGCATAATCCTGGAACTCTGCTTCAGCACATCTGAAAAATGTCAGCTAGATAGGAATTTATGTGGTAGATTTCACCATAATATTTGAACTCTGCTTCTTCACATGTGGAAAATGTCAGCTAGAGAGAAGTTTATGTGGCAGATTTCAGCATAATGCTGGAACTCTGCTTCTGCACATCTAGAAAATGTAAGCTAGAGAGAAATTGATGTCGTAGATTTCAGCATAATTTTGGAACTCTGCTTCCACACATCTAGAAAATGTCAGCTAGAAAGAAAATGCAGAGGCAGATTTCATCATAATCTTTGAACTCTGCTTCCGCACATCTGGAAAATGTCAGCTAAAGAGAAATTGATGTGGTAGATTTCAGCATAATCTTTGTACTCTGCTTCTGCATACGTGGAAAACGTCAGCTAGAGAGAAATTGAGCTGGTAGATTTCAGCCTAATCCTGGAACTCTGCTTCTGCACATCTGGAAAAGTCAGCTAGAGATAAATTGCAAGGCAGAGTTCAGCATAATCCTGGAACTCTGCTTCTGCACATCTGGAAAAGTCACCTAGAGAGAAATTAATGTAGTGGTTACAGCAAAACCCTGGCACTCTGCTTCTGCACATCTGGAAAAGTCAGCTAGAGAGAAATTGATGTGGTGGTTTTCAGCACAATCCTGGAACTCTGCTTCTGCATGTCTGGAAAATGTCAGCTAGAGAGAAATTGATGTGGTAGATATCACCATAATCTTTGAACTCAGCTTCTGCACATCTGGAAAAGTCAGCTAGAGAGAAATTGCAAGGCAGATTTCAGCATACACCTGGAACTCTGCTTCTGAGAATCTGGAAAATGTCAGCTAGAAAGAAATTGATGTAGATTTCAGCATAATTCTGGAACTCTGCTTCTGCACATCTGGAAAAGTCAGCTAGAGATAAATTGATGTTGTAGATTTCAGCATAATCGTGGAACTCTGCTTCTGTACGTTTGGAAAATGTCAGCTAGAGAAAACTTGCAAGGCATATTTCAGCATAATCTTGGAACTCTGCTTCTTCACATCTGGAAAATGTCAGCTAGAGAGAAATTGATTAGGTAGATTTCAGCATAATCCTGGAACTCTGCCTCTGCACATCTGAAAAGTCAGCTAGAGAGAAATTGATGTCGTAGATTTCAGCATAATCTTGCAACTCTGCTTTTTCACATCTGGAAAATGTCAGCTAGAGGGAAAATGCAGAGACAGATTTCAGCATAATCCTGGAACTCTGCTTCTGCACATCTGGAAAATGTAAGATAGAGAGAAATTGATGTGGTAGATTTCAGCATAATCTTTGAAATCTGCTTCTGCACATCTGGAGAATGACAGCTAGAGAGAAAATGCAGAGGCTGATTTCAGCATAATCCTGGAACTCTGCTTCAGCACATCTGAAAAATGTCAGCTAGATAGGAATTTATGTGGTAGATTTCAGCATAATATTTGAACTCTGCTTCTTCACCTCTGGAAAATGTCAGCTAGAAAGAAGTTTATGTGGCAGATTTCAGCATAATGCTGGAACTCTGCTTCTGCACATCTAGAAAATGTAAGCTAGAGAGAAATTGATGTGGTAGATTTCAGAATAATCTTTGACCTCTGCTTCTGCACATCTAGAAAATGTCAGCTAGAAAGAAAATGCAGAGGCAGATTTCAGCATAATCTTTGAATTCTGCTTCCGCACATCTGGAAAATGTCAGCTAGAGGGGAAATGCAGAGGCAGATTTCAGCATAATACTGGAACTCTGCTTGTGCACATCTGGAAAATGTAAACTAGAGAGAAATTGATGTGGTAGATTTCAGCATAATCCTGGAACTCTGCTTCTGCACATCTGGAAAATGTCAGCTAGAAAATTGATGTGGTAGATTTCAGCATAATCTTTGAACTCTGCTTCTGCACATCTGGGAAATGTCAGCTAGAGGGAAAATGCAGAGGCAGATTAAAGCATAATCCTGGAACTCTGCTTCTGCACATCTGGAAAATGTAAGATAGAGAGAAATTGATGTGGTAGATTTCAGCATAATCTTTGAACTCTGCTTCTGCAAATCTGGAAAATGTCAGCTAGAGAGAAAATGGAGAGGCAGATTTCAGCATAATCCTGGTACTCTGCTTCTGCACATCAGGAAAATGTCAGCTAGAGAGAAATTTATGTGGTAGATTTCAGCATAATATTTGAACTCTGCTTCTTCACATGTGGAAAATGTCAGCTAGAGGGAAAATGCAGAGGCAGATTTCAGCATAATCCTGGAACTCTGCTTCTGCACATCTAGAAAATGTCAGCTGGGGAAAATTTATGTGGTATATTTCAGCATAATCTTTGCTCTCTGCTTCTGAACATCTGAAAAACATCAGCTAGAGAGAAATTGATGTGGTAGATTTCAGCATAATCTTTGTACTCTGCTTCTGCATGTCTGGAAAATGTGAGCTACAGAGAAATTGATGTGGTAGATTTCACCATAATCTTTGAACTCAGCTTCTGCACATCTGGAAAATGTAAGATAGAGAGAAATTGATGTGGTAGATTTCAGCATAATCTTTGAACTCTGCTTCTGCACATCTGGAGAATGTCAGCTAGAGAGAAAATGCAGAGGCTGATTTTAGCATAATCCTGGAACTCTGCTTCAGCACATCTGAAAAATCTCAGCTAGAAAGAAATTGATGTAGATTTCAGCATAATCCTGGAACTCTGCTTCTGCACATCTGGAAAAGTCAGCTAGAGATAAATTGCAAGGCAGAGTTCAGCATAATCCTGGAACTCTGCTTGTGCACATCTGGAAAATGTAAACTAGAGAGAAATTGATGTGGTAGAATTCAGCATAATCTTTGAACTCTGCTTCTGCACATCTGGAAAATGTCAGCTGGGGAAAATTTATGTGGTATATTTCAGCATAATCTTTGCTCTCTGCTTCTGAACATCTGGAAAATGTCAGCTAGAGAATAATTGCAAGGCTGATTTCAGCATAATCGTGGAACTCTGCTTCTGCACATCTGAAAAATGTAAGCTAGAAAATTGATGTGGTATATTTCAGCATAATCTTTGAACTCTGCTTCCGCACATCTGGAAAATGTCAGCTAGAGGGAAAATGCAGAGGCAGATTTCAGCATAATCCTGGAACTCTGCTTCTGCACATCTGGAAAATGTCAGCAAGAGAGAAATTGATGTGTTAGATTTCAGCATAGTCTTTGAACTCTGCTTGTCCACATCTGGAAATTTTCACCTTGAGAAAAATTGCAAGGCAGATTTCAGCATAATCCTGGAACTCTGCTTCTGCACATCTGGAAAATGTCAGCTAGAGGGAAAATGCAGAGGCAGATTTCAGCATAATCCTGGAACTCTGCTTCTGCACATCTGGAAAATGTAAGATAGAGAGAAATTGATGTGGTAGATTTCAGCATAATCTTTGAACTCTGCTTCTGCACATCTGGAGAATGTCAGCTAGAGAGAAAATGCAGAGGCTGATTTCAGCATAATCCTGGAACTCTGCTTCAGCACATCTGAAAAATGTCAGCTAGATAGGAATTTATGTGGTAGATTTCAGCATAATATTTGAACTCTGCTTCTTCACATCTAGAAAATGTCAGCTAGAGAGAAGTTTATGTGGCAGATTTCAGCATAATGCTGGAACTCTGCTTCAGCACATCTGAAAAACGTCAGCTAGAGGGAAATTGATGTGGTAGATTTCAGCATAATCTTTGTACTCTGCTTCTGCATGTCTGGAAAATGTCAGCTACAGAGAAATTGATGTGGTAGATTTCAGCATAATCTTTGTACTCTGCTTCTGCATATGTGGAAAACGTCAGCTAGAGAGAAATTGAGCTGGTAGATTTCAGCATAATCCTGGAACTCTGCTTCTGAGAATCTGGAAAATGTCAGCTAGAAAGAAATTGATGTAGATTTCAGCATAATCCTGGAAATCTGCTTCTGCACATCTGGAAAATGTCAGCAAGAGAGAAATTGATGTGTTAGATTTCAGCATAGTCTTTGAACTCTGCTTCTGCACATCTGGAGAATGTCAGCTAGAGAGAAAATGCAGAGGCTGATTTCAGCATAATCCTGGAACTCTGCTTCTGCACATCTGGAAAATGTAAGATAGAGAGAAATTGATGTGGTAGATTTCAGCATAATCTTTGAACTCTGCTTCTGCACATCTGGAGAATGTCAGCTAGAGAGAAAATGCAGAGGCTGATTTCAGCATAATCCTGGAACTCTGCTTCAGCACATCTGAAAAATGTCAGCTAGATAGGAATTTATGTGGTAGATTTCAGCATAATATTTGAACTCTGCTTCTTCACATCTAGAAAATGTCAGCTAGAGAGAAGTTTATGTGGCAGATTTCAGCATAATGCTGGAACTCTGCTTCAGCACATCTGAAAAACGTCAGCTAGAGAGAAATTGATGTGGTAGATTTCAGCATAATCTTTGTACTCTGCTTCTGCATGTCTGGAAAATGTCAGCTACAGAGAAATTGATGTGGTAGATTTCAGCATAATCTTTGTACTCTGCTTCTGCATATGTGGAAAACGTCAGCTAGAGAGAAATTGAGCTGGTAGATTTCAGCATAATCCTGGAACTCTGCTTCTGAGAATCTGGAAAATGTCAGCTAGAAAGAAATTGATGTAGATTTCAGCATAATCCTGGAAATCTGCTTCTGCACATCTGGAAAAGTCAGCTAGAGATAAATTGCAAGGCAGAGTTCAGCATAATCCTGGAACTCTGCTTCTACACATCTGGAAAAGTCACCTAGAGAGAAATTGATGTAGTGGTTACAGCAAAACCCTGGCACTCTGCTTCTGCACATCTGGAAAAGTCAGCTAGAGAGAAATTGATGTGGTGGTTTTCAGCACAATCCTGGAACTCTGCTTCTGCATGTCTGGAAAATGTCAGCTAGAGAGAAATTGATGTGGTAGATATCACCATAATCTTTGAACTCAGCCTCTGCACATCTGGAAAAGTCAGCTAGAGAGAAATTGCAAGGCAGATTTCAGCATACACCTGGAACTCTGCTTCTGAGAATCTGGAAAATGTCAGCTAGAAAGAAATTGATGTAGATTTCAGCATAATCCTGGAACTCTGCTTCTGCACATCTGGAAAAGTCAGCTAGAGATAAATTGATGTTGTAGATTTCAGCATAATCGTGGAACTCTGCTTCTGTACTTTTGGAAAATGTCAGCTAGAGAAAACTTGCAAGGCATATTTCAGCATAATCTTGGAACTCTGCTTCTTCACATCTGGAAAATGTCAGCTAGAGAGAAATTGATTAGGTAGATTTCAGCATAATCCTGGAACTCTGCCTCTGCACATCTAGAAAGTCAGCTAGAGAGAAATTGATGTCGTAGATTTCAGCATAATCTTGCAACTCTGCTTTTTCACATCTGGAAAATGTCAGCTAGAGGGAAAATGCAGACGCAGATTTCAGCATAATCCTGGAACTCTGCTTCTGCACATCAGGAAAATGTAAGCTAGAGAGAAATTGATGTCGTAGATTTCAGCATAATCCTGGAACTCTGCTTCAGCACAACTGAAAAATGTCAGCTAGATAGGAATTTATGTGGTAGATTTCAGCATAATCTTTGAACTCTGCTTCTTCACATCTGGAAAATGTCAGCTAGAGGGAAAATGCAGAGGCAGATTTCAGCATAATCCTGGAACTCTGCTTCTGCACATCTAGAAAATGTCAGCTGGGGAAAATTTATGTGGTATATTTCAGCATAATCTTTGCTCTCTGCTTCTGAACATCTGGAAAATGTCAGCTAGAGAATAATTGCAAGGCAGATTTCAGCATAATCCTGGAACTCTGCTTCTGCACATCTGGAAAATGTAAGCTAGAAAATTGATGTGGTAGATTTCAGCATAATCTTTGAACTATGCTTCTGCACATTTGGAAAATGTCAGCTAGAGGGAAAATGCAGAAGCAGATTTCAGCATAATCCTGGAACTCTGCTTCTGCACATCTGGAAAATGTAAGGTAGAGAGAAAATGCAGAGGCTGATTTCAGCATAATCCTGGAACTCTGCTTCAGCACATCTGAAAAATGTCAGCTAGATAGGAATTTATGTGGTAGATTTCAGCATAATATTTGAACTCTGCTTCTTCACATCTGGAAAATGTCAGCTAGAGAGAAGTTTATGTGGCAGATTTCAGCATAATGCTGGAACTCTGCTTCTGCACATCTAGAAAATGTAAGCTAGAGAGAAATTGATGTCGTAGATTTCAGCATAATCTTGGAACTCTGCTTCCACACATCTAGAAAATGTCAGCTAGAAAGAAAATGCAGAGGCAGATTTCAGCATAATCTTTGAACTCTGCTTCCACACATCTGGAAAATGTCAGCTAGAGAGAAATTGATGTGGTAGATTTCAGCATAATCTTTGTACTCTGCTTCTGCATATGTGGAAAACGTCAGCTAGAGAGAAATTGAGCTGGTAGATTTCAGCATAATCCTGGAACTCTGCTTCTGAGAATCTGGAAAATGTCAGCTAGAAAGAAATTGATGTAGATATCAGCATAATCCTGGAACTCTGCTTCTGCACATCTGGAAAAGGCAGCTAGAGATAAATTGCAAGGCAGAGTTCAGCATAATCCTGGAACTCTGCTTCTGCACATCTGGAAAAGTCACCTAGAGAGAAATTGATGTAGTGGTTACAGCAAAACCCTGGCACTCTGCTTCTGCACATCTGGAAAAGTCAGCTAGAGAGAAATTGATGTGGTGGTTTTCAGCACAATCCTGGAACTCTGCTTCAGCACATCTGAAAAACGTCAGCTAGAGAGAAATTGATGTGGTAGATTTCAGCATAATCTTTGAACTCAGCTTCTGCACATCTGGAAAATGTAAGATAGAGAGAAATTGATGTGGTAGATTTCAGCATAATCTTTGAACTCTGCTTCTGCACATCTGGAGAATGTCAGCTAGAGAGAAAATGCAGAGGCTGATTTCAGCATAATCCTGGAACTCTGCTTCAGCACATCTGAAAAATGTCAGCTAGATAGGAATTTATGTGGTAGATTTCAGCATAATATTTGAACTCTGCTTCTTCACATCTGGAAAATGTCAGCTAGAGGGAAAATGCAGAGGCAGATTTCAGCATAATCCTCGAACTCTGCTGCTGCACATCTAGAAAATGTCAGCTGGGGAAAATTTATGTGGTATATTTCAGCATAATCTTTGCTCTCTGCTTCTGAACATCTGGAAAATGTCATCTAGAGAATAATTGCAAGGCAGATTTCAGCATAATCCTGGAACTCTGCTTCTGCACATCTGAAAAATGTAAGCTAGAAAATTGATGTGGTAGATTTCAGCATAATCTTTGAACTCTGCTTCCGCACATCTGGAAAATGTCAGCTAGAGGGAAAATGCAGAGGCAGATTTCAGCATAATCCTGGAACTCTGCTTCTGCACATCTGGAAAATGTCAGCAAGAGAGAAATTGATGTGTTAGATTTCAGCATAGTCTTTGAACTCTGCTTGTCCACATCTGGAAATTTTCACCTTGAGAAAAATTGCAAGGCAGATTTCAGCATAATCCTGGAACTCTGCTTCTGCACATCTGGAAAATGTCAGCTAGAGGGAAAATGCAGAGGCAGATTTCAGCATAATCCTGGAACTCTGCTTCTGCACATCTGGAAAATGTAAGATAGAGAGAAATTGATGTGGTAGATTTCAGCATAATCTTTGAACTCTGCTTCTGCACATCTGGAGAATGTCAGCTAGAGAGAAAATGCAGAGGCTGATTTCAGCATAATCCTGGAACTCTGCTTCAGCACATCTGAAAAATGTCAGCTAGATAGGAATTTATGTGGTAGATTTCAGCATAATATTTGAACTCTGCTTCTTCACATCTAGAAAATGTCAGCTAGAGAGAAGTTTATGTGGCAGATTTCAGCATAATGCTGGAACTCTGCTTCAGCACATCTGAAAAACGTCAGCTAGAGAGAAATTGATGTGGTAGATTTCAGCATAATCTTTGTACTCTGCTTCTGCATGTCTGGAAAATGTCAGCTACAGAGAAATTGATGTGGTAGATTTCAGCATAATCTTTGTACTCTGCTTCTGCATATGTGGAAAACGTCAGCTAGAGAGAAATTGAGCTGGTAGATTTCAGCATAATCCTGGAACTCTGCTTCTGAGAATCTGGAAAATGTCAGCTAGAAAGAAATTGATGTAGATTTCAGCATAATCCTGGAAATCTGCTTCTGCACATCTGGAAAAGTCAGCTAGAGATAAATTGCAAGGCAGAGTTCAGCATAATCCTGGAACTCTGCTTCTGCACATCTGGAAAAGTCACCTAGAGAGAAATTGATGTAGTGGTTACAGCAAAACCCTGGCACTCTGCTTCTGCACATCTGGAAAAGTCAGCTAGAGAGAAATTGATGTGGTGGTTTTCAGCACAATCCTGGAACTTTGCTTCTGCATGTCTGGAAAATGTCAGCTAGAGAGAAATTGATGTGGTAGATATCACCATAATCTTTGAACTCAGCCTCTGCACATCTGGAAAAGTCAGCTAGAGAGAAATTGCAAGGCAGATTTCAGCATACACCTGGAACTCTGCTTCTGAGAATCTGGAAAATGTCAGCTAGAAAGAAATTGATGTAGATTTCAGCATAATCCTGGAACTCTGCTTCTGCACATCTGGAAAAGTCAGCTAGAGATAAATTGATGTTGTAGATTTCAGCATAATCGTGGAACTCTGCTTCTGTACTTTTGGAAAATGTCAGCTAGAGAAAACTTGCAAGGCATATTTCAGCATAATCTTGGAACTCTGCTTCTTCACATCTGGAAAATGTCAGCTAGAGAGAAATTGATTAGGTAGATTTCAGCATAATCCTGGAACTCTGCCTCTGCACATCTAGAAAGTCAGCTAGAGAGAAATTGATGTCGTAGATTTCAGCATAATCTTGCAACTCTGCTTTTTCACATCTGGAAAATGTCAGCTAGAGGGAAAATGCAGACGCAGATTTCAGCATAATCCTGGAACTCTGCTTCTGCACATCAGGAAAATGTAAGCTAGAGAGAAATTGATGTCGTAGATTTCAGCATAATCCTGGAACTCTGCTTCAGCACAACTGAAAAATGTCAGCTAGATAGGAATTTATGTGGTAGATTTCAGCATAATCTTTGAACTCTGCTTCTTCACATCTGGAAAATGTCAGCTAGAGGGAAAATGCAGAGGCAGATTTCAGCATAATCCTGGAACTCTGCTTCTGCACATCTAGAAAATGTCAGCTGGGGAAGATTTATGTGGTATATTTCAGCATAATCTTTGCTCTCTGCTTCTGAACATCTGGAAAATGTCAGCTAGAGAATAATTGCAAGGCAGATTTCAGCATAATCCTGGAACTCTGCTTCTGCACATCTGGAAAATGTAAGCTAGAAAATTGATGTGGTAGATTTCAGCATAATCTTTGAACTATGCTTCTGCACATTTGGAAAATGTCAGCTAGAGGGAAAATGCAGAAGCAGATTTCAGCATAATCCTGGAACTCTGCTTCTGCACATCTGGAAAATGTAAGGTAGAGAGAAAATGCAGAGGCTGATTTCAGCATAATCCTGGAACTCTGCTTCAGCACATCTGAAAAATGTCAGCTAGATAGGAATTTATGTGGTAGATTTCAGCATAATATTTGAACTCTGCTTCTTCACATCTGGAAAATGTCAGCTAGAGAGAAGTTTATGTGGCAGATTTCAGCATAATGCTGGAACTCTGCTTCTGCACATCTAGAAAATGTAAGCTAGAGAGAAATTGATGTCGTAGATTTCAGCATAATCTTGGAACTCTGCTTCCACACATCTAGAAAATGTCAGCTAGAAAGAAAATGCAGAGGCAGATTTCAGCATAATCTTTGAACTCTGCTTCCACACATCTGGAAAATGTCAGCTAGAGAGAAATTGAGCTGGTAGATTTCAGCATAATCCTGGAACTCTGCTTCTGAGAATCTGGAAAATGTCAGCTAGAAAGAAATTGATGTAGATTTCAGCATAATCCTGGAACTCTGCTTCTGCACATCTGGAAAAGGCAGCTAGAGATAAATTGCAAGGCAGAGTTCAGCATAATCCTGGAACTCTGCTTCTGCACATCTGGAAAAGTCACCTAGAGAGAAATTGATGTAGTGGTTACAGCAAAACCCTGGCACTCTGCTTCTGCACATCTGGAAAAGTCAGCTAGAGAGAAATTGATGTGGTGGTTTTCAGCACAATCCTGGAACTCTGCTTCAGCACATCTGAAAAACGTCAGCTAGAGAGAAATTGATGTGGTAGATTTCAGCATAATCTTTGAACTCAGCTTCTGCACATCTGGAAAATGTAAGATAGAGAGAAATTGATGTGGTAGATTTCAGCATAATCTTTGAACTCTGCTTCTGCACATCTGGAGAATGTCAGCTAGAGAGAAAATGCAGAGGCTGATTTCAGCATAATCCTGGAACTCTGCTTCAGCACATCTGAAAAATGTCAGCTAGATAGGAATTTATGTGGTAGATTTCAGCATAATATTTGAACTCTGCTTCTTCACATCTGGAAAATGTCAGCTAGAGGGAAAATGCAGAGGCAGATTTCAGCATAATCCTCGAACTCTGCTGCTGCACATCTAGAAAATGTCAGCTGGGGAAAATTTATGTGGTATATTTCAGCATAATCTTTGCTCTCTGCTTCTGAACATCTGGAAAATGTCATCTAGAGAATAATTGCAAGGCAGATTTCAGCATAATCCTGGAACTCTGCTTCTGCACATCTGGAAAATGTAAGCTTGAAAATTGATGTGGTAGATTTCAGCATAATCTTTGAACTCTGCTTCTGCACATCTGGAAAATGTCAGCTAGAGGGAAAATGCAGAGGCAGATTTCAGCATAATCCTGGAACTCTGCTTCTGCACATCTGGAAAATGTCAGCAAGAGAGAAATTGATGTGGTAGATTTCAGCATAGTCTTTGAACTCTGCTTGTCCACATCTGGAAATTTTCACCTTGAGAAAAATTGCAAGGCAGATTTCAGCATAATCCTGGAACTCTGCTTCTGAGAATCTGGAAAATGTCAGCTAGAAAGAAATTGATGTAGATTTCAGCATAATCCTGGAACTCAGCTTCTGCACATCTGGAAAAGTCAGCTAGAGATAAATTGATGTTGTAGATTTCAGCATAATCGTGGAACTCTGCTTCTGTACGTTTGGAAAATGACAGCTAGAGAAAACTTGCAAGGCATATTTCAGCATAATCCTGGAACTCTGCTTCTGCACATCTGGAAAATGTCAGCAAGAGAGAAATTGATGTGTTAGATTTCAGCATAGTCTTTGAACTCTGCTTGTCCACATCTGGAAATTTTCACCTTGAGAAAAATTGCAAGGCAGATTTCAGCATAATCCTGGAACTCTGCTTCTGCACATCTGGAAAATGTCAGCTAGAGGGAAAATGCAGAGGCAGATTTCAGCATAATCCTGGAACTCTGCTTCTGCACATCTGGAAAATGTAAGATAGAGAGAAATTGATGTGATAGATTTCAGCATAATCTTTGAACTCTGCTTCTTCACATCTGGAAAAGTCAGCTAGAGAGAAATTGCAAGGCACATTTCAGCATAATCCTGGAACTCTGCTTCTGCACATCTGGCAAATGTCAGCTAGAGGGAAAATGCAGAGGCAGATTTCAGCATAATCCTGGAACTCTGCTTCTTCACATCTGGAAAATTTCACTTGGAGACAAAATGCAAGGCAGATTTCAGCATAATCCTTAAACTCTGCTTCTCCACATCTGGAAAATGTCAGCTAGAGAGAAAATGCAGAGGCTGATTTCAGCATAATCCTGGAACTCTGCTTCTGCACATCTGGCAAATGTTAGCTAGAGAGAAATTGATGTGGTAGATTTCAGCATAATGTTTGAACTCTGCTTCTGCACATCTGGAAAAGTCAGCTAGAGAGAAATTGCAAGGTAGATTTCAGCATACACCTGGAACTCTGCTTCTGTAAATCTGGAAAATGTCAGCTTGAGAGAAATTGATATGGTAGATTTCAGCATAATATTTGAAGTCTGCTTCTGCACATCTGGAAAATGTCAGCTAGAGAGAAGTTTATGTGGCAGATTTCAGCATAATGCTGGAACTCTGCTTCTACACATCTAGAAAATGTAAGCTAGAGAGAAATTGATGTCGTAGATTTCAGCATAATCTTGGAACTCTGCTTCCACACATCTAGAAAATGTCAGCTAGAAAGAAAATGCAGAGGCAGATTTCAGCATAATCTTTGAACTCTGCTTCCGCACATCTGGAAAATGTCAGCTAGAGGGGAAATACAGAGGCAGATTTCAGCATAATACTGGAACTCTGCTTGTGCACATTTGGAAAATGTAAACTAGAGAGAAATTGATGTGGTAGATTTCAGCATAATCTTTGAACTCTGCTTCTGCACATCTGGAAAATGTCAGCTGGGGAAAATTTATGTGGTATATTTCAACATAATCTTTGCTCTCTGCTTCTGAACATCTGGAAAATGTCAGCAAGAGTATAATTGCAAGGCAGATTTCAGCATAATCCTGGAACTCTGCTTCTGCACATCTGGAAAATGTAAGCTAGAAAATTGATGTGGTAGATTTCAGCATAATCTTTGAACTCTGCTTCCGCACATCTGGGAAATGTCAGCTAGAGGGAAAATGCAGAGGCAGATTAAAGCATAATCCTGGAACTCTGCTTCTGCACATCTGGAAAATGTAAGATAGAGAGAAATTGATGTGGTAGATTTCAGCATAATCTTTGAACTCTGCTTCTGCAAATCTGGAAAATGTCAGCTAGAGAGAAAATGGAGAGGCAGATTTCAGCATAATCCTGGTACTCTGCTTCTGCACATCAGGAAAATGTCAGCTAGAGAGAAATTTATGTGGTAGATTTCAGCATAATATTTGAACTCTGCTTCTTCACATGTGGAAAATGTCAGCTAGAGGGAAAATGCAGAGGCAGATTTCAGCATAATCCTGGAACTCTGCTTCTGCACATCTAGAAAATGTCAGCTGGGGAAAATTTATGTGGTATATTTCAGCATAATCTTTGCTCTCTGCTTCTGAACATCTGAAAAACATCAGCTAGAGAGAAATTGATGTGGTAGATTTCAGCATAATCTTTGTACTCTGCTTCTGCATGTCTGGAAAATGTGAGCTACAGAGAAATTGATGTGGTAGATTTCACCATAATCTTTGAACTCAGCTTCTGCACATCTGGAAAATGTAAGATAGAGAGAAATTGATGTGGTAGATTTCAGCATAATCTTTGAACTCTGCTTCTGCACATCTGGAGAATGTCAGCTAGAGAAAAAATGCAGAGGCTGATTTTAGCATAATCCTGGAACTCTGCTTCAGCACATCTGAAAAATCTCAGCTAGAAAGAAATTGATGTAGATTTCAGCATAATCCTGGAACTCTGCTTCTGCACATCTGGAAAAGTCAGCTAGAGATAAATTGCAAGGCAGAGTTCAGCATAATCCTGGAACTCTGCTTGTGCACATCTGGAAAATGTAAACTAGAGAGAAATTGATGTGGTAGATTTTAGCATAATCTTTGAACTCTGCTTCTGCACATCTGGAAAATGTCAGCTGGGGAAAATTTATGTGGTATATTTCAGCATAATCTTTGTACTCTGCTTCTGCATGTCTGGAAAATGTGAGCTACAGAGAAATTGATGTGGTAGATTTCACCATAATCTTTGAACTCAGCTTCTGCACATCTGGAAAATGTAAGATAGAGAGAAATTGATGTGGTAGATTTCAGCATAATCTTTGAACTCTGCTTCTGCACATCTGGAGAATGTCAGCTAGAGAAAAAATGCAGAGGCTGATTTTAGCATAATCCTGGAACTCTGCTTCAGCACATCTGAAAAATCTCAGCTAGAAAGAAATTGATGTAGATTTCAGCATAATCCTGGAACTCTGATTCTGCACATCTGGAAAAGTCAGCTAGAGATAAATTGCAAGGCAGAGTTCAGCATAATCCTGGAACTCTGCTTGTGCACATCTGGAAAATGTAAACTAGAGAGAAATTGATGTGGTAGATTTTAGCATAATCTTTGAACTCTGCTTCTGCACATCTGGAAAATGTCAGCTGGGGAAAATTTATGTGGTATATTTCAGCATAATCTTTGCTCTCTGCTTCTGAACATCTGGAAAATGTCAGCTAGAGAATAATTGCAAGGCTGATTTCAGCATAATCGTGGAACTCTGCTTCTGCACATCTGGAAAATGTAAGCTAGAAAATTGATGTGGTAGATTTCAGCATAATCTTTGAACTCTGCTTCCGCACATCTGGAAAATGTCAGCTAGAGGGAAAATGCAGAGGTAGATTTCAGCATAATCCTGGAACTCTGCTTCTGCACATCTGGAAAATGTCAGCAAGAGAGAAATTGATGTGTTAGATTTCAGCATAGTCTTTGAACTCTGCTTGTCCACATCTGGAAATTTTCACCTTGAGAAAAATTGCAAGGCAGATTTCAGCATAATCCTGGAACTCTGCTTCTGCACATCTGGAAAATGTAAGATAGAGAGAAATTGATGTGGTAGATTTCAGCATAATCTTTGAACTCTGCTTCTGCACATCTGGAGAATGTCAGCTAGAGAGAAAATGCAGAGGCTGATTTCAGCATAATCCTGGAACTCTGCTTCAGCACATCTGAAAAATGTCAGCTAGATAGGAATTTATGTGGTAGATTTCAGCATAATATTTGAACTCTGCTTCTTCACATCTAGAAAATGTCAGCTAGAGAGAAATTGATGTGGTAGATTTCAGCATAATGTTTGTACTCTGCTTCTGCATGTCTGGAAAATGTCAGCTACAGAGAAATTGATGTGGTAGATTTCAGCATAATCTTTGTACTCTGCTTCTGCATATGTGGAAAACGTCAGCTAGAGAGAAATTGAGCTGGTAGATTTCAGCATAATCCTGGAACTCTGCTTCTGAGAATCTGGAAAATGTCAGCTAGAAAGAAATTGATGTAGATTTCAGCATAATCCTGGAAATCTGCTTCTGCACATCTGGAAAAGTCAGCTAGAGATAAATTGCAAGGCAGAGTTCAGCATAATCCTGGAACTCTGCTTCTGCACATCTGGAAAAGTCACCTAGAGAGAAATTGATGTAGTGGTTACAGCAAAACCCTGGCACTCTGCTTCTGCACATCTGGAAAAGTCAGCTAGAGAGAAATTGATGTGGTGGTTTTCAGCACAGTCCTGGAACTCTGCTTCTGCATGTCTGGAAAATGTCAGCTAGAGAGAAATTGATGTGGTAGATATCACCATAATCTTTGAACTCAGCCTCTGCACATCTGGAAAAGTCAGCTAGAGAGAAATTGCAAGGCAGATTTCAGCATACACCTGGAACTCTGCTTCTGAGAATCTGGAAAATGTCAGCTAGAAAGAAATTGATGTAGATTTCAGCATAATCCTGGAACTCTGCTTCTGCACATCTGGAAAAGTCAGCTAGAGATAAATTGATGTTGTAGATTTCAGCATAATCGTGGAACTCTGCTTCTTCACATCTGGAAAATGTCAGCTAGAGAGAAATTGATTAGGTAGATTTCAGCATAATCCTGGAACTCTGCTTCTGCACATCAGGAAAATGTAAGCTAGAGAGAAATTGATGTCGTAGATTTCAGCATAATCCTGGAACTCTGCTTCAGCACAACTGAAAAATGTCAGCTAGATAGGAATTTATGTGGTAGATTTCAGCATAATCTTTGAACTCTGCTTCTTCACATCTGGAAAATGTCAGCTAGAGGGAAAATGCAGAGGCAGATTTCAGCATAATCCTGGAACTCTGCTTCTGCACATCTAGAAAATGTCAGCTGGGGAAAATTTATGTGGTATATTTCAGCATAATCTTTGAACTCTGCTTCTGCACATCTGGAAAGTGTCAGCTAGAGAATAATTGCAAGGCAGATTTCAGCATAATCTTTGAACTCTGCTTCTGCACATCTGGAAAATGTCAGCTAGAGGGAAATTGATGTCGTAGATTTCATCATAATCTTGGAACTCTGCTTCCACACATCTAGAAAATGTCAGCTAGAAAGAAAATGCAGAGGCAGATTTCAGCATAATCTTTGAACTCTGCTTCCACACATCTGGAAAATGTCAGCTAGAGGGGAAATGCAGAGGCAGATTTCAGCATAATACTGGAACTCTGCTTCTGCACATCTGGAAAATGTAAACTAGAGAGAAATTGATGTGGTAGATTTCAGCATAATCTTTGAACTCTGCTTCCGCACATCTAGAAAACGTCAGCTAGAGAGAAATTGAGCTGGTAGATTTCAGCATAATCCTGGAACTCTGCTTCTGAGAATCTGGAAAATGTCAGCTAGAAAGAAATTGATGTAGATTTCAGCATAATCCTGGAACTCTGCTTCTGCACATCTGGAAAAGGCAGCTAGAGATAAATTGCAAGGCAGAGTTCAGCATAATCCTGGAACTCTGCTTCTGCACATCTGGAAAAGTCACCTAGAGAGAAATTGATGTAGTGGTTACAGCAAAACCCTGGCACTCTGCTTCTGCACATCTGGAAAAGTCAGCTAGAGAGAAATTGATGTGGTGGTTTTCAGCACAATCCTGGAACTCTGCTTCTGCATGTCTGGAAAATGTCAGCTAGAGAGAAATTGATGTGGTAGATATCACCATAATCTTTGAACTCAGCCTCTGCACATCTGGAAAAGTCAGCTAGAGAGAAATTGCAAGGCAGATTTCAGCATACACCTGGAACTCTGCTTCTGAGAATCTGGAAAATGTCAGCTAGAAAGAAATTGATGTAGATTTCAGCATAATCCTGGAACTCTGCTTCTGCACATCTGGAAAAGTCAGCTAGAGATAAATTGATGTTGTAGATTTCAGCATAATCGTGGAACTCTGCTTCTGTACGTTTGGAAAATGTCAGCTAGAGAAAACTTGCAAGGCATATTTCAGCATAATCTTGGAACTCTGCTTCTTCACATCTGGAAAATGTCAGCTAGAGAGAAATTGATTAGGTAGATTTCAGCATAATCCTGGAACTCTGCCTCTGCACATCTAGAAAGTCAGCTAGAGAGAAATTGATGTCGTAGATTTCAGCATAATCTTGCAACTCTGCTTTTTCACATCTGGAAAATGTCAGCTAGAGGGAAAATGCAGACGCAGATTTCAGCATAATCCTGGAACTCTGCTTCTGCACATCAGGAAAATGTAAGCTAGAGAGAAATTGATGTCGTAGATTTCAGCATAATCCTGGAACTCTGCTTCAGCACAACTGAAAAATGTCAGCTAGATAGGAATTTATGTGGTAGATTTCAGCATAATCTTTGAACTCTGCTTCTTCACATCTGGAAAATGTCAGCTAGAGGGAAAATGCAGAGGCAGATTTCAGCATAATCCTGGAACTCTGCTTCTGCACATCTAGAAAATGTCAGCTGGGGAAAATTTATGTGGTATATTTCAGCATAATCTTTGCTCTCTGCTTCTGAACATCTGGAAAATGTCAGCTAGAGAATAATTGCAAGGCAGATTTCAGCATAATCTTTGAACTCTGCTTCTGCACATCTGGAAAATGTCAGCTAGAGGGAAATTGATGTCGTAGATTTCAGCATAATCTTGCAACTCTGCTTCCACACATCTAGAAAATGTCAGCTAGAAAGAAAATGCAGAGGCAGATTTCAGCATAATCTTTGAACTCTGCTTCCGCACATCTGGAAAATGTCAGCTAGAGGGGAAATGCAGAGGCAGATTTCAGCATAATACTGGAACTCTGCTTCTGCACATCTGGAAAATGTCAGCTAGAGAGAAATTGATGTGGTAGATTTCAGCATAATCTTTGTACTCTGCTTCTGCATATGTGGAAAACGTCAGCTAGAGAGAAATTGAGCTGGTAGATTTCAGCATAATCCTGGAACTCTGCTTCTGAGAATCTGGAAAATGTCAGCTAGAAAGAAATTGATGTAGATTTCAGCATAATCCTGGAACTCAGCTTCTGCACATCTGGAAAAGTCAGCTAGAGATAAATTGATGTTGTAGATTTCAGCATAATCGTGGAACTCTGCTTCTGTACGTTTGGAAAATGTCAGCTAGAGAAAACTTGCAAGGCATATTTCAGCATAATCCTGGAACTCTGCTTCTGCACATCTGGAAAATGTCAGCAAGAGAGAAATTGATGTGTTAGATTTCAGCATAGTCTTTGAACTCTGCTTGTCCACAACTGGAAATTTTCACCTTGAGAAAAATTGCCAGGCAGATTTCAGCATAATCCTGGAACTCTGCTTCTGCACATCTGGAAAAGTCACCTAGAGAGAAATTGATGTAGTGGTTACAGCAAAACCCTGGCACTCTGCTTCTGCACATCTGGAAAAGTCAGCTAGAGAGAAATTGATGTGGTGGTTTTCAGCATAATCCTGGAACTCTGCTTCTGCACATCTGGAAAATGTCACCTAGAGGGAAAATGCAGAGGCAGATTTCAGCATAATCCTGGAACTCTGCTTCTGCACATCTGGAAAATGTAAGATAGAGAGAAATTGATGTGGTAGATTTCAGCATAATCTTTGAACTCTGCTTCTTCACATCTGGAAAATGTCAGCTAGAGGGAAAATGCAGAGGCAGATTTCAGCATAATCCTGGAACTCTGCTGCTGCACATCTAGAAAATGTCAGCTGGGGAAAATTTATGTGGTATATTTCAGCATAATCTTTGGTCTCTGCTTCTGAACATCTGGAAAATGTCATCTAGAGAATAATTGCAAGGCAGATTTCAGCATAATCCTGGAACTCTGCTTCTGCACATCTGGAAAATGTAAGCTAGAAAATTGATGTGGTAGATTTCAGCATAATCTTTGAACTCTGCTTCTGCACATCTGGAAAATGTCAGCTAGAGGGAAAATGCAGAGGCAGATTTCAGCATAATCCTGGAACTCTGCTTCTGCACATCTGGAAAATGTCAGCAAGAGAGAAATTGATGTGGTAGATTTCAGCATAGTCTTTGAACTCTGCTTGTCCACATCTGGAAATTTTCACCTTGAGAAAAATTGCAAGGCAGATTTCAGCATAATCCTGGAACTCTGCTTCTGAGAATCTGGAAAATGTCAGCTAGAAAGAAATTGATGTAGATTTCAGCTTAATCCTGGAACTCAGCTTCTGCACATCTGGAAAAGTCAGCTAGAGATAAATTGATGTTGTAGATTTCAGCATAATCGTGGAACTCTGCTTCTGTACGTTTGGAAAATGTCAGCTAGAGAAAACTTGCAAGGCATATTTCAGCATAATCCTGGAACTCTGCTTCTGCACATCTGGAAAATGTCAGCAAGAGAGAAATTGATGTGTTAGATTTCAGCATAGTCTTTGAACTCTGCTTGTCCACAACTGGAAATTTTCACCTTGAGAAAAATTGCCAGGCAGATTTCAGCATAATCCTGGAACTCTGCTTCTGCACATCTGGAAAATGTCAGCTAGAGGGAAAATGCAGAGGCAGATTTCAGCATAATCCTGGAACTCTGCTTCTGCACATCTGGAAAATGTAAGATAGAGAGAAATTGATGTGGTAGATTTCAGCATAATCTTTGAACTCTGCTTCTTCACATCTGGAAAAGTCAGCTAGAGAGAAATTGCAAGGCACATTTCAGCATAATCCTGGAACTCTGCTTCTGCACATCTGGCAAATGTCAGCTAGAGGGAAAATGCAGAGGCAGATTTCAGCATAATCCTGGAACTCTGCTTCTTCACATCTGGAAAATTTCACTTGGAGACAAAATGCAAGGCAGATTTCAGCATAATCCTTAAACTCTGCTTCTCCACATCTGGAAAATGTCAGCTAGAGAGAAAATGCAGAGGCTGATTTCAGCATAATCCTGGAACTCTGCTTCTGCACATCTGGCAAATGTTAGCTAGAGAGAAATTGATGTGGTAGATTTCAGCATAATGTTTGAACTCTGCTTCTGCACATCTGGAAAAGTCAGCTAGAGAGAAATTGCAAGGTAGATTTCAGCATACACCTGGAACTCTGCTTCTGTAAATCTGGAAAATGTCAGCTTGAGAGAAATTGATATGGTAGATTTCAGCATAATATTTGAAGTCTGCTTCTGCACATCTGGAAAATGTCAGCTAGAGAGAAGTTTATGTGGCAGATTTCAGCATAATGCTGGAACTCTGCTTCTGCACATCTAGAAAATGTAAGCTAGAGAGAAATTGATGTCGTAGATTTCAGCATAATCTTGGAACTCTGCTTCCACACATCTAGAAAATGTCAGCTAGAAAGAAAATGCAGAGGCAGATTTCAGCATAATCTTTGAACTCTGCTTCCGCACATCTGGAAAATGTCAGCTAGAGGGGAAATGCAGAGGCAGATTTCAGCATAATACTGGAACTCTGCTTGTGCACATCTGGAAAATGTAAACTAGAGAGAAATTGATGTGGTAGATTTCAGCATAATCTTTGAACTCTGCTTCTGCACATCTGGAAAATGTCAACTGGGGAAAATTTATGTGGTAGATTTCAGCATAATCTTTGAACTCTGCTTCTGCACATCAGGAAAATGTCAGCTAGAGAGAAATTTATGTGGTAGATTTCAGCATAATATTTGAACTCTGCTTCTTCACATGTGGAAAATGTCAGCTAGAGGGAAAATGCAGAGGCAGATTTCAGCATAATCCTGGAACTCTGCTTCTGCACATCTAGAAAATGTCAGCTGGGGAAAATTTATGTGGTATATTTCAGCATAATCTTTGCTCTCTGCTTCTGAACATCTGAAAAACATCAGCTAGAGAGAAATTGATGTGGTAGATTTCAGCATAATCTTTGTACTCTGCTTCTGCATGTCTGGAAAATGTGAGCTACAGAGAAATTGATGTGGTAGATTTCACCATAATCTTTGAACTCAGCTTCTGCACATCTGGAAAATGTAAGATAGAGAGAAATTGATGTGGTAGATTTCAGCATAATCTTTGAACTCTGCTTCTGCACATCTGGAGAATGTCAGCTAGAGAGAAAATGCAGAGGCTGATTTTAGCATAATCCTGGAACTCTGCTTCAGCACATCTGAAAAATCTCAGCTAGAAAGAAATTGATGTAGATTTCAGCATAATCCTGGAACTCTGCTTCTGCACATCTGGAAAAGTCAGCTAGAGATAAATTGCAAGGCAGAGTTCAGCATAATCCTGGAACTCTGCTTGTGCACATCTGGAAAATGTAAACTAGAGAGAAATTGATGTGGTAGATTTTAGCATAATCTTTGAACTCTGCTTCTGCACATCTGGAAAATGTCAGCTGGGGAAAATTTATGTGGTATATTTCAGCATAATCTTTGCTCTCTGCTTCTGAACATCTGGAAAATGTCAGCTAGAGAATAATTGCAAGGCTGATTTCAGCATAATCGTGGAACTCTGCTTCTGCACATCTGGAAAATGTAAGCTAGAAAATTGATGTGGTAGATTTCAGCATAATCTTTGAACTCTGCTTCCGCACATCTGGAAAATGTCAGCTAGAGGGAAAATGCAGAGGTAGATTTCAGCATAATCCTGGAACTCTGCTTCTGCACATCTGGAAAATGTCAGCAAGAGAGAAATTGATGTGTTAGATTTCAGCATAGTCTTTGAACTCTGCTTGTCCACATCTGGAAATTTTCACCTTGAGAAAAATTGCAAGGCAGATTTCAGCATAATCCTGGAACTCTGCTTCTGCACATCTGCAAAATGTAAGATAGAGAGAAATTGATGTGGTAGATTTCAGCATAATCTTTGAACTCTGCTTCAGCACATCTGGAGAATGTCAGCTAGAGAGAAAATGCAGAGGCTGATTTCAGCATAATCCTGGAACTCTGCTTCAGCACATCTGGAAAAGTCAGCTAGAGAGAAATTGATGTGGTGGTTTTCAGCACAATCCTGGAACTCTGCTTCTGCATGTCTGGAAAATGTCAGCTAGAGAGAAATTGATGTGGTAGATATCACCATAATCTTTGAACTCAGCCTCTGCACATCTGGAAAAGTCAGCTAGAGAGAAATTGCAAGGCAGATTTCAGCATACACCTGGAACTCTGCTTCTGAGAATCTGGAAAATGTCAGCTAGAAAGAAATTGATGTAGATTTCAGCATAATCCTGGAACTCTGCTTCTGCACATCTGGAAAAGTCAGCTAGAGATAAATTGATGTTGTAGATTTCAGCATAATCGTGGAACTCTGCTTCTGTACGTTTGGAAAATGTCAGCTAGAGAAAACTTGCAAGGCATATTTCAGCATAATCTTGGAACTCTGCTTCTTCACATCTCGAAAATGTCAGCTAGAGAGAAATTGATTAGGTAGATTTCAGCATAATCCTGGAACTCTGCCTCTGCACATCTAGAAAGTCAGCTAGAGAGAAATTGATGTCGTAGATTTCAGCATAATCTTGCAACTCTGCTTTTTCACATCTGGAAAATGTCAGCTAGAGGGAAAATGCAGACGCAGATTTCAGCATAATCCTGGAACTCTGCTTCTGCACATCAGGAAAATGTAAGCTAGAGAGAAATTGATGTCGTAGATTTCAGCATAATCCTGGAACTCTGCTTCAGCACAACTGAAAAATGTCAGCTAGATAGGAATTTATGTGGTAGATTTCAGCATAATCTTTGAACTCTGCTTCTTCACATCTAGAAAATGTCAGCTGGGGAAAATTTATGTGGTATATTTCAGCATAATCTTTGCTCTCTGCTTCTGAACATCTGGAAAATGTCAGCTAGAGAATAATTGCAAGGCAGATTTCAGCATAATCCTGGAACTCTGCTTCTGCACATCTGGAAAATGTAAGCTAGAAAATTGATGTGGTAGATTTCAGCATAATCTTTGCTCTCTGCTTCTGAACATCTGGAAAATGTCAGCTAGAGAATAATTGCAAGGCAGATTTCAGCATAATCCTGGAACTCTGCTTCTGCACATCTGGAAAATGTCAGCTGGGGAAAATTTATGTGGTATATTTCAGCATAATCTTTGCTCTCTGCTTCTGAACATCTGGAAAATGTCAGCTAGAGAATAATTGCAAGGCAGATTTCAGCATAATCCTGGAACTCTGCTTCTGCACATCTGGAAAATGTAAGCTAGAAAATTGATGTGGTAGATTTCAGCATAATCTTTGAACTCTGCTTCTGCACATCTGGAAAATGTCAGCTAGAGGGAAAATGCAGAAGCAGATTTCAGCATAATCCTGGAACTCTGCTTCTGCACATCTGGAAAATGTAAGGTAGAGAGAAATTGATGTGGTAGATTTCAGCATAATCTTTGAACTCTGCTTCTGCACATCTGGAGAATGTCAGCTAGAGAGAAAATGCAGAGGCTGATTTCAGCATAATCCTGGAACTCTGCTTCAGCACATCTGAAAAATGTCAGCTAGATAGGAATTTATGTGGTAGATTTCAGCATAATATTTGAACTCTGCTTCTTCACATGTGGAAAATGTCAGCTAGAGAGAAGTTTAGGTGGCAGATTTCAGCATAATGCTGGAACTCTGCTTCTGCACATCTAGAAAATGTAAGCTAGAGAGAAATTGATGTCGTAGATTTCAGCATAATCTTTGAACTCTGCTTCCGCACATCTAGAAAATGTAAGCTAGAGAGAAATTGATGTCGTAGATTTCAGCATAATCTTGGAACTCTGCTTCCACACATCTAGAAAATGTCAGCTAGAAAGAAAATGCAGAGGCAGATTTCAGCATAATCTTTGAACTCTGCTTCCACACATCTGGAAAATGTCAGCTAGAGAGAAATTGATGTGGTAGATTTCAGCATAATCTTTGTACTCTGCTTCTGCATATGTGGAAAACGTCAGCTAGAGAGAAATTGAGCTGGTAGATTTCAGCATAATCCTGGAACTCTGCTTCTGAGAATCTGGAAAATGTCAGCTAGAAAGAAATTGATGTAGATTTCAGCATAATCCTGGAACTCTGCTTCTGCACATCTGGAAAAGGCAGCTAGAGATAAATTGCAAGGCAGAGTTCAGCATAATCCTGGAACTCTGCTTCTGCACATCTGGAAAAGTCACCTAGAGAGAAATTGATGTAGTGGTTACAGCAAAACCCTGGCACTCTGCTTCTGCACATCTGGAAAAGTCAGCTAGAGAGAAATTGATGTGGTGGTTTTCAGCACAATCCTGGAACTCTGCTTCTGCACATCTGGAAAATGTCAGCTAGAGGGGAAATGCAGAGGCAGATTTCAGCATAATCCTGGAACTCTGCTTCTGCACATCTGGAAAATGTAAGATAGAGAGAAATTGATGTGGTAGATTTCAGCATAATCTTTGAACTCTGCTTCTGCACATCTGGAGAATGTCAGCTAGAGAGAAAATGCAGAGGCTGATTTTAGCATAATCCTGGAACTCTGCTTCTTCACATCTGGAAAATGTCAGCTAGAGAGAAGTTTATGTGGCAGATTTCAGCATAATGCTGGAACTCTGCTTCTGCACATCTAGAAAATATAAGCTACAGAGAAATTGATGTCGTAGATTTCAGCATAATCTTGGAACTCTGCTTCCACACATCTAGAAAATGTCAGCTAGAAAGATAATGCAGAGGCAGATTTCAGCATAATCTTTGAACTCTGCTTCCGCACATCTGGAAAATGTCAGCTGGGGAAAATTTATGTGGTATATTTCAGCATAATCTTTGCTCTCTGCTTCTGAACATCTGGAAAATGTCAGCTAGAGAATAATTGCAAAGCTGATTTCAGCATAATCGTGGAACTCTGCTTCTGCACATCTGGAAAATGTAAGCTAGAAAATTGATGTGGTAGATTTCAGCATAATATTTGAACTCTGCTTCCGCACATCTGGAAAATGTCAGCTAGAGGGAAAATGCAGAGGCAGATTTCAGCATAATCCTAGAACTCTGCTTCTGCACATCTGGAAAAGTCAGCTAGAGATAAATTGCAAGGCAGAGTTCAGCATAATCCTGGAACTCTGCTTCTGCATGTATGGAAAATGTCAGCTAGAGAGAAATTGATGTGGTAGATATCACCATAATCTTTGAACTCAGCTTCTGCACATCTGGAAAAGTCAGCTAGAGAGAAATTGCAAGGCAGATTTCAGCATACACCTGGAACTCTGCTTCTGAGAATCTGGACAATGTCAGCTAGAAAGAAATTGATGTAGATTTCAGCATAATCCTGGAACTCTGCTTCTGCACATCTGGAAAAGTCAGCTAGAGATAAATTGATGTTGTAGATTTCAGCATAATTGTGGAACTCTGCTTCTGTACGTTTGGAAAATGTCAGCTAGAGAAAACTTGCAAGGCATATTTCAGCATAATCTTGGAACTCTGCTTCTTCACATCTGGAAAATATCAGCTAGAGAGAAATTGATTAGGTAGATTTCAGCATAATCCTGGAACTCTGCCTCTGCACATCTGGAAAGTCAGCTAGAGAGAAATTGATGTCGTAGATTTCAGCATAATCTTGCAACTCTGCTTTTTCACATCTGGAAAATGTCAGCTAGAGGGAAAATGCAGACGCAGATTTCAGCATAATCCTGGAACTCTGCTTCTGCACATCTGGAAAATGTCAGCTAGAGAGAAATTGATGTCGTAGATTTCAGCATAATCTTGGAACTCTGGTTCTGCACAACTGAAAAATGTCAGCTAGATAGGAATTTATGTGGTAGATTTCAGCATAATCTTTGAACTCTGCTTCTTCACATCTGGAAAATGTCAGCTAGAGGGAAAATGCAGAGGCAGATTTCAGCATAATCCTGGAACTCTGCTTCTGCACATCTAGAAAATGTAAACTAGAGAGAAATTGATGTGGTAGATTTCAGCATAATCTTTGAACTCTGCTTCTGCACATCTGGAAAATGTCAGCTAGAGAATAATTGCAAGGCTGATTTCAGCATAATCGTGGAACTCTGCTTCTGCACATCTGGAAAATGTAGGCTAGAAAATTGATGTGGTAGATTTCAGCATAATATTTGAACTCTACCTCCGCACATCTGGAAAATGTCAGCTAGAGGGAAAATGCAGAGGCAGATTTCAGCATAGTCCTGGAACTCTGCTTCTGCACATCTGGAAAATGTCAGCAAGAGAGAAATTGATGTGTTAGATTTCAGCATAGTCTTTGAACTCTGCTTGTCCACATCTGGAAATTTTCACCTTGAGAAAAATTGCAAGGCAGATTTCAGCATAATCCTGGAACTCTGCTTCTGCACATCTGGAAAATGTCAGCTAGAGAGAAGTTTATGTGGCAGATTTCAGCATAATGCTGGAACTCTGCTTCTGCACATCTAGAAAATGTAAGCTAGAGAGAAATTGATGTCGTAGATTTCAGCATAATTTTGGAACTCTGCTTCCACACATCTAGAAAATGTCAGCTAGAAAGAAAATGCAGAGGCAGATTTCATCATAATCTTTGAACTCTGCTTCCGCACATCTGGAAAATGTCAGCTAAAGAGAAATTGATGTGGTAGATTTCAGCATAATCTTTGTACTCTGCTTCTGCATATGTGGAAAACGTCAGCTAGAGAGAAATTGAGCTGGTAGATTTCAGCATAATCCTGGAACTCTGCTTCTGCACATCTGGAAAAGTCAGCTAGAGATAAATTGCAAGGCAGAGTTCAGCATAATCCTGGAACTCTGCTTCTGCACATCTGGAAAAGTCACCTAGAGAGAAATTAATGTAGTGGTTACAGCAAAACCCTGGCACTCTGCTTCTGCACATCTGGAAAAGTCAGCTAGAGAGAAATTGATGTGGTGGTTTTCAGCACAATCCTGGAACTCTGCTTCTGCATGTCTGGAAAATGTCAGCTAGAGAGAAATTGATGTGGTAGATATCACCATAATCTTTGAACTCAGCTTCTGCACATCTGGAAAAGTCAGCTAGAGAGAAATTGCAAGGCAGATTTCACCATACACCTGGAACTCTGCTTCTGAGAATCTGGAAAATGTCAGCTGGAAAGAAATTGATGTAGATTTCAGCATAATTCTGGAACTCTGCTTCAGCACATCTGAAAAATGTCAGCTAGATAGGAATTTATGTGGTAGATTTCACCATAATATTTGAACTCTGCTTCTTCACATCTGGAAAATGTCAGCTAGAAAGAAGTTTATGTGGCAGATTTCAGCATAATGCTGGAACTCTGCTTCTGCACATCTAGAAAATGTAAGCTAGAGAGAAATTGATGTGGTAGATTTCAGAATAATCTTTGACCTCTGCTTCTGCACATCTAGAAAATGTCAGCTAGAAAGAAAATGCAGAGGCAGATTTCAGCATAATCTTTGAATTCTGCTTCCGCACATCTGGAAAATGTCAGCTAGAGGGGAAATGCAGAGGCAGATTTCAGCATAATACTGGAACTCTGCTTGTGCACATCTGGAAAATGTAAACTAGAGAGAAATTGATGTGGTAGATTTCAGCATAATCCTGGAACTCTGCTTCTGCACATCTGGAAAATGTCAGCTAGAAAATTGATGTGGTAGATTTCAGCATAATCTTTGAACTCTGCTTCTGCACATCTGGGAAATGTCAGCTAGAGGGAAAATGCAGAGGCAGATTAAAGCATAATCCTGGAACTCTGCTTCTGCACATCTGGAAAATGTAAGATAGAGAGAAATTGATGTGGTAGATTTCAGCATAATCTTTGAACTCTGCTTCTGCAAATCTGGAAAATGTCAGCTAGAGAGAAAATGGAGAGGCAGATTTCAGCATAATCCTGGTACTCTGCTTCTGCACATCAGGAAAATGTCAGCTAGAGAGAAATTTATGTGGTAGATTTCAGCATAATATTTGAACTCTGCTTCTTCACATGTGGAAAATGTCAGCTAGAGGGAAAATGCAGAGGCAGATTTGAGCATAATCCTGGAACTCTGCTTCTGCACATCTAGAAAATGTCAGCTGGGGAAAATTTATGTGGTATATTTCAGCATAATCTTTGCTCTCTGCTTCTGAACATCTGAAAAACATCAGCTAGAGAGAAATTGATGTGGTAGATTTCAGCATAATCTTTGTACTCTGCTTCTGCATGTCTGGAAAATGTGAGCTACAGAGAAATTGATGTGGTAGATTTCACCATAATCTTTGAACTCAGCTTCTGCACATCTGGAAAATGTAAGATAGAGAGTAATTGATGTGGTAGATTTCAGCATAATCTTTGAACTCTGCTTCTGCACATCTGGAGAATGTCAGCTAGAGAGAAAATGCAGAGGCTGATTTTAGCATAATCCTGGAACTCTGCTTCAGCACATCTGAAAAATCTCAGCTAGAAAGAAATTGATGTAGATTTCAGCATAATCCTGGAACTCTGCTTCTGCACATCTGGAAAAGTCAGCTAGAGATAAATTGCAAGGCAGAGTTCAGCATAATCCTGGAACTCTGCTTGTGCACATCTGGAAAATGTAAACTAGAGAGAAATTGATGTGGTAGAATTCAGCATAATCTTTGAACTCTGCTTCTGCACATCTGGAAAATGTCAGCTGGGGAAAATTTATGTGGTATATTTCAGCATAATCTTTGCTCTCTGCTTCTGAACATCTGGAAAATGTCAGCTAGAGAATAATTGCAAGGCTGATTTCAGCATAATCGTGGAACTCTGCTTCTGCACATCTGGAAAATGTAAGCTAGAAAATTGATGTGGTAGATTTCAGCATAATCTTTGAACTCTGCTTCCGCACATCTGGAAAATGTCAGCTAGAGGGAAAATGCAGAGGCAGATTTCAGCATAATCCTGGAACTCTGCTTCTGCACATCTGGAAAATGTCAGCAAGAGAGAAATTGATGTGTTAGATTTCAGCATAGTCTTTGAACTCTGCTTGTCCACATCTGGAAATTTTCACCTTGAGAAAAATTGCAAGGCAGATTTCAGCATAATCCTGGAACTCTGCTTCTGCACATCTGGAAAATGTCAGCTAGAGGGAAAATGCAGAAGCAGATTTCAGAATAATCCAGGAACTCTGCTTCTGCACATCTGGAAAATGTAAGATAGAGAGAAATTGATGAGGTAGATTTCAGCATAATCTTTGAACTCTGCTTCTGCACAACTGAAAAATGTCAGCTAGATAGGAATTTATGTGGTAGATTTCAGCATAATCTTTGAACTCTGCTTCTTCACATCTGGAAAATGTCAGCTAGAGGGAAAATGCAGAGGCAGATTTCAGCATAATCCTGGAACTCTGCTTCTGCACATCTAGAAAATGTAAACTAGAGAGAAATTGATGTGGTAGATTTCAGCATAATCTTTGAACTCTGCTTCTGCACATCTGGAAAATGTCAGCTAGAGAATAATTGCAAGGCTGATTTCAGAATAATCGTGGAACTCTGCTTCTGCACATCTGGAAAATGTAGGCTAGAAAATTGATGTGGTAGATTTCAGCATAATATTTGAACTCTGCCTCCGCACATCTGGAAAATGTCAGCTAGAGGGAAAATGCAGAGGCAGATTTCAGCATAATCCTGGAACTCTGCTTCTGCACATCTGGAAAATGTCAGCAAGAGAGAAATTGATGTGTTAGATTTCAGCATAGTCTTTGAACTCTGCTTGTCCACATCTGGAAATTTTCACCTTGAGAAAAATTGCAAGGCAGATTTCAGCATAATCCTGGAACTCTGCTTCTGCACATCTGGAAAATGTCAGCTAGAGGGAAAATGCAGAGGCAGATTTCAGCATAATCCTGGAACTCTGCTTCTGCACATCTGGAAAATGTAAGATAGAGAGAAATTGATGTGGTAGATTTCAGCATAATCTTTGAACTCTGCTTCTGCACATCTGGAAAATGTCAGCTAGAAAGAAAATGCAGAGGCTGATTTCAGCATAATCCTGGAACTCTGCTTCAGCACATCTGAAAAATGTCAGCTAGATAGGAATTTATGTGGTAGATTTCACCATAATATTTGAACTCTGCTTCTTCACATGTGGAAAATGTCAGCTAGAGAGAAGTTTATGTGGCAGATTTCAGCATAATGCTGGAACTCTGCTTCTGCACATCTAGAAAATGTAAGCTAGAGAGAAATTGATGTCGTAGATTTCAGCATAATTTTGGAATTCTGCTTCCACACATCTAGAAAATGTCAGCTAGAAAGAAAATGCAGAGGCAGATTTCATCATAATCTTTGAACTCTGCTTCCGCACATCTGGAAAATGTCAGCTAAAGAGAAATTGATGTGGTAGATTTCAGCATAATCTTTATACTCTGCTTCTGCATACGTGGAAAACGTCAGCTAGAGAGAAATTGAGCTGGTAGATTTCAGCCTAATCCTGGAACTCTGCTTCTGCACATCTGGAAAAGTCAGCTAGAGATAAATTGATGTTGTAGATTTCAGCATAATTGTGGAACTCTGCTTCTGTACGTTTGGAAAATGTCAGCTAGAGAAAACTTGCAAGGCATATTTCAGCATAATCTTGGAACTCTGCTTCTTCACATCTGGAAAATATCAGCTAGAGAGAAATTGATTAGGTAGATTTCAGCATAATCCTGGAACTCTGCCTCTGCACATCTGGAAAGTCAGCTAGAGAGAAATTGATGTCGTAGATTTCAGCATAATCTTGCAACTCTGCTTTTTCACATCTGGAAAATGTCAGCTAGAGGGAAAATGCAGACGCAGATTTCAGCATAATCCTGGAACTCTGCTTCTGCACATCTGGAAAATGTCAGCTAGAGAGAAATTGATGTCGTAGATTTCAGCATAATCTTGGAACTCTGCTTCTGCACAACTGAAAAATGTCAGCTAGATAGGAATTTATGTGGTAGATTTCAGCATAATCTTTGAACTCTGCTTCTTCACATCTGGAAAATGTCAGCTAGAGGGAAAATGCAGAGGCAGATTTCAGCATAATCCTGGAACTCTGCTTCTGCACATCTAGAAAATGTAAACTAGAGAGAAATTGATGTGGTAGATTTCAGCATAATCTTTGAACTCTGCTTCTGCACATCTGGAAAATGTCAGCTAGAGAATAATTGCAAGGCTGATTTCAGCATAATCGTGGAACTCTGCTTCTGCACATCCGGAAAATGTAGGCTAGAAAATTGATGTGGTAGATTTCAGCATAATATTTGAACTCTACCTCCGCACATCTGGAAAATGTCAGCTAGAGGGAAAATGCAGAGGCAGATTTCAGCATAGTCCTGGAACTCTGCTTCTGCACATCTGGAAAATGTCAGCAAGAGAGAAATTGATGTGTTAGATTTCAGCATAGTCTTTGAACTCTGCTTGTCCACATCTGGAAATTTTCACCTTGAGAAAAATTGCAAGGCAGATTTCAGCATAATCCTGGAACTCTGCTTCTGCACATCTGGAAAATGTCAGCTAGAGAGAAGTTTATGTGGCAGATTTCAGCATAATGCTGGAACTCTGCTTCTGCACATCTAGAAAATGTAAGCTAGAGAGAAATTGATGTCGTAGATTTCAGCATAATTTTGGAACTCTGCTTCCACACATCTAGAAAATGTCAGCTAGAAAGAAAATGCAGAGGCAGATTTCATCATAATCTTTGAACTCTGCTTCCGCACATCTGGAAAATGTCAGCTAAAGAGAAATTGATGTGGTAGATTTCAGCATAATCTTTGTACTCTGCTTCTGCATATGTGGAAAACGTCAGCTAGAGAGAAATTGAGCTGGTAGATTTCAGCATAATCCTGGAACTCTGCTTCTGCACATCTGGAAAAGTCAGCTAGAGATAAATTGCAAGGCAGAGTTCAGCATAATCCTGGAACTCTGCTTCTGCACATCTGGAAAAGTCACCTAGAGAGAAATTAATGTAGTGGTTACAGCAAAACCCTGGCACTCTGCTTCTGCACATCTGGAAAAGTCAGCTAGAGAGAAATTGATGTGGTGGTTTTCAGCACAATCCTGGAACTCTGCTTCTGCATGTCTGGAAAATGTCAGCTAGAGAGAAATTGATGTGGTAGATATCACCATAATCTTTGAACTCAGCTTCTGCACATCTGGAAAAGTCAGCTAGAGAGAAATTGCAAGGCAGATTTCACCATACACCTGGAACTCTGCTTCTGAGAATCTGGAAAATGTCAGCTAGAAAGAAATTGATGTAGATTTCAGCATAATTCTGGAACTCTGCTTCAGCACATCTGAAAAATGTCAGCTAGATAGGAATTTATGTGGTAGATTTCACCATAATATTTGAACTCTGCTTCTTCACATCTGGAAAATGTCAGCTAGAAAGAAGTTTATGTGGCAGATTTCAGCATAATGCTGGAACTCTGCTTCTGCACATCTAGAAAATGTAAGCTAGAGAGAAATTGATGTGGTAGATTTCAGAATAATCTTTGACCTCTGCTTCTGCACATCTAGAAAATGTCAGCTAGAAAGAAAATGCAGAGGCAGATTTCAGCATAATCTTTGAATTCTGCTTCCGCACATCTGGAAAATGTCAGCTAGAGGGGAAATGCAGAGGCAGATTTCAGCATAATACTGGAACTCTGCTTGTGCACATCTGGAAAATGTAAACTAGAGAGAAATTGATGTGGTAGATTTCAGCATAATCCTGGAACTCTGCTTCTGCACATCTGGAAAATGTCAGCTAGAAAATTGATGTGGTAGATTTCAGCATAATCTTTGAACTCTGCTTCTGCACATCTGGGAAATGTCAGCTAGAGGGAAAATGCAGAGGCAGATTAAAGCATAATCCTGGAACTCTGCTTCTGCACATCTGGAAAATGTAAGATAGAGAGAAATTGATGTGGTAGTTTTCAGCATAATCTTTGAACTCTGCTTCTGCAAATCTGTAAAATGTCAGCTAGAGAGAAAATGGAGAGGCAGATTTCAGCATAATCCTGGTACTCTGCTTCTGCACATCAGGAAAATGTCAGCTAGAGAGAAATTTATGTGGTAGATTTCAGCATAATATTTGAACTCTGCTTCTTCACATGTGGAAAATGTCAGCTAGAGGGAAAATGCAGAGGCAGATTTGAGCATAATCCTGGAACTCTGCTTCTGCACATCTAGAAAATGTCAGCTGGGGAAAATTTATGTGGTATATTTCAGCATAATCTTTGCTCTCTGCTTCTGAACATCTGAAAAACATCAGCTAGAGAGAAATTGATGTGGTAGATTTCAGCATAATCTTTGTACTCTGCTTCTGCATGTCTGGAAGATGTGAGCTACAGAGAAATTGATGTGGTAGATTTCACCATAATCTTTGAACTCAGCTTCTGCACATCTGGAAAATGTAAGATAGAGAGTAATTGATGTGGTAGATTTCAGCATAATCTTTGAACTCTGCTTCTGCACATCTGGAGAATGTCAGCTAGAGAGAAAATGCAGAGGCTGATTTTAGCATAATCCTGGAACTCTGCTTCAGCACATCTGAAAAATCTCAGCTAGAAAGAAATTGATGTAGATTTCAGCATAATCCTGGAACTCTGCTTCTGCACATCTGGAAAAGTCAGCTAGAGATAAATTGCAAGGCAGAGTTCAGCATAATCCTGGAACTCTGCTTGTGCACATCTGGAAAATGTAAACTAGAGAGAAATTGATGTGGTAGAATTCAGCATAATCTTTGAACTCTGCTTCTGCACATCTGGAAAATGTCAGCTGGGGAAAATTTATGTGGTATATTTCAGCATAATCTTTGCTCTCTGCTTCTGAACATCTGGAAAATGTCAGCTAGAGAATAATTGCAAGGCTGATTTCAGCATAATCGTGGAACTCTGCTTCTGCACATCTGGAAAATGTAAGCTAGAAAATTGATGTGGTAGATTTCAGCATAATCTTTGAACTCTGCTTCCGCACATCTGGAAAATGTCAGCTAGAGGGAAAATGCAGAGGCAGATTTCAGCATAATCCTGGAACTCTGCTTCTGCACATCTGGAAAATGTCAGCAAGAGAGAAATTGATGTGTTAGATTTCAGCATAGTCTTTGAACTCTGCTTGTCCACATCTGGAAATTTTCACCTTGAGAAAAATTGCAAGGCAGATTTCAGCATAATCCTGGAACTCTGCTTCTGCACATCTGGAAAATGTCAGCTAGAGGGAAAATGCAGAGGCAGATTTCAGAATAATCCAGGAACTCTGCTTCTGCACATCTGGAAAATGTAAGATAGAGAGAAATTGATGAGGTAGATTTCAGCATAATCTTTGAACTCTGCTTCTGCACAACTGAAAAATGTCAGCTAGATAGGAATTTATGTGGTAGATTTCAGCATAATCTTTGAACTCTGCTTCTTCACATCTGGAAAATGTCAGCTAGAGGGAAAATGCAGAGGCAGATTTCAGCATAATCCTGGAACTCTGCTTCTGCACATCTAGAAAATGTAAACTAGAGAGAAATTGATGTGGTAGATTTCAGCATAATCTTTGAACTCTGCTTCTGCACATCTGGAAAATGTCAGCTAGAGAATAATTGCAAGGCTGATTTCAGAATAATCGTGGAACTCTGCTTCTGCACATCTGGAAAATGTAGGCTAGAAAATTGATGTGGTAGATTTCAGCATAATATTTGAACTCTGCCTCCGCACATCTGGAAAATGTCAGCTAGAGGGAAAATGCAGAGGCAGATTTCAGCATAATCCTGGAACTCTGCTTCTGCACATCTGGAAAATGTCAGCAAGAGAGAAATTGATGTGTTAGATTTCAGCATAGTCTTTGAACTCTGCTTGTCCACATCTGGAAATTTTCACCTTGAGAAAAATTGCAAGGCAGATTTCAGCATAATCCTGGAACTCTGCTTCTGCACATCTGGAAAATGTCAGCTAGAGGGAAAATGCAGAGGCAGATTTCAGCATAATCCTGGAACTCTGCTTCTGCACATCTGGAAAATGTCAGCTAGAGGGAAAATGCAGAGGCAGATTTCAGCATAATCCTGGAACTCTGCTTCTGCACATCTGGAAAATGTAAGATAGAGAGAAATTGATGTGGTAGATTTCAGCATAATCTTTGAACTCTGCTTCTGCACATCTGGAAAATGTCAGCTAGAGAGAAAATGCAGAGGCTGATTTCAGCATAATCCTGGAACTCTGCTTCAGCACATCTGAAAAATGTCAGCTAGATAGGAATTTATGTGGTAGATTTCACCATAATATTTGAACTCTGCTTCTTCACATGTGGAAAATGTCAGCTAGAGAGAAGTTTATGTGGCAGATTTCAGCATAATGCTGGAACTCTGCTTCTGCACATCTAGAAAATGTAAGCTAGAGAGAAATTGATGTCGTAGATTTCAGCATAATTTTGGAACTCTGCTTCCACACATCTAGAAAATGTCAGCTAGAAAGAAAATGCAGAGGCAGATTTCATCATAATCTTTGAACTCTGCTTCCGCACATCTGGAAAATGTCAGCTAAAGAGAAATTGATGTGGTAGATTTCAGCATAATCTTTGTACTCTGCTTCTGCATACGTGGAAAACGTCAGCTAGAGAGAAATTGAGCTGGTAGATTTCAGCCTAATCCTGGAACTCTGCTTCTGCACATCTGGAAAAGTCAGCTAGAGATAAATTGCAAGGCAGAGTTCAGCATAATCCTGGAACTCTGCTTCTGCACATCTGGAAAAGTCACCTAGAGAGAAATTAATGTAGTGGTTACAGCAAAACCCTGGCACTCTGCTTCTGCACATCTGGAAAAGTCAGCTAGAGAGAAATTGATGTGGTGGTTTTCAGCACAATCCTGGAACTCTGCTTCTGCATGTCTGGAAAATGTCAGCTAGAGAGAAATTGATGTGGTAGATATCACCATAATCTTTGAACTCAGCTTCTGCACATCTGGAAAAGTCAGCTAGAGAGAAATTGCAAGGCAGATTTCAGCATACACCTGGAACTCTGCTTCTGAGAATCTGGAAAATGTCAGCTAGAAAGAAATTGATGTAGATTTCAGCATAATTCTGGAACTCTGCTTCTGCACATCTGGAAAAGTCAGCTAGAGATAAATTGATGTTGTAGATTTCAGCATAATCGTGGAACTCTGCTTCTGTACGTTTGGAAAATGTCAGCTAGAGAAAACTTGCAAGGCATATTTCAGCATAATCTTGGAACTCTGCTTCTTCACATCTGGAAAATGTCAGCTAGAGAGAAATTGATTAGGTAGATTTCAGCATAATCCTGGTACTCTGCCTCTGCACATCTGAAAAGTCAGCTAGAGAGAAATTGATGTCGTAGATTTCAGCATAATCTTGCAACTCTGCTTTTTCACATCTGGAAAATGTCAGCTAGAGGGAAAATGCAGAGACAGATTTCAGCATAATCCTGGAACTCTGCTTCTGCACATCTGGAAAATGTAAGATAGAGAGAAATTGATGTGGTAGATTTCAGCATAATCTTTGAAATCTGCTTCTGCACATCTGGAGAATGACAGCTAGAGAGAAAATGCAGAGGCTGATTTCAGCATAATCCTGGAACTCTGCTTCAGCACATCTGAAAAATGTCAGCTAGATAGGAATTTATGTGGTAGATTTCAGCATAATATTTGAACTCTGCTTCTTCACATCTGGAAAATGTCAGCTAGAAAGAAGTTTATGTGGCAGATTTCAGCATAATGCTGGAACTCTGCTTCTGCACATCTAGAAAATGTCAGCTAGAAAGAAAATGCAGAGGCAGATTTCAGCATAATCTTTGAATTCTGCTTCCGCACATCTGGAAAATGTCAGCTAGAGGGGAAATGCAGAGGCAGATTTCAGCATAATACTGGAACTCTGCTTGTGCACATCTGGAAAATGTAAGCTAGAAAATTGATGTGGTAGATTTCAGCATAATCTTTGAACTCTGCTTCCGCACATCTGGAAAATGTCAGCTAGAGGGAAAATGCAGAGGCAGATTTCAGCATAATCCTGGAACTCTGCTTCTGCACATCTGGAAAATGTCAGCAAGAGAGAAATTGATGTGTTAGATTTCAGCATAGTCTTTGAACTCTGCTTGTCCACATCTGGAAATTTTCACCTTGAGAAAAATTGCAAGGCAGATTTCAGCATAATCCTGGAACTCTGCTTCTGCACATCTGGAAAATGTCAGCTAGAGGGAAAATGCAGAGGCAGATTTCAGAATAATCCAGGAACTCTGCTTCTGCACATCTGGAAAATGTAAGATAGAGAGAAATTGATGAGGTAGATTTCAGCATAATCTTTGAACTCTGCTTCTGCACAACTGAAAAATGTCAGCTAGATAGGAATTTATGTGGTAGATTTCAGCATAATCTTTGAACTCTGCTTCTTCACATCTGGAAAATGTCAGCTAGAGGGAAAATGCAGAGGCAGATTTCAGCATAATCCTGGAACTCTGCTTCTGCACATCTAGAAAATGTAAACTAGAGAGAAATTGATGTGGTAGATTTCAGCATAATCTTTGAACTCTGCTTCTGCACATCTGGAAAATGTCAGCTAGAGAATAATTGCAAGGCTGATTTCAGAATAATCGTGGAACTCTGCTTCTGCACATCTGGAAAATGTAGGCTAGAAAATTGATGTGGTAGATTTCAGCATAATATTTGAACTCTGCCTCCGCACATCTGGAAAATGTCAGCTAGAGGGAAAATGCAGAGGCAGATTTCAGCATAATCCTGGAACTCTGCTTCTGCACATCTGGAAAATGTCAGCAAGAGAGAAATTGATGTGTTAGATTTCAGCATAGTCTTTGAACTCTGCTTGTCCACATCTGGAAATTTTCACCTTGAGAAAAATTGCAAGGCAGATTTCAGCATAATCCTGGAACTCTGCTTCTGCACATCTGGAAAATGTCAGCTAGAGGGAAAATGCAGATGCAGATTTCAGCATAATCCTGGAACTCTGCTTCAGCACATCTGAAAAATGTCAGCTAGATAGGAATTTATGTGGTAGATTTCACCATAATATTTGAACTCTGCTTCTTCACATGTGGAAAATGTCAGCTAGAGAGAAGTTTATGTGGCAGATTTCAGCATAATGCTGGAACTCTGCTTCTGCACATCTAGAAAATGTAAGCTAGAGAGAAATTGATGTCGTAGATTTCAGCATAATTTTGGAACTCTGCTTCCACACATCTAGAAAATGTCAGCTAGAAAGAAAATGCAGAGGCAGATTTCATCATAATCTTTGAACTCTGCTTCCGCACATCTGGAAAATGTCAGCTAAAGAGAAATTGATGTGGTAGATTTCAGCATAATCTTTGTACTCTGCTTCTGCATACGTGGAAAACGTCAGCTAGAGAGAAATTGAGCTGGTAGATTTCAGCCTAATCCTGGAACTCTGCTTCTGCACATCTGGAAAAGTCAGCTAGAGATAAATTGCAAGGCAGAGTTCAGCATAATCCTGGAACTCTGCTTCTGCACATCTGGAAAAGTCACCTAGAGAGAAATTAATGTAGTGGTTACAGCAAAACCCTGGCACTCTGCTTCTGCACATCTGGAAAAGTCAGCTAGAGAGAAATTGATGTGGTGGTTTTCAGCACAATCCTGGAACTCTGCTTCTGCATGTCTGGAAAATGTCAGCTAGAGAGAAATTGATGTGGTAGATATCACCATAATCTTTGAACTCAGCTTCTGCACATCTGGAAAAGTCAGCTAGAGAGAAATTGCAAGGCAGATTTCAGCATACACCTGGAACTCTGCTTCTGAGAATCTGGAAAATGTCAGCTAGAAAGAAATTGATGTAGATTTCAGCATAATTCTGGAACTCTGCTTCTGCACATCTGGAAAAGTCAGCTAGAGATAAATTGATGTTGTAGATTTCAGCATAATCGTGGAACTCTGCTTCTGTACGTTTGGAAAATGTCAGCTAGAGAAAACTTGCAAGGCATATTTCAGCATAATCTTGGAACTCTGCTTCTTCACATCTGGAAAATGTCAGCTAGAGAGAAATTGATTAGGTAGATTTCAGCATAATCCTGGTACTCTGCCTCTGCACATCTGAAAAGTCAGCTAGAGAGAAATTGATGTCGTAGATTTCAGCATAATCTTGCAACTCTGCTTTTTCACATCTGGAAAATGTCAGCTAGAGGGAAAATGCAGAGACAGATTTCAGCATAATCCTGGAACTCTGCTTCTGCACATCTGGAAAATGTAAGATAGAGAGAAATTGATGTGGTAGATTTCAGCATAATCTTTGAAATCTGCTTCTGCACATCTGGAGAATGACAGCTAGAGAGAAAATGCAGAGGCTGATTTCAGCATAATCCTGGAACTCTGCTTCAGCACATCTGAAAAATGTCAGCTAGATAGGAATTTATGTGGTAGATTTCAGCATAATATTTGAACTCTGCTTCTTCACATCTGGAAAATGTCAGCTAGAAAGAAGTTTATGTGGCAGATTTCAGCATAATGCTGGAACTCTGCTTCTGCACATCTAGAAAATGTAAGCTAGAGAGAAATTGATGTGGTAGATTTCAGAATAATCTTTGACCTCTGCTTCTGCACATCTAGAAAATGTCAGCTAGAAAGAAAATGCAGAGGCAGATTTCAGCATAATCTTTGAATTCTGCTTCCGCACATCTGGAAAATGTCAGCTAGAGGGGAAATGCAGAGGCAGATTTCAGCATAATACTGGAACTCTGCTTGTGCACATCTGGAAAATGTAAGCTAGAAAATTGATGTGGTAGATTTCAGCATAATCTTTGAACTCTGCTTCCGCACATCTGGAAAATGTCAGCTAGAGGGAAAATGCAGAGGCAGATTTCAGCATAATCCTGGAACTCTGCTTCTGCACATCTGGAAAATGTCAGCAAGAGAGAAATTGATGTGTTAGATTTCAGCATAGTCTTTGAACTCTGCTTGTCCACATCTGGAAATTTTCACCTTGAGAAAAATTGCAAGGCAGATTTCAGCATAATCCTGGAACTCTGCTTCTGCACATCTGGAAAATGTCAGCTAGAGGGAAAATGCAGAGGCAGATTTCAGAATAATCCAGGAACTCTGCTTCTGCACATCTGGAAAATGTAAGATAGAGAGAAATTGATGAGGTAGATTTCAGCATAATCTTTGAACTCTGCTTCTGCACAACTGAAAAATGTCAGCTAGATAGGAATTTATGTGGTAGATTTCAGCATAATCTTTGAACTCTGCTTCTTCACATCTGGAAAATGTCAGCTAGAGGGAAAATGCAGAGGCAGATTTCAGCATAATCCTGGAACTCTGCTTCTGCACATCTAGAAAATGTAAACTAGAGAGAAATTGATGTGGTAGATTTCAGCATAATCTTTGAACTCTGCTTCTGCACATCTGGAAAATGTCAGCTAGAGAATAATTGCAAGGCTGATTTCAGAATAATCGTGGAACTCTGCTTCTGCACATCTGGAAAATGTAGGCTAGAAAATTGATGTGGTAGATTTCAGCATAATATTTGAACTCTGCCTCCGCACATCTGGAAAATGTCAGCTAGAGGGAAAATGCAGAGGCAGATTTCAGCATAATCCTGGAACTCTGCTTCTGCACATCTGGAAAATGTCAGCAAGAGAGAAATTGATGTGTTAGATTTCAGCATAGTCTTTGAACTCTGCTTGTCCACATCTGGAAATTTTCACCTTGAGAAAAATTGCAAGGCAGATTTCAGCATAATCCTGGAACTCTGCTTCTGCACATCTGGAAAATGTCAGCTAGAGGGAAAATGCAGATGCAGATTTCAGCATAATCCTGGAACTCTGCTTCTGCACATCTGGAAAATGTAAGATAGAGAGAAATTGATGTGGTAGATTTCACCATAATATTTGAACTCTGCTTCTTCACATGTGGAAAATGTCAGCTAGAGAGAAGTTTATGTGGCAGATTTCAGCATAATGCTGGAACTCTGCTTCTGCACATCTAGAAAATGTAAGCTAGAGAGAAATTGATGTCGTAGATTTCAGCATAATTTTGGAACTCTGCTTCCACACATCTAGAAAATGTCAGCTAGAAAGAAAATGCAGAGGCAGATTTCATCATAATCTTTGAACTCTGCTTCCGCACATCTGGAAAATGTCAGCTAAAGAGAAATTGATGTGGTAGATTTCAGCATAATCTTTGTACTCTGCTTCTGCATACGTGGAAAACGTCAGCTAGAGAGAAATTGAGCTGGTAGATTTCAGCCTAATCCTGGAACTCTGCTTCTGCACATCTGGAAAAGTCAGCTAGAGATAAATTGCAAGGCAGAGTTCAGCATAATCCTGGAACTCTGCTTCTGCACATCTGGAAAAGTCACCTAGAGAGAAATTAATGTAGTGGTTACAGCAAAACCCTGGCACTCTGCTTCTGCACATCTGGAAAAGTCAGCTAGAGAGAAATTGATGTGGTGGTTTTCAGCACAATCCTGGAACTCTGCTTCTGCATGTCTGGAAAATGTCAGCTAGAGAGAAATTGATGTGGTAGATATCACCATAATCTTTGAACTCAGCTTCTGCACATCTGGAAAAGTCAGCTAGAGAGAAATTGCAAGGCAGATTTCAGCATACACCTGGAACTCTGCTTCTGAGAATCTGGAAAATGTCAGCTAGAAAGAAATTGATGTAGATTTCAGCATAATTCTGGAACTCTGCTTCTGCACATCTGGAAAAGTCAGCTAGAGATAAATTGATGTTGTAGATTTCAGCATAATCGTGGAACTCTGCTTCTGTACGTTTGGAAAATGTCAGCTAGAGAAAACTTGCAAGGCATATTTCAGCATAATCTTGGAACTCTGCTTCTTCACATCTGGAAAATGTCAGCTAGAGAGAAATTGATTAGGTAGATTTCAGCATAATCCTGGAACTCTGCCTCTGCACATCTGAAAAGTCAGCTAGAGAGAAATTGATGTCGTAGATTTCAGCATAATCTTGCAACTCTGCTTTTTCACATCTGGAAAATGTCAGCTAGAGGGAAAATGCAGAGACAGATTTCAGCATAATCCTGGAACTCTGCTTCTGCACATCTGGAAAATGTAAGATAGAGAGAAATTGATGTGGTAGATTTCAGCATAATCTTTGAAATCTGCTTCTGCACATCTGGAGAATGACAGCTAGAGAGAAAATGCAGAGGCTGATTTCAGCATAATCCTGGAACTCTGCTTCAGCACATCTGAAAAATGTCAGCTAGATAGGAATTTATGTGGTAGATTTCAGCATAATATTTGAACTCTGCTTCTTCACATCTGGAAAATGTCAGCTAGAAAGAAGTTTATGTGGCAGATTTCAGCATAATGCTGGAACTCTGCTTCTGCACATCTAGAAAATGTAAGCTAGAGAGAAATTGATGTGGTAGATTTCAGAATAATCTTTGACCTCTGCTTCTGCACATCTAGAAAATGTCAGCTAGAAAGAAAATGCAGAGGCAGATTTCAGCATAATCTTTGAATTCTGCTTCCGCACATCTGGAAAATGTCAGCTAGAGGGGAAATGCAGAGGCAGATTTCAGCATAATACTGGAACTCTGCTTGTGCACATCTGGAAAATGTAAACTAGAGAGAAATTGATGTGGTAGATTTCAGCATAATCCTGGAACTCTGCTTCTGCACATCTGGAAAATGTCAGCTAGAAAATTGATGTGGTAGATTTCAGCATAATCTTTGAACTCTGCTTCTGCACATCTGGGAAATGTCAGCTAGAGGGAAAATGCAGAGGCAGATTAAAGCATAATCCTGGAACTCTGCTTCTGCACATCTGGAAAATGTAAGATAGAGAGAAATTGATGTGGTAGATTTCAGCATAATCTTTGAACTCTGCTTCTGCAAATCTGGAAAATGTCAGCTAGAGAGAAAATGGAGAGGCAGATTTCAGCATAATCCTGGTACTCTGCTTCTGCACATCAGGAAAATGTCAGCTAGAGAGAAATTTATGTGGTAGATTTCAGCATAATATTTGAACTCTGCTTCTTCACATGTGGAAAATGTCAGCTAGAGGGAAAATGCAGAGGCAGATTTCAGCATAATCCTGGAACTCTGCTTCTGCACATCTAGAAAATGTCAGCTGGGGAAAATTTATGTGGTATATTTCAGCATAATCTTTGCTCTCTGCTTCTGAACATCTGAAAAACATCAGCTAGAGAGAAATTGATGTGGTAGATTTCAGCATAATCTTTGTACTCTGCTTCTGCATGTCTGGAAAATGTGAGCTACAGAGAAATTGATGTGGTAGATTTCACCATAATCTTTGAACTCAGCTTCTGCACATCTGGAAAATGTAAGATAGAGAGAAATTGATGTGGTAGATTTCAGCATAATCTTTGAACTCTGCTTCTGCACATCTGGAGAATGTCAGCTAGAGAGAAAATGCAGAGGCTGATTTTAGCATAATCCTGGAACTCTGCTTCAGCACATCTGAAAAATCTCAGCTAGAAAGAAATTGATGTAGATTTCAGCATAATCCTGGAACTCTGCTTCTGCACATCTGGAAAAGTCAGCTAGAGATAAATTGCAAGGCAGAGTTCAGCATAATCCTGGAACTCTGCTTGTGCACATCTGGAAAATGTAAACTAGAGAGAAATTGATGTGGTAGATTTCAGCATAATCTTTGAACTCTGCTTCTGCACATCTGGAAAATGTCAGCTGGGGAAATTTTATGTGGTATATTTCAGCATAATCTTTGCTCTCTGCTTCTGAATATCTGGAAAATGTCAGCTAGAGGGAAAATGCAGAGGCAGATTTCAGCATAATCCTGGAACTCTGCTTCTGCACATCTGGAAAATGTCAGCAAGAGAGAAATTGATGTGTTAGATTTCAGCATAGTCTTTGAACTCTGCTTGTCCACATCTGGAAATTTTCACCTTGAGAAAAATTGCAAGGCAGATTTCAGCATAATCCTGGAACTCTGCTTCTGCACATCTGGAAAATGTCAGCTAGAGGGAAAATGCAGAGGCAGATTTCAGCATAATCCTGGAACTCTGCTTCTGCACATCTGGAAAATGTAAGATAGAGAGAAATTGATGTGGTAGATTTCAGCATAATCTTTGAACTCTGCTTCTGCACATCTGGAGAATGTCAGCTAGAGAGAAAATGCAGAGGCTGATTTCAGCATAATCCTGGAACTCTGCTTCAGCACATCTGAAAAATGTCAGCTAGATAGGAATTTATGTGGTAGATTTCAGCATAATATTTGAACTCTACTTCTTCACATCTAGAAAATGTCAGCTAGAGAGAAGTTTATGTGGCAGATTTCAGCATAATGCTGGAACTCTGCTTCAGCACATCTGAAAAACGTCAGCTAGAGAGAAATTGATGTGGTAGATTTCAGCATAATCTTTGTACTCTGCTTCTGCATGTCTGGAAAATGTCAGCTACAGAGAAATTGATGTGGTAGATTTCAGCATAATCTTTGTACTCTGCTTTTGCATATGTGGAAAACGTCAGCTAGAGAGAAATTGAGCTGGTAGATTTCAGCATAATCCTGGAACTCTGCTTCTGAGAATCTGGAAAATGTCAGCTAGAAAGAAATTGATGTAGATTTCAGCATAATCCTGGAAATCTGCTTCTGCACATCTGGAAAAGTCAGCTAGAGATAAATTGCAAGGCAGAGTTCAGCATAATCCTGGAACTCTGCTTCTGCACATCTGGGAAAGTCACCTAGAGAGAAATTGATGTAGTGGTTACAGCAAAACCCTGGCACTCTGCTTCTGCACATCTGGAAAAGTCAGCTAGAGAGAAATTGATGTGGTGGTTTTCAGCACAATCCTGGAACTCTGCTTCTGCATGTCTGGAAAATGTCAGCTAGAGAGAAATTGATGTGGTAGATATCACCATAATCTTTGAACTCAGCCTCTGCACATCTGGAAAAGTCAGCTAGAGAGAAATTGCAAGGCAGATTTCAGCATACACCTGGAACTCTGCTTCTGAGAATCTGGAAAATGTCAGCTAGAAAGAAATTGATGTAGATTTCAGCATAATCCTGGAACTCTGCTTCTGCACATCTGGAAAAGTCAGCTAGAGATAAATTGATGTTGTAGATTTCAGCATAATCGTGGAACTCTGCTTCTGTACGTTTGGAAAATGTCAGCTAGAGAAAACTTGCAAGGCATATTTCAGCATAATCTTGGAACTCTGCTTCTTCACATCTGGAAAATGTCAGCTAGAGAGAAATTGATTAGGTAGATTTCAGCATAATCCTGGAACTCTGCCTCTGCAGATCTAGAAAGTCAGCTGATGTCGTAGATTTCAGCATAATCTTGCAACTCTGCTTTTTCACATCTGGAAAATGTCAGCTAGAGGGAAAATGCAGACGCAGATTTCAGCATAATCCTGGAACTCTGCTTCTGCACATCTGGAAAATGTAAGCTAGAGAGAAATTGATGTCGTAGATTTCAGCATAATCCTGGAACTCTGCTTCAGCACAACTGAAAAATGTCAGCTAGATAGGAATTTATGTGGTAGATTTCAGCATAATCTTTGAACTCTGCTTCTTCACATCTGGAAAATGTCAGCTAGAGGGAAAATGCAGAGGCAGATTTTAGCATAATCCTGGAACTCTGCTTCAGCACATCTGAAAAATCTCAGCTAGAAAGAAATTGATGTAGATTTCAGCATAATCCTGGAACTCTGCTTCTGCACATCTGGAAAAGTCAGCTAGAGATAAATTGCAAGGCAGAGTTCAGCATAATCCTGGAACTCTGCTTGTGCACATCTGGAAAATGTAAACTAGAGAGAAATTGATGTGGTAGAATTCAGCATAATCTTTGAACTCTGCTTCTGCACATCTGGAAAATGTCAGCTGGGGAAAATTTATGTGGTATATTTCAGCATAATCTTTGCTCTCTGCTTCTGAACATCTGGAAAATGTCAGCTAGAGAATAATTGCAAGGCTGATTTCAGCATAATCGTGGAACTCTGCTTCTGCACATCTGGAAAATGTAAGCTAGAAAATTGATGTGGTAGATTTCAGCATAATCTTTGAACTCTGCTTCCGCACATCTGGAAAATGTCAGCTAGAGGGAAAATGCAGAGGCAGATTTCAGCATAATCCTGGAACTCTGCTTCTGCACATCTGGAAAATGTCAGCTAGAGGGAAAATGCAGAGGCAGATTTCAGCATAATCCTGGAACTCTGCTTCTGCACATCTGGAAAATGTAAGATAGAGAGAAATTGATGTGGTAGATTTCAGCATAATCTTTGAACTCTGCTTCTGCACATCTGGAGAATGTCAGCTAGAGAGAAAATGCAGAGGCTGATTTCAGCATAATCCTGGAACTCTGCTTCAGCACATCTGAAAAATGTCAGCTAGATAGGAATTTATGTGGTAGATTTCAGCATAATATTTGAACTCTACTTCTTCAAATCTAGAAAATGTCAGCTAGAGAGAAGTTTATGTGGCAGATTTCAGCATAATGCTGGAACTCTGCTTCAGCACATCTGAAAAACGTCAGCTAGAGAGAAATTGATGTGGTAGATTTCAGCATAATCTTTGTACTCTGCTTCTGCATGTCTGGAAAATGTCAGCTACAGAGAAATTGATGTGGTAGATTTCAGCATAATCTTTGTACTCTGCTTTTGCATATGTGGAAAACGTCAGCTAGAGAGAAATTGAGCTGGTAGATTTCAGCATAATCCTGGAACTCTGCTTCTGAGAATCTGGAAAATGTCAGCTAGAAAGAAATTGATGTAGATTTCAGCATAATCCTGGAACTCTGCTTCTGCACATCTGGAAAAGTCAGCTAGAGATAAATTGCAAGGCAGAGTTCAGCATAATCCTGGAACTCTGCTTCTGCACATCTGGAAAAGTCACCTAGAGAGAAATTGATGTAGTGGTTACAGCAAAACCCTGGCACTCTGCTTCTGCACATCTGGAAAAGTCAGCTAGAGAGAAATTGATGTGGTGGTTTTCAGCACAATCCTGGAACTCTGCTTCTGCATGTCTGGAAAATGTCAGCTAGAGAGAAATTGATGTGGTAGATATCACCATAATCTTTGAACTCAGCCTCTGCACATCTGGAAAAGTCAGCTAGAGAGAAATTGCAAGGCAGATTTCAGCATACACCTGGAACTCTGCTTCTGAGAATCTGGAAAATGTCAGCTAGAAAGAAATTGATGTAGATTTCAGCATAATCCTGGAACTCTGCTTCTGCACATCTGGAAAAGTCAGCTAGAGATAAATTGATGTTGTAGATTTCAGCATAATAGTGGAACTCTGCTTCTGTACGTTTGGAAAATGTCAGCTAGAGAAAACTTGCAAGGCATATTTCAGCATAATCTTGGAACTCTGCTTCTTCACATCTGGAAAATGTCAGCTAGAGAGAAATTGATTAGGTAGATTTCAGCATAATCCTGGAACTCTGCCTCTGCAGATCTAGAAAGTCAGCTGATGTCGTAGATTTCAGCATAATCTTGCAACTCTGCTTTTTCACATCTGGAAAATGTCAGCTAGAGGGAAAATGCAGACGCAGATTTCAGCATAATCCTGGAACTCTGCTTCTGCACATCTGGAAAATGTAAGCTAGAGAGAAATTGATGTCGTAGATTTCAGCATAATCCTGGAACTCTGCTTCAGCACAACTGAAAAATGTCAGCTAGATAGGAATTTATGTGGTAGATTTCAGCATAATCTTTGAACTCTGCTTCTTCACATCTGGAAAATGTCAGCTAGAGGGAAAATGCAGAGGCAGATTTTAGCATAATCCTGGAACTCTGCTTCTGCACATCTAGAAAATGTTAGCTGGGGAAAATTTATGTGGTATATTTCAGCATAATCTTTGCTCTCTGCTTCTGAACATCTGGAAAATGTCAGCTAGAGAATAATTGCAAGGCAGATTTCAGCATAATCCTGGAACTCTGCTTCTGCACATCTGGAAAATGTAAGCTAGAAAATTGATGTGGTAGATTTCAGCATAATCTTTGAACTCTGCTTCTGCACATCTGGAAAATGTCAGCTAGAGGGAAAATGCAGAGGCAGATTTCAGCATAATCCTGGAACTCTGCTTCTGCACATCTGGAAAATGTAAGGTAGAGAGAAATTGATGTGGTAGATTTCAGCATAATCTTTGAACTCTGCTTCTGCACATCTGGAGAATGTCAGCTAGAGAGAAAATGCAGAGGCTGATTTCAGCATAATCCTGGAACTCTGCTTCAGCACATCTGAAAAATGTCAGCTAGATAGGAATTTATGTGGTAGATTTCAGCATAATATTTGAACTCTGCTTCTTCACATCTGGAAAATGTCAGCTAGAAAGAAGTTTATGTGGCAGATTTCAGCATAATGCTGGAACTCTGCTTCTGCACATCTAGAAAATGTAAGCTAGAGAGAAATTGATGTGGTAGATTTCAGCATAATCTTTGACCTCTGCTTCTGCACATCTAGAAAATGTCAGCTAGAAAGAAAATGCAGAGGCAGATTAGAGCATAATCTTTGAATTCTGCTTCCGCACATCTGGAAAATGTCATCTAGAGGGGAAATGCAGAGGCAGATTTCAGCATAATACTGGAACTCTGCTTGTGCACATCTGGAAAATGTAAACTAGAGAGAAATTGATGTGGTAGATTTCAGCATAATCCTGGAACTCTGCTTCTGCACATCTGGAAAATGTCAGCTAGAAAATTGATGTGGTAGATTTCAGCATAATCTTTGAACTCTGCTTCTGCACATCTGGGAAATGTCAGCTAGAGGGAAAATGCAGAGGCAGATTAAAGCATAATCCTGGAACTCTGCTTCTGCACATCTGGAAAATGTAAGATAGAGAGAAATTGATGTGGTAGATTTCAGCATAATCTTTGAACTCTGCTTCTGCAAATCTGGAAAATGTCAGCTAGAGAGAAAATGGAGAGGCAGATTTCAGCATAATCCTGGTACTCTGCTTCTGCACATCAGGAAAATGTCAGCTAGAGAGAAATTTATGTGGTAGATTTCAGCATAATATTTGAACTCTGCTTCTTCACATGTGGAAAATGTCAGCTAGAGGGAAAATGCAGAGGCAGATTTGAGCATAATCCTGGAACTCTGCTTCTGCACATCTAGAAAATGTCAGCTGGGGAAAATTTATGTGGTATATTTCAGCATAATCTTTGCTCTCTGCTTCTGAACATCTGAAAAACATCAGCTAGAGAGAAATTGATGTGGTAGATTTCAGCATAATCTTTGTACTCTGCTTCTGCATGTCTGGAAAATGTGAGCTACAGAGAAATTGATGTGGTAGATTTCACCATAATCTTTGAACTCAGCTTCTGCACATCTGGAAAATGTAAGATAGAGAGAAATTGATGTGGTAGATTTCAGCATAATCTTTGAACTCTGCTTCTGCACATCTGGAGAATGTCAGCTAGAGAGAAAATGCAGAGGCTGATTTTAGCATAATCCTGGAACTCTGCTTCAGCACATCTGAAAAATCTCAGCTAGAAAGAAATTGATGTAGATTTCAGCATAATCCTGGAACTCTGCTTCTGCACATCTGGAAAAGTCAGCTAGAGATAAATTGCAAGGCAGAGTTCAGCATAATCCTGGAACTCTGCTTGTGCACATCTGGAAAATGTAAACTAGAGAGAAATTGATGTGGTAGAATTCAGCATAATCTTTGAACTCTGCTTCTGCACATCTGGAAAATGTCAGCTGGGGAAAAATTATGTGGTATATTTCAGCATAATCTTTGCTCTCTGCTTCTGAACATCTGGAAAATGTCAGCTAGAGAATAATTGCAAGGCTGATTTCAGCATAATCGTGGAACTCTGCTTCTGCACATCTGGAAAATGTAAGCTAGAAAATTGATCTGGTAGATTTCAGCATAATCTTTGAACTCTGCTTCCGCACATCTGGAAAATGTCAGCTAGAGGGAAAATGCAGAGGCAGATTTCAGCATAATCCTGGAACTCTGCTTCTGCACATCTGGAAAATGTCAGCAAGAGAGAAATTGATGTGTTAGATTTCAGCATAGTCTTTGAACTCTGCTTGTCCACATCTGGAAATTTTCACCTTGAGAAAAATTGCAAGGCAGATTTCAGCATAATCCTGGAACTCTGCTTCTGCACATCTGGAAAATGTCAGCTAGAGGGAAAATGCAGAGGCAGATTTCAGCATAATCCTGGAACTCTGCTTCTGCACATCTGGAAAATGTAAGATAGAGAGAAATTGATGTGGTAGATTTCAGCATAATCTTTGAACTCTGCTTCTGCACATCTGGAGAATGTCACCTAGAGAGAAAATGCAGAGGCTGATTTCAGCATAATCCTGGAACTCTGCTTCAGCACATCTGAAAAATGTCAGCTAGATAGGAATTTATGTGGTAGATTTCAGCATAATATTTGAACTCTACTTCTTCACATCTAGAAAATGTCAGCTAGAGAGAAGTTTATGTGGCAGATTTCAGCATAATCCTGGAACTCTGCTTCTGCACATCTGGAAAAGTCACCTAGAGAGAAATTGATGTAGTGGTTACAGCAAAACCCTGGCACTCTGCTTCTGCACATCTGGAAAAGTCAGCTAGAGAGAAATTGATGTGGTGGTTTTCAGCACAATCCTGGAACTCTGCTTCTGCATGTCTGGAAAATGTCAGCTAGAGAGAAATTGATGTGGTAGATATCACCATAATCTTTGAACTCAGCCTCTGCACATCTGGAAAAGTCAGCTAGAGAGAAATTGCAAGGCAGATTTCAGCATACACCTGGAACTCTGCTTCTGAGAATCTGGAAAATGTCAGCTAGAAAGAAATTGATGTAGATTTCAGCATAATCCTGGAACTCTGCTTCTGCACATCTGGAAAAGTCAGCTAGAGATAAATTGATGTTGTAGATTTCAGCATAATTGTGGAACTCTGCTTCTGTACGTTTGGAAAATGTCAGCTAGAGAAAACTTGCAAGGCATATTTCAGCATAATCTTGGAACTCTGCTTCTTCACATCTGGAAAATGTCAGCTAGAGAGAAATTGATTAGGTAGATTTCAGCATAATCCTGGAACTCTGCCTCTGCACATCTAGAAAGTCAGCTGATGTCGTAGATTTCAGCATAATCTTGCAACTCTGCTTTTTCACATCTGGAAAATGTCAGCTAAAAGGAAAATGCAGACGCAGATTTCAGCATAATCCTGGAACTCTGCTTCTGCACATCTGGAAAATGTAAGCTAGAGAGAAATTGATGTCGTAGATTTCAGCATAATCCTGGAACTCTGCTTCAGCACAACTGAAAAATGTCAGCTAGATAGGAATTTATGTGGTAGATTTCAGCATAATCTTTGAACTCTGCTTCTGCACATCTGGAAAAGTCAGCTAGAGATAAATTGCAAGGCAGAGTTCAGCATAATCCTGGAACTCTGCTTGTGCACATCTGGAAAATGTAAACTAGAGAGAAATTGATGTGGTAGAATTCAGCATAATCTTTGAACTCTGCTTCTGCACATCTGGAAAATGTCAGCTGGGGAAAATTTATGTGGTATATTTCAGCATAATCTTTGCTCTCTGCTTCTAAACATCTGGAAAATGTCAGCTAGAGAATAATTGCAAGGCTGATTTCAGCATAATCGTGGAACTCTGCTTCCGCACATCTGGAAAATGTCAGCTAGAGGGAAAATGCAGAGGCAGATTTCAGCATAATCCTGGAACTCTGCTTCTGCACATCTGGAAAATGTCAGCAAGAGAGAAATTGATGTGTTAGATTTCAGCATAGTCTTTGAACTCTGCTTGTCCACATCTGGAAATTTTCACCTTGAGAAAAATTGCAAGGCAGATTTCAGCATAATCCTGGAACTCTGCTTCTGCACATCTGGAAAATGTCAGCTAGAGGGAAAATGCAGAGGCAGATTTCAGCATAATCCTGGAACTCTGCTTCTGCACATCTGGAAAATGTAAGGTAGAGAGAAATTGATGTGGTAGATTTCAGCATAATCTTTGAACTCTGCTTCTGCACATCTGGAGAATGTCAGCTAGAGAGAAAATGCAGAGGCTGATTTCAGCATAATCCTGGAACTCTGCTTCAGCACATCTGAAAAATGTCAGCTAGATAGGAATTTATGTGGTAGATTTCAGCATAATATTTGAACTCTGCTTCTTCACATCTGGAAAATGTCAGCTAGAAAGAAGTTTATGTGGCAGATTTCAGCATAATGCTGGAACTCTGCTTCTGCACATCTAGAAAATGTAAGCTAGAGAGAAATTGATGTGGTAGATTTCAGCATAATCTTTGACCTCTGCTTCTGCACATCTAGAAAATGTCAGCTAGAAAGAAAATGCAGAGGCAGATTTCAGCATAATCTTTGAATTCTGCTTCCGCACATCTGGAAAATGTCATCTAGAGGGGAAATGCAGAGGCAGATTTCAGCATAATACTGGAACTCTGCTTGTGCACATCTGGAAAATGTAAACTAGAGAGAAATTGATGTGGTAGATTTCAGCATAATCCTGGAACTCTGCTTCTGCACATCTGGAAAATGTCAGCTAGAAAATTGATGTGGTAGATTTCAGCATAATCTTTGAACTCTGCTTCTGCACATCTGGGAAATGTCAGCTAGAGGGAAAATGCAGAGGCAGATTAAAGCATAATCCTGGAACTCTGCTTCTGCACATCTGGAAAATGTAAGATAGAGAGAAATTGATGTGGTAGATTTCAGCATAATCTTTGAACTCTGCTTCTGCAAATCTGTAAAATGTCAGCTAGAGAGAAAATGGAGAGGCAGATTTCAGCATAATCCTGGTACTCTGCTTCTGCACATCAGGAAAATGTCAGCTAGAGAGAAATTTATGTGGTAGATTTCAGCATAATATTTGAACTCTGCTTCTTCACATGTGGAAAATGTCAGCTAGAGGGAAAATGCAGAGGCAGATTTGAGCATAATCCTGGAACTCTGCTTCTGCACATCTAGAAAATGTCAGCTGGGGAAAATTTATGTGGTATATTTCAGCATAATCTTTGCTCTCTGCTTCTGAACATCTGAAAAACATCAGCTAGAGAGAAATTGATGTGGTAGATTTCAGCATAATCTTTGTACTCTGCTTCTGCATGTCTGGAAAATGTGAGCTACAGAGAAATTGATGTGGTAGATTTCACCATAATCTTTGAACTCAGCTTCTGCACATCTGGAAAATGTAAGATAGAGAGAAATTGATGTGGTAGATTTCAGCATAATCTTTGAACTCTGCTTCTGCACATCTGGAGAATGTCAGCTAGAGAGAAAATGCAGAGGCTGATTTTAGCATAATCCTGGAACTCTGCTTCAGCACATCTGAAAAATCTCAGCTAGAAAGAAATTGATGTAGATTTCAGCATAATCCTGGAACTCTGCTTCTGCACATCTGGAAAAGTCAGCTAGAGATAAATTGCAAGGCAGAGTTCAGCATAATCGTGGAACTCTGCTTGTGCACATCTGGAAAATGTAAACTAGAGAGAAATTGATGTGGTAGAATTCAGCATAATCTTTGAACTCTGCTTCTGCACATCTGGAAAATGTCAGCTGGGGAAAATTTATGTGGTATATTTCAGCATAATCTTTGCTCTCTGCTTCTGAACATCTGGAAAATGTCAGCTAGAGAATAATTGCAAGGCTGATTTCAGCATAATCGTGGAACTCTGCTTCTGCACATCTGGAAAATGTAAGCTAGAAAATTGATGTGGTAGATTTCAGCATAATCTTTGAACTCTGCTTCCGCACATCTGGAAAATGTCAGCTAGAGGGAAAATGCAGAGGCAGATTTCAGCATAATCCTGGAACTCTGCTTCTGCACATCTGGAAAATGTCAGCAAGAGAGAAATTGATGTGTTAGATTTCAGCATAGTCTTTGAACTCTGCTTGTCCACATCTGGAAATTTTCACCTTGAGAAAAATTGCAAGGCAGATTTCAGCATAATCCTGGAACTCTGCTTCTGCACATCTGGAAAATGTCAGCTAGAGGGAAAATGCAGAGGCAGATTTCAGCATAATCCTGGAACTCTGCTTCTGCACATCTGGAAAATGTAAGATAGAGAGAAATTGATGTGGTAGATTTCAGCATAATCTTTGAACTCTGCTTCTGCACATCTGGAGAATGTCACCTAGAGAGAAAATGCAGAGGCTGATTTCAGCATAATCCTGGAACTCTGCTTCAGCACATCTGAAAAATGTCAGCTAGATAGGAATTTATGTGGTAGATTTCAGCATAATATTTGAACTCTACTTCTTCACATCTAGAAAATGTCAGCTAGAGAGAAGTTTATGTGGCAGATTTCAGCATAATCCTGGAACTCTGCTTCTGCACATCTGGAAAAGTCACCTAGAGAGAAATTGATGTAGTGGTTACAGCAAAACCCTGGCACTCTGCTTCTGCACATCTGGAAAAGTCAGCTAGAGAGAAATTGATGTGGTGGTTTTCAGCACAATCCTGGAACTCTGCTTCTGCATGTCTGGAAAATGTCAGCTAGAGAGAAATTGATGTGGTAGATATCACCATAATCTTTGAACTCAGCCTCTGCACATCTGGAAAAGTCAGCTAGAGAGAAATTGCAAGGCAGATTTCAGCATACACCTGGAACTCTGCTTCTGAGAATCTGGAAAATGTCAGCTAGAAAGAAATTGATGTAGATTTCAGCATAATCCTGGAACTCTGCTTCTGCACATCTGGAAAAGTCAGCTAGAGATAAATTGATGTTGTAGATTTCAGCATAATTGTGGAACTCTGCTTCTGTACGTTTGGAAAATGTCAGCTAGAGAAAACTTGCAAGGCATATTTCAGCATAATCTTGGAACTCTGCTTCTTCACATCTGGAAAATGTCAGCTAGAGAGAAATTGATTAGGTAGATTTCAGCATAATCCTGGAACTCTGCCTCTGCACATCTAGAAAGTCAGCTGATGTCGTAGATTTCAGCATAATCTTGCAACTCTGCTTTTTCACATCTGGAAAATGTCAGCTAAAAGGAAAATGCAGACGCAGATTTCAGCATAATCCTGGAACTCTGCTTCTGCACATCTGGAAAATGTAAGCTAGAGAGAAATTGATGTCGTAGATTTCAGCATAATCCTGGAACTCTGCTTCAGCACAACTGAAAAATGTCAGCTAGATAGGAATTTATGTGGTAGATTTCAGCATAATCTTTGAACTCTGCTTCTGCACATCTGGAAAAGTCAGCTAGAGATAAATTGCAAGGCAGAGTTCAGCATAATCCTGGAACTCTGCTTGTGCACATCTGGAAAATGTAAACTAGAGAGAAATTGATGTGGTAGAATTCAGCATAATCTTTGAACTCTGCTTCTGCACATCTGGAAAATGTCAGCTGGGGAAAATTTATGTGGTATATTTCAGCATAATCTTTGCTCTCTGCTTCTGAACATCTGGAAAATGTCAGCTAGAGAATAATTGCAAGGCTGATTTCAGCATAATCGTGGAACTCTGCTTCCGCACATCTGGAAATTTTCACCTTGAGAAAAATTGCAAGGCAGATTTCAGCATAATCCTGGAACTCTGCTTCTGCACATCTGGAAAATGTCAGCTAGAGGGAAAATGCAGAGGCAGATTTCAGCATAATCCTGGAACTCTGCTTCTGCACATCTGGAAAATGTAAGATAGAGAGAAATTGATGTGGTAGATTTCAGCATAATCTTTGAACTCTGCTTCTGCACATCTGGAGAATGTCAGCTAGAGAGAAAATGCAGAGGCTGATTTCAGCATAATCCTGGAACTCTGCTTCAGCACATCTGAAAAATGTCAGCTAGATAGGAATTGATGTGGTAGATTTCAGCATAATCTTTGAACTCTACTTCTTCACATCTAGAAAATGTCAGCTAGAGAGAAGTTTATGTGGCAGATTTCAGCATAATGCTGGAACTCTGCTTCAGCACATCTGAAAAACGTCAGCTAGAGAGAAATTGATGTGGTAGATTTCAGCATAATCTTTGTACTCTGCTTCTGCATGTCTGGAAAATGTCAGCTACAGAGAAATTGATGTGGTAGATTTCAGCATAATCTTTGTACTCTGCTTTTGCATATGTGGAAAACGTCAGCTAGAGAGAAATTGAGCTGGTAGATTTCAGCATAATCCTGGAACTCTGCTTCTGAGAATCTGGAAAATGTCAGCTAGAAAGAAATTGATGTAGATTTCAGCATAATCCTGGAAATCTGCTTCTGCACATCTGGAAAAGTCAGCTAGAGATAAATTGCAAGGCAGAGTTCAGCATAATCCTGGAACTCTGCTTCTGCACATCTGGAAAAGTCACCTAGAGAGAAATTGATGTAGTGGTTACAGCAAAACCCTGGCACTCTGCTTCTGCACATCTGGAAAAGTCAGCTAGAGAGAAATTGATGTGGTGGTTTTCAGCACAATCCTGGAACTCTGCTTCTGCATGTCTGGAAAATGTCAGCTAGAGAGAAATTGATGTGGTAGATATCACCATAATCTTTGAACTCAGCCTCTGCACATCTGGAAAAGTCAGCTAGAGAGAAATTGCAAGGCAGATTTCAGCATACACCTGGAACTCTGCTTCTGAGAATCTGGAAAACGTCAGCTAGAAAGAAATTGATGTAGATTTCAGCATAATCCTGGAACTCTGCTTCTGCACATCTGGAAAAGTCAGCTAGAGATAAATTGATGTTGTAGATTTCAGCATAATCGTGGAACTCTGCTTCTGTACGTTTGGAAAATGTCAGCTAGAGAAAACTTGCAAGGCATATTTCAGCATAATCTTGGAACTCTGCTTCTTCACATCTGGAAAATGTCAGCTAGAGAGAAATTGATTAGGTAGATTTCAGCATAATCCTGGAACTCTGCCTCTGCACATCTAGAAAGTCAGGTGATGTCGTAGATTTCAGCATAATCTTGCAACTCTGTTTTTTCACATCTGGAAAATGTCAGCTAGAGGGAAAATGCAGACGCAGATTTCAGCATAATCCTGGAACTCTGCTTCTGCACATCTGGAAAATGTAAGCTAGAGAGAAATTGATGTCGTAGATTTCAGCATAATCCTGGAACTCTGCTTCAGCACAACTGAAAAATGTCAGCTAGATAGGAATTTATGTGGTAGATTTCAGCATAATCTTTGAACTCTGCTTCTTCACATCTGGAAAATGTCAGCTAGAGGGAAAATGCAGAGGCAGATTTTAGCATAATCCTGGAACTCTGCTTCTGCACATCTAGAAAATGTCAGCTGGGGAAAATTTATGTGGTATATTTCAGCATAATCTTTGCTCTCTGCTTCTGAACATCTGGAAAATGTCAGCTAGAGAATAATTGCAAGGCAGATTTCAGCATAATCCTGGAACTCTGCTTCTGCACATCTGGAAAATGTAAGCTAGAAAATTGATGTGGTAGATTTCAGCATAATCTTTGAACTCTACTTCTGCACATCTGGAAAATGTCAGCTAGAGGGAAAATGCAGAGGCAGATTTCAGCATAATCCTGGAACTCTGCTTCTGCACATCTGGAAAATGTAAGGTAGAGAGAAATTGATGTGGTAGATTTCAGCATAATCTTTGAACTCTGCTTCTGCACATCTGGAGAATGTCAGCTAGAGAGAAAATGCAGAGGCTGATTTCAGCATAATCCTGGAACTCTGCTTCAGCACATCTGAAAAATGTCAGCTAGATAGGAATTTATGTGGTAGATTTCAGCATAATATTTGAACTCTGCTTCTTCACATCTGGAAAATGTCAGCTAGAAAGAAGTTTATGTGGCAGATTTCAGCATAATGCTGGAACTCTGCTTCTGCACATCTAGAAAATGTAAGCTAGAGAGAAATTGATGTGGTAGATTTCAGCATAATCTTTGACCTCTGCTTCTGCACATCTAGAAAATGTCAGCTAGAAAGAAAATGCAGAGGCAGATTTCAGCATAATCTTTGAATTCTGCTTCCGCACATCTGGAAAATGTCAGCTAGAGGGGAAATGCAGAGGCAGATTTCAGCATAATACTGGAACTCTGCTTGTGCACATCTGGAAAATGTAAACTAGAGAGAAATTGATGTGGTAGATTTCAGCATAATCCTGGAACTCTGCTTCTGCACATCTGGAAAATGTCAGCTAGAAAATTGATGTGGTAGATTTCAGCATAATCTTTGAACTCTGCTTCTGCACATCTGGGAAATGTCAGCTAGAGGGAAAATGCAGAGGCAGATTAAAGCATAATCCTGGAACTCTGCTTCTGCACATCTGGAAAATGTAAGATAGAGAGAAATTGATGTGGTAGATTTCAGCATAATCTTTGAACTCTACTTCTGCAAATCTGGAAAATGTCAGCTAGAGAGAAAATGGAGAGGCAGATTTCAGCATAATCCTGGTACTCTGCTTCTGCACATCAGGAAAATGTCAGCTAGAGAGAAATTTATGTGGTAGATTTCAGCATAATATTTGAACTCTGCTTCTTCACATGTGGAAAATGTCAGCTAGAGGGAAAATGCAGAGGCAGATTTCAGCATAATCCTGGAACTCTGCTTCTGCACATCTAGAAAATGTCAGCTGGGGAAAATTTATGTGGTATATTTCAGCATAATCTTTGCTCTCTGCTTCTGAACATCTGAAAAACATCAGCTAGAGAGAAATTGATGTGGTAGATTTCAGCATAATCTTTGTACTCTGCTTCTGCATGTCTGGAAAATGTGAGCTACAGAGAAATTGATGTGGTAGATTTCACCATAATCTTTGAACTCAGCTTCTGCACATCTGGAAAATGTAAGATAGAGAGAAATTGATGTGGTAGATTTTAGCATAATCTTTGAACTCTGCTTCTGCACATCTGGAGAATGTCAGCTAGAGAGAAAATGCAGAGGCTGATTTTAGCATAATCCTGGAACTCTGCTTCAGCACATCTGAAAAATCTCAGCTAGAAAGAAATTGATGTAGATTTCAGCATAATCCTGGAACTCTGCTTCTGCACATCTGGAAAAGTCAGCTAGAGATAAATTGCAAGGCAGAGTTCAGCATAATCCTGGAACTCTGCTTGTGCACATCTGGAAAATGTAAACTAGAGAGAAATTGATGTGGTAGAATTCAGCATAATCTTTGAACTCTGCTTCTGCACATCTGGAAAATGTCAGCTGGGGAAAATTTATGTGGTATATTTCAGCATAATCTTTGCTCTCTGCTTCTGAACATCTGGAAAATGTCAGCTAGAGAATAATTGCAAGGCTGATTTCAGCATAATCGTGGAACTCTGCTTCTGCACATCTGGAAAATGTAAGCTAGAAAATTGATGTGGTAGATTTCAGCATAATCTTTGAACTCTGCTTCCGCACATCTGGAAAATGTCAGCTAGAGGGAAAATGCAGAGGCAGATTTCAGCATAATCCTGGAACTCTGCTTCTGCACATCTGGAAAATGTCAGCAAGAGAGAAATTGATGTGTTAGATTTCAGCATAGTCTTTGAACTCTGCTTGTCCACATCTGGAAATTTTCACCTTGAGAAAAATTGCAAGGCAGATTTCAGCATAATCCTGGAACTCTGCTTCTGCACATCTGGAAAATGTCAGCTAGAGGGAAAATGCAGAGGCAGATTTCAGCATAATCCTGGAACTCTGCTTCTGCACATCTGGAAAATGTAAGATAGAGAGAAATTGATGTGGTAGATTTCAGCATAATCTTTGAACTCTGCTTCTGCACATCTGGAGAATGTCAGCTAGAGAGAAAATGCAGAGGCTGATTTCAGCATAATCCTGGAACTCTGCTTCAGCACATCTGAAAAATGTCAGCTAGATAGGAATTTATGTGGTAGATTTCAGCATAATATTTGAACTCTACTTCTTCACATCTAGAAAATGTCAGCTAGAGAGAAGTTTATGTGGCAGATTTCAGCATAATGCTGGAACTCTGCTTCAGCACATCTGAAAAACGTCAGCTACAGAGAAATTGATGTGGTAGATTTCAGCATAATCTTTGTACTCTGCTTTTGCATATGTGGAAAACGTCAGCTAGAGAGAAATTGAGCTGGTAGATTTCAGCATAATCCTGGAACTCTGCTTCTGAGAATCTGGAAAATGTCAGCTAGAAAGAAATTGATGTAGATTTCAGCATAATCCTGGAAATCTGCTTCTCCACATCTGGAAAAGTCAGCTAGAGATAAATTGCAAGGCAGAGTTCAGCATAATCCTGGAACTCTGCTTCTGCACATCTGGAAAAGTCACCTAGAGAGAAATTGATGTAGTGGTTACAGCAAAACCCTGGCACTCTGCTTCTGCACATCTGGAAAAGTCAGCTAGAGAGAAATTGATGTGGTGGTTTTCAGCACAATCCTGGAACTCTGCTTCTGCATGTCTGGAAAATGTCAGCTAGAGAGAAATTGATGTGGTAGATATCGCCATAATCTTTGAACTCAGCCTCTGCACATCTGGAAAAGTCAGCTAGAGAGAAATTGCAAGGCAGATTTCAGCATACACCTGGAACTCTGCTTCTGAGAATCTGGAAAATGTCACCTAGAAAGAAATTGATGTAGATTTCAGCATAATCCTGGAACTCTGCTTCTGCACATCTGGAAAAGTCAGCTAGAGATAAATTGATGTTGTAGATTTCAGCATAATCGTGGAACTCTGCTTCTGTACGTTTGGAAAATGTCAGCTAGAGAAAACTTGCAAGGCATATTTCAGCATAATCTTGGAACTCTGCTTCTTCACATCTGGAAAATGTCAGCTAGAGAGAAATTGATTAGGTAGATTTCAGCATAATCCTGGAACTCTGCCTCTGCACATCTAGAAAGTCAGCTGATGTCGTAGATTTCAGCATAATCTTGCAACTCTGCTTTTTCACATCTGGAAAATGTCAGCTAGAGGGAAAATGCAGACGCAGATTTCAGCATAATCCTGGAACTCTGCTTCTGCACATCTGGAAAATGTAAGCTAGAGAGAAATTGATGTCGTAGATTTCAGCATAATCCTGGAACTCTGCTTCAGCACAACTGAAAAATGTCAGCTAGATAGGAATTTATGTGGTAGATTTCAGCATAATCTTTGAACTCTGCTTCTTCACATCTGGAAAATGTCAGCTAGAGGGAAAATGCAGAGGCAGATTTTAGCATAATCCTGGAACTCTGCTTCTGCACATCTAGAAAATGTCAGCTGGGGAAAATTTATGTGGTATATTTCAGCATAATCTTTGCTCTCTGCTTCTGAACATCTGGAAAATGTCAGCTAGAGAATAATTGCAAGGCAGATTTCAGCATAATCCTGGAACTCTGCTTCTGCACATCTGGAAAATGTAAGCTAGAAAATTGATGTGGTAGATTTCAGCATAATCTTTGAACTCTGCTTCTGCACATCTGGAAAATGTCAGCTAGAGGGAAAATGCAGAGGCAGATTTCAGCATAATCCTGGAACTCTGCTTCTGCACATCTGGAAAATGTAAGGTAGAGAGAAATTGATGTGGTAGATTTCAGCATAATCTTTGAACTCTGCTTCTGCACATCTGGAGAATGTCAGCTAGAGAGAAAATGCAGAGGCTGATTTCAGCATAATCCTGGAACTCTGCTTCAGCACATCTGAAAAATGTCAGCTAGATAGGAATTTATGTGGTAGATTTCAGCATAATATTTGAACTCTGCTTCTTCACATCTGGAAAATGTCAGCTAGAAAGAAGTTTATGTGGCAGATTTCAGCATAATGCTGGAACTCTGCTTCTGCACATCTAGAAAATGTAAGCGAGAGAGAAATTGATGTCGTAGATTTCAGCATAATCTTGGAACTCTGCTTCCACACATCTAGAAAATGTCAGCTAGAAAGAAAATGCAGAGGCAGATTTCAGCATAATGTTTGAACTCTGCTTCTTCACATCTGGAAAAGTCAGCTAGAGAGAAATTGCAAGGCACATTTCAGCATAATCCTGGAACTCTGCTTCTTCACATGTGGAAAATGTCAGCTAGAGGGAAAATGCAGAGGCAGATTTCAGCATAATCCTGGAACTCTGCTTCTGCACATCTGGAAAATGTAAGCTAAAAAATTGATGTGGTAGATTTCAGCATAATCTTTGAACTCTGCTTCCGCACATCTGGGAAATGTCAGCTAGAGGGAAAATGCAGAGGCAGATTAAAGCATAATCCTGGAACTCTGCTTCTGCACATCTGGAAAATGTAAGATAGAGAGAAATTTATGTGGTAGATTTCAGCATAATCTTTGAACTCTGCTTCTGCACATCTGGAGAATGTCAGCTAGAGAGAAAATGCAGAGGCTGATTTCAGCATAATCCTGGAACTCTGCTTCAGCACATCTGAAAAATGTCAGCTAGATAGGAATTTATGTGGTAGATTTCAGCATAATATTTGAACTCTGCTTCTTCACATCTGGAAAATTTAACTTGGAGACAAAATGCAAGGCAGATTTCAGCATAATCCTTAAACTCTGCTTCTCCACATCTGGAAAATGTCAGCTAGAGAGAAAATGCAGAGGCTGATTTCAGCATAATCCTGGAACTCTGTTTCTGCACATCTGGCAAATGTTAGCTAGAGAGAAATTGATGTGGTAGATTTCAGCATAATGTTTGAACTCTGCTTCTGCACATCTGAAAAAGTCAGCTAGAGAGAAATTGCAAGGTAGATTTCAGCATACACCTGGAACTCTGCTTCTGTAAATCTTGAAAATGTCAGCTTGAGAGAAATTGATATGGTAGATTTCAGCATAATATTTGAAGTCTGCTTCTGCACATCTGGAAAATGTCAGCTAGAGAGAAGTTTATGTGGCAGATTTCAGCATAATGCTGGAACTCTGCTTCTGCACATCTAGAAAATGTAAGCTAGAGAGAAATTGATGTCGTAGATTTCAGCATAATCTTGGAACTCTGCTTCCACACATCTAGAAAATGTCAGCTAGAAAGAAAATGCAGAGGCAGATTTCAGCATAATCTTTGAACTCTGCTTCCGCACATCTGGAAAATGTCAGCTAGAGGGGAAATGCAGAGGCAGATTTCAGCATAATACTGGAACTCTGCTTGTGCACATCTGGAAAATGTAAACTAGAGAAAAATTGATGTGGTAGATTTCAGCATAATCTTTGACATCTGCTTCTGCACATCTGGAAAATGTCAGCTGGGGAAAAGTTATGTGGTATATTTCAGCATAATCTTTGCTCTCTGCTTCTGAACATCTGGAAAATGTCAGCACGAGTATAATTGCAAGGCAGATTTCAGCATAATCCTGGAACTCTGCTTCTGCACATCTGGAAAATGTAAGCTAGAAAATTGATGTGGTAGATTTCAGCATAATCTTTGAACTCTGCTTCTGCACATCTGGAGAATGTCAGCTAGAGAGAAAATGCAGAGGCTGATTTCAGCATAATCCTGGAACTCTGCATCAGCACATCTGAAAAACGTCAGCTAGAGAGAAATTGATGTGGTAGATTTCAGCATAATCTTTGAACTCAGCTTCTGCACATCTGGAAAATGTAAGATAGAGAGAAATTGATGTGGTAGATTTCAGCATAATCTTTGAACTCTGCTTCTGCACATCTGGAGAATGTCAGCTAGAGAGAAAATGCAGAGGCTGATTTCAGCATAATCCTGGAACTCTGCTTCAGCACATCTGAAAAATGTCAGCTAGATAAGAATTTATGTGGTAGATTTCAGCATAATATTTGAACTCTGCTTCTTCACATCTGGAAAATGTCAGCTAGAGGGAAAATGCAGAGGCAGATTTCAGCATAATCCTGGAACTCTGCTTCTGCACATCTAGAAAATGTCAGCTGGGGAAAATTTATGTGGTATATTTCAGCATAATCTTTGCTCTCTGCTTCTGAACATCTGGAAAATGTCATCTAGAGAATAATTGCAAGGCAGATTTCAGCATAATCCTGGAACTCTGCTTCTGCACATCTGGAAAATGTAAGCTAGAAAATTGATGTGGTAGATTTCAGCATAATCTTTGAACTCTGCTTCTGCACATCTGGAAAATGTCAGCTAGAGGGAAAATGCAGAGGCAGATTTCAGCATAATCCTGGAACTCTGCTTCTGCACATCTGGAAAATGTCAGCAAGAGAGAAATTGATGTGTTAGATATCAGCATAGTCTTTGAACTCTGCTTGTCCACATCTGGAAATTTTCACCTTGAGAAAAATTGCAAGGCAGATTTCAGCATAATCCTGGAACTCTGCTTCTGAGAATCTGGAAAATGTCAGCTAGAAAGAAATTGATGTAGATTTCAGCATAATCCTGGAACTCTGCTTCTGCACATCTGGAAAAGTCAGCTAGAGATAAATTGATGTTGTAGATTTCAGCATAATCGTGGAACTCTGCTTCTGTACGTTTGGAAAATGTCAGCTAGAGAAAACATGCAAGGCATATTTCAGCATAATCCTGGAACTCTGCTTCTGCACATCTGGAAAATGTCAGCAAGAGAGAAAATGCAGAGGCAGATTTCAGCATAATCCTGGAACTCTGCTTCTGCACATTTGGAAAATGTAAGGTAGAGAGAAATTGGTGTGGTAGATTTCAGCATAATCTTTGAACTCTGCTTCTGCACATCTGGAGAATGTCAGCTAGAGAGAAAATGCAGAGGCTGATTTCAGCATAATCCTGGAACTCTGCTTCAGCACATCTGACAAATGTCAGCTAGATAGGAATTTATGTGGTAGATTTCAGCATAATATTTGAACTCTGCTTCTTCACATCTGGAAAATGTCAGCTAGAAAGAAGTTTATGTGGCAGATTTCAGCATAATACTGGAACTCTGCTTCTGCACATCTAGAAAATGTAAGCTAGAGAGAAATTGATGTCGTAGATTTCAGCATAATCTTGGAACTCTGCCTCCACACATCTAGAAAATGTCAGCTAGAAAGAAAATGCAGAGGCAGATTTCAGCATAATCTTTGAACTCTGCTTCTGCACATCTGGAAAAGTCAGCTAGAGAGAAATTGCAAGGTAGATTTCAGCATACACCTGGAACTCTGCTTCTGTAAATCTGGAAAATGTCAGCTTGAGAGAAATTGATATGGTAGATTTCAGCATAATATTTGAAGTCTGCTTCTGCACATCTAGAAAATGTCAGCTAGAAAGAAAATGCAGAGGCAGATTTCAGCATAATCTTTGAACTCTGCTTCCGCACATCTGGAAAATGTCAGCTAGAGGGGAAATGCAGAGGCAGATTTCAGCATAATACTGGAACTCTGCTTGTGCACATCTGGAAAATGTAAACTAGAAAGAAAATGCAGAGGCAGATTTCAGCATAATGTTTGAACTCTGCTTCTGCACATCTGGAAAACGTCAGCTGGGGAAAATTTATATGGTATATTTCAGCATAATCTTTGCTCTCTGCTTCTGAACATCTGGAAAATGTCAGCAAGAGTATAATTGCAAGGCAGATTTCAGCATAATCCTGGAACTCTGCTTGTGCACATCTGGAAAATGTAAGCTAGAAAATTGATGTGGTAGATTTCAGCATAATCTTTGAACTCTGCTTCCGCACATCTGGGAAATGTCAGCTAGAGGGAAAATGCAGAGGCAGATTTCAGCATAATCCTGGAACTCTGCTTCTGCACATCTGGAAAATGTAAGATAGAGAGAAATTGATGTGGTAGATTTCAGCATAATCTTTGAACTCTGCTTCTGCACATCTGGAGAATGTCAGCTAGAGAGAAAATGCAGAGGCTGATTTCAGCATAATCCTGGAACTCTGCTTCAGCACATCTGAAAAACGTCAGCTAGAGAGAAATTGATGTGGTAGATTTCAGCATAATCTTTGAACTCAGCTTCTGCACATCTGGAAATTGTAAGATAGAGAGAAATTGATGTGGTAGATTTCAGCATAATCTTTGAACTCTGCTTCTGCACATCTGGAAAATGTCATCTAGAGTATAATTGCAAGGCAGATTTCAGCATAATCCTGGAACTCTGCTTCTGCACATCTGGAAAATGTAAGCTAGAAAATTGATGTGGTAGATTTCAGCATAATCTTTGAACTCTGCTTCTGCACATCTGGAAAATGTCAGCTAGAGGGAAAATGCAGAGGCAGATTTCAGCATAATCCTGGAACTCTGCTTCTGCACATCTGGAAAAGTCAGCTAGAGATAAATTGATGTTGTAGATTTCAGCATAATCGTGGAACTCTGCTTCTGTACGTTTGGAAAATGTCAGCTAGAGAAAACTTGCAAGGCATATTTCAGCATAATCCTGGAACTCTGCTTCTGCACATCTGGAAAATGTCAGCAAGAGAGAAATTGATGTGTTAGATTTCAGCATAGTCTTTGAACTCTGCTTGTCCACATCTGGAAATTTTCACCTTGAGAAAAATTGCAAGGCAGATTTCAGCATAATCCTGGAACTCTGCTTCTGCACATCTGGAAAATGTCAGCTAGAGGGAAAATGCAGAGGCAGATTTCAGCATAATCCTGGAACTCTGCTTCTGCACATCTGGAGAATGTCAGCTAGAGAGAAAATGCAGAGGCTGATTTCAGCATAATCCTGGAACTCTGCTTCAGCACATCTGAAAAATGTCAGCTAGAAAGAAGTTTATGTGGCAGATTTCAGCATAATGCTGGAACTCTGCTTCCACACATCTAGAAAATGTCAGCTAGAAAGAAAATGCAGAGGCAGATTTCAGCATAATCTTTGAACTCTGCTTCTGCACATCTGGAAAATGTCAGCTAGAGAGAAATTGATGTGGTAGATTTCAGCATAATGTTTGAACTCTGCTTCTTCACATCTGGAAAAGTCAGCTAGAGAGAAATTGCAAGGCACATTTCAGCATAATCCTGGAACTCTGCTTCTGCACATCTGGCAAATGTCAGCTAGAGGGAAAATGCAGAGGCACATTTCAGCATAATCCTGGAACTCTGCTTCTTCACATCTGGAAAATTTAACTTGGAGACAAAATGCAAGGCAGATTTCAGCATAATCCTTAAACTCTGCTTCTCAACATCTGGAAAATGTCAGCTAGAGAGAAAATGCAGAGGCTGATTTCAGCATAATCCTGGAACTCTGCTTCTGCACATCTGGCAAATGTTAGCTAGAGAGAAATTGATGTGGTAGATTTCAGCATAATGTTTGAACTCTGCTTCTGCACATCTGGAAAAGTCAGCTAGAGAGAAATTGCAAGGTAGATTTCAGCATACACCTGGAACTCTGCTTCTGTAAATCTGGAAAATGTCAGCTTGAGAGAAATTGATATGGTAGATTTCAGCATAATATTTGAAGTCTGCTTCTGCACATCTGGAAAATGTCAGCTAGAAAATTGATGTGGTAGATTTCAGCATAATCTTTGAACTCTGCTTCTGCACATCTGGGAAATGTCAGCTAGAGGGAAAATGCAGAGGCAGATTAAAGCATAATCCTGGAACTCTGCTTCTGCACATCTGGAAAAGTCAGCTAGAGAGAAATTGATGTGGTGGTTTTCAGCACAATCCTGGAACTCTGCTTCTGCATGTCTGGAAAATGTCAGCTAGAGAGAAATTGATGTGGTAGATATCACCATAATCTTTGAACTCAGCCTCTGCACATCTGGAAAAGTCAGCTAGAGAGAAATTGCAAGGCAGATTTCAGCATACACCTGGAACTCTGCTTCTGAGAATCTGGAAAACGTCAGCTAGAAAGAAATTGATGTAGATTTCAGCATAATCCTGGAACTCTGCTTCTGCACATCTGGAAAAGTCAGCTAGAGATAAATTGATGTTGTAGATTTCAGCATAATCGTGGAACTCTGCTTCTGTACGTTTGGAAAATGTCAGCTAGAGAAAACTTGCAAGGCATATTTCAGCATAATCTTGGAACTCTGCTTCTTCACATCTGGAAAATGTCAGCTAGAGAGAAATTGATTAGGTAGATTTCAGCATAATCCTGGAACTCTGCCTCTGCACATCTAGAAAGTCAGGTGATGTCGTAGATTTCAGCATAATCTTGCAACTCTGTTTTTTCACATCTGGAAAATGTCAGCTAGAGAGAAATTGATGTAGATTTCAGCATAATCCTGGAACTCTGCTTCTGCACATCTGGAAAAGTCAGCTAGAGATAAATTGATGTTGTAGATTTCAGCATAATCGTGGAACTCTGCTTCTGCACGTCTGGAAAATGTAAGATAGAGAGAAATTGATGTGGTAGATTTCAGCATAATCTTTGAACTCTGCTTCTGCACATCTGGAAAATGTCAGCTAGAGAGAAAATGTAGAGGCAGATTTCAGCATAATCCTGGAACTTTGCTTCTGCACATCTGGAAATTGTAAGCTAGAGAGAAATTGATGTCGTAGATTTCAGCATAATCCTGGAACTCTGCTTCTGCACATCTGGAAAATGTAAGCTAGAGAGAAATTGATGTCGTAGATTTCAGCATAATCCTGGAACTCTGCTTCAGCACAACTGAAAAATGTCAGCTAGATAGGAATTTATGTGGTAGATTTCAGCATAATCTTTGAACTCTGCTTCTTCACATCTGGAAAATGTTAGCTAGAGGGAAAATGCAGAGGCAGATTTTAGCATAATCCTGGAACTCTGCTTCTGCACATCTAGAAAATGTCAGCTGGGGAAAATTTATGTGGTATATTTCAGCATAATCTTTGCTCTCTGCTTCTGAACATCTGGAAAATGTCAGCTAGAGAATAATTGCAAGGCAGATTTCAGCATAATCCTGGAACTCTGCTTCTGCACATCTGGAAAATGTAAGCTAGAAAATTGATGTGGTAGATTTCAGCATAATCTTTGAACTCTGCTTCTGCACATCTGGAAAATGTCAGCTAGAGGGAAAATGCAGAGGCAGATTTCAGCATAATCCTGGAACTCTGCTTCTGCACATCTGGAAAATGTAAGGTAGAGAGAAATTGATGTGGTAGATTTCAGCATAATCTTTGAACTCTGCTTCTGCACATCTGGAGAATGTCAGCTAGAGAGAAAATGCAGAGGCTGATTTCAGCATAATCCTGGAACTCTGCTTCAGCACATCTGAAAAATGTCAGCTAGATAGGAATTTATGTGGTAGATTTCAGCATAATATTTGAACTCTGCTTCTTCACATCTGGAAAATGTCAGCTAGAAAGAAGTTTATGTGGCAGATTTCAGCATAATGCTGGAACTCTGCTTCTGCACATCTAGAAAATGTAAGCTAGAGAGAAATTGATGTGGTAGATTTCAGCATAATCTTTGACCTCTGCTTCTGCACATCTAGAAAATGTCAGCTAGAAAGAAAATGCAGAGGCAGATTTCAGCATAATCTTTGAATTCTGCTTCCGCACATCTGGAAAATGTCAGCTAGAGGGGAAATGCAGAGGCAGATTTCAGCATAATACTGGAACTCTGCTTGTGCACATCTGGAAAATGTAAACTAGAGAGAAATTGATGTGGTAGATTTCAGCATAATCCTGGAACTCTGCTTCTGCACATCTGGAAAATGTCAGCTAGAAAATTGATGTGGTAGATTTCAGCATAATCTTTGAACTCTGCTTCTGCACATCTGGGAAATGTCAGCTAGAGGGAAAATGCAGAGGCAGATTAAAGCATAATCCTGGAACTCTGCTTCTGCACATCTGGAAAATGTAAGATAGAGAGAAATTGATGTGGTAGATTTCAGCATAATCTTTGAACTCTACTTCTGCAAATCTGGAAAATGTCAGCTAGAGAGAAAATGGAGAGGCAGATTTCAGCATAATCCTGGTACTCTGCTTCTGCACATCAGGAAAATGTCAGCTAGAGAGAAATTTATGTGGTAGATTTCAGCATAATATTTGAACTCTGCTTCTTCACATGTGGAAAATGTCAGCTAGAGGGAAAATGCAGAGGCAGATTTCAGCATAATCCTGGAACTCTGCTTCTGCACATCTAGAAAATGTCAGCTGGGGAAAATTTATGTGGTATATTTCAGCATAATCTTTGCTCTCTGCTTCTGAACATCTGAAAAACATCAGCTAGAGAGAAATTGATGTGGTAGATTTCAGCATAATCTTTGTACTCTGCTTCTGCATGTCTGGAAAATGTGAGCTACAGAGAAATTGATGTGGTAGATTTCACCATAATCTTTGAACTCAGCTTCTGCACATCTGGAAAATGTAAGATAGAGAGAAATTGATGTGGTAGATTTCAGCATAATCTTTGAACTCTGCTTCTGCACATCTGGAGAATGTCAGCTAGAGAGAAAATGCAGAGGCTGATTTTAGCATAATCCTGGAACTCTGCTTCTGCACATCTGGAAAAGTCACCTAGAGAGAAATTGATGTAGTGGTTACAGCAAAACCCTGGCACTCTGCTTCTGCACATCTGGAAAAGTCAGCTAGAGAGAAATTGATGTGGTGGTTTTCAGCACAATCCTGGAACTCTGCTTCTGCATGTCTGGAAAATGTGAGCTACAGAGAAATTGATGTGGTAGATTTCACCATAATCTTTGAACTCAGCTTCTGCACATCTGGAAAATGTAAGATAGAGAGAAATTGATGTGGTAGATTTCAGCATAATCTTTGAACTCTGCTTCTGCACATCTGGAGAATGTCAGCTAGAGAGAAAATGCAGAGGCTGATTTTAGCATAATCCTGGAACTCTGCTTCTGCACATCTGGAAAAGTCACCTAGAGAGAAATTGATGTAGTGGTTACAGCAAAACCCTGGCACTCTGCTTCTGCACATCTGGAAAAGTCAGCTAGAGAGAAATTGATGTGGTGGTTTTCAGCACAATCCTGGAACTCTGCTTCTGCATGTCTGGAAAATGTCAGCTAGAGAGAAATTGATGTGGTAGATTTCACCATAATCTTTGAACTCAGCTTCTGCACATCTGGAAAAGTCAGCTAGAGAGAAATTGCAAGGCAGATTTCAGCATACACCTGGACCTCTGCTTCTGTACATCTGGAAAATGTCACCTTGAGAGAAATTGATGTAGATTTCAGCATAATCCTGGAACTCTGTTTCTGAACATCTGGAAAATGTCAGCTAGAGAATAATTGCAAGGCTGATTTCAGCATAATCGTGGAACTCTGCTTCCGCACATCTGGAAAATGTCAGCTAGAGGGAAAATGCAGAGGCAGATTTCAGCATAATCCTGGAACTCTGCTTCTGCACATCTGGAAAATGTCAGCAAGAGAGAAATTGATGTGTTAGATTTCAGCATAGTCTTTGAACTCTGCTTGTCCACATCTGGAAATTTTCACCTTGAGAAAAATTGCAAGGCAGATTTCAGCATAATCCTGGAACTCTGCTTCTGCACATCTGGAAAATGTCAGCTAGAGGGAAAATGCAGAGGCAGATTTCAGCATAATCCTGGAACTCTGCTTCTGCACATCTGGAAAATGTAAGATAGAGAGAAATTGATGTGGTAGATTTCAGCATAATCTTTGAACTCTGCTTCTGCACATCTGGAGAATGTCAGCTAGAGAGAAAATGCAGAGGCTGATTTCAGCATAATCCTGGAACTCTGCTTCAGCACATCTGAAAAATGTCAGCTAGATAGGAATTTATGTGGTAGATTTCAGCATAATATTTGAACTCTACTTCTTCACATCTAGAAAATGTCAGCTAGAGAGAAGTTTATGTGGCAGATTTCAGCATAATGCTGGAACTCTGCTTCAGCACATCTGAAAAACGTCAGCTAGAGAGAAATTGATGTGGTAGATTTCAGCATAATCTTTGTACTCTGCTTCTGCATGTCTGGAAAATGTCAGCTACAGAGAAATTGATGTGGTAGATTTCAGCATAATCTTTGTACTCTGCTTTTGCATATGTGGAAAACGTCAGCTAGAGAGAAATTGAGCTGGTAGATTTCAGCATAATCCTGGAACTCTGCTTCTGAGAATCTGGAAAATGTCAGCTAGAAAGAAATTGATGTAGATTTCAGCATAATCCTGGAAATCTGCTTCTGCACATCTGGAAAAGTCAGCTAGAGATAAATTGCAAGGCAGAGTTCAGCATAATCCTGGAACTCTGCTTCTGCACATCTGGAAAAGTCACCTAGAGAGAAATTGATGTAGTGGTTACAGCAAAACCCTGGCACTCTGCTTCTGCACATCTGGAAAAGTCAGCTAGAGAGAAATTGATGTGGTGGTTTTCAGCACAATCCTGGAACTCTGCTTCTGCATGTCTGGAAAATGTCAGCTAGAGAGAAATTGATGTGGTAGATTTCACCATAATCTTTGAACTCAGCTTCTGCACATCTGGAAAAGTCAGCTAGAGAGAAATTGCAAGGCAGATTTCAGCATACACCTGGACCTCTGCTTCTGTACATCTGGAAAATGTCACCTTGAGAGAAATTGATGTAGATTTCAGCATAATCCTGGAACTCTGTTTCTGAACATCTGGAAAATGTCAGCTAGAGAATAATTGCAAGGCTGATTTCAGCATAATCGTGGAACTCTGCTTCCGCACATCTGGAAAATGTCAGCTAGAGGGAAAATGCAGAGGCAGATTTCAGCATAATCCTGGAACTCTGCTTCTGCACATCTGGAAAATGTCAGCAAGAGAGAAATTGATGTGTTAGATTTCAGCATAGTCTTTGAACTCTGCTTGTCCACATCTGGAAATTTTCACCTTGAGAAAAATTGCAAGGCAGATTTCAGCATAATCCTGGAACTCTGCTTCTGCACATCTGGAAAATGTCAGCTAGAGGGAAAATGCAGAGGCAGATTTCAGCATAATCCTGGAACTCTGCTTCTGCACATCTGGAAAATGTAAGATAGAGAGAAATTGATGTGGTAGATTTCAGCATAATCTTTGAACTCTGCTTCTGCACATCTGGAGAATGTCAGCTAGAGAGAAAATGCAGAGGCTGATTTCAGCATAATCCTGGAACTCTGCTTCAGCACATCTGAAAAATGTCAGCTAGATAGGAATTTATGTGGTAGATTTCAGCATAATATTTGAACTCTACTTCTTCACATCTAGAAAATGTCAGCTAGAGAGAAGTTTATGTGGCAGATTTCAGCATAATGCTGGAACTCTGCTTCAGCACATCTGAAAAACGTCAGCTAGAGAGAAATTGATGTGGTAGATTTCAGCATAATCTTTGTACTCTGCTTCTGCATGTCTGGAAAATGTCAGCTACAGAGAAATTGATGTGGTAGATTTCAGCATAATCTTTGTACTCTGCTTTTGCATATGTGGAAAACGTCAGCTAGAGAGAAATTGAGCTGGTAGATTTCAGCATAATCCTGGAACTCTGCTTCTGAGAATCTGGAAAATGTCAGCTAGAAAGAAATTGATGTAGATTTCAGCATAATCCTGGAAATCTGCTTCTGCACATCTGGAAAAGTCAGCTAGAGATAAATTGCAAGGCAGAGTTCAGCATAATCCTGGAACTCTGCTTCTGCACATCTGGAAAAGTCACCTAGAGAGAAATTGATGTAGTGGTTACAGCATAACCCTGGCACTCTGCTTCTGCACATCTGGAAAAGTCAGCTAGAGAGAAATTGATGTGGTGGTTTTCAGCACAATCCTGGAACTCTGCTTCTGCATGTCTGGAAAATGTCAGCTAGAGAGAAATTGATGTGGTAGATATCGCCATAATCTTTGAACTCAGCCTCTGCACATCTGGAAAAGTCAGCTAGAGAGAAATTGCAAGGCAGATTTCAGCATACACCTGGAACTCTGCTTCTGAGAATCTGGAAAATGTCACCTAGAAAGAAATTGATGTAGATTTCAGCATAATCCTGGAACTCTGCTTCTGCACATCTGGAAAAGTCAGCTAGAGATAAATTGATGTTGTAGATTTCAGCATAATCGTGGAACTCTGCTTCTGTACGTTTGGAAAATGTCAGCTAGAGAAAACTTGCAAGGCATATTTCAGCATAATCTTGGAACTCTGCTTCTTCACATCTGGAAAATGTCAGCTAGAGAGAAATTGATTAGGTAGATTTCAGCATAATCCTGGAACTCTGCCTCTGCACATCTAGAAAGTCAGCTGATGTCGTAGATTTCAGCATAATCTTGCAACTCTGCTTTTTCACATCTGGAAAATGTCAGCTAGAGGGAAAATGCAGACGCAGATTTCAGCATAATCCTGGAACTCTGCTTCTGCACATCTGGAAAATGTAAGCTAGAGAGAAATTGATGTCGTAGATTTCAGCATAATCCTGGAACTCTGCTTCAGCACAACTGAAAAATGTCAGCTAGATAGGAATTTATGTGGTAGATTTCAGCATAATCTTTGAACTCTGCTTCTTCACATCTGGAAAATGTCAGCTAGAGGGAAAATGCAGAGGCAGATTTTAGCATAATCCTGGAACTCTGCTTCTGCACATCTAGAAAATGTCAGCTGGGGAAAATTTATGTGGTATATTTCAGCATAATCTTTGCTCTCTGCTTCTGAACATCTGGAAAATGTCAGCTAGAGAATAATTGAAAGGCAGATTTCAGCATAATCCTGGAACTCTGCTTCTGCACATCTGGAAAATGTAAGCTAGAAAATTGATGTGGTAGATTTCAGCATAATCTTTGAACTCTGCTTCTGCACATCTGGAAAATGTCAGCTAGAGGGAAAATGCAGAGGCAGATTTCAGCATAATCCTGGAACTCTGCTTCTGCACATCTGGAAAATGTAAGGTAGAGAGAAATTGATGTGGTAGATTTCAGCATAATCTTTGAACTCTGCTTCTGCACATCTGGAGAATGTCAGCTAGAGAGAAAATGCAGAGGCTGATTTCAGCATAATCCTGGAACTCTGCTTCAGCACATCTGAAAAATGTCAGCTAGATAGGAATTTTTGTGGTAGATTTCAGCATAATATTTGAACTCTGCTTCTTCACATCTGGAAAATGTCAGCTAGAAAGAAGTTTATGTGGCAGATTTCAGCATAATGCTGGAACTCTGCTTCTGCACATCTAGAAAATGTAAGCGAGAGAGAAATTGATGTTGTAGATTTCAGCATAATCTTGGAACTCTGCTTCCACACATCTAGAAAATGTCAGCTAGAAAGAAAATGCAGAGGCAGATTTCAGCATAATGTTTGAACTCTGCTTCTTCACATCTGGAAAAGTCAGCTAGAGAGAAATTGCAAGGCACATTTCAGCATAATCCTGGAACTCTGCTTCTTCACATGTGGAAAATGTCAGCTAGAGGGAAAATGCAGAGGCAGATTTCAGCATAATCCTGGAACTCTGCTTCTGCACATCTGGAAAATGTCAGCTGGGGAAAATTTATGTGGTATATTTCAGCATAATCTTTGCTCTCTGCTTCTGAACATCTGGAAAATGTCAGCACGAGTATAATTGCAAGGCAGATTTCAGCATAATCCTGGAACTCTGCTTCTGCACATCTGGAAAATGTAAGCTAGAAAATTGATGTGGTAGATTTCAGCATAATCTTTGAACTCTGCTTCTGCACATCTGGAGAATGTCAGCTAGAGAGAAAATGCAGAGGCTGATTTCAGCATAATCCTGGAACTCTGCATCAGCACATCTGAAAAACGTCAGCTAGAGAGAAATTGATGTGGTAGATTTCAGCATAATCTTTGAACTCAGCTTCTGCACATCTGGAAAATGTAAGATAGAGAGAAATTGATGTGGTAGATTTCAGCATAATCTTTGAACTCTGCTTCTGCACATCTGGAGAATGTCAGCTAGAGAGAAAATGCAGAGGCTGATTTCAGCATAATCCTGGAACTCTGCTTCAGCACATCTGAAAAATGTCAGCTAGATAAGAATTTATGTGGTAGATTTCAGCATAATATTTGAACTCTGCTTCTTCACATCTGGAAAATGTCAGCTAGAGGGAAAATGCAGAGGCAGATTTCAGCATAATCCTGGAACTCTGTTTCTGCACATCTAGAAAATGTCAGCTAGAAAATTGATGTGGTAGATTTCAGCATAATCTTTGAACTCTGCTTCCGCACATCTGGAAAATGTAAGATAGAGAGAAATTTATGTGGTAGATTTCAGCATAATCTTTGAACTCTGCTTCTGCACATCTGGAGAATGTCAGCTAGAGAGAAAATGCAGAGGCTGATTTCAGCATAATCCTGGAACTCTGCTTCAGCACATCTGAAAAATGTCAGCTAGATAGGAATTTATGTGGTAGATTTCAGCATAATATTTGAACTCTGCTTCTTCACATCTGGAAAATTTAACTTGGAGACAAAATGCAAGGCAGATTTCAGCATAATCCTTAAACTCTGCTTCTCCACATCTGGAAAATGTCAGCTAGAGAGAAAATGCAGAGGCTGATTTCAGCATAATCCTGGAACTCTGTTTCTGCACATCTGGCAAATGTTAGCTAGAGAGAAATTGATGTGGTAGATTTCAGCATAATGTTTGAACTCTGCTTCTGCACATCTGAAAAAGTCAGCTAGAGAGAAATTGCAAGGTAGATTTCAGCATACACCTGGAACTCTGCTTCTGTAAATCTTGAAAATGTCAGCTTGAGAGAAATTGATATGGTAGATTTCAGCATAATATTTGAAGTCTGCTTCTGCACATCTGGAAAATGTCAGCTAGAGAGAAGTTTATGTGGCAGATTTCAGCATAATGCTGGAACTCTGCTTCTGCACATCTAGAAAATGTAAGCTAGAGAGAAATTGATGTCGTAGATTTCAGCATAATCTTGGAACTCTGCTTCCACACATCTAGAAAATGTCAGCTAGAAAGAAAATGCAGAGGCAGATTTCAGCATAATCTTTGAACTCTGCTTCCGCACATCTGGAAAATGTCAGCTAGAGGGGAAATGCAGAGGCAGATTTCAGCATAATACTGGAACTCTGCTTGTGCACATCTGGAAAATGTAAACTAGAGAAAAATTGATGTGGTAGATTTCAGCATAATCTTTGACATCTGCTTCTGCACATCTGGAAAATGTCAGCTGGGGAAAATTTATGTGGTATATTTCAGCATAATCTTTGCTCTCTGCTTCTGAACATCTGGAAAATGTCAGCACGAGTATAATTGCAAGGCAGATTTCAGCATAATCCTGGAACTCTGCTTCTGCACATCTGGAAAATGTAAGCTAGAAAATTGATGTGGTAGATTTCAGCATAATCTTTGAACTCTGCTTCTGCACATCTGGAGAATGTCAGCTAGAGAGAAAATGCAGAGGCTGATTTCAGCATAATCCTGGAACTCTGCATCAGCACATCTGAAAAACGTCAGCTAGAGAGAAATTGATGTGGTAGATTTCAGCATAATCTTTGAACTCAGCTTCTGCACATCTGGAAAATGTAAGATAGAGAGAAATTGATGTGGTAGATTTCAGCATAATCTTTGAACTCTGCTTCTGCACATCTGGAGAATGTCAGCTAGAGAGAAAATGCAGAGGCTGATTTCAGCATAATCCTGGAACTCTGCTTCAGCACATCTGAAAAATGTCAGCTAGATAAGAATTTATGTGGTAGATTTCAGCATAATATTTGAACTCTGCTTCTTCACATCTGGAAAATGTCAGCTAGAGGGAAAATGCAGAGGCAGATTTCAGCATAATCCTGGAACTCTGCTTCTGCACATCTAGAAAATGTCAGCTGGGGAAAATTTATGTGGTATATTTCAGCATAATCTTTGCTCTCTGCTTCTGAACATCTGGAAAATGTCATCTAGAGAATAATTGCAAGGCAGATTTCAGCATAATCCTGGAACTCTGCTTCTGCACATCTGGAAAATGTAAGCTAGAAAATTGATGTGGTAGATTTCAGCATAATCTTTGAACTCTGCTTCTGCACATCTGGAAAATGTCAGCTAGAGGGAAAATGCAGAGGCAGATTTCAGCATAATCCTGGAACTCTGCTTCTGCACATCTGGAAAATGTCAGCAAGAGAGAAATTGATGTGTTAGACATCAGCATAGTCTTTGAACTCTGCTTGTCCACATCTGGAAATTTTCACCTTGAGAAAAATTGCAAGGCAGATTTCAGCATAATCCTGGAACTCTGCTTCTGAGAATCTGGAAAATGTCAGCTAGAAAGAAATTGATGTAGATTTCAGCATAATCCTGGAACTCTGCTTCTGCACATCTGGAAAAGTCAGCTAGAGATAAATTGATGTTGTAGATTTCAGCATAATCGTGGAACTCTGCTTCTGTACGTTTGGAAAATGTCAGCTAGAGAAAACATGCAAGGCATATTTCAGCATAATCCTGGAACTCTGCTTCTGCACATCTGGAAAATGTCAGCAAGAGAGAAATTGATGTGTTAGATTTCAGCATAGTCTTTGAACTCTGCTTGTCCACATCTGGAAATTTTCACCTTGAGAAAAATTGCAAGGCAGATTTCAGCATAATCCTGGAACTCTGCTTCTGCACATCTGGAAAATGTCAGCTAGAGGGAAAATGCAGAGGCAGATTTCAGCATAATCCTGGAACTCTGCTTCTGCACATCTGGAAAATGTAAGATAGAGAGAAATTTATGTGGTAGATTTCAGCATAATATCTGAACTCTGCTTCTTCACATCTGGAAAATGTCAGCTAGAAAGAAGTTTATGTGGCAGATTTCAGCATAATACTGGAACTCTGCTTCTGCACATCTAGAAAATGTAAGCTAGAGAGAAATTGATGTCGTAGATTTCAGCATAATCTTGGAACTCTGCCTCCACACATCTAGAAAATGTCAGCTAGAAAGAAAATGCAGAGGCAGATTTCAGCATAATCTTTGAACTCTGCTTCTGCACATCTGGAAAAGTCAGCTAGAGAGAAATTGCAAGGTAGATTTCAGCATACACCTGGAACTCTGCTTCTGTAAATCTGGAAAATGTCAGCTTGAGAGAAATTGATATGGTAGATTTCAGCATAATATTTGAAGTCTGCTTCTGCACATCTGGAAAATGTCAGCTAGAGAGAAGTTTATGTGGCAGATTTCAGCATAATGCTGGAACTCTGCTTCCACACATCTAGAAAATGTCAGCTAGAAAGAAAATGCAGAGGCAGATTTCAGCATAATCTTTGAACTCTGCTTCCGCACATCTGGAAAATGTCAGCTAGAGGGGAAATGCAGAGGCAGATTTCAGCATAATACTGGAACTCTGCTTGTGCACATCTGGAAAATGTAAACTAGAAAGAAAATGCAGAGGCAGATTTCAGCATAATGTTTGAACTCTGCTTCTGCACATCTGGAAAACGTCAGCTGGGGAAAATTTATATGGTATATTTCAGCATAATCTTTGCTCTCTGCTTCTGAACATCTGGAAAATGTCAGCAAGAGTATAATTGCAAGGCAGATTTCAGCATAATCCTGGAACTCTGCTTGTGCACATCTGGAAAATGTAAGCTAGAAAATTGATGTGGTAGATTTCAGCATAATCTTTGAACTCTGCTTCCGCACATCTGGGAAATGTCAGCTAGAGGGAAAATGCAGAGGCAGATTTCAGCATAATCCTGGAACTCTGCTTCTGCACATCTGGAAAATGTAAGATAGAGAGAAATTGATGTGGTAGATTTCAGCATAATCTTTGAACTCTGCTTCTGCACATCTGGAGAATGTCAGCTAGAGAGAAAATGCAGAGGCTGATTTCAGCATAATCCTGGAACTCTGCTTCAGCACATCTGAAAAACGTCAGCTAGAGAGAAATTGATGTGGTAGATTTCAGCATAATCTTTGAACTCAGCTTCTGCACATCTGGAAATTGTAAGATAGAGAGAAATTGATGTGGTAGATTTCAGCATAATCTTTGAACTCTGCTTCTGCACATCTGGAAAATGTCATCTAGAGTATAATTGCAAGGCAGATTTCAGCATAATCCTGGAACTCTGCTTCTGCACATCTGGAAAATGTAAGCTAGAAAATTGATGTGGTAGATTTCAGCATAATCTTTGAACTCTGCTTCTGCACATCTGGAAAATGTCAGCTAGAGGGAAAATGCAGAGGCAGATTTCAGCATAATCCTGGAACTCTGCTTCTGCACATCTGGAAAAGTCAGCTAGAGATAAATTGATGTTGTAGATTTCAGCATAATCGTGGAACTCTGCTTCTGTACGTTTGGAAAATGTCAGCTAGAGAAAACTTGCAAGGCATATTTCAGCATAATCCTGGAACTCTGCTTCTGCACATCTGGAAAATGTCAGCAAGAGAGAAATTGATGTGTTAGATTTCAGCATAGTCTTTGAACTCTGCTTGTCCACATCTGGAAATTTTCACCTTGAGAAAAATTGCAAGGCAGATTTCAGCATAATCCTGGAACTCTGCTTCTGCACATCTGGAAAATGTCAGCTAGAGGGAAAATGCAGAGGCAGATTTCAGCATAATCCTGGAACTCTGCTTCTGCACATCTGGAGAATGTCAGCTAGAGAGAAAATGCAGAGGCTGATTTCAGCATAATCCTGGAACTCTGCTTCAGCACATCTGAAAAATGTCAGCTAGAAAGGAATTTATGTGGTAGATTTCAGCATAATATTTGAACTCTGCTTCTTCACATCTGGAAAATGTCAGCTAGAAAGAAGTTTATGTGGCAGATTTCAGCATAATGCTGGAACTCTGCTTCCACACATCTAGAAAATGTCAGCTAGAAAGAAAATGCAGAGGCAGATTTCAGCATAATCTTTGAACTCTGCTTCTGCACATCTGGAAAATGTCAGCTAGAGAGAAATTGATGTGGTAGATTTCAGCATAATGTTTGAACTCTGCTTCTTCACATCTGGAAAAGTCAGCTAGAGAGAAATTGCAAGGCACATTTCAGCATAATCCTGGAACTCTGCTTCTGCACATCTGGCAAATGTCAGCTAGAGGGAAAATGCAGAGGCACATTTCAGCATAATCCTGGAACTCTGCTTCTTCACATCTGGAAAATTTAACTTGGAGACAAAATGCAAGGCAGATTTCAGCATAATCCTTAAACTCTGCTTCTCCACATCTGGAAAATGTCAGCTAGAGAGAAAATGCAGAGGCTGATTTCAGCATAATCCTGGAACTCTGCTTCTGCACATCTGAAAAATGTTAGCTAGAGAGAAATTGATGTGGTAGATTTCAGCATAATGTTTGAACTCTGCTTCTGCACATCTGGAAAAGTCAGCTAGAGAGAAATTGCAAGGTAGATTTCAGCATACACCTGGAACTCTGCTTCTGTAAATCTGGAAAATGTCAGCTTGAGAGAAATTGATATGGTAGATTTCAGCATAATATTTGAAGTCTGCTTCTGCACATCTGGAAAATGTCAGCTAGAGAGAAGTTTATGTGGCAGATTTCAGCATAATGCTGGAACTCTGCTTCTGCACATCTAGAAAATGTAAGCTAGAGAGAAATTGATGTCGTAGATTTCAGCATAATCTTGGAACTCTGCTTCCACACATCTAGAAAATGTCAGCTAGAAAGAAAATGCAGAGGCAGATTTCAGCATAATCTTTGAACTCTGCTTCCGCACATCTGGAAAATGTCAGCTAGAGGGGAAATGCAGAGGCAGATTTCAGCATAATACTGGAACTCTGCTTGTGCACATCTGGAAAATGTAAACTAGAGAAAAATTGATGTGGTAGGTTTCAGCATAATCTTTGACCTCTGCTTCTGCACATCTGGAAAATGTCAGCTGGGGAAAATTTATGTGGTATATTTCAGCATAATCTTTGCTCTCTGCTTCTGAACATCTGGAAAATGTCAGCACGAGTATAATTGCAAGGCAGATTTCAGCATAATCCTGGAACTCTGCTTCTGCACATCTGGAAAATGTAAGCTAGAAAATTGATGTGGTAGATTTCAGCATAATCTTTGAACTCTGCTTCTGCACATCTGGAGAATGTCAGCTAGATAAGAATTTATGTGGTAGATTTCAGCATAACATTTGAACTCTGCTTCTTCACATCTGGAAAATGTCAGCTAGAGGGAAAATGCAGAGGCAGATTTCAGCATAATCCTGGAACTCTGCTTCTGCACATCTAGAAAATGTCAGCTGGGGAAAATTTATGTGGTATATTTCAGCATAATCTTTGCTCTCTGCTTCTGAACATCTGGAAAATGTCATCTAGAGAATAATTGCAAGGCAGATTTCAGCATAATCCTGGAACTCTGCTTCTGCACATCTGGAAAATGTAAGCTAGAAAATTGATGTGGTAGATTTCAGCATAATCTTTGAACTCTGCTTCTGCACATCTGGAAAATGTCAGCTAGAGGGAAAATGCAGAGGCAGATTTCAGCATAATCCTGGAACTCTGCTTCTGCACATCTGGAAAATGTCAGCAAGAGAGAAATTGATGTGTTAGATATCAGCATAGTCTTTGAACTCTGCTTGTCCACATCTGGAAATTTTCACCTTGAGAAAAATTGCAAGGCAGATTTCAGCATAATCCTGGAACTCTGCTTCTGAGAATCTGGAAAATGTCAGCTAGAGGGAAAATGCAGAGGCAGATTTCAGCATAATCCTGGAACTCTGCTTCTGCACATCTGGAGAATGTCAGCTAGAGAGAAAATGCAGAGGCTGATTTCAGCATAATCCTGGAACTCTGCTTCAGCACATCTGAAAAATGTCAGCTAGAAAGGAATTTATGTGGTAGATTTCAGCATAATATTTGAACTCTGCTTCTTCACATCTGGAAAATGTCAGCTAGAAAGAAGTTTATGTGGCAGATTTCAGCATAATGCTGGAACTCTGCTTCCACACATCTAGAAAATGTCAGCTAGAAAGAAAATGCAGAGGCAGATTTCAGCATAATCTTTGAACTCTGCTTCTGCACATCTGGAAAATGTCAGCTAGAGAGAAATTGATGTGGTAGATTTCAGCATAATGTTTGAACTCTGCTTCTTCACATCTGGAAAAGTCAGCTAGAGAGAAATTGCAAGGCACATTTCAGCATAATCCTGGAACTCTGCTTCTGCACATCTGGCAAATGTCAGCTAGAGGGAAAATGCAGAGGCACATTTCAGCATAATCCTGGAACTCTGCTTCTTCACATCTGGAAAATTTAACTTGGAGACAAAATGCAAGGCAGATTTCAGCATAATCCTTAAACTCTGCTTCTCCACATCTGGAAAATGTCAGCTAGAGAGAAAATGCAGAGGCTGATTTCAGCATAATCCTGGAACTCTGCTTCTGCACATCTGAAAAATGTTAGCTAGAGAGAAATTGATGTGGTAGATTTCAGCATAATGTTTGAACTCTGCTTCTGCACATCTGGAAAAGTCAGCTAGAGAGAAATTGCAAGGTAGATTTCAGCATACACCTGGAACTCTGCTTCTGTAAATCTGGAAAATGTCAGCTTGAGAGAAATTGATATGGTAGATTTCAGCATAATATTTGAAGTCTGCTTCTGCACATCTGGAAAATGTCAGCTAGAGAGAAGTTTATGTGGCAGATTTCAGCATAATGCTGGAACTCTGCTTCTGCACATCTAGAAAATGTAAGCTAGAGAGAAATTGATGTCGTAGATTTCAGCATAATCTTGGAACTCTGCTTCCACACATCTAGAAAATGTCAGCTAGAAAGAAAATGCAGAGGCAGATTTCAGCATAATCTTTGAACTCTGCTTCCGCACATCTGGAAAATGTCAGCTAGAGGGGAAATGCAGAGGCAGATTTCAGCATAATACTGGAACTCTGCTTGTGCACATCTGGAAAATGTAAACTAGAGAAAAATTGATGTGGTAGATTTCAGCATAATCTTTGACCTCTGCTTCTGCACATCTGGAAAATGTCAGCTGGGGAAAATTTATGTGGTATATTTCAGCATAATCTTTGCTCTCTGCTTCTGAACATCTGGAAAATGTCAGCACGAGTATAATTGCAAGGCAGATTTCAGCATAATCCTGGAACTCTGCTTCTGCACATCTGGAAAATGTAAGCTAGAAAATTGATGTGGTAGATTTCAGCATAATCTTTGAACTCTGCTTCTGCACATCTGGAGAATGTCAGCTAGATAAGAATTTATGTGGTAGATTTCAGCATAATATTTGAACTCTGCTTCTTCACATCTGGAAAATGTCAGCTAGAGGGAAAATGCAGAGGCAGATTTCAGCATAATCCTGGAACTCTGCTTCTGCACATCTAGAAAATGTCAGCTGGGGAAAATTTATGTGGTATATTTCAGCATAATCTTTGCTCTCTGCTTCTGAACATCTGGAAAATGTCATCTAGAGAATAATTGCAAGGCAGATTTCAGCATAATCCTGGAACTCTGCTTCTGCACATCTGGAAAATGTAAGCTAGAAAATTGATGTGGTAGATTTCAGCATAATCTTTGAACTCTGCTTCTGCACATCTGGAAAATGTCAGCTAGAGGGAAAATGCAGAGGCAGATTTCAGCATAATCCTGGAACTCTGCTTCTGCACATCTGGAAAATGTCAGCAAGAGAGAAATTGATGTGTTAGATATCAGCATAGTCTTTGAACTCTGCTTGTCCACATCTGGAAAATTTCACCTTGAGAAAAATTGCAAGGCAGATTTCAGCATAATCCTGGAACTCTGCTTCTGAGAATCTGGAAAATGTCAGCTAGAAAGAAATTGATGTAGATTTCAGCATAATCCTGGAACTCTGCTTCTGCACATCTGGAAAAGTCTGCTAGAGATAAATTGATGTTGTAGATTTCAGCATAATCGTGGAACTCTGCTTCTGTACGTTTGGAAAATGTCAGCTAGAGAAAACATGCAAGGCATATTTCAGCATAATCCTGGAACTCTGCTTCTGCACATCTGGAAAATGTCAGCTAGAGGGAAAATGCAGAGGCAGATTTCAGCATAATCCTGGAACTCTGCTTCTGCACATCTGGAAAATGTAAGATAGAGAGAAATTGGTGTGGTAGATTTCAGCATAATTTTTGAACTCTGCTTCTGCACATCTGGAGAATGTCAGCTAGAGAGAAAATGCAGAGGCTGATTTCAGCATAATCCTGGAACTCTGCTTCAGCACATCTGACAAATGTCAGCTAGATAGGAATTTATGTGGTAGATTTCAGCATAATATTTGAACTCTGCTTCTTCACATCTGGAAAATATCAGCTAGACAGAAGTTTATGTAGCAGATTTCAGCATAATACTGGAACTCTGCTTCTGCACATCTAGAAAATGTAAGCTAGAGAGAAATTGATGTCGTAGATTTCAGCATAATCTTGGAACTCTGCCTCCACACATCTAGAAAATGTCAGCTAGAAAGAAAATGCAGAGGCAGATTTCAGCATAATCTTTGAACTCTGCTTCTGCACATCTGGAAAAGTCAGCTAGAGAGAAATTGCAAGGTAGATTTCAGCATACACCTGGAACTCTGCTTCTGTAAATCTGGAAAATGTCAGCTTGAGAGAAATTGATATGGTAGATTTCAGCATAATATTTGAAGTCTGCTTCTGCACATCTGGAAAATGTCAGCTAGAGAGAAGTTTATGTGGCAGATTTCAGCATAATGCTGGAACTCTGCTTCTGCACATCTAGAAAATGTAAGCTAGAGAGAAATTGATGTCGTAGATTTCAGCATAATCTTGGAACTCTGCTTCCACACATCTAGAAAATGTCAGCTAGAAAGAAAATGCAGAGGCAGATTTCAGCATAATCTTTGAACTCTGCTTCCGCACATCTGGAAAATGTCAGCTAGAGGGGAAATGCAGAGGCAGATTTCAGCATAATACTGGAACTCTGCTTGTGCACATCTGGAAAATGTAAACTAGAAAGAAAATGCAGAGGCAGATTTCAGCATAATGTTTGAACTCTGCTTCTGCACATCTGGAAAACATCAGCTGGGGAAAATTTATGTGGTATATTTCAGCATAATCTTTGCTCTCTGCTTCTGAACATCTGGAAAATGTCAGCAAGAGTATAATTGCAAGGCAGATTTCAGCATAATCCTGGAACTCTGCTTGTGCACATCTGGAAAATGTCAGCTAGAGGGAAAATGCAGAGGCAGATTTCAGCATAATCCTGGAACTCTGCTTCTGCACATCTGGAAAATGTAAGATAGAGAGAAATTGATGTGGTAGATTTCAGCATAATCTTTGAACTCTGCTTCCGCACATCTGGGAAATGTCAGCTAGAGGGAAAATGCAGAGGCAGATTTCAGCATAATCCTGGAACTCTGCTTCTGCACATCTGGAAAATGTAAGATAGAGAGAAATTGATGTGGTAGATTTCAGCATAATCTTTGAACTCTGCTTCTGCACATCTGGAGAATGTCAGCTAGAGAGAAAATGCAGATGCTGATTTCAGCATAATCCTGGAACTCTTCTTCAGCACATCTGAAAAACGTCAGCTAGAGAGAAATTGATGTGGTAGATTTCAGCATAATCTTTGAACTCAGCTTCTGCATATCTGGAAATTGTAAGATAGAGAGAAATTGATGTGGTAGATTTCAGCATAATCTTTGAACTCTGCTTCTGCACATCTGGAAAATGTCATCTAGAGTATAATTGCAAGGCAGATTTCAGCATAATCCTGGAACTCTGCTTCTGCACATCTGGAAAATGTAAGCTAGAAAATTGATGTGGTAGATTTCAGCATAATCTTTGAACTCTGCTTCTGCACATCTGGAAAATGTCAGCTAGAGGGAAAATGCAGAGGCAGATTTCAGCATAATCCTGGAACTCTGCTTCTGCACATCTGGAAAAGTCAGCTAGAGATAAATTGATGTTGTAGATTTCAGCATAATCGTGGAACTCTGCTTCTGTACGTTTGGAAAATGTCAGCTAGAGAAAACTTGCAAGGCATATTTCAGCATAATCCTGGAACTCTGCTTCTGCACATCTGGAAAATGTCAGCAAGAGAGAAATTGATGTGTTAGATTTCAGCATAGTCTTTGAACTCTGCTTGTCCACATCTGGAAATTTTCACCTTGAGAAAAATTGCAAGGCAGATTTTAGCATAATCCTGGAACTCTGCTTCTGCACATCTGGAAAATGTCAGCTAGAGGGAAAATGCAGAGGCAGATTTCAGCATAATCCTGGAACTCTGCTTCTGCACATCTGGAGAATGTCAGCTAGAGAGAAGTTTATGTGGCAGATTTCAGCATAATGCTGGAACTCTGCTTCCACACATCTAGAAAATGTCAGCTAGAAAGAAAATGCAGAGGCAGATTTCAGCATAATCTTTGAACTCTGCTTCTGCACATCTGGAAAATGTCAGCTAGAGAGAAATTGATGTGGTAGATTTCAGCATAATGTTTGAACTCTGCTTCTTCACATCTGGAAAAGTCAGCTAGAGAGAAATTGCAAGGCACATTTCAGCATAATCCTGGAACTCTGCTTCTGCACATCTGGCAAATGTCAGCTAGAGGGAAAATGCAGAGGCACATTTCAGCATAATCCTGGAACTCTGCTTCTTCACATCTGGAAAATTTCACTTGGAGACAAAATGCAAGGCAGATTTCAGCATAATCCTTAAACTCTGCTTCTCCACATCTGGAAAATGTCAGCTAGAGAGAAAATGCAGAGGCTGATTTCAGCATAATCCTGGAACTCTGCTTCTGCACATCTGGCAAATGTTAGCTAGAGAGAAATTGATGTGGTAGATTTCAGCATAATGTTTGAACTCTGCTTCTGCACATCTGGAAAAGTCAGCTAGAGAGAAATTGCAAGGTAGATTTCAGCATACACCTGGAACTCTGCTTCTGTAAATCTGGAAAATGTCAGCTTGAGAGAAATTGATATGGTAGATTTCAGCATAATATTTGAAGTCTGCTTCTGCACATCTGGAAAATGTCAGCTAGAGAGAAGTTTATGTGGCAGATTTCAGCATAATGCTGGAACTCTGCTTCTGCACATCTAGAAAATGTAAGCTAGAGAGAAATTGATGTCGTAGATTTCAGCATAATCTTGGAACTCTGCTTCCACACATCTAGAAAATGTCAGCTAGAAAGAAAATGCAGAGGCAGATTTCAGCATAATCTTTGAACTCTGCTTCCGCACATCTGGAAAATGTCAGCTGGGGAAAATTTATGTGGTATATTTCAGCATAATCTTTGCTCTCTGCTTCTGAACATCTGGAAAATGTCAGCACGAGTATAATTGCAAGGCAGATTTCAGCATAATCCTGGAACTCTGCTTCTGCACATCTGGAGAATGTCAGCTAGAGGGAAAATGCAGAGGCACATTTCAGCATAATCCTGGAACTCTGCTTCTTCACATCTGGAAAATTTAACTTGGAGACAAAATGCAAGGCAGATTTCAGCATAATCCTTAAACTCTGCTTCTCCACATCTGGAAAATGTCAGCTAGAGAGAAAATGCAGAGGCTGATTTCAGCATAATCCTGGAACTCTGCTTCTGCACATCTGGCAAATGTTAGCTAGAGAGAAATTGATGTGGTAGATTTCAGCATAATGTTTGAACTCTGCTTCTGCACATCTGGAAAAGTCAGCTAGAGAGAAATTGCAAGGTAGATTTCAGCATACACCTGGAACTCTGCTTCTGTAAATCTGGAAAATGTCAGCTTGAGAGAAATTGATATGGTAGATTTCAGCATAATATTTGAAGTCTGCTTCTGCACATCTGGAAAATGTCAGCTAGAGAGAAGTTTATGTGGCAGATTTCAGCATAATCCTGGAACTCTGCTTCTGCACATCTAGAAAATGTCAGCTGGGGAAAATTTATGTGGTATATTTCAGCATAATCTTTGCTCTCTGCTTCTGAACATCTGGAAAATGTCATCTAGAGAATAATTGCAAGGCAGATTTCAGCATAATCCTGGAACTCTGCTTCTGCACATCTGGAAAATGTAAGCTAGAAAATTGATGTGGTAGATTTCAGCATAATCTTTGAACTCTGCTTCTGCACATCTGGAAAATGTCAGCTAGAGGGAAAATGCAGAGGCAGATTTCAGCATAATCCTGGAACTCTGCTTCTGCACATCTGGAAAATGTCAGCAAGAGAGAAATTGATGTGTTAGATATCAGCATAGTCTTTGAACTCTGCTTGTCCACATCTGGAAATTTTCACCTTGAGAAAAATTGCAAGGCAGATTTCAGCATAATCCTGGAACTCTGCTTCTGAGAATCTGGAAAATGTCAGCTAGAAAGAAATTGATGTAGATTTCAGCATAATCCTGGAACTCTGCTTCTGCACATCTGGAAAAGTCAGCTAGAGATAAATTGATGTTGTAGATTTCAGCATAATCCTGGAACTCTGCTTCTGCACATCTGGAAAATGTGAGCAAGAGAGAAATTGATGTGTTAGATTTCAGCATAGTCTTTGAACTCTGCTTGTCCACATCTGGAAATTTTCACCTTGAGAAAAATTGCAAGGCAGATTTCAGCATAATCCTGGAACTCTGCTTCTGCACATCTGGAAAATGTCAGCTAGAGGGAAAACGCAGAGGCAGATTTCAGCATAATCCTGGAACTCTGCTTCTGCACATCTGGAAAATGTAAGATAGAGAGAAATTGGTGTGGTAGATTTCAGCATTATCTTTGAACTCTGCTTCTGCACATCTGGAGAATGTCAGCTAGAGAGAAAATGCAGAGGCTGATTTCAGCATAATCCTGGAACTCTGCTTCAGCACATCTGACAAATGTCAGCTAGATAGGAATTTATGTGGTAGATTTCAGCATAATATTTGAACTCTGCTTCTTCACATCTGGAAAATGTCAGCTAGAAAGAAGTTTATGTGGCAGATTTCAGCATAATGCTGGAACTCTGCTTCTGCACATCTAGAAAATGTAAGCTAGAGAGAAATTGATGTCGTAGATTTCAGCATAATCTTGGAACTCTGACTCCACACATCTAGAAAATGTCAGCTAGAAAGAAAATGCAGAGGCAGATTTCAGCATAATCTTTGAACTCTGCTTCTGCACATCTGGAAAAGTCAGCTAGAGAGAAATTGCAAGGTAGATTTCAGCATACCCCTGGAACTCTGCTTCTGTAAATCTGGAAAATGTCATATTGAGAGAAATTGATATGGTAGATTTCAGCATAATATTTGAAGTCTGCTTCTGCACATCTGGAAAATGTCAGCTAGAGAGAAGTTTATGTGGCAGATTTCAGCATAATGCTGGAACTCTGCTTCTGCACATCTAGAAAATGTAAGCTAGAGAGAAATTGATGTCGTAGATTTCAGCATAATCTTGGAACTCTGCTTCCACACATCTAGAAAATGTCAGCTAGAAAGAAAATGCAGAGGCAGATTTCAGCATAATCTTTGAACTCTGCTTCCGCACATCTGGAAAATGTCAGCTAGAGGGGAAATGCAGAGGCAGATTTCAGCATAATACTGGAACTCTGCTTGTGCACATCTGGAAAATGTAAACTAGAAAGAAAATGCAGAGGCAGATTTCAGCATAATGTTTGAACTCTGCTTCTGCACATCTGGAAAATGTCAGCTGGGGAAAATTTATATGGTATATTTCAGCATAATCTTTGCTCTCTGCTTCTGAACATCTGGAAAATGTCAGCAAGAGTATAATTGCAAGGCAGATTTCAGCATAATCCTGGAACTCTGCTTGTGCACATCTGGAAAATGTAAGCTAGAAAATTGATGTGGTAGATTTCAGCATAATCTTTGAACTCTGCTTCCGCACATCTGGGAAATGTCAGCTAGAGGGAAAATGCAGAGGCAGATTTCAGCATAATCCTGGAACTCTGCTTCTGCACATCTGGAAAATGTAAGATAGAGAGAAATTGATGTGGTAGATTTCAGCATAATCTTTGAACTCTGCTTCTGCACATCTGGAAAATGTCAGCTAGAGAGAAAATGCAGAGGCTGATTTCAGCATAATCCTGGAACTCTGCTTCAGCACATCTGAAAAACGTCAGCTAGAGAGAAATTGATGTGGTAGATTTCAGCATAATCTTTGAACTCAGCTTCTGCACATCTGGAAATTGTAAGATAGAGAGAAATTGATGTGGTAGATTTCAGCATAATCTTTGAACTCTGCTTCTGCACATCTGGAGAATGTCAGCTAGAGAGAAAATGCAGAGGCTGATTTCAGCATAATCCTGGAACTCTGCTTCAGCACATCTGAAAAATGTCAGCTAGATAGGAATTTATGTGGTAGATTTCAGCATAATATTTGAACTCTGCTTCTTCACATCTGGAAAATGTCAGCTAGAGGGAAAATGCAGAGGCAGATTTCAGCATAATCCTGGAACTCTGCTTCTGCACATCTAGAAAATGTCAGCTGGGGAAAATTTATGTGGTATATTTCAGCATAATCTTTGCTCTCTGCTTCTGAACATCTGGAAAATGTCATCTAGAGTATAATTGCAAGGCAGATTTCAGCATAATCCTGGAACTCTGCTTCTGCACATCTGGAAAATGTAAGCTAGAAAATTGATGTGGTAGATTTCAGCATAATCTTTGAACTCTGCTTCTGCACATCTGGAAAATGTCAGCTAGAGGGAAAATGCAGAGGCAGATTTCAGCATAATCCTGGAACTCTGCTTCTGCACATCTGGAAAATGTCAGCTAGAGGGAAAATGCAGAGGCAGATTTCAGCATAATCCTGGAACTCTGCTTCTGCACATCTGAAAAATGTCAGCTAGATAGGAATTTATGTGGTAGATTTCAGCATAATCTTTGCTCTCTGCTTCTGAACATCTGGAAAATGTCAGCAAGAGAGAAATTGATGTGTTAGATTTCAGCATAGTCTTTGAACTCTGCTTGTCCACATCTGGAAATTTTCACCTTGAGAAAAATTGCAAGGCAGATTTCAGCATAATCCTGGAACTCTGCTTCTGCACATCTGGAAAATGTCAGCTAGAGGGAAAATGCAGAGGCAGATTTCAGCATAATCCTGGAACTCTGCTTCTGCACATCTGGAGAATGTCAGCTAGAGAGAAAATGCAGAGGCTGATTTCAGCATAATCCTGGAACTCTGCTTCAGCACATCTGAAAAATGTCAGCTAGATAGGAATTTATGTGGTAGATTTCAGCATAATATTTGAACTCTGCTTCTTCACATCTGGAAAATGTCAGCTAGAAAGAAGTTTATGTGGCAGATTTCAGCATAATGCTGGAACTCTGCTTCCACACATCTAGAAAATGTCAGCTAGAAAGAAAATGCAGAGGCAGATTTCAGCATAATCTTTGAACTCTGCTTCTGCACATCTGGAAAATGTCAGCTAGAGAGAAATTGATGTGGTAGATTTCAGCATAATGTTTGAACTCTGCTTCTTCACATCTGGAAAAGTCAGCTAGAGAGAAATTGCAAGGCACATTTCAGCATAATCCTGGAACTCTGCTTCTGCACATCTGGCAAATGTCAGCTAGAGGGAAAATGCAGAGGCACATTTCAGCATAATCCTGGAACTCTGCTTCTTCACATCTGGAAAATTTAACTTGGAGACAAAATGCAAGGCAGATTTCAGCATAATCCTTAAACTCTGCTTCTCCACATCTGGAAAATGTCAGCTAGAGAGAAAATGCAGAGGCTGATTTCAGCATAATCCTGGAACTCTGCTTCTGCACATCTGGCAAATGTTAGCTAGAGAGAAATTGATGTGGTAGATTTCAGCATAATGTTTGAACTCTGCTTCTGCACATCTGGAGAATGTCAGCTAGAGAGAAATTGCAAGGTAGATTTCAGCATACACCTGGAACTCTGCTTCTGTAAATCTGGAAAATGTCAGCTTGAGAGAAATTGATATGGTAGATTTCAGCATAATATTTGAAGTCTGCTTCTGCACATCTGGAAAATGTCAGCTAGAGAGAAGTTTATGTGGCAGATTTCAGCATAATGCTGGAACTCTGCTTCTGCACATCTAGAAAATGTAAGCTAGAGAGAAATTGATGTCGTAGATTTCAGCATAATCTTGGAACTCTGCTTCCACACATCTAGAAAATGTCAGCTAGAAAGAAAATGCAGAGGCAGATTTCAGCATAATCTTTGAACTCTACTTCCGCACATCTGGAAAATGTCAGCTAGAGGGGAAATGCAGAGGCAGATTTCAGCATAATACTGGAACTCTGCTTGTGCACATCTGGAAAATGTAAACTAAAGAAAAATTGATGTGGTAGATTTCAGCATAATCTTTGACCTCTGCTTCTGCACATCTGGAAAATGTCAGCTGGGGAAAATTTATGTGGTATATTTCAGCATAATCTTTGCTCTCTGCTTCTGAACATCTGGAAAATGTCAGCACGAGTATAATTGCAAGGCAGATTTCAGCATAATCCTGGAACTCTGCTTCTGCACATCTGGAGAATGTCAGCTAGAGGGAAAATGCAGAGGCACATTTCAGCATAATCCTGGAACTCTGCTTCTTCACATCTGGAAAATTTAACTTGGAGACAAAATGCAAGGCAGATTTCAGCATAATCCTTAAACTCTGCTTCTCCACATCTGGAAAATGTCAGCTAGAGAGAAAATGCAGAGGCTGATTTCAGCATAATCCTGGAACTCTGCTTCTGCACATCTGGCAAATGTTAGCTAGAGAGAAATTGATGTGGTAGATTTCAGCATAATGTTTGAACTCTGCTTCTGCACATCTGGAAAAGTCAGCTAGAGAGAAATTGCAAGGTAGATTTCAGCATACACCTGGAACTCTGCTTCTGTAAATCTGGAAAATGTCAGCTTGAGAGAAATTGATATGGTAGATTTCAGCATAATATTTGAAGTCTGCTTCTGCACATCTGGAAAATGTCAGCTAGAGAGAAGTTTATGTGGCAGATTTCAGCATAATCCTGGAACTCTGCTTCTGCACATCTAGAAAATGTCAGCTGGGGAAAATTTATGTGGTATATTTCAGCATAATCTTTGCTCTCTGCTTCTGAACATCTGGAAAATGTCATCTAGAGAATAATTGCAAGGCAGATTTCAGCATAATCGTGGAACTCTGCTTCTGCACATCTGGAAAATGTAAGCTAGAAAATTGATGTGGTAGATTTCAGCATAATCTTTGAACTCTGCTTCTGCACATCTGGAAAATGTCAGCTAGAGGGAAAATGCAGAGGCAGATTTCAGCATAATCCTGGAACTCTGCTTCTGCACATCTGGAAAATGTCAGCAAGAGAGAAATTGATGTGTTAGATATCAGCATAGTCTTTGAACTCTGTTTGTCCACATCTGGAAATTTTCACCTTGAGAAAAATTGCAAGGCAGATTTCAGCATAATCCTGGAACTCTGCTTCTGAGAATCTGGAAAATGTCAGCTAGAAAGAAATTGATGTAGATTTCAGCATAATCCTGGAACTCTGCTTCTGCACATCTGGAAAAGTCAGCTAGAGATAAATTGATGTTGTAGATTTCAGCATAATCGTGGAACTCTGCTTCTGTACGTTTGGAAAATGTCAGCTAGAGAAAACATGCAAGGCATATTTCAGCATAATCCTGGAACTCTGCTTCTGCACATCTGGAAAATGTGAGCAAGAGAGAAATTGATGTGTTAGATTTCAGCATAGTCTTTGAACTCTGCTTGTCCACATCTGGAAATTTTCACCTTGAGAAAAATTGCAAGGCAGATTTCAGCATAATCCTGGAACTCTGCTTCTGCACATCTGGAAAATGTCAGCTAGAGGGAAAATGCAGAGGCAGATTTCAGCATAATCCTGGAACTCTGCTTCTGCACATCTGGAAAATGTAAGATAGAGAGAAATTGGTGTGGTAGATTTCAGCATTATCTTTGAACTCTGCTTCTGCACATCTGGAGAATGTCAGCTAGAGAGAAAATGCAGAGGCTGATTTCAGCATAATCCTGGAACTCTGCTTCAGCACATCTGACAAATGTCAGCTAGATAGGAATTTATGTGGTAGATTTCAGCATAATATTTGAACTCTGCTTCTTCACATCTGGAAAATGTCAGCTAGAAAGAAGTTTATGTGGCAGATTTCAGCATAATGCTGGAACTCTGCTTCTGCACATCTAGAAAATGTAAGCTAGAGAGAAATTGATGTCGTAGATTTCAGCATAATCTTGGAACTCTGCCTCCACACATCTAGAAAATGTCAGCTAGAAAGAAAATGCAGAGGCAGATTTCAGCATAATCTTTGAACTCTGCTTCTGCACATCTGGAAAAGTCAGCTAGAGAGAAATTGCAAGGTAGATTTCAGCATACCCCTGGAACTCTGCTTCTGTAAATCTGGAAAATGTCATATTGAGAGAAATTGATATGGTAGATTTCAGCATAATATTTGAAGTCTGCTTCTGCACATCTGGAAAATGTCAGCTAGAGAGAAGTTTATGTGGCAGATTTCAGCATAATGCTGGAACTCTGCTTCTGCACATCTAGAAAATGTAAGCTAGAGAGAAATTGATGTCGTAGATTTCAGCATAATCTTGGAACTCTGCTTCCACACATCTAGAAAATGTCAGCTAGAAAGAAAATGCAGAGGCAGATTTCAGCATAATCTTTGAACTCTGCTTCCGCACATCTGGAAAATGTCAGCTAGAGGGGAAATGCAGAGGCAGATTTCAGCATAATACTGGAACTCTGCTTGTGCACATCTGGAAAATGTAAACTAGAAAGAAAATGCAGAGGCAGATTTCAGCATAATGTTTGAACTCTGCTTCTGCACATCTGGAAAACATCAGCTGGGGAAAATTTATGTGGTATATTTCAGCATAATCTTTGCTCTCTGCTTCTGAACATCTGGAAAATGTCAGCAAGAGTATAATTGCAAGGCAGATTTCAGCATAATCCTGGAACTCTGCTTGTGCACATCTGGAAAATGTAAGCTAGAAAATTGATGTGGTAGATTTCAGCATAATCTTTGAACTCTGCTTCCGCACATCTGGGAAATGTCAGCTAGAGGGAAAATGCAGAGGCAGATTTCAGCATAATCCTGGAACTCTGCTTCTGCACATCTGGAAAATGTAAGATAGAGAGAAATTGATGTGGTAGATTTCAGCATAATCTTTGAACTCTGCTTCTGCACATCTGGAAAATGTCAGCTAGAGAGAAAATGCAGAGGCTGATTTCAGCATAATCCTGGAACTCTGCTTCAGCACATCTGAAAAACGTCAGCTAGAGAGAAATTGATGTGGTAGATTTCAGCATAATCTTTGAACTCAGCTTCTGCACATCTGGAAATTGTAAGATAGAGAGAAATTGATGTGGTAGATTTCAGCATAATCTTTGAACTCTGCTTCTGCACATCTGGAGAATGTCAGCTAGAGAGAAAATGCAGAGGCTGATTTCAGCATAATCCTGGAACTCTGCTTCAGCACATCTGAAAAATGTCAGCTAGATAGGAATTTATGTGGTAGATTTCAGCATAATATTTGAACTCTGCTTCTTCACATCTGGAAAATGTCAGCTAGAGGGAAAATGCAGAGGCAGATTTCAGCATAATCCTGGAACTCTGCTTCTGCACATCTAGAAAATGTCAGCTGGGGAAAATTTATGTGGTATATTTCAGCATAATCTTTGCTCTCTGCTTCTGAACATCTGGAAAATGTCATCTAGAGTATAATTGCAAGGCAGATTTCAGCATAATCCTGGAACTCTGCTTCTGCACATCTGGAAAATGTAAGCTAGAAAATTGATGTGGTAGATTTCAGCATAATCTTTGAACTCTGCTTCTGCACATCTGGAAAATGTCAGCTAGAGGGAAAATGCAGAGGCAGATTTCAGCATAATCCTGGAACTCTGCTTCTGCACATCTGGAAAAGTCAGCTAGAGATAAATTGATGTTGTAGATTTCAGCATAATCGTGGAACTCTGCTTCTGTACGTTTGGAAAATGTCAGCTAGAGAAAACTTGCAAGGCATATTTCAGCATAATCCTGGAACTCTGCTTCTGCACATCTGGAAAATGTCAGCAAGAGAGAAATTGATGTGTTAGATTTCAGCATAGTCTTTGAACTCTGCTTGTCCACATCTGGAAATTTTCACCTTGAGAAAAATTGCAAGGCAGATTTCAGCATAATCCTGGAACTCTGCTTCTGCACATCTGGAAAATGTCAGCTAGAGGGAAAATGCAGAGGCAGATTTCAGCATAATCCTGGAACTCTGCTTCTGCAAATCTGGAGAATGTCAGCTAGAGAGAAAATGCAGAGGCTGATTTCAGCATAATCCTGGAACTCTGCTTCAGCACATCTGAAAAATGTCAGCTAGATAGGAATTTATGTGGTAGATTTCAGCATAATATTTGAACTCTGCTTCTTCACATCTGGAAAATGTCAGCTAGAAAGAAGTTTATGTGGCAGATTTCAGCATAATGCTGGAACTCTGCTTCCACACATCTAGAAAATGTCAGCTAGAAAGAAAATGCAGAGGCAGATTTCAGCATAATCTTTGAACTCTGCTTCTGCACATCTGGAAAATGTCAGCTAGAGAGAAATTGATGTGGTAGATTTCAGCATAATATTTGAACTCTGCTTCTTCACATCTGGAAAAGTCAGCTAGAGAGAAATTGCAAGGCACATTTCAGCATAATCCTGGAACTCTGCTTCTGCACATCTGGCAAATGTCAGCTAGAGGGAAAATGCAGAGGCACATTTCAGCATAATCCTGGAACTCTGCTTCTTCACATCTGGAAAATTTAACTTGGAGACAAAATGCAAGGCAGATTTCAGTATAATCCTTAAACTCTGCTTCTCCACATCTGGAAAATGTCAGCTAGAGAGAAAATGCAGAGGCTGATTTCAGCATAATCCTGGAACTCTGCTTCTGCACATCTGGCAAATGTTAGCTAGAGAGAAATTGATGTGGTAGATTTCAGCATAATGTTTGAACTCTGCTTCTGCACATCTGGAAAAGTCAGCTAGAGAGAAATTGCAAGGTAGATTTCAGCATACACCTGGAACTCTGCTTCTGTAAATCTGGAAAATGTCAGCTTGAGAGAAATTGATATGGTAGATTTCAGCATAATATTTGAAGTCTGCTTCTGCACATCTGGAAAATGTCAGCTAGAGAGAAGTTTATGTGGCAGATTTCAGCATAATGCTGGAACTCTGCTTCTGCACATCTAGAAAATGTAAGCTAGAGAGAAATTGATGTCGTAGATTTCAGCATAATCTTGGAACTCTGCTTCTGCACATCTAGAAAATGTCAGCTAGAGGGAAAATGCAGAGGCAGATTTCAGCATAATCCTGGAACTCTGCTTCTGCACATCTGGAAAATGTAAGATAGAGAGAAATTGATGTGGTAGATTTCAGCATAATCTTTGAACTCTGCTTCTGCACATCTGGAGAATGTCAGCTAGAGAGAAAATGCAGAGGCTGATTTCAGCATAATCCTGGAACTCTGCTTCAGCACATCTGAAAAACGTCAGCTAGAGAGAAATTGATGTGGTAGATTTCAGCATAATCTTTGAACTCAGCTTCTGCACATCTGGAAATTGTAAGATAGAGAGAAATTGATGTGGTAGATTTCAGCATAATCTTTGAACTCTGCTTCTGCACATCTGGAGAATGTCAGCTAGAGAGAAAATGCAGAGGCTGATTTCAGCATAATCCTGGAACTCTGCTTCAGCACATCTGAAAAATGTCAGCTAGATAGGAATTTATGTGGTAGATTTCAGCATAATATTTGAACTCTGCTTCTTCACATCTGGAAAATGTCAGCTAGAGGGAAAATGCAGAGGCAGATTTCAGCATAATCCTGGAACTCTGCTTCTGCACATCTAGAAAATGTCAGCTGGGGAAAATTTATGTGGTATATTTCAGCATAATCTTTGCTCTCTGCTTCTGAACATCTGGAAAATGTCATCTAGAGTATAATTGCAAGGCAGATTTCAGCATAATCCTGGAACTCTGCTTCTGCACATCTGGAAAATGTAAGCTAGAAAATTGATGTGGTAGATTTCAGCATAATCTTTGAACTCTGCTTCTGCACATCTGGAAAATGTCAGCTAGAGGGAAAATGCAGAGGCAGATTTCAGCATAATCCTGGAACTCTGCTTCTGCACATCTGGAAAAGTCAGCTAGAGATAAATTGATGTTGTAGATTTCAGCATAATCGTGGAACTCTGCTTCTGTACGTTTGGAAAATGTCAGCTAGAGAAAACTTGCAAGGCATATTTCAGCATAATCCTGGAACTCTGCTTCTGCACATCTGGAAAATGTCAGCAAGAGAGAAATTGATGTGTTAGATTTCAGCATAGTCTTTGAACTCTGCTTGTCCACATCTGGAAATTTTCACCTTGAGAAAAATTGCAAGGCAGATTTCAGCATAATACTGGAACTCTGCTTCTGCACATCTGGAAAATGTCAGCTAGAGGGAAAATGCAGAGGCAGATTTCAGCATAATCCTGGAACTCTGCTTCTGCACATCTGGAGAATGTCAGCTAGAGAGAAAATGCAGAGGCTGATTTCAGCATAATCCTGGAACTCTGCTTCAGCACATCTGAAAAATGTCAGCTAGATAGGAATTTATGTGGTAGATTTCAGCATAATATTTGAACTCTGCTTCTTCACATCTGGAAAATGTCAGCTAGAAAGAAGTTTATGTGGCAGATTTCAGCATAATGCTGGAACTCTGCTTCCACACATCTAGAAAATGTCAGCTAGAAAGAAAATGCAGAGGCAGATTTCAGCATAATCTTTGAACTCTGCTTCTGCACATCTGGAAAATGTCAGCTAGAGAGAAATTGATGTGGTAGATTTCAGCATAATATTTGAACTCTGCTTCTTCACATCTGGAAAAGTCAGCTAGAGAGAAATTGCAAGGCACATTTCAGCATAATCCTGGAACTCTGCTTCTGCACATCTGGAAAATTTAACTTGGAGACAAAATGCAAGGCAGATTTCAGCATAATCCTTAAACTCTGCTTCTCCACATCTGGAAAATGTCAGCTAGAGAGAAAATGCAGAGGCTGATTTCAGCATAATCCTGGAACTCTGCTTCTGCACATCTGGCAAATGTTAGCTAGAGAGAAATTGATGTGGTAGATTTCAGCATAATGTTTGAACTCTGCTTCTGCACATCTGGAAAAGTCAGCTAGAGAGAAATTGCAAGGTAGATTTCAGCATACACCTGGAACTCTGCTTCTGTAAATCTGGAAAATGTCAGCTTGAGAGAAATTGATATGGTAGATTTCAGCATAATATTTGAAGTCTGCTTCTGCACATCTGGAAAATGTCAGCTAGAGAGAAGTTTATGTGGCAGATTTCAGCATAATGCTGGAACTCTGCTTCTGCACATCTAGAAAATGTAAGCTAGAGAGAAATTGATGTCGTAGATTTCAGCATAATCTTGGAACTCTGCTTCTGCACATCTAGAAAATGTCAGCTAGAGGGAAAATGCAGAGGCAGATTTCAGCATAATCCTGGAACTCTGCTTCTGCACATCTGGAAAATGTAAGATAGAGAGAAATTGATGTGGTAGATTTCAGCATAATCTTTGAACTCTGCTTCTGCACATCTGGAGAATGTCAGCTAGAGAGAAAATGCAGAGGCTGATTTCAGCATAATCCTGGAACTCTGCTTCAGCACATCTGAAAAACGTCAGCTAGAGAGAAATTGATGTGGTAGATTTCAGCATAATCTTTGAACTCAGCTTCTGCACATCTGGAAATTGTAAGATAGAGAGAAATTGATGTGGTAGATTTCAGCATAATCTTTGAACTCTGCTTCTGCACATCTGGAGAATGTCAGCTAGAGAGAAAATGCAGAGGCTGATTTCAGCATAATCCTGGAACTCTGCTTCAGCACATCTGAAAAATGTCAGCTAGATAGGAATTTATGTGGTAGATTTCAGCATAATATTTGAACTCTGCTTCTTCACATCTGGAAAATGTCAGCTAGAGGGAAAATGCAGAGGCAGATTTCAGCATAATCCTGGAACTCTGCTTCTGCACATCTAGAAAATGTCAGCTGGGGAAAATTTATGTGGTATATTTCAGCATAATCTTTGCTCTCTGCTTCTGAACATCTGGAAAATGTCATCTAGAGTATAATTGCAAGGCAGATTTCAGCATAATCCTGGAACTCTGCTTCTGCACATCTGGAAAATGTAAGCTAGAAAATTGATGTGGTAGATTTCAGCATAATCTTTGAACTCTGCTTCTGCACATCTGGAAAATGTCAGCTAGAGGGAAAATGCAGAGGCAGATTTCAGCATAATCCTGGAACTCTGCTTCTGCACATCTGGAAAAGTCAGCTAGAGATAAATTGATGTTGTAGATTTCAGCATAATCGTGGAACTCTGCTTCTGTACGTTTGGAAAATGTCAGCTAGAGAAAACTTGCAAGGCATATTTCAGCATAATCCTGGAACTCTGCTTCTGCACATCTGGAAAATGTCAGCAAGAGAGAAATTGATGTGTTAGATTTCAGCATAGTCTTTGAACTCTGCTTGTCCACATCTGGAAATTTTCACCTTGAGAAAAATTGCAAGGCAGATTTCAGCATAATACTGGAACTCTGCTTCTGCACATCTGGAAAATGTCAGCTAGAGGGAAAATGCAGAGGCAGATTTCAGCATAATCCTGGAACTCTGCTTCTGCACATCTGAAAAATGTCAGCTAGATAGGAATTTATGTGGTAGATTTCAGCATAATATTTGAACTCTGCTTCTTCACATCTGGAAAATGTCAGCTAGAAAGAAGTTTATGTGGCAGATTTCAGCATAATGCTGGAACTCTGCTTCCACACATCTAGAAAATGTCAGCTAGAAAGAAAATGCAGAGGCAGATTTCAGCATAATCTTTGAACTCTGCTTCTGCACATCTGGAAAATGTCAGCTAGAGAGAAATTGATGTGGTAGATTTCAGCATAATATTTGAACTCTGCTTCTTCACATCTGGAAAAGTCAGCTAGAGAGAAATTGCAAGGCACATTTCAGCATAATCCTGGAACTCTGCTTCTGCACATCTGGCAAATGTCAGCTAGAGGGAAAATGCAGAGGCACATTTCAGCATAATCCTGGAACTCTGCTTCTTCACATCTGGAAAATTTAACTTGGAGACAAAATGCAAGGCAGATTTCAGCATAATCCTTAAACTCTGCTTCTCCACATCTGGAAAATGTCAGCTAGAGAGAAAATGCAGAGGCTGATTTCAGCATAATCCTGGAACTCTGCTTCTGCACATCTGGCAAATGTTAGCTAGAGAGAAATTGATGTGGTAGATTTCAGCATAATGTTTGAACTCTGCTTCTGCACATCTGGAAAAGTCAGCTAGAGAGAAATTGCAAGGTAGATTTCAGCATACACCTGGAACTCTGCTTCTGTAAATCTGGAAAATGTCAGCTTGAGAGAAATTGATATGGTAGATTTCAGCATAATATTTGAAGTCTGCTTCTGCACATCTGGAAAATGTCAGCTAGAGAGAAGTTTATGTGGCAGATTTCAGCATAATGCTGGAACTCTGCTTCTGCACATCTAGAAAATGTAAGCTAGAGAGAAATTGATGTCGTAGATTTCAGCATAATCTTGGAACTCTGCTTCTGCACATCTAGAAAATGTCAGCTAGAGGGAAAATGCAGAGGCAGATTTCAGCATAATCCTGGAACTCTGCTTCTGCACATCTGGAAAATGTAAGATAGAGAGAAATTGATGTGGTAGATTTCAGCATAATCTTTGAACTCTGCTTCTGCACATCTGGAGAATGTCAGCTAGAGAGAAAATGCAGAGGCTGATTTCAGCATAATCCTGGAACTCTGCTTCAGCACATCTGAAAAACGTCAGCTAGAGAGAAATTGATGTGGTAGATTTCAGCATAATCTTTGAACTCAGCTTCTGCACATCTGGAAATTGTAAGATAGAGAGAAATTGATGTGGTAGATTTCAGCATAATCTTTGAACTCTGCTTCTGCACATCTGGAGAATGTCAGCTAGAGAGAAAATGCAGAGGCTGATTTCAGCATAATCCTGGAACTCTGCTTCAGCACATCTGAAAAATGTCAGCTAGATAGGAATTTATGTGGTAGATTTCAGCATAATATTTGAACTCTGCTTCTTCACATCTGGAAAATGTCAGCTAGAGGGAAAATGCAGAGGCAGATTTCAGCATAATCCTGGAACTCTGCTTCTGCACATCTAGAAAATGTCAGCTGTGGAAAATTTATGTGGTATATTTCAGCATAATCTTTGCTCTCTGCTTCTGAACATCTGGAAAATGTCATCTAGAGTATAATTGCAAGGCAGATTTCAGCATAATCCTGGAACTCTGCTTCTGCACATCTGGAAAATGTAAGCTAGAAAATTGATGTGGTAGATTTCAGCATAATCTTTGAACTCTGCTTCTGCACATCTGGAAAATGTCAGCTAGAGGGAAAATGCAGAGGCAGATTTCAGCATAATCCTGGAACTCTGCTTCTGCACATCTGGAAAAGTCAGCTAGAGATAAATTGATGTTGTAGATTTCAGCATAATCGTGGAACTCTGCTTCTGTACGTTTGGAAAATGTCAGCTAGAGAAAACTTGCAAGGCATATTTCAGCATAATCCTGGAACTCTGCTTCTGCACATCTGGAAAATGTCAGCAAGAGAGAAATTGATGTGTTAGATTTCAGCATAGTCTTTGAACTCTGCTTGTCCACATCTGGAAATTTTCACCTTGAGAAAAATTGCAAGGCAGATTTCAGCATAATCCTGGAACTCTGCTTCTACACATCTGGAGAATGTCAGCTAGAGAGAAAATGCAGAGGCTGATTTCAGCATAATCCTGGAACTCTGCTTCAGCACATCTGAAAAATGTCAGCTAGATAGGAATTTATGTGGTAGATTTCAGCATAATATTTGAACTCTGCTTCTTCACATCTGGAAAATGTCAGCTAGAAAGAAGTTTATGTGGCAGATTTCAGCATAATGCTGGAACTCTGCTTCCACACATCTAGAAAATGTCAGCTAGAAAGAAAATGCAGAGGCAGATTTCAGCATAATCTTTGAACTCTGCTTCTGCACATCTGGAAAATGTCAGCTAGAGAGAAATTGATGTGGTAGATTTCAGCATAATGTTTGAACTCTGCTTCTTCACATCTGGAAAAGTCAGCTAGAGAGAAATTGCAAGGCACATTTCAGCATAATCCTGGAACTCTGCTTCTGCACATCTGGCAAATGTCAGCTAGAGGGAAAATGCAGAGGCACATTTCAGCATAATCCTGGAACTCTGCTTCTTCACATCTGGAAAATTTAACTTGGAGACAAAATGCAAGGCAGATTTCAGCATAATCCTTAAACTCTGCTTCTCCACATCTGGAAAATGTCAGCTAGAGAGAAAATGCAGAGGCTGATTTCAGCATAATCCTGGAACTCTGCTTCTGCACATCTGGCAAATGTTAGCTAGAGAGAAATTGATGTGGTAGATTTCAGCATAATGTTTGAACTCTGCTTCTGCACATCTGGAAAAGTCAGCTAGAGAGAAATTGCAAGGTAGATTTCAGCATACACCTGGAACTCTGCTTCTGTAAATCTGGAAAATGTCAGCTTGAGAGAAATTGATATGGTAGATTTCAGCATAATATTTGAAGTCTGCTTCTGCACATCTGGAAAATGTCAGCTAGAGAGAAGTTTATGTGGCAGATTTCAGCATAATGCTGGAACTCTGCTTCTGCACATCTAGAAAATGTAAGCTAGAGAGAAATAGATGTCGTAGATTTCAGCATAATCTTGGAACTCTGCTTCCACACATCTAGAAAATGTCAGCTAGAAAGAAAATGCAGAGGCAGATTTCAGCATAATCTTTGAACTCTGCTTCCGCACATCTGGAAAATGTCAGCTAGAGGGGAAATGCAGAGGCAGATTTCAGCATAATACTGGAACTCTGCTTGTGCACATCTGGAAAATGTAAACTAGAGAAAAATTGATGTGGTAGATTTCAGCATAATGTTTGAACTCTGCTTCTGCACATCTGGAGAATGTCAGCTAGAGAGAAAATGCAGAGGCTGATTTCAGCATAATCCTGGAACTCTGCTTCAGCACATCTGAAAAATGTCAGCTAGATAGGAATTTATGTGGTAGATTTCAGCATAATATTTGAACTCTGCTTCTTCACATCTGGAAAATGTCAGCTAGAGGGAAAATGCAGAGGCAGATTTCAGCATAATCCTGGAACTCTGCTTCTGCACATCTAGAAAATGTCAGCTGGGGAAAATTTATGTGGTATATTTCAGCATAATCTTTGCTCTCTGCTTCTGAACATCTGGAAAATGTCATCTAGAGTATAATTGCAAGGCAGATTTCAGCATAATCCTGGAACTCTGCTTCTGCACATCTGGAAAATGTAAGATAGAGAGAAATTGATGTGGTAGATTTCAGCATAATCTTTGAACTCTGCTTCTGCAAATCTGGAAAATGTCAGCTAGAGAGAAAATGGAGAGGCAGATTTTAGTATAATCCTGGTACTCTGCTTCTGCACATCAGGAAAATGTCAGCTAGAGAGAAATTTATGTGGTAGATTTCAGCATAATATTTGAACTCTGCTTCTTCACATCTGGAAAATGTCAGCTAGAGGGAAAATGCAGAGGCAGATTTCAGCATATTCCTGGAACTCTGCTTCCGCACATCTGGAAAATGTCAGCTAGAGGGGAAATGCAGAGGCAGATTTCAGCATAATACTGGAACTCTGCTTGTGCACATCTGGAAAATGTAAACTAGAGAGAAATTGATGTGGTAGATTTCAGCATAATGTTTGAACTCTGCTTCTGCACATCTGGAAAATGTCAGCTGGGGAAAATTTATGTGGTATATTTCAGCATAATCTTTACTCTCTGCTTCTGAACATCTGAAAAACGTCAGCTAGAGAGAAATTGATGTGGTAGATTTCAGCATAATCTTTTTACTCTGCTTCTGCATGTCTGGAAAATGTCAGCTACAGAGAAATTGATGTGGTAGATTTCACCATAATCTTTGAACTCAGCTTCTGCACATCTGGAAAATGTAAGATAGAGAGAAATTGATGTGGTAGATTTCAGCATAATCTTTGAACTCTGCTTCTGCACATCTGGAGAATGTCAGCTAGAGAGAAAATGCAGAGGCTGATTTTAGCATAATCCTGGAACTCTGCTTCAGCACATCTGAAAAATCTCAGCTAGATAGGAATTTATGTGGTAGATTTCAGCATAATATTTGAACTCTGCTTCTTCACATCTGGAAAATGTCAGCTAGAGAGAAGTTTATGTGGCAGATTTCAGCATAATGCTGGAACTCTGCTTCTGCACATCTAGAAAATGTAAGCTAGAGAGAAATTGATGTCGTAGATTTCAGCATAATCTTGGAACTCTGCTTCTGTAAATCTGGAAAATGTCAGCTTGAGAGAAATTGATATGGTAGATTTCAGCATAATATTTGAAGTCTGCTTCTGCACATCTGGAAAATGTCAGCTAGAGAGAAGTTTATGTGGCAGATTTCAGCATAATCCTGGAACTCTGCTTCTGCACATCTAGAAAATGTCAGCTGGGGAAAATTTATGTGGTATATTTCAGCATAATCTTTGCTCTCTGCTTCTGAACATCTGGAAAATGTCATCTAGAGAATAATTGCAAGGCAGATTTCAGCATAATCCTGGAACTCTGCTTCTGCACATCTGGAAAATGTAAGCTAGAAAATTGATGTGGTAGATTTCAGCATAATCTTTGAACTCTGCTTCTGCACATCTGGAAAATGTCAGCTAGAGGGAAAATGCAGAGGCAGATTTCAGCATAATCCTGGAACTCTGCTTCTGCACATCTGGAAAATGTCAGCAAGAGAGAAATTGATGTGTTAGATATCAGCATAGTCTTTGAACTCTGCTTGTCCACATCTGGAAATTTTCACCTTGAGAAAAATTGCAAGGCAGATTTCAGCATAATCCTGGAACTCTGCTTCTGAGAATCTGGAAAATGTCAGCTAGAAAGAAATTGATGTAGATTTCAGCATAATCCTGGAACTCTGCTTCTGCACATCTGGAAAAGTCAGCTAGAGATAAATTGATGTTGTAGATTTCAGCATAATCCTGGAACTCTGCTTCTGCACATCTGGAAAATGTGAGCAAGAGAGAAATTGATGTGTTAGATTTCAGCATAGTCTTTGAACTCTGCTTGTCCACATCTGGAAATTTTCACCTTGAGAAAAATTGCAAGGCAGATTTCAGCATAATCCTGGAACTCTGCTTCTGCACATCTGGAAAATGTCAGCTAGAGGGAAAACGCAGAGGCAGATTTCAGCATAATCCTGGAACTCTGCTTCTGCACATCTGGAAAATGTAAGATAGAGAGAAATTGGTGTGGTAGATTTCAGCATTATCTTTGAACTCTGCTTCTGCACATCTGGAGAATGTCAGCTAGAGAGAAAATGCAGAGGCTGATTTCAGCATAATCCTGGAACTCTGCTTCAGCACATCTGACAAATGTCAGCTAGATAGGAATTTATGTGGTAGATTTCAGCATAATATTTGAACTCTGCTTCTTCACATCTGGAAAATGTCAGCTAGAAAGAAGTTTATGTGGCAGATTTCAGCATAATGCTGGAACTCTGCTTCTGCACATCTAGAAAATGTAAGCTAGAGAGAAATTGATGTCGTAGATTTCAGCATAATCTTGGAACTCTGACTCCACACATCTAGAAAATGTCAGCTAGAAAGAAAATGCAGAGGCAGATTTCAGCATAATCTTTGAACTCTGCTTCTGCACATCTGGAAAAGTCAGCTAGAGAGAAATTGCAAGGTAGATTTCAGCATACCCCTGGAACTCTGCTTCTGTAAATCTGGAAAATGTCATATTGAGAGAAATTGATATGGTAGATTTCAGCATAATATTTGAAGTCTGCTTCTGCACATCTGGAAAATGTCAGCTAGAGAGAAGTTTATGTGGCAGATTTCAGCATAATGCTGGAACTCTGCTTCTGCACATCTAGAAAATGTAAGCTAGAGAGAAATTGATGTCGTAGATTTCAGCATAATCTTGGAACTCTGCTTCCACACATCTAGAAAATGTCAGCTAGAAAGAAAATGCAGAGGCAGATTTCAGCATAATCTTTGAACTCTGCTTCCGCACATCTGGAAAATGTCAGCTAGAGGGGAAATGCAGAGGCAGATTTCAGCATAATACTGGAACTCTGCTTGTGCACATCTGGAAAATGTAAACTAGAAAGAAAATGCAGAGGCAGATTTCAGCATAATGTTTGAACTCTGCTTCTGCACATCTGGAAAATGTCAGCTGGGGAAAATTTATGTGGTATATTTCAGCATAATCTTTGCTCTCTGCTTCTGAACATCTGGAAAATGTCAGCAAGAGTATAATTGCAAGGCAGATTTCAGCATAATCCTGGAACTCTGCTTGTGCACATCTGGAAAATGTAAGCTAGAAAATTGATGTGGTAGATTTCAGCATAATCTTTGAACTCTGCTTCCGCACATCTGGGAAATGTCAGCTAGAGGGAAAATGCAGAGGCAGATTTCAGCATAATCCTGGAACTCTGCTTCTGCACATCTGGAAAATGTAAGATAGAGAGAAATTGATGTGGTAGATTTCAGCATAATCTTTGAACTCTGCTTCTGCACATCTGGAAAATGTCAGCTAGAGAGAAAATGCAGAGGCTGATTTCAGCATAATCCTGGAACTCTGCTTCAGCACATCTGAAAAACGTCAGCTAGAGAGAAATTGATGTGGTAGATTTCAGCATAATCTTTGAACTCAGCTTCTGCACATCTGGAAATTGTAAGATAGAGAGAAATTGATGTGGTAGATTTCAGCATAATCTTTGAACTCTGCTTCTGCACATCTGGAGAATGTCAGCTAGAGAGAAAATGCAGAGGCTGATTTCAGCATAATCCTGGAACTCTGCTTCAGCACATCTGAAAAATGTCAGCTAGATAGGAATTTATGTGGTAGATTTCAGCATAATATTTGAACTCTGCTTCTTCACATCTGGAAAATGTCAGCTAGAGGGAAAATGCAGAGGCAGATTTCAGCATAATCCTGGAACTCTGCTTCTGCACATCTAGAAAATGTCAGCTGGGGAAAATTTATGTGGTATATTTCAGCATAATCTTTGCTCTCTGCTTCTGAACATCTGGAAAATGTCATCTAGAGTATAATTGCAAGGCAGATTTCAGCATAATCCTGGAACTCTGCTTCTGCACATCTGGAAAATGTAAGCTAGAAAATTGATGTGGTAGATTTCAGCATAATCTTTGAACTCTGCTTCTGCACATCTGGAAAATGTCAGCTAGAGGGAAAATGCAGAGGCAGATTTCAGCATAATCCTGGAACTCTGCTTCTGCACATCTGGAAAAGTCAGCTAGAGATAAATTGATGTTGTAGATTTCAGCATAATCGTGGAACTCTGCTTCTGTACGTTTGGAAAATGTCAGCTAGAGAAAACTTGCAAGGCATATTTCAGCATAATCCTGGAATTCTGCTTCTGCACATCTGGAAAATGTCAGCAAGAGAGAAATTGATGTGTTAGATTTCAGCATAGTCTTTGAACTCTGCTTGTCCACATCTGGAAATTTTCACCTTGAGAAAAATTGCAAGGCAGATTTCAGCATAATCCTGGAACTCTGCTTCTGCACATCTGGAAAATGTCAGCTAGAGGGAAAATGCAGAGGCAGATTTCAGCATAATCCTGGAACTCTGCTTCTGCACATCTGGAGAATGTCAGCTAGAGAGAAAATGCAGAGGCTGATTTCAGCATAATCCTGGAACTCTGCTTCAGCACATCTGAAAAATGTCAGCTAGATAGGAATTTATGTGGTAGATTTCAGCATAATATTTGAACTCTGCTTCTTCACATCTGGAAAATGTCAGCTAGAAAGAAGTTTATGTGGCAGATTTCAGCATAATGCTGGAACTCTGCTTCCACACATCTAGAAAATGTCAGCTAGAAAGAAAATGCAGAGGCAGATTTCAGCATAATCTTTGAACTCTGCTTCTGCACATCTGGAAAATGTCAGCTAGAGAGAAATTGATGTTGTAGATTTCAGCATAATCGTGGAACTCTGCTTCTGTACGTTTGGAAAATGTCAGCTAGAGAAAACTTGCAAGGCATATTTCAGCATAATCCTGGAATTCTGCTTCTGCACATCTGGAAAATGTCAGCAAGAGAGAAATTGATGTGTTAGATTTCAGCATAGTCTTTGAACTCTGCTTGTCCACATCTGGAAATTTTCACCTTGAGAAAAATTGCAAGGCAGATTTCAGCATAATCCTGGAACTCTGCTTCTGCACATCTGGAAAATGTCAGCTAGAGGGAAAATGCAGAGGCAGATTTCAGCATAATCCTGGAACTCTGCTTCTGCACATCTGGAGAATGTCAGCTAGAGAGAAAATGCAGAGGCTGATTTCAGCATAATCCTGGAACTCTGCTTCAGCACATCTGAAAAATGTCAGCTAGATAGGAATTTATGTGGTAGATTTCAGCATAATATTTGAACTCTGCTTCTTCACATCTGGAAAATGTCAGCTAGAAAGAAGTTTATGTGGCAGATTTCAGCATAATGCTGGAACTCTGCTTCCACACATCTAGAAAATGTCAGCTAGAAAGAAAATGCAGAGGCAGATTTCAGCATAATCTTTGAACTCTGCTTCTGCACATCTGGAAAATGTCAGCTAGAGAGAAATTGATGTGGTAGATTTCAGCATAATGTTTGAACTCTGCTTCTTCACATCTGGAAAAGTCAGCTAGAGAGAAATTGCAAGGCACATTTCAGCATAATCCTGGAACTCTGCTTCTGCACATCTGGCAAATGTCAGCTAGAGGGAAAATGCAGAGGCACATTTCAGCATAATCCTGGAACTCTGCTTCTTCACATCTGGAAAATTTAACTTGGAGACAAAATGCAAGGCAGATTTCAGCATAATCCTTAAACTCTGCTTCTCCACATCTGGAAAATGTCAGCTAGAGAGAAAATGCAGAGGCTGATTTCAGCATAATCCTGGAACTCTGCTTCTGCACATCTGGCAAATGTTAGCTAGAGAGAAATTGATGTGGTAGATTTCAGCATAATGTTTGAACTCTGCTTCTGCACATCTGGAGAATGTCAGCTAGAGAGAAATTGCAAGGTAGATTTCAGCATACACCTGGAACTCTGCTTCTGTAAATCTGGAAAATGTCAGCTTGAGAGAAATTGATATGGTAGATTTCAGCATAATATTTGAAGTCTGCTTCTGCACATCTGGAAAATGTCAGCTAGAGAGAAGTTTATGTGGCAGATTTCAGCATAATGCTGGAACTCTGCTTCTGCACATCTAGAAAATGTAAGCTAGAGAGAAATTGATGTCGTAGATTTCAGCATAATCTTGGAACTCTGCTTCCACACATCTAGAAAATGTCAGCTAGAAAGAAAATGCAGAGGCAGATTTCAGCATAATCTTTGAACTCTGCTTCCGCACATCTGGAAAATGTCAGCTAGAGGGGAAATGCAGAGGCAGATTTCAGCATAATACTGGAACTCTGCTTGTGCACATCTGGAAAATGTAAACTAAAGAAAAATTGATGTGGTAGATTTCAGCATAATCTTTGACCTCTGCTTCTGCACATCTGGAAAATGTCAGCTGGGGAAAATTTATGTGGTATATTTCAGCATAATCTTTGCTCTCTGCTTCTGAACATCTGGAAAATGTCAGCACGAGTATAATTGCAAGGTAGATTTCAGCATAATCCTGGAACTCTGCTTCTGCACATCTGGAGAATGTCAGCTAGAGGGAAAATGCAGAGGCACATTTCAGCATAATCCTGGAACTCTGCTTCTTCACATCTGGAAAATTTAACTTGGAGACAAAATGCAAGGCAGATTTCAGCATAATCCTTAAACTCTGCTTCTCCACATCTGGAAAATGTCAGCTAGAGAGAAAATGCAGAGGCTGATTTCAGCATAATCCTGGAACTCTGCTTCTGCACATCTGGCAAATGTTAGCTAGAGAGAAATTGATGTGGTAGATTTCAGCATAATGTTTGAACTCTGCTTCTGCACATCTGGAAAAGTCAGCTAGAGAGAAATTGCAAGGTAGATTTCAGCATACACCTGGAACTCTGCTTCTGTAAATCTGGAAAATGTCAGCTTGAGAGAAATTGATATGGTAGATTTCAGCATAATATTTGAAGTCTGCTTCTGCACATCTGGAAAATGTCAGCTAGAGAGAAGTTTATGTGGCAGATTTCAGCATAATCCTGGAACTCTGCTTCTGCACATCTAGAAAATGTCAGCTGGGGAAAATTTATGTGGTATATTTCAGCATAATCTTTGCTCTCTGCTTCTGAACATCTGGAAAATGTCATCTAGAGAATAATTGCAAGGCAGATTTCAGCATAATCGTGGAACTCTGCTTCTGCACATCTGGAAAATGTAAGCTAGAAAATTGATGTGGTAGATTTCAGCATAATCTTTGAACTCTGCTTCTGCACATCTGGAAAATGTCAGCTAGAGGGAAAATGCAGAGGCAGATTTCAGCATAATCCTGGAACTCTGCTTCTGCACATCTGGAAAATGTCAGCAAGAGAGAAATTGATGTGTTAGATATCAGCATAGTCTTTGAACTCTGTTTGTCCACATCTGGAAATTTTCACCTTGAGAAAAATTGCAAGGCAGATTTCAGCATAATCCTGGAACTCTGCTTCTGAGAATCTGGAAAATGTCAGCTAGAAAGAAATTGATGTAGATTTCAGCATAATCCTGGAACTCTGCTTCTGCACATCTGGAAAAGTCAGCTAGAGATAAATTGATGTTGTAGATTTCAGCATAATCGTGGAACTCTGCTTCTGTACGTTTGGAAAATGTCAGCTAGAGAAAACATGCAAGGCATATTTCAGCATAATCCTGGAACTCTGCTTCTGCACATCTGGAAAATGTGAGCAAGAGAGAAATTGATGTGTTAGATTTCAGCATAGTCTTTGAACTCTGCTTGTCCACATCTGGAAATTTTCACCTTGAGAAAAATTGCAAGGCAGATTTCAGCATAATCCTGGAACTCTGCTTCTGCACATCTGGAAAATGTCAGCTAGAGGGAAAATGCAGAGGCAGATTTCAGCATAATCCTGGAACTCTGCTTCTGCACATCTGGAAAATGTAAGATAGAGAGAAATTGGTGTGGTAGATTTCAGCATTATCTTTGAACTCTGCTTCTGCACATCTGGAGAATGTCAGCTAGAGAGAAAATGCAGAGGCTGATTTCAGCATAATCCTGGAACTCTGCTTCAGCACATCTGACAAATGTCAGCTAGATAGGAATTTATGTGGTAGATTTCAGCATAATATTTGAACTCTGCTTCTTCACATCTGGAAAATGTCAGCTAGAAAGAAGTTTATGTGGCAGATTTCAGCATAATGCTGGAACTCTGCTTCTGCACATCTAGAAAATGTAAGCTAGAGAGAAATTGATGTCGTAGATTTCAGCATAATCTTGGAACTCTGCCTCCACACATCTAGAAAATGTCAGCTAGAAAGAAAATGCAGAGGCAGATTTCAGCATAATCTTTGAACTCTGCTTCTGCACATCTGGAAAAGTCAGCTAGAGAGAAATTGCAAGGTAGATTTCAGCATACCCCTGGAACTCTGCTTCTGTAAATCTGGAAAATGTCATATTGAGAGAAATTGATATGGTAGATTTCAGCATAATATTTGAAGTCTGCTTCTGCACATCTGGAAAATGTCAGCTAGAGAGAAGTTTATGTGGCAGATTTCAGCATAATGCTGGAACTCTGCTTCTGCACATCTAGAAAATGTAAGCTAGAGAGAAATTGATGTCGTAGATTTCAGCATAATCTTGGAACTCTGCTTCCACACATCTAGAAAATGTCAGCTAGAAAGAAAATGCAGAGGCAGATTTCAGCATAATCTTTGAACTCTGCTTCCGCACATCTGGAAAATGTCAGCTAGAGGGGAAATGCAGAGGCAGATTTCAGCATAATACTGGAACTCTGCTTGTGCACATCTGGAAAATGTAAACTAGAAAGAAAATGCAGAGGCAGATTTCAGCATAATGTTTGAACTCTGCTTCTGCACATCTGGAAAACATCAGCTGGGGAAAATTTATGTGGTATATTTCAGCATAATCTTTGCTCTCTGCTTCTGAACATCTGGAAAATGTCAGCAAGAGTATAATTGCAAGGCAGATTTCAGCATAATCCTGGAACTCTGCTTGTGCACATCTGGAAAATGTAAGCTAGAAAATTGATGTGGTAGATTTCAGCATAATCTTTGAACTCTGCTTCCGCACATCTGGGAAATGTCAGCTAGAGGGAAAATGCAGAGGCAGATTTCAGCATAATCCTGGAACTCTGCTTCTGCACATCTGGAAAATGTAAGATAGAGAGAAATTGATGTGGTAGATTTCAGCATAATCTTTGAACTCTGCTTCTGCACATCTGGAAAATGTCAGCTAGAGAGAAAATGCAGAGGCTGATTTCAGCATAATCCTGGAACTCTGCTTCAGCACATCTGAAAAACGTCAGCTAGAGAGAAATTGATGTGGTAGATTTCAGCATAATCTTTGAACTCAGCTTCTGCACATCTGGAAATTGTAAGATAGAGAGAAATTGATGTGGTAGATTTCAGCATAATCTTTGAACTCTGCTTCTGCACATCTGGAGAATGTCAGCTAGAGAGAAAATGCAGAGGCTGATTTCAGCATAATCCTGGAACTCTGCTTCAGCACATCTGAAAAATGTCAGCTAGATAGGAATTTATGTGGTAGATTTCAGCATAATATTTGAACTCTGCTTCTTCACATCTGGAAAATGTCAGCTAGAGGGAAAATGCAGAGGCAGATTTCAGCATAATCCTGGAACTCTGCTTCTGCACATCTAGAAAATGTCAGCTGGGGAAAATTTATGTGGTATATTTCAGCATAATCTTTGCTCTCTGCTTCTGAACATCTGGAAAATGTCATCTAGAGTATAATTGCAAGGCAGATTTCAGCATAATCCTGGAACTCTGCTTCTGCACATCTGGAAAATGTAAGCTAGAAAATTGATGTGGTAGATTTCAGCATAATCTTTGAACTCTGCTTCTGCACATCTGGAAAATGTCAGCTAGAGGGAAAATGCAGAGGCAGATTTCAGCATAATCCTGGAACTCTGCTTCTGCACATCTGGAAAAGTCAGCTAGAGATAAATTGATGTTGTAGATTTCAGCATAATCGTGGAACTCTGCTTCTGTACGTTTGGAAAATGTCAGCTAGAGAAAACTTGCAAGGCATATTTCAGCATAATCCTGGAACTCTGCTTCTGCACATCTGGAAAATGTCAGCAAGAGAGAAATTGATGTGTTAGATTTCAGCATAGTCTTTGAACTCTGCTTGTCCACATCTGGAAATTTTCACCTTGAGAAAAATTGCAAGGCAGATTTCAGCATAATCCTGGAACTCTGCTTCTGCACATCTGGAAAATGTCAGCTAGAGGGAAAATGCAGAGGCAGATTTCAGCATAATCCTGGAACTCTGCTTCTGCACATCTGGAGAATGTCAGCTAGAGAGAAAATGCAGAGGCTGATTTCAGCATAATCCTGGAACTCTGCTTCAGCACATCTGAAAAATGTCAGCTAGATAGGAATTTATGTGGTAGATTTCAGCATAATATTTGAACTCTGCTTCTTCACATCTGGAAAATGTCAGCTAGAAAGAAGTTTATGTGGCAGATTTCAGCATAATGCTGGAACTCTGCTTCCACACATCTAGAAAATGTCAGCTAGAAAGAAAATGCAGAGGCAGATTTCAGCATAATCTTTGAACTCTGCTTCTGCACATCTGGAAAATGTCAGCTAGAGAGAAATTGATGTGGTAGATTTCAGCATAATATTTGAACTCTGCTTCTTCACATCTGGAAAAGTCAGCTAGAGAGAAATTGCAAGGCACATTTCAGCATAATCCTGGAACTCTGCTTCTGCACATCTGGCAAATGTCAGCTAGAGGGAAAATGCAGAGGCACATTTCAGCATAATCCTGGAACTCTGCTTCTTCACATCTGGAAAATTTAACTTGGAGACAAAATGCAAGGCAGATTTCAGTATAATCCTTAAACTCTGCTTCTCCACATCTGGAAAATGTCAGCTAGAGAGAAAATGCAGAGGCTGATTTCAGCATAATCCTGGAACTCTGCTTCTGCACATCTGGCAAATGTTAGCTAGAGAGAAATTGATGTGGTAGATTTCAGCATAATGTTTGAACTCTGCTTCTGCACATCTGGAAAAGTCAGCTAGAGAGAAATTGCAAGGTAGATTTCAGCATACACCTGGAACTCTGCTTCTGTAAATCTGGAAAATGTCAGCTTGAGAGAAATTGATATGGTAGATTTCAGCATAATATTTGAAGTCTGCTTCTGCACATCTGGAAAATGTCAGCTAGAGAGAAGTTTATGTGGCAGATTTCAGCATAATGCTGGAACTCTGCTTCTGCACATCTAGAAAATGTAAGCTAGAGAGAAATTGATGTCGTAGATTTCAGCATAATCTTGGAACTCTGCTTCTGCACATCTAGAAAATGTCAGCTAGAGGGAAAATGCAGAGGCAGATTTCAGCATAATCCTGGAACTCTGCTTCTGCACATCTGGAAAATGTAAGATAGAGAGAAATTGATGTGGTAGATTTCAGCATAATCTTTGAACTCTGCTTCTGCACATCTGGAGAATGTCAGCTAGAGAGAAAATGCAGAGGCTGATTTCAGCATAATCCTGGAACTCTGCTTCAGCACATCTGAAAAACGTCAGCTAGAGAGAAATTGATGTGGTAGATTTCAGCATAATCTTTGAACTCAGCTTCTGCACATCTGGAAATTGTAAGATAGAGAGAAATTGATGTGGTAGATTTCAGCATAATCTTTGAACTCTGCTTCTGCACATCTGGAGAATGTCAGCTAGAGAGAAAATGCAGAGGCTGATTTCAGCATAATCCTGGAACTCTGCTTCAGCACATCTGAAAAATGTCAGCTAGATAGGAATTTATGTGGTAGATTTCAGCATAATATTTGAACTCTGCTTCTTCACATCTGGAAAATGTCAGCTAGAGGGAAAATGCAGAGGCAGATTTCAGCATAATCCTGGAACTCTGCTTCTGCACATCTAGAAAATGTCAGCTGGGGAAAATTTATGTGGTATATTTCAGCATAATCTTTGCTCTCTGCTTCTGAACATCTGGAAAATGTCATCTAGAGTATAATTGCAAGGCAGATTTCAGCATAATCCTGGAACTCTGCTTCTGCACATCTGGAAAATGTAAGCTAGAAAATTGATGTGGTAGATTTCAGCATAATCTTTGAACTCTGCTTCTGCACATCTGGAAAATGTCAGCTAGAGGGAAAATGCAGAGGCAGATTTCAGCATAATCCTGGAACTCTGCTTCTGCACATCTGGAAAAGTCAGCTAGAGATAAATTGATGTTGTAGATTTCAGCATAATCGTGGAACTCTGCTTCTGTACGTTTGGAAAATGTCAGCTAGAGAAAACTTGCAAGGCATATTTCAGCATAATCCTGGAACTCTGCTTCTGCACATCTGGAAAATGTCAGCAAGAGAGAAATTGATGTGTTAGATTTCAGCATAGTCTTTGAACTCTGCTTGTCCACATCTGGAAATTTTCACCTTGAGAAAAATTGCAAGGCAGATTTCAGCATAATACTGGAACTCTGCTTCTGCACATCTGGAAAATGTCAGCTAGAGGGAAAATGCAGAGGCAGATTTCAGCATAATCCTGGAACTCTGCTTCTGCACATCTGGAGAATGTCAGCTAGAGAGAAAATGCAGAGGCTGATTTCAGCATAATCCTGGAACTCTGCTTCAGCACATCTGAAAAATGTCAGCTAGATAGGAATTTATGTGGTAGATTTCAGCATAATATTTGAACTCTGCTTCTTCACATCTGGAAAATGTCAGCTAGAAAGAAGTTTATGTGGCAGATTTCAGCATAATGCTGGAACTCTGCTTCCACACATCTAGAAAATGTCAGCTAGAAAGAAAATGCAGAGGCAGATTTCAGCATAATCTTTGAACTCTGCTTCTGCACATCTGGAAAATGTCAGCTAGAGAGAAATTGATGTGGTAGATTTCAGCATAATATTTGAACTCTGCTTCTTCACATCTGGAAAAGTCAGCTAGAGAGAAATTGCAAGGCACATTTCAGCATAATCCTGGAACTCTGCTTCTGCACATCTGGCAAATGTCAGCTAGAGGGAAAATGCAGAGGCACATTTCAGCATAATCCTGGAACTCTGCTTCTTCACATCTGGAAAATTTAACTTGGAGACAAAATGCAAGGCAGATTTCAGCATAATCCTTAAACTCTGCTTCTCCACATCTGGAAAATGTCAGCTAGAGAGAAAATGCAGAGGCTGATTTCAGCATAATCCTGGAACTCTGCTTCTGCACATCTGGCAAATGTTAGCTAGAGAGAAATTGATGTGGTAGATTTCAGCATAATGTTTGAACTCTGCTTCTGCACATCTGGAAAAGTCAGCTAGAGAGAAATTGCAAGGTAGATTTCAGCATACACCTGGAACTCTGCTTCTGTAAATCTGGAAAATGTCAGCTTGAGAGAAATTGATATGGTAGATTTCAGCATAATATTTGAAGTCTGCTTCTGCACATCTGGAAAATGTCAGCTAGAGAGAAGTTTATGTGGCAGATTTCAGCATAATGCTGGAACTCTGCTTCTGCACATCTAGAAAATGTAAGCTAGAGAGAAATTGATGTCGTAGATTTCAGCATAATCTTGGAACTCTGCTTCTGCACATCTAGAAAATGTCAGCTAGAGGGAAAATGCAGAGGCAGATTTCAGCATAATCCTGGAACTCTGCTTCTGCACATCTGGAAAATGTAAGATAGAGAGAAATTGATGTGGTAGATTTCAGCATAATCTTTGAACTCTGCTTCTGCACATCTGGAGAATGTCAGCTAGAGAGAAAATGCAGAGGCTGATTTCAGCATAATCCTGGAACTCTGCTTCAGCACATCTGAAAAACGTCAGCTAGAGAGAAATTGATGTGGTAGATTTCAGCATAATCTTTGAACTCAGCTTCTGCACATCTGGAAATTGTAAGATAGAGAGAAATTGATGTGGTAGATTTCAGCATAATCTTTGAACTCTGCTTCTGCACATCTGGAGAATGTCAGCTAGAGAGAAAATGCAGAGGCTGATTTCAGCATAATCCTGGAACTCTGCTTCAGCACATCTGAAAAATGTCAGCTAGATAGGAATTTATGTGGTAGATTTCAGCATAATATTTGAACTCTGCTTCTTCACATCTGGAAAATGTCAGCTAGAGGGAAAATGCAGAGGCAGATTTCAGCATAATCCTGGAACTCTGCTTCTGCACATCTAGAAAATGTCAGCTGGGGAAAATTTATGTGGTATATTTCAGCATAATCTTTGCTCTCTGCTTCTGAACATCTGGAAAATGTCATCTAGAGTATAATTGCAAGGCAGATTTCAGCATAATCCTGGAACTCTGCTTCTGCACATCTGGAAAATGTAAGCTAGAAAATTGATGTGGTAGATTTCAGCATAATCTTTGAACTCTGCTTCTGCACATCTGGAAAATGTCAGCTAGAGGGAAAATGCAGAGGCAGATTTCAGCATAATCCTGGAACTCTGCTTCTGCACATCTGGAAAAGTCAGCTAGAGATAAATTGATGTTGTAGATTTCAGCATAATCGTGGAACTCTGCTTCTGTACGTTTGGAAAATGTCAGCTAGAGAAAACTTGCAAGGCATATTTCAGCATAATCCTGGAACTCTGCTTCTGCACATCTGGAAAATGTCAGCAAGAGAGAAATTGATGTGTTAGATTTCAGCATAGTCTTTGAACTCTGCTTGTCCACATCTGGAAATTTTCACCTTGAGAAAAATTGCAAGGCAGATTTCAGCATAATACTGGAACTCTGCTTCTGCACATCTGGAAAATGTCAGCTAGAGGGAAAATGCAGAGGCAGATTTCAGCATAATCCTGGAACTCTGCTTCTGCACATCTGGAGAATGTCAGCTAGAGAGAAAATGCAGAGGCTGATTTCAGCATAATCCTGGAACTCTGCTTCAGCACATCTGAAAAATGTCAGCTAGATAGGAATTTATGTGGTAGATTTCAGCATAATATTTGAACTCTGCTTCTTCACATCTGGAAAATGTCAGCTAGAAAGAAGTTTATGTGGCAGATTTCAGCATAATGCTGGAACTCTGCTTCCACACATCTAGAAAATGTCAGCTAGAAAGAAAATGCAGAGGCAGATTTCAGCATAATCTTTGAACTCTGCTTCTGCACATCTGGAAAATGTCAGCTAGAGAGAAATTGATGTGGTAGATTTCAGCATAATATTTGAACTCTGCTTCTTCACATCTGGAAAAGTCAGCTAGAGAGAAATTGCAAGGCACATTTCAGCATAATCCTGGAACTCTGCTTCTGCACATCTGGCAAATGTCAGCTAGAGGGAAAATGCAGAGGCACATTTCAGCATAATCCTGGAACTCTGCTTCTTCACATCTGGAAAATTTAACTTGGAGACAAAATGCAAGGCAGATTTCAGCATAATCCTTAAACTCTGCTTCTCCACATCTGGAAAATGTCAGCTAGAGAGAAAATGCAGAGGCTGATTTCAGCATAATCCTGGAACTCTGCTTCTGCACATCTGGCAAATGTTAGCTAGAGAGAAATTGATGTGGTAGATTTCAGCATAATGTTTGAACTCTGCTTCTGCACATCTGGAAAAGTCAGCTAGAGAGAAATTGCAAGGTAGATTTCAGCATACACCTGGAACTCTGCTTCTGTAAATCTGGAAAATGTCAGCTTGAGAGAAATTGATATGGTAGATTTCAGCATAATATTTGAAGTCTGCTTCTGCACATCTGGAAAATGTCAGCTAGAGAGAAGTTTATGTGGCAGATTTCAGCATAATGCTGGAACTCTGCTTCTGCACATCTAGAAAATGTAAGCTAGAGAGAAATTGATGTCGTAGATTTCAGCATAATCTTGGAACTCTGCTTCTGCACATCTAGAAAATGTCAGCTAGAGGGAAAATGCAGAGGCAGATTTCAGCATAATCCTGGAACTCTGCTTCTGCACATCTGGAAAATGTAAGATAGAGAGAAATTGATGTGGTAGATTTCAGCATAATCTTTGAACTCTGCTTCTGCACATCTGGAGAATGTCAGCTAGAGAGAAAATGCAGAGGCTGATTTCAGCATAATCCTGGAACTCTGCTTCAGCACATCTGAAAAACGTCAGCTAGAGAGAAATTGATGTGGTAGATTTCAGCATAATCTTTGAACTCAGCTTCTGCACATCTGGAAATTGTAAGATAGAGAGAAATTGATGTGGTAGATTTCAGCATAATCTTTGAACTCTGCTTCTGCACATCTGGAGAATGTCAGCTAGAGAGAAAATGCAGAGGCTGATTTCAGCATAATCCTGGAACTCTGCTTCAGCACATCTGAAAAATGTCAGCTAGATAGGAATTTATGTGGTAGATTTCAGCATAATATTTGAACTCTGCTTCTTCACATCTGGAAAATGTCAGCTAGAGGGAAAATGCAGAGGCAGATTTCAGCATAATCCTGGAACTCTGCTTCTGCACATCTAGAAAATGTCAGCTGGGGAAAATTTATGTGGTATATTTCAGCATAATCTTTGCTCTCTGCTTCTGAACATCTGGAAAATGTCATCTAGAGTATAATTGCAAGGCAGATTTCAGCATAATCCTGGAACTCTGCTTCTGCACATCTGGAAAATGTAAGCTAGAAAATTGATGTGGTAGATTTCAGCATAATCTTTGAACTCTGCTTCTGCACATCTGGAAAATGTCAGCTAGAGGGAAAATGCAGAGGCAGATTTCAGCATAATCCTGGAACTCTGCTTCTGCACATCTGGAAAAGTCAGCTAGAGATAAATTGATGTTGTAGATTTCAGCATAATCGTGGAACTCTGCTTCTGTACGTTTGGAAAATGTCAGCTAGAGAAAACTTGCAAGGCATATTTCAGCATAATCCTGGAACTCTGCTTCTGCACATCTGGAAAATGTCAGCAAGAGAGAAATTGATGTGTTAGATTTCAGCATAGTCTTTGAACTCTGCTTGTCCACATCTGGAAATTTTCACCTTGAGAAAAATTGCAAGGCAGATTTCAGCATAATCCTGGAACTCTGCTTCTGCACATCTGGAGAATGTCAGCTAGAGAGAAAATGCAGAGGCTGATTTCAGCATAATCCTGGAACTCTGCTTCAGCACATCTGAAAAATGTCAGCTAGATAGGAATTTATGTGGTAGATTTCAGCATAATATTTGAACTCTGCTTCTTCACATCTGGAAAATGTCAGCTAGAAAGAAGTTTATGTGGCAGATTTCAGCATAATGCTGGAACTCTGCTTCCACACATCTAGAAAATGTCAGCTAGAAAGAAAATGCAGAGGCAGATTTCAGCATAATCTTTGAACTCTGCTTCTGCACATCTGGAAAATGTCAGCTAGAGAGAAATTGATGTGGTAGATTTCAGCATAATGTTTGAACTCTGCTTCTTCACATCTGGAAAAGTCAGCTAGAGAGAAATTGCAAGGCACATTTCAGCATAATCCTGGAACTCTGCTTCTGCACATCTGGCAAATGTCAGCTAGAGGGAAAATGCAGAGGCACATTTCAGCATAATCCTGGAACTCTGCTTCTTCACATCTGGAAAATTTAACTTGGAGACAAAATGCAAGGCAGATTTCAGCATAATCCTTAAACTCTGCTTCTCCACATCTGGAAAATGTCAGCTAGAGAGAAAATGCAGAGGCTGATTTCAGCATAATCCTGGAACTCTGCTTCTGCACATCTGGCAAATGTTAGCTAGAGAGAAATTGATGTGGTAGATTTCAGCATAATGTTTGAACTCTGCTTCTGCACATCTGGAAAAGTCAGCTAGAGAGAAATTGCAAGGTAGATTTCAGCATACACCTGGAACTCTGCTTCTGTAAATCTGGAAAATGTCAGCTTGAGAGAAATTGATATGGTAGATTTCAGCATAATATTTGAAGTCTGCTTCTGCACATCTGGAAAATGTCAGCTAGAGAGAAGTTTATGTGGCAGATTTCAGCATAATGCTGGAACTCTGCTTCTGCACATCTAGAAAATGTAAGCTAGAGAGAAATAGATGTCGTAGATTTCAGCATAATCTTGGAACTCTGCTTCCACACATCTAGAAAATGTCAGCTAGAAAGAAAATGCAGAGGCAGATTTCAGCATAATCTTTGAACTCTGCTTCCGCACATCTGGAAAATGTCAGCTAGAGGGGAAATGCAGAGGCAGATTTCAGCATAATACTGGAACTCTGCTTGTGCACATCTGGAAAATGTAAACTAGAGAAAAATTGATGTGGTAGATTTCAGCATAATGTTTGAACTCTGCTTCTGCACATCTGGAGAATGTCAGCTAGAGAGAAAATGCAGAGGCTGATTTCAGCATAATCCTGGAACTCTGCTTCAGCACATCTGAAAAATGTCAGCTAGATAGGAATTTATGTGGTAGATTTCAGCATAATATTTGAACTCTGCTTCTTCACATCTGGAAAATGTCAGCTAGAGGGAAAATGCAGAGGCAGATTTCAGCATAATCCTGGAACTCTGCTTCTGCACATCTAGAAAATGTCAGCTGGGGAAAATTTATGTGGTATATTTCAGCATAATCTTTGCTCTCTGCTTCTGAACATCTGGAAAATGTCATCTAGAGTATAATTGCAAGGCAGATTTCAGCATAATCCTGGAACTCTGCTTCTGCACATCTGGAAAATGTAAGATAGAGAGAAATTGATGTGGTAGATTTCAGCATAATCTTTGAACTCTGCTTCTGCAAATCTGGAAAATGTCAGCTAGAGAGAAAATGGAGAGGCAGATTTTAGTATAATCCTGGTACTCTGCTTCTGCACATCAGGAAAATGTCAGCTAGAGAGAAATTTATGTGGTAGATTTCAGCATAATATTTGAACTCTGCTTCTTCACATCTGGAAAATGTCAGCTAGAGGGAAAATGCAGAGGCAGATTTCAGCATATTCCTGGAACTCTGCTTCCGCACATCTGGAAAATGTCAGCTAGAGGGGAAATGCAGAGGCAGATTTCAGCATAATACTGGAACTCTGCTTGTGCACATCTGGAAAATGTAAACTAGAGAGAAATTGATGTGGTAGATTTCAGCATAATGTTTGAACTCTGCTTCTGCACATCTGGAAAATGTCAGCTGGGGAAAATTTATGTGGTATATTTCAGCATAATCTTTACTCTCTGCTTCTGAACATCTGAAAAACGTCAGCTAGAGAGAAATTGATGTGGTAGATTTCAGCATAATCTTTTTACTCTGCTTCTGCATGTCTGGAAAATGTCAGCTACAGAGAAATTGATGTGGTAGATTTCACCATAATCTTTGAACTCAGCTTCTGCACATCTGGAAAATGTAAGATAGAGAGAAATTGATGTGGTAGATTTCAGCATAATCTTTGAACTCTGCTTCTGCACATCTGGAGAATGTCAGCTAGAGAGAAAATGCAGAGGCTGATTTTAGCATAATCCTGGAACTCTGCTTCAGCACATCTGAAAAATCTCAGCTAGATAGGAATTTATGTGGTAGATTTCAGCATAATATTTGAACTCTGCTTCTTCACATCTGGAAAATGTCAGCTAGAGAGAAGTTTATGTGGCAGATTTCAGCATAATGCTGGAACTCTGCTTCTGCACATCTAGAAAATGTAAGCTAGAGAGAAATTGATGTCGTAGATTTCAGCATAATCTTGGAACTCTGCTTCCACACATCTAGAAAATGTCAGCTAGAAAGAAAATGCAGAGGCAGATTTCAGCATAATCTTTGAAATCTGCTTCCGCACATCTGGAAAATGTCAGCTAGAGAGAAATTGAGCTGGTAGATTTCAGCATAATCCTGGAACTCTGCTTCTGAGAATCTGGAAAATGTCAGCTAGAAAGAAATTGATGTAGATTTCAGCATAATCCTGGAACTCTGCTTCTGCACATCTGGAAAAGTCAGCTAGAGATAAATTGCAAGGCAGAGTTCAGCATAATCCTGGAACTCTGCTTGTGCACCTCTGGAAAATGTAAACTAGAGAGAAATTGATGTGGTAGATTTCAGCATAATCTTTGAACTCTGCTTCTGCACATCTGGAAAATGTCAGCTGGGGAAAATTTATGTGGTATATTTCAGCATAATCTTTGCTCTCTGCTTCTGAACATCTGGAAAATGTCAGCTAGAGAGAGGTTTATGTGGCAGATTTCAGCATAATGCTGGAACTCTGCTTCTGCACATCTAGAAAATGTAAGCTAGAGAGAAATTGATGTCGTAGATTTCAGCATAATTTTGGAACTCTACTTCCACACATCTAGAAAATGTCAGCTAGAAAGAAAATGCAGAGGCAGATTTCAGCATAATCTTTGAACTCTGCTTCTTCACATCTGGAAAAGTCAGCTAGAGAGAAATTGCAAGGCACATTTCAGCATAATCCTGGAACTCTGCTTCTGCACATCTGGAAAATGTAAGCTAGAAAATTGATGTGGTAGATTTCAGCATAATCTTTGAACTCTGCTTCTTCACATCTGGAAAATGTCAGCTAGAGGGAAAATGCAGAGGCAGATTTCAGCATAATCCTGGAACTCTGCTTCTGTAAATCTGGAAAATGTCAGCTTGAGAGAAATTGATATGGTAGATTTCAGCATAATATTTGAAGTCTGCTTCTGCACATCTGGAAAATGTCAGCTAGAGAGAAGTTTATGTGGCAGATTTCAGCATAATGCTGGAACTCTGCTTCTGCACATCTAGAAAATGTAAGCTAGAGAGAAATTGATGTCGTAGATTTCAGCATAATCTTGGAACTCTGCTTCCACACATCTAGAAAATGTCAGCTAGAAAGAAAATGCAGAGGCAGATTTCAGCATAATCTTTGAACTCTGCTTCCGCACATCTGGAAAATGTCAGCTAGAGGGGAAATGCAGAGGCAGATTTCAGCATAATACTGGAACTCTGCTTGTGCACATCTGGAAAATGTAAACTAGAGAGAAATTGATGTGGTAGATTTCAGCATAATGTTTGAACTCTGCTTCTGCACATCTGGAAAATGTCAGCTGGGGAAAATTTATGTGGTATATTTCAGCATAATCTTTGCTCTCTGCTTCTGAACATCTGGAAAATGTCAGCAAGAGTATAACTGCAAGGCAGATTTCAGCATAATCCTGGAACTCTGCTTCTGCACATCTGGAAAATGTAAGCTAGAAAATTGATGTGGTAGATTTCAGCATAATCTTTGAACTCTGCTTCCGCACATCTGGGAAATGTCAGCTAGAGGGAAAATGCAGAGGCAGATTAAAGCATAATCCTGGAACTCTGCTTCTGCACATCTGGAAAATGTAAGATAGAGAGAAATTGATGTGGTAGATTTCAGCATAATCTTTGAACTCTGCTTCTGCAAATCTGGAAAATGTCAGCTAGAGAGAAAATGGAGAGGCAGATTTTAGTATAATCCTGGTACTCTGCTTCTGCACATCAGGAAAATGTCAGCTAGAGAGAAATTTATGTGGTAGATTTCAGCATAATATTTGAACTCTGCTTCTTCACATCTGGAAAATGTCAGCTAGAGGGAAAATGCAGAGGCAGATTTCAGCATAATCCTGGTACTCTGCTTCCGCACATCTGGAAAATGTCAGCTAGAGGGGAAATGCAGAGGCAGATTTCAGCATAATACTGGAACTCTGCTTGTGCACATCTGGAAAATGTAAACTAGAGAGAAATTGATGTAGTAGATTTCAGCATAATGTTTGAACTCTGCTTCTGCACATCTGGAAAATGTCAGCTGGGGAAAATTTATGTGGTATATTTCAGCATAATCTTTACTCTCTGCTTCTGAACATCTGAAAAACGTCAGCTAGAGAGAAATTGATGTGGTAGATTTCAGCATAATCTTTTTACTCTGCTTCTGCATGTCTGGAAAATGTCAGCTACAGAGAAATTGATGTGGTAGATTTCACCATAATCTTTGAACTCTGCATCTGCTACTCTGGAAAATTTCAGCTAGAGAGAAATTGATGTAGATTTCAGCATAATCTTTGAACTCTGCTTCCGTACATTTGGAAAATGTCAGCTAGAGAGAAATTGATGTGGTAGATTTCAGCATAATATTTGTACTCTGCTTCTGCATATGTGGAAATGTCAGCTAGAGAGAAATTGAGCTGGTAGATTTCAGCATAATCCTGGAACTCTGCTTCTGCACATCTGGAAAAGTCAGCTAGAGATAAATTGCAAGGCAGAGTTCAGCATAATCCTGGAACTCTGCTTGTGCACATCTGGAAAATGTAAACTAGAGAGAAATTGATGTGGTAGATTTCAGCATAATCTTTGCTCTCTGCTTCTGAACATCTGGAAAATGTCAGCTAGAGAATAATTGCAAGGCTGATTTCAGCATAATCGTGGAACTCTGCTTCTGCACATCTGGAAAATGTAAGCTAGAAAATTGATGTGGTAGATTTCAGCATAATATTTGAACTCTGCTTCCGCACATCTGGAAAATGTCAGCTAGAGGGAAAATGCAGAGGCAGATTTCAGCATAATCCTGGAACTCTGCTTCTGCACATCTGGAAAATGTCAGCAAGAGAGAAATTGATGTGTTAGATTTCAGCACAGTCTTTGAACTCTGCTTGTCCACATCTGGAAATTTTCACCTTGAGAAAAATTGCAAGGCAGATTTCAGCAGAATCCTGGAACTCTGCTTCTGCACATCTGGAAAATGTCAGCTAGAGGGAAAATGCAGAGGCAGATTTCAGCATAATCCTGGAACTCTGCTTCTGCACATCTGGAAAATGTAAGATAGAGAGAAATTGATGTGGTAGATTTCAGCATAATCTTTGAACTCTGCTTCCGCACATCTGGAGAATGTCAGCTAGAGAGAAAATGCAGAGGCTGGTTTTAGCATAATCCTGGAACTCTGCTTCAGCACATCTGAAAAATCTCAGCTAGATAGGAATTTATGTGGTAGATTTCAGCATAATATTTGAACTCTGCTTCTTCACATCTGGAAAATGTCAGCTAGAGAGAAGTTTATGTGGCAGATTTCAGCATAATGCTGGAACTCTGCTTCTGCACATCTAGAAAATGTAAGCTAGAGAGAAATTGATGTCGTAGATTTCAGCATAATCTTGGAACTCTGCTTCCACACATCTAGATAATGTCAGCTAGAAAGAAAATGCAGAGGCAGATTTCAGCATAATCTTTGAAATCTGCTTCCGCACATCTGGAAAATGTCAGCTAGAGAGAAATTGAGCTGGTAGATTTCAGCATAATCCTGGAACTCTGCTTCTGAGAATCTGGAAAATGTCAGCTAGAAAGAAATTGATGTAGATTTCAGCATAATCCTGGAACTCTGCTTCTGCACATCTGGAAAAGTCAGCTAGAGATAAATTGCAAGGCAGAGTTCAGCATAATCCTGGAACTCTGCTTCTGCACATCTGGAAAAGTCACCTAGAGAGAAATTGATGTAGTGGTTACAGCAAAACCCTGGCACTCTGCTTCTGCACATCTGGAAAAGTCAGCTAGAGAGAAATTGAGCTGGTAGATTTCAGCATAATCCTGGAACTCTGCTTCTGAGAATCTGGAAAATGTCAGCTAGAGGGAAATTGATGTAGATTTCAGCATAATCCTGGAACTCTGCTTCTGCACATCTGGAAAAGTCAGCTAGAGATAAATTGCAAGGCAGAGTTCAGCATAATCCTGGAACTCTGCTTCTGCACATCTGGAAAAGTCACCTAGAGAGAAATTGATGTCGTAGATTTCAGCATAATCCTGGAACTCTGCTTCAGCACAACTGAAAAATGTCAGCTAGATAGGAATTTATGTGGTAGATTTCAGCATAATCTTTGAACTCTGCTTCTTCACATCTGGAAAATGTCAGCTAGAGGGAATATGCAGAGGCAGATTTCAGCATAATCCTGGAACTCTGCTTCTGCACATCTAGAAAATGTCAGCTGGGGAAAATTTATGTGGTATATTTCAGTATAATCTTTGCTCTCTGCTTCTGAACATCTGGAAAATGTCAGCTAGAGAATAATTGCAAGGCAGATTTCAGCATAATCCTGGAACTCTGCTTCTGCACATCTGGAAAATGTAAGCTAGAAAATTGATGTGGTAGATTTCAGCATAATCTTTGAACTCTGCTTCTGCACATCTGGAAAATGTCAGCTAGAGGGAAAATGCAGAGGCAGATTTCAGCATAATCCTGGAACTCTGCTTCTGCACATCTGGAAAATGTAAGATAGAGAGAAATTGATGTGGTAGATTTCAGCATAATCTTTGAACTCTGCTTCTGCACATCTGGAGAATGTCAGCTAGAGAGAAAATGCAGAGGCTGATTTCAGCATAATCCTGGAACTCTGCTTCAGCACATCTGAAAAATGTCAGCTAGATAGGAATTTATGTGGTAGATTTCAGCATAATATTTGAACTCTGCTTCTTCACATCTGGAAAATGTCAGCTAGAGAGAAGTTTATGTGGCAGATTTCAGCATAATGCTGGAACTCTGCTTCTGCACATCTAGAAAATGTAAGCTAGAGAGAAATTGATGTCGTAGATTTCAGCATAATCTTGGAACTCTGCTCCCACACATCTAGAAAATGTCAGCTAGAAACAAAATGCAGAGGCAGATTTCAGCATAATCCTGGAACTCTGCTTCTGCACATCTGGAAAATGTCAGCTAGAGGGAAAATGCAGAGGCAGATTTCAGCATAATCCTGGAACTCTGCTTCTGCACATCTGGAAAATGTAAGATAGAGAGAAATTGATGTGGTAGATTTCAGCATAATCTTTGAACTCTGCTTCTGCACATCTGGAGAATGTCAGCTAGAGGGGAAATGCAGAGGCTGATTTCAGCATAATCCTGGAACTCTGCTTCAGCACATCTGAAAAATGTCAGCTAGATAGGAATTTATGTGGTAGATTTCAGCATAATATTTGAACTCTGCTTCTTCACATCTGGAAAATGTCAGCTAGAGAGAAGTTTATGTGGCAGATTTCAGCATAATGCTGGAACTCTGCTTCTGCACATCTAGAAAATGTAAGCTAGAGAGAAATTGATGTCGTAGATTTCAGCATAATCTTGGAACTCTGATTCCACACATCTAGAAAATGTCAGCTAGAAACAAAATGCAGAGGCAGATTTCAGCATAATCCTGGAACTCTGCTTCCGCACATCTGGAAAATGTCAGCTAGAGGGGAAATGCAGAGGCAGATTTCAGCATAATACTGGAACTCTGCTTCTGCACATCTGGAAAATGTAAACTAGAGAGAAATTGATGTGGTAGATTTCAGCATAATCTTTGAACTCTGCTTCTGCACATCTAGAAAATGTAAGCTAGAGAGTAATTGATGTCGTAGATTTCAGCATAATCTTGGAACTCTGCTTCCACACATCTAGAAAATGTCAGCTAGAAAGAAAATGCAGAGGCAGATTTCAGCATAATCTTTGAACTCTGCTTCCACACATCTGGAAAATGTCAGCTAGAGAGAAATTGATGTGGTAGATTTCAGCATAATCTTTGTACTCTGCTTCTGCATATGTGGAAAACGTCAGCTAGAGAGAAATTGAGCTGGTAGATTTCAGCATAATCCTGGAACTCTGCTTCTGAGAATCTGGAAAATGTCAGCTAGAAAGAAATTGATGTAGATTTCAGCATAATCCTGGAACTCTGCTTCTGCACATCTGGAAAAGTCAGCTAGAGATAAATTGCAAGGCAGAGTTCAGCATAATCCTGGAACTCTGCTTCTGCACATCTGGAAAAGTCAGCTAGAGAGAAATTGATGTGGTGGTTTTCAGCACAATCCTGGAACTCTGCTTCTGCACATCTGGAAAATGTCAGCTAGAGGGAAAATGCAGAGGCAGATTTCAGCATAATCCTGGAACTCTGCTTCTGCACATCTGGAAAATGTAAGATAGAGAGAAATTGATGTGGTAGATTTCAGCATAATCTTTGAACTCTGCTTCCGCACATCTGGAGAATGTCAGCTAGAGAGAAAATGCAGAGGCTGATTTTAGCATAATCCTGGAATTCTGCTTCAGCACATCAGAAAAATCTCAGCTAGATAGGAATTTATGTGGTAGATTTCAGCATAATATTTGAACTCTGCTTCTTCACATCTGGAAAATGTCAGCTAGAGAGAAGTTTATGTGGCAGATTTCAGCATAATGCTGGAACTCTGCTTCTGCACATCTAGAAAATGTAAGCTAGAGAGAAATTGATGTCGTAGATTTCAGCATAATCTTGGAACTCTGCTTCCACACATCTAGAAAATGTCAGCTAGAAAGAAAATGCAGAGGCAGATTTCAGCATAATCTTTGAACTCTGCTTCCACACATCTGGAAAATGTCAGCTAGAGAGAAATTGATGTGGTAGATTTCAGCATAATCTTTGTACTCTGCTTCTGCATATGTGGAAAACGTCAGCTAGAGAGAAATTGAGCTGGTAGATTTCAGCATAATCCTGGAACTCTGCTTCTGAGAATCTGGAAAATGTCAGCTAGAAAGAAATTGATGTAGATTTCAGCATAATCCTGGAACTCTGCTTCTGCACATCTGGAAAAGTCAGCTAGAGATAAATTGCAAGGCAGAGTTCAGCATAATCCTGGAACTCTGCTTCTGCACATCTGTAAAAGTCAGCTAGAGAGAAATTGATGTGGTGGTTTTCAGCACAATCCTGGAACTCTGCTTCTGCACATCTGGAAAATGACAGCTAGAGGGAAAATGCAGAGGCAGATTTCAGCATAATCCTGGAACTCTGCTTCTGCACATCTGGAAAATGTAAGATAGAGAGAAATTGATGTGGTAGATTTCAGCATAATCTTTGAACTCTGCTTCTGCACATCTGGAGAATGTCAGCTAGAGAGAAAATGCAGAGGCTGATTTTAGCATAATCCTGGAACTCTGCTTCAGCACATCTGAAAAATCTCAGCTAGATAGGAATTTATGTGGTAGATTTCAGCATAATATTTGAACTCTGCTTCTTCACATCTGGAAAATGTCAGCTAGAGAGAAGTTTATGTGGCAGATTTCAGCATAATGCTGGAACTCTGCTTCTGCACATCTAGAAAATGTAAGCTAGAGAGAAATTGATGTCGTAGATTTCAGCATAATCTTGGAACTCTGCTTCCACACATCTAGAAAATGTCAGCTAGAAAGAAAATGCAGAGGCAGATTTCAGCATAATCTTTGAACTCTGCTTCCACACATCTGGAAAATGTCAGCTAGAGAGAAATTGATGTGGTAGATTTCAGCATAATCTTTGTACTCTGCTTCTGGATATGTGGAAAACGCCAGCTAGAGAGAAATTGAGCTGGTAGATTTCAGCATAATCCTGGAACTCTGCTTCTGAGAATCTGGAAAATGTCAGCTAGAAAGAAATTGATGTAGATTTCAGCATAATCCTGGAACTCTGCTTCTGCACATCTGGAAAAGTCAGCTAGAGATAAATTGCAAGGCAGAGTTCAGCATAATCCTGGAACTCTGCTTCTGCACATCTGTAAAAGTCAGCTAGAGAGAAATTGATGTGGTGGTTTTCAGCACAATCCTGGAACTCTGCTTCTGCACATCTGGAAAATGTCAGCTAGAGGGAAAATGCAGAGGCAGATTTCAGCATAATGCTGGAACTCTGCTTCTGCACATCTAGAAAATGTAAGCTAGAGAGAAATTGATGTCGTAGATTTCAGCATAATCTTGGAATTCTGCTTCCACACATCTAGAAAATGTCAGCTAGAAAGAAAATGCAGAGGCAGATTTCAGCATAATCTTTGAACTCTGCTTCCGCACATCTGGAAAATGTCAGCTAGAGGGGAAATGCAGAGGCAGATTTCAGCATAATACTGGAACTCTGCTTGTGCACATCTGGAAAATGTAAACTAGAGAGAAATTGATGTGGTAGATTTCAGCATAATGTTTGAACTCTGCTTCTGCACATCTGGAAAATGTCAGCTGGGGAAAATTTATGTGGTATATTTCAGCATAATCTTTGCTCTCTGCTTCTGAACATCTGGAAAATGTCAGCAAGAGTATAATTGCAAGGCAGATTTCAGCATAATCCTGGAACTCTGCTTCAGCACATCTGGAAAATGTAAGCTAGAAAATTGATGTGGTAGATTTCAGCATAATCTTTGAACTCTGCTTCCGCACATCTGGGAAATGTCAGCTAGAGGGAAAATGCAGAGGCAGATTAAAGCATAATCCTGGAACTCTGCTTCTGCACATCTGGAAAATGTAAGATAGAGAGAAATTGATGTGGTAGATTTCAGCATAATCTTTGAACTCTGCTTCTGCACATCTGGAAAATGTCAGCTAGAGGGAAAATGCAGAGGCAGATTTCAGCATAATCCTGGAACTCTGCTTGTGCACATCTGGAAAATGTAAACTAGAGAGAAATTGATGTGGTAGATTTCAGCATAATCTTTGCTCTCTGCTTCTGAACATCTGGAAAATGTCAGCTAGAGAATAATTGCAAGGCTGATTTCAGCATAATCGTGGAACTCTGCTTCTGCACATCTGGAAAATGTAAGCTAGAAAATTGATGTGGTAGATTTCAGCATAATATTTGAACTCTGCTTCCGCACATCTGGAAAATGTCAGCTAGAGGGAAAATGCAGAGGCAGATTTCAGCATAATCCTGGAACTCTGCTTCTGCACATCTGGAAAATGTCAGCAAGAGAGAAATTGATGTGTTAGATTTCAGCATAGTCTTTGAACTCTGCTTGTCCACATCTGGAAATTTTCACCTTGAGAAAAATTGCAAGGCAGATTTCAGCATAATCCTGGAACTCTGCTTCTGCACATCTGGAAAATGTCAGCTAGAGGGAAAATGCAGAGGCAGATTTCAGCATAATCCTGGAACTCTGCTTCTGCACATCTGGAAAATGTAAGATAGAGAGAAATTGATGTGGTAGATTTCAGCATAATCTTTGAACTCTGCTTCCGCACATCTGGAGAATGTCAGCTAGAGAGAAAATGCAGAGGCTGATTTTAGCATAATCCTGGAACTCTGCTTCAGCACATCTGAAAAATCTCAGGTAGATAGGAATTTATGTGGTAGATTTCAGCATAATATTTGAACTCTGCTTCTTCACATCTGGAAAATGTCAGCTAGAGAGAGGTTTATGTGGCAGATTTCAGCATAATGCTGGAACTCTGCTTCTGCACATCTAGAAAATGTAAGCTAGAGAGAAATTGATGTCGTAGATTTCAGCATAATCTTGGAACTCTGCTTCCACACATCTAGATAATGTCAGCTAGAAAGAAAATGCAGAGGCAGATTTCAGCATAATCTTTGAAATCTGCTTCCGCACATCTGGAAAATGTCAGCTAGAGAGAAATTGAGCTGGTAGATTTCAGCATAATCCTGGAACTCTGCTTCTGAGAATCTGGAAAATGTCAGCTAGAAAGAAATTGATGTAGATTTCAGCATAATCCTGGAACTCTGCTTCTGCACATCTGGAAAAGTCAGCTAGAGATAAATTGCAAGGCAGAGTTCAGCATAATCCTGGAACTCTGCTTCTGCACATCTGGAAAAGTCACCTAGAGAGAAATTGATGTAGTGGTTACAGCAAAACCCTGGCACTCTGCTTCTGCACATCTGGAAAAGTCAGATAGAGAGAAATTGAGCTGGTAGATTTCAGCATAATCCTGGAACTCTGCTTCTGAGAATCTGAAAAATGTCAGCTAGAGGGAAATTGATGTAGATTTCAGCATAATCCTGGAACTCTGCTTCTGCACATCTGGAAAAGTCAGCTAGAGATAAATTGCAAGGCAGAGTTCAGCATAATCCTGGAACTCTGCTTCTGCACATCTGGAAAAGTCACCTAGAGAGAAATTGATGTCGTAGATTTCAGCATAATCCTGGAACTCTGCTTCAGCACAACTGAAAAATGTCAGCTAGATAGGAATTTATGTGGTAGATTTCAGCATAATCTTTGAACTCTGCTTCTTCACATCTGGAAAATGTCAGCTAGAGGGAAAATGCAGAGGCAGATTTCAGCATAATCCTGGAACTCTGCTTCTGCACATCTAGAAAATGTCAGCTGGGGAAAATTTATGTGGTATATTTCAGTATAATCTTTGCTCTCTGCTTCTGAACATCTGGAAAATGTCAGCTAGAGAATAATTGCAAGGCAGATTTCAGCATAATCCTGGAACTCTGCTTCTGCACATCTGGAAAATGTAAGCTAGAAAATTGATGTGGTAGATTTCAGCATAATCTTTGAACTCTGCTTCTGCACATCTGGAAAATGTCAGCTAGAGGGAAAATGCAGAGGCAGATTTCAGCATAATCCTGGAACTCTGCTTCTGCACATCTGGAAAATGTATGCTAGAGAGAAATTGATGTCGTAGATTTCAGCATAATCCTGGAACTCTGCTTCTGCACATCTGGAAAATGTAAGATAGAGAGAAATTGATGTGGTAGATTTCAGCATAATCTTTGAACTCTGCTTCTGCACATCTGGAGAATGTCAGCTAGAGGGGAAATGCAGAGGCTGATTTCAGCATAATCCTGGAACTCTGCTTCCGCACATCTGAAAAATGTCAGCTAGATAGGAATTTATGTGGTAGATTTCAGCATAATATTTGAACTCTGCTTCTTCACATCTGGAAAATGTCAGCTAGAGAGAAGTTTATGTGGCAGATTTCAGCATAATGCTGGAACTCTGCTTCTGCACATCTAGAAAATGTCAGCTTGAGAGAAATTGATATGGTAGATTTCAGCATAATATTTGAAGTCTGCTTCTGCACATCTGGAAAATGTCAGCTAGAGAGAAGTTTATGTGGCAGATTTCAGCATAATGCTGGAACTCTGCTTCTGCACATCTAGAAAATGTAAAGTAGAGAGAAATTGATGTCCTAGATTTCAGCATAATCTTGGAACTCTGCTTCCACACATCTAGAAAATGTCAGCTAGAAAGAAAATGCAGAGGCAGATTTCAGCATAATCTTTGAACTCTGCTTCCGCACATCTGGAAAATGTCAGCTAGAGGGGAAATGCAGAGGCAGATTTCAGCATAATACTGGAACTCTGCTTGTGCACATCTGGAAAATGTAAACTAGAGAGAAATTGATGTGGTAGATTTCAGCATAATGTTTGAACTCTGCTTCTGCACATCTGGAAAATGTCAGCTGGGGAAAATTTATGTGGTATATTTCAGCATAATCTTTGCTCTCTGCTTCTGAACATCTGGAAAATGTCAGCAAGAGTATAACTGCAAGGCAGATTTCAGCATAATCCTGGAACTCTGCTTCTGCACATCTGGAAAATGTAAGCTAGAAAATTGATGTGGTAGATTTCAGCATAATCTTTGAACTCTGCTTCCGCACATCTGGGAAATGTCAGCTAGAGGGAAAATGCAGAGGCAGATTAAAGCATAATCCTGGAACTCTGCTTCTGCACATCTGGAAAATGTAAGATAGAGAGAAATTGATGTGGTAGATTTCAGCATAATCTTTGAACTCTGCTTCTGCAAATCTGGAAAATGTCAGCTAGAGAGAAAATGGAGAGGCAGATTTTAGTATAATCCTGGTACTCTGCTTCTGCACATCAGGAAAATGTCAGCTAGAGAGAAATTTATGTGGTAGATTTCAGCATAATATTTGAACTCTGCTTCTTCACATCTGGAAAATGTCAGCTAGAGGGAAAATGCAGAGGCAGATTTCAGCATAATCCTGGAACTCTGCTTCCGCACATCTGGAAAATGTCAGCTAGAGGGAAAATGCAGAGGCAGATTTCAGCATAATCCTGGAACTCTGCTTCTGCACATCTGGAAAATGTCAGCAAGAGAGAAATTGATGTGTTAGATTTCAGCACAGTCTTTGAACTCTGCTTGTCCACATCTGGAAATTTTCACCTTGAGAAAAATTGCAAGGCAGATTTCAGCAGAATCCTGGAACTCTGCTTCTGCACATCTGGAAAATGTCAGCTAGAGGGAAAATGCAGAGGCAGATTTCAGCATAATCCTGGAACTCTGCTTCTGCACATCTGCAAAATGTAAGATAGAGAGAAATTGATGTGGTAGATTTCAGCATAATCTTTGAACTCTGCTTCCGCACATCTGGAGAATGTCAGCTAGAGAGAAAATGCAGAGGCTGGTTTTAGCATAATCCTGGAACTCTGCTTCAGCACATCTGAAAAATCTCAGCTAGATAGGAATTTATGTGGTAGATTTCAGCATAATATTTGAACTCTGCTTCTTCACATCTGGAAAATGTCAGCTAGAGAGAAGTTTATGTGGCAGATTTCAGCATAATGCTGGAACTCTGCTTCTGCACATCTAGAAAATGTAAGCTAGAGAGAAATTGATGTCGTAGATTTCAGCATAATCTTGGAACTCTGCTTCCACACATCTAGATAATGTCAGCTAGAAAGAAAATGCAGAGGCAGATTTCAGCATAATCTTTGAAATCTGCTTCCGCACATCTGGAAAATGTCAGCTAGAGAGAAATTGAGCTGGTAGATTTCAGCATAATCCTGGAACTCTGCTTCTGAGAATCTGGAAAATGTCAGCTAGAAAGAAATTGATGTAGATTTCAGCATAATCCTGGAACTCTGCTTCTGCACATCTGGAAAAGTCAGCTAGAGATAAATTGCAAGGCAGAGTTCAGCATAATCCTGGAACTCTGCTTCTGCACATCTGGAAAAGTCACCTAGAGAGAAATTGATGTAGTGGTTACAGCAAAACCCTGGCACTCTGCTTCTGCACATCTGGAAAAGTCAGCTAGAGAGAAATTGAGCTGGTAGATTTCAGCATAATCCTGGAACTCTGCTTCTGAGAATCTGGAAAATGTCAGCTAGAGGGAAATTGATGTAGATTTCAGCATAATCCTGGAACTCTGCTTCTGCACATCTGGAAAAGTCAGCTAGAGATAAATTGCAAGGCAGAGTTCAGCATAATCCTGGAACTCTGCTTCTGCACATCTGGAAAAGTCACCTAGAGAGAAATTGATGTCGTAGATTTCAGCATAATCCTGGAACTCTGCTTCAGCACAACTGAAAAATGTCAGCTAGATAGGAATTTATGTGGTAGATTTCAGCATGATCTTTGAACTCTGCTTCTTCACATCTGGAAAATGTCAGCTAGAGGGAATATGCAGAGGCAGATTTCAGCATAATCCTGGAACTCTGCTTCTGCACATCTAGAAAATGTCAGCTGGGGAAAATTTATGTGGTATATTTCAGTATAATCTTTGCTCTCTGCTTCTGAACATCTGGAAAATGTCAGCTAGAGAATAATTGCAAGGCAGATTTCAGCATAATCCTGGAACTCTGCTTCTGCACATCTGGAAAATGTAAGCTAGAAAATTGATGTGGTAGATTTCAGCATAATCTTTGAACTCTGCTTCTGCACATATGGAAAATGTCAGCTAGAGGGAAAATGCAGAGGCAGATTTCAGCATAATCCTGGAACTCTGCTTCTGCACATCTGGAAAATGTAAGATAGAGAGAAATTGATGTGGTAGATTTCAGCATAATCTTTGAACTCTGCTTCTGCACATCTGGAGAATGTCAGCTAGAGAGAAAATGCAGAGGCTGATTTCAGCATAATCCTGGAACTCTGCTTCAGCACATCTGAAAAATGTCAGCTAGATAGGAATTTATGTGGTAGATTTCAGCATAATATTTGAACTCTGCTTCTTCACATCTGGAAAATGTCAGCTAGAGAGAAGTTTAAGTGGCAGATTTCAGCATAATGCTGGAACTCTGCTTCTGCACATCTAGAAAATGTAAGCTAGAGAGAAATTGATGTCGTAGATTTCAGCATAATCTTGGAACTCTGCTCCCACACATCTAGAAAATGTCAGCTAGAAACAAAATGCAGAGGCAGATTTCAGCATAATCCTGGAACTCTGCTTCTGCACATCTGGAAAATGTCAGCTAGAGGGAAAATGCAGAGGCAGATTTCAGCATAATCCTGGAACTCTGCTTCTGCACATCTGGAAAATGTAAGATAGAGAGAAATTGATGTGGTAGATTTCAGCATAATCTTTGAACTCTGCTTCTGCACATCTGGAGAATGTCAGCTAGAGGGGAAATGCAGAGGCTGATTTCAGCATAATCCTGGAACTCTGCTTCAGCACATCTGAAAAATGTCAGCTAGATAGGAATTTATGTGGTAGATTTCAGCATAATATTTGAACTCTGCTTCTTCACATCTGGAAAATGTCAGCTAGAGAGAAGTTTATGTGGCAGATTTCAGCATAATGCTGGAACTCTGCTTCTGCACATCTAGAAAATGTAAGCTAGAGAGAAATTGATGTCGTAGATTTCAGCATAATCTTGGAACTCTGATTCCACACATCTAGAAAATGTCAGCTAGAAACAAAATGCAGAGGCAGATTTCAGCATAATCCTGGAACTCTGCTTCCGCACATCTGGAAAATGTCAGCTAGAGGGGAAATGCAGAGGCAGATTTCAGCATAATACTGGAACTCTGCTTCTGCACATCTGGAAAATGTAAACTAGAGAGAAATTGATGTGGTAGATTTCAGCATAATCTTTGAACTCTGCTTCTGCACATCTAGAAAATGTAAGCTAGAGAGTAATTGATGTCGTAGATTTCAGCATAATCTTGGAACTCTGCTTCCACACATCTAGAAAATGTCAGCTAGAAAGAAAATGCAGAGGCAGATTTCAGCATAATCTTTGAACTCTGCTTCCACACATCTGGAAAATGTCAGCTAGAGAGAAATTGATGTGGTAGATTTCAGCATAATCTTTGTACTCTGCTTCTGCATATGTGGAAAACGTCAGCTAGAGAGAAATTGAGCTGGTAGATTTCAGCATAATCCTGGAACTCTGCTTCTGAGAATCTGGAAAATGTCAGCTAGAAAGAAATTGATGTAGATTTCAGCATAATCCTGGAACTCTGCTTCTGCACATCTGGAAAAGTCAGCTAGAGATAAATTGCAAGGCAGAGTTCAGCATAATCCTGGAACTCTGCTTCTGCACATCTGGAAAAGTCAGCTAGAGAGAAATTGATGTGGTGGTTTTCAGCACAATCCTGGAACTCTGCTTCTGCACATCTGGAAAATGTCAGCTAGAGAGAAAATGGAGAGGCAGATTTTAGTATAATCCTGGTACTCTGCTTCTGCACATCAGGAAAATGTCAGCTAGAGAGAAATTTATGTGGTAGATTTCAGCATAATATTTGAACTCTGCTTCTTCACATCTGGAAAATGTCAGCTAGAGGGAAAATGCAGAGGCAGATTTCAGCATATTCCTGGAACTCTGCTTCCGCACATCTGGAAAATGTCAGCTAGAGGGGAAATGCAGAGGCAGATTTCAGCATAATACTGGAACTCTGCTTGTGCACATCTGGAAAATGTAAACTAGAGAGAAATTGATGTGGTAGATTTCAGCATAATGTTTGAACTCTGCTTCTGCACATCTGGAAAATGTCAGCTGGGGAAAATTTATGTGGTATATTTCAGCATAATCTTTACTCTCTGCTTCTGAACATCTGAAAAACGTCAGCTAGAGAGAAATTGATGTGGTAGATTTCAGCATAATCTTTTTACTCTGCTTCTGCATGTCTGGAAAATGTCAGCTACAGAGAAATTGATGTGGTAGATTTCACCATAATCTTTGAACTCAGCTTCTGCACATCTGGAAAATGTAAGATAGAGAGAAATTGATGTGGTAGATTTCAGCATAATCTTTGAACTCTGCTTCTGCACATCTGGAGAATGTCAGCTAGAGAGAAAATGCAGAGGCTGATTTTAGCATAATCCTGGAACTCTGCTTCAGCACATCTGAAAAATCTCAGCTAGATAGGAATTTATGTGGTAGATTTCAGCATAATATTTGAACTCTGCTTCTTCACATCTGGAAAATGTCAGCTAGAGAGAAGTTTATGTGGCAGATTTCAGCATAATGCTGGAACTCTGCTTCTGCACATCTAGAAAATGTAAGCTAGAGAGAAATTGATGTCGTAGATTTCAGCATAATCTTGGAACTCTGCTTCCACACATCTAGAAAATGTCAGCTAGAAAGAAAATGCAGAGGCAGATTTCAGCATAATCTTTGAAATCTGCTTCCGCACATCTGGAAAATGTCAGCTAGAGAGAAATTGAGCTGGTAGATTTCAGCATAATCCTGGAACTCTGCTTCTGAGAATCTGGAAAATGTCAGCTAGAAAGAAATTGATGTAGATTTCAGCATAATCCTGGAACTCTGCTTCTGCACATCTGGAAAAGTCAGCTAGAGATAAATTGCAAGGCAGAGTTCAGCATAATCCTGGAACTCTGCTTGTGCACCTCTGGAAAATGTAAACTAGAGAGAAATTGATGTGGTAGATTTCAGCATAATCTTTGAACTCTGCTTCTGCACATCTGGAAAATGTCAGCTGGGGAAAATTTATGTGGTATATTTCAGCATAATCTTTGCTCTCTGCTTCTGAACATCTGGAAAATGTCAGCTAGAGAGAGGTTTATGTGGCAGATTTCAGCATAATGCTGGAACTCTGCTTCTGCACATCTAGAAAATGTAAGCTAGAGAGAAATTGATGTCGTAGATTTCAGCATAATTTTGGAACTCTACTTCCACACATCTAGAAAATGTCAGCTAGAAAGAAAATGCAGAGGCAGATTTCAGCATAATCTTTGAACTCTGCTTCTTCACATCTGGAAAAGTCAGCTAGAGAGAAATTGCAAGGCACATTTCAGCATAATCCTGGAACTCTGCTTCTGCACATCTGGAAAATGTAAGCTAGAAAATTGATGTGGTAGATTTCAGCATAATCTTTGAACTCTGCTTCTTCACATCTGGAAAATGTCAGCTAGAGGGAAAATGCAGAGGCAGATTTCAGCATAATCCTGGAACTCTGCTTCTGTAAATCTGGAAAATGTCAGCTTGAGAGAAATTGATATGGTAGATTTCAGCATAATATTTGAAGTCTGCTTCTGCACATCTGGAAAATGTCAGCTAGAGAGAAGTTTATGTGGCAGATTTCAGCATAATGCTGGAACTCTGCTTCTGCACATCTAGAAAATGTAAGCTAGAGAGAAATTGATGTCGTAGATTTCAGCATAATCTTGGAACTCTGCTTCCACACATCTAGAAAATGTCAGCTAGAAAGAAAATGCAGAGGCAGATTTCAGCATAATCTTTGAACTCTGCTTCCGCACATCTGGAAAATGTCAGCTAGAGGGGAAATGCAGAGGCAGATTTCAGCATAATACTGGAACTCTGCTTGTGCACATCTGGAAAATGTAAACTAGAGAGAAATTGATGTGGTAGATTTCAGCATAATGTTTGAACTCTGCTTCTGCACATCTGGAAAATGTCAGCTGGGGAAAATTTATGTGGTATATTTCAGCATAATCTTTGCTCTCTGCTTCTGAACATCTGGAAAATGTCAGCAAGAGTATAACTGCAAGGCAGATTTCAGCATAATCCTGGAACTCTGCTTCTGCACATCTGGAAAATGTAAGCTAGAAAATTGATGTGGTAGATTTCAGCATAATCTTTGAACTCTGCTTCCGCACATCTGGGAAATGTCAGCTAGAGGGAAAATGCAGAGGCAGATTAAAGCATAATCCTGGAACTCTGCTTCTGCACATCTGGAAAATGTAAGATAGAGAGAAATTGATGTGGTAGATTTCAGCATAATCTTTGAACTCTGCTTCTGCAAATCTGGAAAATGTCAGCTAGAGAGAAAATGGAGAGGCAGATTTTAGTATAATCCTGGTACTCTGCTTCTGCACATCAGGAAAATGTCAGCTAGAGAGAAATTTATGTGGTAGATTTCAGCATAATATTTGAACTCTGCTTCTTCACATCTGGAAAATGTCAGCTAGAGGGAAAATGCAGAGGCAGATTTCAGCATAATCCTGGTACTCTGCTTCCGCACATCTGGAAAATGTCAGCTAGAGGGGAAATGCAGAGGCAGATTTCAGCATAATACTGGAACTCTGCTTGTGCACATCTGGAAAATGTAAACTAGAGAGAAATTGATGTAGTAGATTTCAGCATAATGTTTGAACTCTGCTTCTGCACATCTGGAAAATGTCAGCTGGGGAAAATTTATGTGGTATATTTCAGCATAATCTTTACTCTCTGCTTCTGAACATCTGAAAAACGTCAGCTAGAGAGAAATTGATGTGGTAGATTTCAGCATAATCTTTTTACTCTGCTTCTGCATGTCTGGAAAATGTCAGCTACAGAGAAATTGATGTGGTAGATTTCACCATAATCTTTGAACTCTGCATCTGCTACTCTGGAAAATTTCAGCTAGAGAGAAATTGATGTAGATTTCAGCATAATCTTTGAACTCTGCTTCCGTACGTTTGGAAAATGTCAGCTAGAGAGAAATTGATGTGGTAGATTTCAGCATAATATTTGTACTCTGCTTCTGCATATGTGGAAATGTCAGCTAGAGAGAAATTGAGCTGGTAGATTTCAGCATAATCCTGGAACTCTGCTTCTGCACATCTGGAAAAGTCAGCTAGAGATAAATTGCAAGGCAGAGTTCAGCATAATCCTGGAACTCTGCTTGTGCACATCTGGAAAATGTAAACTAGAGAGAAATTGATGTGGTAGATTTCAGCATAATCTTTGCTCTCTGCTTCTGAACATCTGGAAAATGTCAGCTAGAGAATAATTGCAAGGCTGATTTCAGCATAATCGTGGAACTCTGCTTCTGCACATCTGGAAAATGTAAGCTAGAAAATTGATGTGGTAGATTTCAGCATAATATTTGAACTCTGCTTCCGCACATCTGGAAAATGTCAGCTAGAGGGAAAATGCAGAGGCAGATTTCAGCATAATCCTGGAACTCTGCTTCTGCACATCTGGAAAATGTCAGCAAGAGAGAAATTGATGTGTTAGATTTCAGCACAGTCTTTGAACTCTGCTTGTCCACATCTGGAAATTTTCACCTTGAGAAAAATTGCAAGGCAGATTTCAGCAGAATCCTGGAACTCTGCTTCTGCACATCTGGAAAATGTCAGCTAGAGGGAAAATGCAGAGGCAGATTTCAGCATAATCCTGGAACTCTGCTTCTGCACATCTGGAAAATGTAAGATAGAGAGAAATTGATGTGGTAGATTTCAGCATAATCTTTGAACTCTGCTTCCGCACATCTGGAGAATGTCAGCTAGAGAGAAAATGCAGAGGCTGGTTTTAGCATAATCCTGGAACTCTGCTTCAGCACATCTGAAAAATCTCAGCTAGATAGGAATTTATGTGGTAGATTTCAGCATAATATTTGAACTCTGCTTCTTCACATCTGGAAAATGTCAGCTAGAGAGAAGTTTATGTGGCAGATTTCAGCATAATGCTGGAACTCTGCTTCTGCACATCTAGAAAATGTAAGCTAGAGAGAAATTGATGTCGTAGATTTCAGCATAATCTTGGAACTCTGCTTCCACACATCTAGATAATGTCAGCTAGAAAGAAAATGCAGAGGCAGATTTCAGCATAATCTTTGAAATCTGCTTCCGCACATCTGGAAAATGTCAGCTAGAGAGAAATTGAGCTGGTAGATTTCAGCATAATCCTGGAACTCTGCTTCTGAGAATCTGGAAAATGTCAGCTAGAAAGAAATTGATGTAGATTTCAGCATAATCCTGGAACTCTGCTTCTGCACATCTGGAAAAGTCAGCTAGAGATAAATTGCAAGGCAGAGTTCAGCATAATCCTGGAACTCTGCTTCTGCACATCTGGAAAAGTCACCTAGAGAGAAATTGATGTAGTGGTTACAGCAAAACCCTGGCACTCTGCTTCTGCACATCTGGAAAAGTCAGCTAGAGAGAAATTGAGCTGGTAGATTTCAGCATAATCCTGGAACTCTGCTTCTGAGAATCTGGAAAATGTCAGCTAGAGGGAAATTGATGTAGATTTCAGCATAATCCTGGAACTCTGCTTCTGCACATCTGGAAAAGTCAGCTAGAGATAAATTGCAAGGCAGAGTTCAGCATAATCCTGGAACTCTGCTTCTGCACATCTGGAAAAGTCACCTAGAGAGAAATTGATGTCGTAGATTTCAGCATAATCCTGGAACTCTGCTTCAGCACAACTGAAAAATGTCAGCTAGATAGGAATTTATGTGGTAGATTTCAGCATAATCTTTGAACTCTGATTCTTCACATCTGGAAAATGTCAGCTAGAGGGAATATGCAGAGGCAGATTTCAGCATAATCCTGGAACTCTGCTTCTGCACATCTAGAAAATGTCAGCTGGGGAAAATTTATGTGGTATATTTCAGTATAATCTTTGCTCTCTGCTTCTGAACATCTGGAAAATGTCAGCTAGAGAATAATTGCAAGGCAGATTTCAGCATAATCCTGGAACTCTGCTTCTGCACATCTGGAAAATGTAAGCTAGAAAATTGATGTGGTAGATTTCAGCATAATCTTTGAACTCTGCTTCTGCACATCTGGAAAATGTCAGCTAGAGGGAAAATGCAGAGGCAGATTTCAGCATAATCCTGGAACTCTGCTTCTGCACATCTGGAAAATGTAAGATAGAGAGAAATTGATGTGGTAGATTTCAGCATAATCTTTGAACTCTGCTTCTGCACATCTGGAGAATGTCAGCTAGAGAGAAAATGCAGAGGCTGATTTCAGCATAATCCTGGAACTCTGCTTCAGCACATCTGAAAAATGTCAGCTAGATAGGAATTTATGTGGTAGATTTCAGCATAATATTTGAACTCTGCTTCTTCACATCTGGAAAATGTCAGCTAGAGAGAAGTTTATGTGGCAGATTTCAGCATAATGCTGGAACTCTGCTTCTGCACATCTAGAAAATGTAAGCTAGAGAGAAATTGATGTCGTAGATTTCAGCATAATCTTGGAACTCTGCTCCCACACATCTAGAAAATGTCAGCTAGAAACAAAATGCAGAGGCAGATTTCAGCATAATCCTGGAACTCTGCTTCTGCACATCTGGAAAATGTCAGCTAGAGGGAAAATGCAGAGGCAGATTTCAGCATAATCCTGGAACTCTGCTTCTGCACATCTGGAAAATGTAAGATAGAGAGAAATTGATGTGGTAGATTTCAGCATAATCTTTGAACTCTGCTTCTGCACATCTGGAGAATGTCAGCTAGAGGGGAAATGCAGAGGCTGATTTCAGCATAATCCTGGAACTCTGCTTCAGCACATCTGAAAAATGTCAGCTAGATAGGAATTTATGTGGTAGATTTCAGCATAATATTTGAACTCTGCTTCTTCACATCTGGAAAATGTCAGCTAGAGAGAAGTTTATGTGGCAGATTTCAGCATAATGCTGGAACTCTGCTTCTGCACATCTAGAAAATGTAAGCTAGAGAGAAATTGATGTCGTAGATTTCAGCATAATCTTGGAACTCTGATTCCACACATCTAGAAAATGTCAGCTAGAAACAAAATGCAGAGGCAGATTTCAGCATAATCCTGGAACTCTGCTTCCGCACATCTGGAAAATGTCAGCTAGAGGGGAAATGCAGAGGCAGATTTCAGCATAATACTGGAACTCTGCTTCTGCACATCTGGAAAATGTAAACTAGAGAGAAATTGATGTGGTAGATTTCAGCATAATCTTTGAACTCTGCTTCTGCACATCTAGAAAATGTAAGCTAGAGAGTAATTGATGTCGTAGATTTCAGCATAATCTTGGAACTCTGCTTCCACACATCTAGAAAATGTCAGCTAGAAAGAAAATGCAGAGGCAGATTTCAGCATAATCTTTGAACTCTGCTTCCACACATCTGGAAAATGTCAGCTAGAGAGAAATTGATGTGGTAGATTTCAGCATAATCTTTGTACTCTGCTTCTGCATATGTGGAAAACGTCAGCTAGAGAGAAATTGAGCTGGTAGATTTCAGCATAATCCTGGAACTCTGCTTCTGAGAATCTGGAAAATGTCAGCTAGAAAGAAATTGATGTAGATTTCAGCATAATCCTGGAACTCTGCTTCTGCACATCTGGAAAAGTCAGCTAGAGATAAATTGCAAGGCAGAGTTCAGCATAATCCTGGAACTCTGCTTCTGCACATCTGGAAAAGTCAGCTAGAGAGAAATTGATGTGGTGGTTTTCAGCACAATCCTGGAACTCTGCTTCTGCACATCTGGAAAATGTCAGCTAGAGGGAAAATGCAGAGGCAGATTTCAGCATAATCCTGGAACTCTGCTTCTGCACATCTGGAAAATGTAAGATAGAGAGAAATTGATGTGGTAGATTTCAGCATAATCTTTGAACTCTGCTTCCGCACATCTGGAGAATGTCAGCTAGAGAGAAAATGCAGAGGCTGATTTTAGCATAATCCTGGAATTCTGCTTCAGCACATCAGAAAAATCTCAGCTAGATAGGAATTTATGTGGTAGATTTCAGCATAATATTTGAACTCTGCTTCTTCACATCTGGAAAATGTCAGCTAGAGAGAAGTTTATGTGGCAGATTTCAGCATAATGCTGGAACTCTGCTTCTGCACATCTAGAAAATGTAAGCTAGAGAGAAATTGATGTCGTAGATTTCAGTATAATCTTTGCTCTCTGCTTCTGAACATCTGGAAAATGTCAGCTAGAGAATAATTGCAAGGCAGATTTCAGCATAATCCTGGAACTCTGCTTCTGCACATCTGGAAAATGTAAGCTAGAAAATTGATGTGGTAGATTTCAGCATAATCTTTGAACTCTGCTTCTGCACATCTGGAAAATGTCAGCTAGAGGGAAAATGCAGAGGCAGATTTCAGCATAATCCTGGAACTCTGCTTCTGCACATCTGGAAAATGTAAGATAGAGAGAAATTGATGTGGTAGATTTCAGCATAATCTTTGAACTCTGCTTCTGCACATCTGGAGAATGTCAGCTAGAGAGAAAATGCAGAGGCTGATTTCAGCATAATCCTGGAACTCTGCTTCAGCACATCTGAAAAATGTCAGCTAGATAGGAATTTATGTGGTAGATTTCAGCATAATATTTGAACTCTGCTTCTTCACATCTGGAAAATGTCAGCTAGAGAGAAGTTTATGTGGCAGATTTCAGCATAATGCTGGAACTCTGCTTCTGCACATCTAGAAAATGTAAGCTAGAGAGAAATTGATGTCGTAGATTTCAGCATAATCTTGGAACTCTGCTCCCACACATCTAGAAAATGTCAGCTAGAAACAAAATGCAGAGGCAGATTTCAGCATAATCCTGGAACTCTGCTTCTGCACATCTGGAAAATGTCAGCTAGAGGGAAAATGCAGAGGCAGATTTCAGCATAATCCTGGAACTCTGCTTCTGCACATCTGGAAAATGTAAGATAGAGAGAAATTGATGTGGTAGATTTCAGCATAATCTTTGAACTCTGCTTCTGCACATCTGGAGAATGTCAGCTAGAGGGGAAATGCAGAGGCTGATTTCAGCATAATCCTGGAACTCTGCTTCAGCACATCTGAAAAATGTCAGCTAGATAGGAATTTATGTGGTAGATTTCAGCATAATATTTGAACTCTGCTTCTTCACATCTGGAAAATGTCAGCTAGAGAGAAGTTTATGTGGCAGATTTCAGCATAATGCTGGAACTCTGCTTCTGCACATCTAGAAAATGTAAGCTAGAGAGAAATTGATGTCGTAGATTTCAGCATAATCTTGGAACTCTGATTCCACACATCTAGAAAATGTCAGCTAGAAACAAAATGCAGAGGCAGATTTCAGCATAATCCTGGAACTCTGCTTCCGCACATCTGGAAAATGTCAGCTAGAGGGGAAATGCAGAGGCAGATTTCAGCATAATACTGGAACTCTGCTTCTGCACATCTGGAAAATGTAAACTAGAGAGAAATTGATGTGGTAGATTTCAGCATAATCTTTGAACTCTGCTTCTGCACATCTAGAAAATGTAAGCTAGAGAGTAATTGATGTCGTAGATTTCAGCATAATCTTGGAACTCTGCTTCCACACATCTAGAAAATGTCAGCTAGAAAGAAAATGCAGAGGCAGATTTCAGCATAATCTTTGAACTCTGCTTCCACACATCTGGAAAATGTCAGCTAGAGAGAAATTGATGTGGTAGATTTCAGCATAATCTTTGTACTCTGCTTCTGCATATGTGGAAAACGTCAGCTAGAGAGAAATTGAGCTGGTAGATTTCAGCATAATCCTGGAACTCTGCTTCTGAGAATCTGGAAAATGTCAGCTAGAAAGAAATTGATGTAGATTTCAGCATAATCCTGGAACTCTGCTTCTGCACATCTGGAAAAGTCAGCTAGAGATAAATTGCAAGGCAGAGTTCAGCATAATCCTGGAACTCTGCTTCTGCACATCTGGAAAAGTCAGCTAGAGAGAAATTGATGTGGTGGTTTTCAGCACAATCCTGGAACTCTGCTTCTGCACATCTGGAAAATGTCAGCTAGAGGGAAAATGCAGAGGCAGATTTCAGCATAATCCTGGAACTCTGCTTCTGCACATCTGGAAAATGTAAGATAGAGAGAAATTGATGTGGTAGATTTCAGCATAATCTTTGAACTCTGCTTCCGCACATCTGGAGAATGTCAGCTAGAGAGAAAATGCAGAGGCTGATTTTAGCATAATCCTGGAATTCTGCTTCAGCACATCAGAAAAATCTCAGCTAGATAGGAATTTATGTGGTAGATTTCAGCATAATATTTGAACTCTGCTTCTTCACATCTGGAAAATGTCAGCTAGAGAGAAGTTTATGTGGCAGATTTCAGCATAATGCTGGAACTCTGCTTCTGCACATCTAGAAAATGTAAGCTAGAGAGAAATTGATGTCGTAGATTTCAGCATAATCTTGGAACTCTGCTTCCACACATCTAGAAAATGTCAGCTAGAAAGAAAATGCAGAGGCAGATTTCAGCATAATCTTTGAACTCTGCTTCCACACATCTGGAAAATGTCAGCTAGAGAGAAATTGATGTGGTAGATTTCAGCATAATCTTTGTACTCTGCTTCTGCATATGTGGAAAACGTCAGCTAGAGAGAAATTGAGCTGGTAGATTTCAGCATAATCCTGGAACTCTGCTTCTGAGAATCTGGAAAATGTCAGCTAGAAAGAAATTGATGTAGATTTCAGCATAATCCTGGAACTCTGCTTCTGCACATCTGGAAAAGTCAGCTAGAGATAAATTGCAAGGCAGAGTTCAGCATAATCCTGGAACTCTGCTTCTGCACATCTGTAAAAGTCAGCTAGAGAGAAATTGATGTGGTGGTTTTCAGCACAATCCTGGAACTCTGCTTCTGCACATCTGGAAAATGACAGCTAGAGGGAAAATGCAGAGGCAGATTTCAGCATAATCCTGGAACTCTGCTTCTGCACATCTGGAAAATGTAAGATAGAGAGAAATTGATGTGGTAGATTTCAGCATAATCTTTGAACTCTGCTTCTGCACATCTGGAGAATGTCAGCTAGAGAGAAAATGCAGAGGCTGATTTTAGCATAATCCTGGAACTCTGCTTCAGCACATCTGAAAAATCTCAGCTAGATAGGAATTTATGTGGTAGATTTCAGCATAATATTTGAACTCTGCTTCTTCACATCTGGAAAATGTCAGCTAGAGAGAAGTTTATGTGGCAGATTTCAGCATAATGCTGGAACTCTGCTTCTGCACATCTAGAAAATGTAAGCTAGAGAGAAATTGATGTCGTAGATTTCAGCATAATCTTGGAACTCTGCTTCCACACATCTAGAAAATGTCAGCTAGAAAGAAAATGCAGAGGCAGATTTCAGCATAATCTTTGAACTCTGCTTCCACACATCTGGAAAATGTCAGCTAGAGAGAAATTGATGTGGTAGATTTCAGCATAATCTTTGTACTCTGCTTCTGGATATGTGGAAAACGTCAGCTAGAGAGAAATTGAGCTGGTAGATTTCAGCATAATCCTGGAACTCTGCTTCTGAGAATCTGGAAAATGTCAGCTAGAAAGAAATTGATGTAGATTTCAGCATAATCCTGGAACTCTGCTTCTGCACATCTGGAAAAGTCAGCTAGAGATAAATTGCAAGGCAGAGTTCAGCATAATCCTGGAACTCTGCTTCTGCACATCTGTAAAAGTCAGCTAGAGAGAAATTGATGTGGTGGTTTTCAGCACAATCCTGGAACTCTGCTTCTGCACATCTGGAAAATGTCAGCTAGAGGGAAAATGCAGAGGCAGATTTCAGCATAATGCTGGAACTCTGCTTCTGCACATCTAGAAAATGTAAGCTAGAGAGAAATTGATGTCGTAGATTTCAGCATAATCTTGGAATTCTGCTTCCACACATCTAGAAAATGTCAGCTAGAAAGAAAATGCAGAGGCAGATTTCAGCATAATCTTTGAACTCTGCTTCCGCACATCTGGAAAATGTCAGCTAGAGGGGAAATGCAGAGGCAGATTTCAGCATAATACTGGAACTCTGCTTGTGCACATCTGGAAAATGTAAACTAGAGAGAAATTGATGTGGTAGATTTCAGCATAATGTTTGAACTCTGCTTCTGCACATCTGGAAAATGTCAGCTGGGGAAAATTTATGTGGTATATTTCAGCATAATCTTTGCTCTCTGCTTCTGAACATCTGGAAAATGTCAGCAAGAGTATAATTGCAAGGCAGATTTCAGCATAATCCTGGAACTCTGCTTCAGCACATCTGGAAAATGTAAGCTAGAAAATTGATGTGGTAGATTTCAGCATAATCTTTGAACTCTGCTTCCGCACATCTGGGAAATGTCAGCTAGAGGGAAAATGCAGAGGCAGATTAAAGCATAATCCTGGAACTCTGCTTCTGCACATCTGGAAAATGTAAGATAGAGAGAAATTGATGTGGTAGATTTCAGCATAATCTTTGAACTCTGCTTCTGCACATCTGGAAAATGTCAGCTAGAGGGAAAATGCAGAGGCAGATTTCAGCATAATCCTGGAACTCTGCTTGTGCACATCTGGAAAATGTAAACTAGAGAGAAATTGATGTGGTAGATTTCAGCATAATCTTTGCTCTCTGCTTCTGAACATCTGGAAAATGTCAGCTAGAGAATAATTGCAAGGCTGATTTCAGCATAATCGTGGAACTCTGCTTCTGCACATCTGGAAAATGTAAGCTAGAAAATTGATGTGGTAGATTTCAGCATAATATTTGAACTCTGCTTCCGCACATCTGGAAAATGTCAGCTAGAGGGAAAATGCAGAGGCAGATTTCAGCATAATCCTGGAACTCTGCTTCTGCACATCTGGAAAATGTCAGCAAGAGAGAAATTGATGTGTTAGATTTCAGCATAGTCTTTGAACTCTGCTTGTCCACATCTGGAAATTTTCACCTTGAGAAAAATTGCAAGGCAGATTTCAGCATAATCCTGGAACTCTGCTTCTGCACATCTGGAAAATGTCAGCTAGAGGGAAAATGCAGAGGCAGATTTCAGCATAATCCTGGAACTCTGCTTCTGCACATCTGGAAAATGTAAGATAGAGAGAAATTGATGTGGTAGATTTCAGCATAATCTTTGAACTCTGCTTCCGCACATCTGGAGAATGTCAGCTAGAGAGAAAATGCAGAGGCTGATTTTAGCATAATCCTGGAATTCTGCTTCAGCACATCAGAAAAATCTCAGCTAGATAGGAATTTATGTGGTAGATTTCAGCATAATATTTGAACTCTGCTTCTTCACATCTGGAAAATGTCAGCTAGAGAGAAGTTTATGTGGCAGATTTCAGCATAATGCTGGAACTCTGCTTCTGCACATCTAGAAAATGTAAGCTAGAGAGAAATTGATGTCGTAGATTTCAGCATAATCTTGGAACTCTGCTTCCACACATCTAGAAAATGTCAGCTAGAAAGAAAATGCAGAGGCAGATTTCAGCATAATCTTTGAACTCTGCTTCCACACATCTGGAAAATGTCAGCTAGAGAGAAATTGATGTGGTAGATTTCAGCATAATCTTTGTACTCTGCTTCTGCATATGTGGAAAACGTCAGCTAGAGAGAAATTGAGCTGGTAGATTTCAGCATAATCCTGGAACTCTGCTTCTGAGAATCTGGAAAATGTCAGCTAGAAAGAAATTGATGTAGATTTCAGCATAATCCTGGAACTCTGCTTCTGCACATCTGGAAAAGTCAGCTAGAGATAAATTGCAAGGCAGAGTTCAGCATAATCCTGGAACTCTGCTTCTGCACATCTGTAAAAGTCAGCTAGAGAGAAATTGATGTGGTGGTTTTCAGCACAATCCTGGAACTCTGCTTCTGCACATCTGGAAAATGACAGCTAGAGGGAAAATGCAGAGGCAGATTTCAGCATAATCCTGGAACTCTGCTTCTGCACATCTGGAAAATGTAAGATAGAGAGAAATTGATGTGGTAGATTTCAGCATAATCTTTGAACTCTGCTTCTGCACATCTGGAGAATGTCAGCTAGAGAGAAAATGCAGAGGCTGATTTTAGCATAATCCTGGAACTCTGCTTCAGCACATCTGAAAAATCTCAGCTAGATAGGAATTTATGTGGTAGATTTCAGCATAATATTTGAACTCTGCTTCTTCACATCTGGAAAATGTCAGCTAGAGAGAAGTTTATGTGGCAGATTTCAGCATAATGCTGGAACTCTGCTTCTGCACATCTAGAAAATGTAAGCTAGAGAGAAATTGATGTCGTAGATTTCAGCATAATCTTGGAACTCTGCTTCCACACATCTAGAAAATGTCAGCTAGAAAGAAAATGCAGAGGCAGATTTCAGCATAATCTTTGAACTCTGCTTCCACACATCTGGAAAATGTCAGCTAGAGAGAAATTGATGTGGTAGATTTCAGCATAATCTTTGTACTCTGCTTCTGGATATGTGGAAAACGTCAGCTAGAGAGAAATTGAGCTGGTAGATTTCAGCATAATCCTGGAACTCTGCTTCTGAGAATCTGGAAAATGTCAGCTAGAAAGAAATTGATGTAGATTTCAGCATAATCCTGGAACTCTGCTTCTGCACATCTGGAAAAGTCAGCTAGAGATAAATTGCAAGGCAGAGTTCAGCATAATCCTGGAACTCTGCTTCTGCACATCTGTAAAAGTCAGCTAGAGAGAAATTGATGTGGTGGTTTTCAGCACAATCCTGGAACTCTGCTTCTGCACATCTGGAAAATGTCAGCTAGAGGGAAAATGCAGAGGCAGATTTCAGCATAATGCTGGAACTCTGCTTCTGCACATCTAGAAAATGTAAGCTAGAGAGAAATTGATGTCGTAGATTTCAGCATAATCTTGGAATTCTGCTTCCACACATCTAGAAAATGTCAGCTAGAAAGAAAATGCAGAGGCAGATTTCAGCATAATCTTTGAACTCTGCTTCCGCACATCTGGAAAATGTCAGCTAGAGGGGAAATGCAGAGGCAGATTTCAGCATAATACTGGAACTCTGCTTGTGCACATCTGGAAAATGTAAACTAGAGAGAAATTGATGTGGTAGATTTCAGCATAATGTTTGAACTCTGCTTCTGCACATCTGGAAAATGTCAGCTGGGGAAAATTTATGTGGTATATTTCAGCATAATCTTTGCTCTCTGCTTCTGAACATCTGGAAAATGTCAGCAAGAGTATAATTGCAAGGCAGATTTCAGCATAATCCTGGAACTCTGCTTCAGCACATCTGGAAAATGTAAGCTAGAAAATTGATGTGGTAGATTTCAGCATAATCTTTGAACTCTGCTTCCGCACATCTGGGAAATGTCAGCTAGAGGGAAAATGCAGAGGCAGATTAAAGCATAATCCTGGAACTCTGCTTCTGCACATCTGGAAAATGTAAGATAGAGAGAAATTGATGTGGTAGATTTCAGCATAATCTTTGAACTCTGCTTCTGCACATCTGGAAAATGTCAGCTAGAGGGAAAATGCAGAGGCAGATTTCAGCATAATCCTGGAACTCTGCTTGTGCACATCTGGAAAATGTAAACTAGAGAGAAATTGATGTGGTAGATTTCAGCATAATCTTTGCTCTCTGCTTCTGAACATCTGGAAAATGTCAGCTAGAGAATAATTGCAAGGCTGATTTCAGCATAATCGTGGAACTCTGCTTCTGCACATCTGGAAAATGTAAGCTAGAAAATTGATGTGGTAGATTTCAGCATAATATTTGAACTCTGCTTCCGCACATCTGGAAAATGTCAGCTAGAGGGAAAATGCAGAGGCAGATTTCAGCATAATCCTGGAACTCTGCTTCTGCACATCTGGAAAATGTCAGCAAGAGAGAAATTGATGTGTTAGATTTCAGCATAGTCTTTGAACTCTGCTTGTCCACATCTGGAAATTTTCACCTTGAGAAAAATTGCAAGGCAGATTTCAGCATAATCCTGGAACTCTGCTTCTGCACATCTGGAAAATGTCAGCTAGAGGGAAAATGCAGAGGCAGATTTCAGCATAATCCTGGAACTCTGCTTCTGCACATCTGGAAAATGTAAGATAGAGAGAAATTGATGTGGTAGATTTCAGCATAATCTTTGAACTCTGCTTCCGCACATCTGGAGAATGTCAGCTAGAGAGAAAATGCAGAGGCTGATTTTAGCATAATCCTGGAACTCTGCTTCAGCACATCTGAAAAATCTCAGGTAGATAGGAATTTATGTGGTAGATTTCAGCATAATATTTGAACTCTGCTTCTTCACATCTGGAAAATGTCAGCTAGAGAGAGGTTTATGTGGCAGATTTCAGCATAATGCTGGAACTCTGCTTCTGCACATCTAGAAAATGTAAGCTAGAGAGAAATTGATGTCGTAGATTTCAGCATAATCTTGGAACTCTGCTTCCACACATCTAGATAATGTCAGCTAGAAAGAAAATGCAGAGGCAGATTTCAGCATAATCTTTGAAATCTGCTTCCGCACATCTGGAAAATGTCAGCTAGAGAGAAATTGAGCTGGTAGATTTCAGCATAATCCTGGAACTCTGCTTCTGAGAATCTGGAAAATGTCAGCTAGAAAGAAATTGATGTAGATTTCAGCATAATCCTGGAACTCTGCTTCTGCACATCTGGAAAAGTCAGCTAGAGATAAATTGCAAGGCAGAGTTCAGCATAATCCTGGAACTCTGCTTCTGCACATCTGGAAAAGTCACCTAGAGAGAAATTGATGTAGTGGTTACAGCAAAACCCTGGCACTCTGCTTCTGCACATCTGGAAAAGTCAGATAGAGAGAAATTGAGCTGGTAGATTTCAGCATAATCCTGGAACTCTGCTTCTGAGAATCTGAAAAATGTCAGCTAGAGGGAAATTGATGTAGATTTCAGCATAATCCTGGAACTCTGCTTCTGCACATCTGGAAAAGTCAGCTAGAGATAAATTGCAAGGCAGAGTTCAGCATAATCCTGGAACTCTGCTTCTGCACATCTGGAAAAGTCACCTAGAGAGAAATTGATGTCGTAGATTTCAGCATAATCCTGGAACTCTGCTTCAGCACAACTGAAAAATGTCAGCTAGATAGGAATTTATGTGGTAGATTTCAGCATAATCTTTGAACTCTGCTTCTTCACATCTGGAAAATGTCAGCTAGAGGGAAAATGCAGAGGCAGATTTCAGCATAATCCTGGAACTCTGCTTCTGCACATCTAGAAAATGTCAGCTGGGGAAAATTTATGTGGTATATTTCAGTATAATCTTTGCTCTCTGCTTCTGAACATCTGGAAAATGTCAGCTAGAGAATAATTGCAAGGCAGATTTCAGCATAATCCTGGAACTCTGCTTCTGCACATCTGGAAAATGTAAGCTAGAAAATTGATGTGGTAGATTTCAGCATAATCTTTGAACTCTGCTTCTGCACATCTGGAAAATGTCAGCTAGAGGGAAAATGCAGAGGCAGATTTCAGCATAATCCTGGAACTCTGCTTCTGCACATCTGGAAAATGTATGCTAGAGAGAAATTGATGTCGTAGATTTCAGCATAATCCTGGAACTCTGCTTCTGCACATCTGGAAAATGTAAGATAGAGAGAAATTGATGTGGTAGATTTCAGCATAATCTTTGAACTCTGCTTCTGCACATCTGGAGAATGTCAGCTAGAGGGGAAATGCAGAGGCTGATTTCAGCATAATCCTGGAACTCTGCTTCCGCACATCTGAAAAATGTCAGCTAGATAGGAATTTATGTGGTAGATTTCAGCATAATATTTGAACTCTGCTTCTTCACATCTGGAAAATGTCAGCTAGAGAGAAGTTTATGTGGCAGATTTCAGCATAATGCTGGAACTCTGCTTCTGCACATCTAGAAAATGTCAGCTTGAGAGAAATTGATATGGTAGATTTCAGCATAATATTTGAAGTCTGCTTCTGCACATCTGGAAAATGTCAGCTAGAGAGAAGTTTATGTGGCAGATTTCAGCATAATGCTGGAACTCTGCTTCTGCACATCTAGAAAATGTAAAGTAGAGAGAAATTGATGTCCTAGATTTCAGCATAATCTTGGAACTCTGCTTCCACACATCTAGAAAATGTCAGCTAGAAAGAAAATGCAGAGGCAGATTTCAGCATAATCTTTGAACTCTGCTTCCGCACATCTGGAAAATGTCAGCTAGAGGGGAAATGCAGAGGCAGATTTCAGCATAATACTGGAACTCTGCTTGTGCACATCTGGAAAATGTAAACTAGAGAGAAATTGATGTGGTAGATTTCAGCATAATGTTTGAACTCTGCTTCTGCACATCTGGAAAATGTCAGCTGGGGAAAATTTATGTGGTATATTTCAGCATAATCTTTGCTCTCTGCTTCTGAACATCTGGAAAATGTCAGCAAGAGTATAACTGCAAGGCAGATTTCAGCATAATCCTGGAACTCTGCTTCTGCACATCTGGAAAATGTAAGCTAGAAAATTGATGTGGTAGATTTCAGCATAATCTTTGAACTCTGCTTCCGCACATCTGGGAAATGTCAGCTAGAGGGAAAATGCAGAGGCAGATTAAAGCATAATCCTGGAACTCTGCTTCTGCACATCTGGAAAATGTAAGATAGAGAGAAATTGATGTGGTAGATTTCAGCATAATCTTTGAACTCTGCTTCTGCAAATCTGGAAAATGTCAGCTAGAGAGAAAATGGAGAGGCAGATTTTAGTATAATCCTGGTACTCTGCTTCTGCACATCAGGAAAATGTCAGCTAGAGAGAAATTTATGTGGTAGATTTCAGCATAATATTTGAACTCTGCTTCTTCACATCTGGAAAATGTCAGCTAGAGGGAAAATGCAGAGGCAGATTTCAGCATAATCCTGGAACTCTGCTTCCGCACATCTGGAAAATGTCAGCTAGAGGGAAAATGCAGAGGCAGATTTCAGCATAATCCTGGAACTCTGCTTCTGCACATCTGGAAAATGTCAGCAAGAGAGAAATTGATGTGTTAGATTTCAGCACAGTCTTTGAACTCTGCTTGTCCACATCTGGAAATTTTCACCTTGAGAAAAATTGCAAGGCAGATTTCAGCAGAATCCTGGAACTCTGCTTCTGCACATCTGGAAAATGTCAGCTAGAGGGAAAATGCAGAGGCAGATTTCAGCATAATCCTGGAACTCTGCTTCTGCACATCTGCAAAATGTAAGATAGAGAGAAATTGATGTGGTAGATTTCAGCATAATCTTTGAACTCTGCTTCCGCACATCTGGAGAATGTCAGCTAGAGAGAAAATGCAGAGGCTGGTTTTAGCATAATCCTGGAACTCTGCTTCAGCACATCTGAAAAATCTCAGCTAGATAGGAATTTATGTGGTAGATTTCAGCATAATATTTGAACTCTGCTTCTTCACATCTGGAAAATGTCAGCTAGAGAGAAGTTTATGTGGCAGATTTCAGCATAATGCTGGAACTCTGCTTCTGCACATCTAGAAAATGTAAGCTAGAGAGAAATTGATGTCGTAGATTTCAGCATAATCTTGGAACTCTGCTTCCACACATCTAGATAATGTCAGCTAGAAAGAAAATGCAGAGGCAGATTTCAGCATAATCTTTGAAATCTGCTTCCGCACATCTGGAAAATGTCAGCTAGAGAGAAATTGAGCTGGTAGATTTCAGCATAATCCTGGAACTCTGCTTCTGAGAATCTGGAAAATGTCAGCTAGAAAGAAATTGATGTAGATTTCAGCATAATCCTGGAACTCTGCTTCTGCACATCTGGAAAAGTCAGCTAGAGATAAATTGCAAGGCAGAGTTCAGCATAATCCTGGAACTCTGCTTCTGCACATCTGGAAAAGTCACCTAGAGAGAAATTGATGTAGTGGTTACAGCAAAACCCTGGCACTCTGCTTCTGCACATCTGGAAAAGTCAGCTAGAGAGAAATTGAGCTGGTAGATTTCAGCATAATCCTGGAACTCTGCTTCTGAGAATCTGGAAAATGTCAGCTAGAGGGAAATTGATGTAGATTTCAGCATAATCCTGGAACTCTGCTTCTGCACATCTGGAAAAGTCAGCTAGAGATAAATTGCAAGGCAGAGTTCAGCATAATCCTGGAACTCTGCTTCTGCACATCTGGAAAAGTCACCTAGAGAGAAATTGATGTCGTAGATTTCAGCATAATCCTGGAACTCTGCTTCAGCACAACTGAAAAATGTCAGCTAGATAGGAATTTATGTGGTAGATTTCAGCATGATCTTTGAACTCTGCTTCTTCACATCTGGAAAATGTCAGCTAGAGGGAATATGCAGAGGCAGATTTCAGCATAATCCTGGAACTCTGCTTCTGCACATCTAGAAAATGTCAGCTGGGGAAAATTTATGTGGTATATTTCAGTATAATCTTTGCTCTCTGCTTCTGAACATCTGGAAAATGTCAGCTAGAGAATAATTGCAAGGCAGATTTCAGCATAATCCTGGAACTCTGCTTCTGCACATCTGGAAAATGTAAGCTAGAAAATTGATGTGGTAGATTTCAGCATAATCTTTGAACTCTGCTTCTGCACATATGGAAAATGTCAGCTAGAGGGAAAATGCAGAGGCAGATTTCAGCATAATCCTGGAACTCTGCTTCTGCACATCTGGAAAATGTAAGATAGAGAGAAATTGATGTGGTAGATTTCAGCATAATCTTTGAACTCTGCTTCTGCACATCTGGAGAATGTCAGCTAGAGAGAAAATGCAGAGGCTGATTTCAGCATAATCCTGGAACTCTGCTTCAGCACATCTGAAAAATGTCAGCTAGATAGGAATTTATGTGGTAGATTTCAGCATAATATTTGAACTCTGCTTCTTCACATCTGGAAAATGTCAGCTAGAGAGAAGTTTAAGTGGCAGATTTCAGCATAATGCTGGAACTCTGCTTCTGCACATCTAGAAAATGTAAGCTAGAGAGAAATTGATGTCGTAGATTTCAGCATAATCTTGGAACTCTGCTCCCACACATCTAGAAAATGTCAGCTAGAAACAAAATGCAGAGGCAGATTTCAGCATAATCCTGGAACTCTGCTTCTGCACATCTGGAAAATGTCAGCTAGAGGGAAAATGCAGAGGCAGATTTCAGCATAATCCTGGAACTCTGCTTCTGCACATCTGGAAAATGTAAGATAGAGAGAAATTGATGTGGTAGATTTCAGCATAATCTTTGAACTCTGCTTCTGCACATCTGGAGAATGTCAGCTAGAGGGGAAATGCAGAGGCTGATTTCAGCATAATCCTGGAACTCTGCTTCAGCACATCTGAAAAATGTCAGCTAGATAGGAATTTATGTGGTAGATTTCAGCATAATATTTGAACTCTGCTTCTTCACATCTGGAAAATGTCAGCTAGAGAGAAGTTTATGTGGCAGATTTCAGCATAATGCTGGAACTCTGCTTCTGCACATCTAGAAAATGTAAGCTAGAGAGAAATTGATGTCGTAGATTTCAGCATAATCTTGGAACTCTGATTCCACACATCTAGAAAATGTCAGCTAGAAACAAAATGCAGAGGCAGATTTCAGCATAATCCTGGAACTCTGCTTCCGCACATCTGGAAAATGTCAGCTAGAGGGGAAATGCAGAGGCAGATTTCAGCATAATACTGGAACTCTGCTTCTGCACATCTGGAAAATGTAAACTAGAGAGAAATTGATGTGGTAGATTTCAGCATAATCTTTGAACTCTGCTTCTGCACATCTAGAAAATGTAAGCTAGAGAGTAATTGATGTCGTAGATTTCAGCATAATCTTGGAACTCTGCTTCCACACATCTAGAAAATGTCAGCTAGAAAGAAAATGCAGAGGCAGATTTCAGCATAATCTTTGAACTCTGCTTCCACACATCTGGAAAATGTCAGCTAGAGAGAAATTGATGTGGTAGATTTCAGCATAATCTTTGTACTCTGCTTCTGCATATGTGGAAAACGTCAGCTAGAGAGAAATTGAGCTGGTAGATTTCAGCATAATCCTGGAACTCTGCTTCTGAGAATCTGGAAAATGTCAGCTAGAAAGAAATTGATGTAGATTTCAGCATAATCCTGGAACTCTGCTTCTGCACATCTGGAAAAGTCAGCTAGAGATAAATTGCAAGGCAGAGTTCAGCATAATCCTGGAACTCTGCTTCTGCACATCTGGAAAAGTCAGCTAGAGAGAAATTGATGTGGTGGTTTTCAGCACAATCCTGGAACTCTGCTTCTGCACATCTGGAAAATGTCAGCTAGAGGGAAAATGCAGAGGCAGATTTCAGCATAATCCTGGAACTCTGCTTCTGCACATCTGGAAAATGTAAGATAGAGAGAAATTGATGTGGTAGATTTCAGCATAATCTTTGAACTCTGCTTCCGCACATCTGGAGAATGTCAGCTAGAGAGAAAATGCAGAGGCTGATTTTAGCATAATCCTGGAACTCTGCTTCAGCACATCTGAAAAATCTCAGCTAGATAGGAATTTATGTGGTAGATTTCAGCATAATATTTGAACTCTGCTTCTTCACATCTGGAAAATGTCAGCTAGAGAGAAGTTTATGTGGCAGATTTCAGCATAATGCTGGAACTCTGCTTCTGCACATCTAGAAAATGTAAGCTAGAGAGAAATTGATGTCGTAGATTTCAGCATAATCTTGGAACTCTGCTTCCACACATCTAGAAAATGTCAGCTAGAAAGAAAATGCAGAGGCAGATTTCAGCATAATCTTTGAACTCTGCTTCCGCACATCTGGAAAATGTCAGCTAGAGAGAAATTGATGTGGTAGATTTCAGCATAATCTTTGTACTCTGCTTCTGCATATGTGGAAAACGTCAGCTAGAGAGAAATTGAGCTGGTAGATTTCAGCATAATCCTAGAACTCTGCTTCTGAGAATCTGGAAAACGTCAGCTAGAAAGAAATTGATGTAGATTTCAGCATAATCCTGGAACTCTGCTTCTGCACATCTGGAAAAGTCAGCTAGAGATAAATTGCAAGGCAGAGTTCAGCATAATCCTGGAACTCTGCTTGTGCACATCTGGAAAATGTAAACTAGAGAGAAATTGATGTGGTAGATTTCAGCATAATCTTTGCTCTCTGCTTCTGAACATCTGGAAAATGTCAGCTAGAGAATAATTGCAAGGCTGATTTCAGCATAATCGTGGAACTCTGCTTCTGCACATCTGGAAAATGTAAGCTAGAAAATTGATGTGGTAGATTTCAGCATAATATTTGAACTCTGCTTCCGCACATCTGGAAAATGTCAGCTAGAGGGAAAATGCAGAGGCAGATTTCAGCATAATCCTGGAACTCTGCTTCTGCACATCTGGAAAATGTCAGCAAGAGAGAAATTGATGTGTTAGATTTCAGCATAGTCTTTGAACTCTGCTTGTCCACATCTGGAAATTTTCACCTTGAGAAAAATTGCAAGGCAGATTTCAGCAGAATCCTGGAACTCTGCTTCTGCACATCTGGAAAATGTCAGCTAGAGGGAAAATGCAGAGGCAGATTTCAGCATAATCCTGGAACTCTGCTTCTGCACATCTGGAAAATGTAAGATAGAGAGAAATTGATGTGGTAGATTTCAGCATAATCTTTGAACTCTGCTTCCGCACATCTGGAGAATGTCAGCTAGAGAGAAAATGCAGAGGCTGATTTTAGCATAATCCTGGAACTCTGCTTCAGCACATCTGAAAAATCTCAGCTAGATAGGAATTTATGTGGTAGATTTCAGCATAATATTTGAACTCTGCTTCTTCACATCTGGAAAATGTCAGCTAGAGAGAGGTTTATGTGGCAAATTTCAGCATAATGCTGGAACTCTGCTTCTGCACATCTAGAAAATGTAAGCTAGAGAGAAATTGATGTCGTAGATTTCAGCATAATCTTGGAACTCTGCTTCCACACATCTAGATAATGTCAGCTAGAAAGAAAATGCAGAGGCAGATTTCAGCATAATCTTTGAAATCTGCTTCCGCACATCTGGAAAATGTCAGCTAGAGAGAAATTGAGCTGGTAGATTTCAGCATAATCCTGGAACTCTGCTTCTGAGAATCTGGAAAATGTCAGCTAGAAAGAAATTGATGTAGATTTCAGCATAATCCTGGAACTCTGCTTCTGCACATCTGGAAAAGTCAGCTAGAGATAAATTGCAAGGCAGAGTTCAGCATAATCCTGGAACTCTGCTTCTGCACATCTGGAAAAGTCACCTAGAGAGAAATTGATGTAGTGGTTACAGCAAAACCCTGGCACTCTGCTTCTGCACATCTGGAAAAGTCAGATAGAGAGAAATTGAGCTGGTAGATTTCAGCATAATCCTGGAACTCTGCTTCTGAGAATCTGAAAAATGTCAGCTAGAGGGAAATTGATGTAGATTTCAGCATAATCCTGGAACTCTGCTTCTGCACATCTGGAAAAGTCAGCTAGAGATAAATTGCAAGGCAGAGTTCAGCATAATCCTGGAACTCTGCTTCTGCACATCTGGAAAAGTCACCTAGAGAGAAATTGATGTCGTAGATTTCAGCATAATCCTGGAACTCTGCTTCAGCACAACTGAAAAATGTCAGCTAGATAGGAATTTATGTGGTAGATTTCAGCATAATCTTTGAACTCTGCTTCTTCACATCTGGAAAATGTCAGCTAGAGGGAAAATGCAGAGGCAGATTTCAGCATAATCCTGGAACTCTGCTTCTGCACATCTAGAAAATGTCAGCTGGGGAAAATTTATGTGGTATATTTCAGTATAATCTTTGCTCTCTGCTTCTGAACATCTGGAAAATGTCAGCTAGAGAATAATTGCAAGGCAGATTTCAGCATAATCCTGGAACTCTGCTTCTGCACATCTGGAAAATGTAAGCTAGAAAATTGATGTGGTAGATTTCAGCATAATCTTTGAACTCTGCTTCTGCACATCTGGAAAATGTCAGCTAGAGGGAAAATGCAGAGGCAGATTTCAGCATAATCCTGGAACTCTGCTTCTGCACATCTGGAAAATGTATGCTAGAGAGAAATTGATGTCGTAGATTTCAGCATAATCCTGGAACTCTGCTTCTGCACATCTGGAAAATGTAAGATAGAGAGAAATTGATGTGGTAGATTTCAGCATAATCTTTGAACTCTGCTTCTGCACATCTGGAGAATGTCAGCTAGAGGGGAAATGCAGAGGCTGATTTCAGCATAATCCTGGAACTCTGCTTCCGCACATCTGAAAAATGTCAGCTAGATAGGAATTTATGTGGTAGATTTCAGCATAATATTTGAACTCTGCTTCTTCACATCTGGAAAATGTCAGCTAGAGAGAAGTTTATGTGGCAGATTTCAGCATAATGCTGGAACTCTGCTTCTGCACATCTAGAAAATGTCAGCTTGAGAGAAATTGATATGGTAGATTTCAGCATAATATTTGAAGTCTGCTTCTGCACATCTGGAAAATGTCAGCTAGAGAGAAGTTTATGTGGCAGATTTCAGCATAATGCTGGAACTCTGCTTCTGCACATCTAGAAAATGTAAAGTAGAGAGAAATTGATGTCCTAGATTTCAGCATAATCTTGGAACTCTGCTTCCACACATCTAGAAAATGTCAGCTAGAAAGAAAATGCAGAGGCAGATTTCAGCATAATCTTTGAACTCTGCTTCCGCACATCTGGAAAATGTCAGCTAGAGGGGAAATGCAGAGGCAGATTTCAGCATAATACTGGAACTCTGCTTGTGCACATCTGGAAAATGTAAACTAGAGAGAAATTGATGTGGTAGATTTCAGCATAATGTTTGAACTCTGCTTCTGCACATCTGGAAAATGTCAGCTGGGGAAAATTTATGTGGTATATTTCAGCATAATCTTTGCTCTCTGCTTCTGAACATCTGGAAAATGTCAGCAAGAGTATAACTGCAAGGCAGATTTCAGCATAATCCTGGAACTCTGCTTCTGCACATCTGGAAAATGTAAGCTAGAAAATTGATGTGGTAGATTTCAGCATAATCTTTGAACTCTGCTTCCGCACATCTGGGAAATGTCAGCTAGAGGGAAAATGCAGAGGCAGATTAAAGCATAATCCTGGAACTCTGCTTCTGCACATCTGGAAAATGTAAGATAGAGAGAAATTGATGTGGTAGATTTCAGCATAATCTTTGAACTCTGCTTCTTCACATCTGGAAAATGTCAGCTAGAGGGAAAATGCAGAGGCAGATTTTAGCATAATCCTGGAACTCTGCTTCCGCACATCTGGAAAATGTCAGCTAGAGGGAAAATGCAGAGGCAGATTTCAGCATAATCCTGGAACTCTGCTTCTGCACATCTGGAAAATGTCAGCAAGAGAGAAATTGATGTGTTAGATTTCAGCACAGTCTTTGAACTCTGCTTGTCCACATCTGGAAATTTTCACCTTGAGAAAAATTGCAAGGCAGATTTCAGCAGAATCCTGGAACTCTGCTTCTGCACATCTGGAAAATGTCAGCTAGAGGGAAAATGCAGAGGCAGATTTCAGCATAATCCTGGAACTCTGCTTCTGCACATCTGCAAAATGTAAGATAGAGAGAAATTGATGTGGTAGATTTCAGCATAATCTTTGAACTCTGCTTCCGCACATCTAGAGAATGTCAGCTAGAGAGAAAATGCAGAGGCTGGTTTTAGCATAATCCTGGAACTCTGCTTCAGCACATCTGAAAAATCTCAGCTAGATAGGAATTTATGTGGTAGATTTCAGCATAATATTTGAACTCTGCTTCTTCACATCTGGAAAATGTCAGCTAGAGAGAAGTTTATGTGGCAGATTTCAGCATAATGCTGGAACTCTGCTTCTGCACATCTAGAAAATGTAAGCTAGAGAGAAATTGATGTCGTAGATTTCAGCATAATCTTGGAACTCTGCTTCCACACATCTAGATAATGTCAGCTAGAAAGAAAATGCAGAGGCAGATTTCAGCATAATCTTTGAAATCTGCTTCCGCACATCTGGAAAATGTCAGCTAGAGAGAAATTGAGCTGGTAGATTTCAGCATAATCCTGGAACTCTGCTTCTGAGAATCTGGAAAATGTCAGCTAGAAAGAAATTGATGTAGATTTCAGCATAATCCTGGAACTCTGCTTCTGCACATCTGGAAAAGTCAGCTAGAGATAAATTGCAAGGCAGAGTTCAGCATAATCCTGGAACTCTGCTTCTGCACATCTGGAAAAGTCACCTAGAGAGAAATTGATGTAGTGGTTACAGCAAAACCCTGGCACTCTGCTTCTGCACATCTGGAAAAGTCAGCTAGAGAGAAATTGAGCTGGTAGATTTCAGCATAATCCTGGAACTCTGCTTCTGAGAATCTGGAAAATGTCAGCTAGAGGGAAATTGATGTAGATTTCAGCATAATCCTGGAACTCTGCTTCTGCACATCTGGAAAAGTCAGCTAGAGATAAATTGCAAGGCAGAGTTCAGCATAATCCTGGAACTCTGCTTCTGCACATCTGGAAAAGTCACCTAGAGAGAAATTGATGTCGTAGATTTCAGCATAATCCTGGAACTCTGCTTCAGCACAACTGAAAAATGTCAGCTAGATAGGAATTTATGTGGTAGATTTCAGCATGATCTTTGAACTCTGCTTCTTCACATCTGGAAAATGTCAGCTAGAGGGAATATGCAGAGGCAGATTTCAGCATAATCCTGGAACTCTGCTTCTGCACATCTAGAAAATGTCAGCTGGGGAAAATTTATGTGGTATATTTCAGTATAATCTTTGCTCTCTGCTTCTGAACATCTGGAAAATGTCAGCTAGAGAATAATTGCAAGGCAGATTTCAGCATAATCCTGGAACTCTGCTTCTGCACATCTGGAAAATGTAAGCTAGAAAATTGATGTGGTAGATTTCAGCATAATCTTTGAACTCTGCTTCTGCACATATGGAAAATGTCAGCTAGAGGGAAAATGCAGAGGCAGATTTCAGCATAATCCTGGAACTCTGCTTCTGCACATCTGGAAAATGTAAGATAGAGAGAAATTGATGTGGTAGATTTCAGCATAATCTTTGAACTCTGCTTCTGCACATCTGGAGAATGTCAGCTAGAGAGAAAATGCAGAGGCTGATTTCAGCATAATCCTGGAACTCTGCTTCAGCACATCTGAAAAATGTCAGCTAGATAGGAATTTATGTGGTAGATATCAGCATAATATTTGAACTCTGCTTCTTCACATCTGGAAAATGTCAGCTAGAGAGAAGTTTAAGTGGCAGATTTCAGCATAATGCTGGAACTCTGCTTCTGCACATCTAGAAAATGTAAGCTAGAGAGAAATTGATGTCGTAGATTTCAGCATAATCTTGGAACTCTGCTCCCACACATCTAGAAAATGTCAGCTAGAAACAAAATGCAGAGGCAGATTTCAGCATAATCCTGGAACTCTGCTTCTGCACATCTGGAAAATGTCAGCTAGAGGGAAAATGCAGAGGCAGATTTCAGCATAATCCTGGAACTCTGCTTCTGCACATCTGGAAAATGTAAGATAGAGAGAAATTGATGTGGTAGATTTCAGCATAATCTTTGAACTCTGCTTCTGCACATCTGGAGAATGTCAGCTAGAGGGGAAATGCAGAGGCTGATTTCAGCATAATCCTGGAACTCTGCTTCAGCACATCTGAAAAATGTCAGCTAGATAGGAATTTATGTGGTAGATTTCAGCATAATATTTGAACTCTGCTTCTTCACATCTGGAAAATGTCAGCTAGAGAGAAGTTTATGTGGCAGATTTCAGCATAATGCTGGAACTCTGCTTCTGCACATCTAGAAAATGTAAGCTAGAGAGAAATTGATGTCGTAGATTTCAGCATAATCTTGGAACTCTGATTCCACACATCTAGAAAATGTCAGCTAGAAACAAAATGCAGAGGCAGATTTCAGCATAATCCTGGAACTCTGCTTCCGCACATCTGGAAAATGTCAGCTAGAGGGGAAATGCAGAGGCAGATTTCAGCATAATACTGGAACTCTGCTTCTGCACATCTGGAAAATGTAAACTAGAGAGAAATTGATGTGGTAGATTTCAGCATAATCTTTGAACTCTGCTTCTGCACATCTAGAAAATGTAAGCTAGAGAGTAATTGATGTCGTAGATTTCAGCATAATCTTGGAACTCTGCTTCCACACATCTAGAAAATGTCAGCTAGAAAGAAAATGCAGAGGCAGATTTCAGCATAATCTTTGAACTCTGCTTCCACACATCTGGAAAATGTCAGCTAGAGAGAAATTGATGTGGTAGATTTCAGCATAATCTTTGTACTCTGCTTCTGCATATGTGGAAAACGTCAGCTAGAGAGAAATTGAGCTGGTAGATTTCAGCATAATCCTGGAACTCTGCTTCTGAGAATCTGGAAAATGTCAGCTAGAAAGAAATTGATGTAGATTTCAGCATAATCCTGGAACTCTGCTTCTGCACATCTGGAAAAGTCAGCTAGAGATAAATTGCAAGGCAGAGTTCAGCATAATCCTGGAACTCTGCTTCTGCACATCTGGAAAAGTCAGCTAGAGAGAAATTGATGTGGTGGTTTTCAGCACAATCCTGGAACTCTGCTTCTGCACATCTGGAAAATGTCAGCTAGAGGGAAAATGCAGAGGCAGATTTCAGCATAATCCTGGAACTCTGCTTCTGCACATCTGGAAAATGTAAGATAGAGAGAAATTGATGTGGTAGATTTCAGCATAATCTTTGAACTCTGCTTCCGCACATCTGGAGAATGTCAGCTAGAGAGAAAATGCAGAGGCTGATTTTAGCATAATCCTGGAACTCTGCTTCAGCACATCTGAAAAATCTCAGCTAGATAGGAATTTATGTGGTAGATTTCAGCATAATATTTGAACTCTGCTTCTTCACATCTGGAAAATGTCAGCTAGAGAGAAGTTTATGTGGCAGATTTCAGCATAATGCTGGAACTCTGCTTCTGCACATCTAGAAAATGTAAGCTAGAGAGAAATTGATGTCGTAGATTTCAGCATAATCTTGGAACTCTGCTTCCACACATCTAGAAAATGTCAGCTAGAAAGAAAATGCAGAGGCAGATTTCAGCATAATCTTTGAACTCTGCTTCCGCACATCTGGAAAATGTCAGCTAGAGAGAAATTGATGTGGTAGATTTCAGCATAATCTTTGTACTCTGCTTCTGCATATGTGGAAAACGTCAGCTAGAGAGAAATTGAGCTGGTAGATTTCAGCATAATCCTAGAACTCTGCTTCTGAGAATCTGGAAAACGTCAGCTAGAAAGAAATTGATGTAGATTTCAGCATAATCCTGGAACTCTGCTTCTGCACATCTGGAAAAGTCAGCTAGAGATAAATTGCAAGGCAGAGTTCAGCATAATCCTGGAACTCTGCTTGTGCACATCTGGAAAATGTAAACTAGAGAGAAATTGATGTGGTAGATTTCAGCATAATCTTTGCTCTCTGCTTCTGAACATCTGGAAAATGTCAGCTAGAGAATAATTGCAAGGCTGATTTCAGCATAATCGTGGAACTCTGCTTCTGCACATCTGGAAAATGTAAGCTAGAAAATTGATGTGGTAGATTTCAGCATAATATTTGAACTCTGCTTCCGCACATCTGGAAAATGTCAGCTAGAGGGAAAATGCAGAGGCAGATTTCAGCATAATCCTGGAACTCTGCTTCTGCACATCTGGAAAATGTCAGCAAGAGAGAAATTGATGTGTTAGATTTCAGCATAGTCTTTGAACTCTGCTTGTCCACATCTGGAAATTTTCACCTTGAGAAAAATTGCAAGGCAGATTTCAGCAGAATCCTGGAACTCTGCTTCTGCACATCTGGAAAATGTCAGCTAGAGGGAAAATGCAGAGGCAGATTTCAGCATAATCCTGGAACTCTGCTTCTGCACATCTGGAAAATGTAAGATAGAGAGAAATTGATGTGGTAGATTTCAGCATAATCTTTGAACTCTGCTTCCGCACATCTGGAGAATGTCAGCTAGAGAGAAAATGCAGAGGCTGATTTTAGCATAATCCTGGAACTCTGCTTCAGCACATCTGAAAAATCTCAGCTAGATAGGAATTTATGTGGTAGATTTCAGCATAATATTTGAACTCTGCTTCTTCACATCTGGAAAATGTCAGCTAGAGAGAAGTTTATGTGGCAGATTTCAGCATAATGCTGGAACTCTGCTTCTGCACATCTAGAAAATGTAAGCTAGAGAGAAACTGATGTCGTAGATTTCAGCATAATCTTGGAACTCTGCTTCCACACATCTAGATAATGTCAGCTAGAAAGAAAATGCAGAGGCAGATTTCAGCATAATCTTTGAAATCTGCTTCCGCACATCTGGAAAATGTCAGCTAGAGAGAAATTGAGCTGGTAGATTTCAGCATAATCCTGGAACTCTGCTTCTGAGAATCTGGAAAATGTCAGCTAGAAAGAAATTGATGTAGATTTCAGCATAATCCTGGAACTCTGCTTCTGCACATCTGGAAAAGTCAGCTAGAGATAAATTGCAAGGCAGAGTTCAGCATAATCCTGGAACTCTGCTTCTGCACATCTGGAAAAGTCACCTAGAGAGAAATTGATGTAGTGGTTACAGCAAAACCCTGGCACTCTGCTTCTGCACATCTGGAAAAGTCAGCTAGAGAGAAATTGAGCTGGTAGATTTCAGCATAATCCTGGAACTCTGCTTCTGCACATCTGGAAAAGTCACCTAGAGAGAAATTGCAAGGCAGAGTTCAGCATAATCCTGGAACTCTGCTTCTGCACATCTGGAAAAGTCACCTAGAGAGAAATTGATGTAGTGGTTACAGCAAAACCCTGGCACTCTGCTTCTGCACATCTGGAAAAGTCAGCTAGAGAGAAATTGAGCTGGTAGATTTCAGCATAATCCTGGAACTCTGCTTCTGAGAATCTGAAAAATGTCAGCTAGAGGGAAATTGATGTAGATTTCAGCATAATCCTGGAACTCTGCTTCTGCACATCTGGAAAAGTCAGCTAGAGATCAATTGCAAGGCAGAGTTCAGCATAATCCTGGAACTCTGCTTCAGCACAACTGAAAAATGTCAGCTAGATAGGAATTTATGTGGTAGATTTCAGCATAATCTTTGAACTCTGCTTCTTCACATCTGGAAAATGTCAGCTAGAGGGAAAATGCAGAGGCAGATTTCAGCATAATCCTGGAACTCTGCTTCTGCACATCTAGAAAATGTCAGCTGGGGAAAATTTATGTGGTATATTTCAGTATAATCTTTGCTCTCTGCTTCTGAACATCTGGAAAATGTCAGCTAGAGAATAATTGCAAGGCAGATTTCAGCATAATCCTGGAACTCTGCTTCTGCACATCTGGAAAATGTAAGCTAGAAAATTGATGTGGTAGATTTCAGCATAATCTTTGAACTCTGCTTCTGCACATATGGAAAATGTCAGCTAGAGGGAAAATGCAGAGGCAGATTTCAGCATAATCCTGGAACTCTGCTTCTGCACATCTGGAAAATGTATGCTAGAGAGAAATTGATGTCGTAGATTTCAGCATAATCCTGGAACTCTGCTTCTGCACATCTGGAAAATGTAAGATAGAGAGAAATTGATGTGGTAGATTTCAGCATAATCTTTGAACTCTGCTTCTGCACATCTGGAGAATGTCAGCTAGAGGGGAAATGCAGAGGCTGATTTCAGCATAATCCTGGAACTCTGCTTCCGCACATCTGAAAAATGTCAGCTAGATAGGAATTTATGTGGTAGATTTCAGCATAATATTTGAACTCTGCTTCTTCACATCTGGAAAATGTCAGCTAGAGAGAAGTTTATGTGGCAGATTTCAGCATAATGCTGGAACTCTGCTTCTGCACATCTAGAAAATGTAAGCTAGAGAGAAATTGATGTCGTAGATTTCAGCATAATCTTGGAACTCTGATTCCACACATCTAGAAAATGTCAGCTAGAAACAAAATGCAGAGGCAGATTTCAGCATAATCCTGGAACTCTGCTTCCGCACATCTGGAAAATGTCAGCTAGAGGGGAAATGCAGAGGCAGATTTCAGCATAATACTGGAACTCTGCTTCTGCACATCTGGAAAATGTAAACTAGAGAGAAATTGATGTGGTAGATTTCAGCATAATCTTTGAACTCTGCTTCTGCACATCTAGAAAATGTAAGCTAGAGAGTAATTGATGTCGTAGATTTCAGCATAATCTTGGAACTCTGCTTCCACACATCTAGAAAATGTCAGCTAGAAAGAAAATGCAGAGGCAGATTTCAGCATAATCTTTGAACTCTGCTTCCACACATCTGGAAAATGTCAGCTAGAGAGAAATTGATGTGGTAGATTTCAGCATAATCTTTGTACTCTGCTTCTGCATATGTGGAAAACGTCAGCTAGAGAGAAATTGAGCTGGTAGATTTCAGCATAATCCTGGAACTCTGCTTCTGAGAATCTGGAAAATGTCAGCTAGAAAGAAATTGATGTAGATTTCAGCATAATCCTGGAACTCTGCTTCTGCACATCTGGAAAAGTCAGCTAGAGATAAATTGCAAGGCAGAGTTCAGCATAATCCTGGAACTCTGCTTCTGCACATCTGTAAAAGTCAGCTAGAGAGAAATTGATGTGGTGGTTTTCAGCACAATCCTGGAACTCTGCTTCTGCACATCTGGAAAATGTCAGCTAGAGGGAAAATGCAGAGGCAGATTTCAGCATAATCCTGGAACTCTGCTTCTGCACATCTGGAAAATGTAAGATAGAGAGAAATTGATGTGGTAGATTTCAGCATAATCTTTGAACTCTGCTTCCGCACATCTGGAGAATGTCAGCTAGAGAGAAAATGCAGAGGCTGATTTTAGCATAATCCTGGAACTCTGCTTCTGCACATCTGTAAAAGTCAGCTAGAGAGAAATTGATGTGGTGGTTTTCAGCACAATCCTGGAACTCTGCTTCTGCACATCTGGAAAATGTCAGCTAGAGGGAAAATGCAGAGGCAGATTTCAGCATAATCCTGGAACTCTGCTTCAGCACATCTGAAAAATCTCAGCTAGATAGGAATTTATGTGGTAGATTTCAGCATAATATTTGAACTCTGCTTCTTCACATCTGGAAAATGTCAGCTAGAGAGAAGTTTATGTGGCAGATTTCAGCATAATGCTGGAACTCTGCTTCTGCACATCTAGAAAATGTAAGCTAGAGAGAAATTGATGTCGTAGATTTCAGCATAATCTTGGAACTCTGCTTCCACACATCTAGAAAATGTCAGCTAGAAAGAAAATGCAGAGGCAGATTTCAGCATAATCTTTGAACTCTGCTTCCACACATCTGGAAAATGTCAGCTAGAGAGAAATTGATGTGGTAGATTTCAGCATAATCTTTGTACTCTGCTTCTGCATATGTGGAAAACGTCAGCTAGAGAGAAATTGAGCTGGTAGATTTCAGCATAATCCTGGAACTCTGCTTCTGAGAATCTGGAAAATGTCAGCCAGAAAGAAATTGATGTAGATTTCAGCATAATCCTGGAACTCTGCTTCTGCACATCTGGAAAAGTCAGCTAGAGATAAATTGCAAGGCAGAGTTCAGCATAATCCTGGAACTCTGCTTCTGCACATCTGTAAAAGTCAGCTAGAGAGAAATTGATGTGGTGGTTTTCAGCACAATCCTGGAACTCTGCTTCTGCACATCTGGAAAATGTCAGCTAGAGGGAAAATGCAGAGGCAGATTTCAGCATAATCCTGGAACTCTGCTTCTGCACATCTGGAAAATGTAAGATAGAGAGAAATTGATGTGGTAGATTTCAGCATAATCTTTGAACTCTGCTTCTGCACATCTGGAGAATGTCAGCTAGAGAGAAAATGCAGAGGCTGATTTTAGCATAATCCTGGAACTCTGCTTCAGCACATCTGAAAAATCTCAGCTAGATAGGAATTTATGTGGTAGATTTCAGCATAATATTTGAACTCTGCTTCTTCACATCTGGAAAATGTCAGCTAGAGAGAAGTTTATGTGGCAGATTTCAGCATAATGCTGGAACTCTGCTTCTGCACATCTAGAAAATGTAAGCTAGAGAGAAATTGATGTCGTAGATTTCAGCATAATCTTGGAACTCTGCTTCCACACATCTAGAAAATGTCAGCTAGAAAGAAAATGCAGAGGCAGATTTCAGCATAATCTTTGTACTCTGCTTCTGCATATGTGGAAAACGTCAGCTAGAGAGAAATTGAGCTGGTAGATTTCAGCATAATCCTAGAACTCTGCTTCTGAGAATCTGGAAAACGTCAGCTAGAAAGAAATTGATGTAGATTTCAGCATAATCCTGGAACTCTGCTTCTGCACATCTGGAAAAGTCAGCTAGAGATAAATTGCAAGGCAGAGTTCAGCATAATCCTGGAACTCTGCTTGTGCACATCTGGAAAATGTAAACTAGAGAGAAATTGATGTGGTAGATTTCAGCATAATCTTTGTTCTCTGCTTCTGAACATCTGGAAAATGTCAGCTAGAGAATAATTGCAAGGCTGATTTCAGCATAATCGTGGAACTCTGCTTCTGCACATCTGGAAAATGTAAGCTAGAAAATTGATGTGGTAGATTTCAGCATAATATTTGAACTCTGCTTCCGCACATCTGGAAAATGTCAGCTAGAGGGAAAATGCAGAGGCAGATTTCAGCATAATCCTGGAACTCTGCTTCTGCACATCTGGAAAATGTCAGCAAGAGAGAAATTGATGTGTTAGATTTCAGCATAGTCTTTGAACTCTGCTTGTCCACATCTGGAAATTTTCACCTTGAGAAAAATTGCAAGGCAGATTTCAGCAGAATCCTGGAACTCTGCTTCTGCACATCTGGAAAATGTCAGCTAGAGGGAAAATGCAGAGGCAAATTTCAGCATAATCCTGGAACTCTGCTTCTGCACATCTGGAAAATGTAAGATAGAGAGAAATTGATGTCGTAGATTTCAGCATAATTTTGGAACTCTGCTTCCACACATCTAGAAAATGTCAGCTAGAAAGAAAATGCAGAGGCAGATTTCAGCATAATCTTTGAACTCTGCTTCTTCACATCTGGAAAAGTCAGCTAGAGAGAAATTGCAAGGCACATTTCAGCATAATCCTGGAACTCTGCTTCTGCACATCTGGCAAATGTCAGCTAGAGGGAAAATGCAGAGGCAGATTTCAGCATAATCCTGGAACTCTGCTTCTTCACATGTGGAAAATGTCAGCTAGAGGGAAAATGCAGAGGCAGATTTCAGCATAATCCTGGAACTCTGCTTCTGCACATCTGGAAAATGTAAGCTAGAAAATTGATGTGGTAGATTTCAGCATAATCTTTGAACTCTGCTTCTTCACATCTGGAAAATGTCAGCTAGAGGGAAAATGCAGAGGCAGATTTCAGCATAATCCTGGAACTCTGCTTCTGTAAATCTGGAAAATGTCAGCTTGAGAGAAATTGATATGGTAGATTTCAGCATAATATTTGAAGTCTGCTTCTGCACATCTGGAAAATGTCAGCTAGAGAGAAGTTTATGTGGCAGATTTCAGCATAATGCTGGAACTCTGCTTCTGCACATCTAGAAAATGTAAGCTAGAGAGAAATTGATGTCGTAGATTTCAGCATAATCTTGGAACTCTGCTTCCACACATCTAGAAAATGTCAGCTAGAAAGAAAATGCAGAGGCAGATTTCAGCATAATCTTTGAACTCTGCTTCCGCACATCTGGAAAATGTCAGCTAGAGGGGAAATGCAGAGGCAGATTTCAGCATAATACTGGAACTCTGCTTGTGCACATCTGGAAAATGTAAACTAGAGAGAAATTGATGTGGTAGATTTCAGCATAATGTTTGAACTCTGCTTCTGCACATCTGGAAAATGTCAGCTGGGGAAAATTTATGTGGTATATTTCAGCATAATCTTTGCTCTCTGCTTCTGAACATCTGGAAAATGTCAGCAAGAGTATAATTGCAAGGCAGATTTCAGCATAATCCTGGAACTCTGCTTCTGCACATCTGGAAAATGTAAGCTAGAAAATTGATGTGGTAGATTTCAGCATAATCTTTGAACTCTGCTTCCGCACATCTGGGAAATGTCAGCTAGAGGGAAAATGCAGAGGCAGATTAAAGCATAATCCTGGAACTCTGCTTCTGCACATCTGGAAAATGTAAGATAGAGAGAAATTGATGTGGTAGATTTCAGCATAATCTTGGAACTCTGCTTCCACACATCTAGAAAATGTCAGCTAGAAAGAAAATGCAGAGGCAGATTTCAGCATAATCTTTGAACTCTGCTTCCGCACATCTGGGAAATGTCAGCTAGAGGGAAAATGCAGAGGCAGATTAAAGCATAATCCTGGAACTCTGCTTCTGCACATCTGGAAAATGTAAGATAGAGAGAAATTGATGTGGTAGATTTCAGCATAATCTTTGAACTCTGCTTCTTCACATCTGGAAAATGTCAGCTAGAGGGAAAATGCAGAGGCAGATTTCAGCATAATACTGGAACTCTGCTTCCGCACATCTGGAAAATGTCAGCTAGAGGGGAAATGCAGAGGCAGATTTCAGCATAATACTGGAACTCTGCTTGTGCACATCTGGAAAATGTAAACTAGAGAGAAATTGATGTGGTAGATTTCAGCATAATGTTTGAACTCTGCTTCTGCACATCTGGAAAATGTCAGCTGGGGAAAATTTATGTGGTATATTTCAGCATAATCTTTACTCTCTGCTTCTGAACATCTGAAAAACGTCAGCTAGAGAGAAATTGATGTGGTAGATTTCAGCATAATCTTTTTACTCTGCTTCTGCATGTCTGGAAAATGTCAGCTAGAAAGAAAATGCAGAGGCAGATTTCAGCATAATCTTTGAACTCTGCTTCCGCACATCTGGAAAATGTCAGCTAGAGAGAAATTGATGTGGTAGATTTCAGCATAATCTTTGTACTCTGCTTCTGCATATGTGGAAAACGTCAGCTAGAGAGAAATTGAGCTGGTAGATTTCAGCATAATCCTAGAACTCTGCTTCTGAGAATCTGGAAAATGTCAGCTAGAAAGAAATTGATGTAGATTTCAGCATAATCCTGGAACTCTGCTTCTGCACATCTGGAAAAGTCAGCTAGAGATAAATTGCAAGGCAGAGTTCAGCATAATCCTGGAACTCTGCTTGTGCACATCTGGAAAATGTAAACTAGAGAGAAATTGATGTGGTAGATTTCAGCATAATCTTTGCTCTCTGCTTCTGAACATCTGGAAAATGTCAGCTAGAGAATAATTGCAAGGCTGATTTCAGCATAATCGTGGAACTCTGCTTCTGCACATCTGGAAAATGTAAGCTAGAAAATTGATGTGGTAGATTTCAGCATAATATTTGAACTCTGCTTCCGCACATCTGGAAAATGTCAGCTAGAGGGAAAATGCAGAGGCAGATTTCAGCATAATCCTGGAACTCTGCTTCTGCACATCTGGAAAATGTCAGCAAGAGAGAAATTGATGTGTTAGATTTCAGCATAGTCTTTGAACTCTGCTTGTCCACATCTGGAAATTTTCACCTTGAGAAAAATTGCAAGGCAGATTTCAGCAGAATCCTGGAACTCTGCTTCTGCACATCTGGAAAATGTCAGCTAGAGGGAAAATGCAGAGGCAGATTTCAGCATAATCCTGGAACTCTGCTTCTGCACATCTGGAAAATGTAAGATAGAGAGAAATTGATGTGGTAGATTTCAGCATAATCTTTGAACTCTGCTTCCGCACATCTGGAGAATGTCAGCTAGAGAGAAAATGCAGAGGCTGATTTTAGCATAATCCTGGAACTCTGCTTCAGCACATCTGAAAAATCTCAGCTAGATAGGAATTTATGTGGTAGATTTCAGCATAATATTTGAACTCTGCTTCTTCACATCTGGAAAATGTCAGCTAGAGAGAAGTTTATGTGGCAGATTTCAGCATAATGCTGGAACTCTGCTTCTGCACATCTAGAAAATGTAAGCTAGAGAGAAATTGATGTCGTAGATTTCAGCATAATCTTGGAACTCTGCTTCCACACATCTAGATAATGTCAGCTAGAAAGAAAATGCAGAGGCAGATTTCAGCATAATCTTTGAAATCTGCTTCCGCACATCTGGAAAATGTCAGCTAGAGAGAAATTGAGCTGGTAGATTTCAGCATAATCCTGGAACTCTGCTTCTGAGAATCTGGAAAATGTCAGCTAGAAAGAAATTGATGTAGATTTCAGCATAATCCTGGAACTCTGCTTCTGCACATCTGGAAAAGTCAGCTAGAGATAAATTGCAAGGCAGAGTTCAGCATAATCCTGGAACTCTGCTTCTGCACATCTGGAAAAGTCACCTAGAGAGAAATTGATGTAGTGGTTACAGCAAAACCCTGGCACTCTGCTTCTGCACATCTGGAAAAGTCAGCTAGAGAGAAATTGAGCTGGTAGATTTCAGCATAATCCTGGAACTCTGCTTCTGAGAATCTGAAAAATGTCAGCTAGAGGGAAATTGATGTAGATTTCAGCATAATCCTGGAACTCTGCTTCTGCACATCTGGAAAAGTCAGCTAGAGATAAATTGCAAGGCAGAGTTCAGCATAATCCTGGAACTCTGCTTCTGCACATCTGGAAAAGTCACCTAGAGAGAAATTGATGTCATAGATTTCAGCATAATCCTGGAACTCTGCTTCAGCACAACTGAAAAATGTCAGCTAGATAGGAATTTATGTGGTAGATTTCAGCATAATCTTTGAACTCTGCTTCTTCACATCTGGAAAATGTCAGCTAGAGGGAAAATGCAGAGGCAGATTTCAGCATAATCCTGGAACTCTGCTTCTGCACATCTAGAAAATGTCAGCTGGGGAAAATTTATGTGGTATATTTCAGTATAATCTTTGCTCTCTGCTTCTGAACATCTGGAAAATGTCAGCTAGAGAATAATTGCAAGGCAGATTTCAGCATAATCCTGGAACTCTGCTTCTGCACATCTGGAAAATGTAAGCTAGAAAATTGATGTGGTAGATTTCAGCATAATCTTTGAACTCTGCTTCTGCACATCTGGAAAATGTCAGCTAGAGGGAAAATGCAGAGGCAGATTTCAGCATAATCCTGGAACTCTGCTTCTGCACATCTGGAAAATGTATGCTAGAGAGAAATTGATGTCGTAGATTTCAGCATAATCCTGGAACTCTGCTTCTGCACATCTGGAAAATGTAAGATAGAGAGAAATTGATGTGGTAGATTTCAGCATAATCTTTGAACTCTGCTTCTGCACATCTGGAGAATGTCAGCTAGAGGGGAAATGCAGAGGCTGATTTCAGCATAATCCTGGAACTCTGCTTCCGCACATCTGAAAAATGTCAGCTAGATAGGAATTTATGTGGTAGATTTCAGCATAATATTTGAACTCTGCTTCTTCACATCTGGAAAATGTCAGCTAGAGAGAAGTTTATGTGGCAGATTTCAGCATAATGCTGGAACTCTGCTTCTGCACATCTGGAAAATGTAAGCTAGAGAGAAATTGATGTCGTAGATTTCAGCATAATCTTGGAACTCTGATTCCACACATCTAGAAAATGTCAGCTAGAAACAAAATGCAGAGGCAGATTTCAGCATAATCCTGGAACTCTGCTTCCGCACATCTGGAAAATGTCAGCTAGAGGGGAAATGCAGAGGCAGATTTCAGCATAATACTGGAACTCTGCTTCTGCACATCTGGAAAATGTAAACTAGAGAGAAATTGATGTGGTAGATTTCAGCATAATCTTTGAACTCTGCTTCTGCACATCTAGAAAATGTAAGCTAGAGAGTAATTGATGTCGTAGATTTCAGCATAATCTTTGAACTCTGCTTCCACACATCTGGAAAATGTCAGCTAGAGAGAAATTGATGTGGTAGATTTCAGCATAATCTTTGTACTCTGCTTCTGCATATGTGGAAAACGTCAGCTAGAGAGAAATTGAGCTGGTAGATTTCAGGATAATCCTGGAACTCTGCTTCTGAGAATCTGGAAAATGTCAGCTAGAAAGAAATTGATGTAGATTTCAGCATAATCCTGGAACTCTGCTTCTGCACATCTGGAAAATGTCAGCTAGAGGGAAAATGCAGAGGCAGATTTCAGCATAATCCTGGAACTCTGCTTCTGCACATCTGGAAAATGTAAGATAGAGAGAAATTGATGTGGTAGATTTCAGCATAATCTTTGAACTCTGCTTCCGCACATCTGGAGAATGTCAGCTAGAGAGAAAATGCAGAGGCTGATTTTAGCATAATCCTGGAACTCTGCTTCAGCACATCTGAAAAATCTCAGCTAGATAGGAATTTATGTGGTAGATTTCAGCATAATATTTGAACTCTGCTTCTTCACATCTGGAAAATGTCAGCTAGAGAGAAGTTTATGTGGCAGATTTCAGCATAATGCTGGAACTCTGCTTCTGCACATCTAGAAAATGTAAGCTAGAGAGAAATTGATGTCGTAGATTTCAGCATAATCTTGGAACTCTGCTTCCACACATCTAGAAAATGTCAGCTAGAAAGAAAATGCAGAGGCAGATTTCAGCATAATCTTTGAACTCTGCTTCCACACATCTGGAAAATGTCAGCTAGAGAGAAATTGATGTGGTAGATTTCAGCATAATCTTTGTACTCTGCTTCTGCATATGTGGAAAACGTCAGCTAGAGAGAAATTGAGCTGGTAGATTTCAGCATAATCCTGGAACTCTGCTTCTGAGAATCTGGAAAATGTCAGCTAGAAAGAAATTGATGTAGATTTCAGCATAATCCTGGAACTCTGCTTCTGCACATCTGGAAAAGTCAGCTAGAGATAAATTGCAAGGCAGAGTTCAGCATAATCCTGGAACTCTGCTTCTGCACATCTGTAAAAGTCAGCTAGAGAGAAATTGATGTGGTGGTTTTCAGCACAATCCTGGAACTCTGCTTCTGCACATTTGGAAAATGTCAGCTAGAGGGAAAATGCAGAGGCAGATTTCAGCATAATCCTGGAACTCTGCTTCTGCACATCTGGAAAATGTAAGATAGAGAGAAATTGATGTGGTAATTTTCAGCATAATCTTTGAACTCTGCTTCTGCACATCTGGAGAATGTCAGCTAGAGAGAAAATGCAGAGGCTGATTTTAGCATAATCCTGGAACTCTGCTTCAGCACATCTGAAAAATCTCAGCTAGATAGGAATTTATGTGGTAGATTTCAGCATAATATTTGAACTCTGCTTCTTCACATCTGGAAAATGTCAGCTAGAGAGAAGTTTATGTGGCAGATTTCAGCATAATGCTGGAACTCTGCTTCTGCACATCTAGAAAATGTAAGCTAGAGAGAAATTGATGTCGTAGATTTCAGCATAATCTTGGAACTCTGCTTCCACACATCTAGAAAATGTCAGCTAGAAAGAAAATGCAGAGGCAGATTTCAGCATAATCTTTGTACTCTGCTTCTGCATATGTGGAAAACGTCAGCTAGAGAGAAATTGAGCTGGTAGATTTCAGCATAATCCTAGAACTCTGCTTCTGAGAATCTGGAAAACGTCAGCTAGAAAGAAATTGATGTAGATTTCAGCATAATCCTGGAACTCTGCTTCTGCACATCTGGAAAAGTCAGCTAGAGATAAATTGCAAGGCAGAGTTCAGCATAATCCTGGAACTCTGCTTGTGCACATCTGGAAAATGTAAACTAGAGAGAAATTGATGTGGTAGATTTCAGCATAATCTTTGTTCTCTGCTTCTGAACATCTGGAAAATGTCAGCTAGAGGGAAAATGCAGAGGCAGATTTCAGCATAATCCTGGAACTCTGCTTCTGCACATCTGGAAAAGTCAGCTAGAGATAAATTGATGTTGTAGATTTCAGCATAATCGTGGAACTCTGCTTCTGTAAGTTTGGAAAATGTCAGCTAGAGAAAACTTGCAAGGCATATTTCAGCATAATCCTGGAACTCTGCTTCTGCACATCTGGAAAATGTCAGCAAGAGAGAAATTGATGTGTTAGATTTCAGCATAGTCTTTGAACTCTGCTTGTCCACATCTGGAAATTTTCAACTTGAGAAAAATTGCAAGGCAGATTTTAGCATAATCCTGGAACTCTGCTTCTGCACATCTGGAAAATGTCAGCTAGAGGGAAAATGCAGAGGCAGATTTCAGCATAATCCTGGAACTCTGCTTCTGCACATCTGGAGAATGTCAGCTAGAGAGAAAATGCAGAGGCTGATTTCAGCATAATCCTGGAACTCTGCTTCAGCACATCTGAAAAATGTCAGCTAGATAGGAATTTATGTGGTAGATTTCAGCATAATATTTGAACTCTGCTTCTTCACATCTGGAAAATGTCAGCTAGAAAGAAGTTTATGTGGCAGATTTCAGCATAATGCTGGAACTCTGCTTCCACACATCTAGAAAATGTCAGCTAGAAAGAAAATGCAGAGGCAGATTTCAGCATAATCTTTGAACTCTGCTTCTGCACATCTGGAAAATGTCAGCTAGAGAGAAATTGATGTGGTAGATTTCAGCATAATGTTTGAACTCTGCTTCTTCACATCTGGAAAATATCAGCTGGGGAAAATTTATGTTGTATATTTCAGCATAATCTTTGCTCTCTGCTTCTGAACATCTGGAAAATGTCAGCTAGAGGGAAAATGCAGAGGCAGATTTCAGCATAATCCTGGAACTCTGCTTCTGTAAATCTGGAAAATGTCAGCTTGAGAGAAATTGATATGGTAGATTTCAGCATAATATTTGAAGTCTGCTTCTGCACATCTGGAAAATGTCAGCTAGAGAGAAGTTTATGTGGCAGATTTCAGCATAATGCTGGAACTCTGCTTCTGCACATCTAGAAAATGTAAGCTAGAGAGAAATTGATGTCGTAGATTTCAGCATAATCTTGGAACTCTGCTTCCACACATCTAGAAAATGTCAGCTAGAAAGAAAATGCAGAGGCAGATTTCAGCATAATCTTTGAACTCTGCTTCCGCACATCTGGAAAATGTCAGCTAGAGGGGAAATGCAGAGGCAGATTTCAGCATAATACTGGAACTCTGCTTGTGCACATCTGGAAAATGTAAACTAGAGAGAAATTGATGTGGTAGATTTCAGCATAATGTTTGAACTCTGCTTCTGCACATCTGGAAAATGTCAGCTGGGGAAAATTTATGTGGTATATTTCAGCATAATCTTTGCTCTCTGCTTCCGCACATCTGGGAAATGTCAGCTAGAGGGAAAATGCAGAGGCAGATTAAAGCATAATCCTGGAACTCTGCTTCTGCACATCTGGAAAATGTAAGATAGAGAGAAATTGATGTGGTAGATTTCAGCATAATCTTGGAACTCTGCTTCCACACATCTAGAAAATGTCAGCTAGAAAGAAAATGCAGAGGCAGATTTCAGCATAATCTTTGAACTCTGCTTCCGCACATCTGGGAAATGTCAGCTAGAGGGAAAATGCAGAGGCAGATTAAAGCATAATCCTGGAACTCTGCTTCTGCACATCTGGAAAATGTAAGATAGAGAGAAATTGATGTGGTAGATTTCAGCATAATCTTTGAACTCTGCTTCTGCAAATCTGGAAAATGTCAGCTAGAGAGAAAATGGAGAGGCAGATTTTAGTATAATCCTGGTACTCTGCTTCTGCACATCAGGAAAATGTCAGCTAGAGAGAAATTTATGTGGTAGATTTCAGCATAATATTTGAACTCTGCTTCTTCACATCTGGAAAATGTCAGCTAGAGGGAAAATGCAGAGGCAGATTTCAGCATAATACTGGAACTCTGCTTCCGCACATCTGGAAAATGTCAGCTAGAGGGGAAATGCAGAGGCAGATTTCAGCATAATACTGGAACTCTGCTTGTGCACATCTGGAAAATGTAAACTAGAGAGAAATTGATGTGGTAGATTTCAGCATAATGTTTGAACTCTGCTTCTGCACATCTGGAAAATGTCAGCTGGGGAAAATTTATGTGGTATATTTCAGCATAATCTTTACTCTCTGCTTCTGAACATCTGAAAAACGTCAGCTAGAGAGAAATTGATGTGGTAGATTTCAGCATAATCTTTTTACTCTGCTTCTGCATGTCTGGAAAATGTCAGCTACAGAGAAATTGATGTGGTAGATTTCACCATAATCTTTGAACTCAGCTTCTGCACATCTGGAAAATGTAAGATAGAGAGAAATTGATGTGGTAGATTTCAGCATAATCTTTGAACTCTGCTTCTGCACATCTGGAGAATGTCAGCTAGAGAGAAAATGCAGAGGCTGATTTTAGCATAATCCTGGAACTCTGCTTCAGCACATCTGAAAAATCTCAGCTAGATAGGAATTTATGTGGTAGATTTCAGCATAATATTTGAACTCTGCTTCTTCACATCTGGAACATGTCAGCTAGAGAGAAGTTTATGTGGCAGATTTCAGCATAATGCTGGAACTCTGCTTCTGCACATCTAGAAAATGTAAGCTAGAGAGAAATTGATGTCGTAGATTTCAGCATAATCTTGGAAATCTGCTTCCACACATCTAGATAATGTCAGCTAGAAAGAAAATGCAGAGGCAGATTTCAGCATAATCTTTGAAATCTGCTTCCGCACATCTGGAAAATGTCAGCTAGAGAGAAATTGAGCTGGTAGATTTCAGCATAATCCTGGAACTCTGCTTCTGAGAATCTGGAAAATGTCAGCTAGAAAGAAATTGATGTAGATTTCAGCATAATCCTGGAACTCTGCTTCTGCACATCTGGAAAAGTCAGCTAGAGATAAATTGCAAGGCAGAGTTCAGCATAATCCTGGAACTCTGCTTCTGCACATCTGGAAAAGTCACCTAGAGAGAAATTGATGTAGTGGTTACAGCAAAACCCTGGCACTCTGCTTCTGCACATCTGGAAAAGTCAGCTAGAGAGAAATTGAGCTGGTAGATTTCGGCATAATCCTGGAACTCTGCTTCTGAGAATCTGGAAAATGTCAGCTAGAGGGAAATTGATGTAGATTTCAGCATAATCCTGGAACTCTGCTTCTGCACATCTGGAAAAGTCAGCTAGAGATAAATTGCAAGGCAGAGTTCAGCATAATCCTGGAACTCTGCTTCAGCACAACTGAAAAATGTCAGCTAGATAGGAATTTATGTGGTAGATTTCAGCATAATCTTTGAACTCTGCTTCTTCACATCTGGAAAATGTCAGCTAGAGGGAAAATGCAGTGGCAGATTTCAGCATAATCCTGGAACTCTGCTTCTGCACATCTAGAAAATGTCAGCTGGGGAAAATTTATGTGGTATATTTCAGTATAATCTTTGCTCTCTGCTTCTGAACATCTGGAAAATGTCAGCTAGAGAATAATTGCAAGGCAGATTTCAGCATAATCCTGGAACTCTGCTTCTGCACATCTGGAAAATGTAAGCTAGAAAATTGATGTGGTAGATTTCAGCATAATCTTTGAACTCTGCTTCTGCACATCTGGAAAATGTCAGCTAGAGGGAAAATGCAGAGGCAGATTTCAGCATAATCCTGGAACTCTGCTTCTGCACATCTGGAAAATGTAAGATAGAGAGAAATTGATGTGGTAGATTTCAGCATAATCTTTGAACTCTGCTTCTGCACATCTGGAGAATGTCAGCTAGAGAGAAAATGCAGAGGCTGATTTCAGCATAATCCTGGAACTCTGCTTCAGCACATCTGAAAAATGTCAGCTAGATAGGAATTTATGTGGTAGATTTCAGCATAATATTTGAACTCTGCTTCTTCACATCTGGAAAATGTCAGCTAGAGAGAAGTTTATGTGGCAGATTTCAGCATAATGCTGGAACTCTGCTTCTGCACATCTAGAAAATGTAAGCTAGAGAGAAATTGATGTCGTAGATTTCAGCATAATCTTGGAACTCTGCTCCCACACATCTAGAAAATGTCAGCTAGAAACAAAATGCAGAGGCAGATTTCAGCATAATCCTGGAACTCTGCTTCTGCACATCTGGAAAATGTCAGCTAGAGGGAAAATGCAGAGGCAGATTTCAGCATAATCCTGGAACTCTGCTTCTGCACATCTGGAAAATGTAAGATAGAGAGAAATTGATGTGGTAGATTTCAGCATAATCTTTGAACTCTGCTTCTGCACATCTGGAGAATGTCAGCTAGAGGGGAAATGCAGAGGCTGATTTCAGCATAATCCTGGAACTCTGCTTCAGCACATCTGAAAAATGTCAGCTAGATAGGAATTTATGTGGTAGATTTCAGCATAATATTTGAACTCTGCTTCTTCACATCTGGAAAATGTCAGCTAGAGAGAAGTTTATGTGGCAGATTTCAGCATAATGCTGGAACTCTGCTTCTGCACATCTAGAAAATGTAAGCTAGAGAGAAATTGATGTCGTAGATTTCAGCATAATCTTGGAACTCTGCTTCCACACATCTAGAAAATGTCAGCTAGAAAGAAAATGCAGAGGCAGATTTCAGCATAATCTTTGAACTCTGCTTCCGCACATCTGGAAAATGTCAGCTAGAGGGGAAATGCAGAGGCAGATTTCAGCATAATCCTGGAACTCTGCTTCTGCACATCTAGAAAATGTCAGCTGGGGAAAATTTATGTGGTATATTTCAGTATAATCTTTGCTCTCTGCTTCTGAACATCTGGAAAATGTCAGCTAGAGAATAATTGCAAGGCAGATTTCAGCATAATCCTGGAACTCTGCTTCTGCACATCTGGAAAATGTAAGCTAGAAAATTGATGTGGTAGATTTCAGCATAATCTTTGAACTCTGCTTCCGCACATCTGGAAAATGTCAGCTAGAGAGAAGTTTATGTGGCAGATTTCAGCATAATGCTGGAACTCTGCTTCTGCACATCTAGAAAATGTAAGCTAGAGAGAAATTGATGTCGTAGATTTCAGCATAATCTTGGAACTCTGCTCCCACACATCTAGAAAATGTCAGCTAGAAACAAAATGCAGAGGCAGATTTCAGCATAATCCTGGAACTCTGCTTCTGCACATCTGGAAAATGTCAGCTAGAGGGAAAATGCAGAGGCAGATTTCAGCATAATCCTGGAACTCTGCTTCTGCACATCTGGAAAATGTAAGATAGAGAGAAATTGATGTGGTAGATTTCAGCATAATCTTTGAACTCTGCTTCTGCACATCTGGAGAATGTCAGCTAGAGGGGAAATGCAGAGGCTGATTTCAGCATAATCCTGGAACTCTGCTTCAGCACATCTGAAAAATGTCAGCTAGATAGGAATTTATGTGGTAGATTTCAGCATAATATTTGAACTCTGCTTCTTCACATCTGGAAAATGTCAGCTAGAGAGAAGTTTATCTGGCAGATTTCAGCACAATCCTGGAACTCTGCTTCTGCACATCTGGAAAATGTAAGATAGAGAGAAATTGATGTGGTAGATTTCAGCATAATCTTTGAACTCTGCTTCTGCACATCTGGAAAATGTCAGCTAGAGGGAAAATGCAGAGGCAGATTTCAGCATAATCCTGGAACTCTGCTTGTGCACATCTGGAAAATGTAAACTAGAGAGAAATTGATGTGGTAGATTTCAGCATAATCTTTGCTCTCTGCTTCTGAACATCTGGAAAATGTCAGCTAGAGAATAATTGCAAGGCTGATTTCAGCATAATCGTGGAACTCTGCTTCTGCACATCTGGAAAATGTAAGCTAGAAAATTGATGTGGTAGATTTCAGCATAATATTTGAACTCTGCTTCCGCACATCTGGAAAATGTCAGCTAGAGGGAAAATGCAGAGGCAGATTTCAGCATAATCCTGGAACTCTGCTTCTGCACATCTGGAAAATGTCAGCAAGAGAGAAATTGATGTGTTAGATTTCAGCATAGTCTTTGAACTCTGCTTGTCCACATCTGGAAATTTTCACCTTGAGAAAAATTGCAAGGCAGATTTCAGCATAATCCTGGAACTCTGCTTCTGCACATCTGGAAAATGTCAGCTAGAGGGAAAATGCAGAGGCAGATTTCAGCATAATCCTGGAACTCTGCTTCTGCACATCTGGAAAATGTAAGATAGAGAGAAATTGATGTGGTAGATTTCAGCATAATCTTTGAACTCTGCTTCCGCACATCTGGAGAATGTCAGCTAGAGAGAAAATGCAGAGGCTGATTTTAGCATAATCCTGGAACTCTGCTTCAGCACATCTGAAAAATCTCAGGTAGATAGGAATTTATGTGGTAGATTTCAGCATAATATTTGAACTCTGCTTCTTCACATCTGGAAAATGTCAGCTAGAGAGAGGTTTATGTGGCAGATTTCAGCATAATGCTGGAACTCTGCTTCTGCACATCTAGAAAATGTAAGCTAGAGAGAAATTGATGTCGTAGATTTCAGCATAATCTTGGAACTCTGCTTCCACACATCTAGATAATGTCAGCTAGAAAGAAAATGCAGAGGCAGATTTCAGCATAATCTTTGAAATCTGCTTCCGCACATCTGGAAAATGTCAGCTAGAGAGAAATTGAGCTGGTAGATTTCAGCATAATCCTGGAACTCTGCTTCTGAGAATCTGGAAAATGTCAGCTAGAAAGAAATTGATGTAGATTTCAGCATAATCCTGGAACTCTGCTTCTGCACATCTGGAAAAGTCAGCTAGAGATAAATTGCAAGGCAGAGTTCAGCATAATCCTGGAACTCTGCTTCTGCACATCTGGAAAAGTCACCTAGAGAGAAATTGATGTAGTGGTTACAGCAAAACCCTGGCACTCTGCTTCTGCACATCTGGAAAAGTCAGATAGAGAGAAATTGAGCTGGTAGATTTCAGCATAATCCTGGAACTCTGCTTCTGAGAATCTGAAAAATGTCAGCTAGAGGGAAATTGATGTAGATTTCAGCATAATCCTGGAACTCTGCTTCTGCACATCTGGAAAAGTCAGCTAGAGATAAATTGCAAGGCAGAGTTCAGCATAATCCTGGAACTCTGCTTCTGCACATCTGGAAAAGTCACCTAGAGAGAAATTGATGTCGTAGATTTCAGCATAATCCTGGAACTCTGCTTCAGCACAACTGAAAAATGTCAGCTAGATAGGAATTTATGTGGTAGATTTCAGCATAATCTTTGAACTCTGCTTCTTCACATCTGGAAAATGTCAGCTAGAGGGAAAATGCAGAGGCAGATTTCAGCATAATCCTGGAACTCTGCTTCTGCACATCTAGAAAATGTCAGCTGGGGAAAATTTATGTGGTATATTTCAGTATAATCTTTGCTCTCTGCTTCTGAACATCTGGAAAATGTCAGCTAGAGAATAATTGCAAGGCAGATTTCAGCATAATCCTGGAACTCTGCTTCTGCACATCTGGAAAATGTAAGCTAGAAAATTGATGTGGTAGATTTCAGCATAATCTTTGAACTCTGCTTCTGCACATCTGGAAAATGTCAGCTAGAGGGAAAATGCAGAGGCAGATTTCAGCATAATCCTGGAACTCTGCTTCTGCACATCTGGAAAATGTATGCTAGAGAGAAATTGATGTCGTAGATTTCAGCATAATCCTGGAACTCTGCTTCTGCACATCTGGAAAATGTAAGATAGAGAGAAATTGATGTGGTAGATTTCAGCATAATCTTTGAACTCTGCTTCTGCACATCTGGAGAATGTCAGCTAGAGGGGAAATGCAGAGGCTGATTTCAGCATAATCCTGGAACTCTGCTTCCGCACATCTGAAAAATGTCAGCTAGATAGGAATTTATGTGGTAGATTTCAGCATAATATTTGAACTCTGCTTCTTCACATCTGGAAAATGTCAGCTAGAGAGAAGTTTATGTGGCAGATTTCAGCATAATGCTGGAACTCTGCTTCTGCACATCTAGAAAATGTCAGCTTGAGAGAAATTGATATGTTAGATTTCAGCATAATATTTGAAGTCTGCTTCTGCACATCTGGAAAATGTCAGCTAGAGAGAAGTTTATGTGGCAGATTTCAGCATAATGCTGGAACTCTGCTTCTGCACATCTAGAAAATGTAAAGTAGAGAGAAATTGATGTCCTAGATTTCAGCATAATCTTGGAACTCTGCTTCCACACATCTAGAAAATGTCAGCTAGAAAGAAAATGCAGAGGCAGATTTCAGCATAATCTTTGAACTCTGCTTCCGCACATCTGGAAAATGTCAGCTAGAGGGGAAATGCAGAGGCAGATTTCAGCATAATACTGGAACTCTGCTTGTGCACATCTGGAAAATGTAAACTAGAGAGAAATTGATGTGGTAGATTTCAGCATAATGTTTGAACTCTGCTTCTGCACATCTGGAAAATGTCAGCTGGGGAAAATTTATGTGGTATATTTCAGCATAATCTTTGCTCTCTGCTTCTGAACATCTGGAAAATGTCAGCAAGAGTATAACTGCAAGGCAGATTTCAGCATAATCCTGGAACTCTGCTTCTGCACATCTGGAAAATGTAAGCTAGAAAATTGATGTGGTAGATTTCAGCATAATCTTTGAACTCTGCTTCCGCACATCTGGGAAATGTCAGCTAGAGGGAAAATGCAGAGGCAGATTAAAGCATAATCCTGGAACTCTGCTTCTGCACATCTGGAAAATGTAAGATAGAGAGAAATTGATGTGGTAGATTTCAGCATAATCTTTGAACTCTGCTTCTGCAAATCTGGAAAATGTCAGCTAGAGAGAAAATGGAGAGGCAGATTTTAGTATAATCCTGGTACTCTGCTTCTGCACATCAGGAAAATGTCAGCTAGAGAGAAATTTATGTGGTAGATTTCAGCATAATATTTGAACTCTGCTTCTTCACATCTGGAAAATGTCAGCTAGAGGGAAAATGCAGAGGCAGATTTCAGCATAATCCTGGAACTCTGCTTCCGCACATCTGGAAAATGTCAGCTAGAGGGAAAATGCAGAGGCAGATTTCAGCATAATCCTGGAACTCTGCTTCTGCACATCTGGAAAATGTCAGCAAGAGAGAAATTGATGTGTTAGATTTCAGCACAGTCTTTGAACTCTGCTTGTCCACATCTGGAAATTTTCACCTTGAGAAAAATTGCAAGGCAGATTTCAGCAGAATCCTGGAACTCTGCTTCCGCACATCTGGAAAATGTCAGCTAGAGGGAAAATGCAGAGGCAGATTTCAGCATAATCCTGGAACTCTGCTTCTGCACATCTGCAAAATGTAAGATAGAGAGAAATTGATGTGGTAGATTTCAGCATAATCTTTGAACTCTGCTTCCGCACATCTGGAGAATGTCAGCTAGAGAGAAAATGCAGAGGCTGGTTTTAGCATAATCCTGGAACTCTGCTTCAGCACATCTGAAAAATCTCAGCTAGATAGGAATTTATGTGGTAGATTTCAGCATAATATTTGAACTCTGCTTCTTCACATCTGGAAAATGTCAGCTAGAGAGAAGTTTATGTGGCAGATTTCAGCATAATGCTGGAACTCTGCTTCTGCACATCTAGAAAATGTAAGCTAGAGAGAAATTGATGTCGTAGATTTCAGCATAATCTTGGAACTCTGCTTCCACACATCTAGATAATGTCAGCTAGAAAGAAAATGCAGAGGCAGATTTCAGCATAATCTTTGAAATCTGCTTCCGCACATCTGGAAAATGTCAGCTAGAGAGAAATTGAGCTGGTAGATTTCAGCATAATCCTGGAACTCTGCTTCTGAGAATCTGGAAAATGTCAGCTAGAAAGAAATTGATGTAGATTTCAGCATAATCCTGGAACTCTGCTTCTGCACATCTGGAAAAGTCAGCTAGAGATAAATTGCAAGGCAGAGTTCAGCATAATCCTGGAACTCTGCTTCTGCACATCTGGAAAAGTCACCTAGAGAGAAATTGATGTAGTGGTTACAGCAAAACCCTGGCACTCTGCTTCTGCACATCTGGAAAAGTCAGCTAGAGAGAAATTGAGCTGGTAGATTTCAGCATAATCCTGGAACTCTGCTTCTGAGAATCTGGAAAATGTCAGCTAGAGGGAAATTGATGTAGATTTCAGCATAATCCTGGAACTCTGCTTCTGCACATCTGGAAAAGTCAGCTAGAGATAAATTGCAAGGCAGAGTTCAGCATAATCCTGGAACTCTGCTTCTGCACATCTGGAAAAGTCACCTAGAGAGAAATTGATGTCGTAGATTTCAGCATAATCCTGGAACTCTGCTTCAGCACAACTGAAAAATGTCAGCTAGATAGGAATTTATGTGGTAGATTTCAGCATGATCTTTGAACTCTGCTTCTTCACATCTGGAAAATGTCAGCTAGAGGGAATATGCAGAGGCAGATTTCAGCATAATCCTGGAACTCTGCTTCTGCACATCTAGAAAATGTCAGCTGGGGAAAATTTATGTGGTATATTTCAGTATAATCTTTGCTCTCTGCTTCTGAACATCTGGAAAATGTCAGCTAGAGAATAATTGCAAGGCAGATTTCAGCATAATCCTGGAACTCTGCTTCTGCACATCTGGAAAATGTAAGCTAGAAAATTGATGTGGTAGATTTCAGCATAATCTTTGAACTCTGCTTCTGCACATATGGAAAATGTCAGCTAGAGGGAAAATGCAGAGGCAGATTTCAGCATAATCCTGGAACTCTGCTTCTGCACATCTGGAAAATGTAAGATAGAGAGAAATTGATGTGGTAGATTTCAGCATAATCTTTGAACTCTGCTTCTGCACATCTGGAGAATGTCAGCTAGAGAGAAAATGCAGAGGCTGATTTCAGCATAATCCTGGAACTCTGCTTCAGCACATCTGAAAAATGTCAGCTAGATAGGAATTTATGTGGTAGATTTCAGCATAATATTTGAACTCTGCTTCTTCACATCTGGAAAATGTCAGCTAGAGAGAAGTTTAAGTGGCAGATTTCAGCATAATGCTGGAACTCTGCTTCTGCACATCTAGAAAATGTAAGCTAGAGAGAAATTGATGTCGTAGATTTCAGCATAATCTTGGAACTCTGCTCCCACACATCTAGAAAATGTCAGCTAGAAACAAAATGCAGAGGCAGATTTCAGCATAATCCTGGAACTCTGCTTCTGCACATCTGGAAAATGTCAGCTAGAGGGAAAATGCAGAGGCAGATTTCAGCATAATCCTGGAACTCTGCTTCTGCACATCTGGAAAATGTAAGATAGAGAGAAATTGATGTGGTAGATTTCAGCATAATCTTTGAACTCTGCTTCTGCACATCTGGAGAATGTCAGCTAGAGGGGAAATGCAGAGGCTGATTTCAGCATAATCCTGGAACTCTGCTTCAGCACATCTGAAAAATGTCAGCTAGATAGGAATTTATGTGGTAGATTTCAGCATAATATTTGAACTCTGCTTCTTCACATCTGGAAAATGTCAGCTAGAGAGAAGTTTATGTGGCAGATTTCAGCATAATGCTGGAACTCTGCTTCTGCACATCTAGAAAATGTAAGCTAGAGAGAAATTGATGTCGTAGATTTCAGCATAATCTTGGAACTCTGATTCCACACATCTAGAAAATGTCAGCTAGAAACAAAATGCAGAGGCAGATTTCAGCATAATCCTGGAACTCTGCTTCCGCACATCTGGAAAATGTCAGCTAGAGGGGAAATGCAGAGGCAGATTTCAGCATAATACTGGAACTCTGCTTCTGCACATCTGGAAAATGTAAACTAGAGAGAAATTGATGTGGTAGATTTCAGCATAATCTTTGAACTCTGCTTCTGCACATCTAGAAAATGTAAGCTAGAGAGTAATTGATGTCGTAGATTTCAGCATAATCTTGGAACTCTGCTTCCACACATCTAGAAAATGTCAGCTAGAAAGAAAATGCAGAGGCAGATTTCAGCATAATCTTTGAACTCTGCTTCCACACATCTGGAAAATGTCAGCTAGAGAGAAATTGATGTGGTAGATTTCAGCATAATCTTTGTACTCTGCTTCTGCATATGTGGAAAACGTCAGCTAGAGAGAAATTGAGCTGGTAGATTTCAGCATAATCCTGGAACTCTGCTTCTGAGAATCTGGAAAATGTCAGCTAGAAAGAAATTGATGTAGATTTCAGCATAATCCTGGAACTCTGCTTCTGCACATCTGGAAAAGTCAGCTAGAGATAAATTGCAAGGCAGAGTTCAGCATAATCCTGGAACTCTGCTTCTGCACATCTGGAAAAGTCAGCTAGAGAGAAATTGATGTGGTGGTTTTCAGCACAATCCTGGAACTCTGCTTCTGCACATCTGGAAAATGTCAGCTAGAGGGAAAATGCAGAGGCAGATTTCAGCATAATCCTGGAACTCTGCTTCTGCACATCTGGAAAATGTAAGATAGAGAGAAATTGATGTGGTAGATTTCAGCATAATCTTTGAACTCTGCTTCCGCACATCTGGAGAATGTCAGCTAGAGAGAAAATGCAGAGGCTGATTTTAGCATAATCCTGGAACTCTGCTTCAGCACATCTGAAAAATCTCAGCTAGATAGGAATTTATGTGGTAGATTTCAGCATAATATTTGAACTCTGCTTCTTCACATCTGGAAAATGTCAGCTAGAGAGAAGTTTATGTGGCAGATTTCAGCATAATGCTGGAACTCTGCTTCTGCACATCTAGAAAATGTAAGCTAGAGAGAAATTGATGTCGTAGATTTCAGCATAATCTTGGAACTCTGCTTCCACACATCTAGAAAATGTCAGCTAGAAAGAAAATGCAGAGGCAGATTTCAGCATAATCTTTGAACTCTGCTTCCGCACATCTGGAAAATGTCAGCTAGAGAGAAATTGATGTGGTAGATTTCAGCATAATCTTTGTACTCTGCTTCTGCATATGTGGAAAACGTCAGCTAGAGAGAAATTGAGCTGGTAGATTTCAGCATAATCCTAGAACTCTGCTTCTGAGAATCTGGAAAACGTCAGCTAGAAAGAAATTGATGTAGATTTCAGCATAATCCTGGAACTCTGCTTCTGCACATCTGGAAAAGTCAGCTAGAGATAAATTGCAAGGCAGAGTTCAGCATAATCCTGGAACTCTGCTTGTGCACATCTGGAAAATGTAAACTAGAGAGAAATTGATGTGGTAGATTTCAGCATAATCTTTGCTCTCTGCTTCTGAACATCTGGAAAATGTCAGCTAGAGAATAATTGCAAGGCTGATTTCAGCATAATCGTGGAACTCTGCTTCTGCACATCTGGAAAATGTAAGCTAGAAAATTGATGTGGTAGATTTCAGCATAATATTTGAACTCTGCTTCCGCACATCTGGAAAATGTCAGCTAGAGGGAAAATGCAGAGGCAGATTTCAGCATAATCCTGGAACTCTGCTTCTGCACATCTGGAAAATGTCAGCAAGAGAGAAATTGATGTGTTAGATTTCAGCATAGTCTTTGAACTCTGCTTGTCCACATCTGGAAATTTTCACCTTGAGAAAAATTGCAAGGCAGATTTCAGCAGAATCCTGGAACTCTGCTTCTGCACATCTGGAAAATGTCAGCTAGAGGGAAAATGCAGAGGCAGATTTCAGCATAATCCTGGAACTCTGCTTCTGCACATCTGGAAAATGTAAGATAGAGAGAAATTGATGTGGTAGATTTCAGCATAATCTTTGAACTCTGCTTCCGCACATCTGGAGAATGTCAGCTAGAGAGAAAATGCAGAGGCTGATTTTAGCATAATCCTGGAACTCTGCTTCAGCACATCTGAAAAATCTCAGCTAGATAGGAATTTATGTGGTAGATTTCAGCATAATATTTGAACTCTGCTTCTTCACATCTGGAAAATGTCAGCTAGAGAGAAGTTTATGTGGCAGATTTCAGCATAATGCTGGAACTCTGCTTCTGCACATCTAGAAAATGTAAGCTAGAGAGAAACTGATGTCGTAGATTTCAGCATAATCTTGGAACTCTGCTTCCACACATCTAGATAATGTCAGCTAGAAAGAAAATGCAGAGGCAGATTTCAGCATAATCTTTGAAATCTGCTTCCGCACATCTGGAAAATGTCAGCTAGAGAGAAATTGAGCTGGTAGATTTCAGCATAATCCTGGAACTCTGCTTCTGAGAATCTGGAAAATGTCAGCTAGAAAGAAATTGATGTAGATTTCAGCATAATCCTGGAACTCTGCTTCTGCACATCTGGAAAAGTCAGCTAGAGATAAATTGCAAGGCAGAGTTCAGCATAATCCTGGAACTCTGCTTCTGCACATCTGGAAAAGTCACCTAGAGAGAAATTGATGTAGTGGTTACAGCAAAACCCTGGCACTCTGCTTCTGCACATCTGGAAAAGTCAGCTAGAGAGAAATTGAGCTGGTAGATTTCAGCATAATCCTGGAACTCTGCTTCTGAGAATCTGAAAAATGTCAGCTAGAGGGAAATTGATGTAGATTTCAGCATAATCCTGGAACTCTGCTTCTGCACATCTGGAAAAGTCAGCTAGAGATCAATTGCAAGGCAGAGTTCAGCATAATCCTGGAACTCTGCTTCTGCACATCTGGAAAAGTCACCTAGAGAGAAATTGATGTCATAGATTTCAGCATAATCCTGGAACTCTGCTTCAGCACAACTGAAAAATGTCAGCTAGATAGGAATTTATGTGGTAGATTTCAGCATAATCTTTGAACTCTGCTTCTTCACATCTGGAAAATGTCAGCTAGAGGGAAAATGCAGAGGCAGATTTCAGCATAATCCTGGAACTCTGCTTCTGCACATCTAGAAAATGTCAGCTGGGGAAAATTTATGTGGTATATTTCAGTATAATCTTTGCTCTCTGCTTCTGAACATCTGGAAAATGTCAGCTAGAGAATAATTGCAAGGCAGATTTCAGCATAATCCTGGAACTCTGCTTCTGCACATCTGGAAAATGTAAGCTAGAAAATTGATGTGGTAGATTTCAGCATAATCTTTGAACTCTGCTTCTGCACATATGGAAAATGTCAGCTAGAGGGAAAATGCAGAGGCAGATTTCAGCATAATCCTGGAACTCTGCTTCTGCACATCTGGAAAATGTATGCTAGAGAGAAATTGATGTCGTAGATTTCAGCATAATCCTGGAACTCTGCTTCTGCACATCTGGAAAATGTAAGATAGAGAGAAATTGATGTGGTAGATTTCAGCATAATCTTTGAACTCTGCTTCTGCACATCTGGAGAATGTCAGCTAGAGGGGAAATGCAGAGGCTGATTTCAGCATAATCCTGGAACTCTGCTTCCGCACATCTGAAAAATGTCAGCTAGATAGGAATTTATGTGGTAGATTTCAGCATAATATTTGAACTCTGCTTCTTCACATCTGGAAAATGTCAGCTAGAGAGAAGTTTATGTGGCAGATTTCAGCATAATGCTGGAACTCTGCTTCTGCACATCTAGAAAATGTAAGCTAGAGAGAAATTGATGTCGTAGATTTCAGCATAATCTTGGAACTCTGATTCCACACATCTAGAAAATGTCAGCTAGAAACAAAATGCAGAGGCAGATTTCAGCATAATCCTGGAACTCTGCTTCCGCACATCTGGAAAATGTCAGCTAGAGGGGAAATGCAGAGGCAGATTTCAGCATAATACTGGAACTCTGCTTCTGCACATCTGGAAAATGTAAACTAGAGAGAAATTGATGTGGTAGATTTCAGCATAATCTTTGAACTCTGCTTCTGCACATCTAGAAAATGTAAGCTAGAGAGTAATTGATGTCGTAGATTTCAGCATAATCTTGGAACTCTGCTTCCACACATCTAGAAAATGTCAGCTAGAAAGAAAATGCAGAGGCAGATTTCAGCATAATCTTTGAACTCTGCTTCCACACATCTGGAAAATGTCAGCTAGAGAGAAATTGATGTGGTAGATTTCAGCATAATCTTTGTACTCTGCTTCTGCATATGTGGAAAACGTCAGCTAGAGAGAAATTGAGCTGGTAGATTTCAGCATAATCCTGGAACTCTGCTTCTGAGAATCTGGAAAATGTCAGCTAGAAAGAAATTGATGTAGATTTCAGCATAATCCTGGAACTCTGCTTCTGCACATCTGGAAAAGTCAGCTAGAGATAAATTGCAAGGCAGAGTTCAGCATAATCCTGGAACTCTGCTTCTGCACATCTGTAAAAGTCAGCTAGAGAGAAATTGATGTGGTGGTTTTCAGCACAATCCTGGAACTCTGCTTCTGCACATCTGGAAAATGTCAGCTAGAGGGAAAATGCAGAGGCAGATTTCAGCATAATCCTGGAACTCTGCTTCTGCACATCTGGAAAATGTAAGATAGAGAGAAATTGATGTGGTAGATTTCAGCATAATCTTTGAACTCTGCTTCCGCACATCTGGAGAATGTCAGCTAGAGAGAAAATGCAGAGGCTGATTTTAGCATAATCCTGGAACTCTGCTTCTGCACATCTGTAAAAGTCAGCTAGAGAGAAATTGATGTGGTGGTTTTCAGCACAATCCTGGAACTCTGCTTCTGCACATCTGGAAAATGTCAGCTAGAGGGAAAATGCAGAGGCAGATTTCAGCATAATCCTGGAACTCTGCTTCAGCACATCTGAAAAATCTCAGCTAGATAGGAATTTATGTGGTAGATTTCAGCATAATATTTGAACTCTGCTTCTTCACATCTGGAAAATGTCAGCTAGAGAGAAGTTTATGTGGCAGATTTCAGCATAATGCTGGAACTCTGCTTCTGCACATCTAGAAAATGTAAGCTAGAGAGAAATTGATGTCGTAGATTTCAGCATAATCTTGGAACTCTGCTTCCACACATCTAGAAAATGTCAGCTAGAAAGAAAATGCAGAGGCAGATTTCAGCATAATCTTTGAACTCTGCTTCCACACATCTGGAAAATGTCAGCTAGAGAGAAATTGATGTGGTAGATTTCAGCATAATCTTTGTACTCTGCTTCTGCATATGTGGAAAACGTCAGCTAGAGAGAAATTGAGCTGGTAGATTTCAGCATAATCCTGGAACTCTGCTTCTGAGAATCTGGAAAATGTCAGCCAGAAAGAAATTGATGTAGATTTCAGCATAATCCTGGAACTCTGCTTCTGCACATCTGGAAAAGTCAGCTAGAGATAAATTGCAAGGCAGAGTTCAGCATAATCCTGGAACTCTGCTTCTGCACATCTGTAAAAGTCAGCTAGAGAGAAATTGATGTGGTGGTTTTCAGCACAATCCTGGAACTCTGCTTCTGCACATCTGGAAAATGTCAGCTAGAGGGAAAATGCAGAGGCAGATTTCAGCATAATCCTGGAACTCTGCTTCTGCACATCTGGAAAATGTAAGATAGAGAGAAATTGATGTGGTAGATTTCAGCATAATCTTTGAACTCTGCTTCTGCACATCTGGAGAATGTCAGCTAGAGAGAAAATGCAGAGGCTGATTTTAGCATAATCCTGGAACTCTGCTTCAGCACATCTGAAAAATCTCAGCTAGATAGGAATTTATGTGGTAGATTTCAGCATAATATTTGAACTCTGCTTCTTCACATCTGGAAAATGTCAGCTAGAGAGAAGTTTATGTGGCAGATTTCAGCATAATGCTGGAACTCTGCTTCTGCACATCTAGAAAATGTAAGCTAGAGAGAAATTGATGTCGTAGATTTCAGCATAATCTTGGAACTCTGCTTCCACACATCTAGAAAATGTCAGCTAGAAAGAAAATGCAGAGGCAGATTTCAGCATAATCTTTGTACTCTGCTTCTGCATATGTGGAAAACGTCAGCTAGAGAGAAATTGAGCTGGTAGATTTCAGCATAATCCTAGAACTCTGCTTCTGAGAATCTGGAAAACGTCAGCTAGAAAGAAATTGATGTAGATTTCAGCATAATCCTGGAACTCTGCTTCTGCACATCTGGAAAAGTCAGCTAGAGATAAATTGCAAGGCAGAGTTCAGCATAATCCTGGAACTCTGCTTGTGCACATCTGGAAAATGTAAACTAGAGAGAAATTGATGTGGTAGATTTCAGCATAATCTTTGTTCTCTGCTTCTGAACATCTGGAAAATGTCAGCTAGAGAATAATTGCAAGGCTGATTTCAGCATAATCGTGGAACTCTGCTTCTGCACATCTGGAAAATGTAAGCTAGAAAATTGATGTGGTAGATTTCAGCATAATATTTGAACTCTGCTTCCGCACATCTGGAAAATGTCAGCTAGAGGGAAAATGCAGAGGCAGATTTCAGCATAATCCTGGAACTCTGCTTCTGCACATCTGGAAAATGTCAGCAAGAGAGAAATTGATGTGTTAGATTTCAGCATAGTCTTTGAACTCTGCTTGTCCACATCTGGAAATTTTCACCTTGAGAAAAATTGCAAGGCAGATTTCAGCAGAATCCTGGAACTCTGCTTCTGCACATCTGGAAAATGTCAGCTAGAGGGAAAATGCAGAGGCAAATTTCAGCATAATCCTGGAACTCTGCTTCTGCACATCTGGAAAATGTAAGATAGAGAGAAATTGATGTCGTAGATTTCAGCATAATTTTGGAACTCTGCTTCCACACATCTAGAAAATGTCAGCTAGAAAGAAAATGCAGAGGCAGATTTCAGCATAATCTTTGAACTCTGCTTCTTCACATCTGGAAAAGTCAGCTAGAGAGAAATTGCAAGGCACATTTCAGCATAATCCTGGAACTCTGCTTCTGCACATCTGGCAAATGTCAGCTAGAGGGAAAATGCAGAGGCAGATTTCAGCATAATCCTGGAACTCTGCTTCTTCACATGTGGAAAATGTCAGCTAGAGGGAAAATGCAGAGGCAGATTTCAGCATAATCCTGGAACTCTGCTTCTGCACATCTGGAAAATGTAAGCTAGAAAATTGATGTGGTAGATTTCAGCATAATCTTTGAACTCTGCTTCTTCACATCTGGAAAATGTCAGCTAGAGGGAAAATGCAGAGGCAGATTTCAGCATAATCCTGGAACTCTGCTTCTGTAAATCTGGAAAATGTCAGCTTGAGAGAAATTGATATGGTAGATTTCAGCATAATATTTGAAGTCTGCTTCTGCACATCTGGAAAATGTCAGCTAGAGAGAAGTTTATGTGGCAGATTTCAGCATAATGCTGGAACTCTGCTTCTGCACATCTAGAAAATGTAAGCTAGAGAGAAATTGATGTCGTAGATTTCAGCATAATCTTGGAACTCTGCTTCCACACATCTAGAAAATGTCAGCTAGAAAGAAAATGCAGAGGCAGATTTCAGCATAATCTTTGAACTCTGCTTCCGCACATCTGGAAAATGTCAGCTAGAGGGGAAATGCAGAGGCAGATTTCAGCATAATACTGGAACTCTGCTTGTGCACATCTGGAAAATGTAAACTAGAGAGAAATTGATGTGGTAGATTTCAGCATAATGTTTGAACTCTGCTTCTGCACATCTGGAAAATGTCAGCTGGGGAAAATTTATGTGGTATATTTCAGCATAATCTTTGCTCTCTGCTTCTGAACATCTGGAAAATGTCAGCAAGAGTATAATTGCAAGGCAGATTTCAGCATAATCCTGGAACTCTGCTTCTGCACATCTGGAAAATGTAAGCTAGAAAATTGATGTTGTAGATTTCAGCATAATCTTTGAACTCTGCTTCCGCACATCTGGGAAATGTCAGCTAGAGGGAAAATGCAGAGGCAGATTAAAGCATAATCCTGGAACTCTGCTTCTGCACATCTGGAAAATGTAAGATAGAGAGAAATTGATGTGGTAGATTTCAGCATAATCTTGGAACTCTGCTTCCACACATCTAGAAAATGTCAGCTAGAAAGAAAATGCAGAGGCAGATTTCAGCATAATCTTTGAACTCTGCTTTCGCACATCTGGGAAATGTCAGCTAGAGGGAAAATGCAGAGGCAGATTAAAGCATAATCCTGGAACTCTGCTTCTGCACATCTGGAAAATGTAAGATAGAGAGAAATTGATGTGGTAGATTTCAGCATAATCTTTGAACTCTGCTTCTTCACATCTGGAAAATGTCAGCTAGAGGGAAAATGCAGAGGCAGATTTCAGCATAATACTGGAACTCTGCTTCCGCACATCTGGAAAATGTCAGCTAGAGGGGAAATGCAGAGGCAGATTTCAGCATAATACTGGAACTCTGCTTGTGCACATCTGGAAAATGTAAACTAGAGAGAAATTGATGTGGTAGATTTCAGCATAATGTTTGAACTCTGCTTCTGCACATCTGGAAAATGTCAGCTGGGGAAAATTTATGTGGTATATTTCAGCATAATCTTTACTCTCTGCTTCTGAACATCTGAAAAACGTCAGCTAGAGAGAAATTGATGTGGTAGATTTCAGCATAATCTTTTTACTCTGCTTCTGCATGTCTGGAAAATGTCAGCTAGAAAGAAAATGCAGAGGCAGATTTCAGCATAATCTTTGAACTCTGCTTCCGCACATCTGGAAAATGTCAGCTAGAGAGAAATTGATGTGGTAGATTTCAGCATAATCTTTGTACTCTGCTTCTGCATATGTGGAAAACGTCAGCTAGAGAGAAATTGAGCTGGTAGATTTCAGCATAATCCTAGAACTCTGCTTCTGAGAATCTGGAAAATGTCAGCTAGAAAGAAATTGATGTAGATTTCAGCATAATCCTGGAACTCTGCTTCTGCACATCTGGAAAAGTCAGCTAGAGATAAATTGCAAGGCAGAGTTCAGCATAATCCTGGAACTCTGCTTGTGCACATCTGGAAAATGTAAACTAGAGAGAAATTGATGTGGTAGATTTCAGCATAATCTTTGCTCTCTGCTTCTGAACATCTGGAAAATGTCAGCTAGAGAATAATTGCAAGGCTGATTTCAGCATAATCGTGGAACTCTGCTTCTGCACATCTGGAAAATGTAAGCTAGAAAATTGATGTGGTAGATTTCAGCATAATATTTGAACTCTGCTTCCGCACATCTGGAAAATGTCAGCTAGAGGGAAAATGCAGAGGCAGATTTCAGCATAATCCTGGAACTCTGCTTCTGCACATCTGGAAAATGTCAGCAAGAGAGAAATTGATGTGTTAGATTTCAGCATAGTCTTTGAACTCTGCTTGTCCACATCTGGAAATTTTCACCTTGAGAAAAATTGCAAGGCAGATTTCAGCAGAATCCTGGAACTCTGCTTCTGCACATCTGGAAAATGTCAGCTAGAGGGAAAATGCAGAGGCAGATTTCAGCATAATCCTGGAACTCTGCTTCTGCACATCTGGAAAATGTAAGATAGAGAGAAATTGATGTGGTAGATTTCAGCATAATCTTTGAACTCTGCTTCCGCACATCTGGAGAATGTCAGCTAGAGAGAAAATGCAGAGGCTGATTTTAGCATAATCCTGGAACTCTGCTTCAGCACATCTGAAAAATCTCAGCTAGATAGGAATTTATGTGGTAGATTTCAGCATAATATTTGAACTCTGCTTCTTCACATCTGGAAAATGTCAGCTAGAGAGAAGTTTATGTGGCAGATTTCAGCATAATGCTGGAACTCTGCTTCTGCACATCTAGAAAATGTAAGCTAGAGAGAAATTGATGTCGTAGATTTCAGCATAATCTTGGAACTCTGCTTCCACACATCTAGATAATGTCAGCTAGAAAGAAAATGCAGAGGCAGATTTCAGCATAATCTTTGAAATCTGCTTCCGCACATCTGGAAAATGTCAGCTAGAGAGAAATTGAGCTGGTAGATTTCAGCATAATCCTGGAACTCTGCTTCTGAGAATCTGGAAAATGTCAGCTAGAAAGAAATTGATGTAGATTTCAGCATAATCCTGGAACTCTGCTTCTGCACATCTGGAAAAGTCAGCTAGAGATAAATTGCAAGGCAGAGTTCAGCATAATCCTGGAACTCTGCTTCTGCACATCTGGAAAAGTCACCTAGAGAGAAATTGATGTAGTGGTTACAGCAAAACCCTGGCACTCTGCTTCTGCACATCTGGAAAAGTCAGCTAGAGAGAAATTGAGCTGGTAGATTTCAGCATAATCCTGGAACTCTGCTTCTGAGAATCTGAAAAATGTCAGCTAGAGGGAAATTGATGTAGATTTCAGCATAATCCTGGAACTCTGCTTCTGCACATCTGGAAAAGTCAGCTAGAGATAAATTGCAAGGCAGAGTTCAGCATAATCCTGGAACTCTGCTTCTGCACATCTGGAAAAGTCACCTAGAGAGAAATTGATGTCATAGATTTCAGCATAATCCTGGAACTCTGCTTCAGCACAACTGAAAAATGTCAGCTAGATAGGAATTTATGTGGTAGATTTCAGCATAATCTTTGAACTCTGCTTCTTCACATCTGGAAAATGTCAGCTAGAGGGAAAATGCAGAGGCAGATTTCAGCATAATCCTGGAACTCTGCTTCTGCACATCTAGAAAATGTCAGCTGGGGAAAATTTATGTGGTATATTTCAGTATAATCTTTGCTCTCTGCTTCTGAACATCTGGAAAATGTCAGCTAGAGAATAATTGCAAGGCAGATTTCAGCATAATCCTGGAACTCTGCTTCTGCACATCTGGAAAATGTAAGCTAGAAAATTGATGTGGTAGATTTCAGCATAATCTTTGAACTCTGCTTCTGCACATCTGGAAAATGTCAGCTAGAGGGAAAATGCAGAGGCAGATTTCAGCATAATCCTGGAACTCTGCTTCTGCACATCTGGAAAATGTATGCTAGAGAGAAATTGATGTCGTAGATTTCAGCATAATCCTGGAACTCTGCTTCTGCACATCTGGAAAATGTAAGATAGAGAGAAATTGATGTGGTAGATTTCAGCATAATCTTTGAACTCTGCTTCTGCACATCTGGAGAATGTCAGCTAGAGGGGAAATGCAGAGGCTGATTTCAGCATAATCCTGGAACTCTGCTTCCGCACATCTGAAAAATGTCAGCTAGATAGGAATTTATGTGGTAGATTTCAGCATAATATTTGAACTCTGCTTCTTCACATCTGGAAAATGTCAGCTAGAGAGAAGTTTATGTGGCAGATTTCAGCATAATGCTGGAACTCTGCTTCTGCACATCTGGAAAATGTAAGCTAGAGAGAAATTGATGTCGTAGATTTCAGCATAATCTTGGAACTCTGATTCCACACATCTAGAAAATGTCAGCTAGAAACAAAATGCAGAGGCAGATTTCAGCATAATCCTGGAACTCTGCTTCCGCACATCTGGAAAATGTCAGCTAGAGGGGAAATGCAGAGGCAGATTTCAGCATAATACTGGAACTCTGCTTCTGCACATCTGGAAAATGTAAACTAGAGAGAAATTGATGTGGTAGATTTCAGCATAATCTTTGAACTCTGCTTCTGCACATCTAGAAAATGTAAGCTAGAGAGTAATTGATGTCGTAGATTTCAGCATAATCTTTGAACTCTGCTTCCACACATCTGGAAAATGTCAGCTAGAGAGAAATTGATGTGGTAGATTTCAGCATAATCTTTGTACTCTGTTTCTGCATATGTGGAAAACGTCAGCTAGAGAGAAATTGAGCTGGTAGATTTCAGGATAATCCTGGAACTCTGCTTCTGAGAATCTGGAAAATGTCAGCTAGAAAGAAATTGATGTAGATTTCAGCATAATCCTGGAACTCTGCTTCTGCACATCTGGAAAATGTCAGCTAGAGGGAAAATGCAGAGGCAGATTTCAGCATAATCCTGGAACTCTGCTTCTGCACATCTGGAAAATGTAAGATAGAGAGAAATTGATGTGGTAGATTTCAGCATAATCTTTGAACTCTGCTTCCGCACATCTGGAGAATGTCAGCTAGAGAGAAAATGCAGAGGCTGATTTTAGCATAATCCTGGAACTCTGCTTCAGCACATCTGAAAAATCTCAGCTAGATAGGAATTTATGTGGTAGATTTCAGCATAATATTTGAACTCTGCTTCTTCACATCTGGAAAATGTCAGCTAGAGAGAAGTTTATGTGGCAGATTTCAGCATAATGCTGGAACTCTGCTTCTGCACATCTAGAAAATGTAAGCTAGAGAGAAATTGATGTCGTAGATTTCAGCATAATCTTGGAACTCTGCTTCCACACATCTAGAAAATGTCAGCTAGAAAGAAAATGCAGAGGCAGATTTCAGCATAATCTTTGAACTCTGCTTCCACACATCTGGAAAATGTCAGCTAGAGAGAAATTGATGTGGTAGATTTCAGCATAATCTTTGTACTCTGCTTCTGCATATGTGGAAAACGTCAGCTAGAGAGAAATTGAGCTGGTAGATTTCAGCATAATCCTGGAACTCTGCTTCTGAGAATCTGGAAAATGTCAGCTAGAAAGAAATTGATGTAGATTTCAGCATAATCCTGGAACTCTGCTTCTGCACATCTGGAAAAGTCAGCTAGAGATAAATTGCAAGGCAGAGTTCAGCATAATCCTGGAACTCTGCTTCTGCACATCTGTAAAAGTCAGCTAGAGAGAAATTGATGTGGTGGTTTTCAGCACAATCCTGGAACTCTGCTTCTGCACATTTGGAAAATGTCAGCTAGAGGGAAAATGCAGAGGCAGATTTCAGCATAATCCTGGAACTCTGCTTCTGCACATCTGGAAAATGTAAGATAGAGAGAAATTGATGTGGTAATTTTCAGCATAATCTTTGAACTCTGCTTCTGCACATCTGGAGAATGTCAGCTAGAGAGAAAATGCAGAGGCTGATTTTAGCATAATCCTGGAACTCTGCTTCAGCACATCTGAAAAATCTCAGCTAGATAGGAATTTATGTGGTAGATTTCAGCATAATATTTGAACTCTGCTTCTTCACATCTGGAAAATGTCAGCTAGAGAGAAGTTTATGTGGCAGATTTCAGCATAATGCTGGAACTCTGCTTCTGCACATCTAGAAAATGTAAGCTAGAGAGAAATTGATGTCGTAGATTTCAGCATAATCTTGGAACTCTGCTTCCACACATCTAGAAAATGTCAGCTAGAAAGAAAATGCAGAGGCAGATTTCAGCATAATCTTTGTACTCTGCTTCTGCATATGTGGAAAACGTCAGCTAGAGAGAAATTGAGCTGGTAGATTTCAGCATAATCCTAGAACTCTGCTTCTGAGAATCTGGAAAACGTCAGCTAGAAAGAAATTGATGTAGATTTCAGCATAATCCTGGAACTCTGCTTCTGCACATCTGGAAAAGTCAGCTAGAGATAAATTGCAAGGCAGAGTTCAGCATAATCCTGGAACTCTGCTTGTGCACATCTGGAAAATGTAAACTAGAGAGAAATTGATGTGGTAGATTTCAGCATAATCTTTGTTCTCTGCTTCTGAACATCTGGAAAATGTCAGCTAGAGGGAAAATGCAGAGGCAGATTTCAGCATAATCCTGGAACTCTGCTTCTGCACATCTGGAAAAGTCAGCTAGAGATAAATTGATGTTGTAGATTTCAGCATAATCGTGGAACTCTGCTTCTGTAAGTTTGGAAAATGTCAGCTAGAGAAAACTTGCAAGGCATATTTCAGCATAATCCTGGAACTCTGCTTCTGCACATCTGGAAAATGTCAGCAAGAGAGAAATTGATGTGTTAGATTTCAGCATAGTCTTTGAACTCTGCTTGTCCACATCTGGAAATTTTCAACTTGAGAAAAATTGCAAGGCAGATTTTAGCATAATCCTGGAACTCTGCTTCTGCACATCTGGAAAATGTCAGCTAGAGGGAAAATGCAGAGGCAGATTTCAGCATAATCCTGGAACTCTGCTTCTGCACATCTGGAGAATGTCAGCTAGAGAGAAAATGCAGAGGCTGATTTCAGCATAATCCTGGAACTCTGCTTCAGCACATCTGAAAAATGTCAGCTAGATAGGAATTTATGTGGTAGATTTCAGCATAATATTTGAACTCTGCTTCTTCACATCTGGAAAATGTCAGCTAGAAAGAAGTTTATGTGGCAGATTTCAGCATAATGCTGGAACTCTGCTTCCACACATCTAGAAAATGTCAGCTAGAAAGAAAATGCAGAGGCAGATTTCAGCATAATCTTTGAACTCTGCTTCTGCACATCTGGAAAATGTCAGCTAGAGAGAAATTGATGTGGTAGATTTCAGCATAATGTTTGAACTCTGCTTCTTCACATCTGGAAAATATCAGCTGGGGAAAATTTATGTTGTATATTTCAGCATAATCTTTGCTCTCTGCTTCTGAACATCTGGAAAATGTCAGCTAGAGGGAAAATGCAGAGGCAGATTTCAGCATAATCCTGGAACTCTGCTTCTGTAAATCTGGAAAATGTCAGCTTGAGAGAAATTGATATGGTAGATTTCAGCATAATATTTGAAGTCTGCTTCTGCACATCTGGAAAATGTCAGCTAGAGAGAAGTTTATGTGGCAGATTTCAGCATAATGCTGGAACTCTGCTTCTGCACATCTAGAAAATGTAAGCTAGAGAGAAATTGATGTCGTAGATTTCAGCATAATCTTGGAACTCTGCTTCCACACATCTAGAAAATGTCAGCTAGAAAGAAAATGCAGAGGCAGATTTCAGCATAATCTTTGAACTCTGCTTCCGCACATCTGGAAAATGTCAGCTAGAGGGGAAATGCAGAGGCAGATTTCAGCATAATACTGGAACTCTGCTTGTGCACATCTGGAAAATGTAAACTAGAGAGAAATTGATGTGGTAGATTTCAGCATAATGTTTGAACTCTGCTTCTGCACATCTGGAAAATGTCAGCTAGAGGGAAAATGCAGAGGCAGATTAAAGCATAATCCTGGAACTCTGCTTCTGCACATCTGGAAAATGTAAGATAGAGAGAAATTGATGTGGTAGATTTCAGCATAATCTTGGAACTCTGCTTCCACACATCTAGAAAATGTCAGCTAGAAAGAAAATGCAGAGGCAGATTTCAGCATAATCTTTGAACTCTGCTTCCGCACATCTGGGAAATGTCAGCTAGAGGGAAAATGCAGAGGCAGATTAAAGCATAATCCTGGAACTCTGCTTCTGCACATCTGGAAAATGTAAGATAGAGAGAAATTGATGTGGTAGATTTCAGCATAATCTTTGAACTCTGCTTCTGCAAATCTGGAAAATGTCAGCTAGAGAGAAAATGGAGAGGCAGATTTTAGTATAATCCTGGTACTCTGCTTCTGCACATCAGGAAAATGTCAGCTAGAGAGAAATTTATGTGGTAGATTTCAGCATAATATTTGAACTCTGCTTCTTCACATCTGGAAAATGTCAGCTAGAGGGAAAATGCAGAGGCAGATTTCAGCATAATACTGGAACTCTGCTTCCGCACATCTGGAAAATGTCAGCTAGAGGGGAAATGCAGAGGCAGATTTCAGCATAATACTGGAACTCTGCTTGTGCACATCTGGAAAATGTAAACTAGAGAGAAATTGATGTGGTAGATTTCAGCATAATGTTTGAACTCTGCTTCTGCACATCTGGAAAATGTCAGCTGGGGAAAATTTATGTGGTATATTTCAGCATAATCTTTACTCTCTGCTTCTGAACATCTGAAAAACGTCAGCTAGAGAGAAATTGATGTGGTAGATTTCAGCATAATCTTTTTACTCTGCTTCTGCATGTCTGGAAAATGTCAGCTACAGAGAAATTGATGTGGTAGATTTCACCATAATCTTTGAACTCAGCTTCTGCACATCTGGAAAATGTAAGATAGAGAGAAATTGATGTGGTAGATTTCAGCATAATCTTTGAACTCTGCTTCTGCACATCTGGAGAATGTCAGCTAGAGAGAAAATGCAGAGGCTGATTTTAGCATAATCCTGGAACTCTGCTTCAGCACATCTGAAAAATCTCAGCTAGATAGGAATTTATGTGGTAGATTTCAGCATAATATTTGAACTCTGCTTCTTCACATCTGGAACATGTCAGCTAGAGAGAAGTTTATGTGGCAGATTTCAGCATAATGCTGGAACTCTGCTTCTGCACATCTAGAAAATGTAAGCTAGAGAGAAATTGATGTCGTAGATTTCAGCATAATCTTGGAAATCTGCTTCCACACATCTAGATAATGTCAGCTAGAAAGAAAATGCAGAGGCAGATTTCAGCATAATCTTTGAAATCTGCTTCCGCACATCTGGAAAATGTCAGCTAGAGAGAAATTGAGCTGGTAGATTTCAGCATAATCCTGGAACTCTGCTTCTGAGAATCTGGAAAATGTCAGCTAGAAAGAAATTGATGTAGATTTCAGCATAATCCTGGAACTCTGCTTCTGCACATCTGGAAAAGTCAGCTAGAGATAAATTGCAAGGCAGAGTTCAGCATAATCCTGGAACTCTGCTTCTGCACATCTGGAAAAGTCACCTAGAGAGAAATTGATGTAGTGGTTACAGCAAAACCCTGGCACTCTGCTTCTGCACATCTGGAAAAGTCAGCTAGAGAGAAATTGAGCTGGTAGATTTCGGCATAATCCTGGAACTCTGCTTCTGAGAATCTGGAAAATGTCAGCTAGAGGGAAATTGATGTAGATTTCAGCATAATCCTGGAACTCTGCTTCTGCACATCTGGAAAAGTCAGCTAGAGATAAATTGCAAGGCAGAGTTCAGCATAATCCTGGAACTCTGCTTCAGCACAACTGAAAAATGTCAGCTAGATAGGAATTTATGTGGTAGATTTCAGCATAATCTTTGAACTCTGCTTCTTCACATCTGGAAAATGTCAGCTAGAGGGAAAATGCAGTGGCAGATTTCAGCATAATCCTGGAACTCTGCTTCTGCACATCTAGAAAATGTCAGCTGGGGAAAATTTATGTGGTATATTTCAGTATAATCTTTGCTCTCTGCTTCTGAACATCTGGAAAATGTCAGCTAGAGAATAATTGCAAGGCAGATTTCAGCATAATCCTGGAACTCTGCTTCTGCACATCTGGAAAATGTAAGCTAGAAAATTGATGTGGTAGATTTCAGCATAATCTTTGAACTCTGCTTCTGCACATCTGGAAAATGTCAGCTAGAGGGAAAATGCAGAGGCAGATTTCAGCATAATCCTGGAACTCTGCTTCTGCACATCTGGAAAATGTAAGATAGAGAGAAATTGATGTGGTAGATTTCAGCATAATCTTTGAACTCTGCTTCTGCACATCTGGAGAATGTCAGCTAGAGAGAAAATGCAGAGGCTGATTTCAGCATAATCCTGGAACTCTGCTTCAGCACATCTGAAAAATGTCAGCTAGATAGGAATTTATGTGGTAGATTTCAGCATAATATTTGAACTCTGCTTCTTCACATCTGGAAAATGTCAGCTAGAGAGAAGTTTATGTGGCAGATTTCAGCATAATGCTGGAACTCTGCTTCTGCACATCTAGAAAATGTAAGCTAGAGAGAAATTGATGTCGTAGATTTCAGCATAATCTTGGAACTCTGCTCCCACACATCTAGAAAATGTCAGCTAGAAACAAAATGCAGAGGCAGATTTCAGCATAATCCTGGAACTCTGCTTCTGCACATCTGGAAAATGTCAGCTAGAGGGAAAATGCAGAGGCAGATTTCAGCATAATCCTGGAACTCTGCTTCTGCACATCTGGAAAATGTAAGATAGAGAGAAATTGATGTGGTAGATTTCAGCATAATCTTTGAACTCTGCTTCTGCACATCTGGAGAATGTCAGCTAGAGGGGAAATGCAGAGGCTGATTTCAGCATAATCCTGGAACTCTGCTTCAGCACATCTGAAAAATGTCAGCTAGATAGGAATTTATGTGGTAGATTTCAGCATAATATTTGAACTCTGCTTCTTCACATCTGGAAAATGTCAGCTAGAGAGAAGTTTATGTGGCAGATTTCAGCATAATGCTGGAACTCTGCTTCTGCACATCTAGAAAATGTAAGCTAGAGAGAAATTGATGTCGTAGATTTCAGCATAATCTTGGAACTCTGCTTCCACACATCTAGAAAATGTCAGCTAGAAAGAAAATGCAGAGGCAGATTTCAGCATAATCTTTGAACTCTGCTTCCGCACATCTGGAAAATGTCAGCTAGAGGGGAAATGCAGAGGCAGATTTCAGCATAATCCTGGAACTCTGCTTCTGCACATCTAGAAAATGTCAGCTGGGGAAAATTTATGTGGTATATTTCAGTATAATCTTTGCTCTCTGCTTCTGAACATCTGGAAAATGTCAGCTAGAGAATAATTGCAAGGCAGATTTCAGCATAATCCTGGAACTCTGCTTCTGCACATCTGGAAAATGTAAGCTAGAAAATTGATGTGGTAGATTTCAGCATAATCTTTGAACTCTGCTTCCGCACATCTGGAAAATGTCAGCTAGAGAGAAGTTTATGTGGCAGATTTCAGCATAATGCTGGAACTCTGCTTCTGCACATCTAGAAAATGTAAGCTAGAGAGAAATTGATGTCGTAGATTTCAGCATAATCTTGGAACTCTGCTCCCACACATCTAGAAAATGTCAGCTAGAAACAAAATGCAGAGGCAGATTTCAGCATAATCCTGGAACTCTGCTTCTGCACATCTGGAAAATGTCAGCTAGAGGGAAAATGCAGAGGCAGATTTCAGCATAATCCTGGAACTCTGCTTCTGCACATCTGGAAAATGTAAGATAGAGAGAAATTGATGTGGTAGATTTCAGCATAATCTTTGAACTCTGCTTCTGCACATCTGGAGAATGTCAGCTAGAGGGGAAATGCAGAGGCTGATTTCAGCATAATCCTGGAACTCTGCTTCAGCACATCTGAAAAATGTCAGCTAGATAGGAATTTATGTGGTAGATTTCAGCATAATATTTGAACTCTGCTTCTTCACATCTGGAAAATGTCAGCTAGAGAGAAGTTTATCTGGCAGATTTCAGCATAATGCTGGAACTCTGCTTCTGCACATCTAGAAAATGTAAGCTAGAGAGAAATTGATGTCGTAGATTTCAGCATAATCTTGGAACTCTGCTTCCACACATCTAGAAAATGTCAGCTAGAAAGAAAATGCAGAGGCAGATTTCAGCATAATCTTTGAACTCTGCTTCCGCACATCTGGAAAATGTCAGCTAGAGGGGAAATGCAGAGGCAGATTTCAGCATAATACTGGAACTCTGCTTGTGCACATCTGGAAAATGTAAACTAGAGAGAAATTGATGTGGTAGATTTCATCATAATGTTTGAACTCTGCTTCTGCACTTCTGGAAAATGTCAGCTGGGGAAAATTTATGTGGTATATTTCAGCATAATCTTTGCTCTCTGCTTCTGAACATCTGGAAAATGTCAGCAAGAGTATAATTGCAAGGCAGATTTCAGCATAATCCTGGAACTCTGCTTCTGCGCATCTGGAAAATGTAAGCTAGAAAATTGATGTGGTAGATTTCAGCATAATCTTTGAACTCTGCTTCCGCACATCTGGGAAATGTCAGCTAGAGGGAAAATGCAGAGGCAGATTAAAGCATAATCCTGGAACTCTGCTTCTGCACATCTGGAAAATGTAAGATAGAGAGAAATTGATGTGGTAGATTTCAGCATAATCTTTGAACTCTGCTTCTGCAAATCTGGAAAATGTCAGCTAGAGAGAAAATGGAGAGGCAGATTTTAGTATAATCCTGGTACTCTGCTTCTGCACATCAGGAAAATGTCAGCTAGAGAGAAATTTATGTGGTAGATTTCAGCATAATATTTGAACTCTGCTTCTTCACATCTGGAAAATGTCAGCTAGAGGGAAAATGCAGAGGCAGATTTCAGCATAATACTGGAACTCTGCTTGTGCACATCTGGAAAATGTAAACTAGAGAGAAATTGATGTGGTAGATTTCAGCATAATGTTTGAACTCTGCTTCTGCACATCTGGAAAATGTCAGCTGGGGAAAATTTATGTGGTATATTTCAGCATAATCTTTACTCTCTGCTTCTGAACATCTGAAAAACGTCAGCTAGAGAGAAATTGATGTGGTAGATTTCAGCATAATCTTTTTACTCTGCTTCTGCATGTCTGGAAAATGTCAGCTACAGAGAAATTGATGTGGTAGATTTCACCATAATCTTTGAACTCAGCTTCTGCACATCTGGAAAATGTAAGATAGAGAGAAATTGATGTGGTAGATTTCAGCATAATCTTTGAACTCTGCTTCTGCACATCTGGAGAATGTCAGCTAGAGAGAAAATGCAGAGGCTGATTTTAGCATAATCCTGGGACTCTGCTTCAGCACATCTGAAAAATCTCAGCTAGATAGGAATTTATGTGGTAGATTTCAGCATAATATTTGAACTCTGCTTCTTCACATCTGGAACATGTCAGCTAGAGAGAAGTTTATGTGGCAGATTTCAGCATAATGCTGGAACTCTGCTTCTGCACATCTAGAAAATGTAAGCTAGAGAGAAAATGATGTCGTAGATTTCAGCATAATCTTGGAACTCTGCTTCCACACATCTAGATAATGTCAGCTAGAAAGAAAATGCAGAGGCAGATTTCAGCATAATCTTTGAAATCTGCTTCCGCACATCTGGAAAATGTCAGCTAGAGAGAAATTGAGCTGGTAGATTTCAGCATAATCCTGGAACTCTGCTTCTGAGAATCTGGAAAATGTCAGCTAGAAAGAAATTGATGTAGATTTCAGCATAATCCTGGAACTCTGCTTCTGCACATCTGGAAAAGTCAGCTAGAGATAAATTGCAAGGCAGAGTTCAGCATAATCCTGGAACTCTGCTTCTGCACATCTGGAAAAGTCACCTAGAGAGAAATTGATGTAGTGGTTACAGCAAAACCCTGGCACTCTGCTTCTGCACATCTGGAAAAGTCAGCTAGAGAGAAATTGAGCTGGTAGATTTCAGCATAATCCTGGAACTCTGCTTCTGAGAATCTGGAAAATGTCAGCTAGAGGGAAATTGATGTAAATTTCAGCATAATCCTGGAACTCTGCTTCTGCACATCTGGAAAAGTCAGCTAGAGATAAATTGCAAGGCAGAGTTCAGCATAATCCTGGAACTCTGCTTCTGCACATCTGGAAAATGTCAGCTAGATAGGAATTTATGTGGTAGATTTCAGCATAATCTTTGAACTCTGCTTCTTCACATCTGGAAAATGTCAGCTAGAGGGAAAATGCAGAGGCAGATTTCAGCATAATCCTGGAACTCTGCTTCTGCACATCTAGAAAATGTCAGCTGGGGAAAATTTATGTGGTATATTTCAGTATAATCTTTGCTCTCTGCTTCTGAACATCTGGAAAATGTCAGCTAGAGAATAATTGCAAGGCAGATTTCAGCATAATCCTGGAACTCTGCTTCTGCACATCTGGAAAATGTAAGCTAGAAAATTGATGTGGTAGATTTCAGCATAATCTTTGAACTCTGCTTCTGCACATCTGGAAAATGTCAGCTAGAGGGAAAATGCAGAGGCAGATTTCAGCATAATCCTGGAACTCTGCTTCTGCACATCTGGAAAATGTAAGATAGAGAGAAATTGATGTGGTAGATTTCAGCATAATCTTTGAACTCTGCTTCTGCACATCTGGAGAATGTCAGCTAGAGAGAAAATGCAGAGGCTGATTTCAGCATAATCCTGGAACTCTGCTTCAGCACATCTGAAAAATGTCAGCTAGATAGGAATTTATGTGGTAGATTTCAGCATAATATTTGAACTCTGCTTCTTCACATCTGGAAAATGTCAGCTAGAGAGAAGTTTATGTGGCAGATTTCAGCATAATGCTGGAACTCTGCTTCTGCACATCTAGAAAATGTAAGCTAGAGAGAAATTGATGTCGTAGATTTCAGCATAATCTTGGAACTCTGCTCCCACACATCTAGAAAATGTCAGCTAGAAACAAAATGCAGAGGCAGATTTCAGCATAATCCTGGAACTCTGCTTCTGCACATCTGGAAAATGTCAGCTAGAGGGAAAATGCAGAGGCAGATTTCAGCATAATCCTGGAACTCTGCTTCTGCACATCTGGAAAATGTAAGATAGAGAGAAATTGATGTGGTAGATTTCAGCATAATCTTTGAACTCTGCTTCTGCACATCTGGAGAATGTCAGCTAGAGGGGAAATGCAGAGGCTGATTTCAGCATAATCCTGGAACTCTGCTTCAGCACATCTGAAAAATGTCAGCTAGATAGGAATTTATGTGGTAGATTTCAGCATAATATTTGAACTCTGCTTCTTCACATCTGGAAAATGTCAGCTAGAGAGAAGTTTATGTGGCAGATTTCAGCATAATGCTGGAACTCTGCTTCTGCACATCTAGAAAATGTAAGCTAGAGAGAAATTGATGTCGTAGATTTCAGCATAATCTTGGAACTCTGCTTCCACACATCTAGAAAATGTCAGCTAGAAAGAAAATGCAGAGGCAGATTTCAGCATAATCTTTGAACTCTGCTTCCGCACATCTGGAAAATGTCAGCTAGAGGGGAAATGCAGAGGCAGATTTCAGCATAATACTGGAACTCTGCTTGTGCACATCTGGAAAATGTAAACTAGAGAGAAATTGATGTGGTAGATTTCAGCATAATGTTTGAACTCTGCTTCTGCACTTCTGGAAAATGTCAGCTGGGGAAAATTTATGTGGTATATTTCAGCATAATCTTTGCTCTCTGCTTCTGAACATCTGGAAAATGTCAGCAAGAGTATAATTGCAAGGCAGATTTCAGCATAATCCTGGAACTCTGCTTCTGCACATCTGGAAAATGTAAGCTAGAAAATTGATGTGGTAGATTTCAGCATAATCTTTGAACTCTGCTTCCGCACATCTGGGAAATGTCAGCTAGAGGGAAAATGCAGAGGCAGATTAAAGCATAATCCTGGAACTCTGCTTCTGCACATCTGGAAAATGTAAGATAGAGAGAAATTGATGTGGTAGATTTCAGCATAATCTTTGAACTCTGCTTCTGCAAATCTGGAAAATGTCAGCTAGAGAGAAAATGGAGAGGCAGATTTTAGTATAATCCTGGTACTCTGCTTCTGCACATCAGGAAAATGTCAGCTAGAGAGAAATTTATGTGGTAGATTTCAGCATAATATTTGAACTCTGCTTCTTCACATCTGGAAAATGTCAGCTAGAGGGAAAATGCAGAGGCAGATTTCAGCATAATCCTGGAACTCTGCTTCCGCACATCTGGAAAATGTCAGCTAGAGGGGAAATGCAGAGGCAGATTTCAGCATAATACTGGAACTCTGCTTGTGCACATCTGGAAAATGTAAACTAGAGAGAAATTGATGTGGTAGATTTCAGCATAATGTTTGAACTCTGCTTCTGCACATCTGGAAAATGTCAGCTGGGGAAATTTTATGTGGTATATTTCAGCATAATCTTTACTCTCTGCTTCTGAACATCTGAAAAACGTCAGCTAGAGAGAAATTGATGTGGTAGATTTCAGCATAATCTTTTTACTCTGCTTCTGCATGTCTGGAAAATGTCAGCTACAGAGAAATTGATGTGGTAGATTTCACCATAATCTTTGAACTCAGCTTCTGCACATCTGGAAAATGTAAGATAGAGAGAAATTGATGTGGTAGATTTCAGCATAATCTTTGAACTCTGCTTCTGCACATCTGGAGAATGTCAGCTAGAGAGAAAATGCAGAGGCTGATTTTAGCATAATCCTGGAACTCTGCTTCAGCACATCTGAAAAATCTCAGCTAGATAGGAATTTATGTGGTAGATTTCAGCATAATATTTGAACTCTGCTTCTTCACATCTGGAACATGTCAGCTAGAGAGAAGTTTATGTGGCAGATTTCAGCATAATGCTGGAACTCTGCTTCTGCACATCTAGAAAATGTAAGCTAGAGAGAAATTGATGTCGTAGATTTCAGCATAATCTTGGAACTCTGCTTCCACACATCTAGATAATGTCAGCTAGAAAGAAAATGCAGAGGCAGATTTCAGCATAATCTTTGAAATCTGCTTCCGCACATCTGGAAAATGTCAGCTAGAGAGAAATTGAGCTGGTAGATTTCAGCATAATCCTGGAACTCTGCTTCTGAGAATCTGCAAAATGTCAGCTAGAAAGAAATTGATGTAGATTTCAGCATAATCCTGGAACTCTGCTTCTGCACATCTGGAAAAGTCAGCTAGAGATAAATTGCAAGGCAGAGTTCAGCATAATCCTGGAACTCTGCTTCTGCACATCTGGAAAAGTCACCTAGAGAGAAATTGATGTAGTGGTTACAGCAAAACCCTGGCACTCTGCTTCTGCACATCTGGAAAAGTCAGCTAGAGAGAAATTGAGCTGGTAGATTTCAGCATAATCCTGGAACTCTGCTTCTGAGAATCTGGAAAATGTCAGCTAGAGGGAAATTGATGTAGATTTCAGCATAATCCTGGAACTCTGCTTCTGCACATCTGGAAAAGTCAGCTAGAGATAAATTGCAAGGCAGAGTTCAGCATAATCCTGGAACTCTGCTTCTGCACATCTGGAAAAGTCACCTAGAGAGAAATTGATGTCGTAGATTTCAGCATAATCCTGGAACTCTGCTTCAGCACAACTGAAAAATGTCAGCTAGATAGGAATTTATGTGGTAGATTTCAGCATAATCTTTGAACTCTGCTTCTTCACATCTGGAAAATGTCAGCTAGAGGGAAAATGCAGAGGCAGATTTCAGCATAATCCTGGAACTCTGCTTCTGCACATCTAGAAAATGTCAGCTGGGGAAAATTTATGTGGTATATTTCAGTATAATCTTTGCTCTCTGCTTCTGAACATCTGGAAAATGTCAGCTAGAGAATAATTGCAAGGCAGATTTCAGCATAATCCTGGAACTCTGCTTCTGCACATCTGGAAAATGTAAGCTAGAAAATTGATGTGGTAGATTTCAGCATAATCTTTGAACTCTGCTTCTGCACATCTGGAAAATGTCAGCTAGAGGGAAAATGCAGAGGCAGATTTCAGCATAATCCTGGAACTCTGCTTCTGCACATCTGGAAAATGTAAGATAGAGAGAAATTGATGTGGTAGATTTCAGCATAATCTTTGAACTCTGCTTCTGCACATCTGGAGAATGTCAGCTAGAGAGAAAATGCAGAGGCTGATTTCAGCATAATCCTGGAACTCTGCTTCAGCACATCTGAAAAATGTCAGCTAGATAGGAATTTATGTGGTAGATTTCAGCATAATATTTGAACTCTGCTTCTTCACATCTGGAAAATGTCAGCTAGAGAGAAGTTTATGTGGCAGATTTCAGCATAATGCTGGAACTCTGCTTCTGCACATCTAGAAAATGTAAGCTAGAGAGAAATTGATGTCGTAGATTTCAGCATAATCTTAGAACTCTGCTCCCACACATCTAGAAAATGTCAGCTAGAAACAAAATGCAGAGGCAGATTTCAGCATAATCCTGGAACTCTGCTTCTGCACATCTGGAAAATGTCAGCTAGAGGGAAAATGCAGAGGCAGATTTCAGCATAATCCTGGAACTCTGCTTCTGCACATCTGGAAAATGTAAGATAGAGAGAAATTGATGTGGTAGATTTCAGCATAAACTTTGAACTCTGCTTCTGCACATCTGGAGAATGTCAGCTAGAGGGGAAATGCAGAGGCTGATTTCAGCATAATCCTGGAACTCTGCTTCAGCACATCTGAAAAATGTCAGCTAGATAGGAATTTATGTGGTAGATTTCAGCATAATATTTGAACTCTGCTTCTTCACATCTGGAAAATGTCAGCTAGAGAGAAGTTTATGTGGCAGATTTCAGCATAATGCTGGAACTCTGCTTCTGCACATCTAGAAAATGTAAGCTAGAGAGAAATTGATGTCGTAGATTTCAGCATAATCTTGGAACTCTGCTTCCACACATCTAGAAAATGTCAGCTAGAAAGAAAATGCAGAGGCAGATTTCAGCATAATCTTTGAACTCTGCTTCCGCACATCTGGAAAATGTCAGCTAGAGGGGAAATGCAGAGGCAGATTTCAGCATAATACTGGAACTCTGCTTGTGCACATCTGGAAAATGTAAACTAGAGAGAAATTGATGTGGTAGATTTCAGCATAATGTTTGAACTCTGCTTCTGCACTTCTGGAAAATGTCAGCTGGGGAAAATTTATGTGGTATATTTCAGCATAATCTTTGCTCTCTGCTTCTGAACATCTGGAAAATGTCAGCAAGAGTATAATTGCAAGGCAGATTTCAGCATAATCCTGGAACTCTGCTTCTGCACATCTGGAAAATGTAAGCTAGAAAATTGATGTGGTAGATTTCAGCATAATCTTTGAACTCTGCTTCCGAACATCTGGGAAATGTCAGCTAGAGGGAAAATGCAGAGGCAGATTAAAGCATAATCCTGGAACTCTGCTTCTGCACATCTGGAAAATGTAAGATAGAGAGAAATTGATGTGGTAGATTTCAGCATAATCTTTGAACTCTGCTTCTGCAAATCTGGAAAATGTCAGCTAGAGACAAAATGGAGAGGCAGATTTTAGTATAATCCTGGTACTCTGCTTCTGCACATCAGGAAAATGTCAGCTAGAGAGAAATTTATGTGGTAGATTTCAGCATAATATTTGAACTCTGCTTCTTCACATCTGGAAAATGTCAGCTAGAGGGAAAATGCAGAGGCAGATTTCAGCATAATCCTGGAACTCTGCTTCCGCACATCTGGAAAATGTCAGCTAGAGGGGAAATGCAGAGGCAGATTTCAGCATAATACTGGAACTCTGCTTGTGCACATCTGGAAAATGTAAACTAGAGAGAAATTGATGTGGTAGATTTCAGCATAATGTTTGAACTCTGCTTCTGCACATCTGGAAAATGTCAGCTGGGGAAAATTTATGTGGTATATTTCAGCATAATCTTTACTCTCTGCTTCTGCACATCTGGAAAATGTAAACTAGAGAGAAATTGATGTCGTAGATTTCAGCATAATCTTGGAACTCTGCTTCCACACATCTAGAAAATGTCAGCTAGAAAGAAAATGCAGAGGCAGATTTCAGCATAATCTTTGAACTCTGCTTCCACACATCTGGAAAATGTCAGCTAGAGAGAAATTGATGTGGTAGATTTCAGCATAATCTTTGTACTCTGCTTCTGCATATGTGGAAAACGTCAGCTAGAGAGAAATTGAGCTGGTAGATTTCAGCATAATCCTGGAACTCTGCTTCAGCACATCTGAAAAATCTCAGCTAGATAGGAATTTATGTGGTAGATTTCAGCATAATATTTGAACTCTGCTTCTTCACATCTGGAAAATGTCAGCTAGAGAGAAGTTTATGTGGCAGATTTCAGCATAATGCTGGAACTCTGCTTCTGCACATCTAGAAAAGTCAGCTAGAGATAAATTGCAAGGCAGAGTTCAGCATAATCCTGGAACTCTGCTTCTGCACATCTGGAAAAGTCACCTAGAGAGAAATTGATGCAGTGGTTACAGCAAAACCCTGGCACTCTGCTTCTGCACATCTGGAAAAGTCAGCTAGAGGGAAATTGATGTAGATTTCAGCATAATCCTGGAACTCTGCTTCTGCACATCTGGAAAAGTCAGCTAGAGATAAATTGCAAGGCAGAGTTCAGCATAATCCTGGAACTCTGCTTCTGCACATCTGGAAAAGTCACCTAGAGAGAAATTGATGTCGTAGATTTCAGCATAATCCTGGAACTCTGCTTCAGCACAACTGAAAAATGTCAGCTAGATAGGAATTTATGTGGTAGATTTCAGTATAATCTTTGCTCTCTGCTTCTGAACATCTGGAAAATGTCAGCTAGAGAATAATTGCAAGGCAGATTTCAGCATAATCCTGGAACTCTGCTTCTGCACATCTAGAAAATGTAAGCTAGAAAATTGATGTGGTAGATTTCAGCATAATCTTTGAACTCTGCTTCTGCACATCTGGAAAATGTCAGCTAGAGGGAAAATGCAGAGGCAGATTTCAGCATAATCCTGGAACTCTGCTTCTGCACATCTGGAAAATGTAAGATAGAGAGAAATTGATGTGGTAGATTTCAGCATAATCTTTGAACTCTGCTTCTGCACATCTGGAGAATGTCAGCTAGAGAGAAAATGCAGAGGCTGATTTCAGCATAATCCTGGAACTCTGCTTCAGCACATCTGAAAAATGTCAGCTAGATAGGAATTTATGTGGTAGATTTCAGCATAATATTTGAACTCTGCTTCTTCACATCTGGAAAATGTCAGCTAGAGAGAAGTTTATGTGGCAGATTTCAGCATAATGCTGGAACTCTGCTTCTGCACATCTAGAAAATGTAAGCTAGAGAGAAATTGATGTCGTAGATTTCAGCATAATCTTGGAACTCTGCTCCCACACATCTAGAAAATGTCAGCTAGAAACAAAATGCAGAGGCAGATTTCAGCATAATCCTGGAACTCTGCTTCTGCACATCTGGAAAATGTCAGCTAGAGGGAAAATGCAGAGGCAGATTTCAGCATAATCCTGGAACTCTGCTTCTGCACATCTGGAAAATGTAAGATAGAGAGAAATTGATGTGGTAGATTTCAGCATAATCTTTGAACTCTGCTTCTGCACATCTGGAGAATGTCAGCTAGAGGGGAAATGCAGAGGCTGATTTCAGCATAATCCTGGAACTCTGCTTCAGCACATCTGAAAAATCTGAGCTAGATAGGAATTTATGTGGTAGATTTCAGCATAATATTTGAACTCTGCTTCTTCACATCTAGAAAATGTAAGCTAGAGAGTAATTGATGTCGTAGATTTCAGCATAATCTTGGAACTCTGCTTCCACACATCTAGAAAATGTCAGCTAGAAAGAAAATGCAGAGGCAGATTTCAGCATAATCTTTGAACTCTGCTTCCACACATCTGGAAAATGTCAGCTAGAGAGAAATTGATGTGGTAGATTTCAGCATAATCTTTGTACTCTGCTTCTGCATATGTGGAAAATGTCAGCTAGAGAGAAATTGAGCTGGTAGATTTCAGCATAATCCTGGAACTCTGCTTCTGAGAATCTGGAAAATGTCAGCTAGAAAGAAATTGATGTAGATTTCAGCATAATCCTGGAACTCTGCTTCTGCACATCTGGAAAAGTCAGCTAGAGATAAATTGCAAGGCAGAGTTCAGCATAATCCTGGAACTCTGCTTCTGCACATCTGGAAAAGTCAGCTAGAGAGAAATTGATGTGGTGGTTTTCAGCACAATCCTGGAACTCTGCTTCTGCACATCTGGAAAATGTCAGCTAGAGGGAAAATGCAGAGGCAGATTTCAGCATAATTGTGGAACTCTGCTTCTGCACATCTGGAAAATGTAAGATAGAGAGAAATTGATGTGGTAGATTTCAGCATAATCTTTGAACTCTGCTTCTGCACATCTGGAGAATTTCAGCTAGAGAGAAAATGCAGAGGCTGATTTTAGCATAATCCTGGAACTCTGCTTCAGCACATCTGAAAAATCTCAGCTAGATAGGAATTTATGTGGTAGATTTCAGCATAATATTTGAACTCTGCTTCTTCACATCTGGAAAATGTCAGCTAGAGAGAAGTTTATGTGGCAGATTTCAGCATAATGCTGGAACTCTGCTTCTGCACATCTAGAAAATGTAAGCTAGAGAGAAATTGATGTCGTAGATTTCAGCATAATCTTGGAACTCTGCTTCCACACATCTAGAAAATGTCAGCTAGAAAGAAAATGCAGAGGCAGATTTCAGCATAATCTTTGAACTCTGCTTCCACACATCTGGAAAATGTCAGCTAGAGAGAAATTGATGTGGTAGATTTCAGCATAATCTTTGTACTCTGCTTCTGCATATGTGGAAAACGTCAGCTAGAGAGAAATTGAGCTGGTAGATTTCAGCATAATCCTGGAACTCTGCTTCTGAGAATCTGGAAAATGTCAGCTAGAAAGAAATTGATGTAGATTTCAGCATAATCCTGGAACTCTGCTTCTGCACATCTGGAAAAGTCAGCTAGAGATAAATTGCAAGGCAGAGTTCAGCATAATCCTGGAACTCTGCTTCTGCACATCTGTAAAAGTCAGCTAGAGAGAAATTGATGTGGTGGTTTTCAGCACAATCCTGGAACTCTGCTTCTGCACATCTGGAAAATGTAAGATAGAGAGAAATTGATGTGGTAGATTTCAGCATAATCTTTGAACTCTGCTTCTGCACATCTGGAGAATGTCAGCTAGAGGGGAAATGCAGAGGCTGATTTCAGCATAATCCTGGAACTCTGCTTCAGCACATCTGAAAAATGTCAGCTAGATAGGAATTTATGTGGTAGATTTCAGCATAATATTTGAACTCTGCTTCTTCACATCTGGAAAATGTCAGCTAGAGAGAAGTTTATGTGGCAGATTTCAGCATAATGCTGGAACTCTGCTTCTGCACATCTAGAAAATGTAAGCTAGAGAGAAATTGATGTCGTAGATTTCAGCATAATCTTGGAACTCTGCTTCCACACATCTAGAAAATGTCAGCTAGAAAGAAAATGCAGAGGCAGATTTCAGCATAATCTTTGAACTCTGCTTCCGCACATCTGGAAAATGTCAGCTAGAGGGGAAATGCAGAGGCAGATTTCAGCATAATCCTGGAACTCTGCTTCTGCACATCTGGAAAGTCAGCTAGAGAGAAATTGATGTGGTGGTTTTCAGCACAATCCTGGAACTCTGCTTCTGCACATCTGGAAAATGTCAGCTAGAGGGAAAATGCAGAGGCAGATTTCAGCATAATTGTGGAACTCTGCTTCTGCACATCTGGAAAATGTAAGATAGAGAGAAATTGATGTGGTAGATTTCAGCATAATCTTTGAACTCTGCTTCTGCACATCTGGAGAATTTCAGCTAGAGAGAAAATGCAGAGGCTGATTTTAGCATAATCCTGGAACTCTGCTTCAGCACATCTGAAAAATCTCAGCTAGATAGGAATTTATGTGGTAGATTTCAGCATAATATTTGAACTCTGCTTCTTCACATCTGGAAAATGTCAGCTAGAGAGAAGTTTATGTGGCAGATTTCAGCATAATGCTGGAACTCTGCTTCTGCACATCTAGAAAATGTAAGCTAGAGAGAAATTGATGTCGTAGATTTCAGCATAATCTTGGAACTCTGCTTCCACACATCTAGAAAATGTCAGCTAGAAAGAAAATGCAGAGGCAGATTTCAGCATAATCTTTGAACTCTGCTTCCACACATCTGGAAAATGTCAGCTAGAGAGAAATTGATGTGGTAGATTTCAGCATAATCTTTGTACTCTGCTTCTGCATATGTGGAAAACGTCAGCTAGAGAGAAATTGAGCTGGTAGATTTCAGCATAATCCTGGAACTCTGCTTCTGAGAATCTGGAAAATGTCAGCTAGAAAGAAATTGATGTAGATTTCAGCATAATCCTGGAACTCTGCTTCTGCACATCTGGAAAAGTCAGCTAGAGATAAATTGCAAGGCAGAGTTCAGCATAATCCTGGAACTCTGCTTCTGCACATCTGTAAAAGTCAGCTAGAGAGAAATTGATGTGGTGGTTTTCAGCACAATCCTGGAACTCTGCTTCTGCACATCTGGAAAATGTAAGATAGAGAGAAATTGATGTGGTAGATTTCAGCATAATCTTTGAACTCTGCTTCTGCACATCTGGAGAATGTCAGCTAGAGGGGAAATGCAGAGGCTGATTTCAGCATAATCCTGGAACTCTGCTTCAGCACATCTGAAAAATGTCAGCTAGATAGGAATTTATGTGGTAGATTTCAGCATAATATTTGAACTCTGCTTCTTCACATCTGGAAAATGTCAGCTAGAGAGAAGTTTATGTGGCAGATTTCAGCATAATGCTGGAACTCTGCTTCTGCACATCTAGAAAATGTAAGCTAGAGAGAAATTGATGTCGTAGATTTCAGCATAATCTTGGAACTCTGCTCCCACACATCTAGAAAATGTCAGCTAGAAACAAAATGCAGAGGCAGATTTCAGCATAATCCTGGAACTCTGCTTCTGCACATCTGGAAAATGTCAGCTAGAGGGAAAATGCAGAGGCAGATTTCAGCATAATCCTGGAACTCTGCTTCTGCACATCTGGAAAATGTAAGATAGAGAGAAATTGATGTGGTAGATTTCAGCATAATCTTTGAACTCTGCTTCTGCACATCTGGAGAATGTCAGCTAGAGGGGAAATGCAGAGGCTGATTTCAGCATAATCCTGGAACTCTGCTTCAGCACATCTGAAAAATGTCAGCTAGATAGGAATTTATGTGGTAGATTTCAGCATAATATCTGAACTCTGCTTCTTCACATCTGGAAAATGTCAGCTAGAGAGAAGTTTATGTGGCAGATTTCAGCATAATCCTGGAACTCTGCTTCTGCACATCTGGAAAAGTCAGCTAGAGATAAATTGCAAGGCAGAGTTCAGCATAATCCTGGAACTCTGCTTCTGCACATCTGGAAAAGTCACCTAGAGAGAAATTGATGTCGTAGATTTCAGCATAATCCTGGAACTCTGCTTCAGCACAACTGAAAAATGTCAGCTAGATAGGAATTTATGTGGTAGATTTCAGCATAATCTTTGAACTCTGCTTCTTCACATCTGGAAAATGTCAGCTAGAGGGAAAATGCAGAGGCAGATTTCAGCATAATCCTGGAACTCTGCTTCTGCACATCTAGAAAATGTCAGCTGGGGAAAATTTATGTGGTATATTTCAGTATAATCTTTGCTCTCTGCTTCTGAACATCTGGAAAATGTCAGCTAGAGAATAATTGCAAGGCAGATTTCAGCATAATCCTGGAACTCTGCTTCTGCACATCTGGAAAATGTAAGCTAGAAAATTGATGTGGTAGATTTCAGCATAATCTTTGAACTCTGCTTCTGCACATCTGGAAAATGTCAGCTAGAGGGAAAATGCAGAGGCAGATTTCAGCATAATCCTGGAACTCTGCTTCTGCACATCTGGAAAATGTAAGATAGAGAGAAATTGATGTGGTAGATTTCAGCATAATCTTTGAACTCTGCTTCTGCACATCTGGAGAATGTCAGCTAGAGAGAAAATGCAGAGGCTGATTTCAGCATAATCCTGGAACTCTGCTTCAGCACATCTGAAAAATGTCAGCTAGATAGGAATTTATGTGGTAGATTTCAGCATAATATTTGAACTCTGCTTCTTCACATCTGGAAAATGTCAGCTAGAGAGAAGTTTATGTGGCAGATTTCAGCATAATGCTGGAACTCTGCTTCTGCACATCTAGAAAATGTAAGCTAGAGAGAAATTGATGTCGTAGATTTCAGCATAATCTTGGAACTCTGCTCCCACACATCTAGAAAATGTCAGCTAGAAACAAAATGCAGAGGCAGATTTCAGCATAATCCTGGAACTCTGCTTCTGCACATCTGGAAAATGTCAGCTAGAGGGAAAATGCAGAGGCAGATTTCAGCATAATCCTGGAACTCTGCTTCTGCACATCTGGAAAATGTAAGATAGAGAGAAATTGATGTGGTAGATTTCAGCATAATCTTTGAACTCTGCTTCTGCACATCTGGAGAATGTCAGCTAGAGGGGAAATGCAGAGGCTGATTTCAGCATAATCCTGGAACTCTGCTTCAGCACATCTGAAAAATGTCAGCTAGATAGGAATTTATGTGGTAGATTTCAGCATAATATTTGAACTCTGCTTCTTCACATCTGGAAAATGTCAGCTAGAGAGAAGTTTATGTGGCAGATTTCAGCATAATGCTGGAACTCTGCTTCTGCACATCTAGAAAATGTAAGCTAGAGAGAAATTGATGTCGTAGATTTCAGCATAATCTTGGAACTCTGCTCCCACACATCTGGAAAATGTCAGCTAGAAACAAAATGCAGAGGCAGATTTCAGCATAATCCTGGAACTCTGCTTCTGCACATCTGGAAAATGTCAGCTAGAGGGAAAATGCAGAGGCAGATTTCAGCATAATCCTGGAACTCTGCTTCTGCACATCTGGAAAATGTAAGATAGAGAGAAATTGATGTGGTAGATTTCAGCATAATCTTTGAACTCTGCTTCTGCACATCTGGAGAATGTCAGCTAGAGGGGAAATGCAGAGGCTGATTTCAGCATAATCCTGGAACTCTGCTTCAGCACATCTGAAAAATGTCAGCTAGATAGGAATTTATGTGGTAGATTTCAGCATAATATCTGAACTCTGCTTCTTCACATCTGGAAAATGTCAGCTAGAGAGAAGTTTATGTGGCAGATTTCAGCATAATCCTGGAACTCTGCTTCTGCACATCTGGAAAAGTCAGCTAGAGATAAATTGCAAGGCAGAGTTCAGCATAATCCTGGAACTCTGCTTCTGCACATCTGGAAAAGTCACCTAGAGAGAAATTGATGTCGTAGATTTCAGCATAATCCTGGAACTCTGCTTCAGCACAACTGAAAAATGTCAGCTAGATAGGAATTTATGTGGTAGATTTCAGCATAATCTTTGAACTCTGCTTCTTCACATCTGGAAAATGTCAGCTAGAGGGAAAATGCAGAGGCAGATTTCAGCATAATCCTGGAACTCTGCTTCTGCACATCTAGAAAATGTCAGCTGGGGAAAATTTATGTGGTATATTTCAGTATAATCTTTGCTCTCTGCTTCTGAACATCTGGAAAATGTCAGCTAGAGAATAATTGCAAGGCAGATTTCAGCATAATCCTGGAACTCTGCTTCTGCACATCTGGAAAATGTAAGCTAGAAAATTGATGTGGTAGATTTCAGCATAATCTTTGAACTCTGCTTCTGCACATCTGGAAAATGTCAGCTAGAGGGAAAATGCAGAGGCAGATTTCAGCATAATCCTGGAACTCTGCTTCTGCACATCTGGAAAATGTAAGATAGAGAGAAATTGATGTGGTAGATTTCAGCATAATCTTTGAACTCTGCTTCTGCACATCTGGAGAATGTCAGCTAGAGAGAAAATGCAGAGGCTGATTTCAGCATAATCCTGGAACTCTGCTTCAGCACATCTGAAAAATGTCAGCTAGATAGGAATTTATGTGGTAGATTTCAGCATAATATTTGAACTCTGCTTCTTCACATCTGGAAAATGTCAGCTAGAGAGAAGTTTATGTGGCAGATTTCAGCATAATGCTGGAACTCTGCTTCTGCACATCTAGAAAATGTAAGCTAGAGAGAAATTGATGTCGTAGATTTCAGCATAATCTTGGAACTCTGCTCCCACACATCTAGAAAATGTCAGCTAGAAACAAAATGCAGAGGCAGATTTCAGCATAATCCTGGAACTCTGCTTCTGCACATCTGGAAAATGTCAGCTAGAGGGAAAATGCAGAGGCAGATTTCAGCATAATCCTGGAACTCTGCTTCTGCACATCTGGAAAATGTAAGATAGAGAGAAATTGATGTGGTAGATTTCAGCATAATCTTTGAACTCTGCTTCTGCACATCTGGAGAATGTCAGCTAGAGGGGAAATGCAGAGGCTGATTTCAGCATAATCCTGGAACTCTGCTTCAGCACATCTGAAAAATGTCAGCTAGATAGGAATTTATGTGGTAGATTTCAGCATAATATCTGAACTCTGCTTCTTCACATCTGGAAAATGTCAGCTAGAGAGAAGTTTATGTGGCAGATTTCAGCATAATGCTGGAACTCTGCTTCTGCACATCTAGAAAATGTAAGCTAGAGAGAAATTGATGTCGTAGATTTCAGCATAATCTTGGAACTCTGATTCCACACATCTAGAAAATGTCAGCTAGAAACAAAATGCAGAGGCAGATTTCAGCATAATCCTGGAACTCTGCTTCCGCACATCTGGAAAATGTAAGATAGAGAGAAATTGATGTGGTAGATTTCAGCATAATCTTTGAACTCTGCTTCTGCACATCTGGAGAATGTCAGCTAGAGGGGAAATGCAGAGGCTGATTTCAGCATAATCCTGGAACTCTGCTTCAGCACATCTGAAAAATGTCAGCTAGATAGGAATTTATGTGGTAGATTTCAGCATAATATTTGAACTCTGCTTCTTCACATCTGGAAAATGTCAGCTAGAGAGAAGTTTATGTGGCAGATTTCAGCATAATGCTGGAACTCTGCTTCTGCACATCTAGAAAATGTAAGCTAGAGAGAAATTGATGTCGTAGATTTCAGCATAATCTTGGAACTCTGCTCCCACACATCTAGAAAATGTCAGCTAGAAACAAAATGCAGAGGCAGATTTCAGCATAATCCTGGAACTCTGCTTCTGCACATCTGGAAAATGTCAGCTAGAGGGAAAATGCAGAGGCAGATTTCAGCATAATCCTGGAACTCTGCTTCTGCACATCTGGAAAATGTAAGATAGAGAGAAATTGATGTGGTAGATTTCAGCATAATCTTTGAACTCTGCTTCTGCACATCTGGAGAATGTCAGCTAGAGGGGAAATGCAGAGGCTGATTTCAGCATAATCCTGGAACTCTGCTTCAGCACATCTGAAAAATGTCAGCTAGATAGGAATTTATGTGGTAGATTTCAGCATAATATCTGAACTCTGCTTCTTCACATCTGGAAAATGTCAGCTAGAGAGAAGTTTATGTGGCAGATTTCAGCATAATGCTGGAACTCTGCTTCTGCACATCTAGAAAATGTAAGCTAGAGAGAAATTGATGTCGTAGATTTCAGCATAATCTTGGAACTCTGATTCCACACATCTAGAAAATGTCAGCTAGAAACAAAATGCAGAGGCAGATTTCAGCATAATCCTGGAACTCTGCTTCCGCACATCTGGAAAATGTCAGCTAGAGGGGAAATGCAGAGGCAGATTTCAGCATAATACTGGAACTCTGCTTCTGCACATCTGGAAAATGTAAACTAGAGAGAAATCGATGTGGTAGATTTCAGCATAATCTTTGAACTCTGCTTCTGCACATCTAGAAAATGTAAGCTAGAGAGTAATTGATGTCGTAGATTTCAGCATAATCTTGGAACTCTGCTTCCACACATCTAGAAAATGCCAGCTAGAAAGAAAATGCAGAGGCAGATTTCAGCATAATCTTTGAACTCTGCTTCCACACATCTGGAAAATGTCAGCTAGAGAGAAATTGATGTGGTAGATTTCAGCATAATCTTTGTACTCTGCTTCTGCATATGTGGAAAACGTCAGCTAGAGAGAAATTGAGCTGGTAGATTTCAGCATAATCTTGGAACTCTGCTTCCAAAAATCTGGAAAATGTCAGCTAGAGAGAAAATGCAGAGGCAGATTTCAGCATAATCCTGGAACTCTGCTCCTGCACATCTGGAAAATGTAAGATAGAGAGAAATTGATTTGGTAGATTTCAGCATAATCTTTGAACTCTGTTTCTGCACATCTGGAAAATGTCAGCTAGACGGAAAATGCAGAGGCAGATTTCAGCATAATCCTGGAACTCTGCTTCCGCACATCTGGCGAATGTCAGCTAGAGAGAAATTGATGTGGTGGTTTCAGCATAATCTTGGAACTCTGCTTCTGCACATCTGGCAAATGTCAGGAAGAGAGAAATTGATGTGTTAGATTTCAGCATAATCTTTGAACTCTGCTTGTCCACATCTGGAAATTTTCACCTGGAGAAAAATTGCAAGGCAGATTTCAGCATAATCCTGGAACTCTGCTTCCGCACATCTGAAAAATTTCAGCTAGAGAGAAATTGATGTGGTAGATTTCAGCATAATCTTTGAACTCTGCTTCTGCACATGTGGAAAATGTAAGCTAGAGAGAAATTGATGTGGTAGAGTTCACCATAATCTTTGAACTCTGCTTCTTCACATCTGGAAAATGTCAGCTAGAGAGAAAATGCAGAGGCTGATTTCAGCATAATCTTGGAACTCTGCTTCTTCATATCTGGAAAATGTCAGCTGGATAGGAATTTATGTGGTAGATTTCAGCATAATCTTTGCTCTCTGCTTCCGAACATCTGGAAAATGTCAGCTAGAGAATAATTGCAAGGCAGATTTCAGCATAATCCTGGAACTCTGCTTTTGCACATCTGAAAAATGTCAGCTAGATAGGAATTTATGTGGTAGATTTCAGCATAATCTTTGAACTCTGCTTCTTCACATCTGGAAAATGTCAGCTAGAGGGAAAATGCAGAGGCAGATTTCAGCATAATCCTGGAACTCTGCTTCTGCACATCTGAATAATGTCAGCTAGATAGGAATTTATGTGGTAGATTTCAGCATAATCTTTGAACTCTGCTTCTTCACATCTGGAAAATGTCAGCTAGAGAGAAATTGCAAGGCAGATTTCAGCATAATCTTGGAACTCTGCTTCTGCACATCTGGAAAATGTCAGCGAGAGAAAAAATGCAGAGGCAGATTTCAGCATAATCCTGGAACTCTGCTCCTGCACATCTGGAAAATGTAAGATAGAGAGAAATTGATGTGGTAGATTTCAGCATAATCTTTGAACTCTGTTTCTGCACATCTGGAAAATGTCAGCTAGACAGAAAATGCAGAGGCAGATTTCAGCATAATCCTGGAACTCTGCTTCTGCACATCTGGAAAATGTCAGCTAGAAAGAAAATGCAGAGGCAGATTTCAGCATAATCCTGGAACTTTGCTTCTGCACATCTGGAAATTGTAAGCTAGAGAGAAATTGATGTCGTAGATTTCAGCATAATCTTGCAACTCTGCTTTTTCACATCTGGAAAATGTCAGCTAGAGGGAAAATGCAGACGCAGATTTCAGCATAATCCTGGAACTCTGCTTCCGCACATCTGGAAAATTTCAGCTAGACAGAAATTGATGTTGTAGATTTCATCATAATCCTGGAACTCTGCTTCCAAAAATCTGGCAAATGTCAGCTAGAGAGAAATTGCAAGGCAGATTTCAGCATAATCCTGGAACTCTGCTTCAGCACATCTGAAAACTGTCAGCTAGATAGGAATTTATGTGGTAGATTTCAGCATAATCCTGGAACTCTGCTTCTGCACATCTGGAAAATGTAAGATAGAGAGAAATTGATGTGGTAGATTTCAGCATAATCTTTGAACTCTGCTTCTGCACATCTGGAAAATGTCAGCTGGGGAAAATTTATGTGGTATATTTCAGCATAATCTTTGCTCTCTGCTTCCGAATATCTGGAAAATGTCAGCTAGAGAATAATTGCAAGGCAGATTTCAGCATAATCCTGGAACTCTGCTTCTGCACATCTGAAAAATGTCAGCTAGATAGGAATTTATGTGGTAGATTTCAGCATAATCTTTGAACTCTGCTTCTTCACATATAGAAAATGTCAGCTAGAGGGAAAATGCAGAGGCAGATTTCAGCATAATCCTGGAACTCTGCTTCTGCACATCTAGAAAATTTCAGCTAGAGAGAAATTGATGTGTTAGATTTCAGCATAATCTTTGAACTCTGCATCTGCACATCTGGAAAATGTAAGCTAGAGAGAAATTGATGTGGTAGAGTTCACCATAATCTTTGAATTCTGCTTGCGCTCATCTGGAAAATGTCAGCTAGAGAGAAATTGCAAGGCAGATTTCAGCATAATCCTGGAACTCTGCTTCCGCACATCTGGAAAATGTCAGGAAGAGAGAAACTGATGTGTTAGATTTCAGCATAGTCTTTGAACTCTGCTTGTCCACATCTGGAAATTTTCACCTGGAGAAAAATTGCAAGGCAGATTTCAGCATAATCCTGGAACTCTGCTTCCGCACATCTGAAAAATGTCAGCTAGAGAGAAATTGATGTGGTAGATTTCAGCATAATCTTTGAACTCTGCTTCTGCACATGTGGAAAATGTAAGCTAGAGAGAAATTGATGTGGTAGAGTTCACCATAATCTTTGAACTCTGCTTCTTCACATCTGGAAAATGTCAGCTAGAGAGAAAATGCAGAGGCTGATTTCAGCATAATCTTGGAACTCTGCTTCTTCATATCTGGAAAATGTCAGCTGGATAGGAATTTATGTGGTAGATTTCAGCATAATCTTTGCTCTCTGCTTCCGAACATCTGGAAAATGTCAGCTAGAGAATAATTGCAAGGCAGATTTCAGCATAATCCTGGAACTCTGCTTTTGCACATCTGAAAAATGTCAGCTAGATAGGAATTTATGTGGTAGATTTCAGCATAATCTTTGAACTCTGCTTCTTCACATATAGAAAATGTCAGCTAGAGGGAAAATGCAGAGGCAGATTTCAGCATAATCCTGGAACTCTGCTTCTGCACATCTGAATAATGTCAGCTAGATAGGAATTTATGTGGTAGATTTCAGCATAATCTTTGAACTCTGCTTCTTCACATCTGGAAAATGTCAGCTAGAGAGAAATTGCAAGGCAGATTTCAGCATAATCTTGGAACTCTGCTTCTGCACATCTGGAAAATGTCAGCTAGAGAGAAAATGCAGAGGCAGATTTCAGCATAATCCTGGAACTCTGCTCCTGCACATCTGGAAAATGTAAGATAGAGAGAAATTGATGTGGTAGATTTCAGCATAATCTTTGAACTCTGTTTCTGCACATCTGGAAAATGTCAGCTAGACAGAAAATGCAGAGGCAGATTTCAGCATAATCCTGGAACTCTGCTTCCGCACATCTGGCGAATGTCAGCTAGAGAGAAATTGATGTGGTGGCTTCAGCATAATCTTGGAACTCTGCTTCTGCACATCTGGCAAATGTCAGGAAGAGAGAAATTGATGTGTTAGATTTCAGCATAGTCTTTGAACTCTGCTTGTCCACATCTGGAAATTTTCACCTGGAGAAAAATTGCAAGGCAGATTTCAGCATAATCCTGGAACTCTGCTTCTGCACATCTGAAAAATGTCAGCTAGAGAGAAATTGATGTGGTAGATTTCAGCATAATCTTTGAACTCTGCTTCTGCACATGTGGAAAATGTAAGCTAGAGAGAAATTGATGTGGTAGAGTTCACCATAATCTTTGAACTCTGCTTCTTCACATCTGGAAAATGTCAGCTAGAGAGAAAATGCAGAGGCTGATTTCAGCATAATCTTGGAACTCTGCTTCTTCATATCTGGAAAATGTCAGCTGGATAGGAATTTATGTGGTAGATTTCAGCATAATCTTTGCTCTCTGCTTCTTCACGTATAGAAAATGTCAGCTAGAGGGAAAATGCAGAGGCAGATTTTAGCATAATCCTGGAACTCTGCTTCTACACATCTAGAAAATTTCAGCTAGAGAGAAATTGATGTGGTAGAGTTCACCATAATCTTTGAACTCTGCTTGCGCTCATCTGGAAAATGTCAGCTAGAGAGAAATTGCAAGGCAGATTTCAGCATAATCCTGGAACTCTGCTTCCGCACATCTGGAAAATGTCAGGAAGAGAGAAATTGATGTGTTAGATTTCAGCATAGTCTTTGAACTCTGCTTGTCCATATCTGGAAATTTTCACCTGGAGAAAAATTGCAAGGCAGATTTCAGCATAATCCTGGAACTCTGCTTCCGCACATCTGGAAAATGTCAGCTAGAGGGAAAATGCAGAGGAAGATTTCAGCATAATCCTGGAACTCTGCTTCTGCACATCTGGAAAATGTAAGATAGAGAGAAATTGATGTGGTAGATTTCAGCATAATCTTTGAACTCTGCTTCTGCACATCTGGAAAATGTCAGCTGGGGAAAATTTATGTGGTATATTTCAGCATAATCTTTGCTCTCTGCTTCCGAATATCTGGAAAATGTCAGCTAGAGAATAATTGCAAGGCAGATTTCAGCATAATCCTGGAACTCTGCTTCTGCACATCTGAAAAATGTCAGCTAGATAGGAATTTATGTGGTAGATTTCAGCATAATCTTTGAACTCTGCTTCTTCACATATAGAAAATGTCAGCTAGAGGGAAAATGCAGAGGCAGATTTCAGCATAATCCTGGAACTCTGCTTCTGCACATCTAGAAAATTTCAGCTAGAGAGAAATTGATGTGTTAGATTTCAGCATAATCTTTGAACTCTGCATCTGCACATCTGGAAAATGTAAGCTAGAGAGAAATTGATGTGGTAGAGTTCACCATAATCTTTGAATTCTGCTTGCGCTCATCTGGAAAATGTCAGCTAGAGAGAAATTGCAAGGCAGATTTCAGCATAATCCTGGAACTCTGCTTCCGCACATCTGGAAAATGTCAGGAAGAGAGAAACTGATGTGTTAGATTTCAGCATAGTCTTTGAACTCTGCTTGTCCACATCTGGAAATTTTCACCTGGAGAAAAATTGCAAGGCAGATTTCAGCATAATCCTGGAACTCTGCTTCCGCACATCTGAAAAATGTCAGCTAGAGAGAAATTGATGTGGTAGATTTCAGCATAATCTTTGAACTCTGCTTCTGCACATGTGGAAAATGTAAGCTAGAGAGAAATTGATGTGGTAGAGTTCACCATAATCTTTGAACTCTGCTTCTTCACATCTGGAAAATGTCAGCTAGAGAGAAAATGCAGAGGCTGATTTCAGCATAATCTTGGAACTCTGCTTCTTCATATCTGGAAAATGTCAGCTGGATAGGAATTTATGTGGTAGATTTCAGCATAATCTTTGCTCTCTGCTTCCGAACATCTGGAAAATGTCAGCTAGAGAATAATTGCAAGGCAGATTTCAGCATAATCCTGGAACTCTGCTTTTGCACATCTGAAAAATGTCAGCTAGATAGGAATTTATGTGGTAGATTTCAGCATAATCTTTGAACTCTGCTTCTTCACATATAGAAAATGTCAGCTAGAGGGAAAATGCAGAGGCAGATTTCAGCATAATCCTGGAACTCTGCTTCTGCACATCTGAATAATGTCAGCTAGATAGGAATTTATGTGGTAGATTTCAGCATAATCTTTGAACTCTGCTTCTTCACATCTGGAAAATGTCAGCTAGAGAGAAATTGCAAGGCAGATTTCAGCATAATCTTGGAACTCTGCTTCTGCACATCTGGAAAATGTCAGCTAGAGAGAAAATGCAGAGGCAGATTTCAGCATAATCCTGGAACTCTGCTCCTGCACATCTGGAAAATGTAAGATAGAGAGAAATTGATGTGGTAGATTTCAGCATAATCTTTGAACTCTGTTTCTGCACATCTGGAAAATGTCAGCTAGACAGAAAATGCAGAGGCAGATTTCAGCATAATCCTGGAACTCTGCTTCCGCACATCTGGCGAATGTCAGCTAGAGAGAAATTGATGTGGTGGCTTCAGCATAATCTTGGAACTCTGCTTCTGCACATCTGGCAAATGTCAGGAAGAGAGAAATTGATGTGTTAGATTTCAGCATAGTCTTTGAACTCTGCTTGTCCACATCTGGAAATTTTCACCTGGAGAAAAATTGCAAGGCAGATTTCAGCATAATCCTGGAACTCTGCTTCTGCACATCTGAAAAATGTCAGCTAGAGAGAAATTGATGTGGTAGATTTCAGCATAATCTTTGAACTCTGCTTCTGCACATGTGGAAAATGTAAGCTAGAGAGAAATTGATGTGGTAGAGTTCACCATAATCTTTGAACTCTGCTTCTTCACATCTGGAAAATGTCAGCTAGAGAGAAAATGCAGAGGCTGATTTCAGCATAATCTTGGAACTCTGCTTCTTCATATCTGGAAAATGTCAGCTGGATAGGAATTTATGTGGTAGATTTCAGCATAATCTTTGCTCTCTGCTTCTTCACGTATAGAAAATGTCAGCTAGAGGGAAAATGCAGAGGCAGATTTTAGCATAATCCTGGAACTCTGCTTCTACACATCTAGAAAATTTCAGCTAGAGAGAAATTGATGTGGTAGAGTTCACCATAATCTTTGAACTCTGCTTGCGCTCATCTGGAAAATGTCAGCTAGAGAGAAATTGCAAGGCAGATTTCAGCATAATCCTGGAACTCTGCTTCCGCACATCTGGAAAATGTCAGGAAGAGAGAAATTGATGTGTTAGATTTCAGCATAGTCTTTGAACTCTGCTTGTCCATATCTGGAAATTTTCACCTGGAGAAAAATTGCAAGGCAGATTTCAGCATAATCCTGGAACTCTGCTTCCGCACATCTGGAAAATGTCAGCTAGAGGGAAAATGCAGAGGAAGATTTCAGCATAATCCTGGAACTCTGCTTCTGCACATCTGGAAAATGTAAGATAGAGAGAAATTGATGTGGTAGATTTCAGCATAATCTTTGAACTCTGCTTCTGCACATCTGGAAAATGTCAGCTGGGGAAAATTTATGTGGTATATTTCAGCATAATCTTTGCTCTCTGCTTCCGAATATCTGGAAAATGTCAGCTAGAGAATAATTGCAAGGCAGATTTCAGCATAATCCTGGAACTCTGCTTCTGCACATCTGAAAAATGTCAGCTAGATAGGAATTTATGTGGTAGATTTCAGCATAATCTTTGAACTCTGCTTCTTCACATATAGAAAATGTCAGCTAGAGGGAAAATGCAGAGGCAGATTTCAGCATAATCCTGGAACTCTGCTTCTGCACATCTAGAAAATTTCAGCTAGAGAGAAATTGATGTGTTAGATTTCAGCATAATCTTTGAACTCTGCATCTGCACATCTGGAAAATGTCAGCTAGAGAGAAATTGCAAGGCAGATTTCAGCATAATCCTGGAACTCTGCTTCCGCACATCTGGAAAATGTCAGGAAGAGAGAAATTGATGTGTTAGATTTCAGCATAGTCTTTGAACTCTGCTTGTCCACATCTGGAAATTTTCACCTGGAGAAAAATTGCAAGGCAGATTTCAGCATAATCCTGGAACTCTGCTTCCGCACATCTGAAAAATTTCAGCTAGAGAGAAATTGATGTGGTAGATTTCAGCATAATCTTTGAACTCTGCTTCTGCACATGTGGAAAATGTAAGCTAGAGAGAAATTGATGTGGTAGAGTTCACCATAATCTTTGAACTCTGCTTCTTCACATCTGGAAAATGTCAGCTAGAGAGAAAATGCAGAGGCTGATTTCAGCATAATCTTGGAACTCTGCTTCTTCATATCTGGAAAATGTCAGCTGGATAGGAATTTATGTGGTAGATTTCAGCATAATCTTTGCTCTCTGCTTCCGAACATCTGGAAAATGTCAGCTAGAGAATAATTGCAAGGCAGATTTCAGCATAATCCTGGAACTCTGCTTTTGCACATCTGAAAAATGTCAGCTAGATAGGAATTTATGTGGTAGATTTCAGCATAATCTTTGAACTCTGCTTCTTCACATCTGGAAAATGTCAGCTAGAGAGAAATTGCAAGGCAGATTTCAGCATAATCTTGGAACTCTGCTTCTGCACATCTGGAAAATGTCAGCTAGAGAGAAAATGCAGAGGCAGATTTCAGCATAATCCTGGAACTCTGCTCCTGTTCATCTGGAAAATGTAAGATAGAGAGAAATTGATGTGGTAGATTTCAGCATAATCTTTGAACTCTGTTTCTGCACATCTGGAAAATGTCAGCTAGACAGAAAATGCAGAGGCAGATTTCAGCATAATCCTGGAACTCTGCTTCCGCACATCTGGCGAATGTCAGCTAGAGAGAAATTGATGTGGTGGTTTCAGCATAATCTTGGAACTCTGCTTCTGCACATCTGGCAAATGTCAGCTAGAGAGAAATTGCAAGGCAGATTTCAGCATAATCTTGGAACTCTGCTTCTGCACATGTGGAAAATGTCAGCTAGAGAGAACATGCAGAGGCTGATTTCAGCATAATGCTGGAACTCTGCTTCTGCACATCTGGAAAATGTCAGCTGGGGAAAATTTATGTGGTATATTTCAGCATAATCTTTGAACTCTGCTTCTTCACATCTGGAAAATGTCAGCTAGAAAGAAAATGCAGAGGCAGATTTCAGCATAATCCTGGAACTTTGCTTCTGCACATCTAGAAAATTTCAGCTAGAGAGAAATTGATGTGTTAGATTTCAGCATAATCTTGCAACTCTGCTTTTTCACATCTGGAAAATGTCAGCTAGAGGGAAAATGCAGACGCAGATTTCAGCATAATCCTGGAACTCTGCTTCCGCACATCTGGAAAATTTCAGCTAGACAGAAATTGATGTTGTAGATTTCATCATAATCCTGGAACTCTGCTTCCAAAAATCTGGCAAATGTCAGCTAGAGAGAAATTGCAAGGCAGATTTCAGCATAATCCTGGAACTCTGCTTCAGCACATCTGAAAACTGTCAGCTAGATAGGAATTTATGTGGTAGATTTCAGCATAATCCTGGAACTCTGCTTGTGCACATCTGCAAAATGTAAACGAGAGAGAAATTGATGTGGTATATTTCAGCGTAATCTTTGGACTCTGCTTCTGCACATCTGGAAAATGTCAGCTAGAGAGAAATTGCAAGGCAGATTTCAGCATAATCCTGGAACTCTGCTTCTGGACATCTGGAAAATGTCAGCTAGAGAGAAATTGAGCTGGTAGATTTCAGCATAATCTTTGAACTCTGCTTCCGCACATCTGAAAAATGTCAGCTAGATAGGAATTTATGTGGTAGATTTCAGCATAATCTTTGAACTCTGCTTCTTCACATCTGGAAAATGTCAGCTAGAGAGAAAATGCAGAGGCTGATTTCAGCATAATCTTGGAACTCTGCTTCTTCATATCTGAAAACTGTCAGCTAGATAGGAATTTATGTGGTAGATTTCAGCATAATCCTGGAACTCTGCTTGTGCACATCTGCAAAATGTAAACGAGAGAGAAATTGATGTGGTATATTTCAGCGTAATCTTTGGACTCTGCTTCTGCACATCTGGAAAATGTCAGCTAGAGAGAAATTGCAAGGCAGATTTCAGCATAATCCTGGAACTCTGCTTCTGGACATCTGGAAAATGTCAGCTAGAGAGAAATTGAGCTGGTAGATTTCAGCATAATCTTTGAACTCTGCTTCCGCACATCTGAAAAATGTCAGCTAGATAGGAATTTATGTGGTAGATTTCAGCATAATCTTTGAACTCTGCTTCTTCACATCTGGAAAATGTCAGCTAGAGAGAAAATGCAGAGGCTGATTTCAGCATAATCTTGGAACTCTGCTTCTTCATATCTGGAAAATGTCAGCTGGATAGGAATTTATGTGGTAGATTTCAGCATAATCTTTGCTCTCTGCTTCCGAACAACTGGAAAATGTCAGCTAGAGAATAATTGCAAGGCAGATTTCAGCATAATCCTGGAACTCTGCTTCTGCACATCTGAAAAATGTCAGCTAGATAGGAATTTATGTGGTAGATTTCAGCATAATCTTTGAACTCTGCTTCTTCACATATAGAAAATGTCAGCTAGAGGGAAAATGCAGAGGCAGATTTCAGCATAATCCTGGAACTCTGCTTCTGCACATCTAGAAAATGTAAGCTAGAGAGAAATTGATGTGTTAGATTTCAGCATAATCTTTGAACTCTGCTTGCGCTCATCTGGAAAATGTCAGCTAGAGAGAAATTGCAAGGCAGATTTCAGCATAATCCTGGAACTCTGCTTATGCACATCTGAAAAATGTCAGCTAGAGAGAAATTGATGTGGTAGATTTCAGCATAATCTTTGAACTCTGCTTCTGCACATCTGGAAAATGTAAGCTAGAGAGAAATTGATGTGGTAGAGTTCACCATAATCTTTGAACTCTGCTTCTTCACATCTGGAAAATGTCAGCTAGAGAGAAAATGCAGAGGCTGATTTCAGCATAATCTTGGAACTCTGCTTCTTCATATCTGGAAAATGTCAGCTGGATAGGAATTTATGTGGTAGATTTCAGCATAATCTTTGCTCTCTGCTTCCGAACATCTGGAAAATGTCAGCTAGAGAATAATTGCAAGGCAGATTTCAGCATAATCCTGGAACTCTGCTTTTACACATCTGAAAAATGTCAGCTAGATAGGAATTTATGTGGTAGATTTCAGCATAATCTTTGAACTCTGCTTCTTCACATCTGGAAAATGTCAGCTAGAGGGAAAATGCAGAGGCAGATTTCAGCATAATCCTGGAACTCTGCTTCTGCACATCTGAATAATGTCAGCTAGATAGGAATTTATGTGGTAGATTTCAGCATAATCTTTGAACTCTGATTCTTCACATCTGGAAAATGTCAGCTAGAGAGAAATTGCAAGGCAGATTTCAGCATAATCTTGGAACTCTGCTTCTGCACATCTGGAAAATGTCAGCTAGAGAGAAAATGCAGAGGCAGATTTCAGCATAATCCTGGAACTCTGCTCCTGCACATCTGGAAAATGTAAGATAGAGAGAAATTGATGTGGTAGATTTCAGCATAATCTTTGAACTCTGTTTCTGCACATCTGGAAAATGTCAGCTAGACAGAAAATGCAGAGGCAGATTTCAGCATAATCCTGGAACTCTGCTTCCGCACATCTGGCGAATGTCAGCTAGAGAGAAATTGATGTGGTGGTTTCAGCATAATCTTGGAACTCTGCTTCTGCACATCTGGCAAATGTCAGCTAGAGAGAAATTGCAAGGCAGATTTCAGCATAATCTTGGAACTCTGCTTCTGCACATGTGGAAAATGTCAGCTAGAGAGAACATGCAGAGGCTGATTTCAGCATAATGCTGGAACTCTGCTTCTGCACATCTGGAAAATGTCAGCTGGGGAAAATTTATGTGGTATATTTCAGCATAATCTTTGAACTCTGCTTCTTCACATCTGGAAAATGTCAGCTAGAGAGAAAATGCAGAGGCTGATTTCAGCATAACCTTTGAACTCTGCTTCTGCACATCTGGAAAATGTCAGCTAGAAAGAAAATGCAGAGGCAGATTTCAGCATAATCCTGGAACTTTGCTTCTGCACATCTGGAAATTGTAAGCTAGAGAGAAATTGATGTCGTAGATTTCAGCATAATCTTGCAACTCTGCTTTTTCACATCTGGAAAATGTCAGCTAGAGGGAAAATGCAGACGCAGATTTCAGCATAATCCTGGAACTCTGCTTCCGCACATCTGGAAAATTTCAGGTAGACAGAAATTGATGTTGTAGATTTCATCATAATCCTGGAACTCTGCTTCCAAAAATCTGGCAAATGTCAGCTAGAGAGAAATTGCAAGGCAGATTTCAGCATAATCCTGGAACTCTGCTTCAGCACATCTGAAAACTGTCAGCTAGATAGGAATTTATGTGGTAGATTTCAGCATAATCCTGGAACTCTGCTTGTGCACATCTGCAAAATGTAAACGAGAGAGAAATTGATGTGGTATATTTCAGCGTAATCTTTGGACTCTGCTTCTGCACATCTGGAAAATGTCAGCTAGAGAGAAATTGCAAGGCAGATTTCAGCATAATCCTGGAACTCTGCTTCTGGACATCTGGAAAATGTCAGCTAGAGAGAAATTGAGCTGGTAGATTTCAGCATAATCTTTGAACTCTGCTTCCGCACATCTGAAAAATGTCAGCTAGAGAGAAGTTTATGTGGTAGATTTCAGCATAATCTTTGAACTCTGCTTCTTCACATATAGAAAATGTCAGCTAGAGAATAATTGCAAGGCAGATTTCAGCATAATCCTGGAACTCTGCTTCTGCACATCTGAAAAATGTCAGCTAGATAGGAATTTATGTGGTAGATTTCAGCATAATCTTTGAACTCTGCTTCTTCACATATAGAAAATGTCAGCTAGAGGGAAAATGCAGAGGCAGATTTCAGCATAATCCTGGAACTCTGCTTCTGCACATCTAGAAAATGTAAGCTAGAGAGAAATTGATGTGTTAGATTTCAGCATAATCTTTGAACTCTGCTTGCGCTCATCTGGAAAATGTCAGCTAGAGAGAAATTGCAAGGCAGATTTCAGCATAATCCTGGAACTCTGCTTATGCACATCTGAAAAATGTCAGCTAGAGAGAAATTGATGTGGTAGATTTCAGCATAATCTTTGAACTCTGCTTCTGCACATCTGGAAAATGTAAGCTAGAGAGAAATTGATGTGGTAGAGTTCAACATAATCTTTGAACTCTGCTTCTTCACATCTGGAAAATGTCAGCTAGAGAGAAAATACAGAGGCTGATTTCAGCATAATCTTGGAACTCTGCTTCTTCATATCTGGAAAATGTCAGCTGGATAGGAATTTATGTGGTAGATTTCAGCATAATCTTTGAACTCTGCTTCTGCACATCTGGAAAATGTCAGGAAGAGAGAAATTAATGTGTTAGATTTCAGCATAGTCTTTGAACTCTGCTTGTCCACATCTGGAAATTTTCACCTGGAGAAAAATTGCAAGGCAGATTTCAGCATAATCCTGGAACTCTGCTTCCGCACAGCTGGAAAATGTCAGCTAGAGGGAAAATGCAGAGGAAGATTTCAGCATAATCCTGGAACTCTGCTTCTGCACATCTGGAAAATGTTAGATAGAGAGAAATTGATGTGGTAGATTTCAGCATAATCTTTGAACTCTGCTTCTGCACATCTGGAAAATGTCAGCTGGGGAAAATTTATGTGGTATATTTCAGCATAATCTTTGCTCTCTGCTTCCAAACATCTGGAAAATGTCAGCTAGAGAATAATTGCAAGGCAGATTTCAGCATAATCCTGGAACTCTGCTTCTGCACATCTGAAAAATGTCAGCTAGAGAGAAATTGATGTGGTAGATTTCAGCATAATGTTTGAACTCTGCTTCTGCACATCTGGAAAATGTAAGCTAGAGAGAAATTGATGTGGTAGAGTTCACCATAATCTTTGAACTCTGCTTGCGCTCATCTGGAAAATGTCAGCTAGAGAGAAATTGCAAGGCAGATTTCAGCATAATCCTGGAACTCTGCTTCCGCACATCTGGAAAATGTAAGGAAGAGAGAAATTGATGTGTTAGATTTCAGCATAGTCTTTGAACTCTGCTTGTCCACATCTGGAAATTTTCACCTGGAGAAAAATTGCAAGGCAGATTTCAGCATAATCCTGGAACTCTGCTTCTGCACATCTGAAAAATGTCAGCTAGATAGGAATTTATGTGGTAGATTTCAGCATAATCTTTGAACTCTGCTTCTTCACATATAGAAAATGTCAGCTAGAGGGAAAATGCAGAGGCAGATTTTAGCATAATCCTGGAACTCTGCTTCTGCACATCTAGAAAATTTCAGCTAGAGAGAAATTGATGTGTTAGATTTCAGCATAATCTTTGAACTCTGCTTCTGCACATCTGGAAAATGTAAGCTAGAGAGAAATTGATGTGGTAGAGTTCACCATAATCTTTGAACTCTGCTTGCGCTCATCTGGAAAATGTCAGCTAGAGAGAAATTGCAAGGCAGATTTCAGCATAATCCTGGAACTCTGCTTCCGCACATCTGGAAAATGTCAGGAAGAGAGAAATTGATGTGTTAGATTTCAGCATAGTCTTTGAACTCTGCTTGTCCACATCTGGAAATTTTCACCTGGAGAAAAATTGCAAGGCAGATTTCAGCATAATCCTGGAACTCTGCTTCCGCACATCTGAAAAATGTCAGCTAGAGAGAAATTGATGTGGTAGATTTCAGCATAATCTTTGAACTCTGCTTCTGCACATCTGGAAAATGTAAGCTAGAGAGAAATTGATGTGGTAGAGTTCACCATAATCTTTGAACTCTGCTTCTTCACATCTGGAAAATGTCAGCTAGAGAGAAAATGCAGAGGCTGATTTCAGCATAATCTTGGAACTCTGCTTCTTCATATCTGGAAAATGTCAGCTGGATAGGAATTTATGTGTTAGATTTCAGCATAATCTTTGCTCTCTGCTTCCGAACATCTGGAAAATGTCAGCTAGAGAATAATTGCAAGGCAGATTTCAGCATAAACCTGGAACTCTGCTTTTGCACATCTGAAAAATGTCAGCTAGTTAGGAATTTATGTGGTAGATTTCAGCATAATCTTTGAACTCTGCTTCTTCACATATAGAAAATGTCAGCTAGAGGGAAAATGCAGAGGCAGATTTCAGCATAATCCTGGAACTCTGCTTCTGCACATCTGAATAATGTCAGCTAGATAGGAATTTATGTGGTAGATTTCAGCATAATCTTTGAACTCTGCTTCTTCACATCTGGAAAATGTCAGCTAGAGAGAAATTGCAAGGCAGATTTGAGCATAATCTTGGAACTCTGCTTCTGCACATCTGGAAAATGTCAGCTAGAGAGAAAATGCAGAGGCAGATTTCAGCATAATCCTGGAACTCTGCTCCTGCACATCTGGAAAATGTAAGATAGAGAGAAATTGATGTGGTAGATTTCAGCATAATCTTTGAACTCTGTTTCTGCACATCTGGAAAATGTCAGCTAGACAGAAAATGCAGAGGCAGATTTCAGCATAATCCTGGAACTCTGCTTCTGCACATCTGGAAAATGTCAGCTGGGGAAAATTTATGTGGTATATTTCAGCATAATCTTTGAACTCTGCTTCTTCACATCTGGAAAATGTCAGCTAGAGAGAAAATGCAGAGGCTGATTTCAGCATAACCTTTGAACTCTGCTTCTGCACATCTGGAAAATGTCAGCTAGAAAGAAAATGCAGAGGCAGATTTCAGCATAATCCTGGAACTTTGCTTCCGCACATCTGGAAATTGTAAGCTAGAGAGAAATTGATGTCGTAGATTTCAGCATAATCTTTCAACTCTGCTTTTTCACATCTGGAAAATGTAAGCTAGAGGGAAAATGCAGACGCAGATTTCAGCATAATCCTGGAACTCTGCTTCCGCACATCTGGAAATTTTCAGCTAGACAGAAATTGATGTTGTAGATTTCGTCATAATCCTGGAACTCTGCTTCCAAAAATCTGGCAAATGTCAGCTAGAGAGAAATTGCAAGGCAGATTTCAGCATAATCCTGGAACTCTGCTTCAGCACATCTGAAAACTGTCAGCTAGATAGGAATTTATGTGGTAGATTTCAGCATAATCCTGGAACTCTGCTTGTGCACATCTGCAAAATGTAAACGAGAGAGAAATTGATGTGGTATATTTCAGCATAATCTTTGGACTCTGCTTCTGCACATCTGGAAAATGTCAGCTAGAGAGAAATTGCAAGGCAGATTTCAGCATAATCCTGGAACTCTGCTTCTGGACATCTGGAAAATGTCAGCTAGAGAGAAATTGAGCTGGTAGATTTCAGCATAATCTTTGAACTCTGCTTCCGCACATCTGAAAAATGTCAGCTAGATAGGAATTTATGTGGTAGATTTCAGCATAATCTTTGAACTCTGCTTCTTCACATCTGGAAAATGTCAGCTAGAGAGAAAATGCAGAGGCTGATTTCAGCATAATCTTGGAACTCTGCTTCTTCATATCTGGAAAATGTCAGCTGGATAGGAATTTATGTGGTAGATTTCAGCATAATCTTTGAACTCTGCTTCTGCACATCTGGAAAATGTGAGGAAGAGAGAAATTGATGTGTTAGATTTCAGCATAGTCTTTGAACTCTGCTTGTCCACATCTGGAAATTTTCACCTGGAGAAAAATTGCAAGGTAGATTTCAGCATAATCCTGGAACTCTGCTTCCGCACAGCTGGAAAATGTCAGCTAGAGAGAAAATGCAGAGGCTGATTTCAGCATAACCTTTGAACTCTGCTTCTGCACATCTGGAAAATGTCAGCTAGAAAGAAAATGCAGAGGCAGATTTCAGCATAATCCTGGAACTTTGCTTCCGCACATCTGGAAATTGTAAGCTAGAGAGAAATTGATGTCGTAAATTTCAGCATAATCTTTCAACTCTGCTTTTTCACATCTGGAAAATGTCAGCTAGAGGGAAAATGCAGACGCAGATTTCAGCATAATCCTGGAACTCTGCTTCCGCACATCTGGAAAATTTCAGCTAGACAGAAATTGATGTTGTAGATTTCCTCATAATCCTGGAACTCTGCTTCCAAAAATCTGGCAAATGTCAGCTAGAGAGAAATTGCAAGGCAGATTTCAGCATAATCCTGGAACTCTGCTTCAGCACATCTGAAAACTGTCAGCTAGATAGGAATTTATGTGGTAGATTTCAGCATAATCCTGGAACTCTGCTTGTGCACATCTGCAAAATGTAAACGAGAGAGAAATTGATGTGGTATATTTCAGCATAATCTTTGGACTCTGCTTCTGCACATCTGGAAAATGTCAGCTAGAGAGAAATTGCAAGGCAGATTTCAGCATAATCCTGGAACTCTGCTTCTGGACATCTGGAAAATGTCAGCTAGAGAGAAATTGAGCTGGTAGATTTCAGCATAATCTTTGAACTCTGCTTCCGCACATCTGAAAAATGTCAGCTAGATAGGAATTTATGTGGTAGATTTCAGCATAATCTTTGAACTCTGCTTCTTCACATCTGGAAAATGTCAGCTAGAGAGAAAATGCAGAGGCTGATTTCAGCATAATCTTGGAACTCTGCTTCTTCATATCTGGAATATGTCAGCTGGATAGGAATTTATGTGGTAGATTTCAGCATAATCTTTGAACTCTGCTTCTTCACATATAGAAAATGTCAGCTAGAGGGAAAATGCAGAGGCAGATTTCAGCATAATCCTGGAACTCTGCTTCTGCACATCTAGAAAATGTAAGCTAGAGAGAAATTGATGTGTTAGATTTCAGCATAATCTTTGAACTCTGCTTGCGCTCATCTGGAAAATGTCAGCTAGAGAGAAATTGCAAGTCAGATTTCAGCATAATCCTGGAACTCTGCTTCTGCACATCTGAAAAATGTCAGCTAGAGAGAAATTGATGTGGTAGATTTCAGCATAATCTTTGAACTCTGCTTCTGCACATCTGGAAAATGTAAGCTAGAGAGAAATTGATGTGGTAGAGTTCACCATAATCTTTGAACTCTGCTTCTTCACATCTGGAAAATGTCAGCTAGAGAGAAAATACAGAGGCTGATTTCAGCATAATCTTGGAACTCTGCTTCTTCATATCTGGAAAATGTCAGCTGGATAGGAATTTATGTGGTAGATTTCAGCATAATCTTTGAACTCTGCTTCTGCACATCTGGAAAATGTCAGGAAGAGAGAAATTGATGTGTTAGATTTCAGCATAGTCTTTGAACTCTGCTTGTCCACATCTGGAAATTTTCACCTGGAGAAAAATTGCAAGGTAGATTTCAGCATAATCCTGGAACTCTGCTTCCGCACAGCTGGAAAATGTCAGCTAGAGGGAAAATGCAGAGGAAGATTTCAGCATAATCCTGGAACTCTGCTTCTGCACATCTGGAAAATGTAAGTTTGAGAGAAATTGATGTGGTAGATTTCAGCATAATCTTTGAACTCTGCTTCTGCACATCTGGAAAATGTCAGCTGGGGAAAATTTATGTGGTATATTTCAGCATAATCTTTGCTCTCTGCTTCCGAACATCTGGAAAATGTCAGCTAGAGAATAATTGCAAGGCAGATTTCAGCATAATCCTGGAACTCTGCTTCTGCACATCTGAAAAATGTCAGCTAGAGAGAAATTGATGTGGTAGATTTCAGCATAATCTTTGAACTCTGCTTCTGCACATCTGGAAAATGTAAGCTAGAGAGAAATTGATGTGGTAGAGTTCACCATAATCTTTGAACTCTGCTTCTTCACATCTGGAAAATGTCAGCTAGAGAGAAAATGCAGAGGCTGATTTCAGCATAATCTTGGAACTCTGCTTCTTCATATCTGGAAAATGTCAGCTGGATAGGAATTTATGTGGTAGATTTCAGCATAATCTTTGCTCTCTGCTTCCGAACATCTGGAAAATGTCAGCTAGAGAATAATTGCAAGGCAGATTTCAGCATAATCCTGGAACTCTGCTTCTGCACATCTGAAAAATGTCAGCTAGATAGGAATTTATGTGGTAGATTTCAGCATAATCTTTGAACTCTGCTTCTTCACATATAGAAAATGTCAGCTAGAGGGAAAATGCAGAGGCAGATTTCAGCATAATCCTGGAACTCTGCTTCTGCACATCTGAATAATATCAGCTAGATAGGAATTTATGTGGTAGATTTCAGCATAATCTTTGAACTCTGCTTCTTCACATCTGGAAAATGTCAGCTAGAGAGAAATTGCAAGGCAGATTTCAGCATAATCTTGGAACTCTGCTTCTGCACATCTGGAAAATGTCAGCTAGAGAGAAAACGCAGAGGCTGATTTCAGCATAATCCTGGAACACTGCTTCCTCACATCTGGAAAATGTCAGCTAGAGGGAAAATGCAGAGGCAGATTTCAGCATAATCCTGGAACTCTGCTCCTGCACATCTGGAAAATGTAAGATAGAGAGAAATTGATGTGGTAGATTTCAGCATAATCTTTGAACTCTGTTTCTGCACATCTGGAAAATGTCAGCTAGACAGAAATTGCAGAGGCAGATTTCAGCATAATCCTGGAACTCTGCTTCCGCACATCTGGCGAATGTCAGCTAGAGAGAAATTGATGTGGTGGTTTCAGCATAATCTTGGAACTCTGCTTCTGCACATCTGGCAAACGTCAGCTAGAGAGAAATTGCAAGGCAGATTTCAGCATAATCTTGGAACTCTGCTTCTTCACATCTGGAAAATGTCAGCTAGAGAGAAAATGCAGAGGCTGATTTCAGCATAACCTTTGAACTCTGCTTCTGCACATCTGGAAAATGTCAGCTAGAGAGAAAATGCAGAGGCAGATTTCAGCATAATACTGGAACTTTGCTTCCGCACATCTGGAAATTGTAAGCAAGAGAGAAATTGATGTCGTAGATTTCAGCATAATCTTGCAACTCTGCTTCTGCACATCTGGAAAATGTAAGCTAGAGAGAAATTGATGTGGTAGAGTTCACCATAATCTTTGAACTCTGCTTCTTCACATCTGGAAAATGTCAGCTAGAGAGAAAATGCAGAGGCTGATTTCAGCATAATCTTGGAACTCTGCTTCTTCATATCTGGAAAATGTCAGCTGGATAGGAATTTATGTGGTAGATTTCAGCATAATCTTTGCTCTCTGCTTCCAAACATCTGGAAAATGTCAGCTAGAGAATAATTGCAAGGCAGATTTCAGCATAATCCTGGAACTCTGCTTCTGCACATCTGAAAAATGTCAGCTAGATAGGAATTTATGTGGTAGATTTCAGCATAATCTTTGAACTCTGCTTCTTCACATATAGAAAATGTCAGCTAGAGGGAAAATGCAGAGGCAGATTTCAGCATAATCCTGGAACTCTGCTTCTGCACATCTGAATAATATCAGCTAGATAGGAATTTATGTGGTAGATTTCAGCATAATCTTTGAACTCTGCTTCTTCACATCTGGAAAATGTCAGCTAGAGAGAAATTGCAAGGCAGATTTCAGCATAATCTTGGAACTCTGCTTCTGCACATCTGGAAAATGTCAGCTAGAGAGAAAACGCAGAGGCTGATTTCAGCATAATCCTGGAACACTGCTTCCTCACATCTGGAAAATGTCAGCTAGAGGGAAAATGCAGAGGCAGATTTCAGCATAATCCTGGAACTCTGCTCCTGCACATCTGGAAAATGTAAGATAGAGAGAAATTGATGTGGTAGATTTCAGCATAATCTTTGAACTCTGTTTCTGCACATCTGGAAAATGTCAGCTAGACAGAAATTGCAGAGGCAGATTTCAGCATAATCCTGGAACTCTGCTTCCGCACATCTGGCGAATGTCAGCTAGAGAGAAATTGATGTGGTGGTTTCAGCATAATCTTGGAACTCTGCTTCTGCACATCTGGCAAACGTCAGCTAGAGAGAAATTGCAAGGCAGATTTCAGCATAATCTTGGAACTCTGCTTCTTCACATCTGGAAAATGTCAGCTAGAGAGAAAAAGCAGAGGCTGATTTCAGCATAACCTTTGAACTCTGCTTCTGCACATCTGGAAAATGTCAGCTAGAGAGAAAATGCAGAGGCAGATTTCAGCATAATACTGGAACTTTGCTTCCGCACATCTGGAAATTTTAAGCAAGAGAGAAATTGATGTCGTAGATTTCAGCATAATCTTGAAACTCTGCTTTTTCACATCTGGAAAATGTCAGCTAGAGGGAAAATGCAGACGCAGATTTCAGCATAATCCTGGAACTCTACTTCTGCACATCTGGAAAATGTAAGCTAGAGAGAAATTGATGTCGTAGATTTCAGCATAATCCTGGAACTCTGCTTCAGCACATCTGAAAAATGTTAGCTAGATAGGAATTTATGTGGTAGATTTCAGCATAATCTTTGAACTCTGCTTCTTCACATCTGGAAAATGTCAGCTAGAGGGAAAATGCAGAGGGAGATTTCAGCATAATCCTGGAACTCTGCTTCTTCACATCTGGAAAATTTCACTTGGAGACAAAATGCAAGGCAGATTTCAGCATAATCCTGGAACTCTGCTTGTGCACATCTGGAAAATGTAAACTAGAGAGAAATTGATGTGGTAGAGTTCACCATAATCTTTGAACTCTGCTTGCGCTCATCTGGAAAATGTCAGCTAGAGAGAAATTGCAAGGCAGATTTCAGCATAATCTTGGAACTCTGCTTCTGCACATCTGGAAAATGTCAGCTAGAGAGAAAATGCAGAGGCTGATTTCAGCATAATCCTGGAACACTGCTTCCTCACATCTGGAAAATGTCAGCTAGAGGGAAAATGCAGAGGCAGATTTCAGCATAATCCTGGAACTCTGCTCCTGCACATCTGGAAAATGTAAGCTAGAGAGAAATTGATGTGGTAGATTTCAGCATAATGCTTGAACTCTGCTTCTGCACATCAGGAAAATGTCAGCTAGAGAGAAATTTCAAATCAGATTTCAGAATAATCCTGGAACTCTGCTTCTGCACTTCAGGAAAATGTCAGCTAGACAGAAATTTCAAATCAGATTTCAGAATAATCCTGGAACTCTGCTTCCAAAAATCTGGCAAATGTCAGCTAGAGAGAAATTGCAAGGCAGATTTCAGCATAATCCTAGAACTCTGCTTCAGCACATCTGAAAACTGTCAGCTAGATAGGAATTTATGTGGTAGATTTCAGCATAATCCTGGAACTCTGCTTGTGCACATCTGCAAAATGTAAACGAGAGAGAAATTGATGTGGTATATTTCAGCATAATCTTTGGACTCTGCTTCCGCACATCTGGAAAATGTCAGCTAGAGAGAAATTGCAAGGCAGATTTCAGCATAATCCTGGAACTCTGCTTCTGGACATCTGGATAATGTCAGCTAGAGAGAAATTGAGCTGGTAGATTTCAGCATAATCTTTGAACTCTGCTTCCGCACATCTGAAAAATGTCAGCTAGATAGGAATTTATGTGGTAGATTTCAGCATAATCTTGGAACTCTGCTTCTTCATATCTGGAAAATGTCAGCTGGATAGGAATTTATGTGGTAGATTTCAGCATAATCTTTGCTCTCTGCTTCCGAACATCTGGAAAATGTCAGCTAGAGAATAATTGCAAGGCAGATTTCAGCATAATCCTGGAATTCTGCTTCTGCACATCTGAAAAATGTCAGCTAGATAGGAATTTATGTGGTAGATTTCAGCATAATCTTTGAACTCTGCTTCTTCACATATAGAAAATGTCAGCTAGAGGGAAAATGCAGAGGCAGATTTCAGCATAATCCTGGAACTCTGCTTCTGCACGTCTAGAAAATTTCAGCTAGAGAGAAATTGATGTGTTAGATTTCAGCATAATCTTCGAACTCTGCTTCTTCACATCTGGAAAATGTCAGCTAGAGAGAAAATGCAGAGGCTGATTTCAGCATAATCTTGGAACTCTGCTTCTTCATATCTGGAAAATGTCAGCTGGATAGGAATTTATGTGGTAGATTTCAGCATAATCTTTGCTCTCTGCTTCCGAACATCTGGAAAATGTCAGCTAGAGAATAATTGCAAGGCAGATTTCAGCATAATCCTGGAACTCTGCTTCTGCACATCTAGAAAATGTAAGCTAGAGAGAAATTGATGTGGTAGATTTCAGCATAATCTTTGAACTCTGCTTCTTCACATATAGAAAATGTCAGCTAGAGGGAAAATGCAGAGGCAGATTTCAGCATAATCCTGGAACTCTGCTTCTGCACATCTGAAAAATGTCAGCTAGAGAGAAATTGATGTGGTAGATTTCAGCATAATCTTTGAACTCTGCTTCTGCACATCTGGAAAATGTAAGCTAGAGAGAAATTGATGTGGTAGAGTTCACCATAATCTTTGAACTCTGCTTCTTCACATCTGGAAAATGTCAGCTAGAGAGAAAATACAGAGGCTGATTTCAGCATAATCTTGGAACTCTGCTTCTTCATATCTGGAAAATGTCAGCTGGATAGGAATTTATGTGGTAGATTTCAGCATAATCTTTGAACTCTGCTTCTGCACATCTGGAAAATGTCAGGAAGAGAGAAATTGATGTGTTAGATTTCAGCATAGTCTTTGAACTCTGCTTGTCCACATCTGGAAATTTTCACCTGGAGAAAAATTGCAAGGTAGATTTCAGCATAATCCTGGAACTCTGCTTCCGCACAGCTGGAAAATGTCAGCTAGAGGGAAAATGCAGAGGAAGATTTCAGCATAATCCTGGAACTCTGCTTCTGCACATCTGGAAAATGTAAGTTTGAGAGAAATTGATGTGGTAGATTTCAGCATAATCTTTGAACTCTGCTTCTGCACATCTGGAAAATGTCAGCTGGGGAAAATTTATGTGGTATATTTCAGCATAATCTTTGCTCTCTGCTTCCGAACATCTGGAAAATGTCAGCTAGAGAATAATTGCAAGGCAGATTTCAGCATAATCCTGGAACTCTGCTTCTGCACATCTGAAAAATGTCAGCTAGAGAGAAATTGATGTGGTAGATTTCAGCATAATCTTTGAACTCTGCTTCTGCACATCTGGAAAATGTAAGCTAGAGAGAAATTGATGTGGTAGAGTTCACCATAATCTTTGAACTCTGCTTCTTCACATCTGGAAAATGTCAGCTAGAGAGAAAATGCAGAGGCTGATTTCAGCATAATCTTGGAACTTTGCTTCCGCACATCTGGAAATTGTAAGCAAGAGAGAAATTGATGTCGTAGATTTCAGCATAATCTTGCAACTCTGCTTTTTCACATCTGGAAAATGTCAGCTAGAGGGAAAATGCAGACGCAGATTTCAGCATAATCCTGGAACTCTACTTCTGCACATCTGGAAAATGTAAGCTAGAGAGAAATTGATGTCGTAGATTTCAGCATAATCCTGGAACTCTGCTTCAGCACATCTGAAAAATGTTAGCTAGATAGGAATTTATGTGGTAGATTTCAGCATAATCTTTGAACTCTGCTTCTTCACATCTGGAAAATGTCAGCTAGAGGGAAAATGCAGAGGGAGATTTCAGCATAATCCTGGAACTCTGCTTCTTCACATCTGGAAAATTTCACTTGGAGACAAAATGCAAGGCAGATTTCAGCATAATCCTGGAACTCTGCTTGTGCACATCTGGAAAATGTAAACTAGAGAGAAATTGATGTGGTAGAGTTCACCATAATCTTTGAACTCTGCTTGCGCTCATCTGGAAAATGTCAGCTAGAGAGAAATTGCAAGGCAGATTTCAGCATAATCTTGGAAGTCTGCTTCTGCACATCTGGAAAATGTCAGCTAGAGAGAAAATGCAGAGGCTGATTTCAGCATAATCCTGGAACACTGCTTCCTCACATCTGGAAAATGTCAGCTAGAGGGAAAATGCAGAGGCAGATTTCAGCATAATCCTGGAACTCTGCTCCTGCACATCTGGAAAATGTAAGCTAGAGAGAAATTGATGTGGTAGATTTCAGCATAATGCTTGAACTCTGCTTCTGCACATCAGGAAAATGTCAGCTAGAGAGAAATTTCAAATCAGATTTCAGAATAATCCTGGAACTCTGCTTCTGCGCATTTGGCAAATGTCAGCTAGAGAGAAATTGATGTGGTAGATTTCAGCATAGTCTTTGAACTCTGCATCTGCACTTCAGGAAAATGTCAGCTAGAGGGAAAATGCAGAGGCAGATTTCAGCATAATCCTGGTACTCTGCTTCTGCACTTCAGGAAAATGTCAGCTAGACAGAAATTTCAAATCAGATTTCAGAATAATCCTGGAACTCTGCTTCCAAAAATCTGGCAAATGTCAGCTAGAGAGAAATTGCAAGGCAGATTTCAGCATAATCCTGGAACTCTGCTTCAGCACATCTGAAAACTGTCAGCTAGATAGGAATTTATGTGGTAGATTTCAGCATAATCCTGGAACTCTGCTTGTGCACATCTGCAAAATGTAAACGAGAGAGAAATTGATGTGGTATATTTCAGCATAATCTTTGGACTCTGCTTCCGCACATCTGGAAAATGTCAGCTAGAGAGAAATTGCAAGGCAGATTTCAGCATAATCCTGGAACTCTGCTTCTGGACATCTGGATAATGTCAGCTAGAGAGAAATTGAGCTGGTAGATTTCAGCATAATCTTTGAACTCTGCTTCCGCACATCTGAAAAATGTCAGCTAGATAGGAATTTATGTGGTAGATTTCAGCATAATCCTGGAACTCTGCTTCTGCACGTCTAGAAAATTTCAGCTAGAGAGAAATTGATGTGTTAGATTTCAGCATAATCTTTGAACTCTGCTTCTTCATATCTGGAAAATGTCAGCTGGATAGGAATTTATGTGGTAGATTTCAGCATAATCTTTGCTCTCTGCTTCCGAACATCTGGAAAATGTCAGCTAGAGAATAATTGCAAGGCAGATTTCAGCATAATCCTGGAACTCTGCTTCTGCACATCTGAAAAATGTCAGCTAGATAGGAATTTACGTGGTAGATTTCAGCATAATCTTTGAACTCTGCTTCTTCACATATAGAAAATGTCAGCTAGAGGGAAAATGCAGAGGCAGATTTCAGCATAATCCTGGAACTCTGCTTCTGCACATCTAGAAAATGTAAGCTAGAGAGAAATTGATGTGTTAGATTTCAGCATAATCTTTGAACTCTGCTTGCGCTCATCTGGAAAATGTCAGCTAGAGAGAAATTGCAAGTCAGATTTCAGCATAATCCTGGAACTCTGCTTCTGCACATCTGAAAAATGTCAGCTAGAGAGAAATTGATGTGGTAGATTTCAGCATAATCTTTGAACTCTGCTTCTGCACATCTGGAAAATGTAAGCTAGAGAGAAATTGATGTGGTAGAGTTCACCATAATCTTTGAACTCTGCTTCTTCACATCTGGAAAATGTCAGCTAGAGAGAAAATACAGAGGCTGATTTCAGCATAATCTTGGAACTCTGCTTCTTCATATCTGGAAAATGTCAGCTGGATAGGAATTTATGTGGTAGATTTCAGCATAATCTTTGAACTCTGCTTCTGCACATCTGGAAAATGTCAGGAAGAGAGAAATTGATGTGTTAGATTTCAGCATAGTCTTTGAACTCTGCTTGTCCACATCTGGAAATTTTCACCTGGAGAAAAATTGCAAGGTAGATTTCAGCATAATCCTGGAACTCTGCTTCCGCACAGCTGGAAAATGTCAGCTAGAGGGAAAATGCAGAGGAAGATTTCAGCATAATCCTGGAACTCTGCTTCTGCACATCTGGAAAATGTAAGTTTGAGAGAAATTGATGTGGTAGATTTCAGCATAATCTTTGAACTCTGCTTCTGCACATCTGGAAAATGTCAGCTGGGGAAAATTTATGTGGTATATTTCAGCATAATCTTTGCTCTCTGCTTCCGAACATCTGGAAAATGTCAGCTAGAGAATAATTGCAAGGCAGATTTCAGCATAATCCTGGAACTCTGCTTCTGCACATCTGAAAAATGTCAGCTAGAGAGAAATTGATGTGGTAGATTTCAGCATAATCTTTGAACTCTGCTTCTGCACATCTGGAAAATGTAAGCTAGAGAGAAATTGATGTGGTAGAGTTCACCATAATCTTTGAACTCTGCTTCTTCACATCTGGAAAATGTCAGCTAGAGAGAAAATGCAGAGGCTGATTTCAGCATAATCTTGGAACTCTGCTTCTTCATATCTGGAAAATGTCAGCTGGATAGGAATTTATGTGGTAGATTTCAGCATAATCTTTGCTCTCTGCTTCCGAACATCTGGAAAATGTCAGCTAGAGAATAATTGCAAGGCAGATTTCAGCATAATCCTGGAACTCTGCTTCTGCACATCTGAAAAATGTCAGCTAGATAGGAATTTATGTGGTAGATTTCAGCATAATCTTTGAACTCTGCTTCTTCACATATAGAAAATGTCAGCTAGAGGGAAAATGCAGAGGCAGATTTCAGCATAATCCTGGAACTCTGCTTCTGCACATCTGAATAATGTCAGCTAGATAGGAATTTATGTGGTAGATTTCAGCATAATCTTTGAACTCTGCTTCTTCACATCTGGAAAATGTCAGCTAGAGAGAAATTGCAAGGCAGATTTCAGCATAATCTTGGAACTCTGCTTCTGCACATCTGGAAAATGTCAGCTAGAGAGAAAACACAGAGGCTGATTTCAGCATAATCCTGGAACACTGCTTCCTCACATCTGGAAAATGTCAGCTAGAGGGAAAATGCAGAGGCAGATTTCAGCATAATCCTGGAACTCTGCTCCTGCACATCTGGAAAATGTAAGATAGAGAGAAATTGATGTGGTAGATTTCAGCATAATCTTTGAACTCTGTTTCTGCACATCTGGAAAATGTCAGCTAGACAGAAATTGCAGAGGCAGATTTCAGCATAATCCTGGAACTCTGCTTCCGCACATCTGGCGAATGTCAGCTAGAGAGAAATTGATGTGGTGGTTTCAGCATAATCTTGGAACTCTGCTTCTGCACATCTGGCAAACGTCAGCTAGAGAGAAATTGCAAGGCAGATTTCAGCATAATCTTGGAACTCTGCTTCTTCACATCTGGAAAATGTCAGCTAGAGAGAAAATGCAGAGGCTGATTTCAGCATAACCTTTGAACTCTGCTTCTGCACATCTGGAAAATGTCAGCTAGAGAGAAAATGCAGAGGCTGATTTCAGCATAATCTTGGAACTTTGCTTCCGCACATCTGGAAATTGTAAGCAAGAGAGAAATTGATGTCGTAGATTTCAGCATAATCTTGCAACTCTGCTTTTTCACATCTGGAAAATGTCAGCTAGAGGGAAAATGCAGACGCAGATTTCAGCATAATCCTGGAACTCTACTTCTGCACATCTGGAAAATGTAAGCTAGAGAGAAATTGATGTCGTAGATTTCAGCATAATCCTGGAACTCTGCTTCAGCACATCTGAAAAATGTTAGCTAGATAGGAATTTATGTGGTAGATTTCAGCATAATCTTTGAACTCTGCTTCTTCACATCTGGAAAATGTCAGCTAGAGGGAAAATGCAGAGGGAGATTTCAGCATAATCCTGGAACTCTGCTTCTTCACATCTGGAAAATTTCACTTGGAGACAAAATGCAAGGCAGATTTCAGCATAATCCTGGAACTCTGCTTGTGCACATCTGGAAAATGTAAACTAGAGAGAAATTGATGTGGTAGAGTTCACCATAATCTTTGAACTCTGCTTGCGCTCATCTGGAAAATGTCAGCTAGAGAGAAATTGCAAGGCAGATTTCAGCATAATCTTGGAACTCTGCTTCTGCACATCTGGAAAATGTCAGCTAGAGAGAAAATGCAGAGGCTGATTTCAGCATAATCCTGGAACACTGCTTCCTCACATCTGGAAAATGTCAGCTAGAGGGAAAATGCAGAGGCAGATTTCAGCATAATCCTGGAACTCTGCTCCTGCACATCTGGAAAATGTAAGCTAGAGAGAAATTGATGTGGTAGATTTCAGCATAATGCTTGAACTCTGCTTCTGCACATCAGGAAAATGTCAGCTAGAGAGAAATTTCAAATCAGATTTCAGAATAATCCTGGAACTCTGCTTCTGCGCATTTGGCAAATGTCAGCTAGAGAGAAATTGATGTGGTAGATTTCAGCATAGTCTTTGAACTCTGCATCTGCACTTCAGGAAAATGTCAGCTAGAGGGAAAATGCAGAGGCAGATTTCAGCATAATCCTGGTACTCTGCTTCTGCACTTCAGGAAAATGTCAGCTAGACAGAAATTTCAAATCAGATTTCAGAATAATCCTGGAACTCTGCTTCCAAAAATCTGGCAAATGTCAGCTAGAGAGAAATTGCAAGGCAGATTTCAGCATAATCCTGGAACTCTGCTTCAGCACATCTGAAAACTGTCAGCTAGATAGGAATTTATGTGGTAGATTTCAGCATAATCCTGGAACTCTGCTTGTGCACATCTGCAAAATGTAAACGAGAGAGAAATTGATGTGGTATATTTCAGCATAATCTTTGGACTCTGCTTCCGCACATCTGGAAAATGTCAGCTAGAGAGAAATTGCAAGGCAGATTTCAGCATAATCCTGGAACTCTGCTTCTGGACATCTGGATAATGTCAGCTAGAGAGAAATTGAGCTGGTAGATTTCAGCATAATCTTTGAACTCTGCTTCCGCACATCTGAAAAATGTCAGCTAGATAGGAATTTATGTGGTAGATTTCAGCATAATCTTGGAACTCTGCTTCTTCATATCTGGAAAATGTCAGCTGGATAGGAATTTATGTGGTAGATTTCAGCATAATCTTTGCTCTCTGCTTCCGAACATCTGGAAAATGTCAGCTAGAGAATAATTGCAAGGCAGATTTCAGCATAATCCTGGAATTCTGCTTCTGCACATCTGAAAAATGTCAGCTAGATAGGAATTTATGTGGTAGATTTCAGCATAATCTTTGAACTCTGCTTCTTCACATATAGAAAATGTCAGCTAGAGGGAAAATGCAGAGGCAGATTTCAGCATAATCCTGGAACTCTGCTTCTGCACATCTAGAAAATTTCAGCTAGAGAGAAATTGATGTGTTAGATTTCAGCATAATCTTTGAACTCTGCTTCTGCACATCTGGAAAATGTAAGCTAGAGAGAAATTGATGTGGTAGAGTTCACCATAATCTTTGAACTCTGCTTGCGCTCATCTGGAAAATGTCAGCTAGAGAGAAATTGCAAGGCAGATTTCAGCATAATCTTGGAACTCTGCTTCTGCACATCTGGAAAATGTCAGCTAGATAGGAATTTATGTGGTAGATTTCAGCATAATCTTTGAACTCTGCTTCTGCACATCTGGAAAATGTCAGGAAGAGAGAAATTGATGTGTTAGATTTCAGCATAGTCTTTGAACTCTGCTTGTCCACATCTGGAAATTTTCACCTGGAGAAAAATTGCAAGGCAGATTTCAGCATAATCCTGGAACTCTGCTTCCGCACATCTGGAAAATGTCAGCTAGAGGGAAAATGCAGAGGCAGATTTCAGCATAATCCTGGAACTCTGCTTCTGCACATCTGAATAATGTCAGCTAGATAGGAATTTATGTGGTAGATTTCAGCATAATCTTTGAACTCTGCTTCTTCACATCTGGAAAATGTCAGCTAGAGAGAAATTGCAAGGCAGATTTCAGCATAATCTTGGAACTCTGCTTCTGCACATCTGGAAAATGTCAGCTAGAGAGAAAACGCAGAGGCTGATTTCAGCATAATCCTGGAACACTGCTTCCTCACATCTGGAAAATGTCAGCTAGAGGGAAAATGCAGAGGCAGATTTCAGCATAATCCTGGAACTCTGCTCCTGCACATCTGGAAAATGTAAGATAGAGAGAAATTGATGTGGTAGATTTCAGCATAATCTTTGAACTCTGTTTCTGCACATCTGGAAAATGTCAGCTAGACAGAAATTGCAGAGGCAGATTTCAGCATAATCCTGGAACTCTGCTTCCGCACATCTGGCGAATGTCAGCTAGAGAGAAATTGATGTGGTGGTTTCAGCATAATCTTGGAACTCTGCTTCTGCACATCTGGCAAACGTCAGCTAGAGAGAAATTGCAAGGCAGATTTCAGCATAATCTTGGAACTCTGCTTCTTCACATCTGGAAAATGTCAGCTAGAGAGAAAATGCAGAGGCTGATTTCAGCATAACCTTTGAACTCTGCTTCTGCACATCTGGAAAATGTCAGCTAGAGAGAAAATGCAGAGGCAGATTTCAGCATAATACTGGAACTTTGCTTCCGCACATCAGGAAATTGTAAGCAAGAGAGAAATTGATGTCGTAGATTTCAGCATAATCTTGCAACTCTGCTTTTTCACATCTGGAAAATGTCAGCTAGAGGGAAAATGCAGACGCAGATTTCAGCATAATCCTGGAACTCTACTTCTGCACATCTGGAAAATGTAAGCTAGAGAGAAATTGATGTCGTAGATTTCAGCATAATCCTGGAACTCTGCTTCAGCACATCTGAAAAATGTTAGCTAGATAGGAATTTATGTGGTAGATTTCAGCATAATCTTTGAACTCTGCTTCTTCACATCTGGAAAATGTCAGCTAGAGGGAAAATGCAGAGGGAGATTTCAGCATAATCCTGGAACTCTGCTTCTTCACATCTGGAAAATTTCACTTGGAGACAAAATGCAAGGCAGATTTCAGCATAATCCTGGAACTCTGCTTGTGCACATCTGGAAAATGTAAACTAGAGAGAAATTGATGTGGTAGAGTTCACCATAATCTTTGAACTCTGCTTGCGCTCATCTGGAAAATGTCAGCTAGAGAGAAATTGCAAGGCAGATTTCAGCATAATCTTGGAACTCTGCTTCTGCACATCTGGAAAATGTCAGCTAGAGAGAAAATGCAGAGGCTGATTTCAGCATAATCCTGGAACACTGCTTCCTCACATCTGGAAAATGTCAGCTAGAGGGAAAATGCAGAGGCAGATTTCAGCATAATCCTGGAACTCTGCTCCTGCACATCTGGAAAATGTAAGCTAGAGAGAAATTGATGTGGTAGATTTCAGCATAATGCTTGAACTCTGCTTCTGCACATCAGGAAAATGTCAGCTAGAGAGAAATTTCAAATCAGATTTCAGAATAATCCTGGAACTCTGCTTCTGCGCATTTGGCAAATGTCAGCTAGAGAGAAATTGATGTGGTAGATTTCAGCATAGTCTTTGAACTCTGCATCTGCACTTCAGGAAAATGTCAGCTAGAGGGAAAATGCAGAGGCAGATTTCAGCATAATCCTGGTACTCTGCTTCTGCACTTCAGGAAAATGTCAGCTAGACAGAAATTTCAAATCAGATTTCAGAATAATCCTGGAACTCTGCTTCCAAAAATCTGGCAAATGTCAGCTAGAGAGAAATTGCAAGGCAGATTTCAGCATAATCCTGGAACTCTGCTTCAGCACATCTGAAAACTGTCAGCTAGATAGGAATTTATGTGGTAGATTTCAGCATAATCCTGGAACTCTGCTTGTGCACATCTGCAAAATGTAAACGAGAGAGAAATTGATGTGGTATATTTCAGCATAATCTTTGGACTCTGCTTCCGCACATCTGGAAAATGTCAGCTAGAGAGAAATTGCAAGGCAGATTTCAGCATAATCCTGGAACTCTGCTTCTGGACATCTGGATAATGTCAGCTAGAGAGAAATTGAGCTGGTAGATTTCAGCATAATCTTTGAACTCTGCTTCCGCACATCTGAAAAATGTCAGCTAGATAGGAATTTATGTGGTAGATTTCAGCATAATCTTGGAACTCTGCTTCTTCATATCTGGAAAATGTCAGCTGGATAGGAATTTATGTGGTAGATTTCAGCATAATCTTTGCTCTCTGCTTCCGAACATCTGGAAAATGTCAGCTAGAGAATAATTGCAAGGCAGATTTCAGCATAATCCTGGAATTCTGCTTCTGCACATCTGAAAAATGTCAGCTAGATAGGAATTTATGTGGTAGATTTCAGCATAATCTTTGAACTCTGCTTCTTCACATATAGAAAATGTCAGCTAGAGGGAAAATGCAGAGGCAGATTTCAGCATAATCCTGGAACTCTGCTTCTGCACATCTAGAAAATTTCAGCTAGAGAGAAATTGATGTGTTAGATTTCAGCATAATCTTTGAACTCTGCTTCAGCACATCTGGAAAATGTAAGCTAGAGAGAAATTGATGTGGTAGAGTTCACCATAATCTTTGAACTCTGCTTGCGCTCATCTGGAAAATGTCAGCTAGAGAGAAATTGCAAGGCAGATTTCAGCATAATCTTGGAACTCTGCTTCTGCACATCTGGAAAATGTCAGCTAGATAGGAATTTATGTGGTAGATTTCAGCATAATCTTTGAACTCTGCTTCTGCACATCTGGAAAATGTCAGGAAGAGAGAAATTGATGTGTTAGATTTCAGCATAGTCTTTGAACTCTGCTTGTCCACATCTGGAAATTTTCACCTGGAGAAAAATTGCAAGGCAGATTTCAGCATAATCCTGGAACTCTGCTTCCGCACATCTGGAAAATGTCAGCTAGAGGGAAAATGCAGAGGAAGATTTCAGCATAATCCTGGAACTCTGCTTCTGCACATCTGGAAAATGTAAGATAGAGAAAAATTGATGTGGTAGATTTCAGCATAATCTTTGAACTCTGCTTCTGCACGTCTGGAAAATGTCAGCTGGGGAAAATTTATGTGGTATATTTCAGCATAATCTTTGCTCTCTGCTTCTGAACATCTGGAAAATGTAAGCTAGAGAATAATTGCAAGGCAGATTTCAGCATAATCCTGGAACTCTGCTTCTGCACATCTGAAAAATGTCAGCTAGAGAGAAATTGATGTGGTAGATTTCAGCATAATCTTTGAACTCTGCTTCTGCACATCTGGAAAATGTAAGCTAGAGAGAAATTGATGTGGTAGAGTTCACCATAATCTTTGAACTCTGCTTCTTCACATCTGGAAAATGTCAGCTAGAGAGAAAATGCAGAGGCTGATTTCAGCATAATCTTGGAACTCTGCTTCTTCATATCTGGAAAATGTCAGCTGGATAGGAATTTATGTGGTAGATTTCAGCATAATCTTTGCTCTCTGCTTCCGAACATCTGGAAAATGTCAGCTAGAGAATAATTGCAAGGCAGATTTCAGCATAATCCTGGAACTCTGCTTCTGCACATCTGAAAAACGTCAGCTAGATAGGAATTTATGTGGTAGATTTCAGCATAATCTTTGAACTCTGCTTCTTCACATATAGAAAATGTCAGCTAGAGGGAAAATGCAGAGGCAGATTTCAGCATAATCCTGGAACTCTGCTTCTGCACATCTGAAAAATGTCAGCTAGATAGGAATTTATGTGGTAGATTTCAGCATAATCTTTGAACTCTGCTTCTGCACATCTGAAAAATGTAAGCTAGAGAGAAATTGATGTAGTAGAGTTCACCATAATCTTTGAACTCTGCTTGCTCTCATCTGGAAAATGTCAGCTAGAGAGAAATTGCAAGGCAGATTTCAGCATAATCTTGGAACTCTGCTTCTGCACATCTGGAAAATGTCAGCTAGATAGGAATTTATGTGGTAGATTTCAGCATAATCTTTGAACTCTGCTTCTGCACATCTGGAAAATGTAAGATAGAGAGAAATTGATGTGTTAGATTTCAGCATAATCTTTGAACTCTGCTTCTGCACATCTGGAAAATGTAAGCTAGAGAGAAATTGATGTGGTAGAGTTCACCATAATCTTTGAACTCTGCTTGCGCTCATCTGGAAAATGTCAGCTAGAGAGAAATTGCAAGGCAGATTTCAGCATAATCTTGGAACTCTGCTTCTGCACATCTGGAAAATGTCAGCTAGATAGGAATTTATGTGGTAGATTTCAGCATAATCTTTGAACTCTGCTTCTGCACATCTGGAAAATGTCAGGAAGAGAGAAATTGATGTGTTAGATTTCCGCATAGTCTTTGAACTCTGCTTGTCCACATCTGGAAATTTTCACCTGGAGAAAAATTGCAAGGCAGATTTCAGCATAATCCTGGAACTCTGCTTCCGCACATCTGGAAAATGTCAGCTAGAGGGAAAATGCAGAGGAAGATTTCAGCATAATCCTGGAACTCTGCTTCTGCACATCTGGAAAATGTAAGATAGAGAAAAATTGATGTGGTAGATTTCAGCATAATCTTTGAACTCTGCTTCTGCACATCTGGAAAATGTCATCTGGGGAAAATTTATGTGGTATATTTCAGCATAATCTTTGCTCTCTGCTTCTGAACATCTGGAAAATGTAAGCTAGAGAATAATTGCAAGGCAGATTTCAGCATAATCCTGGAACTCTGCTTCTGCACATCTGAAAAATGTCAGCTAGAGAGAAATTGATGTGGTAGATTTCAGCATAATCTTTGAACTCTGCTTCTGCACATCTGGAAAATGTAAGCTAGAGAGAAATTGATGTGGTAGAGTTCACCATAATCTTTGAACTCTGCTTCTTCACATCTGGAAAATGTCAGCTAGAGAGAAAATGCAGAGGGTGATTTCAGCATAATCTTGGAACTCTGCTTCTTCATATCTGGAAAATGTCAGCTGGATAGGAATTTATGTGGTAGATTTCAGCATAATCTTTGCTCTCTGCTTCCGAACATCTGGAAAATGTCAGCTAGAGAATAATTGCAAGGCAGATTTCAGCATAATCCTGGAACTCTGCTTCTGCACATCTGAAAAACGTCAGCTAGATAGGAATTTATGTGGTAGATTTCAGCATAATCTTTGAACTCTGCTTCTTCACATATAGAAAATGTCAGCTAGAGGGAAAATGCAGAGGCAGATTTCAGCATAATCCTGGAACTCTGCTTCTGCACATCTGAAAAATGTCAGCTAGATAGGAATTTATGTGGTAGATTTCAGCATAATCTTTGAACTCTGCTTCTGCACATCTGGAAAATGTAAGCTAGAGAGAAATTGATGTGGTAGAGTTCACCATAATCTTTGAACTCTGCTTGCTCTCATCTGGAAAATGTCAGCTAGAGAGAAATTGCAAGGCAGATTTCAGCATAATCTTGGAACTCTGCTTCTGCACATCTGGAAAATGTCAGCTAGATAGGAATTTATGTGGTAGATTTCAGCATAATCTTTGAACTCTGCTTCTGCACATCTGGAAAATGTAAGATAGAGAGAAATTGATGTGTTAGATTTCAGCATAATCTTTGAACTCTGCTTCTGCACATCTGGAAAATGTAAGCTAGAGAGAAATTGATGTGGTAGAGTTCACCATAATCTTTGAACTCTGCTTGCGCTCATCTGGAAAATGTCAGCTAGAGAGAAATTGCAAGGCAGATTTCAGCATAATCTTGGAACTCTGCTTCTGCACATCTGGAAAATGTCAGCTAGATAGGAATTTATGTGGTAGATTTCAGCATAATCTTTGAACTCTGCTTCTGCACATCTGGAAAATGTCAGGAAGAGAGAAATTGATGTGTTAGATTTCCGCATAGTCTTTGAACTCTGCTTGTCCACATCTGGAAATTTTCACCTGGAGAAAAATTGCAAGGCAGATTTCAGCATAATCCTGGAACTCTGCTTCCGCACATCTGGAAAATGTCAGCTAGAGGGAAAATGCAGAGGAAGATTTCAGCATAATCCTGGAACTCTGCTTCTGCACATCTGGAAAATGTAAGATAGAGAAAAATTGATGTGGTAGATTTCAGCATAATCTTTGAACTCTGCTTCTGCACATCTGGAAAATGTCAGCTGGGGAAAATTTATGTGGTATATTTCAGCATAATCTTTGCTCTCTGCTTCTGAACATCTGGAAAATGTAAGCTAGAGAATAATTGCAAGGCAGATTTCAGCATAATCCTGGAACTCTGCTTCTGCACATCTGAAAAATGTCAGCTAGAGAGAAATTGATGTGGTAGATTTCAGCATAATCTTTGAACTCTGCTTCTGCACATCTGGAAAATGTAAGCTAGAGAGAAATTGATGTGGTAGAGTTCACCATAATCTTTGAACTCTGCTTCTTCACATCTGGAAAATGTCAGCTAGAGAGAAAATGCAGAGGGTGATTTCAGCATAATCTTGGAACTCTGCTTCTTCATATCTGGAAAATGTCAGCTGGATAGGAATTTATGTGGTAGATTTCAGCATAATCTTTGCTCTCTGCTTCCGAACATCTGGAAAATGTCAGCTAGAGAATAATTGCAAGGCAGATTTCAGCATAATCCTGGAACTCTGCTTCTGCACATCTGAAAAACGTCAGCTAGATAGGAATTTATGTGGTAGATTTCAGCATAATCTTTGAACTCTGCTTCTTCACATATAGAAAATGTCAGCTAGAGGGAAAATGCAGAGGCAGATTTCAGCATAATCCTGGAACTCTGCTTCTGCACATCTGAAAAATGTCAGCTAGATAGGAATTTATGTGGTAGATTTCAGCATAATCTTTGAACTCTGCTTCTGCACATCTGGAAAATGTAAGCTAGAGAGAAATTGATGTGGTAGAGTTCACCATAATCTTTGAACTCTGCTTGCTCTCATCTGGAAAATGTCAGCTAGAGAGAAATTGCAAGGCAGATTTCAGCATAATCTTGGAACTCTGCTTCTGCACATCTGGAAAATGTCAGCTAGATAGGAATTTATGTGGTAGATTTCAGCATAATCTTTGAACTCTGCTTCTGCACATCTGGAAAATGTCAGGAAGAGAGAAATTGATGTGTTAGATTTCAGCATAATTCTGGAACTCTGCTTCTGCACATCTGAAAAATGTCAGCTAGATAGGAATTTATGTGGTAGATTTCAGCATAATCTTTGAACTCTGCTTCTTCACATATAGAAAATGTCAGCTAGCGGGAAAATGCAGAGGCAGATTTCAGCATAATCCTGGAACTCTGCTTCTGCACATCTGAAAAATGTCAGCTAGATAGGAATTTATGTGGTAGATTTCAGCATAATCTTTGAACTCTGCTTCTTCACATCTGGAAAATGTCAGCTAGACAGAAATTGCAAGGCAGATTTCAGCATAATCTTGGAACTCTGCTTCTGCACATCTGGAAAATGTCAGCTAGAGAGAAAATGCAGAGGCTGATTTCAGCATAATCCTGGAACACTGCTTCCTCACATCTGGAAAATGTCAGCTAGAGGGCAAATGCAGAGGCAGATTTCAGCATAATCCTGGAACTCTGCTCCTGCACATCTGGAAAATGTAAGATAGAGAGAAATTGATGTGGTAGATTTCAGCATAATCTTTGAACTCTGCTTCTGCACATCTGGAAAATGTCAGCTAGATAGGAATTTATGTGGTAGATTTCAGCATAATCTTTGAACTCTGCTTCTTCACATCTGGAAAATGTCAGCTAGACAGAAAATGCAGAGGCAGATTTCAGCATAATCCTGGAACTCTGCTTCCGCACATCTGGAAAATGTAAGCTAGAGAGAAATTGATGTGGTAGATTTCAGCATAATGCTTGAACTCTGCTTCTGCACATCAGGAAAATGTCAGCTAGAGAGAAATTTCAAATCAGATTTCAGAATAATCCTGGAACTCTGCTTCTGCGCATTTGGCAAATGTCAGCTAGAGAGAAATTGATGTGGTAGATTTCAGCATAGTCTTTGAACTCTGCATCTGCACTTCAGGAAAATGTCAGCTAGAGGGAAAATGCAGAGGCAGATTTCAGCATAATCCTGGTACTCTGCTTCTGCACTTCAGGAAAATGTCAGCTAGACAGAAATTTCAAATCAGATTTCAGAATAATCCTGGAACTCTGCTTCCAAAAATCTGGCAAATGTCAGCTAGAGAGAAATTGCAAGGCAGATTTCAGCATAATCCTGGAACTCTGCTTCAGCACATCTGAAAACTGTCAGCTAGATAGGAATTTATGTGGTAGATTTCAGCATAATCCTGGAACTCTGCTTGTGCACATCTGCAAAATGTAAACGAGAGAGAAATTGATGTGGTATATTTCAGCATAATCTTTGGACTCTGCTTCCGCACATCTGGAAAATTTCAGCTAGAGAGAAATTGCAAGGCAGATTTCAGCATAATCCTGGAACTCTGCTTCTGGACATCTGGATAATGTCAGCTAGAGAGAAATTGAGCTGGTAGATTTCAGCATAATCTTTGAACTCTGCTTCCGCACATCTGAAAAATGTCAGCTAGATAGGAATTTATGTGGTAGATTTCAGCATAATCTTGGAACTCTGCTTCTTCATATCTGGAAAATGTCAGCTGGATAGGAATTTATGTGGTAGATTTCAGCATAATCTTTGCTCTCTGCTTCCGAACATCTGGAAATTGTCAGCTAGAGAATAATTGCAAGGCAGATTTCAGCATAATCCTGGAATTCTGCTTCTGCACATCTGAAAAATGTCAGCTAGATAGGAATTTATGTGGTAGATTTCAGCATAATCTTTGAACTCTGCTTCTTCACATATAGAAAATGTCAGCTAGAGGGAAAATGCAGAGGCAGATTTCAGCATAATCCTGGAACTCTGCTTCTGCACATCTAGAAAATTTCAGCTAGAGAGAAATTGATGTGTTAGATTTCAGCATAATCTTTGAACTCTGCTTCTGCACATCTGGAAAATGTAAGCTAGAGAGAAATTGATGTGGTAGAGTTCACCATAATCTTTGAACTCTGCTTGCGCTCATCTGGAATATGTCAGCTAGAGAGAAATTGCAAGGCAGATTTCAGCATAATCTTGGAACTCTGCTTCTGCACATCTGGAAAATGTCAGCTAGATAGGAATTTATGTGGTAGATTTCAGCATAATCTTTGAACTCTGCTTCTGCACATCTGGAAAATGTCAGGAAGAGAGAAATTGATGTGTTAGATTTCAGCATAGTCTTTGAACTCTGCTTGTCCACATCTGGAAATTTTCACCTGGAGAAAAATTGCAAGGCAGATTTCAGCATAATCCTGGAACTCTGCTTCCGCACATCTGGAAAATGTCAGCTAGAGGGAAAATGCAGAGGAAGATTTCAGCATAATCCTGGAACTCTGCTTCTGCACATCTGGAAAATGTAAGATAGAGAAAAATTGATGTGGTAGATTTCAGCATAATCTTTGAACTCTGCTTCTGCACATCTGGAAAATGTCAGCTGGGGAAAATTTATGTGGTATATTTCAGCATAATCTTTGCTCTCTGCTTCTGAACATCTGGAAAATGTAAGCTAGAGAATAATTGCAAGGCAGATTTCAGCAATTTCCTGGAACTCTGCTTCTGCACATCTGAAAAATGTCAGCTAGAGAGAAATTGATGTGGTAGATTTCAGCATAATCTTTGAACTCTGCTTCTGCACATCTGGAAAATGTAAGCTAGAGAGAAATTGATGTGGTAGAGTTCACCATAATCTTTGAACTCTGCTTCTTCACATCTGGAAAATGTCAGCTAGAGAGAAAATGCAGAGGCTGATTTCAGCATAATCTTGGAACTCTGCTTCTTCATATCTGGAAAATGTCAGCTGGATAGGAATTTATGTGGTAGATTTCAGCATAATCTTTGCTCTCTGCTTCCGAACATCTGGAAAATGTCAGCTAGAGAATAATTGCAAGGCAGATTTCAGCATAATCCTGGAACTCTGCTTCTGCACATCTGAAAAACGTCAGCTAGATAGGAATTTATGTGGTAGATTTCAGCATAATCTTTGAACTCTGCTTCTTCACATATAGAAAATGTCAGCTAGAGGGAAAATGCAGAGGCAGATTTCAGCATAATCCTGGAACTCTGCTTCTGCACATCTGAAAAATGTAAGCTAGAGAGAAATTGATGTGGTAGAGTTCACCATAATCTTTGAACTCTGCTTGCTCTCATCTGGAAAATGTCAGCTAGAGAGAAATTGCAAGGCAGATTTCAGCATAATCTTGGAACTCTGCTTCTGCACATCTGGAAAATGTCAGCTAGATAGGAATTTATGTGGTAGATTTCAGCATAATCTTTGAACTCTGCTTCTGCACATCTGGAAAATGTAAGATAGAGAGAAATTGATGTGTTAGATTTCAGCATAATCTTTGAACTCTGCTTCTGCACATCTGGAAAATGTAAGCTAGAGAGAAATTGATGTGGTAGAGTTCACCATAATCTTTGAACTCTGCTTGCGCTCATCTGGAAAATGTCAGCTAGAGAGAAATTGCAAGGCAGATTTCAGCATAATCTTGGAACTCTGCTTCTGCACATCTGGAAAATGTCAGCTAGATAGGAATTTATGTGGTAGATTTCAGCATAATCTTTGAACTCTGCTTCTGCACATCTGGAAAATGTCAGGAAGAGAGAAATTGATGTGTTAGATTTCAGCATAGTCTTTGAACTCTGCTTGTCCACATCTGGAAATTTTCACCTGGAGAAAAATTGCAAGGCAGATTTCAGCATAATCCTGGAACTCTGCTTCCGCACATCTGGAAAATGTCAGCTAGAGGGAAAATGCAGAGGAAGATTTCAGCATAATCCTGGAACTCTGCTTCTGCACATCTGGAAAATGTAAGATAGAGAAAAATTGATGTGGTAGATTTCAGCATAATCTTTGAACTCTGCTTCTGCACATCTGGAAAATGTCAGCTGGGGAAAATTTATGTGGTATATTTCAGCATAATCTTTGCTCTCTGCTTCTGAACATCTGGAAAATGTAAGCTAGAGAATAATTGCAAGGCATATTTCAGCATAATCCTGGAACTCTGCTTCTGCACATCTGAAAAATGTCAGCTAGAGAGAAATTGATGTGGTAGATTTCAGCATAATCTTTGAACTCTGCTTCTGCACATCTGGAAAATGTAAGCTAGAGAGAAATTGATGTGGTAGAGTTCACCATAATCTTTGAACTCTGCTTCTTCACATCTGGAAAATGTCAGCTAGAGAGAAAATGCAGAGGCTGATTTCAGCATAATCTTGGAACTCTGCTTCTTCATATCTGGAAAATGTCAGCTGGATAGGAATTTATGTGGTAGATTTCAGCATAATCTTTGCTCTCTGCTTCCGAACATCTGGAAAATGTCAGCTAGAGAATAATTGCAAGGCAGATTTCAGCATAATCCTGGAACTCTGCTTCTGCACATCTGAAAAACGTCAGCTAGATAGGAATTTATGTGGTAGATTTCAGCATAATCTTTGAACTCTGCTTCTTCACATATAGAAAATGTCAGCTAGAGGGAAAATGCAGAGGCAGATTTCAGCATAATCCTGGAACTCTGCTTCTGCACATCTGAAAAATGTCAGCTAGATAGGAATTTATGTGGTAGATTTCAGCATAATCTTTGAACTCTGCTTCTGCACATCTGGAAAATGTAAGCTAGAGAGAAATTGATGTGGTAGAGTTCACCATAATCTTTGAACTCTGCTTGCTCTCATCTGGAAAATGTCAGCTAGAGAGTAATTGCAAGGCAGATTTCAGCATAATCTTGGAACTCTGCTTCTGCACATCTGGAAAATGTCAGCTAGATAGGAATTTATGTGGTAGATTTCAGCATAATCTTTGAACTCTGCTTCTGCACATCTGGAAAATGTCAGGAAGAGAGAAATTGATGTATTAGATTTCAGCATAATTCTGGAACTCTGCTTCTGCACATCTGAAAAATGTCAGCTAGATAGGAATTTATGTGGTAGATTTCAGCATAATCTTTGAACTCTGCTTCTTCACATATAGAAAATGTCAGCTAGCGGGAAAATGCAGAGGCAGATTTCAGCATAATCCTGGAACTCTGCTTCTGCACATCTGAAAAATGTCAGCTAGATAGGAATTTATGTGGTAGATTTCAGCATAATCTTTGAACTCTGCTTCTTCACATCTGGAAAATGTCAGCTAGACAGAAATTGCAAGGCAGATTTCAGCATAATCTTGGAACTCTGCTTCTGCAGATCTGGAAAATGTCAGCTAGAGAGAAAATGCAGAGGCAGATTTCAGCATAATCCTGGAACTCTGCTCCTGCACATCTGGAAAATGTAAGATAGAGAGAAATTGATGTGGTAGATTTCAGCATAATCTTTGAACTCTGCTTCTGCACATCTGGAAAATGTCAGCTAGATAGGAATTTATGTGGTAGATTTCAGCATAATCTTTGAACTCTGCTTCTTCACATCTGGAAAATGTCAGCTAGACAGAAAATGCAGAGGCAGATTTCAGCATAATCCTGGAACTCTGCTTCCGCACATCTGGCGAATGTCAGCTAGAGAGAAATTGATGTGGTGGTTTCAGCATAATCTTGGAACTCTGCTTCTGCACATCTGGCAAATGTCAGCTAGAGAGAAATTGCAAGGCAGATTTCAGCATAATCTTGGAACTCTGCTTCTGCACATGTGGAAAATGTCAGCTGGGGAAAATTTATGTGGTATATTTCAGCATAATCTTTGAACTCTGCTTCTTCACATCTGGAAAATTTCAGCTAGAGAGAAAATGCAGAGGCTGATTTCAGCATAACCTTTGAACTCTGCTTCTGCACATCTGGAAAATGTCAGCTAGAGAGAAATTGCAGAGGCAGATTTCAGCATAATCCTGGAACTTTGCTTCCGCACATCTGGAAATTGTAAGCTAGAGAGAAATTGATGTCGTAGATTTCAGCATAATCTTGCAACTCTGCTTTTTCACATCTGGAAAATGTCAGCTAGAGGGAAAATGCAGACGCAGATTTCAGCATAATCCTGGAACTCTACTTCTGCACATCTGGAAAATGTAAGCTAGAGAGAAATTGATGTCGTAGATTTCAGCATAATCCTGGAACTCTGCTTCAGCACATCTGAAAAATGTCAGCTAGATAGGAATTTATGTGGTAGATTTCAGCATAATCTTTGAACTCTGCTTATTCACATCTGGAAAATTTCACTTGGAGACAAAATGCAAGGCAGATTTCAGCATAATCCTGGAACTCTGCTTGTGCACATCTGGAAAATGTAAACTAGAGAGAAATTGATGAGGTAGGGTTCACCATAATCTTTGAACTCTGCTTGCGCTCATCTGGAAAATGTCAGCTAGAGGGAAAATGCAGAGGCAGATTTCAGCATAATCCTGGAACTCTGCTCCTGCACATCTGGAAAATGTAAGCTAGAGAGAAATTGATGTGGTAGATTTCAGCATAATGCTTGAACTCTGCTTCTGCACATCAGGAAAATGTCAGCTAGAGAGAAATTTCAAATCAGATTTCAGAATAATCCTGGAACTCTGCTTCTGCGCATTTGGCAAATGTCAGCTAGAGAGAAATTGATGTGGTAGATTTCAGCATAGTCTTTGAACTCTGCATCTGCACTTCAGGAAAATGTCAGCTAGAGGGAAAATGCAGTGGCAGATTTCAGCATAATCCTGGTACTCTGCTTCTGCACTTCAGGAAAATGTCAGCTAGAGAGAAATTTCAAATCAGATTTCAGAATAATCCTGGAACTCTGCTTCTGCGCATTTGGCAAATGTCAGCTAGAGAGAAATTGATGTGGTAGATTTCAGCATAGTCTTTGAACTCTGCATCTGCACTTCAGGAAAATGTCAGCTAGAGAGAAAATGCAAAGGCAGATTTCAGCATAATCCTGGAACTCTGCTTCCGCACATCTGGAAAATTTCAGCTAGACAGAAATTGAGGTTGTAGATTTCATCATAATCCTGGAACTCTGCTTCCAAAAATCTGGCAAATGTCAGCTAGAGAGAAATTGCAAGGCAGATTTCAGCATAATCCTGGAACTCTGCTTCAGCACATCTGAAAACTGTCAGCTAGATAGGAATTTATGTGGTAGATTTCAGCATAATCCTGGAACTCTGCTTGTGCACATCTGCAAAACGTAAACGAGAGAGAAATTGATGTGGTATATTTCAGCATAATCTTTGGACTCTGCTTCCGCACATCTGGAAAATGTCAGCTAGAGAGAAATTGCAAGGCAGATTTCAGCATAATCCTGGAACTCTGCTTCTGGACATCTGGATAATGTCAGCTAGAGAGAAATTGAGCTGGTAGATTTCAGCATAATCTTTGAACTCTGCTTCCGCACATCTGGAAAATGTCAGCTAGATAGGAATTTATGTGCTAGATTTCATCATAATCCTGGAACTCTGCTTCCAAAAATCTGGCAAATGTCAGCTAGAGAGAAATTGCAAGGCAGATTTCAGCATAATCCTGGAACTCTGCTTCAGCACATCTGAAAACTGTCAGCTAGATAGGAATTTATGTGGTAGATTTCAGCATAATCCTGGAACTCTGCTTGTGCACATCTGCAAAACGTAAACGAGAGAGAAATTGATGTGGTATATTTCAGCATAATCTTTGGACTCTGCTTCCGCACATCTGGAAAATGTCAGCTAGAGAGAAATTGCAAGGCAGATTTCAGCATAATCCTGGAACTCTGCTTCTGGACATCTGGAAAATGTAAGCTAGAGAGAAATTGATGTGGTAGATTTCAGCATAATGCTTGAACTCTGCTTCTGCACATCAGGAAAATGTCAGCTAGAGAGAAATTTCAAATCAGATTTCAGAATAATCCTGGAACTCTGCTTCTGCGCATTTGGCAAATGTCAGCTAGAGAGAAATTGATGTGGTAGATTTCAGCATAGTCTTTGAACTCTGCATCTGCACTTCAGGAAAATGTCAGCTAGAGGGAAAATGCAGTGGCAGATTTCAGCATAATCCTGGTACTCTGCTTCTGCACTTCAGGAAAATGTCAGCTAGAGAGAAATTTCAAATCAGATTTCAGAATAATCCTGGAACTCTGCTTCTGCGCATTTGGCAAATGTCAGCTAGAGAGAAATTGATGTGGTAGATTTCAGCATAGTCTTTGAACTCTGCATCTGCACTTCAGGAAAATGTCAGCTAGAGAGAAAATGCAAAGGCAGATTTCAGCATAATCCTGGAACTCTGCTTCCGCACATCTGGAAAATTTCAGCTAGACAGAAATTGAGGTTGTAGATTTCATCATAATCCTGGAACTCTGCTTCCAAAAATCTGGCAAATGTCAGCTAGAGAGAAATTGCAAGGCAGATTTCAGCATAATCCTGGAACTCTGCTTCAGCACATCTGAAAACTGTCAGCTAGATAGGAATTTATGTGGTAGATTTCAGCATAATCCTGGAACTCTGCTTGTGCACATCTGCAAAACGTAAACGAGAGAGAAATTGATGTGGTATATTTCAGCATAATCTTTGGACTCTGCTTCCGCACATCTGGAAAATGTCAGCTAGAGGGAAAATGCAGAGGAAGATTTCAGCATAATCCTGGAACTCTGCTTCTGCACATCTGGAAAATGTAAGATAGAGAAAAATTGATGTGGTAGATTTCAGCATAATCTTTGAACTCTGCTTCTGCACATCTGGAAAATGTCAGCTGGGGAAAATTTATGTGGTATATTTCAGCATAATCTTTGCTCTCTGCTTCTGAACATCTGGAAAATGTAAGCTAGAGAATAATTGCAAGGCATATTTCAGCATAATCCTGGAACTCTGCTTCTGCACATCTGAAAAATGTCAGCTAGAGAGAAATTGATGTGGTAGATTTCAGCATAATCTTTGAACTCTGCTTCTGCACATCTGGAAAATGTAAGCTAGAGAGAAATTGATGTGGTAGAGTTCACCATAATCTTTGAACTCTGCTTCTTCACATCTGGAAAATGTCAGCTAGAGAGAAAATGCAGAGGCTGATTTCAGCATAATCTTGGAACTCTGCTTCTTCATATCTGGAAAATGTCAGCTGGATAGGAATTTATGTGGTAGATTTCAGCATAATCTTTGCTCTCTGCTTCCGAACATCTGGAAAATGTCAGCTAGAGAATAATTGCAAGGCAGATTTCAGCATAATCCTGGAACTCTGCTTCTGCACATCTGAAAAACGTCAGCTAGATAGGAATTTATGTGGTAGATTTCAGCATAATCTTTGAACTCTGCTTCTTCACATATAGAAAATGTCAGCTAGAGGGAAAATGCAGAGGCAGATTTCAGCATAATCCTGGAACTCTGCTTCTGCACATCTGAAAAATGTCAGCTAGATAGGAATTTATGTGGTAGATTTCAGCATAATCTTTGAACTCTGCTTCTGCACATCTGGAAAATGTAAGCTAGAGAGAAATTGATGTGGTAGAGTTCACCATAATCTTTGAACTCTGCTTGCTCTCATCTGGAAAATGTCAGCTAGAGAGTAATTGCAAGGCAGATTTCAGCATAATCTTGGAACTCTGCTTCTGCACATCTGGAAAATGTCAGCTAGATAGGAATTTATGTGGTAGATTTCAGCATAATCTTTGAACTCTGCTTCTGCACATCTGGAAAATGTCAGGAAGAGAGAAATTGATGTATTAGATTTCAGCATAATTCTGGAACTCTGCTTCTGCACATCTGAAAAATGTCAGCTAGATAGGAATTTATGTGGTAGATTTCAGCATAATCTTTGAACTCTGCTTCTTCACATATAGAAAATGTCAGCTAGTGGGAAAATGCAGAGGCAGATTTCAGCATAATCCTGGAACTCTGCTTCTGCACATCTGAAAAATGTCAGCTAGATAGGAATTTATGTGGTAGATTTCAGCATAATCTTTGAACTCTGCTTCTTCACATCTGGAAAATGTCAGCTAGACAGAAATTGCAAGGCAGATTTCAGCATAATCTTGGAACTCTGCTTCTGCAGATCTGGAAAATGTCAGCTAGAGAGAAAATGCAGAGGCAGATTTCAGCATAATCCTGGAACTCTGCTCCTGCACATCTGGAAAATGTAAGATAGAGAGAAATTGATGTGGTAGATTTCAGCATAATCTTTGAACTCTGCTTCTGCACATCTGGAAAATGTCAGCTAGATAGGAATTTATGTGGTAGATTTCAGCATAATCTTTGAACTCTGCTTCTTCACATCTGGAAAATGTCAGCTAGACAGAAAATGCAGAGGCAGATTTCAGCATAATCCTGGAACTCTGCTTCCGCACATCTGGCGAATGTCAGCTAGAGAGAAATTGATGTGGTGGTTTCAGCATAATCTTGGAACTCTGCTTCTGCACATCTGGCAAATGTCAGCTAGAGAGAAATTGCAAGGCAGATTTCAGCATAATCTTGGAACTCTGCTTCTGCACATGTGGAAAATGTCAGCTGGGGAAAATTTATGTGGTATATTTCAGCATAATCTTTGAACTCTGCTTCTTCACATCTGGAAAATTTCAGCTAGAGAGAAAATGCAGAGGCTGATTTCAGCATAACCTTGGAACTCTGCTTCTGCACATCTGGCAAATGTCAGCTAGAGAGAAATTGCAAGGCAGATTTCAGCATAATCCTGGAACTTTGCTTCCGCACATCTGGAAATTGTAAGCTAGAGAGAAATTGATGTCGTAGATTTCAGCATAATCTTGCAACTCTGCTTTTTCACATCTGGAAAATGTCAGCTAGAGGGAAAATGCAGACGCAGATTTCAGCATAATCCTGGAACTCTACTTCTGCACATCTGGAAAATGTAAGCTAGAGAGAAATTGATGTCGTAGATTTCAGCATAATCCTGGAACTCTGCTTCAGCACATCTGAAAAATGTCAGCTAGATAGGAATTTATGTGGTAGATTTCAGCATAATCTTTGAACTCTGCTTATTCACATCTGGAAAATTTCACTTGGAGACAAAATGCAAGGCAGATTTCAGCATAATCCTGGAACTCTGCTTGTGCACATCTGGAAAATGTAAACTAGAGAGAAATTGATGAGGTAGGGTTCACCATAATCTTTGAACTCTGCTTGCGCTCATCTGGAAAATGTCAGCTAGAGGGAAAATGCAGAGGCAGATTTCAGCATAATCCTGGAACTCTGCTCCTGCACATCTGGAAAATGTAAGCTAGAGAGAAATTGATGTGGTAGATTTCAGCATAATGCTTGAACTCTGCTTCTGCACATCAGGAAAATGTCAGCTAGAGAGAAATTTCAAATCAGATTTCAGAATAATCCTGGAACTCTGCTTCTGCGCATTTGGCAAATGTCAGCTAGAGAGAAATTGATGTGGTAGATTTCAGCATAGTCTTTGAACTCTGCATCTGCACTTCAGGAAAATGTCAGCTAGAGGGAAAATGCAGTGGCAGATTTCAGCATAATCCTGGTACTCTGCTTCTGCACTTCAGGAAAATGTCAGCTAGAGAGAAATTTCAAATCAGATTTCAGAATAATCCTGGAACTCTGCTTCTGCGCATTTGGCAAATGTCAGCTAGAGAGAAATTGATGTGGTAGATTTCAGCATAGTCTTTGAACTCTGCATCTGCACTTCAGGAAAATGTCAGCTAGAGAGAAAATGCAAAGGCAGATTTCAGCATAATCCTGGAACTCTGCTTCCGCACATCTGGAAAATTTCAGCTAGACAGAAATTGAGGTTGTAGATTTCATCATAATCCTGGAACTCTGCTTCCAAAAATCTGGCAAATGTCAGCTAGAGAGAAATTGCAAGGCAGATTTCAGCATAATCCTGGAACTCTGCTTCAGCACATCTGAAAACTGTCAGCTAGATAGGAATTTATGTGGTAGATTTCAGCATAATCCTGGAACTCTGCTTGTGCACATCTGCAAAACGTAAACGAGAGAGAAATTGATGTGGTATATTTCAGCATAATCTTTGGACTCTGCTTCCGCACATCTGGAAAATGTCAGCTAGAGAGAAATTGCAAGGCAGATTTCAGCATAATCCTGGAACTCTGCTTCTGGACATCTGGATAATGTCAGCTAGAGAGAAATTGAGCTGGTAGATTTCAGCATAATCTTTGAACTCTGCTTCCGCACATCTGGAAAATGTCAGCTAGATAGGAATTTATGTGCTAGATTTCATCATAATCCTGGAACTCTGCTTCCAAAAATCTGGCAAATGTCAGCTAGAGAGAAATTGCAAGGCAGATTTCAGCATAATCCTGGAACTCTGCTTCAGCACATCTGAAAACTGTCAGCTAGATAGGAATTTATGTGGTAGATTTCAGCATAATCCTGGAACTCTGCTTGTGCACATCTGCAAAACGTAAACGAGAGAGAAATTGATGTGGTATATTTCAGCATAATCTTTGGACTCTGCTTCCGCACATCTGGAAAATGTCAGCTAGAGAGAAATTGCAAGGCAGATTTCAGCATAATCCTGGAACTCTGCTTCTGGACATCTGGAAAATGTAAGCTAGAGAGAAATTGATGTGGTAGATTTCAGCATAATGCTTGAACTCTGCTTCTGCACATCAGGAAAATGTCAGCTAGAGAGAAATTTCAAATCAGATTTCAGAATAATCCTGGAACTCTGCTTCTGCGCATTTGGCAAATGTCAGCTAGAGAGAAATTGATGTGGTAGATTTCAGCATAGTCTTTGAACTCTGCATCTGCACTTCAGGAAAATGTCAGCTTGAGGGAAAATGCAGTGGCAGATTTCAGCATAATCCTGGTACTCTGCTTCTGCACTTCAGGAAAATGTCAGCTAGAGAGAAATTTCAAATCAGATTTCAGAATAATCCTGGAACTCTGCTTCTGCGCATTTGGCAAATGTCAGCTAGAGAGAAATTGATGTGGTAGATTTCAGCATAGTCTTTGAACTCTGCATCTGCACTTCAGGAAAATGTCAGCTAGAGAGAAAATGCAAAGGCAGATTTCAGCATAATCCTGGAACTCTGCTTCCGCACATCTGGAAAATTTCAGCTAGACAGAAATTGAGGTTGTAGATTTCATCATAATCCTGGAACTCTGCTTCCCAAAATCTGGCAAATGTCAGCTAGAGAGAAATTGCAAGGCAGATTTCAGCATAATCCTGGAACTCTGCTTCAGCACATCTGAAAACTGTCAGCTAGATAGGAATTTATGTGGTAGATTTCAGCATAATCCTGGAACTCTGCTTGTGCACATCTGCAAAACGTAAACGAGAGAGAAATTGATGTGGTATATTTCAGCATAATCTTTGGACTCTGCTTCCGCACATCTGGAAAATGTCAGCTAGAGAGAAATTGCAAGGCAGATTTCAGCATAATCCTGGAACTCTGCTTCTGGACATCTGGATAATGTCAGCTAGAGAGAAATTGAGCTGGTAGATTTCAGCATAATCTTTGAACTCTGCTTCCGCACATCTGAAAAATGTCAGCTAGATAGGAATTTATGTGGTAGATTTCAGCATAATCTTGGAACTCTGCTTCTTCATATCTGGAAAATGTCAGCTGGATAGGAATTTATGTGGTAGATTTCAGCATAATCTTTGCTCTCTGCTTCCGAACATCTGGAAAATGTCAGCTAGAGAATAATTGCAAGGCAGATTTCAGCATAATCCTGGAACTCTGCTTCTGCACATCTGAAAAATGTCAGCTAGATAGGAATTTATGTGGTAGATTTCAGCATAATCTTTGAACTCTGCTTCTTCACATATAGAAAATGTCAGCTAGAGGGAAAATGCAGAGGCAGATTTCAGCATAATCCTGGAACTCTGCTTCTGCACATCTAGAAAATTTCAGCTAGAGAGAAATTGATGTGTTAGATTTCAGCATAATCTTTGAACTCTGCTTCTGCACATCTGGAAAATGTAAGCTAGAGAGAAATTGATGTGGTAGAGTTCACCATAATCTTTGAACTCTGCTTGCGCTCATCTGGAAAATGTCAGCTAGAGAGAAATTGCAAGGCAGATTTCAGCATAGTCTTTGAACTCTGCTTGTCCACATCTGGAAATTTTCACCTGGAGAAAAATTGCAAGGCAGATTTCAGCATAATCCTGGAACTCTGCTTCCGCACATCTGGAAAATGTCAGCTAGAGGGAAAATGCAGAGGAAGATTTCAGCATAATCCTGGAACTCTGCTTCTGCACATCTGGAAAATGTAAGATAGAGAAAAATTGATGTGGTAGATTTCAGCATAATCTTTGAACTCTGCTTCTGCACATCTGGAAAATGTCAGCTGGGGAAAATTAATGTGGTATATTTCAGCATAATCTTTGCTCTCTGCTTCTGAACATCTGGAAAATGTCAGCTAGAGAGAAAATGCAGAGGCTGATTTCAGCATAACCTTTGAACTCTGCTTCTGCACATCTGGAAAATGTCAGCTAGAGAGAAATTGCAGAGGCAGATTTCAGCATAATCCTGGAACTTTGCTTCCGCACATCTGGAAATTGTAAGCTAGAGAGAAATTGATGTCGTAGATTTCAGCATAATCTTGCAACTCTGCTTTTTCACATCTGGAAAATGTCAGCTAGAGGGAAAATGCAGACGCAGATTTCAGCATAATCCTGGAACTCTACTTCTGCACATCTGGAAAATGTAAGCTAGAGAGAAATTGATGTCGTAGGTTTCAGCATAATCCTGGAACTCTGCTTCAGCACATCTGGAAAATGTCAGCTAGATAGGAATTTATGTGGTAGATTTCAGCATAATCTTTGAACTCTGCTTCTTCACATCTGGAAAATGTCAGCTAGAGGGAAAATGCAGAGGCAGATTTCAGCATAATCCTGGAACTCTGCTTATTCACATCTGGAAAATTTCACTTGGAGACAAAATGCAAGGCAGATTTCAGCATAATCCTGGAACTCTGCTTGTGCACATCTGGAAAATGTAAACTAGAGAGAAATTGATGAGGTAGAGTTCACCATAATCTTTGAACTCTGCTTGCGCTCATTTGGAAAATGTCAGCTAGAGGGAAAATGCAGAGGCTGATTTCAGCATAATCCTGGAACACTGCTTCCTCACATCTGGAAAATGTCAGATAGAGGGAAAATGCAGAGGCAGATTTCAGCATAATCCTGGAACTCTGCTACTGCACATCTGGAAAATGTAAGCTAGAGAGAAATTGATGTGGTAGATTTCAGCATAATGCTTGAACTCTGCTTCTGCACATCAGGAAAATGTCAGCTAGAGAGAAATTTCAAATCAGATTTCAGAATAATCCTGGAACTCTGCTTCTGCGCATTTGGCAAATGTCAGCTAGAGAGAAATTGATGTGGTAGATTTCAGCATAGTCTTTGAACTCTGCATCTGCACTTCAGGAAAATGTCAGCTAGAGGGAAAATGCAGTGGCAGATTTCAGCATAATCCTGGTACTCTGCTTCTGCACTTCAGGAAAATGTCAGCTAGAGAGAAATTGCAAGGCAGATTTCAGCATAATCTTGGAACTCTGCTTCTGCACATCTGGAAAATGTCAGCTAGATAGGAATTTATGTGGTAGATTTCAGCATAATCTTTGAACTCTGCTTCTGCACATCTGGAAAATGTCAGGAAGAGAGAAATTGATGTGTTAGATTTCAGCATAATCTTTGAACTCTGCTTCTGCACATCTGGAAAATGTAAGCTAGAGAGAAATTGATGTGGTAGAGTTCACCATAATCTTTGAACTCTGCTTGCGCTCATCTGGAAAATGTCAGCTAGAGAGAAATTGCAAGGCAGATTTCAGCATAATCTTGGAACTCTGCTTCTGCACATCTGGAAAATGTCAGCTAGATAGGAATTTATGTGGTAGATTTCAGCATAATCTTTGAACTCTGCTTCTGCACATCTGGAAAATGTCAGGAAGAGAGAAATTGATGTGTTAGATTTCAGCATAGTCTTTGAACTCTGCTTGTCCACATCTGGAAATTTTCACCTGGAGAAAAATTGCAAGGCAGATTTCAGCATAATCCTGGAACTCTGCTTCCGCACATCTGGAAAATGTCAGCTAGAGGGAAAATGCAGAGGAAGATTTCAGCATAATCCTGGAACTCTGCTTCTGCACATCTGGAAAATGTAAGATAGAGAAAAATTGATGTGGTAGATTTCAGCATAATCTTTGAACTCTGCTTCTGCACATCTGGAAAATGTCAGCTGGGGAAAATTTATGTGGTATATTTCAGCATAATCTTTGCTCTCTGCTTCTGAACATCTGGAAAATGTAAGCTAGAGAATAATTGCAAGGCAGATTTCAGCATAATCCTGGAACTCTGCTTCTGCACATCTGAAAAATGTCAGCTAGAGAGAAATTGATGTGGTAGATTTCAGCATAATCTTTGAACTCTGCTTCTGCACATCTGGAAAATGTAAGCTAGAGAGAAATTGATGTGGTAGAGTTCACCATAATCTTTGAACTCTGCTTCTTCACATCTGGTAAATGTCAGCTGGATAGGAATTTATGTGGTAGATTTCAGCATAATCTTTGCTCTCTGCTTCCGAACATCTGGAAAATGTCAGCTAGAGAATAATTGCAAGGCAGATTTCAGCATAATCCTGGAACTCTGCTTCTGCACATCTGAAAAACGTCAGCTAGATAGGAATTTATGTGGTAGATTTCAGCATAATCTTTGAACTCTGCTTCTTCACATATAGAAAATGTCAGCTAGAGGGAAAATGCAGAGGCAGATTTCAGCATAATCCTGGAACTCTGCTTCTGCACATCTGAAAAATGTCAGCTAGATAGGAATTTATGTGGTAGATTTCAGCATAATCTTTGAACTCTGCTTCTGCACATCTGGAAAATGTAAGCTAGAGAGAAATTGATGTGGTAGAGTTCACCATAATCTTTGAACTCTGCTTGCTCTCATCTGGAAAATGTCAGCTAGAGAGAAATTGCAAGGCAGATTTCAGCATAATCTTGGAACTCTTCTTCTGCACATCTGGAAAATGTCAGCTAGATAGGAATTTATGTGGTAGATTTCAGCATAATCTTTGAACTCTGCTTCTGCACATCTGGAAAATGTCAGGAAGAGAGAAATTGATGTGTTAGATTTCAGCATAATTCTGGAACTCTGCTTCTGCACATCTGAAAAATGTCAGCTAGATAGGAATTTATGTGGTAGATTTCAGCATAATCTTTGAACTCTGCTTCTTCACATATAGAAAATGTCAGCTAGCGGGAAAATGCAGAGGCAGATTTCAGCATAATCCTGGAACTCTGCTTCTGCACATCTGAAAAATGTCAGCTAGATAGGAATTTATGTGGTAGATTTCAGCATAATCTTTGAACTCTGCTTCTTCACATCTGGAAAATGTCAGCTAGACAGAAATTGCAAGGCAGATTTCAGCATAATCTTGGAACTCTGCTTCTGCACATCTGGAAAATGTCAGCTAGAGAGAAAATGCAGAGGCTGATTTCAGCATAATCCTGGAACACTGCTTCCTCACATCTGGAAAATGTCAGCTAGAGGGCAAATGCAGAGGCAGATTTCAGCATAATCCTGGAACTCTGCTCCTGCACATCTGGAAAATGTAAGATAGAGAGAAATTGATGTGGTAGATTTCAGCATAATCTTTGAACTCTGTTTCTGCACATCTGGAAAATGTCAGCTAGACAGAAAATGCAGAGGCAGATTTCAGCATAATCCTGGAACTCTGCTTCCGCACATCTGGCGAATGTCAGCTAGAGAGAAATTGATGTGGTGGTTTCAGCATAATCTTGGAACTCTGCTTCTGCACATCTGGCAAATGTCAGCTAGAGAGAAATTGCAAGGCAGATTTCAGCATAATCTTGGAACTCTGCTTCTGCACATGTGGAAAATGTCAGCTGGGGAAAATTTATGTGGTATATTTCAGCATAATCTTTGAACTCTGCTTCTTCACATCTGGAAAATTTCAGCTAGAGAGAAAATGCAGAGGCTGATTTCAGCATAACCTTTGAACTCTGCTTCTGCACATCTGGAAAATGTCAGCTAGAGAGAAATTGCAGAGGCAGATTTCAGCATAATCCTGGAACTTTGCTTCCGCACATCTGGAAATTGTAAGCTAGAGAGAAATTGATGTCGTAGATTTCAGCATAATCTTGCAACTCTGCTTTTTCACATCTGGAAAATGTCAGCTAGAGGGAAAATGCAGACGCAGATTTCAGCATAATCCTGGAACTCTACTTCTGCACATCTGGAAAATGTAAGCTAGAGAGAAATTGATGTCGTAGATTTCAGCATAATCCTGGAACTCTGCTTCAGCACATCTGAAAAATGTCAGCTAGATAGGAATTTATGTGGTAGATTTCAGCATAATCTTTGAACTCTGCTTCTTCACATCTGGAAAATGTCAGCTAGAGGGAAAATGCAGAGGCAGATTTCAGCATAATCCTGGAACTCTGCTTCTGCACTTCAGGAAAATGTCAGCTAGAGAGAAATTTCAAATCAGATTTCAGAATAATCCTGGAACTCTGCTTCTGCGCATTTGGCAAATGTCAGCTAGAGAGAAATTGATGTGGTAGATTTCAGCATAATCTTTGAACTCTGCATCTGCACTTCAGGAAAATGTCAGCTAGAGAGAAAATGCAAAGGCAGATTTCAGCATAATCCTGGAACTCTGCTTCCGCACATCTGGAAAATTTCAGCTAGACAGAAATTGAGGTTGTAGATTTCATCATAATCCTGGAACTCTGCTTCCAAAAATCTGGCAAATGTCAGCTAGAGAGAAATTGCAAGGCAGATTTCAGCATAATCCTGGAACTCTGCTTCAGCACATCTGAAAACTGTCAGCTAGATAGGAATTTATGTGGTAGATTTCAGCATAATCCTGGAACTCTGCTTGTGCACATCTGCAAAACGTAAACGAGAGAGAAATTGATGTGGTATATTTCAGCATAATCTTTGGACTCTGCTTCCGCACATCTGGAAAATGTCAGCTAGATAGGAATTTATGTGGTAGATTTCAGCATAATCTTTGAACTCTGCTTCTGCACATCTGGAAAATGTCAGGAAGAGAGAAATTGATGTGTTAGATTTCAGCATAATTCTGGAACTCTGCTTCCGCACATCTGAAAAATGTCAGCTAGATAGGAATTTATGTGGTAGATTTCAGCATAATCTTTGAACTCTGCTTCTTCACATATAGAAAATGTCAGCTAGCGGGAAAATGCAGAGGCAGATTTCAGCATAATCCTGGAACTCTGCTTCTGCACATCTGAAAAATGTCAGCTAGATAGGAATTTATGTGGTAGATTTCAGCATAATCTTTGAACTCTGCTTCTTCACATCTGGAAAATGTCAGCTAGACAGAAATTGCAAGGCAGATTTCAGCATAATCTTGGAACTCTGCTTCTGCACATATGGAAAATGTCAGCTAGAGAGAAAATGCAGAGGCTGATTTCAGCATAATCCTGGAACACTGCTTCCTCACATCTGGAAAATGTCAGCTAGAGGGCAAATGCAGAGGCAGATTTCAGCATAATCCTGGAACTCTGCTCCTGCACATCTGGAAAATGTAAGATAGAGAGAAATTGATGTGGTAGATTTCAGCATAATCTTTGAACTCTGTTTCTGCACATCTGGAAAATGTCAGCTAGACAGAAAATGCAGAGGCAGATTTCAGCATAATCCTGGAACTCTGCTTCCGCACATCTGGCGAATGTCAGCTAGAGAGAAATTGATGTGGTGGTTTCAGCATAATCTTGGAACTCTGCTTCTGCACATCTGGCAAATGTCAGCTAGAGAGAAATTGCAAGGCAGATTTCAGCATAATCTTGGAACTCTGCTTCTGCACATGTGGAAAATGTCAGCTGGGGAAAATTTATGTGGTATATTTCAGCATAATCTTTGAACTCTGCTTCTTCACATCTGGAAAATTTCAGCTAGAGAGAAAATGCAGAGGCTGATTTCAGCATAACCTTTGAACTCTGCTTCTGCACATCTGGAAAATGTCAGCTAGAGAGAAATTGCAGAGGCAGATTTCAGCATAATCCTGGAACTTTGCTTCCGCACATCTGGAAATTGTAAGCTAGAGAGAAATTGATGTCGTAGATTTCAGCATAATCTTGCAACTCTGCTTTTTCACATCTGGAAAATGTCAGCTAGAGGGAAAATGCAGACGCAGATTTCAGCATAATCCTGGAACTCTACTTCTGCACATCTGGAAAATGTAAGCTAGAGAGAAATTGATGTCGTAGATTTCAGCATAATCCTGGAACTCTGCTTCAGCACATCTGAAAAATGTCAGCTAGATAGGAATTTATGTGGTAGATTTCAGCATAATCTTTGAACTCTGCTTCTTCACATCTGGAAAATGTCAGCTAGAGGGAAAATGCAGAGGCAGATTTCAGCATAATCCTGGAACTCTGCTTCTGCACTTCAGGAAAATGTCAGCTAGAGAGAAATTTCAAATCAGATTTCAGAATAATCCTGGAACTCTGCTTCTGCGCATTTGGCAAATGTCAGCTAGAGAGAAATTGATGTGGTAGATTTCAGCATAGTCTTTGAACTCTGCATCTGTACTTCAGGAAAATGTCAGCTAGAGAGAAAATGCAAAGGCAGATTTCAGCATAATCCTGGAACTCTGCTTCCGCACATCTGGAAAATTTCAGCTAGACAGAAATTGAGGTTGTAGATTTCATCATAATCCTGGAACTCTGCTTCCAAAAATCTGGCAAATGTCAGCTAGAGAGAAATTGCAAGGCAGATTTCAGCATAATCCTGGAACTCTGCTTCAGCACATCTGAAAACTGTCAGCTAGATAGGAATTTATGTGGTAGATTTCAGCATAATCCTGGAACTCTGCTTGTGCACATCTGCAAAACGTAAACGAGAGAGAAATTGATGTGGTATATTTCAGCATAATCTTTGGACTCTGCTTCCGCACATCTGGAAAATGTCAGCTAGAGAGAAATTGCAAGGCAGATTTCAGCATAATCCTGGAACTCTGCTTCTGGACATCTGGATAATGTCAGCTAGAGAGAAATTGAGCTGGTAGATTTCAGCATAATCTTTGAACTCTGCTTCCGCACATCTGGAAAATGTCAGCTAGATAGGAATTTATGTGCTAGATTTCATCATAATCCTGGAACTCTGCTTCCAAAAATCTGGCAAATGTCAGCTAGAGAGAAATTGCAAGGCAGATTTCAGCATAATCCTGGAACTCTGCTTCAGCACATCTGAAAACTTTCAGCTAGATAGGAATTTATGTGGTAGATTTCAGCATAATCCTGGAACTCTGCTTGTGCACATCTGCAAAACGTAAACGAGAGAGAAATTGATGTGGTATATTTCAGCATAATCTTTGGACTCTGCTTCCGCACATCTGGAAAATGTCAGCTAGAGAGAAATTGCAAGGCAGATTTCAGCATAATCCTGGAACTCTGCTTCTGGACATCTGGAAAATGTAAGCTAGAGAGAAATTGATGTGGTAGATTTCAGCATAATGCTTGAACTCTGCTTCTGCACATCAGGAAAATGTCAGCTAGAGAGAAATTTCAAATCAGATTTCAGAATAATCCTGGAACTCTGCTTCTGCGCATTTGGCAAATGTCAGCTAGAGAGAAATTGATGTGGTAGATTTCAGCATAGTCTTTGAACTCTGCATCTGCACTTCAGGAAAATGTCAGCTTGAGGGAAAATGCAGTGGCAGATTTCAGCATAATCCTGGTACTCTGCTTCTGCACTTCAGGAAAATGTCAGCTAGAGAGAAATTTCAAATCAGATTTCAGAATAATCCTGGAACTCTGCTTCTGCGCATTTGGCAAATGTCAGCTAGAGAGAAATTGATGTGGTAGATTTCAGCATAGTCTTTGAACTCTGCATCTGCACTTCAGGAAAATGTCAGCTAGAGAGAAAATGCAAAGGCAGATTTCAGCATAATCCTGGAACTCTGCTTCCGCACATCTGGAAAATTTCAGCTAGACAGAAATTGAGGTTGTAGATTTCATCATAATCCTGGAACTCTGCTTCCAAAAATCTGGCAAATGTCAGCTAGAGAGAAATTGCAAGGCAGATTTCAGCATAATCCTGGAACTCTGCTTCAGCACATCTGAAAACTGTCAGCTAGATAGGAATTTATGTGGTAGATTTCAGCATAATCCTGGAACTCTGCTTGTGCACATCTGCAAAACGTAAACGAGAGAGAAATTGATGTGGTATATTTCAGCATAATCTTTGGACTCTGCTTCCGCACATCTGGAAAATGTCAGTTAGAGAGAAATTGCAAGGCAGATTTCAGCATAATCCTGGAACTCTGCTTCTGGACATCTGGATAATGTCAGCTAGAGAGAAATTGAGCTGGTAGATTTCAGCATAATCTTTGAACTCTGCTTCCGCACATCTGAAAAATGTCAGCTAGATAGGAATTTATGTGGTAGATTTCAGCATAATCTTGGAACTCTGCTTCTTCATATCTGGAAAATGTCAGCTGGATAGGAATTTATGTGGTAGATTTCAGCATAATCTTTGCTCTCTGCTTCCGAACATCTGGAAAATGTCAGCTAGAGAATAATTGCAAGGCAGATTTCAGCATAATCCTGGAACTCTGCTTCTGCACATCTGAAAAATGTCAGCTAGATAGGAATTTATGTGGTAGATTTCAGCATAATCTTTGAACTCTGCTTCTTCACATATAGAAAATGTCAGCTAGAGGGAAAATGCAGAGGCAGATTTCAGCATAATCCTGGAACTCTGCTTCTGCGCATCTGGAAAATGTAAGCTAGAGAGAAATTGATGTGGTAGAGTTCACCATAATCTTTGAACTCTGCTTGCGCTCATCTGGAAAATGTCAGCTAGAGAGAAATTGCAAGGCAGATTTCAGCATAGTCTTTGAACTCTGCTTGTCCACATCTGGAAATTTTCACCTGGAGAAAAATTGCAAGGCAGATTTCAGCATAATCCTGGAACTCTGCTTCCGCACATCTGGAAAATGTCAGCTAGAGGGAAAATGCAGAGGAAGATTTCAGCATAATCCTGGAACTCTGCTTCTGCACATCTGGAAAATGTAAGATAGAGAAAAATTGATGTGGTAGATTTCAGCATAATCTTTGAACTCTGCTTCTGCACATCTGAAAAAATGTCAGCTGGGGAAAATTTATGTGGTATATTTCAGCATAATCTTTGCTCTCTGCTTCTGAACATCTGGAAAATGTCAGCTAGAGAGAAAATGCAGAGGCTGATTTCAGCATAATCTTTGAACTCTGCTTCTGCACATCTGGAAAATGTCAACTAGAGAGAAATTGCAGAGGCAGATTTCAGCATAATCCTGGAACTTTGCTTCCGCACATCTGGAAATTGTAAGCTAGAGAGAAATTGATGTCGTAGATTTCAGCATAATCTTGCAACTCTGCTTTTTCACATCTGGAAAATGTCAGCTAGAGGGAAAATGCAGACGCAGATTTCAGCATAATCCTGGAACTCTACTTCTGCACATCTGGAAAATGTAAGCTAGAGAGAAATTGATGTCGTAGATTTCAGCATAATCCTGGAACTCTGCTTCAGCACATCTGGAAAATGTCAGCTAGATAGGAATTTATGTGGTAGATTTCAGCATAATCTTTGAACTCTGCTTCTTCACATCTGGAAAATGTCAGCTAGAGGGAAAATGCAGAGGCAGATTTCAGCATAATCCTGGAACTCTGCTTATTCACATCTGGAAAATTTCACTTGGAGACAAAATGCAAGGCAGATTTCAGCCTAATCCTGGAACTCTGCTTGTGCACATGTGGAAAATGTAAACTAGAGAGAAATTGATGAGGTAGAGTTCACCATAATCTTTGAACTCTGCTTGCGCTCATTTGGAAAATGTCAGCTAGAGGGAAAATGCAGAGGCTGATTTCAGCATAATCCTGGAACACTGCTTCCTCACATCTGGAAAATGTCAGCTAGAGGGAAAATGCAGAGGCAGATTTCAGCATAATCCTGGAACTCTGCTCCTGCACATCTGGAAAATGTAAGCTAGAGAGAAATTGATGTGGTAGATTTCAGCATAATGCTTGAACTCTGCTTCTGCACATCAGGAAAATGTCAGCTAGAGAGAAATTTCAAATCAGATTTCAGAATAATCCTGGAACTCTGCTTCTGCGCATTTGGCAAATGTCAGCTAGAGAGAAATTGATGTGGTAGATTTCAGCATAGTCTTTGAACTCTGCATCTGCACTTCAGGAAAATGTCAGCTAGAGGGAAAATGCAGTGGCAGATTTCAGCATAATCCTGGTACTCTGCTTCTGCACTTCAGGAAAATGTCAGCTAGAGAGAAATTTCAAATCAGATTTCAGAATAATCCTGGAACTCTGCTTCTGCGCATTTGGCAAATGTCAGCTAGAGAGAAATTGATGTGGTAGATTTCAGCATAGTCTTTGAACTCTGCATCTGCACTTCAGGAAAATGTCAGCTAGAGAGAAAATGCAAAGGCAGATTTCAGCATAATCCTGGAACTCTGCTTCCGCACATCTGGAAAATTTCAGCTAGACAGAAATTGAGGTTGTAGATTTCATCATAATCCTGGAACTCTGCTTCCAAAAATCTGGCAAATGTCAGCTAGAGAGAAATTGCAAGGCAGATTTCAGCATAATCCTGGAACTCTGCTTCAGCACATCTGAAAACTGTCAGCTAGATAGGAATTTATGTGGTAGATTTCAGCATAATCCTGGAACTCTGCTTGTGCACATCTGCAAAACGTAAACGAGAGAGAAATTGATGTGGTATATTTCAGCATAATCTTTGGACTCTGCTTCCGCACATCTGGAAAATGTCAGCTAGAGAGAAATTGCAAGGCAGATTTCAGCATAATCCTGGAACTCTGCTTCTGGACATCTGGATAATGTCAGCTAGAGAGAAATTGAGCTGGTAGATTTCAGCATAATCTTTGAACTCTGCTTCCGCACATCTGAAAAATGTCAGCTAGATAGGAATTTATGTGCTAGATTTCATCATAATCCTGGAACTCTGCTTCCAAAAATCTGGCAAATGTCAGCTAGAGAGAAATTGCAAGGCAGATTTCAGCATAATCCTGGAACTCTGCTTCTGGACATCTGGAAAATGTAAGCTAGAGAGAAATTGATGTGGTAGATTTCAGCATAATGCTTGAACTCTGCTTCTGCACATCAGGAAAATGTCAGCTAGAGAGAAATTTCAAATCAGATTTCAGAATAATCCTGGAACTCTGCTTCTGCGCATTTGGCAAATGTCAGCTAGAGAGAAATTGATGTGGTAGATTTCAGCATAGTCTTTGAACTCTGCATCTGCACTTCAGGAAAATGTCAGCTTGAGGGAAAATGCAGTGGCAGATTTCAGCATAATCCTGGTACTCTGCTTCTGCACTTCAGGAAAATGTCAGCTAGAGAGAAATTTCAAATCAGATTTCAGAATAATCCTGGAACTCTGCTTCTGCGCATTTGGCAAATGTCAGCTAGAGAGAAATTGATGTGGTAGATTTCAGCATAGTCTTTGAACTCTGCATCTGCACTTCAGGAAAATGTCAGCTAGAGAGAAAATGCAAAGGCAGATTTCAGCATAATCCTGGAACTCTGCTTCCGCACATCTGGAAAATTTCAGCTAGACAGAAATTGAGGTTGTAGATTTCATCATAATCCTGGAACTCTGCTTCCAAAAATCTGGCAAATGTCAGCTAGAGAGAAATTGCAAGGCAGATTTCAGCATAATCCTGGAACTCTGCTTCAGCACATCTGAAAACTGTCAGCTAGATAGGAATTTATGTGGTAGATTTCAGCATAATCCTGGAACTCTGCTTGTGCACATCTGCAAAACGTAAACGAGAGAGAAATTGATGTGGTATATTTCAGCATAATCTTTGGACTCTGCTTCCGCACATCTGGAAAGTGTCAGCTAGAGAGAAATTGCAAGGCAGATTTCAGCATAATCCTGGAACTCTGCTTCTGGACATCTGGATAATGTCAGCTAGAGAGAAATTGAGCTGGTAGATTTCAGCATAATCTTTGAACTCTGCTTCTTCACATATAGAAAATGTCAGCTAGCGGGAAAATGCAGAGGCAGATTTCAGCATAATCCTGGAACTCTGCTTCTGCACATCTGAAAAATGTCAGCTAGATAGGAATTTATGTGGTAGATTTCAGCATAATCTTTGAACTCTGCTTCTTCACATCTGGAAAATGTCAGCTAGACAGAAATTGCAAGGCAGATTTCAGCATAATCTTGGAACTCTGCTTCTGCACATCTGGAAAATGTCAGCTAGAGAGAAAATGCAGAGGCTGATTTCAGCATAATCCTGGAACACTGCTTCCTCACATCTGGAAAATGTCAGCTAGAGGGCAAATGCAGAGGCAGATTTCAGCATAATCCTGGAACTCTGCTCCTGCACATCTGGAAAATGTAAGATAGAGAGAAATTGATGTGGTAGATTTCAGCATAATCTTTGAACTCTGTTTCTGCACATCTGGAAAATGTCAGCTAGACAGAAAATGCAGAGGCAGATTTCAGCATAATCCTGGAACTCTGCTTCCGCACATCTGGCGAATGTCAGCTAGAGAGAAATTGATGTGGTGGTTTCAGCATAATCTTGGAACTCTGCTTCTGCACATCTGGCAAATGTCAGCTAGAGAGAAATTGCAAGGCAGATTTCAGCATAATCTTGGAACTCTGCTTCTGCACATGTGGAAAATGTCAGCTGGGGAAAATTTATGTGGTATATTTCAGCATAATCTTTGAACTCTGCTTCTTCACATCTGGAAAATTTCAGCTAGAGAGAAAATGCAGAGGCTGATTTCAGCATAACCTTTGAACTCTGCTTCTGCACATCTGGAAAATGTCAGCTAGAGAGAAATTGCAGAGGCAGATTTCAGCATAATCCTGGAACTTTGCTTCCGCACATCTGGAAATTGTAAGCTAGAGAGAAATTGATGTCGTAGATTTCAGCATAATCTTGCAACTCTGCTTTTTCACATCTGGAAAATGTCAGCTAGAGGGAAAATGCAGACGCAGATTTCAGCATAATCCTGGAACTCTACTTCTGCACATCTGGAAAATGTAAGCTAGAGAGAAATTGATGTCGTAGATTTCAGCATAATCCTGGAACTCTGCTTCAGCACATCTGAAAAATGTCAGCTAGATAGGAATTTATGTGGTAGATTTCAGCATAATCTTTGAACTCTGCTTCTTCACATCTGGAAAATGTCAGCTAGAGGGAAAATGCAGAGGCAGATTTCAGCATAATCCTGGAACTCTGCTTCTGCACTTCAGGAAAATGTCAGCTAGAGAGAAATTTCAAATCAGATTTCAGAATAATCCTGGAACTCTACTTCTGCGCATTTGGCAAATGTCAGCTAGAGAGAAATTGATGTGGTAGATTTCAGCATAGTCTTTGAACTCTGCATCTGCACTTCAGGAAAATGTCAGCTAGAGAGAAAATGCAAAGGCAGATTTCAGCATAATCCTGGAACTCTGCTTCCGCACATCTGGAAAATTTCAGCTAGACAGAAATTGAGGTTGTAGATTTCATCATAATCCTGGAACTCTGCTTCCAAAAATCTGGCAAATGTCAGCTAGAGAGAAATTGCAAGGCAGATTTCAGCATAATCCTGGAACTCTGCTTCAGCACATCTGAAAACTGTCAGCTAGATAGGAATTTATGTGGTAGATTTCAGCATAATCCTGGAACTCTGCTTGTGCACATCTGCAAAACGTAAACGAGAGAGAAATTGATGTGGTATATTTCAGCATAATCTTTGGACTCTGCTTCCGCACATCTGGAAAATGTCAGCTAGAGAGAAATTGCAAGGCAGATTTCAGCATAATCCTGGAACTCTGCTTCTGGACATCTGGATAATGTCAGCTAGAGAGAAATTGAGCTGGTAGATTTCAGCATAATCTTTGAACTCTGCTTCCGCACATCTGGAAAATGTCAGCTAGATAGGAATTTATGTGCTAGATTTCATCATAATCCTGGAACTCTGCTTCCAAAAATCTGGCAAATGTCAGCTAGAGAGAAATTGCAAGGCAGATTTCAGCATAATCCTGGAACTCTGCTTCAGCACATCTGAAAACTGTCAGCTAGATAGGAATTTATGTGGTAGATTTCAGCATAATCCTGGAACTCTGCTTGTGCACATCTGCAAAACGTAAACGAGAGAGAAATTGATGTGGTATATTTCAGCATAATCTTTGGACTCTGCTTCCGCACATCTGGAAAATGTCAGCTAGAGAGAAATTGCAAGGCAGATTTCAGCATAATCCTTGAACTCTGCTTCTGGACATCTGGAAAATGTAAGCTAGAGAGAAATTGATGTGGTAGATTTCAGCATAATGCTTGAACTCTGCTTCTGCACATCAGGAAAATGTCAGCTAGAGAGAAATTTCAAATCAGATTTCAGAATAATCCTGGAACTCTGCTTCTGCGCATTTGGCAAATGTCAGCTAGAGAGAAATTGATGTGGTAGATTTCAGCATAGTCTTTGAACTCTGCATCTGCACTTCAGGAAAATGTCAGCTTGAGGGAAAATGCAGTGGCAGATTTCAGCATAATCCTGGTACTCTGCTTCTGCACTTCAGGAAAATGTCAGCTAGAGAGAAATTTCAAATCAGATTTCAGAATAATCCTGGAACTCTGCTTCTGCGCATTTGGCAAATGTCAGCTAGAGAGAAATTGATGTGGTAGATTTCAGCATAGTCTTTGAACTCTGCATCTGCACTTCAGGAAAATGTCAGCTAGAGAGAAAATGCAAAGGCAGATTTCAGCATAATCCTGGAACTCTGCTTCCGCACATCTGGAAAATTTCAGCTAGACAGAAATTGAGGTTGTAGATTTCATCATAATCCTGGAACTCTGCTTCCAAAAATCTGGCAAATGTCAGCTAGAGAGAAATTGCAAGGCAGATTTCAGCATAATCCTGGAACTCTGCTTCAGCACATCTGAAAACTGTCAGCTAGATAGGAATTTATGTGGTAGATTTCAGCATAATCCTGGAACTCTGCTTGTGCACATCTGCAAAACGTAAACGAGAGAGAAATTGATGTGGTATATTTCAGCATAATCTTTGGACTCTGCTTCCGCACATCTGGAAAATGTCAGCTAGAGAGAAATTGCAAGGCAGATTTCAGCATAATCCTGGAACTCTGCTTCTGGACATCTGGATAATGTCAGCTAGAGAGAAATTGAGCTGGTAGATTTCAGCATAATCTTTGAACTCTGCTTCCGCACATCTGAAAAATGTCAGCTAGATAGGAATTTATGTGGTAGATTTCAGCATAATCTTGGAACTCTGCTTCTTCATATCTGGAAAATGTCAGCTGGATAGGAATTTATGTGGTAGATTTCAGCATAATCTTTGCTCTCTGCTTCCGAACATCTGGAAAATGTCAGCTAGAGAATAATTGCAAGGCAGATTTCAGCATAATCCTGGAACTCTGCTTCTGCACATCTGAAAAATGTCAGCTAGATAGGAATTTATGTGGTAGATTTCAGCATAATCTTTGAACTCTGCTTCTTCACATATAGAAAATGTCAGCTAGAGGGAAAATGCAGAGGCAGATTTCAGCATAATCCTGGAACTCTGCTTCTGCACATCTGGAAAATGTAAGCTAGAGAGAAATTGATGTGGTAGAGTTCACCATAATCTTTGAACTCTGCTTGCGCTCATCTGGAAAATGTCAGCTAGAGAGAAATTGCAAGGCAGATTTCAGCATAGTCTTTGAACTCTGCTTGTCCACATCTGGAAATTTTCACCTGGAGAAAAATTGCAAGGCAGATTTCAGCATAATCCTGGAACTCTGCTTCCGCACATCTGGAAAATGTCAGCTAGAGGGAAAATGCAGAGGAAGATTTCAGCATAATCCTGGAACTCTGCTTCTGCACATCTGGAAAATGTAAGATAGAGAAAAATTGATGTGGTAGATTTCAGCATAATCTTTGAACTCTGCTTCTGCACATCTGGAAAATGTCAGCTGGGGAAAATTTATGTGGTATATTTCAGCATAATCTTTGCTCTCTGCTTCTGAACATCTGGAAAATGTCAGCTAGAGAGAAAATGCAGAGGCTGATTTCAGCATAACCTTTGAACTCTGCTTCTGCACATCTGGAAAATGTCAGCTAGAGAGAAATTGCAGAGGCAGATTTCAGCATAATCCTGGAACTTTGCTTCCGCACATCTGGAAATTGTAAGCTAGAGAGAAATTGATGTCGTAGATTTCAGCATAATCTTGCAACTCTGCTTTTTCACATCTGGAAAATGTCAGCTAGAGGGAAAATGCAGACGCAGATTTCAGCATAATCCTGGAACTCTACTTCTGCACATCTGGAAAATGTAAGCTAGAGAGAAATTGATGTCGTAGATTTCAGCATAATCCTGGAACTCTGCTTCAGCACATCTGGAAAATGTCAGCTAGATAGGAATTTATGTGGTAGATTTCAGCATAGTCTTTGAACTCTGCATCTGCACTTCAGGAAAATGTCAGCTTGAGGGAAAATGCAGTGGCAGATTTCAGCATAATCCTGGTACTCTGCTTCTGCACTTCAGGAAAATGTCAGCTAGAGAGAAATTTCAAATCAGATTTCAGAATAATCCTGGAACTCTGCTTCTGCGCATTTGGCAAATGTCAGCTAGAGAGAAATTGATGTGGTAGATTTCAGCATAGTCTTTGAACTCTGCATCTGCACTTCAGGAAAATGTCAGCTAGAGAGAAAATGCAAAGGCAGATTTCAGCATAATCCTGGAACACTGCTTCCTCACATCTGGAAAATGTCAGCTAGAGGGAAAATGCAGAGGCAGATTTCAGCATAATCCTGGAACTCTGCTCCTGCACATCTGGAAAATGTAAGCTAGAGAGAAATTGATGTGGTAGATTTCAGCATAATGCTTGAACTCTGCTTCTGCACATCAGGAAAATGTCAGCTAGAGAGAAATTTCAAATCAGATTTCAGAATAATCCTGGAACTCTGCTTCTGCGCATTTGGCAAATGTCAGCTAGAGAGAAATTGATGTGGTAGATTTCAGCATAGTCTTTGAACTCTGCATCTGCACTTCAGGAAAATGTCAGCTAGAGGGAAAATGCAGTGGCAGATTTCAGCATAATCCTGGTACTCTGCTTCTGCACTTCAGGAAAATGTCAGCTAGAGAGAAATTTCAAATCACATTTCAGAATAATCCTGGAACTCTGCTTCTGCGCATTTGGCAAATGTCAGCTAGAGAGAAATTGATGTGGTAGATTTCAGCATAGTCTTTGAACTCTGCATCTGCACTTCAGGAAAATGTCAGCTAGAGAGAAAATGCAAAGGCAGATTTCAGCATAATCCTGGAACTCTGCTTCCGCACATCTGGAAAATTTCAGCTAGACAGAAATTGAGGTTGTAGATTTCATCATAATCCTGGAACTCTGCTTCCAAAAATCTGGCAAATGTCAGCTAGAGAGAAATTGCAAGGCAGATTTCAGCATAATCCTGGAACTCTGCTTCAGCACATCTGAAAACTGTCAGCTAGATAGGAATTTATGTGGTAGATTTCAGCATAATCCTGGAACTCTGCTTGTGCACATCTGCAAAACGTAAACGAGAGAGAAATTGATGTGGTATATTTCAGCATAATCTTTGGACTCTGCTTCCGCACATCTGGAAAATGTCAGCTAGAGAGAAATTGCAAGGCAGATTTCAGCATAATCCTGGAACTCTGCTTCTGGACATCTGGATAATGTCAGCTAGAGAGAAATTGAGCTGGTAGATTTCAGCATAATCTTTGAACTCTGCTTCCGCACATCTGAAAAATGTCAGCTAGATAGGAATTTATGTGCTAGATTTCATCATAATCCTGGAACTCTGCTTCCAAAAATCTGGCAAATGTCAGCTAGAGAGAAATTGCAAGGCAGATTTCAGCATAATCCTGGAACTCTGCTTCTGGACATCTGGAAAATGTAAGCTAGAGAGAAATTGATGTGGTAGATTTCAGCATAATGCTTGAACTCTGCTTCTGCACATCTGGAAAATGTAAGCTAGAGAGAAATTGATGTGGTAGAGTTCACCATAATCTTTGAACTCTGCTTGTGCTCATCTGGAAAATGTCAGCTAGAGAGAAATTGCAAGGCAGATTTCAGCATAGTCTTTGAACTCTGCTTGTCCACATCTGGAAATTTTCACCTGGAGAAAAATTGCAAGGCAGATTTCAGCATAATCCTGGAACTCTGCTTCCACACATCTGGAAAATGTCAGCTAGAGGGAAAATGCAGAGGAAGATTTCAGCATAATCCTGGAACTCTGCTTCTGCACATCTGGAAAATGTAAGATAGAGAAAAATTGATGTGGTAGATTTCAGCATAATCTTTGAACTCTGCTTCTGCACATCTGGAAAATGTCAGCTGGGGAAAATTTATGTGGTATATTTCAGCATAATCTTTGCTCTCTGCTTCTGAACATCTGGAAAATGTCAGCTAGAGAGAAAATGCAGAGGCTGATTTCAGCATAACCTTTGAACTCTGCTTCTGCACATCTGGAAAATGTCAGCTAGAGAGAAATTGCAGAGGCAGATTTCAGCATAATCCTGGAACTTTGCTTCCGCACATCTGGAAATTGTAAGCTAGAGAGAAATTGATGTCGTAGATTTCAGCATAATCTTGCAACTCTGCTTTTTCACATCTGGAAAATGTCAGCTAGAGGGAAAATGCAGACGCAGATTTCAGCATAATCCTGGAACTCTACTTCTGCACATCTGGAAAATGTAAGCTAGAGAGAAATTGATGTCGTAGATTTCAGCATAATCCTGGAACTCTGCTTCAGCACATCTGGAAAATGTCAGCTGGATAGGAATTTATGTGGTAGATTTCAGCATAATCTTTGAACTCTGCTTCTTCACATCTGGAAAATGTCAGCTAGAGGGAAAATGCAGAGGCAGATTTCAGCATAATCCTGGAACTCTGCTTATTCACATCTGGAAAATTTCACTTGGAGACAAAATGCAAGGCAGATTTCAGCCTAATCCTGGAACTCTGCTTGTGCACATCTGGAAAATGTAAACTAGAGAGAAATTGATGAGGTAGAGTTCACCATAATCTTTGAACTCTGCTTGCGCTCATTTGGAAAATGTCAGCTAGAGGGAAAATGCAGAGGCTGATTTCAGCATAATCCTGGAACACTGCTTCCTCACATCTGGAAAATGTCAGCTAGAGGGAAAATGCAGAGGCAGATTTCAGCATAATCCTGGAACTCTGCTCCTGCACATCTGGAAAATGTAAGCTAGAGAGAAATTGATGTGGTAGATTTCAGCATAATGCTTGAACTCTGCTTCTGCACATCAGGAAAATGTCAGCTAGAGAGAAATTTCAAATCAGATTTCAGAATAATCCTGGAACTCTGCTTCTGCGCATTTGGCAAATGTCAGCTAGAGAGAAATTGATGTGGTAGATTTCAGCATAGTCTTTGAACTCTGCATCTGCACTTCAGGAAAATGTCAGCTAGAGGGAAAATGCAGTGGCAGATTTCAGCATAATCCTGGTACTCTGCTTCTGCACTTCAGGAAAATGTCAGCTAGAGAGAAATTTCAAATCAGATTTCAGAATAATCCTGGAACTCTGCTTCTGCGCATTTGGCAAATGTCAGCTAGAGAGAAATTGATGTGGTAGATTTCAGCATAGTCTTTGAACTCTGCATCTGCACTTCAGGAAAATGTCAGCTAGAGAGAAATTGAGGTTGTAGATTTCATCATAATCCTGGAACTCTGCTTCCAAAAATCTGGCAAATGTCAGCTAGAGAGAAATTGCAAGGCAGATTTCAGCATAATCCTGGAACTCTGCTTCAGCACATCTGAAAACTGTCAGCTAGATAGGAATTTATGTGGTAGATTTCAGCATAATCCTGGAACTCTGCTTGTGCACATCTGCAAAACGTAAACGAGAGAGAAATTGATGTGGTATATTTCAGCATAATCTTTGGACTCTGCTTCCGCACATCTGGAAAATGTCAGCTAGAGAGAAATTGCAAGGCAGATTTCAGCATAATCCTGGAACTCTGCTTCTGGACATCTGGATAATGTCAGCTAGAGAGAAATTGAGCTGGTAGATTTCAGCATAATCTTTGAACTCTGCTTCCGCACATCTGGAAAATGTCAGCTAGATAGGAATTTATGTGCTAGATTTCATCATAATCCTGGAACTCTGCTTCCAAAAATCTGGCAAATGTCAGCTAGAGAGAAATTGCAAGGCAGATTTCAGCATAATCCTGGAACTCTGCTTCCGCACATCTGGCGAATGTCAGCTAGAGAGAAATTGATGTGGTGGTTTCAGCATAATCTTGGAACTCTGCTTCTGCACATCTGGCAAATGTCAGCTAGAGAGAAATTGCAAGGCAGATTTCAGCATAATCTTGGAACTCTGCTTCTGCACATGTGGAAAATGTCAGCTGGGGAAAATTTATGTGGTATATTTCAGCATAATCTTTGAACTCTGCTTCTTCACATCTGGAAAATTTCAGCTAGAGAGAAAATGCAGAGGCTGATTTCAGCATAACCTTTGAACTCTGCTTCTGCACATCTGGAAAATGTCAGCTAGAGAGAAATTGCAGAGGCAGATTTCAGCATAATCCTGGAACTTTGCTTCCGCACATCTGGAAATTGTAAGCTAGAGAGAAATTGATGTCGTAGATTTCAGCATAATCTTGCAACTCTGCTTTTTCACATCTGGAAAATGTCAGCTAGAGGGAAAATGCAGACGCAGATTTCAGCATAATCCTGGAACTCTACTTCTGCACATCTGGAAAATGTAAGCTAGAGAGAAATTGATGTCGTAGATTTCAGCATAATCCTGGAACTCTGCTTCAGCACATCTGAAAAATGTCAGCTAGATAGGAATTTATGTGGTAGATTTCAGCATAATCTTTGAACTCTGCTTCTTCACATCTGGAAAATGTCAGCTAGAGGGAAAATGCAGAGGCAGATTTCAGCATAATCCTGGAACTCTGCTTCTGCACTTCAGGAAAATGTCAGCTAGAGAGAAATTTCAAATCAGATTTCAGAATAATCCTGGAACTCTGCTTCTGCGCATTTGGCAAATGTCAGCTAGAGAGAAATTGATGTGGTAGATTTCAGCATAGTCTTTGAACTCTGCATCTGCACTTCAGGAAAATGTCAGCTAGAGAGAAAATGCAAAGGCAGATTTCAGCATAATCCTGGAACTCTGCTTCCGCACATCTGGAAAATTTCAGCTAGACAGAAATTGAGGTTGTAGATTTCATCATAATCCTGGAACTCTGCTTCCAAAAATCTGGCAAATGTCAGCTAGAGAGAAATTGCAAGGCAGATTTCAGCATAATCCTGGAACTCTGCTTCAGCACATCTGAAAACTGTCAGCTAGATAGGAATTTATGTGGTAGATTTCAGCATAATCCTGGAACTCTGCTTGTGCACATCTGCAAAACGTAAACGAGAGAGAAATTGATGTGGTATATTTCAGCATAATCTTTGGACTCTGCTTCCGCACATCTGGAAAATGTCAGGAAGAGAGAAATTGATGTGTTAGATTTCAGCATAATTCTGGAACTCTGCTTCTGCACATCTGAAAAATGTCAGCTAGATAGGAATTTATGTGGTAGATTTCAGCATAATCTTTGAACTCTGCTTCTTCACATATAGAAAATGTCAGCTAGCGGGAAAATGCAGAGGCAGATTTCAGCATAATCCTGGAACTCTGCTTCTGCACATCTGAAAAATGTCAGCTAGATAGGAATTTATGTGGTAGATTTCAGCATAATCCTGGAACTCTGCTTCTGGACATCTGGATAATGTCAGCTAGAGAGAAATTGAGCTGGTAGATTTCAGCATAATCTTGGAACTCTGCTTCTGCACATATGGAAAATGTCAGCTAGAGAGAAAATGCAGAGGCTGATTTCAGCATAATCCTGGAACACTGCTTCCTCACATCTGGAAAATGTCAGCTAGAGGGCAAATGCAGAGGCAGATTTCAGCATAATCCTGGAACTCTGCTCCTGCACATCTGGAAAATGTAAGATAGAGAGAAATTGATGTGGTAGATTTCAGCATAATCTTTGAACTCTGTTTCTGCACATCTGGAAAATGTCAGCTAGACAGAAAATGCAGAGGCAGATTTCAGCATAATCCTGGAACTCTGCTTCCGCACATCTGGCGAATGTCAGCTAGAGAGAAATTGATGTGGTGGTTTCAGCATAATCTTGGAACTCTGCTTCTGCACATCTGGCAAATGTCAGCTAGAGAGAAATTGCAAGGCAGATTTCAGCATAATCTTGGAACTCTGCTTCTGCACATGTGGAAAATGTCAGCTGGGGAAAATTTATGTGGTATATTTCAGCATAATCTTTGAACTCTGCTTCTTCACATCTGGAAAATGTCAGCTAGAGAGAAAATGCAGAGGCTGATTTCAGCATAACCTTTGAACTCTGCTTCTGCACATCTGGAAAATGTCAGCTAGAGAGAAATTGCAGAGGCAGATTTCAGCATAATCCTGGAACTTTGCTTCCGCACATCTGGAAATTGTAAGCTAGAGAGAAATTGATGTCGTAGATTTCAGCATAATCTTGCAACTCTGCTTTTTCACATCTGGAAAATGTCAGCTAGAGGGAAAATGCAGACGCAGATTTCAGCATAATCCTGGAACTCTACTTCTGCACATCTGGAAAATGTAAGCTAGAGAGAAATTGATGTCGTAGATTTCAGCATAATCCTGGAACTCTGCTTCAGCACATCTGAAAAATGTCAGCTAGATAGGAATTTATGTGGTAGATTTCAGCATAATCCTGGAACTCTGCTTCTGGACATCTGGATAATGTCAGCTAGAGAGAAATTGAGCTGGTAGATTTCAGCATAATCTTTGAACTCTGCTTCCGCACATCTGGAAAATGTCAGCTAGATAGGAATTTATGTGCTAGATTTCATCATAATCCTGGAACTCTGCTTCCAAAAATCTGGCAAATGTCAGCTAGAGAGAAATTGCAAGGCAGATTTCAGCATAATCCTGGAACTCTGCTTCAGCACATCTGAAAACTGTCAGCTAGATAGGAATTTATGTGGTAGATTTCAGCATAATCCTGGAACTCTGCTTGTGCACATCTGCAAAACGTAAACGAGAGAGAAATTGATGTGGTATATTTCAGCATAATCTTTGGACTCTGCTTCCGCACATCTGGAAAATGTCAGCTAGAGAGAAATTGCAAGGCAGATTTCAGCATAATCCTGGAACTCTGCTTCTGGACATCTGGAAAATGTAAGCTAGAGAGAAATTGATGTGGTAGATTTCAGCATAATGCTTGAACTCTGCTTCTGCACATCAGGAAAATGTCAGCTAGAGAGAAATTTCAAATCAGATTTCAGAATAATCCTGGAACTCTGCTTCTGCGCATTTGGCAAATGTCAGCTAGAGAGAAATTGATGTGGTAGATTTCAGCATAGTCTTTGAACTCTGCATCTGCACTTCAGGAAAATGTCAGCTTGAGGGAAAATGCAGTGGCAGATTTCAGCATAATCCTGGTACTCTGCTTCTGCACTTCAGGAAAATGTCAGCTAGAGAGAAATTTCAAATCAGATTTCAGAATAATCCTGGAACTCTGCTTCTGCGCATTTGGCAAATGTCAGCTAGAGATAAATTGATGTGGTAGATTTCAGCATAGTCTTTGAACTCTGCATCTGCACTTCAGGAAAATGTCAGCTAGAGAGAAAATGCAAAGGCAGATTTCAGCATAATCCTGGAACTCTGCTTCCGCACATCTGGAAAATTTCAGCTAGACAGAAATTGAGGTTGTAGATTTCATCATAATCCTGGAACTCTGCTTCCAAAAATCTGGCAAATGTCAGCTAGAGAGAAATTGCAAGGCAGATTTCAGCATAATCCTGGAACTCTGCTTCAGCACATCTGAAAACTGTCAGCTAGATAGGAATTTATGTGGTAGATTTCAGCATAATCCTGGAACTCTGCTTGTGCACATCTGCAAAACGTAAACGAGAGAGAAATTGATGTGGTATATTTCAGCATAATCTTTGGACTCTGCTTCCGCACATCTGGAAAATGTCAGCTAGAGAGAAATTGCAAGGCAGATTTCAGCATAATCCTGGAACTCTGCTTCTGGACATCTGGATAATGTCAGCTAGAGAGAAATTGAGCTGGTAGATTTCAGCATAATCTTTGAACTCTGCTTCCGCACATCTGAAAAATGTCAGCTAGATAGGAATTTATGTGGTAGATTTCAGCATAATCTTGGAACTCTGCTTCTTCATATCTGGAAAATGTCAGCTGGATAGGAATTTATGTGGTAGATTTCAGCATAATCTTTGCTCTCTGCTTCCGAACATCTGGAAAATGTCAGCTAGAGAATAATTGCAAGGCAGATTTCAGCATAATCCTGGAACTCTGCTTCTGCACATCTGAAAAATGTCAGCTAGATAGGAATTTATGTGGTAGATTTCAGCATAATCTTTGAACTCTGCTTCTTCACATATAGAAAATGTCAGCTAGAGGGAAAATGCAGAGGCAGATTTCAGCATAATCCTGGAACTCTGCTTCTGCACATCTGGAAAATGTAAGCTAGAGAGAAATTGATGTGGTAGAGTTCACCATAATCTTTGAACTCTGCTTGCGCTCATCTGGAAAATGTCAGCTAGAGAGAAATTGCAAGGCAGATTTCAGCATAGTCTTTGAACTCTGCTTGTCCACATCTGGAAATTTTCACCTGGAGAAAAATTGCAAGGCAGATTTCAGCATAATCCTGGAAATCTGCTTCCGCACATCTGGAAAATGTCAGCTAGAGGGAAAATGCAGAGGAAGATTTCAGCATAATCCTGGAACTCTGCTTCTGCACATCTGGAAAATGTAAGATAGAGAAAAATTGATGTGGTAGATTTCAGCATAATCTTTGAACTCTGCTTCTGCACATCTGGAAAATGTCAGCTGGGGAAAATTTATGTGGTATATTTCAGCATAATCTTTGCTCTCTGCTTCTGAACATCTGGAAAATGTCAGCTAGAGAGAAAATGCAGAGGCTGATTTCAGCATAACCTTTGAACTCTGCTTCTGCACATCTGGAAAATGTCAGCTAGAGAGAAATTGCAGAGGCAGATTTCAGCATAATCCTGGAACTTTGCTTCCGCACATCTGGAAATTGTAAGCTAGAGAGAAATTGATGTCGTAGATTTCAGCATAATCTTGCAACTCTGCTTTTTCACATCTGGAAAATGTCAGCTAGAGGGAAAATGCAGACGCAGATTTCAGCATAATCCTGGAACTCTACTTCTGCACATCTGGAAAATGTAAGCTAGAGAGAAATTGATGTCGTAGATTTCAGCATAATCCTGGAACTCTGCTTCAGCACATCTGGAAAATGTCAGCTAGATAGGAATTTATGTGGTAGATTTCAGCATAATCTTTGAACTCTGCTTCTTCACATCTGGAAAATGTCAGCTAGAGGGAAAATGCAGAGGCAGATTTCAGCATAATCCTGGAACTCTGCTTATTCACATCTGGAAAATTTCACTTGGAGACAAAATGCAAGGCAGATTTCAGCCTAATCCTGGAACTCTGCTTGTGCACATCTGGAAAATGTAAACTAGAGAGAAATTGATGAGGTAGAGTTCACCATAATCTTTGAACTCTGCTTGCGCTCATTTGGAAAATGTCAGCTAGAGGGAAAATGCAGAGGCTGATTTCAGCATAATCCTGGAACACTGCTTCCTCACATCTGGAAAATGTCAGCTAGAGGGAAAATGCAGAGGCAGATTTCAGCATAATCCTGGAACTCTGCTCCTGCACATCTGGAAAATGTAAGCTAGAGAGAAATTGATGTGGTAGATTTCAGCATAATGCTTGAACTCTGCTTCTGCACATCAGGAAAATGTCAGCTAGAGAGAAATTTCAAATCAGATTTCAGAATAATCCTGGAACTCTGCTTCTGCGCATTTGGCAAATGTCAGCTAGAGAGAAATTGATGTGGTAGATTTCAGCATAGTCTTTGAACTCTGCATCTGCACTTCAGGAAAATGTCAGCTAGAGGGAAAATGCAGTGGCAGATTTCAGCATAATCCTGGTACTCTGCTTCTGCACTTCAGGAAAATGTCAGCTAGAGAGAAATTTCAAATCAGATTTCAGAATAATCCTGGAACTCTGCTTCTGCGCATTTGGCAAATGTCAGCTAGAGAGAAATTGATGTGGTAGATTTCAGCATAGTCTTTGAACTCTGCATCTGCACTTCAGGAAAATGTCAGCTAGAGAGAAAATGCAAAGGCAGATTTCAGCATAATCCTGGAACTCTGCTTCCGCACATCTGGAAAATTTCAGCTAGACAGAAATTGAGGTTGTAGATTTCATCATAATCCTGGAACTCTGCTTCCAAAAATCTGGCAAATGTCAGCTAGAGAGAAATTGCAAGGCAGATTTCAGCATAATCCTGGAACTCTGCTTCAGCACATCTGAAAACTGTCAGCTAGATAGGAATTTATGTGGTAGATTTCAGCATAATCCTGGAACTCTGCTTGTGCACATCTGCAAAACGTAAACGAGAGAGAAATTGATGTGGTATATTTCAGCATAATCTTTGGACTCTGCTTCCGCACATCTGGAAAATGTCAGCTAGAGAGAAATTGCAAGGCAGATTTCAGCATAATCCTGGAACTCTGCTTCTGGACATCTGGATAATGTCAGCTAGAGAGAAATTGAGCTGGTAGATTTCAGCATAATCCTGGAACTCTGCTTCTGCACATCTGAAAAATGTCAGCTAGATAGGAATTTATGTGGTAGATTTCAGCATAATCTTTGAACTCTGCTTCTTCACATATAGAAAATGTCAGCTAGAGGGAAAATGCAGAGGCAGATTTCAGCATAATCCTGGAACTCTGCTTCTGCACATCTGGAAAATGTAAGCTAGAGAGAAATTGATGTGGTAGAGTTCACCATAATCTTTGAACTCTGCTTGCGCTCATCTGGAAAATGTCAGCTAGAGAGAAATTGCAAGGCAGATTTCAGCATAGTCTTTGAACTCTGCTTGTCCACATCTGGAAATTTTCACCTGGAGAAAAATTGCAAGGCAGATTTCAGCATAATCCTGGAAATCTGCTTCCGCACATCTGGAAAATGTCAGCTAGAGGGAAAATGCAGAGGAAGATTTCAGCATAATCCTGGAACTCTGCTTCTGCACATCTGGAAAATGTAAGATAGAGAAAAATTGATGTGGTAGATTTCAGCATAATCTTTGAACTCTGCTTCTGCACATCTGGAAAATGTCAGCTGGGGAAAATTTATGTGGTATATTTCAGCATAATCTTTGCTCTCTGCTTCTGAACATCTGGAAAATGTCAGCTAGAGAGAAAATGCAGAGGCTGATTTCAGCATAACCTTTGAACTCTGCTTCTGCACATCTGGAAAATGTCAGCTAGAGAGAAATTGCAGAGGCAGATTTCAGCATAATCCTGGAACTTTGCTTCCGCACATCTGGAAATTGTAAGCTAGAGAGAAATTGATGTCGTAGATTTCAGCATAATCTTGCAACTCTGCTTTTTCACATCTGGAAAATGTCAGCTAGAGGGAAAATGCAGACGCAGATTTCAGCATAATCCTGGAACTCTACTTCTGCACATCTGGAAAATGTAAGCTAGAGAGAAATTGATGTCGTAGATTTCAGCATAATCCTGGAACTCTGCTTCAGCACATCTGGAAAATGTCAGCTAGATAGGAATTTATGTGGTAGATTTCAGCATAATCTTTGAACTCTGCTTCTTCACATCTGGAAAATGTCAGCTAGAGGGAAAATGCAGAGGCAGATTTCAGCATAATCCTGGAACTCTGCTTATTCACATCTGGAAAATTTCACTTGGAGACAAAATGCAAGGCAGATTTCAGCCTAATCCTGGAACTCTGCTTGTGCACATCTGGAAAATGTAAACTAGAGAGAAATTGATGAGGTAGAGTTCACCATAATCTTTGAACTCTGCTTGCGCTCATTTGGAAAATGTCAGCTAGAGGGAAAATGCAGAGGCTGATTTCAGCATAATCCTGGAACACTGCTTCCTCACATCTGGAAAATGTCAGCTAGAGGGAAAATGCAGAGGCAGATTTCAGCATAATCCTGGAACTCTGCTCCTGCACATCTGGAAAATGTAAGCTAGAGAGAAATTGATGTGGTAGATTTCAGCATAATGCTTGAACTCTGCTTCTGCACATCAGGAAAATGTCAGCTAGAGAGAAATTTCAAATCAGATTTCAGAATAATCCTGGAACTCTGCTTCTGCGCATTTGGCAAATGTCAGCTAGAGAGAAATTGATGTGGTAGATTTCAGCATAGTCTTTGAACTCTGCATCTGCACTTCAGGAAAATGTCAGCTAGAGGGAAAATGCAGTGGCAGATTTCAGCATAATCCTGGTACTCTGCTTCTGCACTTCAGGAAAATGTCAGCTAGAGAGAAATTTCAAATCAGATTTCAGAATAATCCTGGAACTCTGCTTCTGCGCATTTGGCAAATGTCAGCTAGAGAGAAATTGATGTGGTAGATTTCAGCATAGTCTTTGAACTCTGCATCTGCACTTCAGGAAAATGTCAGCTAGAGAGAAAATGCAAAGGCAGATTTCAGCATAATCCTGGAACTCTGCTTCCGCACATCTGGAAAATTTCAGCTAGACAGAAATTGAGGTTGTAGATTTCATCATAATCCTGGAACTCTGCTTCCAAAAATCTGGCAAATGTCAGCTAGAGAGAAATTGCAAGGCAGATTTCAGCATAATCCTGGAACTCTGCTTCAGCACATCTGAAAACTGTCAGCTAGATAGGAATTTATGTGGTAGATTTCAGCATAATCCTGGAACTCTGCTTGTGCACATCTGCAAAACGTAAACGAGAGAGAAATTGATGTGGTATATTTCAGCATAATCTTTGGACTCTGCTTCCGCACATCTGGAAAATGTCAGCTAGAGAGAAATTGCAAGGCAGATTTCAGCATAATCCTGGAACTCTGCTTCTGGACATCTGGATAATGTCAGCTAGAGAGAAATTGAGCTGGTAGATTTCAGCATAATCTTTGAACTCTGCTTCCGCACATCTGAAAAATGTCAGCTAGATAGGAATTTATGTGCTAGATTTCATCATAATCCTGGAAGTCTGCTTCCAAAAATCTGGCAAATGTCAGCTAGAGAGAAATTGCAAGGCAGATTTCAGCATAATCCTGGAACTCTGCTTCTGGACATCTGGAAAATGTAAGCTAGAGAGAAATTGATGTGGTAGATTTCAGCATAATGCTTGAACTCTGCTTCTTCACATCAGGAAAATGTCAGCTAGAGAGAAATTTCAAATCAGATTTCAGAATAATCCTGGAACTCTGCTTCTGCGCATTTGGCAAATGTCAGCTAGAGAGAAATTGATGTGGTAGATTTCAGCATAATCTTTGAACTCTGCTTCTTCACATCTGGAAAATGTCAGCTAGAGGGAAAATGCAGAGGCAGATTTCAGCATAATCCTGGAACTCTGCTTATTCACATCTGGAAAATTTCACTTGGAGACAAAATGCAAGGCAGATTTCAGCCTAATCCTGGAACTCTGCTTGTGCACATCTGGAAAATGTAAACTAGAGAGAAATTGATGAGGTAGAGTTCACCATAATCTTTGAACTCTGCTTGCGCTCATTTGGAAAATGTCAGCTAGAGGGAAAATGCAGAGGCTGATTTCAGCTTAATCCTGGAACACTGCTTCCTCACATCTGGAAAATGTCAGCTAGAGGGAAAATGCAGAGGCAGATTTCAGCATAATCCTGGAACTCTGCTTGTGCACATCTGCAAAACGTAAACGAGAGAGAAATTGATGTGGTATATTTCAGCATAATCTTTGGACTCTGCTTCCGCACATCTGGAAAATGTCAGCTAGAGAGAAATTGCAAGGCAGATTTCAGCATAATCCTGGAACTCTGCTTCTGCGCATTTGGCAAATGTCAGCTAGAGAGAAATTGATGTGGTAGATTTCAGCATAGTCTTTGAACTCTGCATCTGCACTTCAGGAAAATGTCAGCTAGAGGGAAAATGCAGTGGCAGATTTCAGCATAATCCTGGTACTCTGCTTCTGCACTTCAGGAAAATGTCAGCTAGAGAGAAATTTCAAATCAGATTTCAGAATAATCCTGGAACTCTGCTTCTGCGCATTTGGCGAATGTCAGCTAGAGAGAAATTGATGTGGTAGATTTCAGCATAGTCTTTGAACTCTGCATCTGCACTTCAGGAAAATGTCAGCTAGAGAGAAAATGCAAAGGCAGATTTCAGCATAATCCTGGAACTCTGCTTCCGCACATCTGGAAAATTTCAGCTAGACAGAAATTGAGGTTGTAGATTTCATCATAATCCTGGAACTCTGCTTCCAAAAATCTGGCAAATGTCAGCTAGAGAGAAATTGCAAGGCAGATTTCAGCATAATCCTGGAACTCTGCTTCAGCACATCTGAAAACTGTCAGCTAGATAGGAATTTATGTGGTAGATTTCAGCATAATCCTGGAACTCTGCTTGTGCACATCTGCAAAACGTAAACGAGAGAGAAATTGATGTGGTATATTTCAGCATAATCTTTGGACTCTGCTTCCGCACATCTGGAAAATGTCAGCTAGAGAGAAATTGCAAGGCAGATTTCAGCATAATCCTGGAACTCTGCTTCTGGACATCTGGATAATGTCAGCTAGAGAGAAATTGAGCTGGTAGATTTCAGCATAATCTTTGAACTCTGCTTCCGCACATCTGAAAAATGTCAGCTAGATAGGAATTTATGTGCTAGATTTCATCATAATCCTGGAACTCTGCTTCCAAAAATCTGGCAAATGTCAGCTAGAGAGAAATTGCAAGGCAGATTTCAGCATAATCCTGGAACTCTGCTTCTGGACATCTGGAAAATGTAAGCTAGAGAGAAATTGATGTGGTAGATTTCAGCATAATGCTTGAACTCTGCTTCTGCACATCAGGAAAATGTCAGCTAGAGAGAAATTTCAAATCAGATTTCAGAATAATCCTGGAACTCTGCTTCTGCGCATTTGGCAAATGTCAGCTAGAGAGAAATTGATGTGGTAGATTTCAGCATAGTCTTTGAACTCTGCATCTGCACTTCAGGAAAATGTCAGCTTGAGGGAAAATGCAGTGGCAGATTTCAGCATAATCCTGGTACTCTGCTTCTGCACTTCAGGAAAATGTCAGCTAGAGAGAAATTTCAAATCAGATTTCAGAATAATCCTGGAACTCTGCTTCTGCGCATTTGGCAAATGTCAGCTAGAGAGAAATTGATGTGGTAGATTTCAGCATAGTCTTTGAACTCTGCATCTGCACTTCAGGAAAATGTCAGCTAGAGAGAAAATGCAAAGGCAGATTTCAGCATAATCCTGGAACTCTGCTTCCGCACATCTGGAAAATTTCAGCTAGACAGAAATTGAGGTTGTAGATTTCATCATAATCCTGGAACTCTGCTTCCAAAAATCTGGCAAATGTCAGCTAGAGAGAAATTGCAAGGCAGATTTCAGCATAATCCTGGAACTCTGCTTCAGCACATCTGAAAACTGTCAGCTAGATAGGAATTTATGTGGTAGATTTCAGCATAATCCTGGAACTCTGCTTGTGCACATCTGCAAAACGTAAACGAGAGAGAAATTGATGTGGTATATTTCAGCATAATCTTTGGACTCTGCTTCCGCACATCTGGAAAATGTCAGCTAGAGAGAAATTGCAAGGCAGATTTCAGCATAATCCTGGAACTCTGCTTCTGGACATCTGGATAATGTCAGCTAGAGAGAAATTGAGCTGGTAGATTTCAGCATAATCTTTGAACTCTGCTTCCGCACATCTGGAAAATGTCAGCTAGATAGGAATTTATGTGCTAGATTTCATCATAATCCTGGAACTCTGCTTCCAAAAATCTGGCAAATGTCAGCTAGAGAGAAATTGCAAGGCAGATTTCAGCATAATCCTGGAACTCTGCTTCTGGACATCTGGATAATGTCAGCTAGAGAGAAATTGAGCTGGTAGATTTCAGCATAATCTTGGAACTCTGCTTCTGCACATCTGGAAAATGTCAGCTAGAGAGAAAATGCAGAGGCTGATTTCAGCATAATCCTGGAACACTGCTTCCTCACATCTGGAAAATGTCAGCTAGAGGGCAAATGCAGAGGCAGATTTCAGCATAATCCTGGAACTCTGCTCCTGCACATCTGGAAAATGTAAGATAGAGAGAAATTGATGTGGTAGATTTCAGCATAATCTTTGAACTCTGTTTCTGCACATCTGGAAAATGTCAGCTAGACAGAAAATGCAGAGGCAGATTTCAGCATAATCCTGGAACTCTGCTTCCGCACATCTGGCGAATGTCAGCTAGAGAGAAATTGATGTGGTGGTTTCAGCATAATCTTGGAACTCTGCTTCTGCACATCTGGCAAATGTCAGCTAGAGAGAAATTGCAAGGCAGATTTCAGCATAATCTTGGAACTCTGCTTCTGCACATGTGGAAAATGTCAGCTGGGGAAAATTTATGTGGTATATTTCAGCATAATCTTTGAACTCTGCTTCTTCACATCTGGAAAATTTCAGCTAGAGAGAAAATGCAGAGGCTGATTTCAGCATAACCTTTGAAATCTGCTTCTGCACATCTGGAAAATGTCAGCTAGAGAGAAATTGCAGAGGCAGATTTCAGCATAATCCTGGAACTTTGCTTCCGCACATCTGGAAATTGTAAGCTAGAGAGAAATTGATGTCGTAGATTTCAGCATAATCTTGCAACTCTGCTTTTTCACATCTGGAAAATGTCAGCTAGAGGGAAAATGCAGACGCAGATTTCAGCATAATCCTGGAACTCTACTTCTGCACATCTGGAAAATGTAAGCTAGAGAGAAATTGATGTCGTAGATTTCAGCATAATCCTGGAACTCTGCTTCAGCACATCTGAAAAATGTCAGCTAGATAGGAATTTATGTGGTAGATTTCAGCATAATCTTTGAACTCTGCTTCTTCACATCTGGAAAATGTCAGCTAGAGGGAAAATGCAGAGGCAGATTTCAGCATAATCCTGGAACTCTGCTTCTGCACTTCAGGAAAATGTCAGCTAGAGAGAAATTTCAAATCAGATTTCAGAATAATCCTGGAACTCTGCTTCTGCGCATTTGGCAAATGTCAGCTAGAGAGAAATTGATGTGGTAGATTTCAGCATAGTCTTTGAACTCTGCATCTGCACTTCAGGAAAATGTCAGCTAGAGAGAAAATGCAAAGGCAGATTTCAGCATAATCCTGGAACTCTGCTTCCGCACATCTGGAAAATTTCAGCTAGACAGAAATTGAGGTTGTAGATTTCATCATAATCCTGGAACTCTGCTTCCAAAAATCTGGCAAATGTCAGCTAGAGAGAAATTGCAAGGCAGATTTCAGCATAATCCTGGAACTCTGCTTCAGCACATCTGAAAACTGTCAGCTAGATAGGAATTTATGTGGTAGATTTCAGCATAATCCTGGAACTCTGCTTGTGCACATCTGCAAAACGGAAACGAGAGAGAAATTGATGTGGTATATTTCAGCATAATCTTTGGACTCTGCTTCCGCACATCTTGAAAATGTCAGCTAGAGAGAAATTGCAAGGCAGATTTCAGCATAATCCTGGAACTCTGCTTCTGGACATCTGGATAATGTCAGCTAGAGAGAAATTGAGCTGGTAGATTTCAGCATAATCTTTGAACTCTGCTTCCGCACATCTGGAAAATGTCAGCTAGATAGGAATTTATGTGCTAGATTTCATCATAATCCTGGAACTCTGCTTCCAAAAATCTGGCAAATGTCAGCTAGAGAGAAATTGCAAGGCAGATTTCAGCATAATCCTGGAACTCTGCTTCAGCACATCTGAAAACTGTCAGCTAGATAGGAATTTATGTGGTAGATTTCAGCATAATCCTGGAACTCTGCTTGTGCACATCTGCAAAACGTAAACGAGAGAGAAATTGATGTGGTATATTTCAGCATAATCTTTGGACTCTGCTTCCGCACATCTGGAAAATGTCAGCTAGAGAGAAATTGCAAGGCAGATTTCAGCATAATCCTGGAACTCTGCTTCTGGACATCTGGAAAATGTAAGCTAGAGAGAAATTGATGTGGTAGATTTCAGCATAATGCTTGAACTCTGCTTCTGCACATCAGGAAAATGTCAGCTAGAGAGAAATTTCAAATCAGATTTCAGAATAATCCTGGAACTCTGCTTCTGCGCATTTGGCAAATGTCAGCTAGAGAGAAATTGATGTGGTAGATTTCAGCATAGTCTTTGAACTCTGCATCTGCACTTCAGGAAAATTTCAGCTTGAGGGAAAATGCAGTGGCAGATTTCAGCATAATCCTGGTACTCTGCTTCTGCACTTCAGGAAAATGTCAGCTAGAGAGAAATTTCAAATCAGATTTCAGAATAATCCTGGAACTCTGCTTCTGCGCATTTGGCAAATGTCAGCTAGAGAGAAATTGATGTGGTAGATTTCAGCATAGTCTTTGAACTCTGCATCTGCACTTCAGGAAAATGTCAGCTAGAGAGAAAATGCAAAGGCAGATTTCAGCATAATCCTGGAACTCTGCTTCCGCACATCTGGAAAATTTCAGCTAGACAGAAATTGAGGTTGTAGATTTCATCATAATCCTGGAACTCTGCTTCCAAAAATCTGGCAAATGTCAGCTAGAGAGAAATTGCAAGGCAGATTTCAGCATAATCCTGGAACTCTGCTTCAGCACATCTGAAAACTGTCAGCTAGATAGGAATTTATGTGGTAGATTTCAGCATAATCCTGGAACTCTGCTTGTGCACATCTGCAAAACGTAAACGAGAGAGAAATTGATGTGGTATATTTCAGCATAATCTTTGGACTCTGCTTCCGCACATCTGGAAAATGTCAGCTAGAGAGAAATTGCAAGGCAGATTTCAGCATAATCCTGGAACTCTGCTTCTGGACATCTGGATAATGTCAGCTAGAGAGAAATTGAGCTGGTAGATTTCAGCATAATCTTTGAACTCTGCTTCCGCACATCTGAAAAATGTCAGCTAGATAGGAATTTATGTGCTAGATTTCATCATAATCCTGGAACTCTGCTTCCAAAAATCTGGCAAATGTCAGCTAGAGAGAAATTGCAAGGCAGATTTCAGCATAATCCTGGAACTCTGCTTCTGGACATCTGGAAAATGTAAGCTAGAGAGAAATTGATGTGGTAGATTTCAGCATAATGCTTGAACTCTGCTTCTGCACATCAGGAAAATGTCAGCTAGAGAGAAATTTCAAATCAGATTTCAGAATAATCCTGGAACTCTGCTTCTGCGCATTTGGCAAATGTCAGCTAGAGAGAAATTGATGTGGTAGATTTCAGCATAGTCTTTGAACTCTGCATCTGCACTTCAGGAAAATGTCAGCTTGAGGGAAAATGCAGTGGCAGATTTCAGCATAATCCTGGTACTCTGCTTCTGCACTTCAGGAAAATGTCAGCTAGAGAGAAATTTCAAATCAGATTTCAGAATAATCCTGGAACTCTGCTTCTGCGCATTTGGCAAATGTCAGCTAGAGAGAAATTGATGTGGTAGATTTCAGCATAGTCTTTGAACTCTGCATCTGCACTTCAGGAAAATGTCAGCTAGAGAGAAAATGCAAAGGCAGATTTCAGCATAATCCTGGAACTCTGCTTCCGCACATCTGGAAAATTTCAGCTAGACAGAAATTGAGGTTGTAGATTTCATCATAATCCTGGAACTCTGCTTCCAAAAATCTGGCAAATGTCAGCTAGAGAGAAATTGCAAGGCAGATTTCAGCATAATCCTGGAACTCTGCTTCAGCACATCTGAAAACTGTCAGCTAGATAGGAATTTATGTGGTAGATTTCAGCATAATCCTGGAACTCTGCTTGTGCACATCTGCAAAACGTAAACGAGAGAGAAATTGATGTGGTATATTTCAGCATAATCTTTGGACTCTGCTTCCGCACATCTGGAAAATGTCAGCTAGAGAGAAATTGCAAGGCAGATTTCAGCATAATCCTGGAACTCTGCTTCTGGACATCTGGATAATGTCAGCTAGAGAGAAATTGAGCTGGTAGATTTCAGCATAATCTTTGAACTCTGCTTCCGCACATCTGGAAAATGTCAGCTAGATAGGAATTTATGTGCTAGATTTCATCATAATCCTGGAACTCTGCTTCCAAAAATCTGGCAAATGTCAGCTAGAGAGAAATTGCAAGGCAGATTTCAGCATAATCCTGGAACTCTGCTTCTGGACATCTGGATAATGTCAGCTAGAGAGAAATTGAGCTGGTAGATTTCAGCATAATCTTGGAACTCTGCTTCTGCACATCTGGAAAATGTCAGCTAGAGAGAAAATGCAGAGGCTGATTTCAGCATAATCCTGGAACACTGCTTCCTCACATCTGGAAAATGTCAGCTAGAGGGCAAATGCAGAGGCAGATTTCAGCATAATCCTGGAACTCTGCTCCTGCACATCTGGAAAATGTAAGATAGAGAGAAATTGATGTGGTAGATTTCAGCATAATCTTTGAACTCTGTTTCTGCACATCTGGAAAATGTCAGCTAGACAGAAAATGCAGAGGCAGATTTCAGCATAATCCTGGAACTCTGCTTCCGCACATCTGGCGAATGTCAGCTAGAGAGAAATTGATGTGGTGGTTTCAGCATAATCTTGGAACTCTGCTTCTGCACATCTGGCAAATGTCAGCTAGAGAGAAATTGCAAGGCAGATTTCAGCATAATCTTGGAACTCTGCTTCTGCACATGTGGAAAATGTCAGCTGGGGAAAATTTATGTGGTATATTTCAGCATAATCTTTGAACTCTGCTTCTTCACATCTGGAAAATTTCAGCTAGAGAGAAAATGCAGAGGCTGATTTCAGCATAACCTTTGAAATCTGCTTCTGCACATCTGGAAAATGTCAGCTAGAGAGAAATTGCAGAGGCAGATTTCAGCATAATCCTGGAACTTTGCTTCCGCACATCTGGAAATTGTAAGCTAGAGAGAAATTGATGTCGTAGATTTCAGCATAATCTTGCAACTCTGCTTTTTCACATCTGGAAAATGTCAGCTAGAGGGAAAATGCAGACGCAGATTTCAGCATAATCCTGGAACTCTACTTCTGCACATCTGGAAAATGTAAGCTAGAGAGAAATTGATGTCGTAGATTTCAGCATAATCCTGGAACTCTGCTTCAGCACATCTGAAAAATGTCAGCTAGATAGGAATTTATGTGGTAGATTTCAGCATAATCTTTGAACTCTGCTTCTTCACATCTGGAAAATGTCAGCTAGAGGGAAAATGCAGAGGCAGATTTCAGCATAATCCTGGAACTCTGCTTCTGCACTTCAGGAAAATGTCAGCTAGAGAGAAATTTCAAATCAGATTTCAGAATAATCCTGGAACTCTGCTTCTGCGCATTTGGCAAATGTCAGCTAGAGAGAAATTGATGTGGTAGATTTCAGCATAGTCTTTGAACTCTGCATCTGCACTTCAGGAAAATGTCAGCTAGAGAGAAAATGCAAAGGCAGATTTCAGCATAATCCTGGAACTCTGCTTCCGCACATCTGGAAAATTTCAGCTAGACAGAAATTGAGGTTGTAGATTTCATCATAATCCTGGAACTCTGCTTCCAAAAATCTGGCAAATGTCAGCTAGAGAGAAATTGCAAGGCAGATTTCAGCATAATCCTGGAACTCGGCTTCAGCACATCTGAAAACTGTCAGCTAGATAGGAATTTATGTGGTAGATTTCAGCATAATCCTGGAACTCTGCTTGTGCACATCTGCAAAACGTAAACGAGAGAGAAATTGATGTGGTATATTTCAGCATAATCTTTGGACTCTGCTTCCGCACATCTGGAAAATGTCAGCTAGAGAGAAATTGCAAGGCAGATTTCAGCATAATCCTGGAACTCTGCTTCTGGACATCTGGATAATGTCAGCTAGAGAGAAATTGAGCTGGTAGATTTCAGCATAATCTTTGAACTCTGCTTCCGCACATCTGGAAAATGTCAGCTAGATAGGAATTTATGTGCTAGATTTCATCATAATCCTGGAACTCTGCTTCCAAAAATCTGGCAAATGTCAGCTAGAGAGAAATTGCAAGGCAGATTTCAGCATAATCCTGGAACTCTGCTTCAGCACATCTGAAAACTGTCAGCTAGATAGGAATTTATGTGGTAGATTTCAGCATAATCCTGGAACTCTGCTTGTGCACATCTGCAAAACGTAAACGAGAGAGAAATTGATGTGGTATATTTCAGCATAATCTTTGGACTCTGCTTCCGCACATCTGGAAAATGTCAGCTAGAGAGAAATTGCAAGGCAGATTTCAGCATAATCCTGGAACTCTGCTTCTGGACATCTGGAAAATGTAAGCTAGAGAGAAATTGATGTGGTAGATTTCAGCATAATGCTTGAACTCTGCTTCTGCACATCAGGAAAATGTCAGCTAGAGAGAAATTTCAAATCAGATTTCAGAATAATCCTGGAACTCTGCTTCTGCGCATTTGGCAAATGTCAGCTAGAGAGAAATTGATGTGGTAGATTTCAGCATAGTCTTTGAACTCTGCATCTGCACTTCAGGAAAATGTCAGCTTGAGGGAAAATGCAGTGGCAGATTTCAGCATAATCCTGGTACTCTGCTTCTGCACTTCAGGAAAATGTCAGCTAGAGAGAAATTTCAAATCAGATTTCAGAATAATCCTGGAACTCTGCTTCTGCGCATTTGGCAAATGTCAGCTAGAGAGAAATTGATGTGGTAGATTTCAGCATAGTCTTTGAACTCTGCATCTGCACTTCAGGAAAATGTCAGCTAGAGAGAAAATGCAAAGGCAGATTTCAGCATAATCCTGGAACTCTGCTTCCGCACATCTGGAAAATTTCAGCTAGACAGAAATTGAGGTTGTAGATTTCATCATAATCCTGGAACTCTGCTTCCAAAAATCTGGCAAATGTCAGCTAGAGAGAAATTGCAAGGCAGATTTCAGCATAATCCTGGAACTCTGCTTCAGCACATCTGAAAACTGTCAGCTAGATAGGAATTTATGTGGTAGATTTCAGCATAATCCTGGAACTCTGCTTGTGCACATCTGCAAAACGTAAACGAGAGAGAAATTGATGTGGTATATTTCAGCATAATCTTTGGACTCTGCTTCCGCACATCTGGAAAATGTCAGCTAGAGAGAAATTGCAAGGCAGATTTCAGCATAATCCTGGAACTCTGCTTCTGGACATCTGGATAATGTCAGCTAGAGAGAAATTGAGCTGGTAGATTTCAGCATAATCTTTGAACTCTGCTTCCGCACATCTGAAAAATGTCAGCTAGATAAGAATTTATGTGCTAGATTTCATCATAATCCTGGAACTCTGCTTCCAAAAATCTGGCAAATGTCAGCTAGAGAGAAATTGCAAGGCAGATTTCAGCATAATCCTGGAACTCTGCTTCTGGACATCTGGAAAATGTAAGCTAGAGAGAAATTGATGTGGTAGATTTCAGCATAATGCTTGAACTCTGCTTCTGCACATCAGGAAAATGTCAGCTAGAGAGAAATTTCAAATCAGATTTCAGAATAATCCTGGAACTCTGCTTCTGCGCATTTGGCAAATGTCAGCTAGAGAGAAATTGATGTGGTAGATTTCAGCATAGTCTTTGAACTCTGCATCTGCACTTCAGGAAAATGTCAGCTTGAGGGAAAATGCAGTGGCAGATTTCAGCATAATCCTGGTACTCTGCTTCTGCACTTCAGGAAAATGTCAGCTAGAGAGAAATTTCAAATCAGATTTCAGAATAATCCTGGAACTCTGCTTCTGCGCATTTGGCAAATGTCAGCTAGAGAGAAATTGATGTGGTAGATTTCAGCATAGTCTTTGAACTCTGCATCTGCACTTCAGGAAAATGTCAGCTAGAGAGAAAATGCAAAGGCAGATTTCAGCATAATCCTGGAACTCTGCTTCCGCACATCTGGAAAATTTCAGCTAGACAGAAATTGAGGTTGTAGATTTCATCATAATCCTGGAACTCTGCTTCCAAAAATCTGGCAAATGTCAGCTAGAGAGAAATTGCAAGGCAGATTTCAGCATAATCCTGGAACTCTGCTTCAGCACATCTGAAAACTGTCAGCTAGATAGGAATTTATGTGGTAGATTTCAGCATAATCCTGGAACTCTGCTTGTGCACATCTGCAAAACGTAAACGAGAGAGAAATTGATGTGGTATATTTCAGCATAATCTTTGGACTCTGCTTCCGCACATCTGGAAAATGTCAGCTAGAGAGAAATTGCAAGGCAGATTTCAGCATAATCCTGGAACTCTGCTTCTGGACATCTGGATAATGTCAGCTAGAGAGAAATTGAGCTGGTAGATTTCAGCATAATCTTTGAACTCTGCTTCCGCACATCTGGAAAATGTCAGCTAGATAGGAATTTATGTGCTAGATTTCATCATAATCCTGGAACTCTGCTTCCAAAAATCTGGCAAATGTCAGCTAGAGAGAAATTGCAAGGCAGATTTCAGCATAATCCTGGAACTCTGCTTCTGGACATCTGGATAATGTCAGCTAGAGAGAAATTGAGCTGGTAGATTTCAGCATAATCTTGGAACTCTGCTTCTGCACATCTGGAAAATGTCAGCTAGAGAGAAAATGCAGAGGCTGATTTCAGCATAATCCTGGAACACTGCTTCCTCACATCTGGAAAATGTCAGCTAGAGGGCAAATGCAGAGGCAGATTTCAGCATAATCCTGGAACTCTGCTCCTGCACATCTGGAAAATGTAAGATAGAGAGAAATTGATGTGGTAGATTTCAGCATAATCTTTGAACTCTGTTTCTGCACATCTGGAAAATGTCAGCTAGACAGAAAATGCAGAGGCAGATTTCAGCATAATCCTGGAACTCTGCTTCCGCACATCTGGCGAATGTCAGCTAGAGAGAAATTGATGTGGTGGTTTCAGCATAATCTTGGAACTCTGCTTCTGCACATCTGGCAAATGTCAGCTAGAGAGAAATTGCAAGGCAGATTTCAGCATAATCTTGGAACTCTGCTTCTGCACATGTGGAAAATGTCAGCTGGGGAAAATTTATGTGGTATATTTCAGCATAATCTTTGAACTCTGCTTCTTCACATCTGGAAAATTTCAGCTAGAGAGAAAATGCAGAGGCTGATTTCAGCATAACCTTTGAAATCTGCTTCTGCACATCTGGAAAATGTCAGCTAGAGAGAAATTGCAGAGGCAGATTTCAGCATAATCCTGGAACTTTGCTTCCGCACATCTGGAAATTGTAAGCTAGAGAGAAATTGATGTCGTAGATTTCAGCATAATCTTGCAACTCTGCTTTTTCACATCTGGAAAATGTCAGCTAGAGGGAAAATGCAGACGCAGATTTCAGCATAATCCTGGAACTCTACTTCTGCACATCTGGAAAATGTAAGCTAGAGAGAAATTGATGTCGTAGATTTCAGCATAATCCTGGAACTCTGCTTCAGCACATCTGAAAAATGTCAGCTAGATAGGAATTTATGTGGTAGATTTCAGCATAATCTTTGAACTCTGCTTCTTCACATCTGGAAAATGTCAGCTAGAGGGAAAATGCAGAGGCAGATTTCAGCATAATCCTGGAACTCTGCTTCTGCACTTCAGGAAAATGTCAGCTAGAGAGAAATTTCAAATCAGATTTCAGAATAATCCTGGAACTCTGCTTCTGCGCATTTGGCAAATGTCAGCTAGAGAGAAATTGATGTGGTAGATTTCAGCATAGTCTTTGAACTCTGCATCTGCACTTCAGGAAAATGTCAGCTAGAGAGAAAATGCAAAGGCAGATTTCAGCATAATCCTGGAACTCTGCTTCCGCACATCTGGAAAATTTCAGCTAGACAGAAATTGAGGTTGTAGATTTCATCATAATCCTGGAACTCTGCTTCCAAAAATCTGGCAAATGTCAGCTAGAGAGAAATTGCAAGGCAGATTTCAGCATAATCCTGGAACTCTGCTTCAGCACATCTGAAAACTGTCAGCTAGATAGGAATTTATGTGGTAGATTTCAGCATAATCCTGGAACTCTGCTTGTGCACATCTGCAAAACGTAAACGAGAGAGAAATTGATGTGGTATATTTCAGCATAATCTTTGGACTCTGCTTCCGCACATCTGGAAAATGTCAGCTAGAGAGAAATTGCAAGGCAGATTTCAGCATAATCCTGGAACTCTGCTTCTGGACATCTGGATAATGTCAGCTAGAGAGAAATTGAGCTGGTAGATTTCAGCATAATCTTTGAACTCTGCTTCCGCACATCTGGAAAATGTCAGCTAGATAGGAATTTATGTGCTAGATTTCATCATAATCCTGGAACTCTGCTTCCAAAAATCTGGCAAATGTCAGCTAGAGAGAAATTGCAAGGCAGATTTCAGCATAATCCTGGAACTCTGCTTCAGCACATCTGAAAACTGTCAGCTAGATAGGAATTTATGTGGTAGATTTCAGCATAATCCTGGAACTCTGCTTGTGCACATCTGCAAAACGTAAACGAGAGAGAAATTGATGTGGTATATTTCAGCATAATCTTTGGACTCTGCTTCCGCACATCTGGAAAATGTCAGCTAGAGAGAAATTGCAAGGCAGATTTCAGCATAATCCTGGAACTCTGCTTCTGGACATCTGGAAAATGTAAGCTAGAGAGAAATTGATGTGGTAGATTTCAGCATAATGCTTGAACTCTGCTTCTGCACATCAGGAAAATGTCAGCTAGAGAGAAATTTCAAATCAGATTTCAGAATAATCCTGGAACTCTGCTTCTGCGCATTTGGCAAATGTCAGCTAGAGAGAAATTGATGTGGTAGATTTCAGCATAGTCTTTGAACTCTGCATCTGCACTTCAGGAAAATGTCAGCTTGAGGGAAAATGCAGTGGCAGATTTCAGCATAATCCTGGTACTCTGCTTCTGCACTTCAGGAAAATGTCAGCTAGAGAGAAATTTCAAATCAGATTTCAGAATAATCCTGGAACTCTGCTTCTGCGCATTTGGCAAATGTCAGCTAGAGAGAAATTGATGTGGTAGATTTCAGCATAGTCTTTGAACTCTGCATCTGCACTTCAGGAAAATGTCAGCTAGAGAGAAAATGCAAAGGCAGATTTCAGCATAATCCTGGAACTCTGCTTCCGCACATCTGGAAAATTTCAGCTAGACAGAAATTGAGGTTGTAGATTTCATCATAATCCTGGAACTCTGCTTCCAAAAATCTGGCAAATGTCAGCTAGAGAGAAATTGCAAGGCAGATTTCAGCATAATCCTGGAACTCTGCTTCAGCACATCTGAAAACTGTCAGCTAGATTGGAATTTATGTGGTAGATTTCAGCATAATCCTGGAACTCTGCTTGTGCACATCTGCAAAACGTAAACGAGAGAGAAATTGATGTGGTATATTTCAGCATAATCTTTGGACTCTGCTTCCGCACATCTGGAAAATGTCAGCTAGAGAGAAATTGCAAGGCAGATTTCAGCATAATCCTGGAACTCTGCTTCTGGACATCTGGATAATGTCAGCTAGAGAGAAATTGAGCTGGTAGATTTCAGCATAATCTTTGAACTCTGCTTCCGCACATCTGAAAAATGTCAGCTAGATAGGAATTTATGTGGTAGATTTCAGCATAATCTTGGAACTCTGCTTCTTCATATCTGGAAAATGTCAGCTGGATAGGAATTTATGTGGTAGATTTCAGCATAATCTTTGCTCTCTGCTTCCGAACATCTGGAAAATGTCAGCTAGAGAATAATTGCAAGGCAGATTTCAGCATAATCCTGGAACTCTGCTTCTGCACATCTGAAAAATGTCAGCTAGATAGGAATTTATGTGGTAGATTTCAGCATAATCTTTGAACTCTGCTTCTTCACATATAGAAAATGTCAGCTAGAGGGAAAATGCAGAGGCAGATTTCAGCATAATCCTGGAACTCTGCTTCTGCACATCTGGAAAATGTAAGCTAGAGAGAAATTGATGTGGTAGAGTTCACCATAATCTTTGAACTCTGCTTGCGCTCATCTGGAAAATGTCAGCTAGAGAGAAATTGCAAGGCAGATTTCAGCATAGTCTTTGAACTCTGCTTGTCCACATCTGGAAATTTTCACCTGGAGAAAAATTGCAAGGCAGATTTCAGCATAATCCTGGAACTCTGCTTCCGCACATCTGGAAAATGTCAGCTAGAGGGAAAATGCAGAGGAAGATTTCAGCATAATCCTGGAACTCTGCTTCTGCACATCTGGAAAATGTAAGATAGAGAAAAATTGATGTGGTAGATTTCAGCATAATCTTTGAACTCTGCTTCTGCACATCTGGAAAATGTCAGCTGGGGAAAATTTATGTGGTATATTTCAGCATAATCTTTGCTCTCTGCTTCTGAACATCTGGAAAATGTCAGCTAGAGAGAAAATGCAGAGGCTGATTTCAGCATAACCTTTGAACTCTGCTTCTGCACATCTGGAAAATGTCAGCTAGAGAGAAATTGCAGAGGCAGATTTCAGCATAATCCTGGAACTTTGCTTCCGCACATCTGGAAATTGTAAGCTAGAGAGAAATTGATGTCGTAGATTTCAGCATAATCTTGCAACTCTGCTTTTTCACATCTGGAAAATGTCAGCTAGAGGGAAAATGCAGACGCAGATTTCAGCATAATCCTGGAACTCTACTTCTGCACATCTGGAAAATGTAAGCTAGAGAGAAATTGATGTCGTAGATTTCAGCATAATCCTGGAACTCTGCTTCAGCACATCTGGAAAATGTCAGCTAGATAGGAATTTATGTGGTAGATTTCAGCATAATCTTTGAACTCTGCTTCTTCACATCTGGAAAATGTCAGCTAGAGGGAAAATGCAGAGGCAGATTTCAGCATAATCCTGGAACTCTGCTTATTCACATCTGGAAAATTTCACTTGGAGACAAAATGCAAGGCAGATTTCAGCCTAATCCTGGAACTCTGCTTGTGCACATCTGGAAAATGTAAACTAGAGAGAAATTGATGAGGTAGAGTTCACCATAATCTTTGAACTCTGCTTGCGCTCATTTGGAAAATGTCAGCTAGAGGGAAAATGCAGAGGCTGATTTCAGCATAATCCTGGAACACTGCTTCCTCACATCTGGAAAATGTCAGCTAGAGGGAAAATGCAGAGGCAGATTTCAGCATAATCCTGGAACTCTGCTCCTGCACATCTGGAAAATGTAAGCTAGAGAGAAATTGATGTGGTAGATTTCAGCATAATGCTTGAACTCTGCTTCTGCACATCAGGAAAATGTCAGCTAGAGAGAAATTTCAAATCAGATTTCAGAATAATCCTGGAACTCTGCTTCTGCGCATTTGGCAAATGTCAGCTAGAGAGAAATTGATGTGGTAGATTTCAGCATAGTCTTTGAACTCTGCATCTGCACTTCAGGAAAATGTCAGCTAGAGGGAAAATGCAGTGGCAGATTTCAGCATAATCCTGGTACTCTGCTTCTGCACTTCAGGAAAATGTCAGCTAGAGAGAAATTTCAAATCACATTTCAGAATAATCCTGGAACTCTGCTTCTGCGCATTTGGCAAATGTCAGCTAGAGAGAAATTGATGTGGTAGTTTTCAGCATAGTCTTTGAACTCTGCATCTGCACTTCAGGAAAATGTCAGCTAGAGAGAAAATACAAAGGCAGATTTCAGCATAATCCTGGAACTCTGCTTCCGCACATCTGGAAAATTTCAGCTAGACAGAAATTGAGGTTGTAGATTTCATCATAATCCTGGAACTCTGCTTCCAAAAATCTGGCAAATGTCAGCTAGAGAGAAATTGCAAGGCAGATTTCAGCATAATCCTGGAACTCTGCTTCAGCACATCTGAAAACTGTCAGCTAGATAGGAATTTATGTGGTAGATTTCAGCATAATCCTGGAACTCTGCTTGTGCACATCTGCAAAACGTAAACGAGAGAGAAATTGATGTGGTATATTTCAGCATAATCTTTGGACTCTGCTTCCGCACATCTGGAAAATGTCAGCTAGAGAGAAATTGCAAGGCAGATTTCAGCATAATCCTGGAACTCTGCTTCTGGACATCTGGATAATGTCAGCTAGAGAGAAATTGAGCTGGTAGATTTCAGCATAATCTTTGAACTCTGCTTCCGCACATCTGAAAAATGTCAGCTAGATAGGAATTTATGTGCTAGATTTCATCATAATCCTGGAACTCTGCTTCCAAAAATCTGGCAAATGTCAGCTAGAGAGAAATTGCAAGGCAGATTTCAGCATAATCCTGGAACTCTGCTTCTGGACATCTGGAAAATGTAAGCTAGAGAGAAATTGATGTGGTAGATTTCAGCATAATGCTTGAACTCTGCTTCTGCACATCTGGAAAATGTAAGCTAGAGAGAAATTGATGTGGTAGAGTTCACCATAATCTTTGAACTCTGCTTGCGCTCATCTGGAAAATGTCAGCTAGAGAGAAATTGCAAGGCAGATTTCAGCATAGTCTTTGAACTCTGCTTCTCCACATCTGGAAATTTTCACCTGGAGAAAAATTGCAAGGCAGATTTCAGCATAATCCTGGAACTCTGCTTCCGCACATCTGGAAAATGTCAGCTAGAGGGAAAATGCAGAGGAAGATTTCAGCATAATCCTGGAACTCTGCTTCTGCACATCTGGAAAATGTAAGATAGAGAAAAATTGATGTGGTAGATTTCAGCATAATCTTTGAACTCTGCTTCTGCACATCTGGAAAATGTCAGCTGGGGAAAATTTATGTGGTATATTTCAGCATAATCTTTGCTCTCTGCTTCTGAACATCTGGAAAATGTCAGCTAGAGAGAAAATGCAGAGGCTGATTTCAGCATAACCTTTGAACTCTGCTTCTGCACATCTGGAAAATGTCAGCTAGAGAGAAATTGCAGAGGCAGATTTCAGCATAATCCTGGAACTTTGCTTCCGCACATCTGGAAATTGTAAGCTAGAGAGAAATTGATGTCGTAGATTTCAGCATAATCTTGCAACTCTGCTTTTTCACATCTGGAAAATGTCAGCTAGAGGGAAAATGCAGACGCAGATTTCAGCATAATCCTGGAACTCTACTTCTGCACATCTGGAAAATGTAAGCTAGAGAGAAATTGATGTCGTAGATTTCAGCATAATCCTGGAACTCTGCTTCAGCACATCTGGAAAATGTCAGCTAGATAGGAATTTATGTGGTAGATTTCAGCATAATCTTTGAACTCTGCTTCTTCAAATCTGGAAAATGTCAGCTAGAGGGAAAATGCAGAGGCAGATTTCAGCATAATCCTGGAACTCTGCTTATTCACATCTGGAAAATTTCACTTGGAGACAAAATGCAAGGCAGATTTCAGCCTAATCCTGGAACTCTGCTTGTGCACATCTGGAAAATGTAAACTAGAGAGAAATTGATGAGGTAGAGTTCACCATAATCTTTGAACTCTGCTTGCGCTCATTTGGAAAATGTCAGCTAGAGGGAAAATGCAGAGGCTGATTTCAGCATAATCCTGGAACACTGCTTCCTCACATCTGGAAAATGTCAGCTAGAGGGAAAATGCAGAGGCAGATTTCAGCATAATCCTGGAACTCTGCTCCTGCACATCTGGAAAATGTAAGCTAGAGAGAAATTGATGTGGTAGATTTCAGCATAATGCTTGAACTCTGCTTCTGCACATCAGGAAAATGTCAGCTAGAGAGAAATTTCAAATCAGATTTCAGAATAATCCTGGAACTCTGCTTCTGCGCATTTGGCAAATGTCAGCTAGAGAGAAATTGATGTGGTAGATTTCAGCATAGTCTTTGAACTCTGCATCTGCACTTCAGGAAAATGTCAGCTAGAGAGAAAATGCAAAGGCAGATTTCAGCATAATCCTGGAACTCTGCTTCCGCACATCTGGAAAATTTCAGCTAGACAGAAATTGAGGTTGTAGATTTCATCATAATCCTGGAACTCTGCTTCCAAAAATCTGGCAAATGTCAGCTAGAGAGAAATTGCAAGGCAGATTTCAGCATAATCCTGGAACTCTGCTTCAGCACATCTGAAAACTGTCAGCTAGATAGGAATTTATGTGGTAGATTTCAGCATAATCCTGGAACTCTGCTTGTGCACATCTGCAAAACGTAAACGAGAGAGAAATTGATGTGGTATATTTCAGCATAATCTTTGGACTCTGCTTCCGCACATCTGGAAAATGTCAGCTAGAGAGAAATTGCAAGGCAGATTTCAGCATAATCCTGGAACTCTGCTTCTGGACATCTGGATAATGTCAGCTAGAGAGAAATTGAGCTGGTAGATTTCAGCATAATCTTTGAACTCTGCTTCCGCACATCTGAAAAATGTCAGCTAGATAGGAATTTATGTGCTAGATTTCATCATAATCCTGGAACTCTGCTTCCAAAAATCTGGCAAATGTCAGCTAGAGAGAAATTGCAAGGCAGATTTCAGCATAATCCTGGAACTCTGCTTCTGGACATCTGGAAAATGTAAGCTAGAGAGAAATTGATGTGGTAGATTTCAGCATAATGCTTGAACTCTGCTTCTGCACATCAGGAAAATGTCAGCTAGAGAGAAATTTCAAATCAGATTTCAGAATAATCCTGGAACTCTGCTTCTGCGCATTTGGCAAATGTCAGCTAGAGAGAAATTGATGTGGTAGATTTCAGCATAGTCTTTGAACTCTGCATCTGCACTTCAGGAAAATGTCAGCTTGAGGGAAAATGCAGTGGCAGATTTCAGCATAATCCTGGTACTCTGCTTCTGCACTTCAGGAAAATGTCAGCTAGAGAGAAATTTCAAATCAGATTTCAGAATAATCCTGGAACTCTGCTTCTGCGCATTTGGCAAATGTCAGCTAGAGAGAAATTGATGTGGTAGATTTCAGCATAGTCTTTGAACTCTGCATCTGCACTTCAGGAAAATGTCAGCTAGAGAGAAAATGCAAAGGCAGATTTCAGCATAATCCTGGAACTCTGCTTCCGCACATCTGGAAAATTTCAGCTAGACAGAAATTGAGGTTGTAGATTTCATCATAATCCTGGAACTCTGCTTCCAAAAATCTGGCAAATGTCAGCTAGAGAGAAATTGCAAGGCAGATTTCAGCATAATCCTGGAACTCTGCTTCAGCACATCTGAAAACTGTCAGCTAGATAGGAATTTATGTGGTAGATTTCAGCATAATCCTGGAACTCTGCTTGTGCACATCTGCAAAACGTAAACGAGAGAGAAATTGATGTGGTATATTTCAGCATAATCTTTGGACTCTGCTTCCGCACATCTGGAAAATGTCAGCTAGAGAGAAATTGCAAGGCAAATTTCAGCATAATCCTGGAACTCTGCTTCTGGACATCTGGATAATGTCAGCTAGAGAGAAATTGAGCTGGTAGATTTCAGCATAATCTTTGAACTCTGCTTCCGCACATCTGAAAAATGTCAGCTGGATAGGAATTTATGTGGTAGATTTCAGCATAATCTTTGCTCTCTGCTTCCGAACATCTGGAAAATGTCAGCTAGAGAATAATTGCAAGGCAGATTTCAGCATAATCCTGGAACTCTGCTTCTGCACATCTGAAAAATGTCAGCTAGATAGGAATTTATGTGGTAGATTTCAGCATAATCTTTGAACTCTGCTTCTTCACATATAGAAAATGTCAGCTAGAGGGAAAATGCAGAGGCAGATTTCAGCATAATCCAGGAACTCTGCTTCTGCACATCTAGAAAATTTCAGCTAGAGAGAAATTGATGTGTTAGATTTCAGCATAATCTTTGAACTCTGCTTCTGCACATCTGGAAAATGTAAGCTAGAGAGAAATTGATGTGGTAGAGTTCACCATAATCTTTGAACTCTGCTTGCGCTCATCTGGAAAATGTCAGCTAGAGAGAAATTGCAAGGCAGATTTCAGCATAATCTTGGAACTCTGCTTCTGCACATCTGGAAAATGACAGCTAGATAGGAATTTATGTGGTAGATTTCAGCATAATCTTTGAACTCTGCTTCTGCACATCTGGAAAATGTCAGGAAGAGAGAAATTGATGTGTTAGATTTCAGCATAGTCTTTGAACTCTGCTTGTCCACATCTGGAAATTTTCACCTGGAGAAAAATTGCAAGGCAGATTTCAGCATAATCCTGGAACTCTGCTTCCGCACATCTGGAAAATGTCAGCTAGAGGGAAAATGCAGAGGAAGATTTCAGCATAATCCTGGAACTCTGCTTCTGCACATCTGGAAAATGTAAGATAGAGAAAAATTGATGTGGTAGATTTCAGCATAATCTTTGAACTCTGCTTCTGCACATCTGGAAAATGTCAGCTGGGGAAAATTTATGTGGTATATTTCAGCATAATCTTTGCTCTCTGCTTCTGAACATCTGGAAAATGTAAGCTAGAGAATAATTGCAAGGCAGATTTCAGCATAATCCTGGAACTCTGCTTCTGCACATCTGAAAAATGTCAGCTAGATAGGAATTTATGTGGTAGATTTCAGCATAATCCTGGAACTCTGCTTGTGCACATCTGCAAAACGTAAACGAGAGAGAAATTGATGTGGTATATTTCAGCATAATCTTTGGACTCTGCTTCCGCACATCTGGAAAATGTCAGCTAGAGAGAAATTGCAAGGCAGATTTCAGCATAATCCTGGAACTCTGCTTCTGGACATCTGGATAATGTCAGCTAGAGAGAAATTGAGCTGGTAGATTTCAGCATAATCTTTGAACTCTGCTTCCGCACATCTGAAAAATGTCAGCTAGATAGGAATTTATGTGCTAGATTTCATCATAATCCTGGAACTCTGCTTCAAAAAATCTGGCAAATGTCAGCTAGAGAGAAATTGCAAGGCAGATTTCAGCATAATCCTGGAACTCTGCTTCAGCACATCTGAAAACTGTCAGCTAGATAGGGATTTATGTGGTAGATTTCAGCATAATCCTGGAACTCTGCTTGTGCACATCTGCAAAACGTAAACGAGAGAGAAATTGATGTGGTATATTTCAGCATAATCTTTGGACTCTGCTTCCGCACATCTGGAAAATGTCAGCTAGAGAGAAATTGCAAGGCAGATTTCAGCATAATCCTGGAACTCTGCTTCTGGACATCTGGAAAATGTAAGCTAGAGAGAAATTGATGTGGTAGATTTCAGCATAATGCTTGAACTCTGCTTCTGCACATCAGGAAAATGTCAGCTAGAGAGAAATTTCAAATCAGATTTCAGAATAATCCTGGAACTCTGCTTCTGCGCATTTGGCATATGTCAGCTAGAGAGAAATTGATGTGGTAGATTTCAGCATAGTCTTTGAACTCTGCATCTGCACTTCAGGAAAATGTCAGCTTGAGGGAAAATGCAGTGGCAGATTTCAGCATAATCCTGGTACTCTGCTTCTGCACTTCAGGAAAATGTCAGCTAGAGAGAAATTTCAAATCAGATTTCAGAATAATCCTGGAACTCTGCTTCTGCGCATTTGGCAAATGTCAGCTAGAGAGAAATTGATGTGGTAGATTTCAGCATAGTCTTTGAACTCTGCATCTGCACTTCAGGAAAATGTCAGCTAGAGAGAAAATGCAAAGGCAGATTTCAGCATAATCCTGGAACTCTGCTTCCGCACATCTGGAAAATTTCAGCTAGACAGAAATTGAGGTTGTAGATTTCATCATAATCCTGGAACTCTGCTTCCAAAAATCTGGCAAATGTCAGCTAGAGAGAAATTGCAAGGCAGATTTCAGCATAATCCTGGAACTCTGCTTCAGCACATCTGAAAACTGTCAGCTAGATAGGAATTTATGTGGTAGATTTCAGCATAATCCTGGAACTCTGCTTGTGCACATCTGCAAAACGTAAACGAGAGAGAAATTGATGTGGTATATTTCAGCATAATCTTTGGACTCTGCTTCCGCACATCTGGAAAATGTCAGCTAGAGAGAAATTGCAAGGCAGATTTCAGCATAATCCTGGAACTCTGCTTCTGGACATCTGGATAATGTCAGCTAGAGAGAAATTGAGCTGGTAGATTTCAGCATAATCTTTGAACTCTGCTTCCGCACATCTGAAAAATGTCAGCTAGATAGGAATTTATGTGCTAGATTTCAGCATAATCTTGGAACTCTGCTTCTTCATATCTGGAAAATGTCAGCTGGATAGGAATTTATGTGGTAGATTTCAGCATAATCTTTGCTCTCTGCTTCCGAACATCTGGAAAATGTCAGCTAGAGAATAATTGCAAGGCAGATTTCAGCATAATCCTGGAACTCTGCTTCTGCACATCTGAAAAATGTCAGCTAGATAGGAATTTATGTGGTAGATTTCAGCATAATCTTTGAACTCTGCTTCTGCACATCTGGAAAATGTCAGGAAGAGAGAAATTGATGTGTTAGATTTCAGCATAGTCTTTGAACTCTGCTTGTCCACATCTGGAAAATGTCAGCTAGAGAGAAATTGCAAGGCAGATTTCAGCATAATCTTGGAACTCTGCTTCTGCACATCTGGAAAATGTCAGCTAGATAGGAATTTATGTGGTAGATTTCAGCATAATCTTTGAACTCTGCTTCTGCACATCTGGAAAATGTCAGCTGGGGATAATTTATGTGGTATATTTCAGCATAATCTTTGCTCTCTGCTTCTGAACATCTGGAAAATGTAAGCTAGAGAATAATTGCAAGGCAGATTTCAGCATAATCCTGGAACTCTGCTTCTGCACATCTGAAAAATGTCAGCTAGAGAGAAATTGATGTGGTAGATTTCAGCATAATCTTTGAACTCTGCTTCTGCACATCTGGAAAATGTAAGCTAGAGAGAAATTGATGTGGTAGAGTTCACCATAATCTTTGAACTCTGCTTGCTCTCATCTGGAAAATGTCAGCTAGAGAGAAATTGCAAGGCAGATTTCAGCATAATCTTGGAACTCTGCTTCTGCACATCTGGAAAATGTCAGCTAGATAGGAATTTATGTGGTAGATTTCAGCATAATCTTTGAACTCTGCTTCTGCACATCTGGAAAATGTCAGGAAGAGAGAAATTGATGTGTTAGATTTCAGCATAATCCTGGAACTCTGCTTCTGCACATCTGAAAAATGTCAGCTAGATAGGAATTTATGTGGTAGATTTCAGCATAATCTTTGAACTCTGCGTCTTCACATATAGAAAATGTCAGCTAGACAGAAATTGCAAGGCAGATTTCAGCATAATCTTGGAACTCTGCTTCTGCACATCTGGAAAATGTCAGCTAGAGAGAAAATGCAGAGGCTGATTTCAGCATAATCCTGGAACACTGCTTCCTCACATCTGGAAAATGTCAGCTAGAGGGCAAATGCAGAGGCAGATTTCAGCATAATCCTGGAACTCTGCTTCCGCACATCTGGCAAATGTCAGCTAGAGAGAAATTGATGTGGTGGTTTCAGCATAATCTTGGAACTCTGCTTCTGCACATCTGGCAAATGTCAGCTAGAGAGAAATTGCAAGGCAGATTTCAGCATAATCTTGGAACTCTGCTTCTGCACATGTGGAAAATGTCAGCTGGGGAAAATTTATGGGGTATATTTCAGCATAATCTTTGAACTCTGCTTCTTCACATCTGGAAAATGTCAGCTAGAGGGAAAATGCAGAGGCAGATTTCAGCATAATCCTGGAACTCTGCTTATTCACATCTGGAAAATTTCACTTGGAGACAAAATGCAAGGCAGATTTCAGCATAATCCTGGAACTCTGCTTGTGCACATCTGGAAAATGTAAACTAGAGAGAAATTGATGTGGTAGAGTTCACCATAATCTTTGAACTCTGCTTGCGCTCATCTGGAAAATGTCAGCTAGAGGGAAAATGCAGAGGCTGATTTCAGCATAATCCTGGAACACTGCTTCCTCACATCTGGAAAATGTCAGCTAGAGGGAAAATGCAGAGGCAGATTTCAGCATAATCCTGGAACTCTGCTCCTGCACATCTGGAAAATGTAAGCTAGAGAGAAATTGATGTGGTAGATTTCAGCATAATGCTTGAACTCTGCTTCTGCACATCAGGAAAATGTCAGCTAGAGAGAAATTTCAAATCAGATTTCAGAATAATCCTGGAACTCTGCTTCTGCGCATTTGGCAAATGTCAGCTAGAGAGAAATTGATGTGGTAGATTTCAGCATAGTCTTTGAACTCTGCATCTGCACTTCAGGAAAATGTCAGCTAGATAGGAATTTATGTGGTAGATTTCAGCATAATCTTTGAACTCTGCTTCTGCACATCTGGAAAATGTAAGATAGAGAGAAATTGATGTGGTAGATTTCAGCATAATCTTTGAACTCTGTTTCTGCACATCTGGAAAATGTCAGCTAGACAGAAAATGCAGAGGCAGATTTCAGCATAATCCTGGAACTCTGCTTCCGCACATCTGGCGAATGTCAGCTAGAGAGAAATTGATGTTGTGGTTTCAGCATAATCTTGGAACTCTGCTTCTGCACATCTGGCAAATGTCATCTAGAGAGAAATTGCAAGGCAGATTTCAGCATAATCTTGGAACTCTGCTTCTGCACATGTGGAAAATGTCAGCTGGGGAAAATTTATGTGGTATATTTCAGCATAATCTTTGAACTCTGCTTCTTCACATCTGGAAAATGTCAGCTAGAGAGAAAATGCAGAGGCTGATTTCAGCATAACCTTTGAACTCTGCTTCTGCACATCTGGAAAATGTCAGCTAGAGAGAAAATGCAGAGGCAGGTTTCAGCATAATCCTGGAACTTTGCTTCCGCACATCTGGAAATTGTAAGCTAGAGAGAAATTGATGTCGTAGATTTCAGCATAATCTTGCAACTCTGCTTTTTCACATCTGGAAAATGTCAGCTAGAGGGAAAATGCAGACGCAGATTTCAGCATAATCCTGGAACTCTACTTCTGCACATCTGGAAAATGTAAGCTAGAGAGAAATTGATGTCGTAGATTTCAGCATAATCCTGGAACTCTGCTTCAGCACATCTGAAAAATGTCAGCTAGATAGGAATTTATGTGGTAGATTTCAGCATAATCTTTGAACTCTGCTTCTTCACATCTGGAAAATGTCAGCTAGAGGGAAAATGCAGAGGCAGATTTCAGCATAATCCTGGAACTCTGCTTCCGCACATCTGGAAAATTTCAGCTAGACAGAAATTGAGGTTGTAGATTTCATCATAATCCTGGAACTCTGCTTCCAAAAATCTGGCAAATGTCAGCTAGAGAGAAATTGCAAGGCAGATTTCAGCATAATCCTGGAACTCTGCTTCAGCACATCTGAAAACTGTCAGCTAGATAGGAATTTATGTGGTAGATTTCAGCATAATCCTGGAACTCTGCTTGTGCACATCTGCAAAACGTAAACGAGAGAGAAATTGATGTGGTATATTTCAGCATAATCTTTGGACTCTGCTTCCGCACATCTGGAAAATGTCAGCTAGAGAGAAATTGCAAGGCAGATTTCAGCATAATCCTGGAACTCTGCTTCTGGACATCTGGATAATGTCAGCTAGAGAGAAATTGAGCTGGTAGATTTCAGCATAATCTTTGAACTCTGCTTCCGCACATCTGAAAAATGTCAGCTAGATAGGAATTTATGTGCTAGATTTCAGCATAATCTTGGAACTCTGCTTCTTCATATCTGGAAAATGTCAGCTGGATAGGAATTTATGTGGTAGATTTCAGCATAATCTTTGCTCTCTGCTTCCGAACATCTGGAAAATGTCAGCTAGAGAATAATTGCAAGGCAGATTTCAGCATAATCCTGGAACTCTGCTTCTGCACATCTGAAAAATGTCAGCTAGATAGGAATTTATGTGGTAGATTTCAGCATAATCTTTGAACTCTGCTTCTTCACATATAGAAAATGTCAGCTAGAGGGAAAATGCAGAGGCAGATTTCAGCATAATCCTGGAACTCTGCTTGTGCACATCTGCAAAACGTAAACGAGAGAGAAATTGATGTGGTATATTTCAGCATAATCTTTGGACTCTGCTTCCGCACATCTGGAAAATGTCAGCTAGAGAGAAATTGCAAGGCAGATTTCAGCATAATCCTGGAACTCTGCTTCTGGACATCTGGATAATGTCAGCTAGCGAGAAATTGAGCTGGTAGATTTCAGCATAATCTTTGAACTCTGCTTCCGCACATCTGAAAAATGTCAGCTAGATAGGAATTTATGTGCTAGATTTCAGCATAATCTTGGAACTCTGCTTCTTCATATCTGGAAAATGTCAGCTGGATAGGAATTTATGTGGTATATTTCAGCATAATCTTTGCTCTCTGCTTCTGAACATCTGGAAAATGTAAGCTAGAGAATAATTGCAAGGCAGATTTCAGCATAATCCTGGAACTCTGCTTCTGCACATCTGAAAAATGTCAGCTAGATAGGAATTTATGTGGTAGATTTCAGCATAATCCTGGAACTCTGCTTGTGCACATCTGCAAAACGTAAACGAGAGAGAAATTGATGTGGTATATTTCAGCATAATCTTTGGACTCTGCTTCCGCACATCTGGAAAATGTCAGCTAGAGAGAAATTGCAAGGCAGATTTCAGCATAATCCTGGAACTCTGCTTCTGGACATCTGGATAATGTCAGCTAGAGAGAAATTGAGCTGGTAGATTTCAGCATAATCTTTGAACTCTGCTTCCGCACATCTGAAAAATGTCAGCTAGATAGGAATTTATGTGCTAGATTTCATCATAATCCTGGAACTCTGCTTCAAAAAATCTGGCAAATGTCAGCTAGAGAGAAATTGCAAGGCAGATTTCAGCATAATCCTGGAACTCTGCTTCAGCACATCTGAAAACTGTCAGCTAGATAGGGATTTATGTGGTAGATTTCAGCATAATCCTGGAACTCTGCTTGTGCACATCTGCAAAACGTAAACGAGAGAGAAATTGATGTGGTATATTTCAGCATAATCTTTGGACTCTGCTTCCGCACATCTGGAAAATGTCAGCTAGAGAGAAATTGCAAGGCAGATTTCAGCATAATCCTGGAACTCTGCTTCTGGACATCTGGAAAATGTAAGCTAGAGAGAAATTGATGTGGTAGATTTCAGCATAATGCTTGAACTCTGCTTCTGCACATCAGGAAAATGTCAGCTAGAGAGAAATTTCAAATCAGATTTCAGAATAATCCTGGAACTCTGCTTCTGCGCATTTGGCATATGTCAGCTAGAGAGAAATTGATGTGGTAGATTTCAGCATAGTCTTTGAACTCTGCATCTGCACTTCAGGAAAATGTCAGCTTGAGGGAAAATGCAGTGGCAGATTTCAGCATAATCCTGGTACTCTGCTTCTGCACTTCAGGAAAATGTCAGCTAGAGAGAAATTTCAAATCAGATTTCAGAATAATCCTGGAACTCTGCTTCTGCGCATTTGGCAAATGTCAGCTAGAGAGAAATTGATGTGGTAGATTTCAGCATAGTCTTTGAACTCTGCATCTGCACTTCAGGAAAATGTCAGCTAGAGAGAAAATGCAAAGGCAGATTTCAGCATAATCCTGGAACTCTGCTTCCGCACATCTGGAAAATTTCAGCTAGACAGAAATTGAGGTTGTAGATTTCATCATAATCCTGGAACTCTGCTTCCAAAAATCTGGCAAATGTCAGCTAGAGAGAAATTGCAAGGCAGATTTCAGCATAATCCTGGAACTCTGCTTCAGCACATCTGAAAACTGTCAGCTAGATAGGAATTTATGTGGTAGATTTCAGCATAATCCTGGAACTCTGCTTGTGCACATCTGCAAAACGTAAACGAGAGAGAAATTGATGTGGTATATTTCAGCATAATCTTTGGACTCTGCTTCCGCACATCTGGAAAATGTCAGCTAGAGAGAAATTGCAAGGCAGATTTCAGCATAATCCTGGAACTCTGCTTCTGGACATCTGGATAATGTCAGCTAGAGAGAAATTGAGCTGGTAGATTTCAGCATAATCTTTGAACTCTGCTTCCGCACATCTGAAAAATGTCAGCTAGATAGGAATTTATGTGCTAGATTTCAGCATAATCTTGGAACTCTGCTTCTTCATATCTGGAAAATGTCAGCTGGATAGGAATTTATGTGGTAGATTTCAGCATAATCTTTGCTCTCTGCTTCCGAACATCTGGAAAATGTCAGCTAGAGAATAATTGCAAGGCAGATTTCAGCATAATCCTGGAACTCTGCTTCTGCACATCTGAAAAATGTCAGCTAGATAGGAATTTATGTGGTAGATTTCAGCATAATCTTTGAACTCTGCTTCTGCACATCTGGAAAATGTCAGGAAGAGAGAAATTGATGTGTTAGATTTCAGCATAGTCTTTGAACTCTGCTTGTCCACATCTGGAAAATGTCAGCTAGAGAGAAATTGCAAGGCAGATTTCAGCATAATCTTGGAACTCTGCTTCTGCACATCTGGAAAATGTCAGCTAGATAGGAATTTATGTGGTAGATTTCAGCATAATCTTTGAACTCTGCTTCTGCACATCTGGAAAATGTCAGCTGGGGATAATTTATGTGGTATATTTCAGCATAATCTTTGCTCTCTGCTTCTGAACATCTGGAAAATGTAAGCTAGAGAATAATTGCAAGGCAGATTTCAGCATAATCCTGGAACTCTGCTTCTGCACATCTGAAAAATGTCAGCTAGAGAGAAATTGATGTGGTAGATTTCAGCATAATCTTTGAACTCTGCTTCTGCACATCTGGAAAATGTAAGCTAGAGAGAAATTGATGTGGTAGAGTTCACCATAATCTTTGAACTCTGCTTGCTCTCATCTGGAAAATGTCAGCTAGAGAGAAATTGCAAGGCAGATTTCAGCATAATCTTGGAACTCTGCTTCTGCACATCTGGAAAATGTCAGCTAGATAGGAATTTATGTGGTAGATTTCAGCATAATCTTTGAACTCTGCTTCTGCACATCTGGAAAATGTCAGGAAGAGAGAAATTGATGTGTTAGATTTCAGCATAATCCTGGAACTCTGCTTCTGCACATCTGAAAAATGTCAGCTAGATAGGAATTTATGTGGTAGATTTCAGCATAATCTTTGAACTCTGCTTCTTCACATATAGAAAATGTCAGCTAGACAGAAATTGCAAGGCAGATTTCAGCATAATCTTGGAACTCTGCTTCTGCACATCTGGAAAATGTCAGCTAGAGAGAAAATGCAGAGGCTGATTTCAGCATAATCCTGGAACACTGCTTCCTCACATCTGGAAAATGTCAGCTAGAGGGCAAATGCAGAGGCAGATTTCAGCATAATCCTGGAACTCTGCTTCCGCACATCTGGCAAATGTCAGCTAGAGAGAAATTGATGTGGTGGTTTCAGCATAATCTTGGAACTCTGCTTCTGCACATCTGGCAAATGTCAGCTAGAGAGAAATTGCAAGGCAGATTTCAGCATAATCTTGGAACTCTGCTTCTGCACATGTGGAAAATGTCAGCTGGGGAAAATTTATGGGGTATATTTCAGCATAATCTTTGAACTCTGCTTCTTCACATCTGGAAAATGTCAGCTAGAGGGAAAATGCAGAGGCAGATTTCAGCATAATCCTGGAACTCTGCTTATTCACATCTGGAAAATTTCACTTGGAGACAAAATGCAAGGCAGATTTCAGCATAATCCTGGAACTCTGCTTGTGCACATCTGGAAAATGTAAACTAGAGAGAAATTGATGTGGTAGAGTTCACCATAATCTTTGAACTCTGCTTGCGCTCATCTGGAAAATGTCAGCTAGAGGGAAAATGCAGAGGCTGATTTCAGCATAATCCTGGAACACTGCTTCCTCACATCTGGAAAATGTCAGCTAGAGGGAAAATGCAGAGGCAGATTTCAGCATAATCCTGGAACTCTGCTCCTGCACATCTGGAAAATGTAAGCTAGAGAGAAATTGATGTGGTAGATTTCAGCATAATGCTTGAACTCTGCTTCTGCACATCAGGAAAATGTCAGCTAGAGAGAAATTTCAAATCAGATTTCAGAATAATCCTGGAACTCTGCTTCTGCGCATTTGGCAAATGTCAGCTAGAGAGAAATTGATGTGGTAGATTTCAGCATAGTCTTTGAACTCTGCATCTGCACTTCAGGAAAATGTCAGCTAGATAGGAATTTATGTGGTAGATTTCAGCATAATCTTTGAACTCTGCTTCTGCACATCTGGAAAATGTAAGATAGAGAGAAATTGATGTGGTAGATTTCAGCATAATCTTTGAACTCTGTTTCTGCACATCTGGAAAATGTCAGCTAGACAGAAAATGCAGAGGCAGATTTCAGCATAATCCTGGAACTCTGCTTCCGCACATCTGGCGAATGTCAGCTAGAGAGAAATTGATGTTGTGGTTTCAGCATAATCTTGGAACTCTGCTTCTGCACATCTGGCAAATGTCATCTAGAGAGAAATTGCAAGGCAGATTTCAGCATAATCTTGGAACTCTGCTTCTGCACATGTGGAAAATGTCAGCTGGGGAAAATTTATGTGGTATATTTCAGCATAATCTTTGAACTCTGCTTCTTCACATCTGGAAAATGTCAGCTAGAGAGAAAATGCAGAGGCTGATTTCAGCATAACCTTTGAACTCTGCTTCTGCACATCTGGAAAATGTCAGCTAGAGAGAAAATGCAGAGGCAGGTTTCAGCATAATCCTGGAACTTTGCTTCCGCACATCTGGAAATTGTAAGCTAGAGAGAAATTGATGTCGTAGATTTCAGCATAATCTTGCAACTCTGCTTTTTCACATCTGGAAAATGTCAGCTAGAGGGAAAATGCAGACGCAGATTTCAGCATAATCCTGGAACTCTACTTCTGCACATCTGGAAAATGTAAGCTAGAGAGAAATTGATGTCGTAGATTTCAGCATAATCCTGGAACTCTGCTTCAGCACATCTGAAAAATGTCAGCTAGATAGGAATTTATGTGGTAGATTTCAGCATAATCTTTGAACTCTGCTTCTTCACATCTGGAAAATGTCAGCTAGAGGGAAAATGCAGAGGCAGATTTCAGCATAATCCTGGAACTCTGCTTCCGCACATCTGGAAAATTTCAGCTAGACAGAAATTGAGGTTGTAGATTTCATCATAATCCTGGAACTCTGCTTCCAAAAATCTGGCAAATGTCAGCTAGAGAGAAATTGCAAGGCAGATTTCAGCATAATCCTGGAACTCTGCTTCAGCACATCTGAAAACTGTCAGCTAGATAGGAATTTATGTGGTAGATTTCAGCATAATCCTGGAACTCTGCTTGTGCACATCTGCAAAACGTAAACGAGAGAGAAATTGATGTGGTATATTTCAGCATAATCTTTGGACTCTGCTTCCGCACATCTGGAAAATGTCAGCTAGAGAGAAATTGCAAGGCAGATTTCAGCATAATCCTGGAACTCTGCTTCTGGACATCTGGATAATGTCAGCTAGAGAGAAATTGAGCTGGTAGATTTCAGCATAATCTTTGAACTCTGCTTCCGCACATCTGAAAAATGTCAGCTAGATAGGAATTTATGTGCTAGATTTCAGCATAATCTTGGAACTCTGCTTCTTCATATCTGGAAAATGTCAGCTGGATAGGAATTTATGTGGTAGATTTCAGCATAATCTTTGCTCTCTGCTTCCGAACATCTGGAAAATGTCAGCTAGAGAATAATTGCAAGGCAGATTTCAGCATAATCCTGGAACTCTGCTTCTGCACATCTGAAAAATGTCAGCTAGATAGGAATTTATGTGGTAGATTTCAGCATAATCTTTGAACTCTGCTTCTTCACATATAGAAAATGTCAGCTAGAGGGAAAATGCAGAGGCAGATTTCAGCATAATCCTGGAACTCTGCTTGTGCACATCTGCAAAACGTAAACGAGAGAGAAATTGATGTGGTATATTTCAGCATAATCTTTGGACTCTGCTTCCGCACATCTGGAAAATGTCAGCTAGAGAGAAATTGCAAGGCAGATTTCAGCATAATCCTGGAACTCTGCTTCTGGACATCTGGATAATGTCAGCTAGCGAGAAATTGAGCTGGTAGATTTCAGCATAATCTTTGAACTCTGCTTCCGCACATCTGAAAAATGTCAGCTAGATAGGAATTTATGTGCTAGATTTCAGCATAATCTTGGAACTCTGCTTCTTCATATCTGGAAAATGTCAGCTGGATAGGAATTTATGTGGTAGATTTCAGCATAATCTTTGCTCTCTGCTTCCGAACATCTGGAAAATGTCAGCTAGAGAATAATTGCAAGGCAGATTTCAGCATAATCCTGGAACTCTGCTTCTGCACATCTGAATAATGTCAGCTAGATAGGAATTTATGTGGTAGATTTCAGCATAATCTTTGAACTCTGCTTCTTCACATATAGAAAATGTCAGCTAGAGGGAAAATGCAGAGGCAGATTTCAGCATAATCCTGGAACTCTGCTTCTGCACATCTAGAAAATTTCAGCTAGAGAGAAATTGATGTGTTAGATTTCAGCATAATCTTTGAACTCTGCTTCTGCACATCTGGAAAATGTAAGCTAGAGAGAAATTGATGTGGTAGAGTTCACCATAATCTTTGAACTCTGCTTGCGCTCATCTGGAAAATGTCAGCTAGAGAGAAATTGCAAGGCAGATTTCAGCATAATCTTGGAACTCTGCTTCTGCACATCTGGAAAATGTCAGCTAGATAGGAATTTATGTGGTAGATTTCAGCATAATCTTTGAACTCTGCTTCTGCACATCTGGAAAATGTCAGGAAGAGAGAAATTGATGTGTTAGATTTCAGCATAGTCTTTGAACTCTAGTTGTCCACATCTGGAAATTTTCACCTGGAGAAAAATTGCAAGGCAGATTTCAGCATAATCCTGGAACTCTGCTTCCGCACATCTGGAAAATGTCAGCTAGAGGGAAAATGCAGAGGAAGATTTCAGCATAATCCTGGAACTCTGCTTCTGCACATCTGGAAAATGTAAGATAGAGAAAAATTGATGTGGTAGATTTCAGCATAATCTTTGAACTCTGCTTCTGCACATCTGGAAAATGTCAGCTGGGGAAAATTTATGTGGTATATTTCAGCATAATCTTTGCTCTCTGCTTCTGAACATCTGGAAAATGTAAGCTAGAGAATAATTGCAAGGCAGATTTCAGCATAATCCTGGAACTCTGCTTCTGCACATCTGAAAAATGTCAGCTAGAGAGAAATTGATGTGGTAGATTTCAGCATAATCTTTGAACTCTGCTTCTGCACATCTGGAAAATGTAAGCTAGAGAGAAATTGATGTGGTAGAGTTCACCATAATCTTTGAACTCTGCTTCTTCACATCTGGAAAATGTCAGCTAGAGAGAAAATGCAGAGGTTGATTTCAGCATAATCTTGGAACTCTGCTTCTTCATATCTGGAAAATGTCAGCTAGATAGGAATTTATGTGGTAGATTTCAGCATAATCTTTGAACTCTGCTTCTGCACATCTGGAAAATGTCAGGAAGAGAGAAATTGATGTGTTAGATTTCAGCATAATCCTGGAACTCTGCTTCTGCACATCTGAAAAATGTCAGCTAGATAGGAATTTATGTGGTAGATTTCAGCATAATCTTTGAACTCTGCTTCTTCACATATAGAAAATGTCAGCTAGCGGGAAAATGCAGAGGCAGATTTCAGCATAATCCTGGAACTCTGCTTCTGCACATCTGAAAAATGTCAGCTAGATAGGAATTTATGTGGTAGATTTCAGCATAATCTTTGAACTCTGCTTCTTCACATCTGGAAAATGTCAGCTAGACAGAAATTGCAAGGCAGATTTCAGCATAATCTTGGAACTCTGCTTCTGCACATCTGGAAAATGTCAGCTAGAGAGAAAATGCAGAGGCTGATTTCAGCATAATCCTGGAACACTGCTTCCTCACATCTGGAAAATGTCAGCTAGAGGGCAAATGCAGAGGCAGATTTCAGCATAATCCTGGAACTCTGCTCCTGCACATCTGGAAAATGTAAGATAGAGAGAAATTGATGTGGTAGATTTCAGCATAATCTTTGAACTCTGTTTCTGCACATCTGGAAAATGTCAGCTAGACAGAAAATGCAGAGGCAGATTTCAGCATAATCCTGGAACTCTGCTTCCGCACATCTGGCGAATGTCAGCTAGAGAGAAATTGATGTGGTGGTTTCAGCATAATCTTGGAACTCTGCTTCTGCACATCTGGCAAATGTCATCTAGAGAGAAATTGCAAGGCAGATTTCAGCATAATCTTGGAACTCTGCTTCTGCACATGTGGAAAATGTCAGCTGGGGAAAATTTATGTGGTATATTTCAGCATAATCTTTGAACTCTGCTTCTTCACATCTGGAAAATGTCAGCTAGAGAGAAAATGCAGAGGCTGATTTCAGCATAACCTTTGAACTCTGCTTCTGCACATCTGGAAATTGTAAGCTAGAGAGAAAATGCAGAGGCAGGTTTCAGCATAATCCTGGAACTTTGCTTCCGCACATCTGGAAATTGTAAGCTAGAGAGAAATTGATGTCGTAGATTTCAGCATAATCTTGCAACTCTGCTTTTTCACATCTGGAAAATGTCAGCTAGAGGGAAAATGCAGACGCAGATTTCAGCATAATCCTGGAACTCTACTTCTGCACATCTGGAAAATGTAAGCTAGAGAGAAATTGATGTCGTAGATTTCAGCATAATCCTGGAACTCTGCTTCAGCACATCTGAAAAATGTCAGCTAGATAGGAATTTATGTGGTAGATTTCAGCATAATCTTTGAACTCTGCTTCTTCACATCTGGAAAATGTCAGCTAGAGGGAAAATGCAGAGGCAGATTTCAGCATAATCCTGGAACTCTGCTTATTCACAACTGGAAAATTTCACTTGGAGACAAAATGCAAGGCAGATTTCAGCATAATCCTGGAACTCTGCTTGTGCACATCTGGAAAATGTAAACTAGAGAGAAATTGATGTGGTAGAGTTCACCATAATCTTTGAACTCTGCTTGCGCTCATCTGGAAAATGTCAGCTAGAGGGAAAATGCAGAGGCTGATTTCAGCATAATCCTGGAACACTGCTTCCTCACATCTGGAAAATGTCAGCTAGAGGGAAAATGCAGAGGCAGATTTCAGCATAATCCTGGAACTCTGCTCCTGCACATCTGGAAAATGTAAGCTAGAGAGAAATTGATGTGGTAGATTTCAGCATAATGCTTGAACTCTGCTTCTGCACATCAGGAAAATGTCAGCTAGAGAGAAATTTCAAATCAGATTTCAGAATAATCCTGGAACTCTGCTTCTGCGCATTTGGCAAATGTCAGCTAGAGAGAAATTGATGTGGTAGATTTCAGCATAGTCTTTGAACTCTGCATCTGCACTTCAGGAAAATGTCAGCTAGAGAGAAAATGCAAAGGCAGATTTCAGCATAATCCTGGAACTCTGCTTCCGCACATCTGGAAAATTTCAGCTAGACAGAAATTGAGGTTGTAGATTTCATCATAATCCTGGAACTCTGCTTCCAAAAATCTGGCAAATGTCAGCTAGAGAGAAATTGCAAGGCAGATTTCAGCATAATCCTGGAACTCTGCTTCAGCACATCTGAAAACTGTCAGCTAGATAGGAATTTATGTGGTAGATTTCAGCATAATCCTGGAACTCTGCTTGTGCACATCTGCAAAACGTAAACGAGAGAGAAATTGATGTGGTATATTTCAGCATAATCTTTGGACTCTGCTTCCGCACATCTGGAAAATGTCAGCTAGAGAGAAATTGCAAGGCAGATTTCAGCATAATCCTGGAACTCTGCTTCTGGACATCTGGATAATGTCAGCTAGATAGGATTTTTTTTTGGTAGATTTCAGCATAATCTTTGAACTCTGCTTCTTCATATCTGGAAAATGTCAGCTGGATAGGAATTTATGTGGTAGATTTCAGCATAATCTTTGCTCTCTGCTTCCGAACATCTGGCAAATGTCAGCTAGAGAGAAATTGCAAGGCAGATTTCAGCATAATCCTGGAACTCTGCTTCAGCACATCTGAAAACTGTCAGCTAGATAGGAATTTATGTGGTAGATTTCAGCATAATCCTGGAACTCTGCTTGTGCACATCTGCAAAACGTAAACGAGAGAGAAATTGATGTGGTATATTTCAGCATAATCTTTGGACTCTGCTTCCGCACATCTGGAAAATGTCAGCTAGAGAGAAATTGCAAGGCAGATTTCAGCATAATCCTGGAACTCTGCTTCTGCACATCTGAAAAATGTCAGCTAGATAGGAATTTATGTGCTAGATTTCAGCATAATCTTGGAACTCTGCTTCTTCATATCTGGAAAATGTCAGCTGGATAGGAATTTATGTGGTAGATTTCAGCATAATCTTTGCTCTCTGCTTCCGAACATCTGGAAAATGTCAGCTAGAGAATAATTGCAAGGCAGATTTCAGCATAATCCTGGAACTCTGCTTCTGCACATCTGAATAATGTCAGCTAGATAGGATTTTTTTTTGGTAGATTTCAGCATAATCTTTGAACTCTGCTTCTTCACATATAGAAAATGTCAGCTAGAGGGAAAATGCAGAGGCAGATTTCAGCATAATCCTGGAACTCTGCTTCTGCACATCTAGAAAATTTCAGCTAGAGAGAAATTGATGTGTTAGATTTCAGCATAATCTTTGAACTCTGCATCTGCACTTCAGGAAAATGTCAGCTAGAGAGAAAATGCAAAGGCAGATTTCAGCATAATCCTGGAACTCTGCTTCCGCACATCTGGAAAATTTCAGCTAGACAGAAATTGAGGTTGTAGATTTCATCATAATCCTGGAACTCTGCTTCCAAAAATCTGGCAAATGTCAGCTAGAGAGAAATTGCAAGGCAGATTTCAGCATAATCCTGGAACTCTGCTTCAGCACATCTGAAAACTGTCAGCTAGATAGGAATTTATGTGGTAGATTTCAGCATAATCCTGGAACTCTGCTTGTGCACATCTGCAAAACGTAAACGAGAGAGAAATTGATGTGGTATATTTCAGCATAATCTTTGGACTCTGCTTCCGCACATCTGGAAAATGTCAGCTAGAGAGAAATTGCAAGGCAGATTTCAGCATAATCCTGGAACTCTGCTTCTGGACATCTGGATAATGTCAGCTAGATAGGATTTTTTTTTGGTAGATTTCAGCATAATCTTTGAACTCTGCTTCTTCATATCTGGAAAATGTCAGCTGGATAGGAATTTATGTGGTAGATTTCAGCATAATCTTTGCTCTCTGCTTCCGAACATCTGGCAAATGTCAGCTAGAGAGAAATTGCAAGGCAGATTTCAGCATAATCCTGGAACTCTGCTTCAGCACATCTGAAAACTGTCAGCTAGATAGGAATTTATGTGGTAGATTTCAGCATAATCCTGGAACTCTGCTTGTGCACATCTGCAAAACGTAAACGAGAGAGAAATTGATGTGGTATATTTCAGCATAATCTTTGGACTCTGCTTCCGCACATCTGGAAAATGTCAGCTAGAGAGAAATTGCAAGGCAGATTTCAGCATAATCCTGGAACTCTGCTTCTGCACATCTGAAAAATGTCAGCTAGATAGGAATTTATGTGCTAGATTTCAGCATAATCTTGGAACTCTGCTTCTTCATATCTGGAAAATGTCAGCTGGATAGGAATTTATGTGGTAGATTTCAGCATAATCTTTGCTCTCTGCTTCCGAACATCTGGAAAATGTCAGCTAGAGAATAATTGCAAGGCAGATTTCAGCATAATCCTGGAACTCTGCTTCTGCACATCTGAATAATGTCAGCTAGATAGGATTTTTTTTTGGTAGATTTCAGCATAATCTTTGAACTCTGCTTCTTCACATATAGAAAATGTCAGCTAGAGGGAAAATGCAGAGGCAGATTTCAGCATAATCCTGGAACTCTGCTTCTGCACATCTAGAAAATTTCAGCTAGAGAGAAATTGATGTGTTAGATTTCAGCATAATCTTTGAACTCTGCTTCTGCACATCTGGAAAATGTAAGCTAGAGAGAAATTGATGTGGTAGAGTTCACCATAATCTTTGAACTCTGCTTGCGCTCATCTGGAAAATGTCAGCTAGAGAGAAATTGCAAGGCAGATTTCAGCATAATCTTGGAACTCTGCTTCTGCACATCTGGAAAATGTCAGCTAGATAGGAATTTATGTGGTAGATTTCAGCATAATCTTTGAACTCTGCTTCTGCACATCTGGAAAATGTCAGGAAGAGAGAAATTGATGTGTTAGATTTCAGCATAGTCTTTGAACTCTAGTTGTCCACATCTGGAAATTTTCACCTGGAGAAAAATTGCAAGGCAGATTTCAGCATAATCCTGGAACTCTGCTTCCGCACATCTGGAAAATGTCAGCTAGAGGGAAAATGCAGAGGAAGATTTCAGCATAATCCTGGAACTCTGCTTCTGCACATCTGGAAAATGTAAGATAGAGAAAAATTGATGTGGTAGATTTCAGCATAATCTTTGAACTCTGCTTCTGCACATCTGGAAAATGTCAGCTGGGGAAAATTTATGTGGTATATTTCAGCATAATCTTTGCTCTCTGCTTCTGAACATCTGGAAAATGTAAGCTAGAGAATAATTGCAAGGCAGATTTCAGCATAATCCTGGAACTCTGCTTCTGCACATCTGAAAAATGTCAGCTAGAGAGAAATTGATGTGGTAGATTTCAGCATAATCTTTGAACTCTGCTTCTGCACATCTGGAAAATGTAAGCTAGAGAGAAATTGATGTGGTAGAGTTCACCATAATCTTTGAACTCTGCTTCTTCACATCTGGAAAATGTCAGCTAGAGAGAAAATGCAGAGGTTGATTTCAGCATAATCTTGGAACTCTGCTTCTTCATATCTGGAAAATGTCAGCTAGATAGGAATTTATGTGGTAGATTTCAGCATAATCTTTGAACTCTGCTTCTGCACATCTGGAAAATGTCAGGAAGAGAGAAATTGATGTGTTAGATTTCAGCATAATCCTGGAACTCTGCTTCTGCACATCTGAAAAATGTCAGCTAGATAGGAATTTATGTGGTAGATTTCAGCATAATCTTTGAACTCTGCTTCTTCACATCTGGAAAATGTCAGCTAGACAGAAATTGCAAGGCAGATTTCAGCATAATCTTGGAACTCTGCTTCTGCACATCTGGAAAATGTCAGCTAGAGAGAAAATGCAGAGGCTGATTTCAGCATAATCCTGGAACACTGCTTCCTCACATCTGGAAAATGTCAGCTAGAGGGCAAATGCAGAGGCAGATTTCAGCATAATCCTGGAACTCTGCTCCTGCACATCTGGAAAATGTAAGATAGAGAGAAATTGATGTGGTAGATTTCAGCATAATCTTTGAACTCTGTTTCTGCACATCTGGAAAATGTCAGCTAGACAGAAAATGCAGAGGCAGATTTCAGCATAATCCTGGAACTCTGCTTCCGCACATCTGGCGAATGTCAGCTAGAGAGAAATTGATGTGGTGGTTTCAGCATAATCTTGGAACTCTGCTTCTGCACATCTGGCAAATGTCATCTAGAGAGAAATTGCAAGGCAGATTTCAGCATAATCTTGGAACTCTGCTTCTGCACATGTGGAAAATGTCAGCTGGGGAAAATTTATGTGGTATATTTCAGCATAATCTTTGAACTCTGCTTCTTCACATCTGGAAAATGTCAGCTAGAGAGAAAATGCAGAGGCTGATTTCAGCATAACCTTTGAACTCTGCTTCTGCACATCTGGAAATTGTAAGCTAGAGAGAAAATGCAGAGGCAGGTTTCAGCATAATCCTGGAACTTTGCTTCCGCACATCTGGAAATTGTAAGCTAGAGAGAAATTGATGTCGTAGATTTCAGCATAATCTTGCAACTCTGCTTTTTCACATCTGGAAAATGTCAGCTAGAGGGAAAATGCAGACGCAGATTTCAGCATAATCCTGGAACTCTACTTCTGCACATCTGGAAAATGTAAGCTAGAGAGAAATTGATGTCGTAGATTTCAGCATAATCCTGGAACTCTGCTTCAGCACATCTGAAAAATGTCAGCTAGATAGGAATTTATGTGGTAGATTTCAGCATAATCTTTGAACTCTGCTTCTTCACATCTGGAAAATGTCAGCTAGAGGGAAAATGCAGAGGCAGATTTCAGCATAATCCTGGAACTCTGCTTATTCACAACTGGAAAATTTCACTTGGAGACAAAATGCAAGGCAGATTTCAGCATAATCCTGGAACTCTGCTTGTGCACATCTGGAAAATGTAAACTAGAGAGAAATTGATGTGGTAGAGTTCACCATAATCTTTGAACTCTGCTTGCGCTCATCTGGAAAATGTCAGCTAGAGGGAAAATGCAGAGGCTGATTTCAGCATAATCCTGGAACACTGCTTCCTCACATCTGGAAAATGTCAGCTAGAGGGAAAATGCAGAGGCAGATTTCAGCATAATCCTGGAACTCTGCTCCTGCACATCTGGAAAATGTAAGCTAGAGAGAAATTGATGTGGTAGATTTCAGCATAATGCTTGAACTCTGCTTCTGCACATCAGGAAAATGTCAGCTAGAGAGAAATTTCAAATCAGATTTCAGAATAATCCTGGAACTCTGCTTCTGCGCATTTGGCAAATGTCAGCTAGAGAGAAATTGATGTGGTAGATTTCAGCATAGTCTTTGAACTCTGCATCTGCACTTCAGGAAAATGTCAGCTAGAGAGAAAATGCAAAGGCAGATTTCAGCATAATCCTGGAACTCTGCTTCCGCACATCTGGAAAATTTCAGCTAGACAGAAATTGAGGTTGTAGATTTCATCATAATCCTGGAACTCTGCTTCCAAAAATCTGGCAAATGTCAGCTAGAGAGAAATTGCAAGGCAGATTTCAGCATAATCCTGGAACTCTGCTTCAGCACATCTGAAAACTGTCAGCTAGATAGGAATTTATGTGGTAGATTTCAGCATAATCCTGGAACTCTGCTTGTGCACATCTGCAAAACGTAAACGAGAGAGAAATTGATGTGGTATATTTCAGCATAATCTTTGGACTCTGCTTCCGCACATCTGGAAAATGTCAGCTAGAGAGAAATTGCAAGGCAGATTTCAGCATAATCCTGGAACTCTGCTTCTGGACATCTGGATAATGTCAGCTAGATAGGATTTTTTTTTGGTAGATTTCAGCATAATCTTTGAACTCTGCTTCTTCATATCTGGAAAATGTCAGCTGGATAGGAATTTATGTGGTAGATTTCAGCATAATCTTTGCTCTCTGCTTCCGAACATCTGGCAAATGTCAGCTAGAGAGAAATTGCAAGGCAGATTTCAGCATAATCCTGGAACTCTGCTTCAGCACATCTGAAAACTGTCAGCTAGATAGGAATTTATGTGGTAGATTTCAGCATAATCCTGGAACTCTGCTTGTGCACATCTGCAAAACGTAAACGAGAGAGAAATTGATGTGGTATATTTCAGCATAATCTTTGGACTCTGCTTCCGCACATCTGGAAAATGTCAGCTAGAGAGAAATTGCAAGGCAGATTTCAGCATAATCCTGGAACTCTGCTTCTGCACATCTGAAAAATGTCAGCTAGATAGGAATTTATGTGCTAGATTTCAGCATAATCTTGGAACTCTGCTTCTTCATATCTGGAAAATGTCAGCTGGATAGGAATTTATGTGGTAGATTTCAGCATAATCTTTGCTCTCTGCTTCCGAACATCTGGAAAATGTCAGCTAGAGAATAATTGCAAGGCAGATTTCAGCATAATCCTGGAACTCTGCTTCTGCACATCTGAATAATGTCAGCTAGATAGGATTTTTTTTTGGTAGATTTCAGCATAATCTTTGAACTCTGCTTCTTCACATATAGAAAATGTCAGCTAGAGGGAAAATGCAGAGGCAGATTTCAGCATAATCCTGGAACTCTGCTTCTGCACATCTAGAAAATTTCAGCTAGAGAGAAATTGATGTGTTAGATTTCAGCATAATCTTTGAACTCTGCTTCTGCACATCTGGAAAATGTAAGCTAGAGAGAAATTGATGTGGTAGAGTTCACCATAATCTTTGAACTCTGCTTGCGCTCATCTGGAAAATGTCAGCTAGAGAGAAATTGCAAGGCAGATTTCAGCATAATCTTGGAACTCTGCTTCTGCACATCTGGAAAATGTCAGCTAGATAGGAATTTATGTGGTAGATTTCAGCATAATCTTTGAACTCTGCTTCTGCACATCTGGAAAATGTCAGGAAGAGAGAAATTGATGTGTTAGATTTCAGCATAGTCTTTGAACTCTGCTTGTCCACATCTGGAAATTTTCACCTGGAGAAAAATTGCAAGGCAGATTTCAGCATAATCCTGGAACTCTGCTTCCGCACATCTGGAAAATGTCAGCTAGAGGGAAAATGCAGAGGAAGATTTCAGCATAATCCTGGAACTCTGCTTCTGCACATCTGGAAAATGTAAGATAGAGAAAAATTGATGTGGTAGATTTCAGCATAATCTTTGAACTCTGCTTCTGCACATCTGGCAAATGTCAGCTAGAGAGAAATTGATGTGGTAGAGTTCACCATAATCTTTGAACTCTGCTTCTTCACATCTGGAAAATGTCAGCTAGAGAGAAAATGCAGAGGCTGATTTCAGCATAATCTTGGAACTCTGCTTCTTCATATCTGGAAAATGTCAGCTGGATAGGAATTTATGTGGTAGATTTCAGCATAATCTTTGCTCTCTGCTTCCGAACATCTGGAAAATGTCAGCTAGAGAATAATTGCAAGGCAGATTTCAGCATAATCCTGGAACTCTGCTTCTGCACATCTGAAAAACGTCAGCTAGATAGGAATTTATGTGGTAGATTTCAGCATAATCTTTGAACTCTGCTTCTTCACATATAGAAAATGTCAGCTAGAGGGAAAATGCAGAGGCAGATTTCAGCATAATCCTGGAACTCTGCTTCTGCACATCTGAAAAATGTCAGCTAGATAGGAATTTATGTGGTAGATTTCAGCATAATCTTTGAACTCTGCTTCTGCACATCTGGAAAATGTAAGCTAGAGAGAAATTGATGTGGTAGAGTTCACCATAATCTTTGAACTCTGCGTGCTCTCATCTGGAAAATGTCAGCTAGAGAGAAATTGCAAGGCAGATTTCAGCATAATCCTGGAACTCTGCTTCTGGACATCTGGATAATGTCAGCTAGAGAGAAATTGAGCTGGTAGATTTCAGCATAATCTTTGAACTCTGCTTCCGCACATCTGAAAAATGTCAGCTAGATAGGAATTTATGTGCTAGATTTCAGCATAATCTTGGAACTCTGCTTCTTCATATCTGGAAAATGTCAGCTGGATAGGAATTTATGTGGTAGATTTCAGCATAATCTTTGCTCTCTGCTTCCGAACATCTGGAAAATGTCAGCTAGAGAATAATTGCAAGGCAGATTTCAGCATAATCCTGGAACTCTGCTTCTGCACATCTGAAAAATGTCAGCTAGATAGGAATTTATGTGGTAGATTTCAGCATAATCTTTGAACTCTGCTTCTTCACATATAGGAAATGTCAGCTAGAGGGAAAATGCAGAGGCAGATTTCAGCATAATCCTGGAACTCTGCTTCTGCACATCTAGAAAATTTCAGCTAGAGAGAAATTGATGTGTTAGATTTCAGCATAATCTTTGAACTCTGCTTCTGCACATCTGGAAAATGTAAGCTAGAGAGAAATTGATGTGGTAGAGTTCACCATAATCTTTGAACTCTGCTTGCGCTCATCTGGAAAATGTCAGCTAGAGAGAAATTGCAAGGCAGATTTCAGCATAATCTTGGAACTCTGCTTCTGCACATCTGGAAAATGTCAGCTAGATAGGAATTTATGTGGTAGATTTCAGCATAATCTTTGAACTCTGCTTCTGCACATCTGGAAAATGTCAGGAAGAGAGAAATTGATGTGTTAGATTTCAGCATAGTCTTTGAACTCTGCTTGTCCACATCTGGAAATTTTCACCTGGAGAAAAATTGCAAGGCAGATTTCAGCATAATCCTGGAACTCTGCTTCCGCACATCTGGAAAATGTCAGCTAGAGGGAAAATGCAGAGGAAGATTTCAGCATAATCCTGGAACTCTGCTTCTGCACATCTGGAATATGTAAGATAGAGAAAAATTGATGTGGTAGATTTCAGCATAATCTTTGAACTCTACTTCTGCACATCTGGAAAATGTCAGCTGGGGAAAATTTATGTGGTATATTTCAGCATAATCTTTGCTCTCTGCTTCTGAACATCTGGAAAATGTAAGCTAGAGAATAATTGCAAGGCAGATTTCAGCATAATCCTGGAACTCTGCTTCTGCACATCTGAAAAATGTCAGCTAGAGAGAAATTGATGTGGTAGATTTCAGCATAATCTTTGAACTCTGCTTCTGCACATCTGGAAAATGTAAGCTAGAGAGAAATTGATGTGGTATATTTCAGCATAATCTTTGAACTCTGCTTCTTCACATCTGGAAAATGTCAGCTAGAGAGAAAATGCAGAGGCTGATTTCAGCATAACCTTTGAACTCTGCTTCTGCACATCTGGAAAATGTCAGCTAGAGAGAAAATGCAGAGGCAGATTTCAGCATAATCCTGGAACTTTGCTTCCGCACATCTGGAAATTGTAAGCTAGAGAGAAATTGATGTCGTAGATTTCAGCATAATCTTGCAACTCTGCTTTTCACATCTGGAAAATGTCAGCTAGATAGGAATTTATGTGGTAGATTTCAGCATAATCTTTGAACTCTGCTTCTTCACATCTGGAAAATGTCAGCTAGAGGGAAAATGCAGAGGCAGATTTCAGCATAATCCTGGAACTCTGCTTATTCACATCTGGAAAATTTCACTTGGAGACAAAATGCAAGGCAGATTTCAGCATAATCCTGGAACTCTGCTTGTGCACATCTGGAAAATGTAAACTAGAGAGAAATTGATGTGGTAGAGTTCACCATAATCTTTGAACTCTGCTTCTGCACATCTGGAAAATGTCAGCTAGAGAGAAAATGCAGAGGCAGATTTCAGCATAATCCTGGAACTTTGCTTCCGCACATCTGGAAATTGTAAGCTAGAGAGAAGTTGATGTCGTAGATTTCAGCATAATCTTGCAACTCTGCTTCTGCACATCTGAAAAACGTCAGCTAGATAGGAATTTATGTGGTAGATTTCAGCATAATCTTTGAACTCTGCTTCTTCACATATAGAAAATGTCAGCTAGAGGGAAAATGCAGAGGCAGATTTCAGCATAATCCTGGAACTCTGCTTCTGCACATCTGAAAAATGTCAGCTAGATAGGAATTTATGTGGTAGATTTCAGCATAATCTTTGAACTCTGCTTCTGCACATCTGGAAAATGTAAGCTAGAGAGAAATTGATGTGGTAGAGTTCACCATAATCTTTGAACTCTGCGTGCTCTCATCTGGAAAATGTCAGCTAGAGAGAAATTGCAAGGCAGATTTCAGCATAATCCTGGAACTCTGCTTCTGGACATCTGGATAATGTCAGCTAGAGAGAAATTGAGCTGGTAGATTTCAGCATAATCTTTGAACTCTGCTTCCGCACATCTGAAAAATGTCAGCTAGATAGGAATTTATGTGCTAGATTTCAGCATAATCTTGGAACTCTGCTTCTTCATATCTGGAAAATGTCAGCTGGATAGGAATTTATGTGGTAGATTTCAGCATAATCTTTGCTCTCTGCTTCCGAACATCTGGAAAATGTCAGCTAGAGAATAATTGCAAGGCAGATTTCAGCATAATCCTGGAACTCTGCTTCTGCACATCTGAAAAATGTCAGCTAGATAGGAATTTATGTGGTAGATTTCAGCATAATCTTTGAACTCTGCTTCTTCACATATAGGAAATGTCAGCTAGAGGGAAAATGCAGAGGCAGATTTCAGCATAATCCTGGAACTCTGCTTCTGCACATCTAGAAAATTTCAGCTAGAGAGAAATTGATGTGTTAGATTTCAGCATAATCTTTGAACTCTGCTTCTGCACATCTGGAAAATGTAAGCTAGGGAGAAATTGATGTGGTAGAGTTCACCATAATCTTTGAACTCTGCTTGCGCTCATCTGGAAAATGTCAGCTAGAGAGAAATTGCAAGGCAGATTTCAGCATAATCTTGGAACTCTGCTTCTGCACATCTGGAAAATGTCAGCTAGATAGGAATTTATGTGGTAGATTTCAGCATAATCTTTGAACTCTGCTTCTGCACATCTGGAAAATGTCAGGAAGAGAGAAATTGATGTGTTAGATTTCAGCATAGTCTTTGAACTCTGCTTGTCCACATCTGGAAATTTTCACCTGGAGAAAAATTGCAAGGCAGATTTCAGCATAATCCTGGAACTCTGCTTCCGCACATCTGGAAAATGTCAGCTAGAGGGAAAATGCAGAGGAAGATTTCAGCATAATCCTGGAACTCTGCTTCTGCACATCTGGAATATGTAAGATAGAGAAAAATTGATGTGGTAGATTTCAGCATAATCTTTGAACTCTACTTCTGCACATCTGGAAAATGTCAGCTGGGGAAAATTTATGTGGTATATTTCAGCATAATCTTTGCTCTCTGCTTCTGAACATCTGGAAAATGTAAGCTAGAGAATAATTGCAAGGCAGATTTCAGCATAATCCTGGAACTCTGCTTCTGCACATCTGAAAAATGTCAGCTAGAGAGAAATTGATGTGGTAGATTTCAGCATAATCTTTGAACTCTGCTTCTGCACATCTGGAAAATGTAAGCTAGAGAGAAATTGATGTGGTATATTTCAGCATAATCTTTGAACTCTGCTTCTTCACATCTGGAAAATGTCAGCTAGAGAGAAAATGCAGAGGCTGATTTCAGCATAACCTTTGAACTCTGCTTCTGCACATCTGGAAAATGTCAGCTAGAGAGAAAATGCAGAGGCAGATTTCAGCATAATCCTGGAACTTTGCTTCCGCACATCTGGAAATTGTAAGCTAGAGAGAAATTGATGTCGTAGATTTCAGCATAATCTTGCAACTCTGCTTTTCACATCTGGAAAATGTCAGCTAGATAGGAATTTATGTGGTAGATTTCAGCATAATCTTTGAACTCTGCTTCTTCACATCTGGAAAATGTCAGCTAGAGGGAAAATGCAGAGGCAGATTTCAGCATAATCCTGGAACTCTGCTTATTCACATCTGGAAAATTTCACTTGGAGACAAAATGCAAGGCAGATTTCAGCATAATCCTGGAACTCTGCTTGTGCACATCTGGAAAATGTAAACTAGAGAGAAATTGATGTGGTAGAGTTCACCATAATCTTTGAACTCTGCTTGCGCTCATCTGGAAAATGTCAGCTAGAGGGAAAATGCAGAGGCTGATTTCAGCATAATCCTGGAACACTGCTTCCTCACATCTGGAAAATGTCAGCTAGAGGGAAAATGCAGAGGCAGATTTCAGCATAATCCTGGAACTCTGCTCCTGCACATCTGGAAAATGTAAGCTAGAGAGAAATTGATGTGGTAGATTTCAGCATAATGCTTGAACTCTGCTTCTGCACATCAGGAAAATGTCAGCTAGAGAGAAATTTCAAATCAGATTTCAGAATAATCCTGTAACTCTGCTTCTGCGCATTTGGCAAATGTCAGCTAGAGAGAAATTGATGTGGTAGATTTCAGCATAGTCTTTGAACTCTGCATCTGCACTTCAGGAAAATGTCAGCTAGAGGGAAAATGCAGTGGCAGATTTCAGCATAATCCTGGTACTCTGCTTCTGCACTTCAGGAAGATGTCAGCTAGAGAGAAATTTCAAATCAGATTTCAGAATAATCCTGGAACTCTGCTTCTGCGCATTTGGCAAATGTCAGCTAGAGAGAAATTGATGTGGTAGATTTCAGCATAGTCTTTGAACTCTGCATCTGCACTTCAGGAAAATGTCAGCTAGAGAGAAAATGCAAAGGCAGATTTCAGCATAATCCTGGAACTCTGCTTGTGCACATCTGCAAAATGTAAACTAGAGAGAAATTGATGTGGTATATTTCAGCATAATCTTTGGACTCTGCTTCCGCACATCTGGAAAATGTCAGCTAGAGAGAAATTGCAAGGCAGATTTCAGCATAATCCTGGAACTCTGCTTCAGCACATCTGAAAACTGTCAGCTAGATAGGAATTTATGTGGTAGATTTCAGCATAATCCTGGAACTCTGCTTGTGCACATCTGCAAAATGTAAACGAGAGAGAAATTGATGTGGTATATTTCAGCATAATCTTTGGACTCTGCTTCCGCACATCTGGAAAATATCAGCTAGAGAGAAATTGCAAGGCAGATTTCAGCATAATCCTGGAACTCTGCTTCTGGACATCTGGAAAATGTCAGCTAGAGAGAAATTGAGCTGGTAGATTTCAGCATAATCTTTGAACTCTGCTTCCGCACATCTGAAAAATGTCAGCGAGATAGGAATTTATGTGGTAGATTTCAGCATAATCTTTGAACTCTGCTTCTTCACATCTGGAAAATGTCAGCTAGAGAGAAAATGCAGAGGCTGATTTCAGCATAATCTTGGAACTCTGCTTCTTCATATGTGGAAAATGTCAGCTGGATAGGAATTTATGTGGTAGATTTCAGCATAATCTTTGCTCTCTGCTTCCGAACATCTGGAAAATGTCAGCTAGAGAATAATTGCAAGGCAGATTTCAGCATAATCCTGGAACTCTGCTTCTGCACATCTGAAAAATGTCAGCTTGATAGGAATTTATGTGGTAGATTTCAGCATAATCTTTGAACTCTGCTTCTTCACATATAGAAAATGTCAGCTAGAGGGAAAATGCAGAGGCAGATTTCAGCATAATCCTGGAACTCTGCTTCTGCACATCTAGAAAATTTCAGCTAGAGAGAAATTGATGTGATAGATTTCAGCATAATCTTTGAACTCTGCTTCTGCACATCTGGAAAATGTAAGCTAGAGAGAAATTGATGTGGTATATTTCAGCATAATCTTTGAACTCTGCTTCTTCACATCTGGAAAATGTCAGCTAGAGAGAAAATGCAGAGGCTGATTTCAGCATAACCTTTGAACTCTGCTTCTGCACATCTGGAAAATGTCAGCTAGAGAGAAAATGCAGAGGCAGATTTCAGCATAATCCTGGAACTTTGCTTCCGCACATCTGGAAATTGTAAGCTAGAGAGAAATTGATGTCGTAGATTTCAGCATAATCTTGCAACTCTGCTTTTCACATCTGGAAAATGTCAGCTAGATAGGAATTTATGTGGTAGATTTCAGCATAATCTTTGAACTCTGCTTCTTCACATCTGGAAAATGTCAGCTAGAGGGAAAATGCAGAGGCAGATTTCAGCATAATCCTGGAACTCTGCTTATTCACATCTGGAAAATTTCACTTGGAGACAAAATGCAAGGCAGATTTCAGCATAATCCTGGAACTCTGCTTGTGCACATCTGGAAAATGTAAACTAGAGAGAAATTGATGTGGTAGAGTTCACCATAATCTTTGAACTCTGCTTCTGCACATCTGGAAAATGTCAGCTAGAGAGAAAATGCAGAGGCAGATTTCAGCATAATCCTGGAACTTTGCTTCCGCACATCTGGAAATTGTAAGCTAGAGAGAAATTGATGTCGTAGATTTCAGCATAATCTTGCAACTCTGCTTCTGCACATCTGAAAAACGTCAGCTAGATAGGAATTTATGTGGTAGATTTCAGCATAATCTTTGAACTCTGCTTCTTCACATATAGAAAATGTCAGCTAGAGGGAAAATGCAGAGGCAGATTTCAGCATAATCCTGGAACTCTGCTTCTGCACATCTGAAAAATGTCAGCTAGATAGGAATTTATGTGGTAGATTTCAGCATAATCTTTGAACTCTGCTTCTGCACATCTGGAAAATGTAAGCTAGAGAGAAATTGATGTGGTAGAGTTCACCATAATCTTTGAACTCTGCGTGCTCTCATCTGGAAAATGTCAGCTAGAGAGAAATTGCAAGGCAGATTTCAGCATAATCCTGGAACTCTGCTTCTGGACATCTGGATAATGTCAGCTAGAGAGAAATTGAGCTGGTAGATTTCAGCATAATCTTTGAACTCTGCTTCCGCACATCTGAAAAATGTCAGCTAGATAGGAATTTATGTGCTAGATTTCAGCATAATCTTGGAACTCTGCTTCTTCATATCTGGAAAATGTCAGCTGGATAGGAATTTATGTGGTAGATTTCAGCATAATCTTTGCTCTCTGCTTCCGAACATCTGGAAAATGTCAGCTAGAGAATAATTGCAAGGCAGATTTCAGCATAATCCTGGAACTCTGCTTCTGCACATCTGAAAAATGTCAGCTAGATAGGAATTTATGTGGTAGATTTCAGCATAATCTTTGAACTCTGCTTCTTCACATATAGGAAATGTCAGCTAGAGGGAAAATGCAGAGGCAGATTTCAGCATAATCCTGGAACTCTGCTTCTGCACATCTAGAAAATTTCAGCTAGAGAGAAATTGATGTGTTAGATTTCAGCATAATCTTTGAACTCTGCTTCTGCACATCTGGAAAATGTAAGCTAGAGAGAAATTGATGTGGTAGAGTTCACCATAATCTTTGAACTCTGCTTGCGCTCATCTGGAAAATGTCAGCTAGAGAGAAATTGCAAGGCAGATTTCAGCATAATCTTGGAACTCTGCTTCTGCACATCTGGAAAATGTCAGCTAGATAGGAATTTATGTGGTAGATTTCAGCATAATCTTTGAACTCTGCTTCTGCACATCTGGAAAATGTCAGGAAGAGAGAAATTGATGTGTTAGATTTCAGCATAGTCTTTGAACTCTGCTTGTCCACATCTGGAAATTTTCACCTGGAGAAAAATTGCAAGGCAGATTTCAGCATAATCCTGGAACTCTGCTTCCGCACATCTGGAAAATGTCAGCTAGAGGGAAAATGCAGAGGAAGATTTCAGCATAATCCTGGAACTCTGCTTCTGCACATCTGGAATATGTAAGATAGAGAAAAATTGATGTGGTAGATTTCAGCATAATCTTTGAACTCTACTTCTGCACATCTGGAAAATGTCAGCTGGGGAAAATTTATGTGGTATATTTCAGCATAATCTTTGCTCTCTGCTTCTGAACATCTGGAAAATGTAAGCTAGAGAATAATTGCAAGGCAGATTTCAGCATAATCCTGGAACTCTGCTTCTGCACATCTGAAAAATGTCAGCTAGAGAGAAATTGATGTGGTAGATTTCAGCATAATCTTTGAACTCTGCTTCTGCACATCTGGAAAATGTAAGCTAGAGAGAAATTGATGTGGTATATTTCAGCATAATCTTTGAACTCTGCTTCTTCACATCTGGAAAATGTCAGCTAGAGAGAAAATGCAGAGGCTGATTTCAGCATAACCTTTGAACTCTGCTTCTGCACATCTGGAAAATGTCAGCTAGAGAGAAAATGCAGAGGCAGATTTCAGCATAATCCTGGAACTTTGCTTCCGCACATCTGGAAATTGTAAGCTAGAGAGAAATTGATGTCGTAGATTTCAGCATAATCTTGCAACTCTGCTTTTCACATCTGGAAAATGTCAGCTAGATAGGAATTTATGTGGTAGATTTCAGCATAATCTTTGAACTCTGCTTCTTCACATCTGGAAAATGTCAGCTAGAGGGAAAATGCAGAGGCAGATTTCAGCATAATCCTGGAACTCTGCTTATTCACATCTGGAAAATTTCACTTGGAGACAAAATGCAAGGCAGATTTCAGCATAATCCTGGAACTCTGCTTGTGCACATCTGGAAAATGTAAACTAGAGAGAAATTGATGTGGTAGAGTTCACCATAATCTTTGAACTCTGCTTGCGCTCATCTGGAAAATGTCAGCTAGAGGGAAAATGCAGAGGCTGATTTCAGCATAATCCTGGAACACTGCTTCCTCACATCTGGAAAATGTCAGCTAGAGGGAAAATGCAGAGGCAGATTTCAGCATAATCCTGGAACTCTGCTCCTGCACATCTGGAAAATGTAAGCTAGAGAGAAATTGATGTGGTAGATTTCAGCATAATGCTTGAACTCTGCTTCTGCACATCAGGAAAATGTCAGCTAGAGAGAAATTTCAAATCAGATTTCAGAATAATCCTGTAACTCTGCTTCTGCGCATTTGGCAAATGTCAGCTAGAGAGAAATTGATGTGGTAGATTTCAGCATAGTCTTTGAACTCTGCATCTGCACTTCAGGAAAATGTCAGCTAGAGGGAAAATGCAGTGGCAGATTTCAGCATAATCCTGGTACTCTGCTTCTGCACTTCAGGAAGATGTCAGCTAGAGAGAAATTTCAAATCAGATTTCAGAATAATCCTGGAACTCTGCTTCTGCGCATTTGGCAAATGTCAGCTAGAGAGAAATTGATGTGGTAGATTTCAGCATAGTCTTTGAACTCTGCATCTGCACTTCAGGAAAATGTCAGCTAGAGAGAAAATGCAAAGGCAGATTTCAGCATAATCCTGGAACTCTGCTTGTGCACATCTGCAAAATGTAAACTAGAGAGAAATTGATGTGGTATATTTCAGCATAATCTTTGGACTCTGCTTCCGCACATCTGGAAAATGTCAGCTAGAGAGAAATTGCAAGGCAGATTTCAGCATAATCCTGGAACTCTGCTTCAGCACATCTGAAAACTGTCAGCTAGATAGGAATTTATGTGGTAGATTTCAGCATAATCCTGGAACTCTGCTTGTGCACATCTGCAAAATGTAAACGAGAGAGAAATTGATGTGGTATATTTCAGCATAATCTTTGGACTCTGCTTCCGCACATCTGGAAAATATCAGCTAGAGAGAAATTGCAAGGCAGATTTCAGCATAATCCTGGAACTCTGCTTCTGGACATCTGGAAAATGTCAGCTAGAGAGAAATTGAGCTGGTAGATTTCAGCATAATCTTTGAACTCTGCTTCCGCACATCTGAAAAATGTCAGCGAGATAGGAATTTATGTGGTAGATTTCAGCATAATCTTTGAACTCTGCTTCTTCACATCTGGAAAATGTCAGCTAGAGAGAAAATGCAGAGGCTGATTTCAGCATAATCTTGGAACTCTGCTTCTTCATATGTGGAAAATGTCAGCTGGATAGGAATTTATGTGGTAGATTTCAGCATAATCTTTGCTCTCTGCTTCCGAACATCTGGAAAATGTCAGCTAGAGAATAATTGCAAGGCAGATTTCAGCATAATCCTGGAACTCTGCTTCTGCACATCTGAAAAATGTCAGCTTGATAGGAATTTATGTGGTAGATTTCAGCATAATCTTTGAACTCTGCTTCTTCACATATAGAAAATGTCAGCTAGAGGGAAAATGCAGAGGCAGATTTCAGCATAATCCTGGAACTCTGCTTCTGCACATCTAGAAAATTTCAGCTAGAGAGAAATTGATGTGATAGATTTCAGCATAATCTTTGAACTCTGCTTCTGCACATCTGGAAAATGTAAGCTAGAGAGAAATTGATGTGGTAGAGTTCACCATAATCTTTGAACTCTGCTTGCGCTCATCTGGAAAATGTCAGCTAGAGAGAAAATGCAGAGGCAGATTTCAGAATAATCCTGGAACTCTGCTTCTGCACATCTGAAAAATGTCAGCTAGATAGGAATTTATGTGGTAGATTTCAGCATAATCTTTGAACTCTGCTTCTGCACATCTGAAAAATGTCAGCTAGAGAGAAAATGCAGAGGCAGATTTCAGCATAATCCTGGTACTCTGCTTCTGCACATCAGGAAAATGTCAGCTAGAGAGAAATTTCAAATCAGATTTCAGAATAATCCTGGAACTCTGCTTCTGCGCATTTGGCAAATGTCAGCTAGAGAGAAATTGATGTGGTAGATTTCAGCATAGTCTTTGAACTCTGCATCTGCACTTCAGGAAAATGTCAGCTAGAGAGAAAATGCAAAGGCAGATTTCAGCATAATCCTGGAACTCTGCTTCCGCACATCTGGAAAATTTCAGCTAGACAGAAATTGATGTTGTAGATTTCATCATAATCCTGGAACTCTGCTTCCAAACATCTGGCAAATGTGAGCTAGAGAGAAATTGCAAGGCAGATATCAGCATAATCCTGGAACTCTGCTTCAGCACATCTGAAAACTGTCAGCTAGATAGGAATTTATGTGGTAGATTTCAGCATAATCCTGGAACTCTGCTTGTGCACAACTGCAAAATGTAAACTAGAGAGAAATTGATGTGGTAAATTTCAGCATAATCTTTGGACTCTGCTTCCGCACATCTGGAAAATGTCAGCTAGAGAGAAATTGCAAGGCAGATTTCAGCATAACCCTGGAACTCTGCTTCTGGACATCTGGAAAATGTCAGCTAGAGAGAAATTGATGTGGTAGATTTCAGCATAATCTTTGAACTCTGCTTCCGCACATCTGAAAAATGTCAGCTAGATAGGAATTTATGTGGTAGATTTCAGCATAATCTTTGAACTCTGCTTCTTCACATCTTGAAAATGTCAGCTAGAGAGAAAATGCAGAGGCTGATTTCAGCATAATCTTGGAACTCTGCTTCTCCATATCTGGAAAATGTCAGCTAGATAGGAATTTATGTGGTAGATTTCAGCATAATCTTTGAACTCTGCTTCTGCACATCTGGAAAATGTCAGCTAGAGAGAAAATGCAGACGCAGATTTCAGCATAATCCTGGACCTCTACTTCTGCACATCTAGAAAATGTCAGCTAGAGAGAAATTTCAAATCAGATTTCAGAATAATCCTGGAACTTCAGCTAGAGAGAAATTGATGTGGTAGATTTCAGCATAGTCTTTGAATTCTGCTTCTGCACTTCAGGAAAATGTCAGCTAGAGAGAAAATGCAAAGGCAGGTTTCAGCATAATCCTGGAACTTTGCTTCGGCACATCTGGAAAATTTCAGGTAGACAGAAATTGATGCTGTAGATTTCATCATAATCCTGGAACTCTGCTTCTTCACATCTGGCAAATGTCAGCTAGAGAGAAATTGCAAGGCAGATTTCAGCATAATCTTGGAACTCTGCTTCTGCACATGTGGAAAATGTCAGCTAGAGAGAACATGCAGAGGCTGATTTCAGCATAATGCTGGAACTCTGCTTCTGCACATCTGGAAAATGTCAGCAGGGGAAAATTTATGTGGTATATTTCAGCATAATCTTTGAACTCTGCTTCTTCACATCTGGAAAATGTCAGCTAGAGAGAAAATGCAGAGGCTGATTTCAGCATAACCTTTGAACTCTGATTCTGCACATCTGGAAAATGTCAGCTAGAGAGAAAATGTAGAGGCAGATTTCAGCATAATCCTGAAACTCTGCTTCTTCACATCTGGCAAATGTCAGCTAGAGAGAAATTGCAAGGCAGATTTCAGCATAATCTTGGAACTCTGCTTCTGCACATGTGGAAAATGTCAGCTAGAGAGAACATGCAGAGGCTGATTTCAGCATAATGCTGGAACTCTGCTTCTGCACATCTGGAAAATGTCAGCAGGGGAAAATTTATGTGGTATATTTCAGCATAATCTTTGAACTCTGCTTCTTCACATCTGGAAAATGTCAGCTAGAGAGAAAATGCAGAGGCTGATTTCAGCATAACCTTTGAACTCTGCTTCTGCACATCTGGAAAATGTCAGCTAGAGAGAAAATGTAGAGGCAGATTTCAGCATAATCCTGAAACTTTGCTTCTGCACATCTGGAAATTGTAAGCTAGAGAGAAATTGATGTCGTAGATTTCAGCATAATCTTGCAACTCTGCTTTTTCACATCTGGAAAATGTCAGCTAGAGGGAAAATGCAGACGCAGATTTCAGCATAATCCTGGACCTCTACTTCTGCACATCTGGAAAATGTAAGCCAGAGAGAAATTGATGTTGTAGATTTCAGCATAATCCTGGAACTCTGCTTCAGCACATCTGAAAAATGTCAGCTAGATAGGAATTTATGTGGTAGATTTCAGCATAATCTTTGAACTCTGCTTCTTCACATCTGGAAAATGTCAGCTAGAGGGAAAATGCAGAGGCAGATTTCAGCATAATCCTGGAACACTGCTTCTTCACATCTGGCAAATGTCAGCTAGAGAGAAATTGCAAGGCAGATTTCAGCATAATCTTGGAACTCTGCTTCTGCACATGTGGAAAATGTCAGCTAGAGAGAACATGCAGAGGCTGATTTCAGCATAATGCTGGAACTCTGCTTCTGCACATCTGGAAAATGTCAGCAGGGGAAAATTTATGTGGTATATTTCAGCATAATCTTTGAACTCTGCTTCTTCACATCTGGAAAATGTCAGCTAGAGAGAAAATGCAGAGGCTGATTTCAGCATAATCTTGGAACTCTGCTTCTGCACATCTGGAAAATGTCAGCTAGAGAGAAAATGCAGAGGCAGATTTCAGCATAATCCTGGAACTTTGCTTCTGCACATCTGGAAATTGTAAGCTAGAGAGAAATTGATGTTGTAGATTTCAGCATAATCCTGGAACTCTGCTTCAGCACATCTGAAAAATGTCAGCTAGATAGGAATTTATGTGGTAGATTTCAGCATAATCTTTGAACTCTGCTTCTTCACATCTGGAAAATGTCAGCTAGAGGGAAAATGCAGAGGCAGATTTCAGCATAATCCTGGAACTCTGCTTGTGCACATCTGCAAAACGTAAACGAGAGAGAAATTGATGTGGTATATTTCAGCATAATCTTTGGACTCTGCTTCCGCACATCTGGAAAATGTCAGCTAGAGAGAAATTGCAAGGCAGATTTCAGCATAATCCTGGAACTCTGCTTCTGGACATCTGGATAATGTCAGCTAGCGAGAAATTGAGCTGGTAGATTTCAGCATAATCTTTGAACTCTGCTTCCGCACATCTGAAAAATGTCAGCTAGATAGGAATTTATGTGCTAGATTTCAGCATAATCTTGGAACTCTGCTTCTTCATATCTGGAAAATGTCAGCTGGATAGGAATTTATGTGGTAGATTTCAGCATAATCTTTGCTCTCTGCTTCCGAACATCTGGAAAATGTCAGCTAGAGAATAATTGCAAGGCAGATTTCAGCAAAATCCTGGAACTCTGCTTCTGCACATCTGAATAATGTCAGCTAGATAGGAATTTATGTGGTAGATTTCAGCATAATCTTTGAACTCTGCTTCTTCACATATAGAAAATGTCAGCTAGAGGGAAAATGCAGAGGCAGATTTCAGCATAATCCTGGAACTCTGCTTCTGCACATCTAGAAAATTTCAGCTAGAGAGAAATTGATGTGTTAGATTTCAGCATAATCTTTGAACTCTGCTTCTGCACATCTGGAAAATGTAAGCTAGAGAGAAATTGATGTGGTAGAGTTCACCATAATCTTTGAACTCTGCTTGCGCTCATCTGGAAAATGTCAGCTAGAGAGAAATTGCAAGGCAGATTTCAGCATAATCTTGGAACTCTGCTTCTGCACATCTGGAAAATGTCAGCTAGATAGGAATTTATGTGGTAGATTTCAGCATAATCTTTGAACTCTGCTTCTGCACATCTGGAAAATGTCAGGAAGAGAGAAATTGATGTGTTAGATTTCAGCATAGTCTTTGAACTCTGCTTGTCCACATCTGGAAATTTTCACCTGGAGAAAAATTGCAAGGCAGATTTCAGCATAATCCTGGAACTCTGCTTCCGCACATCTGGAAAATGTCAGCTAGAGGGAAAATGCAGAGGAAGATTTCAGCATAATCCTGGAACTCTGCTTCTGCACATCTGGAAAATGTAAGATAGAGAAAAATTGATGTGGTAGATTTCAGCATAATCTTTGAACTCTGCTTCTGCACATCTGGAAAATGTAAGCTAGAGAGAAAATGCAGAGGCTGATTTCAGCATAATCTTGGAACTCTGCTTCTTCATATCTGGAAAATGTCAGCTGGATAGGAATTTATGTGGTAGATTTCAGCATAATCTTTGCTCTCTGCTTCCGAACATCTGGAAAATGTCAGCTAGAGAATAATTGCAAGGCAGATTTCAGCATAATCCTGGAACTCTGCTTCTGCACATCTGAAAAACGTCAGCTAGATAGGAATTTATGTGGTAGATTTCATCATAATCTTTGAACTCTGCTTCTTCACATATAGAAAATGTCAGCTAGAGGGAAAATGCAGAGGCAGATTTCAGCATAATCCTGGAACTCTGCTTCTGCACATCTGAAAAATGTCAGCTAGATAGGAATTTATGTGGTAGATTTCAGCATAATCTTTGAACTCTGCTTCTGCACATCTGGAAAATGTAAGCTAGAGAGAAATTGATGTGGTAGAGTTCACCATAATCTTTGAACTCTGCTTGCTCTCATCTGGAAAATGTCAGCTAGAGAGAAATTGCAAGGCAGATTTCAGCATAATCCTGGAACTCTGCTTCTGGACATCTGGATAATGTCAGCTAGAGAGAAATTGAGCTGGTAGATTTCAGCATAATCTTTGAACTCTGCTTCCGCACATCTGAAAAATGTCAGCTAGATAGGAATTTATGTGCTAGATTTCAGCATAATCTTGGAAATCTGCTTCTTCATATCTGGAAAATGTCAGCTGGATAGGAATTTATGTGGTAGATTTCAGCATAATCTTTGCTCTCTGCTTCCGAACATCTGGAAAATGTCAGCTAGAGAATAATTGCAAGGCAGATTTCAGCATAATCCTGGAACTCTGCTTCTGCACATCTGAAAAATGTCAGCTAGATAGGAATTTATGTGGTAGATTTCAGCATAATCTTTGAACTCTGCTTCTTCACATATAGGAAATGTCAGCTAGAGGGAAAATGCAGAGGCAGATTTCAGCATAATCCTGGAACTCTGCTTCTGCACATCTAGAAAATTTCAGCTAGAGAGAAATTGATGTGTTAGATTTCAGCATAATCTTTGAACTCTGCTTCTGCACATCTGGAAAATGTAAGCTAGAGAGAAATTGATGTGGTAGAGTTCACCATAATCTTTGAACTCTGCTTGCGCTCATCTGGAAAATGTCAGCTAGAGAGAAATTGCAAGGCAGATTTCAGCATAATCTTGGAACTCTGCTTCTGCACATCTGGAAAATGTCAGCTAGATAGGAATTTATGTGGTAGATTTCAGCATAATCTTTGAACTCTGCTTCTGCACATCTGGAAAATGTCAGGAAGAGAGAAATTGATGTGTTAGATTTCAGCATAGTCTTTGAACTCTGCTTGTCCACATCTGGAAATTTTCACCTGGAGAAAAATTGCAAGGCAGATTTCAGCATAATCCTGGAACTCTGCTTCCGCACATCTGGAAAATGTCAGCTAGAGGGAAAATGCAGAGGAAGATTTCAGCATAATCCTGGAACTCTGCTTCTGCACATCTGGAAAATGTAAGATAGAGAAAAATTGATGTGGTAGATTTCAGCATAATCTTTGAACTCTGCTTCTGCACATCTGGAAAATGTAAGCTAGAGAGAAATTGATGTGGTAGAGTTCACCATAATCTTTGAACTCTGCTTCTTCACATCTGGAAAATGTCAGCTAGAGAGAAAATGCAGAGGCTGATTTCAGCATAATCTTGGAACTCTGCTTCTTCATATCTGGAAAATGTCAGCTGGATAGGAATTTATGTGGTAGATTTCAGCATAATCTTTGCTCTCTGCTTCCGAACATCTGGAAAATGTCAGCTAGAGAATAATTGCAAGGCAGATTTCAGCATAATCCTGGAACTCTGCTTCTGCACATCTGAAAAACGTCAGCTAGATAGGAATTTATGTGGTAGATTTCAGCATAATCTTTGAACTCTGCTTCTTCACATATAGAAAATGTCAGCTAGAGGGAAAATGCAGAGGCAGATTTCAGCATAATCTTTGAACTCTGCTTCTCCATATCTGGAAAATGTCAGCTAGATAGGAATTTATGTGGTAGATTTCAGCATAATCTTTGAACTCTGCTTCTGCACATCTGGAAAATGTCAGCTAGAGAGAAAATGCAGACGCAGATTTCAGCATAATCCTGGACCTCTACTTCTGCACATCTAGAAAATGTCAGCTAGAGAGAAATTTCAAATCAGATTTCAGAATAATCCTGGAACTTCAGCTAGAGAGAAATTGATGTGGTAGATTTCAGCATAGTCTTTGAATTCTGCTTCTGCACTTCAGGAAAATGTCAGCTAGAGAGAAAATGCAAAGGCAGGTTTCAGCATAATCCTGGAACTTTGCTTCGGCACATCTGGAAAATTTCAGGTAGACAGAAATTGATGCTGTAGATTTCATCATAATCCTGGAACTCTGCTTCTTCACATCTGGCAAATGTCAGCTAGAGAGAAATTGCAAGGCAGATTTCAGCATAATCTTGGAACTCTGCTTCTGCACATGTGGAAAATGTCAGCTAGAGAGAACATGCAGAGGCTGATTTCAGCATAATGCTGGAACTCTGCTTCTGCACATCTGGAAAATGTCAGCAGGGGAAAATTTATGTGGTATATTTCAGCATAATCTTTGAACTCTGCTTCTTCACATCTGGAAAATGTCAGCTAGAGAGAAAATGCAGAGGCTGATTTCAGCATAACCTTTGAACTCTGCTTCTGCACATCTGGAAAATGTCAGCTAGAGAGAAAATGTAGAGGCAGATTTCAGCATAATCCTGAAACTCTGCTTCTTCACATCTGGCAAATGTCAGCTAGAGAGAAATTGCAAGGCAGATTTCAGCATAATCTTGGAACTCTGCTTCTGCACATGTGGAAAATGTCAGCTAGAGAGAACATGCAGAGGCTGATTTCAGCATAATGCTGGAACTCTGCTTCTGCACATCTGGAAAATGTCAGCAGGGGAAAATTTATGTGGTATATTTCAGCATAATCTTTGAACTCTGCTTCTTCACATCTGGAAAATGTCAGCTAGAGAGAAAATGCAGAGGCTGATTTCAGCATAACCTTTGAACTCTGCTTCTGCACATCTGGAAAATGTCAGCTAGAGAGAAAATGTAGAGGCAGATTTCAGCATAATCCTGAAACTTTGCTTCTGCACATCTGGAAATTGTAAGCTAGAGAGAAATTGATGTCGTAGATTTCAGCATAATCTTGCAACTCTGCTTTTTCACATCTGGAAAATGTCAGCTAGAGGGAAAATGCAGACGCAGATTTCAGCATAATCCTGGACCTCTACTTCTGCACATCTGGAAAATGTAAGCCAGAGAGAAATTGATGTTGTAGATTTCAGCATAATCCTGGAACTCTGCTTCAGCACATCTGAAAAATGTCAGCTAGATAGGAATTTATGTGGTAGATTTCAGCATAATCTTTGAACTCTGCTTCTTCACATCTGGAAAATGTCAGCTAGAGGGAAAATGCAGAGGCAGATTTCAGCATAATCCTGGAACACTGCTTCTTCACATCTGGCAAATGTCAGCTAGAGAGAAATTGCAAGGCAGATTTCAGCATAATCTTGGAACTCTGCTTCTGCACATGTGGAAAATGTCAGCTAGAGAGAACATGCAGAGGCTGATTTCAGCATAATGCTGGAACTCTGCTTCTGCACATCTGGAAAATGTCAGCAGGGGAAAATTTATGTGGTATATTTCAGCATAATCTTTGAACTCTGCTTCTTCACATCTGGAAAATGTCAGCTAGAGAGAAAATGCAGAGGCTGATTTCAGCATAATCTTGGAACTCTGCTTCTGCACATCTGGAAAATGTCAGCTAGAGAGAAAATGCAGAGGCAGATTTCAGCATAATCCTGGAACTTTGCTTCTGCACATCTGGAAATTGTAAGCTAGAGAGAAATTGATGTTGTAGATTTCAGCATAATCCTGGAACTCTGCTTCAGCACATCTGAAAAATGTCAGCTAGATAGGAATTTATGTGGTAGATTTCAGCATAATCTTTGAACTCTGCTTCTTCACATCTGGAAAATGTCAGCTAGAGGGAAAATGCAGAGGCAGATTTCAGCATAATCCTGGAACTCTGCTTGTGCACATCTGCAAAACGTAAACGAGAGAGAAATTGATGTGGTATATTTCAGCATAATCTTTGGACTCTGCTTCCGCACATCTGGAAAATGTCAGCTAGAGAGAAATTGCAAGGCAGATTTCAGCATAATCCTGGAACTCTGCTTCTGGACATCTGGATAATGTCAGCTAGCGAGAAATTGAGCTGGTAGATTTCAGCATAATCTTTGAACTCTGCTTCCGCACATCTGAAAAATGTCAGCTAGATAGGAATTTATGTGCTAGATTTCAGCATAATCTTGGAACTCTGCTTCTTCATATCTGGAAAATGTCAGCTGGATAGGAATTTATGTGGTAGATTTCAGCATAATCTTTGCTCTCTGCTTCCGAACATCTGGAAAATGTCAGCTAGAGAATAATTGCAAGGCAGATTTCAGCAAAATCCTGGAACTCTGCTTCTGCACATCTGAATAATGTCAGCTAGATAGGAATTTATGTGGTAGATTTCAGCATAATCTTTGAACTCTGCTTCTTCACATATAGAAAATGTCAGCTAGAGGGAAAATGCAGAGGCAGATTTCAGCATAATCCTGGAACTCTGCTTCTGCACATCTAGAAAATTTCAGCTAGAGAGAAATTGATGTGTTAGATTTCAGCATAATCTTTGAACTCTGCTTCTGCACATCTGGAAAATGTAAGCTAGAGAGAAATTGATGTGGTAGAGTTCACCATAATCTTTGAACTCTGCTTGCGCTCATCTGGAAAATGTCAGCTAGAGAGAAATTGCAAGGCAGATTTCAGCATAATCTTGGAACTCTGCTTCTGCACATCTGGAAAATGTCAGCTAGATAGGAATTTATGTGGTAGATTTCAGCATAATCTTTGAACTCTGCTTCTGCACATCTGGAAAATGTCAGGAAGAGAGAAATTGATGTGTTAGATTTCAGCATAGTCTTTGAACTCTGCTTGTCCACATCTGGAAATTTTCACCTGGAGAAAAATTGCAAGGCAGATTTCAGCATAATCCTGGAACTCTGCTTCCGCACATCTGGAAAATGTCAGCTAGAGGGAAAATGCAGAGGAAGATTTCAGCATAATCCTGGAACTCTGCTTCTGCACATCTGGAAAATGTAAGATAGAGAAAAATTGATGTGGTAGATTTCAGCATAATCTTTGAACTCTGCTTCTGCACATCTGGAAAATGTAAGCTAGAGAGAAAATGCAGAGGCTGATTTCAGCATAATCTTGGAACTCTGCTTCTTCATATCTGGAAAATGTCAGCTGGATAGGAATTTATGTGGTAGATTTCAGCATAATCTTTGCTCTCTGCTTCCGAACATCTGGAAAATGTCAGCTAGAGAATAATTGCAAGGCAGATTTCAGCATAATCCTGGAACTCTGCTTCTGCACATCTGAAAAACGTCAGCTAGATAGGAATTTATGTGGTAGATTTCATCATAATCTTTGAACTCTGCTTCTTCACATATAGAAAATGTCAGCTAGAGGGAAAATGCAGAGGCAGATTTCAGCATAATCCTGGAACTCTGCTTCTGCACATCTGAAAAATGTCAGCTAGATAGGAATTTATGTGGTAGATTTCAGCATAATCTTTGAACTCTGCTTCTGCACATCTGGAAAATGTAAGCTAGAGAGAAATTGATGTGGTAGAGTTCACCATAATCTTTGAACTCTGCTTGCTCTCATCTGGAAAATGTCAGCTAGAGAGAAATTGCAAGGCAGATTTCAGCATAATCCTGGAACTCTGCTTCTGGACATCTGGATAATGTCAGCTAGAGAGAAATTGAGCTGGTAGATTTCAGCATAATCTTTGAACTCTGCTTCCGCACATCTGAAAAATGTCAGCTAGATAGGAATTTATGTGCTAGATTTCAGCATAATCTTGGAAATCTGCTTCTTCATATCTGGAAAATGTCAGCTGGATAGGAATTTATGTGGTAGATTTCAGCATAATCTTTGCTCTCTGCTTCCGAACATCTGGAAAATGTCAGCTAGAGAATAATTGCAAGGCAGATTTCAGCATAATCCTGGAACTCTGCTTCTGCACATCTGAAAAATGTCAGCTAGATAGGAATTTATGTGGTAGATTTCAGCATAATCTTTGAACTCTGCTTCTTCACATATAGGAAATGTCAGCTAGAGGGAAAATGCAGAGGCAGATTTCAGCATAATCCTGGAACTCTGCTTCTGCACATCTAGAAAATTTCAGCTAGAGAGAAATTGATGTGTTAGATTTCAGCATAATCTTTGAACTCTGCTTCTGCACATCTGGAAAATGTAAGCTAGAGAGAAATTGATGTGGTAGAGTTCACCATAATCTTTGAACTCTGCTTGCGCTCATCTGGAAAATGTCAGCTAGAGAGAAATTGCAAGGCAGATTTCAGCATAATCTTGGAACTCTGCTTCTGCACATCTGGAAAATGTCAGCTAGATAGGAATTTATGTGGTAGATTTCAGCATAATCTTTGAACTCTGCTTCTGCACATCTGGAAAATGTCAGGAAGAGAGAAATTGATGTGTTAGATTTCAGCATAGTCTTTGAACTCTGCTTGTCCACATCTGGAAATTTTCACCTGGAGAAAAATTGCAAGGCAGATTTCAGCATAATCCTGGAACTCTGCTTCCGCACATCTGGAAAATGTCAGCTAGAGGGAAAATGCAGAGGAAGATTTCAGCATAATCCTGGAACTCTGCTTCTGCACATCTGGAAAATGTAAGATAGAGAAAAATTGATGTGGTAGATTTCAGCATAATCTTTGAACTCTGCTTCTGCACATCTGGAAAATGTAAGCTAGAGAGAAATTGATGTGGTAGAGTTCACCATAATCTTTGAACTCTGCTTCTTCACATCTGGAAAATGTCAGCTAGAGAGAAAATGCAGAGGCTGATTTCAGCATAATCTTGGAACTCTGCTTCTTCATATCTGGAAAATGTCAGCTGGATAGGAATTTATGTGGTAGATTTCAGCATAATCTTTGCTCTCTGCTTCCGAACATCTGGAAAATGTCAGCTAGAGAATAATTGCAAGGCAGATTTCAGCATAATCCTGGAACTCTGCTTCTGCACATCTGAAAAACGTCAGCTAGATAGGAATTTATGTGGTAGATTTCAGCATAATCTTTGAACTCTGCTTCTTCACATATAGAAAATGTCAGCTAGAGGGAAAATGCAGAGGCAGATTTCAGCATAATCTTTGAACTCTGCTTGCTCTCATCTGGAAAATGTCAGCTAGAGAGAAATTGCAAGGCAGATTTCAGCATAATCCTGGAACTCTGCTTCTGGACATCTGGATAATGTCAGCTAGAGAGAAATTGAGCTGGTAGATTTCAGCATAATCTTTGAACTCTGCTTCCGCACATCTGAAAAATGTCAGCTAGATAGGAATTTATGTGCTAGATTTCAGCATAATCTTGGAAATCTGCTTCTTCATATCTGGAAAATGTCAGCTGGATAGGAATTTATGTGGTAGATTTCAGCATAATCTTTGCTCTCTGCTTCCGAACATCTGGAAAATGTCAGCTAGAGAATAATTGCAAGGCAGATTTCAGCATAATCCTGGAACTCTGCTTCTGCACATCTGAAAAATGTCAGCTAGATAGGAATTTATGTGGTAGATTTCAGCATAATCTTTGAACTCTGCTTCTGCACATCTGGAAAATGTAAGCTAGAGAGAAATTGATGTGGTAGAGTTCACCATAATCTTTGAACTCTGCTTGCGCTTATCTGGAAAATGTCAGCTAGAGAGAAATTGCAAGGCAGATTTCAGCATAATCTTGGAACTCTGCTTCTGCACATCTGGAAAATGTCAGCTAGATAGGAATTTATGTGGTAGATTTCAGCATAATCTTTGAACTCTGCTTCTGCACATCTGGAAAATGTCAGGAAGAGAGAAATTGATGTGTTAGATTTCAGCATAGTCTTTGAACTCTGCTTGTCCACATCTGGAAATTTTCACCTGGAGAAAAATTGCAAGGCAGATTTCAGCATAATCCTGGAACTCTGCTTCCGCACATCTGGAAAATGTCAGCTAGAGGGAAAATGCAGAGGAAGATTTCAGCATAATCCTGGAACTCTGCTTCTGCACATCTGGAAAATGTAAGATAGAGAAAAATTGATGTGGTAGATTTCAGCATAATCTTTGAACTCTGCTTCTGCACATCTGGAAAATGTCAGCTGGGGAAAATTTATGTGGTATATTTCAGCATAATCTTTGCTCTCTGCTTCTGAACATCTGGAAAATGTAAGCTAGAGAATAATTGCAAGGCAGATTTCAGCATAATCCTGGAACTCTGCTTCTGCACATCTGAAAAATGTCAGCTAGAGAGAAATTGATGTGGTAGATTTCAGCATAATCTTTGAACTCTGCTTCTGCACATCTGGAAAATGTAAGCTAGAGAGAAATTGATGTGGTAGAGTTCACCATAATCTTTGAACTCTGCTTCTTCACATCTGGAAAATGTCAGCTAGAGAGAAAATGCAGAGGCTGATTTCAGTATAACCTTTGAACTCTGCTTCTGCACATCTGGAAAATGTCAGCTAGAGAGAAAATGCAGAGGCAGATTTCAGCATAATCCTGGAACTTTGCTTCCGCACATCTGGAAATTGTAAGCTAGAGAGAAATTGATGTCGTAGATTTCAGCATAATCTTGCAACTCTGCTTTTTCACATCTGGAAAATGTCAGCTAGATAGGAATTTATGTGGTAGATTTCAGCATAATCTTTGAACTCTGCTTCTTCACATCTGGAAAATGTCAGCTAGAGGGAAAATGCAGAGGCAGATTTCAGCATAATCCTGGAACTCTGCTTATTCACATCTGGAAAATTTCACTTGGAGACAAAATGCAAGGCAGATTTCAGCATAATCCTGGAACTCTGCTTGTGCACATCTGGAAAATGTAAACTAGAGAGAAATTGATGTGGTAGAGTTCACCATAATCTTTGAACTCTGCTTGCGCTCATCTGGAAAATGTCAGCTAGAGGGAAAATGCAGAGGCTGATTTCAGCATAATCCTGGAACACTGCTTCCTCACATCTGGAAAATGTCAGCTAGAGGGAAAATGCAGAGGCAGATTTCAGCATAATCCTGGAACTCTGCTCCTGCACATCTGGAAAATGTAAGCTAGAGAGAAATTGATGTGGTAGATTTCAGCATAATGCTTGAACTCTGCTTCTGCACATCAGGAAAATGTCAGCTAGAGAGAAATTTCAAATCAGATTTCAGAATAATCCTGGAACTCTGCTTCTGCGCATTTGGCAAATGTCAGCTAGAGAGAAATTGATGTGGTAGATTTCAGCATAGTCTTTGAACTCTGCATCTGCACTTCAGGAAAATGTCAGCTAGAGGGAAAATGCAGTGGCAGATTTCAGCATAATCCTGGTACTCTGCTTCTGCACTTCAGGAAGATGTCAGCTAGAGAGAAATTTCAAATCAGATTTCAGAATAATCCTGGAACTCTGCTTCTGCGCATTTGGCAAATGTCAGCTAGAGAGAAATTGATGTGGTAGATTTCAGCATAGTCTTTGAACTCTGCATCTGCACTTCAGGAAAATGTCAGCTAGAGAGAAAATGCAAAGGCAGATTTCAGCATAATCCTGGAACTCTGCTTGTGCACATCTGCAAAATGTAAACTAGAGAGAAATTGATGTGGTATATTTCAGCATAATCTTTGGACTCTGCTTCCGCACATCTGGAAAATGTCAGCTAGAGAGAAATTGCAAGGCAGATTTCAGCATAATCCTGGAACTCTGCTTCAGCACATCTGAAAACTGTCAGCTAGATAGGAATTTATGTGGTAGATTTCAGCATAATCCTGGAACTCTGCTTGTGCACATCTGCAAAATGTAAACGAGAGAGAAATTGATGTGGTATATTTCAGCATAATCTTTGGACTCTGCTTCCGCACATCTGGAAAATGTCAGCTAGAGAGAAATTGCAAGGCAGATTTCAGCATAATCCTGGAACTCTGCTTCTGGACATCTGGAAAATGTCAGCTAGAGAGAAATTGAGCTGGTAGATTTCAGCATAATCTTTGAACTCTGCTTCCGCACATCTGAAAAATGTCAGCGAGATAGGAATTTATGTGGTAGATTTCAGCATAATCTTTGAACTCTGCTTCTTCACATCTGGAAAATGTCAGCTAGAGAGAAAATGCAGAGGCTGATTTCAGCATAATCTTGGAACTCTGCTTCTTCATATCTGGAAAATGTCAGCTGGATAGGAATTTATGTGGTAGATTTCAGCATAATCTTTGCACTCTGCTTCCGAACATCTGGAAAATGTCAGCTAGAGAATAATTGCAAGGCAGATTTCAGCATAATCCTGGAACTCTGCTTCTGCACATCTGAAAAATGTCAGCTTGATAGGAATGTATGTGGTAGATTTCAGCATAATCTTTGAACTCTGCTTCTTCACATATAGAAAATGTCAGCTAGAGGGAAAATGCAGAGGCAGATTTCAGCATAATCCTGGAACTCTGCTTCTGCACATCTAGAAAATTTCAGCTAGAGAGAAATTGATGTGATAGATTTCAGCATAATCTTTGAACTCTGCTTCTGCACATCTGGAAAATGTAAGCTAGAGAGAAATTGATGTGGTAGAGTTCACCATAATCTTTGAACTCTGCTTGCGCTCATCTGGAAAATGTCAGCTAGAGAGAAAATGCAGAGGCAGATTTCAGAATAATCCTGGAACTCTGCTTCTGCACATCTGAAAAATGTCAGCTAGATAGGAATTTATGTGGTAGATTTCAGCATAATCTTTGAACTCTGCTTCTGCACATCTGAAAAATGTCAGCTAGAGAGAAAATGCAGAGGCAGATTTCAGCATAATCCTGGTACTCTGCTTCTGCACATCAGGAAAATGTCAGCTAGAGAGAAATTTCAAATCAGATTTCAGAATAATCCTGGAACTCTGCTTCTGCGCATTTGGCAAATGTCAGCTAGAGAGAAATTGATGTGGTAGATTTCAGCATAGTCTTTGAACTCTGCATCTGCACTTCAGGAAAATGTCAGCTAGAGAGAAAATGCAAAGGCAGATTTCAGCATAATCCTGGAACTCTGCTTCCGCACATCTGGAAAATTTCAGCTAGACAGAAATTGATGTTGTAGATTTCATCATAATCCTGGAACTCTGCTTCCAAACATCTGGCAAATGTGAGCTAGAGAGAAATTGCAAGGCAGATATCAGCATAATCCTGGAACTCTGCTTCAGCACATCTGAAAACTGTCAGCTAGATAGGAATTTATGTGGTAGATTTCAGCATAATCCTGGAACTCTGCTTGTGCACAACTGCAAAATGTAAACTAGAGAGAAATTGATGTGGTAAATTTCAGCATAATCTTTGGACTCTGCTTCCGCACATCTGGAAAATGTCAGCTAGAGAGAAATTGCAAGGCAGATTTCAGCATAATCCTGGAACTCTGCTTCTGGACATCTGGAAAATGTCAGCTAGAGAGAAATTGATGTGGTAGATTTCAGCATAATCTTTGAACTCTGCTTCCGCACATCTGGAAAATGTCAGCTAGAGAGAAAATGCAGAGGCTGATTTCAGCATAATCTTGGAACTCTGCTTCTCCATATCTGGAAAATGTCAGCTAGATAGGAATTTATGTGGTAGATTTCAGCATAATCTTTGAACTCTGCTTCTGCACATCTGGAAAATGTCAGCTAGAGAGAAAATGCAGAGGCAGATTTCAGCATAATCCTGGTACTCTGCTTCTGCACATCAGGAAAATGTCATCTAGAGAGAAATTTCAAATCAGATTTCAGAATAATCCTGGAACTCCGCTTCTGCGCATTTGGCAAATGTCAGCTAGAGAGAAATTGATGTGGTAGATTTCAGCATAGTCTTTGAATTCTGCTTCTGCACTTCAGGAAAATGTCAGCTAGAGAGAAAATGCAAAGGCAGGTTTCAGCATAATCCTGGAACTTTGATTCGGCACATCTGGAAAATTTCAGGTAGACAGAAATTGATGCTGTAGATTTCATCATAATCCTGGAACTCTGCTTCTGCACATCTGGCAAATGTCAGTTAGAGAGAAATTGCAAGGCAGATTTCAGCATAATCTTGGAACTCTGCTTCTTCACATCTGGAAAATGTCAGCTAGAGGGAAAATGCAGAGGCAGATTTCAGCATAATCCTGGAACTCTCCTTATTCACATCTGGAAAATTTCACTTGGAGACAAAATGCAAGGCAGATTTCAGCATAATCCTGGAACTCTGCTTGTGCACATCTGGAAAATGTAAACTAGAGAGAAATTGATGTGGTAGAGTTCACCATAATCTTTGAACTCTGCTTCTGCACATCTGGAAAATGTCAGCTAGAGAGAAAATGCAGAGGCAGATTTCAGCATAATCCTGGAACTTTGCTTCCGCACATCTGGAAATTGTAAGCTAGAGAGAAATTGATGTCGTAGATTTCAGCATAATCTTGCAACTCTGCTTCTGCACATCTGAAAAACGTCAGCTAGATAGGAATTTATGTGGTAGATTTCAGCATAATCTTTGAACTCTGCTTCTTCACATATAGAAAATGTCAGCTAGAGGGAAAATGCAGAGGCAGATTTCAGCATAATCCTGGAACTCTGCTTCTGCACATCTGAAAAATGTCAGCTAGATAGGAATTTATGTGGTAGATTTCAGCATAATCTTTGAACTCTGCTTCTGCACATCTGGAAAATGTAAGCTAGAGAGAAATTGATGTGGTAGAGTTCACCATAATCTTTGAACTCTGCGTGCTCTCATCTGGAAAATGTCAGCTAGAGAGAAATTGCAAGGCAGATTTCAGCATAATCCTGGAACTCTGCTTCTGGACATCTGGATAATGTCAGCTAGAGAGAAATTGAGCTGGTAGATTTCAGCATAATCTTTGAACTCTGCTTCCGCACATCTGAAAAATGTCAGCTAGATAGGAATTTATGTGCTAGATTTCAGCATAATCTTGGAACTCTGCTTCTTCATATCTGGAAAATGTCAGCTGGATAGGAATTTATGTGGTAGATTTCAGCATAATCTTTGCTCTCTGCTTCCGAACATCTGGAAAATGTCAGCTAGAGAATAATTGCAAGGCAGATTTCAGCATAATCCTGGAACTCTGCTTCTGCACATCTGAAAAATGTCAGCTAGATAGGAATTTATGTGGTAGATTTCAGCATAATCTTTGAACTCTGCTTCTTCACATATAGGAAATGTCAGCTAGAGGGAAAATGCAGAGGCAGATTTCAGCATAATCCTGGAACTCTGCTTCTGCACATCTAGAAAATTTCAGCTAGAGAGAAATTGATGTGTTAGATTTCAGCATAATCTTTGAACTCTGCTTCTGCACATCTGGAAAATGTAAGCTAGAGAGAAATTGATGTGGTAGAGTTCACCATAATCTTTGAACTCTGCTTGCGCTCATCTGGAAAATGTCAGCTAGAGAGAAATTGCAAGGCAGATTTCAGCATAATCTTGGAACTCTGCTTCTGCACATCTGGAAAATGTCAGCTAGATAGGAATTTATGTGGTAGATTTCAGCATAATCTTTGAACTCTGCTTCTGCACATCTGGAAAATGTCAGGAAGAGAGAAATTGATGTGTTAGATTTCAGCATAGTCTTTGAACTCTGCTTGTCCACATCTGGAAATTTTCACCTGGAGAAAAATTGCAAGGCAGATTTCAGCATAATCCTGGAACTCTGCTTCCGCACATCTGGAAAATGTCAGCTAGAGGGAAAATGCAGAGGAAGATTTCAGCATAATCCTGGAACTCTGCTTCTGCACATCTGGAATATGTAAGATAGAGAAAAATTGATGTGGTAGATTTCAGCATAATCTTTGAACTCTACTTCTGCACATCTGGAAAATGTCAGCTGGGGAAAATTTATGTGGTATATTTCAGCATAATCTTTGCTCTCTGCTTCTGAACATCTGGAAAATGTAAGCTAGAGAATAATTGCAAGGCAGATTTCAGCATAATCCTGGAACTCTGCTTCTGCACATCTGAAAAATGTCAGCTAGAGAGAAATTGATGTGGTAGATTTCAGCATAATCTTTGAACTCTGCTTCTGCACATCTGGAAAATGTAAGCTAGAGAGAAATTGATGTGGTATATTTCAGCATAATCTTTGAACTCTGCTTCTTCACATCTGGAAAATGTCAGCTAGAGAGAAAATGCAGAGGCTGATTTCAGCATAACCTTTGAACTCTGCTTCTGCACATCTGGAAAATGTCAGCTAGAGAGAAAATGCAGAGGCAGATTTCAGCATAATCCTGGAACTTTGCTTCCGCACATCTGGAAATTGTAAGCTAGAGAGAAATTGATGTCGTAGATTTCAGCATAATCTTGCAACTCTGCTTTTCACATCTGGAAAATGTCAGCTAGATAGGAATTTATGTGGTAGATTTCAGCATAATCTTTGAACTCTGCTTCTTCACATCTGGAAAATGTCAGCTAGAGGGAAAATGCAGAGGCAGATTTCAGCATAATCCTGGAACTCTGCTTATTCACATCTGGAAAATTTCACTTGGAGACAAAATGCAAGGCAGATTTCAGCATAATCCTGGAACTCTGCTTGTGCACATCTGGAAAATGTAAACTAGAGAGAAATTGATGTGGTAGAGTTCACCATAATCTTTGAACTCTGCTTGCGCTCATCTGGAAAATGTCAGCTAGAGGGAAAATGCAGAGGCTGATTTCAGCATAATCCTGGAACACTGCTTCCTCACATCTGGAAAATGTCAGCTAGAGGGAAAATGCAGAGGCAGATTTCAGCATAATCCTGGAACTCTGCTCCTGCACATCTGGAAAATGTAAGCTAGAGAGAAATTGATGTGGTAGATTTCAGCATAATGCTTGAACTCTGCTTCTGCACATCAGGAAAATGTCAGCTAGAGAGAAATTTCAAATCAGATTTCAGAATAATCCTGTAACTCTGCTTCTGCGCATTTGGCAAATGTCAGCTAGAGAGAAATTGATGTGGTAGATTTCAGCATAGTCTTTGAACTCTGCATCTGCACTTCAGGAAAATGTCAGCTAGAGGGAAAATGCAGTGGCAGATTTCAGCATAATCCTGGTACTCTGCTTCTGCACTTCAGGAAGATGTCAGCTAGAGAGAAATTTCAAATCAGATTTCAGAATAATCCTGGAACTCTGCTTCTGCGCATTTGGCAAATGTCAGCTAGAGAGAAATTGATGTGGTAGATTTCAGCATAGTCTTTGAACTCTGCATCTGCACTTCAGGAAAATGTCAGCTAGAGAGAAAATGCAAAGGCAGATTTCAGCATAATCCTGGAACTCTGCTTGTGCACATCTGCAAAATGTAAACTAGAGAGAAATTGATGTGGTATATTTCAGCATAATCTTTGGACTCTGCTTCCGCACATCTGGAAAATGTCAGCTAGAGAGAAATTGCAAGGCAGATTTCAGCATAATCCTGGAACTCTGCTTCAGCACATCTGAAAACTGTCAGCTAGATAGGAATTTATGTGGTAGATTTCAGCATAATCCTGGAACTCTGCTTGTGCACATCTGCAAAATGTAAACGAGAGAGAAATTGATGTGGTATATTTCAGCATAATCTTTGGACTCTGCTTCCGCACATCTGGAAAATATCAGCTAGAGAGAAATTGCAAGGCAGATTTCAGCATAATCCTGGAACTCTGCTTCTGGACATCTGGAAAATGTCAGCTAGAGAGAAATTGAGCTGGTAGATTTCAGCATAATCTTTGAACTCTGCTTCCGCACATCTGAAAAATGTCAGCGAGATAGGAATTTATGTGGTAGATTTCAGCATAATCTTTGAACTCTGCTTCTTCACATCTGGAAAATGTCAGCTAGAGAGAAAATGCAGAGGCTGATTTCAGCATAATCTTGGAACTCTGCTTCTTCATATGTGGAAAATGTCAGCTGGATAGGAATTTATGTGGTAGATTTCAGCATAATCTTTGCTCTCTGCTTCCGAACATCTGGAAAATGTCAGCTAGAGAATAATTGCAAGGCAGATTTCAGCATAATCCTGGAACTCTGCTTCTGCACATCTGAAAAATGTCAGCTTGATAGGAATTTATGTGGTAGATTTCAGCATAATCTTTGAACTCTGCTTCTTCACATATAGAAAATGTCAGCTAGAGGGAAAATGCAGAGGCAGATTTCAGCATAATCCTGGAACTCTGCTTCTGCACATCTAGAAAATTTCAGCTAGAGAGAAATTGATGTGATAGATTTCAGCATAATCTTTGAACTCTGCTTCTGCACATCTGGAAAATGTAAGCTAGAGAGAAATTGATGTGGTAGAGTTCACCATAATCTTTGAACTCTGCTTGCGCTCATCTGGAAAATGTCAGCTAGAGAGAAAATGCAGAGGCAGATTTCAGAATAATCCTGGAACTCTGCTTCTGCACATCTGAAAAATGTCAGCTAGATAGGAATTTATGTGGTAGATTTCAGCATAATCTTTGAACTCTGCTTCTGCACATCTGAAAAATGTCAGCTAGAGAGAAAATGCAGAGGCAGATTTCAGCATAATCCTGGTACTCTGCTTCTGCACATCAGGAAAATGTCAGCTAGAGAGAAATTTCAAATCAGATTTCAGAATAATCCTGGAACTCTGCTTCTGCGCATTTGGCAAATGTCAGCTAGAGAGAAATTGATGTGGTAGATTTCAGCATAGTCTTTGAACTCTGCATCTGCACTTCAGGAAAATGTCAGCTAGAGAGAAAATGCAAAGGCAGATTTCAGCATAATCCTGGAACTCTGCTTCCGCACATCTGGAAAATTTCAGCTAGACAGAAATTGATGTTGTAGATTTCATCATAATCCTGGAACTCTGCTTCCAAACATCTGGCAAATGTGAGCTAGAGAGAAATTGCAAGGCAGATATCAGCATAATCCTGGAACTCTGCTTCAGCACATCTGAAAACTGTCAGCTAGATAGGAATTTATGTGGTAGATTTCAGCATAATCCTGGAACTCTGCTTGTGCACAACTGCAAAATGTAAACTAGAGAGAAATTGATGTGGTAAATTTCAGCATAATCTTTGGACTCTGCTTCCGCACATCTGGAAAATGTCAGCTAGAGAGAAATTGCAAGGCAGATTTCAGCATAATCCTGGAACTCTGCTTCTGGACATCTGGAAAATGTCAGCTAGAGAGAAATTGATGTGGTAGATTTCAGCATAATCTTTGAACTCTGCTTCCGCACATCTGAAAAATGTCAGCTAGATAGGAATTTATGTGGTAGATTTCAGCATAATCTTTGAACTCTGCTTCTTCACATCTGGAAAATGTCAGCTAGAGAGAAAATGCAGAGGCTGATTTCAGCATAATCTTGGAACTCTGCTTCTCCATATCTGGAAAATGTCAGCTAGATAGGAATTTATGTGGTAGATTTCAGCATAATCTTTGAACTCTGCTTCTGCACATCTGGAAAATGTCAGCTAGAGAGAAAATGCAGAGGCAGATTTCAGCATAATCCTGGTACTCTGCTTCTGCACATCAGGAAAATGTCAGCTAGAGAGAAATTTCAAATCAGATTTCAGAATAATCCTGGAACTCCGCTTCTGCGCATTTGGCAAATGTCAGCTAGAGAGAAATTGATGTGGTAGATTTCAGCATAGTCTTTGAATTCTGCTTCTGCACTTCAGGAAAATGTCAGCTAGAGAGAAAATGCAAAGGCAGGTTTCAGCATAATCCTGGAACTTTGCTTTGGCACATCTGGAAAATTTCAGGTAGACAGAAATTGATGCTGTAGATTTCATCATAATCCTGGAACTCTGCTTCTTCACATCTGGCAAATGTCAGCTAGACAGAAATTGATGCTGTAGATTTCATCATAATCCTGGAACTCTGCTTCTGCACATCTGGCAAATGTCAGTTAGAGAGAAATTGCAAGGCAGATTTCAGCATAATCTTGGAACTCTGCTTCTTCACATCTGGAAAATGTCAGCTAGAGGGAAAATGCAGAGGCAGATTTCAGCATAATCCTGGAACTCTGCTTATTCACATCTGGAAAATTTCACTTGGAGACAAAATGCAAGGCAGATTTCAGCATAATCCTGGAACTCTGCTTGTGCACATCTGGAAAATGTAAACTAGAGAGAAATTGATGTGGTAGAGTTCACCATAATCTTTGAACTCTGCTTCTGCACATCTGGAAAATGTCAGCTAGAGAGAAAATGCAGAGGCAGATTTCAGCATAATCCTGGAACTTTGCTTCCGCACATCTGGAAATTGTAAGCTAGAGAGAAATTGATGTCGTAGATTTCAGCATAATCTTGCAACTCTGCTTCTGCACATCTGAAAAACGTCAGCTAGATAGGAATTTATGTGGTAGATTTCAGCATAATCTTTGAACTCTGCTTCTTCACATATAGAAAATGTCAGCTAGAGGGAAAATGCAGAGGCAGATTTCAGCATAATCCTGGAACTCTGCTTCTGCACATCTGAAAAATGTCAGCTAGATAGGAATTTATGTGGTAGATTTCAGCATAATCTTTGAACTCTGCTTCTGCACATCTGGAAAATGTAAGCTAGAGAGAAATTGATGTGGTAGAGTTCACCATAATCTTTGAACTCTGCGTGCTCTCATCTGGAAAATGTCAGCTAGAGAGAAATTGCAAGGCAGATTTCAGCATAATCCTGGAACTCTGCTTCTGGACATCTGGATAATGTCAGCTAGAGAGAAATTGAGCTGGTAGATTTCAGCATAATCTTTGAACTCTGCTTCCGCACATCTGAAAAATGTCAGCTAGATAGGAATTTATGTGCTAGATTTCAGCATAATCTTGGAACTCTGCTTCTTCATATCTGGAAAATGTCAGCTGGATAGGAATTTATGTGGTAGATTTCAGCATAATCTTTGCTCTCTGCTTCCGAACATCTGGAAAATGTCAGCTAGAGAATAATTGCAAGGCAGATTTCAGCATAATCCTGGAACTCTGCTTCTGCACATCTGAAAAATGTCAGCTAGATAGGAATTTATGTGGTAGATTTCAGCATAATCTTTGAACTCTGCTTCTTCACATATAGGAAATGTCAGCTAGAGGGAAAATGCAGAGGCAGATTTCAGCATAATCCTGGAACTCTGCTTCTGCACATCTAGAAAATTTCAGCTAGAGAGAAATTGATGTGTTAGATTTCAGCATAATCTTTGAACTCTGCTTCTGCACATCTGGAAAATGTAAGCTAGAGAGAAATTGATGTGGTAGAGTTCACCATAATCTTTGAACTCTGCTTGCGCTCATCTGGAAAATGTCAGCTAGAGAGAAATTGCAAGGCAGATTTCAGCATAATCTTGGAACTCTGCTTCTGCACATCTGGAAAATGTCAGCTAGATAGGAATTTATGTGGTAGATTTCAGCATAATCTTTGAACTCTGCTTCTGCACATCTGGAAAATGTCAGGAAGAGAGAAATTGATGTGTTAGATTTCAGCATAGTCTTTGAACTCTGCTTGTCCACATCTGGAAATTTTCACCTGGAGAAAAATTGCAAGGCAGATTTCAGCATAATCCTGGAACTCTGCTTCCGCACATCTGGAAAATGTCAGCTAGAGGGAAAATGCAGAGGAAGATTTCAGCATAATCCTGGAATTCTGCTTCTGCACATCTGGAATATGTAAGATAGAGAAAAATTGATGTGGTAGATTTCAGCATAATCTTTGAACTCTACTTCTGCACATCTGGAAAATGTCAGCTGGGGAAAATTTATGTGGTATATTTCAGCATAATCTTTGCTCTCTGCTTCTGAACATCTGGAAAATGTAAGCTAGAGAATAATTGCAAGGCAGATTTCAGCATAATCCTGGAACTCTGCTTCTGCACATCTGAAAAATGTCAGCTAGAGAGAAATTGATGTGGTAGATTTCAGCATAATCTTTGAACTCTGCTTCTGCACATCTGGAAAATGTAAGCTAGAGAGAAATTGATGTGGTATATTTCAGCATAATCTTTGAACTCTGCTTCTTCACATCTGGAAAATGTCAGCTAGAGAGAAAATGCAGAGGCTGATTTCAGCATAACCTTTGAACTCTGCTTCTGCACATCTGGAAAATGTCAGCTAGAGAGAAAATGCAGAGGCAGATTTCAGCATAATCCTGGAACTTTGCTTCCGCACATCTGGAAATTGTAAGCTAGAGAGAAATTGATGTCGTAGATTTCAGCATAATCTTGCAACTCTGCTTTTCACATCTGGAAAATGTCAGCTAGATAGGAATTTATGTGGTAGATTTCAGCATAATCTTTGAACTCTGCTTCTTCACATCTGGAAAATGTCAGCTAGAGGGAAAATGCAGAGGCAGATTTCAGCATAATCCTGGAACTCTGCTTATTCACATCTGGAAAATTTCACTTGGAGACAAAATGCAAGGCAGATTTCAGCATAATCCTGGAACTCTGCTTGTGCACATCTGGAAAATGTAAACTAGAGAGAAATTGATGTGGTAGAGTTCACCATAATCTTTGAACTCTGCTTGCGCTCATCTGGAAAATGTCAGCTAGAGGGAAAATGCAGAGGCTGATTTCAGCATAATCCTGGAACACTGCTTCCTCACATCTGGAAAATGTCAGCTAGAGGGAAAATGCAGAGGCAGATTTCAGCATAATCCTGGAACTCTGCTCCTGCACATCTGGAAAATGTAAGCTAGAGAGAAATTGATGTGGTAGATTTCAGCATAATGCTTGAACTCTGCTTCTGCACATCAGGAAAATGTCAGCTAGAGAGAAATTTCAAATCAGATTTCAGAATAATCCTGTAACTCTGCTTCTGCGCATTTGGCAAATGTCAGCTAGAGAGAAATTGATGTGGTAGATTTCAGCATAGTCTTTGAACTCTGCATCTGCACTTCAGGAAAATGTCAGCTAGAGGGAAAATGCAGTGGCAGATTTCAGCATAATCCTGGTACTCTGCTTCTGCACTTCAGGAAGATGTCAGCTAGAGAGAAATTTCAAATCAGATTTCAGAATAATCCTGGAACTCTGCTTCTGCGCATTTGGCAAATGTCAGCTAGAGAGAAATTGATGTGGTAGATTTCAGCATAGTCTTTGAACTCTGCATCTGCACTTCAGGAAAATGTCAGCTAGAGAGAAAATGCAAAGGCAGATTTCAGCATAATCCTGGAACTCTGCTTGTGCACATCTGCAAAATGTAAACTAGAGAGAAATTGATGTGGTATATTTCAGCATAATCTTTGGACTCTGCTTCCGCACATCTGGAAAATGTCAGCTAGAGAGAAATTGCAAGGCAGATTTCAGCATAATCCTGAAACTCTGCTTCAGCACATCTGAAAACTGTCAGCTAGATAGGAATTTATGTGGTAGATTTCAGCATAATCCTGGAACTCTGCTTGTGCACATCTGCAAAATGTAAACGAGAGAGAAATTGATGTGGTATATTTCAGCATAATCTTTGGACTCTGCTTCCGCACATCTGGAAAATATCAGCTAGAGAGAAATTGCAAGGCAGATTTCAGCATAATCCTGGAACTCTGCTTCTGGACATCTGGAAAATGTCAGCTAGAGAGAAATTGAGCTGGTAGATTTCAGCATAATCTTTGAACTCTGCTTCCGCACATCTGAAAAATGTCAGCGAGATAGGAATTTATGTGGTAGATTTCAGCATAATCTTTGAACTCTGCTTCTTCACATCTGGAAAATGTCAGCTAGAGAGAAAATGCAGAGGCTGATTTCAGCATAATCTTGGAACTCTGCTTCTTCATATGTGGAAAATGTCAGCTGGATAGGAATTTATGTGGTAGATTTCAGCATAATCTTTGCTCTCTGCTTCCGAACATCTGGAAAATGTCAGCTAGAGAATAATTGCAAGGCAGATTTCAGCATAATCCTGGAACTCTGCTTCTGCACATCTGAAAAATGTCAGCTTGATAGGAATTTATGTGGTAGATTTCAGCATAATCTTTGAACTCTGCTTCTTCACATATAGAAAATGTCAGCTAGAGGGAAAATGCAGAGGCAGATTTCAGCATAATCCTGGAACTCTGCTTCTGCACATCTAGAAAATTTCAGCTAGAGAGAAATTGATGTGATAGATTTCAGCATAATCTTTGAACTCTGCTTCTGCACATCTGGAAAATGTAAGCTAGAGAGAAATTGATGTGGTAGAGTTCACCATAATCTTTGAACTCTGCTTGCGCTCATCTGGAAAATGTCAGCTAGAGAGAAAATGCAGAGGCAGATTTCAGAATAATCCTGGAACTCTGCTTCTGCACATCTGAAAAATGTCAGCTAGATAGGAATTTATGTGGTAGATTTCAGCATAATCTTTGAACTCTGCTTCTGCACATCTGAAAAATGTCAGCTAGAGAGAAAATGCAGAGGCAGATTTCAGCATAATCCTGGTACTCTGCTTCTGCACATCAGGAAAATGTCAGCTAGAGAGAAATTTCAAATCAGATTTCAGAATAATCCTGGAACTCTGCTTCTGCGCATTTGGCAAATGTCAGCTAGAGAGAAATTGATGTGGTAGATTTCAGCATAGTCTTTGAACTCTGCATCTGCACTTCAGGAAAATGTCAGCTAGAGAGAAAATGCAAAGGCAGATTTCAGCATAATCCTGGAACTCTGCTTCCGCACATCTGGAAAATTTCAGCTAGAGAGAAAATGCAGAGGCAGATTTCAGCATAATCCTGGAACTTTGCTTCCGCACATCTGGAAATTGTAAGCTAGAGAGAAATTGATGTCGTAGATTTCAGCATAATCTTGCAACTCTGCTTTTCACATCTGGAAAATGTCAGCTAGATAGGAATTTATGTGGTAGATTTCAGCATAATCTTTGAACTCTGCTTCTTCACATCTGGAAAATGTCAGCTAGAGGGAAAATGCAGAGGCAGATTTCAGCATAATCCTGGAACTCTGCTTATTCACATCTGGAAAATTTCACTTGGAGACAAAATGCAAGGCAGATTTCAGCATAATCCTGGAACTCTGCTTGTGCACATCTGGAAAATGTAAACTAGAGAGAAATTGATGTGGTAGAGTTCACCATAATCTTTGAACTCTGCTTGCGCTCATCTGGAAAATGTCAGCTAGAGGGAAAATGCAGAGGCTGATTTCAGCATAATCCTGGAACACTGCTTCCTCACATCTGGAAAATGTCAGCTAGAGGGAAAATGCAGAGGCAGATTTCAGCATAATCCTGGAACTCTGCTCCTGCACATCTGGAAAATGTAAGCTAGAGAGAAATTGATGTGGTAGATTTCAGCATAATGCTTGAACTCTGCTTCTGCACATCAGGAAAATGTCAGCTAGAGAGAAATTTCAAATCAGATTTCAGAATAATCCTGTAACTCTGCTTCTGCGCATTTGGCAAATGTCAGCTAGAGAGAAATTGATGTGGTAGATTTCAGCATAATCTTTGAACTCTGCATCTGCACTTCAGGAAAATGTCAGCTAGAGGGAAAATGCAGTGGCAGATTTCAGCATAATCCTGGTACTCTGCTTCTGCACTTCAGGAAGATGTCAGCTAGAGAGAAATTTCAAATCAGATTTCAGAATAATCCTGGAACTCTGCTTCTGCGCATTTGGCAAATGTCAGCTAGAGAGAAATTGATGTGGTAGATTTCAGCATAGTCTTTGAACTCTGCATCTGCACTTCAGGAAAATGTCAGCTAGAGAGAAAATGCAAAGGCAGATTTCAGCATAATCCTGGAACTCTGCTTGTGCACATCTGCAAAATGTAAACTAGAGAGAAATTGATGTGGTATATTTCAGCATAATCTTTGGACTCTGCTTCCGCACATCTGGAAAATGTCAGCTAGAGAGAAATTGCAAGGCAGATTTCAGCATAATCCTGAAACTCTGCTTCAGCACATCTGAAAACTGTCAGCTAGATAGGAATTTATGTGGTAGATTTCAGCATAATCCTGGAACTCTGCTTGTGCACATCTGCAAAATGTAAACGAGAGAGAAATTGATGTGGTATATTTCAGCATAATCTTTGGACTCTGCTTCCGCACATCTGGAAAATATCAGCTAGAGAGAAATTGCAAGGCAGATTTCAGCATAATCCTGGAACTCTGCTTCTGGACATCTGGAAAATGTCAGCTAGAGAGAAATTGAGCTGGTAGATTTCAGCATAATCTTTGAACTCTGCTTCCGCACATCTGAAAAATGTCAGCGAGATAGGAATTTATGTGGTAGATTTCAGCATAATCTTTGAACTCTGCTTCTTCACATCTGGAAAATGTCAGCTAGAGAGAAAATGCAGAGGCTGATTTCAGCATAATCTTGGAACTCTGCTTCTTCATATGTGGAAAATGTCAGCTGGATAGGAATTTATGTGGTAGATTTCAGCATAATCTTTGCTCTCTGCTTCCGAACATCTGGAAAATGTCAGCTAGAGAATAATTGCAAGGCAGATTTCAGCATAATCCTGGAACTCTGCTTCTGCACATCTGAAAAATGTCAGCTTGATAGGAATTTATGTGGTAGATTTCAGCATAATCTTTGAACTCTGCTTCTTCACATATAGAAAATGTCAGCTAGAGGGAAAATGCAGAGGCAGATTTCAGCATAATCCTGGAACTCTGCTTCTGCACATCTAGAAAATTTCAGCTAGAGAGAAATTGATGTGATAGATTTCAGCATAATCTTTGAACTCTGCTTCTGCACATCTGGAAAATGTAAGCTAGAGAGAAATTGATGTGGTAGAGTTCACCATAATCTTTGAACTCTGCTTGCGCTCATCTGGAAAATGTCAGCTAGAGAGAAAATGCAGAGGCAGATTTCAGAATAATCCTGGAACTCTGCTTCTGCACATCTGAAAAATGTCAGCTAGATAGGAATTTATGTGGTAGATTTCAGCATAATCTTTGAACTCTGCTTCTGCACATCTGAAAAATGTCAGCTAGAGAGAAAATGCAGAGGCAGATTTCAGCATAATCCTGGTACTCTGCTTCTGCACATCAGGAAAATGTCAGCTAGAGAGAAATTTCAAATCAGATTTCAGAATAATCCTGGAACTCTGCTTCTGCGCATTTGGCAAATGTCAGCTAGAGAGAAATTGATGTGGTAGATTTCAGCATAGTCTTTGAACTCTGCATCTGCACTTCAGGAAAATGTCAGCTAGAGAGAAAATGCAAAGGCAGATTTCAGCATAATCCTGGAACTCTGCTTCCGCACATCTGGAAAATTTCAGCTAGACAGAAATTGATGTTGTAGATTTCATCATAATCCTGGAACTCTGCTTCCAAACATCTGGCAAATGTGAGCTAGAGAGAAATTGCAAGGCAGATATCAGCATAATCCTGGAACTCTGCTTCAGCACATCTGAAAACTGTCAGCTAGATAGGAATTTATGTGGTAGATTTCAGCATAATCCTGGAACTCTGCTTGTGCACAACTGCAAAATGTAAACTAGAGAGAAATTGATGTGGTAAATTTCAGCATAATCTTTGGACTCTGCTTCCGCACATCTGGAAAATGTCAGCTAGAGAGAAATTGCAAGGCAGATTTCAGCATAATCCTGGAACTCTGCTTCTGGACATCTGGAAAATGTCAGCTAGAGAGAAATTGATGTGGTAGATTTCAGCATAATCTTTGAACTCTGCTTCCGCACATCTGAAAAATGTCAGCTAGATAGGAATTTATGTGGTAGATTTCAGCATAATCTTTGAACTCTGCTTCTTCACATCTGGAAAATGTCAGCTAGAGAGAAAATGCAGAGGCTGATTTCAGCATAATCTTGGAACTCTGCTTCTCCATATCTGGAAAATGTCAGCTAGATAGGAATTTATGTGGTAGATTTCAGCATAATCTTTGAACTCTGCTTCTGCACATCTGGAAAATGTCAGCTAGAGAGAAAATGCAGAGGCAGATTTCAGCATAATCCTGGTACTCTGCTTCTGCACATCAGGAAAATGTCAGCTAGAGAGAAATTTCAAATCAGATTTCAGAATAATCCTGGAACTCCGCTTCTGCGCATTTGGCAAATGTCAGCTAGAGAGAAATTGATGTGGTAGATTTCAGCATAGTCTTTGAATTCTGCTTCTGCACTTCAGGAAAATGTCAGCTAGAGAGAAAATGCAAAGGCAGGTTTCAGCATAATCCTGGAACTTTGCTTCGGCACATCTGGAAAATTTCAGGTAGACAGAAATTGATGCTGTAGATTTCATCATAATCCTGGAACTCTGCTTCTTCACATCTGGCAAATGTCAGCTAGAGAGAAATTGCAAGGCAGATTTCAGCATAATCTTGGAACTCTGCTTCTGCACATGTGGAAAATGTCAGCTAGAGAGAACATGCAGAGGCTGATTTCAGCATAATGCTGGAACTCTGCTTCTGCACATCTGGAAAATGTCAGCAGGGGAAAATTTATGTGGTATATTTCAGCATAATCTTTGAACTCTGCTTCTTCACATCTGGAAAATGTCAGCTAGAGAGAAAATGCAGAGGCTGATTTCAGCATAACCTTTGAACTCTGCTTCTGCACATCTGGAAAATGTCAGCTAGAGAGAAAATGTAGAGGCAGATTTCAGCATAATCCTGAAACTTTGCTTCTGCACATCTGGAAATTGTAAGCTAGAGAGAAATTGATGTCGTAGATTTCAGCATAATCTTGCAACTCTGCTTTTTCACATCTGGAAAATGTCAGCTAGAGGGAAAATGCAGACGCAGATTTCAGCATAATCCTGGACCTCTACTTCTGCACATCTGGAAAATGTAAGCCAGAGAGAAATTGATGTTGTAGATTTCAGCATAATCCTGGAACTCTGCTTCAGCACATCTGAAAAATGTCAGCTAGATAGGAATTTATGTGGTAGATTTCAGCATAATCTTTGAACTCTGCTTCTTCACATCTGGAAAATGTCAGCTAGAGGGAAAATGCAGAGGCAGATTTCAGCATAATCCTGGAACACTGCTTCTTCACATCTGGCAAATGTCAGCTAGAGAGAAATTGCAAGGCAGATTTCAGCATAATCTTGGAACTCTGCTTCTGCACATGTGGAAAATGTCAGCTAGAGAGAACATGCAGAGGCTGATTTCAGCATAATGCTGGAACTCTGCTTCTGCACATCTGGAAAATGTCAGCAGGGGAAAATTTATGTGGTATATTTCAGCATAATCTTTGAACTCTGCTTCTTCACATCTGGAAAATGTCAGCTAGAGAGAAAATGCAGAGGCTGATTTCAGCATAATCTTGGAACTCTGCTTCTGCACATCTGGAAAATGTCAGCTAGAGAGAAAATGCAGAGGCAGATTTCAGCATAATCCTGGAACTTTGCTTCTGCACATCTGGAAATTGTAAGCTAGAGAGAAATTGATGTTGTAGATTTCAGCATAATCCTGGAACTCTGCTTCAGCACATCTGAAAAATGTCAGCTAGATAGGAATTTATGTGGTAGATTTCAGCATAATCTTTGAACTCTGCTTCTTCACATCTGGAAAATGTCAGCTAGAGGGAAAATGCAGAGGCAGATTTCAGCATAATCCTGGAACTCTGCTTGTGCACATCTGCAAAACGTAAACGAGAGAGAAATTGATGTGGTATATTTCAGCATAATCTTTGGACTCTGCTTCCGCACATCTGGAAAATGTCAGCTAGAGAGAAATTGCAAGGCAGATTTCAGCATAATCCTGGAACTCTGCTTCTGGACATCTGGATAATGTCAGCTAGCGAGAAATTGAGCTGGTAGATTTCAGCATAATCTTTGAACTCTGCTTCCGCACATCTGAAAAATGTCAGCTAGATAGGAATTTATGTGCTAGATTTCAGCATAATCTTGGAACTCTGCTTCTTCATATCTGGAAAATGTCAGCTGGATAGGAATTTATGTGGTAGATTTCAGCATAATCTTTGCTCTCTGCTTCCGAACATCTGGAAAATGTCAGCTAGAGAATAATTGCAAGGCAGATTTCAGCATAATCCTGGAACTCTGCTTCTGCACATCTGAATAATGTCAGCTAGATAGGAATTTATGTGGTAGATTTCAGCATAATCTTTGAACTCTGCTTCTTCACATATAGAAAATGTCAGCTAGAGGGAAAATGCAGAGGCAGATTTCAGCATAATCCTGGAACTCTGCTTCTGCACATCTAGAAAATTTCAGCTAGAGAGAAATTGATGTGTTAGATTTCAGCATAATCTTTGAACTCTGCTTCTGCACATCTGGAAAATGTAAGCTAGAGAGAAATTGACGTGGTAGAGTTCACCATAATCTTTGAACTCTGCTTGCGCTCATCTGGAAAATGTCAGCTAGAGAGAAATTGCAAGGCAGATTTCAGCATAATCTTGGAACTCTGCTTCTGCACATCTGGAAAATGTCAGCTAGAGAGAAATTGAGCTGGTAGATTTCAGCATAATCTTTGAACTCTGCTTCCGCACATCTGGAAAATGTCAGCTAGATAGGAATTTATGTGGTAGATTTCAGCATAATCTTTGAACTCTGCTTCTGCACATCTGGAAAATGTCAGGAAGAGAGAAATTGATGTGTTAGATTTCAGCATAGTCTTTGAACTCTGCTCGTCCACATCTGGAAATTTTCACCTGGAGAAAAATTGCAAGGCAGATTTCAGCATAATCCTGGAACTCTGCTTCCGCACATCTGGAAAATGTCAGCTAGAGGGAAAATGCAGAGGAAGATTTCAGCATAATCCTGGAACTCTGCTTCTGCACATCTGGAAAATGTAAGATAGAGAAAAATTGATGTGGTAGATTTCAGCATAATCTTTGAACTCTGCTTCTGCACATCTGGAAAATGTAAGCTAGAGAGAAATTGATGTGGTAGAGTTCACCATAATCTTTGAACTCTGCTTCTTCACATCTGGAAAATGTCAGCTAGAGAGAAAATGCAGAGGCTGATTTCAGCATAATCTTGGAACTCTGCTTCTTCATATCTGGAAAATGTCAGCTGGATAGGAATTTATGTGGTAGATTTCAGCATAATCTTTGCTCTCTGCTTCCGAACATCTGGAAAATGTCAGCTAGAGAATAATTGCAAGGCAGATTTCAGCATAATCCTGGAACTCTGCTTCTGCACATCTGAAAAACGTCAGCTAGATAGGAATTTATGTGGTAGATTTCAGCATAATCTTTGAACTCTGCTTCTTCACATATAGAAAATGTCAGCTAGAGGGAAAATGCAGAGGCAGATTTCAGCATAATCCTGGAACTCTGCTTCTGCACATCTGAAAAATGTCAGCTAGATAGGAATTTATGTGGTAGATTTCAGCATAATCTTTGAACTCTGCTTCTGCACATCTGGAAAATGTAAGCTAGAGAGAAATTGATGTGGTAGAGTTCACCATAATCTTTGAACTCTGCTTGCTCTCATCTGGAAAATGTCAGCTAGAGAGAAATTGCAAGGCAGATTTCAGCATAATCCTGGAACTCTGCTTCTGGACATCTGGATAATGTCAGCTAGAGAGAAATTGAGCTGGTAGATTTCAGCATAATCTTTGAACTCTGCTTCCGCACATCTGAAAAATGTCAGCTAGATAGGAATTTATGTGCTAGATTTCAGCATAATCTTGGAAATCTGCTTCTTCATATCTGGAAAATGTCAGCTGGATAGGAATTTATGTGGTAGATTTCAGCATAATCTTTGCTCTCTGCTTCCGAACATCTGGAAAATGTCAGCTAGAGAATAATTGCAAGGCAGATTTCAGCATAATCCTGGAACTCTGCTTCTGCACATCTGAAAAATGTCAGCTAGATAGGAATTTATGTGGTAGATTTCAGCATAATCTTTGAACTCTGCTTCTGCACATCTGGAAAATGTAAGCTAGAGAGAAATTGATGTGGTAGAGTTCACCATAATCTTTGAACTCTGCTTGCGCTTATCTGGAAAATGTCAGCTAGAGAGAAATTGCAAGGCAGATTTCAGCATAATCTTGGAACTCTGCTTCTGCACATCTGGAAAATGTCAGCTAGATAGGAATTTATGTGGTAGATTTCAGCATAATCTTTGAACTCTGCTTCTGCACATCTGGAAAATGTCAGGAAGAGAGAAATTGATGTGTTAGATTTCAGCATAGTCTTTGAACTCTGCTTGTCCACATCTGGAAATTTTCACCTGGAGAAAAATTGCAAGGCAGATTTCAGCATAATCCTGGAACTCTGCTTCCGCACATCTGGAAAATGTCAGCTAGAGGGAAAATGCAGAGGAAGATTTCAGCATAATCCTGGAACTCTGCTTCTGCACATCTGGAAAATGTAAGATAGAGAAAAATTGATGTGGTAGATTTCAGCATAATCTTTGAACTCTGCTTCTGCACATCTGGAAAATGTCAGCTGGGGAAAATTTATGTGGTATATTTCAGCATAATCTTTGCTCTCTGCTTCTGAACATCTGGAAAATGTAAGCTAGAGAATAATTGCAAGGCAGATTTCAGCATAATCCTGGAACTCTGCTTCTGCACATCTGAAAAATGTCAGCTAGAGAGAAATTGATGTGGTAGATTTCAGCATAATCTTTGAACTCTGCTTCTGCACATCTGGAAAATGTAAGCTAGAGAGAAATTGATGTGGTAGAGTTCACCATAATCTTTGAACTCTGCTTCTTCACATCTGGAAAATGTCAGCTAGAGAGAAAATGCAGAGGCTGATTTCAGTATAACCTTTGAACTCTGCTTCTGCACATCTGGAAAATGTCAGCTAGAGAGAAAATGCAGAGGCAGATTTCAGCATAATCCTGGAACTTTGCTTCCGCACATCTGGAAATTGTAAGCTAGAGAGAAATTGATGTCGTAGATTTCAGCATAATCTTGCAACTCTGCTTTTTCACATCTGGAAAATGTCAGCTAGATAGGAATTTATGTGGTAGATTTCAGCATAATCTTTGAACTCTGCTTCTTCACATCTGGAAAATGTCAGCTAGAGGGAAAATGCAGAGGCAGATTTCAGCATAATCCTGGAACTCTGCTTATTCACATCTGGAAAATTTCACTTGGAGACAAAATGCAAGGCAGATTTCAGCATAATCCTGGAACTCTGCTTGTGCACATCTGGAAAATGTAAACTAGAGAGAAATTGATGTGGTAGAGTTCACCATAATCTTTGAACTCTGCTTGCGCTCATCTGGAAAATGTCAGCTAGAGGGAAAATGCAGAGGCTGATTTCAGCATAATCCTGGAACACTGCTTCCTCACATCTGGAAAATGTCAGCTAGAGGGAAAATGCAGAGGCAGATTTCAGCATAATCCTGGAACTCTGCTCCTGCACATCTGGAAAATGTAAGCTAGAGAGAAATTGATGTGGTAGATTTCAGCATAATGCTTGAACTCTGCTTCTGCACATCAGGAAAATGTCAGCTAGAGAGAAATTTCAAATCAGATTTCAGAATAATCCTGGAACTCTGCTTCTGCGCATTTGGCAAATGTCAGCTAGAGAGAAATTGATGTGGTAGATTTCAGCATAGTCTTTGAACTCTGCATCTGCACTTCAGGAAAATGTCAGCTAGAGGGAAAATGCAGTGGCAGATTTCAGCATAATCCTGGTACTCTGCTTCTGCACTTCAGGAAGATGTCAGCTAGAGAGAAATTTCAAATCAGATTTCAGAATAATCCTGGAACTCTGCTTCTGCGCATTTGGCAAATGTCAGCTAGAGAGAAAATGCAGAGGCAGATTTCAGCATAATCCTGGTACTCTGCTTCTGCACATCTGGAAATTGTAAGCTAGAGAGAAATTGATGTCGTAGATTTCAGCATAATCTTGCAACTCTGCTTTTTCACATCTGGAAAATGTCAGCTAGATAGGAATTTATGTGGTAGATTTCAGCATAATCTTTGAACTCTGCTTCTTCACATCTGGAAAATGTCAGCTAGAGGGAAAATGCAGAGGCAGATTTCAGCATAATCCTGGAACTCTGCTTATTCACATCTGGAAAATTTCACTTGGAGACAAAATGCAAGGCAGATTTCAGCATAATCCTGGAACTCTGCTTGTGCACATCTGGAAAATGTAAACTAGAGAGAAATTGATGTGGTAGAGTTCACCATAATCTTTGAACTCTGCTTGCGCTCATCTGGAAAATGTCAGCTAGAGGGAAAATGCAGAGGCTGATTTCAGCATAATCCTGGAACACTGCTTCCTCACATCTGGAAAATGTCAGCTAGAGGGAAAATGCAGAGGCAGATTTCAGCATAATCCTGGAACTCTGCTCCTGCACATCTGGAAAATGTAAGCTAGAGAGAAATTGATGTGGTAGATTTCAGCATAATGCTTGAACTCTGCTTCTGCACATCAGGAAAATGTCAGCTAGAGAGAAATTTCAAATCAGATTTCAGAATAATCCTGGAACTCTGCTTCTGCGCATTTGGCAAATGTCAGCTAGAGAGAAATTGATGTGGTAGATTTCAGCATAGTCTTTGAACTCTGCATCTGCACTTCAGGAAAATGTCAGCTAGAGGGAAAATGCAGTGGCAGATTTCAGCATAATCCTGGTACTCTGCTTCTGCACTTCAGGAAGATGTCAGCTAGAGAGAAATTTCAAATCAGATTTCAGAATAATCCTGGAACTCTGCTTCTGCGCATTTGGCAAATGTCAGCTAGAGAGAAAATGCAGAGGCAGATTTCAGCATAATCCTGGTACTCTGCTTCTGCACATCTGGAAATTGTAAGCTAGAGAGAAATTGATGTCGTAGATTTCAGCATAATCTTGCAACTCTGCTTTTTCACATCTGGAAAATGTCAGCTAGATAGGAATTTATGTGGTAGATTTCAGCATAATCTTTGAACTCTGCTTCTTCACATCTGGAAAATGTCAGCTAGAGGGAAAATGCAGAGGCAGATTTCAGCATAATCCTGGAACTCTGCTTATTCACATCTGGAAAATTTCACTTGGAGACAAAATGCAAGGCAGATTTCAGCATAATCCTGGAACTCTGCTTGTGCACATCTGGAAAATGTAAACTAGAGAGAAATTGATGTGGTAGAGTTCACCATAATCTTTGAACTCTGCTTGCGCTCATCTGGAAAATGTCAGCTAGAGGGAAAATGCAGAGGCTGATTTCAGCATAATCCTGGAACACTGCTTCCTCACATCTGGAAAATGTCAGCTAGAGGGAAAATGCAGAGGCAGATTTCAGCATAATCCTGGAACTCTGCTCCTGCACATCTGGAAAATGTAAGCTAGAGAGAAATTGATGTGGTAGATTTCAGCATAATGCTTGAACTCTGCTTCTGCACATCAGGAAAATGTCAGCTAGAGAGAAATTTCAAATCAGATTTCAGAATAATCCTGGAACTCTGCTTCTGCGCATTTGGCAAATGTCAGCTAGAGAGAAATTGATGTGGTAGATTTCAGCATAGTCTTTGAACTCTGCATCTGCACTTCAGGAAAATGTCAGCTAGAGGGAAAATGCAGTGGCAGATTTCAGCATAATCCTGGTACTCTGCTTCTGCACTTCAGGAAGATGTCAGCTAGAGAGAAATTTCAAATCAGATTTCAGAATAATCCTGGAACTCTGCTTCTGCGCATTTGGCAAATGTCAGCTAGAGAGAAATTGATGTGGTAGATTTCAGCATAGTCTTTGAACTCTGCATCTGCACTTCAGGAAAATGTCAGCTAGAGAGAAAATGCAAAGGCAGATTTCAGCATAATCCTGGAACTCTGCTTGTGCACATCTGCAAAATGTAAACTAGAGAGAAATTGATGTGGTATATTTCAGCATAATCTTTGGACTCTGCTTCCGCACATCTGGAAAATGTCAGCTAGAGAGAAATTGCAAGGCAGATTTCAGCATAATCCTGGAACTCTGCTTCAGCACATCTGAAAACTGTCAGCTAGATAGGAATTTATGTGGTAGATTTCAGCATAATCTTTGAACTCTGCTTCCGCACATCTGAAAAATGTCAGCGAGATAGGAATTTATGTGGTAGATTTCAGCATAATCTTTGAACTCTGCTTCTTCACATCTGGAAAATGTCAGCTAGAGAGAAAATGCAGAGGCTGATTTCAGCATAATCTTGGAACTCTGCTTCTTCATATCTGGAAAATGTCAGCTGGATAGGAATTTATGTGGTAGATTTCAGCATAATCCTGGAACTCTGCTTCCGCACATCTGGAAAATGTCAGCTAGAGGGAAAATGCAGAGGAAGATTTCAGCATAATCCTGGAACTCTGCTTCTGCACATCTGGAAAATGTAAGATAGAGAAAAATTGATGTGGTAGATTTCAGCATAATCTTTGAACTCTGCTTCTGCACATCTGGAAAATGTAAGCTAGAGAGAAATTGATGTGGTAGAGTTCACCATAATCTTTGAACTCTGCTTCTTCACATCTGGAAAATGTCAGCTAGAGAGAAAATGCAGAGGCTGATTTCAGCATAATCTTGGAACTCTGCTTCTTCATATCTGGAAAATGTCAGCTGGATAGGAATTTATGTGGTAGATTTCAGCATAATCTTTGCTCTCTGCTTCCGAACATCTGGAAAATGTCAGCTAGAGAATAATTGCAAGGCAGATTTCAGCATAATCCTGGAACTCTGCTTCTGCACATCTGAAAAATGTCAGCTAGATAGGAATTTATGTGGTAGATTTCAGCATAATCTTTGAACTCTGCTTCTGCACATCTGGAAAATGTAAGCTAGAGAGAAATTGATGTGGTAGAGTTCACCATAATCTTTGAACTCTGCTTGCTCTCATCTGGAAAATGTCAGCTAGAGAGAAATTGCAAGGCAGATTTCAGCATAATCCTGGAACTCTGCTTCTGGACATCTGGATAATGTCAGCTAGAGAGAAATTGAGCTGGTAGATTTCAGCATAATCTTTGAACTCTGCTTCCGCACATCTGAAAAATGTCAGCTAGATAGGAATTTATGTGCTAGATTTCAGCATAATCTTGGAAATCTGCTTCTTCATATCTGGAAAATGTCAGCTGGATAGGAATTTATGTGGTAGATTTCAGCATAATCTTTGCTCTCTGCTTCCGAACATCTGGAAAATGTCAGCTAGAGAATAATTGCAAGGCAGATTTCAGCATAATCCTGGAACTCTGCTTCTGCACATCTGAAAAATGTCAGCTAGATAGGAATTTATGTGGTAGATTTCAGCATAATCTTTGAACTCTGCTTCTGCACATCTGGAAAATGTAAGCTAGAGAGAAATTGATGTGGTAGAGTTCACCATAATCTTTGAACTCTGCTTGCGCTTATCTGGAAAATGTCAGCTAGAGAGAAATTGCAAGGCAGATTTCAGCATAATCTTGGAACTCTGCTTCTGCACATCTGGAAAATGTCAGCTAGATAGGAATTTATGTGGTAGATTTCAGCATAATCTTTGAACTCTGCTTCTGCACATCTGGAAAATGTCAGGAAGAGAGAAATTGATGTGTTAGATTTCAGCATAGTCTTTGAACTCTGCTTGTCCACATCTGGAAATTTTCACCTGGAGAAAAATTGCAAGGCAGATTTCAGCATAATCCTGGAACTCTGCTTCCGCACATCTGGAAAATGTCAGCTAGAGGGAAAATGCAGAGGAAGATTTCAGCATAATCCTGGAACTCTGCTTCTGCACATCTGGAAAATGTAAGATAGAGAAAAATTGATGTGGTAGATTTCAGCATAATCTTTGAACTCTGCTTCTGCACATCTGGAAAATGTCAGCTGGGGAAAATTTATGTGGTATATTTCAGCATAATCTTTGCTCTCTGCTTCTGAACATCTGGAAAATGTAAGCTAGAGAATAATTGCAAGGCAGATTTCAGCATAATCCTGGAACTCTGCTTCTGCACATCTGAAAAATGTCAGCTAGAGAGAAATTGATGTGGTAGATTTCAGCATAATCTTTGAACTCTGCTTCTGCACATCTGGAAAATGTAAGCTAGAGAGAAATTGATGTGGTAGAGTTCACCATAATCTTTGAACTCTGCTTCTTCACATCTGGAAAATGTCAGCTAGAGAGAAAATGCAGAGGCTGATTTCAGTATAACCTTTGAACTCTGCTTCTGCACATCTGGAAAATGTCAGCTAGAGAGAAAATGCAGAGGCAGATTTCAGCATAATCCTGGAACTTTGCTTCCGCACATCTGGAAATTGTAAGCTAGAGAGAAATTGATGTCGTAGATTTCAGCATAATCTTGCAACTCTGCTTTTTCACATCTGGAAAATGTCAGCTAGATAGGAATTTATGTGGTAGATTTCAGCATAATCTTTGAACTCTGCTTCTTCACATCTGGAAAATGTCAGCTAGAGGGAAAATGCAGAGGCAGATTTCAGCATAATCCTGGAACTCTGCTTATTCACATCTGGAAAATTTCACTTGGAGACAAAATGCAAGGCAGATTTCAGCATAATCCTGGAACTCTGCTTGTGCACATCTGGAAAATGTAAACTAGAGAGAAATTGATGTGGTAGAGTTCACCATAATCTTTGAACTCTGCTTGCGCTCATCTGGAAAATGTCAGCTAGAGGGAAAATGCAGAGGCTGATTTCAGCATAATCCTGGAACACTGCTTCCTCACATCTGGAAAATGTCAGCTAGAGGGAAAATGCAGAGGCAGATTTCAGCATAATCCTGGAACTCTGCTCCTGCACATCTGGAAAATGTAAGCTAGAGAGAAATTGATGTGGTAGATTTCAGCATAATGCTTGAACTCTGCTTCTGCACATCAGGAAAATGTCAGCTAGAGAGAAATTTCAAATCAGATTTCAGAATAATCCTGGAACTCTGCTTCTGCGCATTTGGCAAATGTCAGCTAGAGAGAAATTGATGTGGTAGATTTCAGCATAGTCTTTGAACTCTGCATCTGCACTTCAGGAAAATGTCAGCTAGAGGGAAAATGCAGTGGCAGATTTCAGCATAATCCTGGTACTCTGCTTCTGCACTTCAGGAAGATGTCAGCTAGAGAGAAATTTCAAATCAGATTTCAGAATAATCCTGGAACTCTGCTTCTGCGCATTTGGCAAATGTCAGCTAGAGAGAAAATGCAGAGGCAGATTTCAGCATAATCCTGGTACTCTGCTTCTGCACATCTGGAAATTGTAAGCTAGAGAGAAATTGATGTCGTAGATTTCAGCATAATCTTGCAACTCTGCTTTTTCACATCTGGAAAATGTCAGCTAGATAGGAATTTATGTGGTAGATTTCAGCATAATCTTTGAACTCTGCTTCTTCACATCTGGAAAATGTCAGCTAGAGGGAAAATGCAGAGGCAGATTTCAGCATAATCCTGGAACTCTGCTTATTCACATCTGGAAAATTTCACTTGGAGACAAAATGCAAGGCAGATTTCAGCATAATCCTGGAACTCTGCTTGTGCACATCTGGAAAATGTAAACTAGAGAGAAATTGATGTGGTAGAGTTCACCATAATCTTTGAACTCTGCTTGCGCTCATCTGGAAAATGTCAGCTAGAGGGAAAATGCAGAGGCTGATTTCAGCATAATCCTGGAACACTGCTTCCTCACATCTGGAAAATGTCAGCTAGAGGGAAAATGCAGAGGCAGATTTCAGCATAATCCTGGAACTCTGCTCCTGCACATCTGGAAAATGTAAGCTAGAGAGAAATTGATGTGGTAGATTTCAGCATAATGCTTGAACTCTGCTTCTGCACATCAGGAAAATGTCAGCTAGAGAGAAATTTCAAATCAGATTTCAGAATAATCCTGGAACTCTGCTTCTGCGCATTTGGCAAATGTCAGCTAGAGAGAAATTGATGTGGTAGATTTCAGCATAGTCTTTGAACTCTGCATCTGCACTTCAGGAAAATGTCAGCTAGAGGGAAAATGCAGTGGCAGATTTCAGCATAATCCTGGTACTCTGCTTCTGCACTTCAGGAAGATGTCAGCTAGAGAGAAATTTCAAATCAGATTTCAGAATAATCCTGGAACTCTGCTTCTGCGCATTTGGCAAATGTCAGCTAGAGAGAAAATGCAGAGGCAGATTTCAGCATAATCCTGGTACTCTGCTTCTGCACATCTGGAAATTGTAAGCTAGAGAGAAATTGATGTCGTAGATTTCAGCATAATCTTGCAACTCTGCTTTTTCACATCTGGAAAATGTCAGCTAGATAGGAATTTATGTGGTAGATTTCAGCATAATCTTTGAACTCTGCTTCTTCACATCTGGAAAATGTCAGCTAGAGGGAAAATGCAGAGGCAGATTTCAGCATAATCCTGGAACTCTGCTTATTCACATCTGGAAAATTTCACTTGGAGACAAAATGCAAGGCAGATTTCAGCATAATCCTGGAACTCTGCTTGTGCACATCTGGAAAATGTAAACTAGAGAGAAATTGATGTGGTAGAGTTCACCATAATCTTTGAACTCTGCTTGCGCTCATCTGGAAAATGTCAGCTAGAGGGAAAATGCAGAGGCTGATTTCAGCATAATCCTGGAACACTGCTTCCTCACATCTGGAAAATGTCAGCTAGAGGGAAAATGCAGAGGCAGATTTCAGCATAATCCTGGAACTCTGCTCCTGCACATCTGGAAAATGTAAGCTAGAGAGAAATTGATGTGGTAGATTTCAGCATAATGCTTGAACTCTGCTTCTGCACATCAGGAAAATGTCAGCTAGAGAGAAATTTCAAATCAGATTTCAGAATAATCCTGGAACTCTGCTTCTGCGCATTTGGCAAATGTCAGCTAGAGAGAAATTGATGTGGTAGATTTCAGCATAGTCTTTGAACTCTGCATCTGCACTTCAGGAAAATGTCAGCTAGAGGGAAAATGCAGTGGCAGATTTCAGCATAATCCTGGTACTCTGCTTCTGCACTTCAGGAAGATGTCAGCTAGAGAGAAATTTCAAATCAGATTTCAGAATAATCCTGGAACTCTGCTTCTGCGCATTTGGCAAATGTCAGCTAGAGAGAAATTGATGTGGTAGATTTCAGCATAGTCTTTGAACTCTGCATCTGCACTTCAGGAAAATGTCAGCTAGAGAGAAAATGCAAAGGCAGATTTCAGCATAATCCTGGAACTCTGCTTGTGCACATCTGCAAAATGTAAACTAGAGAGAAATTGATGTGGTATATTTCAGCATAATCTTTGGACTCTGCTTCCGCACATCTGGAAAATGTCAGCTAGAGAGAAATTGCAAGGCAGATTTCAGCATAATCCTGGAACTCTGCTTCAGCACATCTGAAAACTGTCAGCTAGATAGGAATTTATGTGGTAGATTTCAGCATAATCTTTGAACTCTGCTTCCGCACATCTGAAAAATGTCAGCGAGATAGGAATTTATGTGGTAGATTTCAGCATAATCTTTGAACTCTGCTTCTTCACATCTGGAAAATGTCAGCTAGAGAGAAAATGCAGAGGCTGATTTCAGCATAATCTTGGAACTCTGCTTCTTCATATCTGGAAAATGTCAGCTGGATAGGAATTTATGTGGTAGATTTCAGCATAATCTTTGCTCTCTGCTTCCGAACATCTGGAAAATGTCAGCTAGAGAATAATTGCAAGGCAGATTTCAGCATAATCCTGGAACTCTGCTTCTGCACATCTGAAAAATGTCAGCTTGATAGGAATTTATGTGGTAGATTTCAGCATAATCTTTGAACTCTGCTTCTTCACATATAGAAAATGTCAGCTAGAGGGAAAATGCAGAGGCAGATTTCAGCATAATCCTGGAACTCTGCTTCTGCACATCTAGAAAATTTCAGCTAGAGAGAAATTGATGTGATAGATTTCAGCATAATCTTTGAACTCTGCTTCTGCACATCTGGAAAATGTAAGCTAGAGAGAAATTGATGTGGTAGAGTTCACCATAATCTTTGAACTCTGCTTGCGCTCATCTGGAAAATGTCAGCTAGAGAGAAAATGCAGAGGCAGATTTCAGAATAATCCTGGAACTCTGCTTCTGCACATCTGAAAAATGTCAGCTAGATAGGAATTTATGTGGTAGATTTCAGCATAATCTTTGAACTCTGCTTCTGCACATCTGAAAAATGTCAGCTAGAGAGAAAATGCAGAGGCAGATTTCAGCATAATCCTGGTACTCTGCTTCTGCACATCAGGAAAATGTCAGCTAGAGAGAAATTTCAAATCAGATTTCAGAATAATCCTGGAACTCTGCTTCTGCGCATTTGGCAAATGTCAGCTAGAGAGAAATTGATGTGGTAGATTTCAGCATAGTCTTTGAACTCTGCATCTGCACTTCAGGAAAATGTCAGCTAGAGAGAAAATGCAAAGGCAGATTTCAGTATAATCCTGGAACTCTGCTTCCGCAAATCTGGAAAATTTCAGCTAGACAGAAATTGATGTTGTAGATTTCATCATAATCCTGGAACTCTGCTTCCAAACATCTGGCAAATGTGAGCTAGAGAGAAATTGCAAGGCAGATATCAGCATAATCCTGGAACTCTGCTTCAGCACATCTGAAAACTGTCAGCTAGATAGGAATTTATGTGGTAGATTTCAGCATAATCCTGGAACTCTGCTTGTGCACAACTGCAAAATGTAAACTAGAGAGAAATTGATGTGGTAAATTTCAGCATAATCTTTGGACTCTGCTTCCGCACATCTGGAAAATGTCAGCTAGAGAGAAATTGCAAGGCAGATTTCAGCATAATCCTGGAACTCTGCTTCTGGACATCTGGAAAATGTCAGCTAGAGAGAAATTGATGTGGTAGATTTCAGCATAATCTTTGAACTCTGCTTCCGCACATCTGAAAAATGTCAGCTAGATAGGAATTTATGTGGTAGATTTCAGCATAATCTTTGAACTCTGCTTCTTCACATCTGGAAAATGTCAGCTAGAGAGAAAATGCAGAGGCTGATTTCAGCATAATCTTGGAACTCTGCTTCTCCATATCTGGAAAATGTCAGCTAGATAGGAATTTATGTGGTAGATTTCAGCATAATCTTTGAACTCTGCTTCTGCACATCTGGAAAATGTCAGCTAGAGAGAAAATGCAGAGGCAGATTTCAGCATAATCCTGGTACTCTGCTTCTGCACATCAGGAAAATGTCAGCTAGAGAGAAATTTCAAATCAGATTTCAGAATAATCCTGGAACTCCGCTTCTGCGCATTTGGCAAATGTCAGCTAGAGAGAAATTGATGTGGTAGATTTCAGCATAGTCTTTGAATTCTGCTTCTGCACTTCAGGAAAATGTCAGCTAGAGAGAAAATGCAAAGGCAGGTTTCAGCATAATCCTGGAACTTTGATTCGGCACATCTGGAAAATTTCAGGTAGACAGAAATTGATGCTGTAGATTTCATCATAATCCTGGAACTCTGCTTCTGCACATCTGGCAAATGTCAGTTAGAGAGAAATTGCAAGGCAGATTTCAGCATAATCTTGGAACTCTGCTTCTGCACATGTGGAAAATGTCAGCTAGAGAGAACATGCAGAGGGTGATTTCAGCATAATGCTGGAACTCTGCTTCTGCACATCTGGAAAATGTCAGCTGGGGAAAATTTATGTGGTATATTTCAGCATAATCTTTGAACTCTGCTTCTTCACATCTGGAAAATGTCAGCTAGAGAGAAAATGCAGAGGCTGATTTCAGCATAACCTTTGAACTCTGCTTCTGCACATCTGGAAAATGTCAGCTAGAGAGAAAATGTAGAGGCAGATTTCAGCATAATCCTGGAACTTTGCTTCTGCACATCTGGAAATTGTAAGCTAGAGAGAAATTGATGTCGTAGATTTCAGCATAATCTTGCAACTCTGCTTTTTCACATCTGGAAAATGTCAGCTAGAGGGAAAATGCAGACGCAGATTTCAGCATAATCCTGGACCTCTACTTCTGCACATCTGGAAAATGTAAGCCAGAGAGAAATTGATGTTGTAGATTTCAGCATAATCCTGGAACTCTGCTTCAGCACATCTGAAAAATGTCAGCTAGATAGGAATTTATGTGGTAGATTTCAGCATAATCTTTGAACTCTGCTTCTTCACATCTGGAAAATGTCAGCTAGAGGGAAAATGCAGAGGCAGATTTCAGCATAATCCTGGAACACTGCTTCTTCACATCTGGCAAATGTCAGCTAGAGAGAAATTGCAAGGCAGATTTCAGCATAATCTTGGAACTCTGCTTCTGCACATGTGGAAAATGTCAGCTAGAGAGAACATGCAGAGGCTGATTTCAGCATAATGCTGGAACTCTGCTTCTGCACATCTGGAAAATGTCAGCAGGGGAAAATTTATGTGGTATATTTCAGCATAATCTTTGAACTCTGCTTCTTCACATCTGGAAAATGTCAGCTAGAGAGAAAATGCAGAGGCTGATTTCAGCATAATCTTGGAACTCTGCTTCTGCACATCTGGAAAATGTCAGCTAGAGAGAAAATGCAGAGGCAGATTTCAGCATAATCCTGGAACTTTGCTTCTGCACATCTGGAAATTGTAAGCTAGAGAGAAATTGATGTTGTAGATTTCAGCATAATCCTGGAACTCTGCTTCAGCACATCTGAAAAATGTCAGCTAGATAGGAATTTATGTGGTAGATTTCAGCATAATTTTTGAACTCTGCTTCTTCACATCTGGAAAATGTCAGCTAGAGGGAAAATGCAGAGGCAGATTTCAGCATAATCCTGGAACTCTGCTTGTGCACATCTGCAAAATGTAAACGAGAGAGAAATTGATGTGGTATATTTCAGCATAATCTTTGGACTCTGCTTCCGCACATCTGGAAAATGTCAGCTAGAGAGAAATTGCAAGGCAGATTTCAGCATAATCCTGGAACTCTGCTTCTGGACATCTGGATAATGTCAGCTAGCGAGAAATTGAGCTGGTAGATTTCAGCATAATCTTTGAACTCTGCTTCCGCACATCTGAAAAATGTCAGCTAGATAGGAATTTATGTGCTAGATTTCAGCATAATCTTGGAACTCTGCTTCTTCATATCTGGAAAATGTCAGCTGGATAGGAATTTATGTGGTAGATTTCAGCATAATCTTTGCTCTCTGCTTCCGAACATCTGGAAAATGTCAGCTAGAGAATAATTGCAAGGCAGATTTCAGCATAATCCTGGAACTCTGCTTCTGCACATCTGAATAATGTCAGCTAGATAGGAATTTATGTGGTAGATTTCAGCATAATCTTTGAACTCTGCTTCTTCACATATAGAAAATGTCAGCTAGAGGGAAAATGCAGAGGCAGATTTCAGCATAATCCTGGAACTCTGCTTCTGCACATCTAGAAAATTTCAGCTAGAGAGAAATTGATGTGTTAGATTTCAGCATAATCTTTGAACTCTGCTTCTGCACATCTGGAAAATGTAAGCTAGAGAGAAATTGATGTGGTAGAGTTCACCATAATCTTTGAACTCTGCTTGCGCTCATCTGGAAAATGTCAGCTAGAGAGAAATTGCAAGGCAGATTTCAGCATAATCTTGGAACTCTGCTTCTGCACATCTGGAAAATGTCAGCTAGATAGGAATTTATGTGGTAGATTTCAGCATAATCTTTGAACTCTGCTTCTGCACATCTGGAAAATGTCAGGAAGAGAGAAATTGATGTGTTAGATTTCAGCATAGTCTTTGAACTCTGCTTGTCCACATCTGGAAATTTTCACCTGGAGAAAAATTGCAAGGCAGATTTCAGCATAATCCTGGAACTCTGCTTCCGCACATCTGGAAAATGTCAGCTAGAGGGAAAATGCAGAGGAAGATTTCAGCATAATCCTGGAACTCCGCTTCTGCACATCTGGAAAATGTAAGATAGAGAAAAATTGATGTGGTAGATTTCAGCATAATCTTTGAACTCTGCTTCTGCACATCTGGAAAATGTAAGCTAGAGAGAAATTGATGTGGTAGAGTTCACCATAATCTTTGAACTCTGCTTCTTCACATCTGGAAAATGTCATCTAGAGAGAAAATGCAGAGGCTGATTTCAGCATAATCTTGGAACTCTGCTTCTTCATATCTGGAAAATGTCAGCTGGATAGGAATTTATGTGGTAGATTTCAGCATAATCTTTGCTCTCTGCTTCCGAACATCTGGAAAATGTCAGCTAGAGAATAATTGCAAGGCAGATTTCAGCATAATCCTGGAACTCTGCTTCTGCACATCTGAAAAACGTCAGCTAGATAGGAATTTATGTGGTAGATTTCAGCATAATCTTTGAACTCTGCTTCTTCACATATAGAAAATGTCAGCTAGAGGGAAAATGCAGAGGCAGATTTCAGCATAATCCTGGAACTCTGCTTCTGCACATCTGAAAAATGTCAGCTAGATAGGAATTTATGTGGTAGATTTCAGCATAATCTTTGAACTCTGCTTCTGCACATCTGGAAAATGTAAGCTAGAGAGAAATTGATGTGGTAGAGTTCACCATAATCTTTGAACTCTGCTTGCTCTCATCTGGAAAATGTCAGCTAGAGAGAAATTGCAAGGCAGATTTCAGCATAATCCTGGAACTCTGCTTCTGGACATCTGGATAATGTCAGCTAGAGAGAAATTGAGCTGGTAGATTTCAGCATAATCTTTGAACTCTGCTTCCGCACATCTGAAAAATGTCAGCTAGATAGGAATTTATGTGCTAGATTTCAGCATAATCTTGGAAATCTGCTTCTTCATATCTGGAAAATGTCAGCTGGATAGGAATTTATGTGGTAGATTTCAGCATAATCTTTGCTCTCTGCTTCCGAACATCTGGAAAATGTCAGCTAGAGAATAATTGCAAGGCAGATTTCAGCATAATCCTGGAACTCTGCTTCTGCACATCTGAAAAATGTCAGCTAGATAGGAATTTATGTGGTAGATTTCAGCATAATCTTTGAACTCTGCTTCTTCACATATAGGAAATGTCAGCTAGAGGGAAAATGCAGAGGCAGATTTCAGCATAATCCTGGAACTCTGCTTCTGCACATCTAGAAAATTTCAGCTAGAGAGAAATTGATGTGTTAGATTTCAGCATAATCTTTGAACTCTGCTTCTGCACATCTGGAAAATGTAAGCTAGAGAGAAATTGATGTGGTAGAGTTCACCATAATCTTTGAACTCTGCTTGCGCTCATCTGGAAAATGTCAGCTAGAGAGAAATTGCAAGGCAGATTTCAGCATAATCTTGGAACTCTGCTTCTGCACATCTGGAAAATGTCAGCTAGATAGGAATTTATGTGGTAGATTTCAGCATAATCTTTGAACTCTGCTTCTGCACATCTGGAAAATGTCAGGAAGAGAGAAATTGATGTGTTAGATTTCAGCATAGTCTTTGAACTCTGCTTGTCCACATCTGGAAATTTTCACCTGGAGAAAAATTGCAAGGCAGATTTCAGCATAATCCTGGAACTCTGCTTCCGCACATCTGGAAAATGTCAGCTAGAGGGAAAATGCAGAGGAAGATTTCAGCATAATCCTGGAACTCTGCTTCTGCACATCTGGAAAATGTAAGATAGAGAAAAATTGATGTGGTAGATTTCAGCATAATCTTTGAACTCTGCTTCTGCACATCTGGAAAATGTCAGCTGGGGAAAATTTATGTGGTATATTTCAGCATAATCTTTGCTCTCTGCTTCTGAACATCTGGAAAATGTAAGCTAGAGAATAATTGCAAGGCAGATTTCAGCATAATCCTGGAACTCTGCTTCTGCACATCTGAAAAATGTCAGCTAGAGAGAAATTGATGTGGTAGATTTCAGCATAATCTTTGAACTCTGCTTCTGCACATCTGGAAAATGTAAGCTAGAGAGAAATTGATGTGGTAGAGTTCACCATAATCTTTGAACTCTGCTTCTTCACATCTGGAAAATGTCAGCTAGAGAGAAAATGCAGAGGCTGATTTCAGTATAACCTTTGAACTCTGCTTCTGCACATCTGGAAAATGTCAGCTAGAGAGAAAATGCAGAGGCAGATTTCAGCATAATCCTGGAACTTTGCTTCCGCACATCTGGAAATTGTAAGCTAGAGAGAAATTGATGTCGTAGATTTCAGCATAATCTTGCAACTCTGCTTTTTCACATCTGGAAAATGTCAGCTAGATAGGAATTTATGTGGTAGATTTCAGCATAATCTTTGAACTCTGCTTCTTCACATCTGGAAAATGTCAGCTAGAGGGAAAATGCAGAGGCAGATTTCAGCATAATCCTGGAACTCTGCTTATTCACATCTGGAAAATTTCACTTGGAGACAAAATGCAAGGCAGATTTCAGCATAATCCTGGAACTCTGCTTGTGCACATCTGGAAAATGTAAACTAGAGAGAAATTGATGTGGTAGAGTTCACCATAATCTTTGAACTCTGCTTGCGCTCATCTGGAAAATGTCAGCTAGAGGGAAAATGCAGAGGCTGATTTCAGCATAATCCTGGAACACTGCTTCCTCACATCTGGAAAATGTCAGCTAGAGGGAAAATGCAGAGGCAGATTTCAGCATAATCCTGGAACTCTGCTCCTGCACATCTGGAAAATGTAAGCTAGAGAGAAATTGATGTGGTAGATTTCAGCATAATGCTTGAACTCTGCTTCTGCACATCAGGAAAATGTCAGCTAGAGAGAAATTTCAAATCAGATTTCAGAATAATCCTGGAACTCTGCTTCTGCGCATTTGGCAAATGTCAGCTAGAGAGAAATTGATGTGGTAGATTTCAGCATAGTCTTTGAACTCTGCATCTGCACTTCAGGAAAATGTCAGCTAGAGGGAAAATGCAGTGGCAGATTTCAGCATAATCCTGGTACTCTGCTTCTGCACTTCAGGAAAATGTCAGCTAGAGAGAAATTTCAAATCAGATTTCAGAATAATCCTGGAACTCTGCTTCTGCGCATTTGGCAAATGTCAGCTAGAGAGAAATTGATGTGGTAGATTTCAGCATAGTCTTTGAACTCTGCATCTGCACTTCAGGAAAATGTCAGCTAGAGAGAAAATGCAAAGGCAGATTTCAGCATAATCCTGGAACTCTGCTTGTGCACATCTGCAAAATGTAAACTAGAGAGAAATTGATGTGGTATATTTCAGCATAATCTTTGGACTCTGCTTCCGCACATCTGGAAAATGTCAGCTAGAGAGAAATTGCAAGGCAGATTTCAGCATAATCCTGGAACTCTGCTTCAGCACATCTGAAAACTGTCAGCTAGATAGGAATTTATGTGGTAGATTTCAGCATAATCCTGGAACTCTGCTTGTGCACATCTGCAAAATGTAAACGAGAGAGAAATTGATGTGGTATATTTCAGCATAATCTTTGGACTCTGCTTCCGCACATCTGGAAAATGTCAGCTAGAGAGAAATTGCAAGGCAGATTTCAGCATAATCCTGGAACTCTGCTTCCGGACATCTGGAAAATGTCAGCTAGAGAGAAATTGAGCTGGTAGATTTCAGCATAATCTTTGAACTCTGCTTCCGCACATCTGAAAAATGTCAGCGAGATAGGAATTTATGTGGTAGATTTCAGCATAATCTTTGAACTCTGCTTCTTCACATCTGGAAAATGTCAGCTAGAGAGAAAATGCAGAGGCTGATTTCAGCATAATCTTGGAACTCTGCTTCTTCATATCTGGAAAATGTCAGCTGGATAGGAATTTATGTGGTAGATTTCAGCATAATCTTTGCTCTCTGCTTCCGAACATCTGGATAATGTCAGCTAGAGAATAATTGCAAGGCAGATTTCAGCATAATCCTGGAACTCTGCTTCTGCACATCTGAAAAATGTCAGCTTGATAGGAATTTATGTGGTAGATTTCAGCATAATCTTTGAACTCTGCTTCTTCACATATAGAAAATGTCAGCTAGAGGGAAAATGCAGAGGCAGATTTCAGCATAATCCTGGAACTCTGCTTCTGCACATCTAGAAAATTTCAGCTAGAGAGAAATTGATGTGATAGATTTCAGCATAATCTTTGAACTCTGCTTCTGCACATCTGGAAAATGTAAGCTAGAGAGAAATTGATGTGGTAGAGTTCACCATAATCTTTGAACTCTGCTTGCGCTCATCTGGAAAATGTCAGCTAAGAGAGAAAATGCAGAGGCAGATTTCAGAATAATCCTGGAACTCTGCTTCTGCACATCTGAAAAATGTCAGCTAGATAGGAATTTATGTGGTAGATTTCAGCATAATCTTTGAACTCTGCTTCTGCACATCTGAAAAATGTCAGCTAGAGAGAAAATGCAGAGGCAGATTTCAGCATAATCCTGGTACTCTGCTTCTGCACATCAGGAAAATGTCAGCTAGAGAGAAATTTCAAATCAGATTTCAGAATAATCCTGGAACTCTGCTTCTGCGCATTTGGCAATTGTCAGCTAGAGAGAAATTGATGTGGTAGATTTCAGCATAGTCTTTGAACTCTGCATCTGCACTTCAGGAAAATGTCAGCTAGAGAGAAAATGCAAAGGCAGATTTCAGCATAATCCTGGAACTCTGCTTCCGCACATCTGGAAAATTTCAGCTAGACAGAAATTGATGTTGTAGATTTCATCATAATCCTGGAACTCTGCTTCCAAACATCTGGCAAATGTGAGCTAGAGAGAAATTGCAAGGCAGATATCAGCATAATCCTGGAACTCTGCTTCAGCACATCTGAAAACTGTCAGCTAGATAGGAATTTATGTGGTAGATTTCAGCATAATCCTGGAACTCTGCTTGTGCACAACTGCAAAATGTAAACTAGAGAGAAATTGATGTGGTAAATTTCAGCATAATCTTTGGACTCTGCTTCTTCACATCTGGAAAATGTCAGCTAGAGAGAAAATGCAGAGGCTGATTTCAGTATAACCTTTGAACTCTGCTTCTGCACATCTGGAAAATGTCAGCTAGAGAGAAAATGCAGAGGCAGATTTCAGCATAATCCTGGAACTTTGCTTCCGCACATCTGGAAATTGTAAGCTAGAGAGAAATTGATGTCGTAGATTTCAGCATAATCTTGCAACTCTGCTTTTTCACATCTGGAAAATGTCAGCTAGATAGGAATTTATGTGGTAGATTTCAGCATAATCTTTGAACTCTGCTTCTTCACATCTGGAAAATGTCAGCTAGAGGGAAAATGCAGAGGCAGATTTCAGCATAATCCTGGAACTCTGCTTATTCACATCTGGAAAATTTCACTTGGAGACAAAATGCAAGGCAGATTTCAGCATAATCCTGGAACTCTGCTTGTGCACATCTGGAAAATGTAAACTAGAGAGAAATTGATGTGGTAGAGTTCACCATAATCTTTGAACTCTGCTTGCGCTCATCTGGAAAATGTCAGCTAGAGGGAAAATGCAGAGGCTGATTTCAGCATAATCCTGGAACACTGCTTCCTCACATCTGGAAAATGTCAGCTAGAGGGAAAATGCAGAGGCAGATTTCAGCATAATCCTGGAACTCTGCTCCTGCACATCTGGAAAATGTAAGCTAGAGAGAAATTGATGTGGTAGATTTCAGCATAATGCTTGAACTCTGCTTCTGCACATCAGGAAAATGTCAGCTAGAGAGAAATTTCAAATCAGATTTCAGAATAATCCTGGAACTCTGCTTCTGCGCATTTGGCAAATGTCAGCTAGAGAGAAATTGATGTGGTAGATTTCAGCATAGTCTTTGAACTCTGCATCTGCACTTCAGGAAAATGTCAGCTAGAGGGAAAATGCAGTGGCAGATTTCAGCATAATCCTGGTACTCTGCTTCTGCACTTCAGGAAAATGTCAGCTAGAGAGAAATTTCAAATCAGATTTCAGAATAATCCTGGAACTCTGCTTCTGCGCATTTGGCAAATGTCAGCTAGAGAGAAATTGATGTGGTAGATTTCAGCATAGTCTTTGAACTCTGCATCTGCACTTCAGGAAAATGTCAGCTAGAGAGAAAATGCAAAGGCAGATTTCAGCATAATCCTGGAACTCTGCTTGTGCACATCTGCAAAATGTAAACTAGAGAGAAATTGATGTGGTATATTTCAGCATAATCTTTGGACTCTGCTTCCGCACATCTGGAAAATGTCAGCTAGAGAGAAATTGCAAGGCAGATTTCAGCATAATCCTGGAACTCTGCTTCAGCACATCTGAAAACTGTCAGCTAGATAGGAATTTATGTGGTAGATTTCAGCATAATCCTGGAACTCTGCTTGTGCACATCTGCAAAATGTAAACGAGAGAGAAATTGATGTGGTATATTTCAGCATAATCTTTGGACTCTGCTTCCGCACATCTGGAAAATGTCAGCTAGAGAGAAATTGCAAGGCAGATTTCAGCATAATCCTGGAACTCTGCTTCCGGACATCTGGAAAATGTCAGCTAGAGAGAAATTGAGCTGGTAGATTTCAGCATAATCTTTGAACTCTGCTTCCGCACATCTGAAAAATGTCAGCGAGATAGGAATTTATGTGGTAGATTTCAGCATAATCTTTGAACTCTGCTTCTTCACATCTGGAAAATGTCAGCTAGAGAGAAAATGCAGAGGCTGATTTCAGCATAATCTTGGAACTCTGCTTCTTCATATCTGGAAAATGTCAGCTGGATAGGAATTTATGTGGTAGATTTCAGCATAATCTTTGCTCTCTGCTTCCGAACATCTGGATAATGTCAGCTAGAGAATAATTGCAAGGCAGATTTCAGCATAATCCTGGAACTCTGCTTCTGCACATCTGAAAAATGTCAGCTTGATAGGAATTTATGTGGTAGATTTCAGCATAATCTTTGAACTCTGCTTCTTCACATATAGAAAATGTCAGCTAGAGGGAAAATGCAGAGGCAGATTTCAGCATAATCCTGGAACTCTGCTTCTGCACATCTAGAAAATTTCAGCTAGAGAGAAATTGATGTGATAGATTTCAGCATAATCTTTGAACTCTGCTTCTGCACATCTGGAAAATGTAAGCTAGAGAGAAATTGATGTGGTAGAGTTCACCATAATCTTTGAACTCTGCTTGCGCTCATCTGGAAAATGTCAGCTAAGAGAGAAAATGCAGAGGCAGATTTCAGAATAATCCTGGAACTCTGCTTCTGCACATCTGAAAAATGTCAGCTAGATAGGAATTTATGTGGTAGATTTCAGCATAATCTTTGAACTCTGCTTCTGCACATCTGAAAAATGTCAGCTAGAGAGAAAATGCAGAGGCAGATTTCAGCATAATCCTGGTACTCTGCTTCTGCACATCAGGAAAATGTCAGCTAGAGAGAAATTTCAAATCAGATTTCAGAATAATCCTGGAACTCTGCTTCTGCGCATTTGGCAAATGTCAGCTAGAGAGAAATTGATGTGGTAGATTTCAGCATAGTCTTTGAACTCTGCATCTGCACTTCAGGAAAATGTCAGCTAGAGAGAAAATGCAAAGGCAGCTTTCAGCATAATCCTGGAACTCTGCTTCCGCACATCTGGAAAATTTCAGCTAGACAGAAATTGATGTTGTAGATTTCATCATAATCCTGGAACTCTGCTTCCAAACATCTGGCAAATGTGAGCTAGAGAGAAATTGCAAGGCAGATATCAGCATAATCCTGGAACTCTGCTTCCGCACATCTGAAAACTGTCAGCTAGATAGGAATTTATGTGGTAGATTTCAGCATAATCTTTGAACTCTGCTTCTTCACATCTGGAAAATGTCAGCTAGAGAGAAAATGCAGAGGCTGATTTCAGCATAATCTTGGAACTCTGCTTCTCCATATCTGGAAAATGTCAGCTAGAGAGAAATTTCAAATCAGATTTCAGAATAATCCTGGAACTCCGCTTCTGCGCATTTGGCAAATGTCAGCTAGAGAGAAATTGATGTGGTAGATTTCAGCATAGTCTTTGAATTCTGCTTCTGCACTTCAGGAAAATGTCAGCTAGAGAGAAAATGCAAAGGCAGGTTTCAGCATAATCCTGGTACTCTGCTTCGGCACATCTGGAAAATTTCAGGTAGACAGAAATTGATGCTGTAGATTTCATCATAATCCTGGAACTCTGCTTCTGCACATCTGGCAAATGTCAGTTAGAGAGAAATTGCAAGGCAGATTTCAGCATAATCTTGGAACTCTGCTTCTGCACATGTGGAAAATGTCAGCTAGAGAGAACATGCAGAGGGTGATTTCAGCATAATGCTGGAACTCTGCTTCTGCACATCTGGAAAATGTCAGCTGGGGAAAATTTATGTGGTATATTTCAGCATAATCTTTGAACTCTGCTTCTTCACATCTGGAAAATGTCAGCTAGAGAGAAAATGCAGAGGCTGATTTCAGCATAACCTTTGAACTCTGCTTCTGCACATCTGGAAAATGTCAGCTAGAGAGAAAATGTAGAGGCAGATTTCAGCATAATCCTGGAACTTTGCTTCTGCACATCTGGAAATTGTAAGCTAGAGAGAAATTGATGTCGTAGATTTCAGCATAATCTTGCAACTCTGCTTTTTCACATCTGGAAAATGTCAGCTAGAGGGAAAATGCAGACGCAGATTTCAGCATAATCCTGGACCTCTACTTCTGCACATCTGGAAAATGTAAGCCAGAGAGAAATTGATGTTGTAGATTTCAGCATAATCCTGGAACTCTGCTTCAGCACATCTGAAAAATGTCAGCTAGATAGGAATTTATGTGGTAGATTTCAGCATAATCTTTGAACTCTGCTTCTTCACATCTGGAAAATGTCAGCTAGAGGGAAAATGCAGAGGCAGATTTCAGCATAATCCTGGAACACTGCTTCTTCACATCTGGCAAATGTCAGCTAGAGAGAAATTGCAAGGCAGATTTCAGCATAATCTTGGAACTCTGCTTCTGCACATGTGGAAAATGTCAGCTAGAGAGAACATGCAGAGGCTGATTTCATCATAATGCTGGAACTCTGCTTCTGCACATCTGGAAAATGTCAGCAGGGGAAAATTTATGTGGTATATTTCAGCATAATCTTTGAACTCTGCTTCTTCACATCTGGAAAATGTCAGCTAGAGAGAAAATGCAGAGGCTGATTTCAGCATAATCTTGGAACTCTGCTTCTGCACATCTGGAAAATGTCAGCTAGAGAGAAAATGCAGAGGCAGATTTCAGCATAATCCTGGAACTTTGCTTCTGCACATCTGGAAATTGTAAGCTAGAGAGAAATTGATGTTGTAGATTTCAGCATAATCCTGGAACTCTGCTTCAGCACATCTGAAAAATGTCAGCTAGATAGGAATTTATGTGGTAGATTTCAGCATAATCTTTGAACTCTGCTTCTTCACATCTGGAAAATGTCAGCTAGAGGGAAAATCCAGAGGCAGATTTCAGCATAATCCTGGAACTCTGCTCCTGCACATCTGGAAAATGTAAACTAGAGAGAAATTGATGTGGTAGAGTTCACCATAATCTTTGAACTCTGCTTGCGCTCATCTGGAAAATGTCAGCTAGAGAGAAATTGCAAGGCAGATTTCAGCATAATCTTGGAACTCTGCTTCTGCACATCTGGAAAATGTCAGCTAGAGAGAAAATGCAGAGGCTGATTTCAGCATAATCCTGGAACACTGCTTCCTCACATCTGGAAAATGTCAGCTAGAGGGAAAATGCAGAGGCAGATTTCAGCATAATCCTGGAACTCTGCTCCTGCACATCTGGAAAATGTAAGCTAGAGAGAAATTGATGTGGTAGATTTCAGCATAATGCTTGAACTCTGCTTCTGAACGTCAGGAAAATGTCAGCTTGAGAGAAATTTCAAATCAGATTTCAGAATAATCCTGGAACTCTGCTTCTGCGCATTTGGCAAATGTCAGCTAGAGAGAAATTGATGTGGTAGATTTCAGCATAGTCTTTGAACTCTGCATCTGCACTTCAGGAAAATGTCAGCTAGAGGGAAAATGCAGTGGCAGATTTCAGCATAATCCTGGTACTCTGCTTCTGCACTTCAGGAAAATGTCAGCTAGAGAGAAATTTCAAATCAGATTTCAGAATAATCCTGGAACTCTGCTTCTGCGCATTTGGCAAATGTCAGCTAGAGAGAAATTGATGTGGTAGATTTCAGCATAGTCTTTGAACTCTGCATCTCCACTTCAGGAAAATGTCAGCTAGAGAGAAAATGCAAAGGCAGATTTCAGCATAATCCTGGAACTCTGCTTCCGCACATCTGGAAAATTTCAGCTAGACAGAAATTGAGGTTGTAGATTTCATCATAATCCTGGAACTCTGCTTCCAAAAATCTGGCAAATGTCAGCTAGAGAGAAATTGCAAGGCAGATTTCAGCATAATCCTGGAACTCTGCTTCAGCACATCTGAAAACTGTCAGCTAGATAGGAATTTATGTGGTAGATTTCAGCATAATCCTGGAACTCTGCTTGTGCACATCTGCAAAATGTAAACTAGAGAGAAATTGATGTGGTATATTTCAGCATAATCTTTGGACTCTGCTTCCGCACATCTGGAAAATGTCAGCTAGAGAGAAATTGAAAGGCAGATTTCAGCATAATCCTGGAACTCTGCATCTGGACATCTGGAAAATGTCAGCTAGAGAGAAATTGAGCTGCTAGATTTCAGCATAATCTTTGGACTCTGCTTCCGCACATCTGGAAAATGTCAGCTAGAGAGAAATTGCAAGGCAGATTTCAGCATAATCCTGGAACTCTGCATCTGCACTTCAGGAAAATGTCAGCTAGAGGGAAAATGCAGTGGCAGATTTCAGCATAATCCTGGTACTCTGCTTCTGCACTTCAGGAAAATGTCAGCTAGAGAGAAATTTCAAATCAGATTTCAGAATAATCCTGGAACTCTGCTTCTGCGCATTTGGCAAATGTCAGCTAGAGAGAAATTGATGTGGTAGATTTCAGCATAGTCTTTGAACTCTGCATCTGCACTTCAGGAAAATGTCAGCTAGAGAGAAAATGCAAAGGCAGATTTCAGCATAATCCTGGAACTCTGCTTCCGCACATCTGGAAAATTTCAGCTAGACAGAAATTGAGGTTGTAGATTTCATCATAATCCTGGAACTCTGCTTCCAAAAATCTGGCAAATGTCAGCTAGAGAGAAATTGCAAGGCAGATTTCAGCATAATCCTGAAACTCTGCTTCAGCACATCTGAAAACTGTCAGCTAGATAGGAATTTATGTGGTAGATTTCAGCATAATCCTGGAACTCTGCTTGTGCACATCTGCAAAATGTAAACTAGAGAGAAATTGATGTGGTATATTTCAGCATAATCTTTGGACTCTGCTTCCGCACATCTGGAAAATGTCAGCTAGAGAGAAATTGAAAGGCAGATTTCAGCATAATCCTGGAACTCTGCATCTGGACATCTGGAAAATGTCAGCTAGAGAGAAATTGAGCTGCTAGATTTCAGCATAATCTTTGGACTCTGCTTCCGCACATCTGGAAAATGTCAGCTAGAGAGAAATTGCAAGGCAGATTTCAGCATAATCCTGGAACTCTGCTTCTGCACATCAGGAAAATGTCAGCTAAAGAGAAATTTCAAATCAGATTTCAGAATAATCCTGGAACTCTGCTTCTGCGCATTTGGCAAATGTCAGCTAGAGAGAAATTGATGTGGTAGATTTCAGCATAGTCTTTGAACTCTGCATCTGCACTTCAGGAAAATGTCAGCTAGAGGGAAAATGCAGTGGCAGATTTCAGCATAATCCTGGTACTCTGCTTCTGCACTTCAGGAAAATGTCAGCTAGAGAGAAATTTCAAATCAGATTTCAGAATAATCCTGGAACTCTGCTTCTGCGCATTTGGCAAATGTCAGCTAGAGAGAAATTGATGTGGTAGATTTCAGCATAGTCTTTGAACTCTGCATCTGCACTTCAGGAAAATGTCAGCTAGAGAGAAAATGCAAAGGCAGATTTCAGCATAATCCTGGAACTCTGCTTCCGCACATCTGGAAAATTTCAGCTAGACAGAAATTGAGGTTGTAGATTTCATCATAATCCTGGAACTCTGCTTCCAAAAATCTGGCAAATGTCAGCTAGAGAGAAATTGCAAGGCAGATTTCAGCATAATCCTGGAACTCTGCTTCAGCACATCTGAAAACTGTCAGCTAGATAGGAATTTATGTGGTAGATTTCAGCATAATCCTGGAACTCTGCTTCCGCACATCTGGAAAATGTCAGCTAGAGAGAAATTGAAAGGCAGATTTCAGCATAATCCTGGAACTCTGCATCTGGACATCTGGAAAATGTCAGCTAGAGAGAAATTGAGCTGCTAGATTTCAGCATAATCTTTCTACTCTGCTTCCGCACATCTGGAAAATGTCAGCTAGAGAGAAATTGCAAGGCAGATTTCAGCATAATCCTGGAACTCTGCTTCTGCACATCAGGAAAATGTCAGCTAGAGAGAAATTTCAAATCAGATTTCAGAATAATCCTGGAACTCTGCTTCTGCGCATTTGGCAAATGTCAGCTAGAGAGAAATTGATGTGGTAGATTTCAGCATAGTCTTTGAACTCTGCATCTGCACTTCAGGAAAATGTCAGCTAGAGGGAAAATGCAGTGGCAGATTTCAGCATAATCCTGGTACTCTGCTTCTGCACTTCAGGAAAATGTCAGCTAGAGAGAAATTTCAAATCAGATTTCAGAATAATCCTGGAACTCTGCTTCTGCGCATTTGGCAAATGTCAGCTAGAGAGAAATTGATGTGGTAGATTTCAGCATAGTCTTTGAACTCTGCATCTGCACTTCAGGAAAATGTCAGCTAGAGAGAAAATGCAAAGGCAGATTTCAGCATAATCCTGGAACTCTGCTTCCGCACATCTGGAAAATTTCAGCTAGACAGAAATTGAGGTTGTAGATTTCATCATAATCCTGGAACTCTGCTTCCAAAAATCTGGCAAATGTCAGCTAGAGAGAAATTGCAAGGCAGATTTCAGCATAATCCTGGAACTCTGCTTCAGCACATCTGAAAACTGTCAGCTAGATAGGAATTTATGTGGTAGATTTCAGCATAATCCTGGAACTCTGCTTGTGCACATCTGCAAAATGTAAACGAGAGAGAAATTGATGTTTTATATTTCAGCATAATCTTTGGACTCTGCTTCCGCACATCTGGAAAATGTCAGCTAGAGAGAAATTGAAAGGCAGATTTCAGCATAATCCTGGAACTCTGCATCTGGACATCTGGAAAATGTCAGCTAGAGAGAAATTGAGCTGCTAGATTTCAGCATAATCTTGGAACTCTGCTTCTTCATATCTGGAAAATGTGAGCTGGATAGGAATTTATGTGGTAGATTTCAGCATAATCTTTGCTCTCTGCTTCCGAACATCTGGAAAATGTCAGCTAGAGAATAATTGCAAGGCAGATTTCAGCATAATCCTGGAACTCTGCTTCTGCACATCTGAAAAATGTCAGCTAGATAGGAATTTATGTGGTAGATTTCAGCATAATCTTTGAACTCTGCTTCTTCACATATAGAAAATGTCAGCTAGAGGGAAAATGCAGAGGCAGATTTCAGCATAATCCTGGAACTCTGCATCAGGACATCTGGAAAATGTCAGCTAGAGAGAAATTGAGCTGCTAGATTTCAGCATAATCTTGGAACTCTGCTTCTTCATATCTGGAAAATGTCAGCTGGATAGGAATTTATGTGGTAGATTTCAGCATAATCTTTGCTCTCTGCTTCTGCACATCTGGAAAATGTCAGGAAGAGAGAAATTGATGCTGTAGATTTCATCATAATCCTGGAACTCTGCTTCTGCACATCTGGCAAATGTCAGTTAGAGAGAAATTGCAAGGCAGATTTCAGCATAATCTTGGAACTCTGCTTCTGCACATGTGGAAAATGTCAGCTAGAGAGAACATGCAGAGGGTGATTTCAGCATAATGCTGGAACTCTGCTTCTGCACATCTGGAAAATGTCAGCTGGGGAAAATTTATGTGGTATATTTCAGCATAATCTTTGAACTCTGCTTCTTCACATCTGGAAAATGTCAGCTAGAGAGAAAATGCAGAGGCTGATTTCAGCATAACCTTTGAACTCTGCTTCTGCACATCTGGAAAATGTCAGCTAGAGGGAAAATGCAGACGCAGATTTCAGCATAATCCTGGACCTCTACTTCTGCACATCTGGAAAATGTAAGCCAGAGAGAAATTGATGTTGTAGATTTCAGCATAATCCTGGAACTCTGCTTCAGCACATCTGAAAAATGTCAGCTAGATAGGAATTTATGTGGTAGATTTCAGCATAATCTTTGAACTCTGCTTCTTCACATCTGGAAAATGTCAGCTAGAGAGAAAATGCAGAGGCTGATTTCAGCATAATCTTGGAACTCTGCTTCTGCACATCTGGAAAATGTCAGCTAGAGAGAAAATGCAGAGGCAGATTTCAGCATAATCCTGGAACTTTGCTTCTGCACATCTGGAAATTGTAAGCTAGAGAGAAATTGATGTTGTAGATTTCAGCATAATCCTGGAACTCTGCTTCAGCACATCTGAAAAATGTCAGCTAGATAGGAATTTATGTGGTAGATTTCAGCATAATCTTTGAACTCTGCTTCTTCACATCTGGAAAATGTCAGCTAGAGGGAAAATGCAGAGGCAGATTTCAGCATAATCCTGGAACTCTGCTCCTGCACATCTGGAAAATGTAAACTAGAGAGAAATTGATGTGGTAGAGTTCACCATAATCTTTGAACTCTGCTTGCGCTCATCTGGAAAATGTCAGCTAGAGAGAAATTGCAAGGCAGATTTCAGCATAAACTTGGAACTCTGCTTCTGCACATCTGGAAAATGTCAGCTAGAGAGAAAATGCAGAGACTGATTTCAGCATAATCCTGGAACACTGCTTCCTCACATCTGGAAAATGTCAGCTAGAGGGAAAATGCAGAGGCAGATTTCAGCATAATCCTGGAACTCTGCTCCTGCACATCTGGAAAATGTAAGCTAGAGAGAAATTGATGTGGTAGATTTCAGCATAATGCTTGAACTCTGCTTCTGCACATCAGGAAAATGTCAGCTAGAGAGAAATTTCAAATCAGATTTCAGAATAATCCTGGAACTCTGCTTCTGCGCATTTGGCAAATGTCAGCTAGAGAGAAATTGATGTGGTAGATTTCAGCATAGTCTTTGAACTCTGCATCTGCACTTCAGGAAAATGTCAGCTAGAGGGAAAATGCAGTGGCAGATTTCAGCATAATCCTGGTACTCTGCTTCTGCACTTCAGGAAAATGTCAGCTAGACAGAAATTGAGGTTGTAGATTTCATCATAATCCTGGAACTCTGCTTCCAAAAATCTGGCAAATGTCAGCTAGAGAGAAATTGCAAGGCAGATTTCAGCATAATCCTGGAACTCTGCTTCAGCACATCTGAAAACTGTCAGCTAGATAGGAATTTATGTGGTAGATTTCAGCATAATCCTGGAACTCTGCTTCTGCACATCTGGAAAATGTCAGCAGGGGAAAATTTATGTGGTATATTTCAGCATAATCTTTGAACTCTGCTTCTTCACATCTGGAAAATGTCAGCTAGAGAGAAAATGCAGAGGCTGATTTCAGCATAATCTTGGAACTCTGCTTCTGCACATCTGGAAAATGTCAGCTAGAGAGAAATTGATGTTGTAGATTTCAGCATAATCCTGGAACTCTGCTTCAGCACATCTGAAAAATGTCAGCTAGATAGGAATTTATGTGGTAGATTTCAGCATAATCTTTGAACTCTGCTTCTTCACATCTGGAAAATGTCAGCTAGAGGGAAAATGCAGAGGCAGATTTCAGCATAATCCTGGAACTCTGCTTCTTCACATCTGGAAAATTTCACTTGGAGACAAAATGCAAGGCAGATTTCAGCATAATCCTGGAACTCTGCTTGTGCACAACTGGAAAATGTAAACTAGAGAGAAATTGATGTGGTAGAGTTCACCATAATCTTTGAACTCTGCTTGCGCTCATCTGGAAAATGTCAGCTAGAGAGAAATTGCAAGGCAGATTTCAGCATAATCTTGGAACTCTGCTTCTGCACATCTGGAAAATGTCAGCTAGAGAGAAAATGCAGAGGCAGATTTCAGCATAATCCTGGTACTCTGCTTCTGCACATCAGGAAAATGTCAGCTAGAGAGAAATTTCAAATCAGATTTCCGAATAATCCTGGAACTCTGCTTCTGCGCATTTGGCAAATGTCAGCTAGAGAGAAATTGATGTGGTAGATTTCAGCATAGTCTTTGAACTCTGCATCTGCACTTCAGGAAAATGTCAGCTAGAGAGAAAATGCAAAGGCAGATTTCAGCATAATCCTGGAACTCTGCTTCCGCACATCTGGAAAATTTCAGCTAGACAGAAATTGATGTTGTAGATTTCATCATAATCCTGGAACTCTGCTTCCAAACATCTGGCAAATGTGAGCTAGAGAGAAATTGCAAGGCAGATATCAGCATAATCCTGGAACTCTGCTTCAGCACATCTGAAAACTGTCAGCTAGATAGGAATTTATGTGGTAGATTTCAGCATAATCCTGGAACTCTGCTTGTGCACAACTGCAAAATGTAAACTAGAGAGAAATTGATGTGGTAAATTTCAGCATAATCTTTGGACTCTGCTTCCGCACATCTGGAAAATGTCAGCTAGAGAGAAATTGCAAGGCAGATTTCAGCATAATCCTGGAACTCTGCTTCTGGACATCTGGAAAATGTCAGCTAGAGAGAAATTGATGTGGTAGATTTCAGCATAACCTTTGAACTCTGCTTCCGCACATCTGAAAAATGTCAGCTAGATAGGAATTTATGTGGTAGATTTCAGCATAATCTTTGAACTCTGCTTCTTCACATCTGGAAAATGTCAGCTAGAGAGAAAATGCAGAGGCTGATTTCAGCATAATCTTGGAACTCTGCTTCTCCATATCTGGAAAATGTCAGCTAGATAGGAATTTATGTGGTAGATTTCAGCATAATCTTTGAACTCTGCTTCTGCACATCTGGAAAATGTCAGCTAGAGAGAAAATGCAGAGGCAGATTTCAGCATAATCCTGGTACTCTGCTTCTGCACATCAGGAAAATGTCAGCTAGAGAGAAATTTCAAATCAGATTTCAGAATAATCCTGGAACTCCGCTTCTGCGCATTTGGCAAATGTCAGCTAGAGAGAAATTGATGTGGTAGATTTCAGCATAGTCTTTGAATTCTGCTTCTGCACTTCAGGAAAATGTCAGCTAGAGAGAAAATGCAAAGGCAGGTTTCAGCATAATCCTGGTACTCTGCTTCGGCACATCTGGAAAATTTCAGGTAGACAGAAATTGATGCTGTAGATTTCATCATAATCCTGGAATTCTGCTTCTGCACATCTGGCAAATGTCAGTTAGAGAGAAATTGCAAGGCAGATTTCAGCATAATCTTGGAACTCTGCTTCTGCACATGTGGAAAATGTCAGCTAGAGAGAACATGCAGAGGGTGATTTCAGCATAATGCTGGAACTCTGCTTCTGCACATCTGGAAAATGTCAGCTGGGGAAAATTTATGTGGTATATTTCAGCATAATCTTTGAACTCTGCTTCTTCACATCTGGAAAATGTCAGCTAGAGAGAAAATGCAGAGGCTGATTTCAGCATAACCTTTGAACTCTGCTTCTGCACATCTGGAAAATGTCAGCTAGAGAGAAAATGTAGAGGCAGATTTCAGCATAATCCTGGAACTTTGCTTCTGCACATCTGGAAATTGTAAGCTAGAGAGAAATTGATGTCGTAGATTTCAGCATAATCTTGCAACTCTGCTTTTTCACATCTGGAAAATGTCAGCTAGAGGGAAAATGCAGACGCAGATTTCAGCATAATCCTGGACCTCTACTTCTGCACATCTGGAAAATGTAAGCCAGAGAGAAATTGATGTTGTAGATTTCAGCATAATCCTGGAACTCTGCTTCAGCACATCTGAAAAATGTCAGCTAGATAGGAATTTATGTGGTAGATTTCAGCATAATCTTTGAACTCTGCTTCTTCACATCTGGAAAATGTCAGCTAGAGAGAAAATGCAGAGGCTGATTTCAGCATAATCTTGGAACTCTGCTTCTGCACATCTGGAAAATGTCAGCTAGAGAGAAAATGCAGAGGCAGATTTCAGCATAATCCTGGAACTTTGCTTCTGCACATCTGGAAATTGTAAGCTAGAGAGAAATTGATGTTGTAGATTTCAGCATAATCCTGGAACTCTGCTTCAGCACATCTGAAAAATGTCAGCTAGATAGGAATTTATGTGGTAGATTTCAGCATAATCTTTGAACTCTGCTTCTTCACATCTGGAAAATGTCAGCTAGAGGGAAAATGCAGAGGCAGATTTCAGCATAATCCTGGAACTCTGCTCCTGCACATCTGGAAAATGTAAACTAGAGAGAAATTGATGTGGTAGAGTTCACCATAATCTTTGAACTCTGCTTGCGCTCATCTGGAAAATGTCAGCTAGAGAGAAATTGCAAGGCAGATTTCAGCATAAACTTGGAACTCTGCTTCTGCACATCTGGAAAATGTCAGCTAGAGAGAAAATGCAGAGACTGATTTCAGCATAATCCTGGAACACTGCTTCCTCACATCTGGAAAATGTCAGCTAGAGGGAAAATGCAGAGGCAGATTTCAGCATAATCCTGGAACTCTGCTCCTGCACATCTGGAAAATGTAAGCTAGAGAGAAATTGATGTGGTAGATTTCAGCATAATGCTTGAACTCTGCTTCTGCACATCAGGAAAATGTCAGCTAGAGAGAAATTTCAAATCAGATTTCAGAATAATCCTGGAACTCTGCTTCTGCGCATTTGGCAAATGTCAGCTAGAGAGAAATTGATGTGGTAGATTTCAGCATAGTCTTTGAACTCTGCATCTGCACTTCAGGAAAATGTCAGCTAGAGGGAAAATGCAGTGGCAGATTTCAGCATAATCCTGGTACTCTGCTTCTGCACTTCAGGAAAATGTCAGCTAGACAGAAATTGAGGTTGTAGATTTCATCATAATCCTGGAACTCTGCTTCCAAAAATCTGGCAAATGTCAGCTAGAGAGAAATTGCAAGGCAGATTTCAGCATAATCCTGGAACTCTGCTTCAGCACATCTGAAAACTGTCAGCTAGATAGGAATTTATGTGGTAGATTTCAGCATAATCCTGGAACTCTGCTTCTGCACATCTGGAAAATGTCAGCAGGGGAAAATTTATGTGGTATATTTCAGCATAATCTTTGAACTCTGCTTCTTCACATCTGGAAAATGTCAGCTAGAGAGAAAATGCAGAGGCTGATTTCAGCATAATCTTGGAACTCTGCTTCTGCACATCTGGAAAATGTCAGCTAGAGAGAAATTGATGTTGTAGATTTCAGCATAATCCTGGAACTCTGCTTCAGCACATCTGAAAAATGTCAGCTAGATAGGAATTTATGTGGTAGATTTCAGCATAATCTTTGAACTCTGCTTCTTCACATCTGGAAAATGTCAGCTAGAGGGAAAATGCAGAGGCAGATTTCAGCATAATCCTGGAACTCTGCTTCTTCACATCTGGAAAATTTCACTTGGAGACAAAATGCAAGGCAGATTTCAGCATAATCCTGGAACTCTGCTTGTGCACAACTGGAAAATGTAAACTAGAGAGAAATTGATGTGGTAGAGTTCACCATAATCTTTGAACTCTGCTTGCGCTCATCTGGAAAATGTCAGCTAGAGAGAAATTGCAAGGCAGATTTCAGCATAATCTTGGAACTCTGCTTCTGCACATCTGGAAAATGTCAGCTAGAGAGAAAATGCAGAGGCAGATTTCAGCATAATCCTGGTACTCTGCTTCTGCACATCAGGAAAATGTCAGCTAGAGAGAAATTTCAAATCAGATTTCCGAATAATCCTGGAACTCTGCTTCTGCGCATTTGGCAAATGTCAGCTAGAGAGAAATTGATGTGGTAGATTTCAGCATAGTCTTTGAACTCTGCATCTGCACTTCAGGAAAATGTCAGCTAGAGAGAAAATGCAAAGGCAGATTTCAGCATAATCCTGGAACTCTGCTTCCGCACATCTGGAAAATTTCAGCTAGACAGAAATTGATGTTGTAGATTTCATCATAATCCTGGAACTCTGCTTCCAAACATCTGGCAAATGTGAGCTAGAGAGAAATTGCAAGGCAGATATCAGCATAATCCTGGAACTCTGCTTCAGCACATCTGAAAACTGTCAGCTAGATAGGAATTTATGTGGTAGATTTCAGCATAATCCTGGAACTCTGCTTGTGCACAACTGCAAAATGTAAACTAGAGAGAAATTCATGTGGTAAATTTCAGCATAATCTTTGGACTCTGCTTCCGCACATCTGGAAAATGTCAGCTAGAGAGAAATTGCAAGGCAGATTTCAGCATAATCCTGGAACTCTGCTTCTGGACATCTGGAAAATGTCAGCTAGAGAGAAATTGATGTGGTAGATTTCAGCATAATCTTTGAACTCTGCTTCCGCACATCTGAAAAATGTCAGCTAGATAGGAATTTATGTGGTAGATTTCAGCATAATCTTTGAACTCTGCTTCTTCACATCTGGAAAATGTCAGCTAGAGAGAAAATGCAGAGGCTGATTTCAGCATAATCTTGGAACTCTGCTTCTCCATATCTGGAAAATGTCAGCTAGATAGGAATTTATGTGGTAGATTTCAGCATAATCTTTGAACTCTGCTTCTGCACATCTGGAAAATGTCAGCTAGAGAGAAAATGCAGAGGCAGATTTCAGCATAATCCTGGTACTCTGCTTCTGCACATCAGGAAAATGTCAGCTAGAGAGAAATTTCAAATCAGATTTCAGAATAATCCTGGAACTCCGCTTCTGCGCATTTGGCAAATGTCAGCTAGAGAGAAATTGATGTGGTAGATTTCAGCATAGTCTTTGAATTCTGCTTCTGCACTTCAGGAAAATGTCAGCTAGAGAGAAAATGCAAAGGCAGGTTTCAGCATAATCCTGGTACTCTGCTTCGGCACATCTGGAAAATTTCAGGTAGACAGAAATTGATGCTGTAGATTTCATCATAATCCTGGAATTCTGCTTCTGCACATCTGGCAAATGTCAGTTAGAGAGAAATTGCAAGGCAGATTTCAGCATAATCTTGGAACTCTGCTTCTGCACATGTGGAAAATGTCAGCTAGAGAGAACATGCAGAGGGTGATTTCAGCATAATGCTGGAACTCTGCTTCTGCACATCTGGAAAATGTCAGCTGGGGAAAATTTATGTGGTATATTTCAGCATAATCTTTGAACTCTGCTTCTTCACATCTGGAAAATGTCAGCTAGAGAGAAAATGCAGAGGCTGATTTCAGCATAACCTTTGAACTCTGCTTCTGCACATCTGGAAAATGTCAGCTAGAGAGAAAATGTAGAGGCAGATTTCAGCATAATCCTGGAACTTTGCTTCTGCACATCTGGAAATTGTAAGCTAGAGAGAAATTGATGTCGTAGATTTCAGCATAATCTTGCAACTCTGCTTTTTCACATCTGGAAAATGTCAGCTAGAGGGAAAATGCAGACGCAGATTTCAGCATAATCCTGGACCTCTACTTCTGCACATCTGGAAAATGTAAGCCAGAGAGAAATTGATGTTGTAGATTTCAGCATAATCCTGGAACTCTGCTTCAGCACATCTGAAAAATGTCAGCTAGATAGGAATTTATGTGGTAGATTTCAGCATAATCTTTGAACTCTGCTTCTTCACATCTGGAAAATGTCAGCTAGAGAGAAAATGCAGAGGCTGATTTCAGCATAATCTTGGAACTCTGCTTCTGCACATCTGGAAAATGTCAGCTAGAGAGAAAATGCAGAGGCAGATTTCAGCATAATCCTGGAACTTTGCTTCTGCACATCTGGAAATTGTAAGCTAGAGAGAAATTGATGTTGTAGATTTCAGCATAATCCTGGAACTCTGCTTCAGCACATCTGAAAAATGTCAGCTAGATAGGAATTTATGTGGTAGATTTCAGCATAATCTTTGAACTCTGCTTCTTCACATCTGGAAAATGTCAGCTAGAGGGAAAATGCAGAGGCAGATTTCAGCATAATCCTGGAACTCTGCTCCTGCACATCTGGAAAATGTAAACTAGAGAGAAATTGATGTGGTAGAGTTCACCATAATCTTTGAACTCTGCTTGCGCTCATCTGGAAAATGTCAGCTAGAGAGAAATTGCAAGGCAGATTTCAGCATAAACTTGGAACTCTGCTTCTGCACATCTGGAAAATGTCAGCTAGAGAGAAAATGCAGAGACTGATTTCAGCATAATCCTGGAACACTGCTTCCTCACATCTGGAAAATGTCAGCTAGAGGGAAAATGCAGAGGCAGATTTCAGCATAATCCTGGAACTCTGCTCCTGCACATCTGGAAAATGTAAGCTAGAGAGAAATTGATGTGGTAGATTTCAGCATAATGCTTGAACTCTGCTTCTGCACATCAGGAAAATGTCAGCTAGAGAGAAATTTCAAATCAGATTTCAGAATAATCCTGGAACTCTGCTTCTGCGCATTTGGCAAATGTCAGCTAGAGAGAAATTGATGTGGTAGATTTCAGCATAGTCTTTGAACTCTGCATCTGCACTTCAGGAAAATGTCAGCTAGAGGGAAAATGCAGTGGCAGATTTCAGCATAATCCTGGTACTCTGCTTCTGCACTTCAGGAAAATGTCAGCTAGACAGAAATTGAGGTTGTAGATTTCATCATAATCCTGGAACTCTGCTTCCAAAAATCTGGCAAATGTCAGCTAGAGAGAAATTGCAAGGCAGATTTCAGCATAATCCTGGAACTCTGCTTCAGCACATCTGAAAACTGTCAGCTAGATAGGAATTTATGTGGTAGATTTCAGCATAATCCTGGAACTCTGCTTCTGCACATCTGGAAAATGTCAGCAGGGGAAAATTTATGTGGTATATTTCAGCATAATCTTTGAACTCTGCTTCTTCACATCTGGAAAATGTCAGCTAGAGAGAAAATGCAGAGGCTGATTTCAGCATAATCTTGGAACTCTGCTTCTGCACATCTGGAAAATGTCAGCTAGAGAGAAATTGATGTTGTAGATTTCAGCATAATCCTGGAACTCTGCTTCAGCACATCTGAAAAATGTCAGCTAGATAGGAATTTATGTGGTAGATTTCAGCATAATCTTTGAACTCTGCTTCTTCACATCTGGAAAATGTCAGCTAGAGGGAAAATGCAGAGGCAGATTTCAGCATAATCCTGGAACTCTGCTTCTTCACATCTGGAAAATTTCACTTGGAGACAAAATGCAAGGCAGATTTCAGCATAATCCTGGAACTCTGCTTGTGCACAACTGGAAAATGTAAACTAGAGAGAAATTGATGTGGTAGAGTTCACCATAATCTTTGAACTCTGCTTGCGCTCATCTGGAAAATGTCAGCTAGAGAGAAATTGCAAGGCAGATTTCAGCATAATCTTGGAACTCTGCTTCTGCACATCTGGAAAATGTCAGCTAGAGAGAAAATGCAGAGGCAGATTTCAGCATAATCCTGGTACTCTGCTTCTGCACATCAGGAAAATGTCAGCTAGAGAGAAATTTCAAATCAGATTTCAGAATAATCCTGGAACTCTGCTTCTGCGCATTTGGCAAATGTCAGCTAGAGAGAAATTGATGTGGTAGATTTCAGCATAGTCTTTGAACTCTGCATCTGCACTTCAGGAAAATGTCAGCTAGAGAGAAAATGCAAAGGCAGATTTCAGCATAATCCTGGAACTCTGCTTCCGCACATCTGGAAAATTTCAGCTAGACAGAAATTGATGTTGTAGATTTCATCATAATCCTGGAACTCTGCTTCCAAACATCTGGCAAATGTGAGCTAGAGAGAAATTGCAAGGCAGATATCAGCATAATCCTGGAACTCTGCTTCAGCACATCTGAAAACTGTCAGCTAGATAGGAATTTATGTGGTAGATTTCAGCATAATCCTGGAACTCTGCTTGTGCACAACTGCAAAATGTAAACTAGAGAGAAATTGATGTGGTAAATTTCAGCATAATCTTTGGACTCTGCTTCCGCACATCTGGAAAATGTCAGCTAGAGAGAAATTGCAAGGCAGATTTCAGCATAATCCTGGAACTCTGCTTCTGGACATCTGGAAAATGTCAGCTAGAGAGAAATTGATGTGGTAGATTTCAGCATAATCTTTGAACTCTGCTTCCGCACATCTGAAAAATGTCAGCTAGATAGGAATTTATGTGGTAGATTTCAGCATAATCTTTGAACTCTGCTTCTTCACATCTGGAAAATGTCAGCTAGAGAGAAAATGCAGAGGCTGATTTCAGCATAATCTTGGAACTCTGCTTCTCCATATCTGGAAAATGTCAGCTAGATAGGAATTTATGTGGTAGATTTCAGCATAATCTTTGAACTCTGCTTCTGCACATCTGGAAAATGTCAGCTAGAGAGAAAATGCAGAGGCAGATTTCAGCATAATCCTGGTACTCTGCTTCTGCAAATCAGGAAAATGTCAGCTAGAGAGAAATTTCAAATCAGATTTCAGAATAATCCTGGAACTCCGCTTCTGCGCATTTGGCAAATGTCAGCTAGAGAGAAATTGATGTGGTAGATTTCAGCATAGTCTTTGAATTCTGCTTCTGCACTTCAGGAAAATGTCAGCTAGAGAGAAAATGCAAAGGCAGGTTTCAGCATAATCCTGGTACTCTGCTTCGGCACATCTGGAAAATTTCAGGTAGACAGAAATTGATGCTGTAGATTTCATCATAATCCTGGAATTCTGCTTCTGCACATCTGGCAAATGTCAGTTAGAGAGAAATTGCAAGGCAGATTTCAGCATAATCTTGGAACTCTGCTTCTGCACATGTGGAAAATGTCAGCTAGAGAGAACATGCAGAGGGTGATTTCAGCATAATGCTGGAACTCTGCTTCTGCACATCTGGAAAATGTCAGCTGGGGAAAATTTATGTGGTATATTTCAGCATAATCTTTGAACTCTGCTTCTTCACATCTGGAAAATGTCAGCTAGAGAGAAAATGCAGAGGCTGATTTCAGCATAACCTTTGAACTCTGCTTCTGCACATCTGGAAAATGTCAGCTAGAGAGAAAATGTAGAGGCAGATTTCAGCATAATCCTGGAACTTTGCTTCTGCACATCTGGAAATTGTAAGCTAGAGAGAAATTGATGTCGTTGATTTCAGCATAATCTTGCAACTCTGCTTTTTCACATCTGGAAAATGTCAGCTAGAGGGAAAATGCAGACGCAGATTTCAGCATAATCCTGGACCTCTACTTCTGCACATCTGGAAAATGTAAGCCAGAGAGAAATTGATGTTGTAGATTTCAGCATAATCCTGGAACTCTGCTTCAGCACATCTGAAAAATGTCAGCTAGATAGGAATTTATGTGGTAGATTTCAGCATAATCTTTGAACTCTGCTTCTTCACATCTGGAAAATGTCAGCTAGAGGGAAAATGCAGAGGCAGATTTCAGCATAATCCTGGAACACTGCTTCTTCACATCTGGCAAATGTCAGCTAGAGAGAAATTGCAAGGCAGATTTCAGCATAATCTTGGAACTCTGCTTCTGCACATGTGGAAAATGTCAGCTAGAGAGAACATGCAGAGGCTGATTTCATCATAATGCTGGAACTCTGCTTCTGCACATCTGGAAAATGTCAGCAGGGGAAAATTTATGTGGTATATTTCAGCATAATCTTTGAACTCTGCTTCTTCACATCTGGAAAATGTCAGCTAGAGAGAAAATGCAGAGGCTGATTTCAGCATAATCTTGGAACTCTGCTTCTGCACATCTGGAAAATGTCAGCTAGAGAGAAAATGCAGAGGCAGGTTTCAGCATAATCCTGGTACTCTGCTTCGGCACATCTGGAAAATTTCAGGTAGACAGAAATTGATGCTGTAGATTTCATCATAATCCTGGAATTCTGCTTCTGCACATCTGGCAAATGTCAGTTAGAGAGAAATTGCAAGGCAGATTTCAGCATAATCTTGGAACTCTGCTTCTGCACATGTGGAAAATGTCAGCTAGAGAGAACATGCAGAGGGTGATTTCAGCATAATGCTGGAACTCTGCTTCTGCACATCTGGAAAATGTCAGCTGGGGAAAATTTATGTGGTATATTTCAGCATAATCTTTGAACTCTGCTTCTTCACATCTGGAAAATGTCAGCTAGAGAGAAAATGCAGAGGCTGATTTCAAAATAACCTTTGAACTCTGCTTCTGCACATCTGGAAAATGTCAGCTAGAGAGAAAATGTAGAGGCAGATTTCAGCATAATCCTGGAACTTTGCTTCTGCACATCTGGAAATTGTAAGCTAGAGAGAAATTGATGTCGTAGATTTCAGCATAATCTTGCAACTCTGCTTTTTCACATCTGGAAAATGTCAGCTAGAGGGAAAATGCAGACGCAGATTTCAGCATAATCCTGGACCTCTACTTCTGCACATCTGGAAAATGTAAGCCAGAGAGAAATTGATGTTGTAGATTTCAGCATAATCCTGGAACTCTGCTTCAGCACATCTGAAAAATGTCAGCTAGATAGGAATTTATGTGGTAGATTTCAGCATAATCTTTGAACTCTGCTTCTTCACATCTGGAAAATGTCAGCTAGAGAGAAAATGCAGAGGCTGATTTCAGCATAATCTTGGAACTCTGCTTCTGCACATCTGGAAAATGTCAGCTAGAGAGAAAATGCAGAGGCAGATTTCAGCATAATCCTGGAACTTTGCTTCTGCACATCTGGAAATTGTAAGCTAGAGAGAAATTGATGTTGTAGATTTCAGCATAATCCTGGAACTCTGCTTCAGCACATCTGAAAAATGTCAGCTAGATAGGAATTTATGTGGTAGATTTCAGCATAATCTTTGAACTCTGCTTCTTCACATCTGGAAAATGTCAGCTAGAGGGAAAATGCAGAGGCAGATTTCAGCATAATCCTGGAACTCTGCTCCTGCACATCTGGAAAATGTAAACTAGAGAGAAATTGATGTGGTAGAGTTCACCATAATCTTTGAACTCTGCTTGCGCTCATCTGGAAAATGTCAGCTAGAGAGAAATTGCAAGGCAGATTTCAGCATAAACTTGGAACTCTGCTTCTGCAAATCTGGAAAATGTCAGCTAGAGAGAAAATGCAGAGACTGATTTCAGCATAATCCTGGAACACTGCTTCCTCACATCTGGAAAATGTCAGCTAGAGGGAAAATGCAGAGGCAGATTTCAGCATAATCCTGGAACTCTGCTCCTGCACATCTGGAAAATGTAAGCTAGAGAGAAATTGATGTGGTAGATTTCAGCATAATGCTTGAACTCTGCTTCTGCACATCAGGAAAATGTCAGCTAGAGAGAAATTTCAAATCAGATTTCAGAATAATCCTGGAACTCTGCTTCTGCGCATTTGGCAAATGTCAGCTAGAGAGAAATTGATGTGGTAGATTTCAGCATAGTCTTTGAACTCTGCATCTGCACTTCAGGAAAATGTCAGCTAGAGGGAAAATGCAGTGGCAGATTTCAGCATAATCCTGGTACTCTGCTTCTGCACTTCAGGAAAATGTCAGCTAGACAGAAATTGAGGTTGTAGATTTCATCATAATCCTGGAACTCTGCTTCCAAAAATCTGGCAAATGTCAGCTAGAGAGAAATTGCAAGGCAGATTTCAGCATAATCCTGGAACTCTGCTTCAGCACATCTGAAAACTGTCAGCTAGATAGGAATTTATGTGGTAGATTTCAGCATAATCCTGGAACTCTGCTTCTGCACATCTGGAAAATGTCAGCAGGGGAAAATTTATGTGGTATATTTCAGCATAATCTTTGAACTCTGCTTCTTCACATCTGGAAAATGTCAGCTAGAGAGAAAATGCAGAGGCTGATTTCAGCATAATCTTGGAACTCTGCTTCTGCACATCTGGAAAATGTCAGCTAGAGAGAAATTGATGTTGTAGATTTCAGCATAATCCTGGAACTCTGCTTCAGCACATCTGAAAAATGTCAGCTAGATAGGAATTTATGTGGTAGATTTCAGCATAATCTTTGAACTCTGCTTCTTCACATCTGGAAAATGTCAGCTAGAGGGAAAATGCAGAGGCAGATTTCAGCATAATCCTGGAACTCTGCTTCTTCACATCTGGAAAATTTCACTTGGAGACAAAATGCAAGGCAGATTTCAGCATAATCCTGGAACTCTGCTTGTGCACAACTGGAAAATGTAAACTAGAGAGAAATTGATGTGGTAGAGTTCACCATAATCTTTGAACTCTGCTTGCGCTCATCTGGAAAATGTCAGCTAGAGAGAAATTGCAAGGCAGATTTCAGCATAATCTTGGAACTCTGCTTCTGCACATCTGGAAAATGTCAGCTAGAGAGAAAATGCAGAGGCAGATTTCAGCATAATCCTGGTACTCTGCTTCTGCACATCAGGAAAATGTCAGCTAGAGAGAAATTTCAAATCAGATTTCAGAATAATCCTGGAACTCTGCTTCTGCGCATTTGGCAAATGTCAGCTAGAGAGAAATTGATGTGGTAGATTTCAGCATAGTCTTTGAACTCTGCATCTGCACTTCAGGAAAATGTCAGCTAGAGAGAAAATGCAAAGGCAGATTTCAGCATAATCCTGGAACTCTGCTTCCGCACATCTGGAAAATTTCAGCTAGACAGAAATTGATGTTGTAGATTTCATCATAATCCTGGAACTCTGCTTCCAAACATCTGGCAAATGTGAGCTAGAGAGAAATTGCAAGGCAGATATCAGCATAATCCTGGAACTCTGCTTCAGCACATCTGAAAACTGTCAGCTAGATAGGAATTTATGTGGTAGATTTCAGCATAATCCTGGAACTCTGCTTGTGCACAACTGCAAAATGTAAACTAGAGAGAAATTGATGTGGTAAATTTCAGCATAATCTTTGGACTCTGCTTCCGCACATCTGGAAAATGTCAGCTAGAGAGAAATTGCAAGGCAGATTTCAGCATAATCCTGGAACTCTGCTTCTGGACATCTGGAAAATGTCAGCTAGAGAGAAATTGATGTGGTAGATTTCAGCATAATCTTTGAACTCTGCTTCCGCACATCTGAAAAATGTCAGCTAGATAGGAATTTATGTGGTAGATTTCAGCATAATCTTTGAACTCTGCTTCTTCACATCTGGAAAATGTCAGCTAGAGAGAAAATGCAGAGGCTGATTTCAGCATAATCTTGGAACTCTGCTTCTCCATATCTGGAAAATGTCAGCTAGATAGGAATTTATGTGGTAGATTTCAGCATAATCTTTGAACTCTGCTTCTGCACATCTGGAAAATGTCAGCTAGAGAGAAAATGCAGAGGCAGATTTCAGCATAATCCTGGTACTCTGCTTCTGCACATCAGGAAAATGTCAGCTAGAGAGAAATTTCAAATCAGATTTCAGAATAATCCTGGAACTCCGCTTCTGCGCATTTGGCAAATGTCAGCTAGAGAGAAATTGATGTGGTAGATTTCAGCATAGTCTTTGAATTCTGCTTCTGCACTTCAGGAAAATGTCAGCTAGAGAGAAAATGCAAAGGCAGGTTTCAGCATAATCCTGGTACTCTGCTTCGGCACATCTGGAAAATTTCAGGTAGACAGAAATTGATGCTGTAGATTTCATCATAATCCTGGAATTCTGCTTCTGCACATCTGGCAAATGTCAGTTAGAGAGAAATTGCAAGGCAGATTTCAGCATAATCTTGGAACTCTGCTTCTGCACATGTGGAAAATGTCAGCTAGAGAGAACATGCAGAGGGTGATTTCAGCATAATGCTGGAACTCTGCTTCTGCACATCTGGAAAATGTCAGCTGGGGAAAATTTATGTGGTATATTTCAGCATAATCTTTGAACTCTGCTTCTTCACATCTGGAAAATGTCAGCTAGAGAGAAAATGCAGAGGCTGATTTCAGCATAACCTTTGAACTCTGCTTCTGCACATCTGGAAAATGTCAGCTAGAGAGAAAATGTAGAGGCAGATTTCAGCATAATCCTGGAACTTTGCTTCTGCACATCTGGAAATTGTAAGCTAGAGAGAAATTGATGTCGTAGATTTCAGCATAATCTTGCAACTCTGCTTTTTCACATCTGGAAAATGTCAGCTAGAGGGAAAATGCAGACGCAGATTTCAGCATAATCCTGGACCTCTACTTCTGCACATCTGGAAAATGTAAGCCAGAGAGAAATTGATGTTGTAGATTTCAGCATAATCCTGGAACTCTGCTTCAGCACATCTGAAAAATGTCAGCTAGATAGGAATTTATGTGGTAGATTTCAGCATAATCTTTGAACTCTGCTTCTTCACATCTGGAAAATGTCAGCTAGAGGGAAAATGCAGAGGCAGATTTCAGCATAATCCTGGAACACTGCTTCTTCACATCTGGCAAATGTCAGCTAGAGAGAAATTGCAAGGCAGATTTCAGCATAATCTTGGAACTCTGCTTCTGCACATGTGGAAAATGTCAGCTAGAGAGAACATGCAGAGGCTGATTTCATCATAATGCTGGAACTCTGCTTCTGCACATCTGGAAAATGTCAGCAGGGGAAAATTTATGTGGTATATTTCAGCATAATCTTTGAACTCTGCTTCTTCACATCTGGAAAATGTCAGCTAGAGAGAAAATGCAGAGGCTGATTTCAGCATAATCTTGGAACTCTGCTTCTGCACATCTGGAAAATGTCAGCTAGAGAGAAAATGCAGAGGCAGATTTCAGCATAATCCTGGAACTTTGCTTCTGCACATCTGGAAATTGTAAGCTAGAGAGAAATTGATGTTGTAGATTTCAGCATAATCCTGGAACTCTGCTTCAGCACATCTGAAAAATGTCAGCTAGATAGGAATTTATGTGGTAGATTTCAGCATAATCTTTGAACTCTGCTTCTTCACATCTGGAAAATGTCAGCTAGAGGGAAAATGCAGAGGCAGATTTCAGCATAATCCTGGAACTCTGCTCCTGCACATCTGGAAAATGTAAACTAGAGAGAAATTGATGTGGTAGAGTTCACCATAATCTTTGAACTCTGCTTGCGCTCATCTGGAAAATGTCAGCTAGAGAGAAATTGCAAGGCAGATTTCAGCATAATCTTGGAACTCTGCTTCTGCACATCTGGAAAATGTCAGCTAGAGAGAAAATGCAGAGGCTGATTTCAGCATAATCCTGGAACACTGCTTCCTCACATCTGGAAAATGTCAGCTAGAGGGAAAATGCAGAGGCAGATTTCAGCATAATCCTGGAACTCTGCTCCTGCACATCTGGAAAATGTAAGCTAGAGAGAAATTGATGTGGTAGATTTCAGCATAATGCTTGAACTCTGCTTCTGCACGTCAGGAAAATGTCAGCTTGAGAGAAATTTCAAATCAGATTTCAGAATAATCCTGGAACTCTGCTTCTGCGCATTTGGCAAATGTCAGCTAGAGAGAAATTGATGTGGTAGATTTCAGCATAGTCTTTGAACTCTGCATCTGCACTTCAGGAAAATGTCAGCTAGAGGGAAAATGCAGTGGCAGATTTCAGCATAATCCTGGTACTCTGCTTCTGCACTTCAGGAAAATGTCAGCTAGAGAGAAATTTCAAATCAGATTTCAGAATAATCCTGGAACTCTGCTTCTGCGCATTTGGCAAATGTCAGCTAGAGAGAAATTGATGTGGTAGATTTCAGCATAGTCTTTGAACTCTGCATCTCCACTTCAGGAAAATGTCAGCTAGAGAGAAAATGCAAAGGCAGATTTCAGCATAATCCTGGAACTCTGCTTCCGCACATCTGGAAAATTTCAGCTAGACAGAAATTGAGGTTGTAGATTTCATCATAATCCTGGAACTCTGCTTCCAAAAATCTGGCAAATGTCAGCTAGAGAGAAATTGCAAGGCAGATTTCAGCATAATCCTGGAACTCTGCTTCAGCACATCTGAAAACTGTCAGCTAGATAGGAATTTATGTGGTATATTTCAGCATAATCTTTGAACTCTGCTTCTTCACATCTGGAAAATGTCAGCTAGAGAGAAAATGCAGAGGCTGATTTCAGCATAACCTTTGAACTCTGCTTCTGCACATCTGGAAAATGTCAGCTAGAGAGAAAATGTAGAGGCAGATTTCAGCATAATCCTGGAACTTTGCTTCTGCACATCTGGAAATTGTAAGCTAGAGAGAAATTGATGTCGTAGATTTCAGCATAATCTTGCAACTCTGCTTTTTCACATCTGGAAAATGTCAGCTAGAGGGAAAATGCAGACGCAGATTTCAGCATAATCCTGGACCTCTACTTCTGCACATCTGGAAAATGTAAGCCAGAGAGAAATTGATGTTGTAGATTTCAGCATAATCCTGGAACTCTGCTTCAGCACATCTGAAAAATGTCAGCTAGATAGGAATTTATGTGGTAGATTTCAGCATAATCTTTGAACTCTGCTTCTTCACATCTGGAAAATGTCAGCTAGAGGGAAAATGCAGAGGCAGATTTCAGCATAATCCTGGAACACTGCTTCTTCACATCTGGCAAATGTCAGCTAGAGAGAAATTGCAAGGCAGATTTCAGCATAATCTTGGAACTCTGCTTCTGCACATGTGGAAAATGTCAGCTAGAGAGAACATGCAGAGGCTGATTTCATCATAATGCTGGAACTCTGCTTCTGCACATCTGGAAAATGTCAGCAGGGGAAAATTTATGTGGTATATTTCAGCATAATCTTTGAACTCTGCTTCTTCACATCTGGAAAATGTCAGCTAGAGAGAAAATGCAGAGGCTGATTTCAGCATAATCTTGGAACTCTGCTTCTGCACATCTGGAAAATGTCAGCTAGAGAGAAAATGCAGAGGCAGATTTCAGCATAATCCTGGAACTTTGCTTCTGCACATCTGGAAATTGTAAGCTAGAGAGAAATTGATGTTGTAGATTTCAGCATAATCCTGGAACTCTGCTTCAGCACATCTGAAAAATGTCAGCTAGATAGGAATTTATGTGGTAGATTTCAGCATAATCTTTGAACTCTGCTTCTTCACATCTGGAAAATGTCAGCTAGAGGGAAAATGCAGAGGCAGATTTCAGCATAATCCTGGAACTCTGCTCCTGCACATCTGGAAAATGTAAACTAGAGAGAAATTGATGTGGTAGAGTTCACCATAATCTTTGAACTCTGCTTGCGCTCATCTGGAAAATGTCAGCTAGAGAGAAATTGCAAGGCAGATTTCAGCATAATCTTGGAACTCTGCTTCTGCACATCTGGAAAATGTCAGCTAGAGAGAAAATGCAGAGGCTGATTTCAGCATAATCCTGGAACACTGCTTCCTCACATCTGGAAAATGTCAGCTAGAGGGAAAATGCAGAGGCAGATTTCAGCATAATCCTGGAACTCTGCTCCTGCACATCTGGAAAATGTAAGCTAGAGAGAAATTGATGTGGTAGATTTCAGCATAATGCTTGAACTCTGCTTCTGCACGTCAGGAAAATGTCAGCTTGAGAGAAATTTCAAATCAGATTTCAGAATAATCCTGGAACTCTGCTTCTGCGCATTTGGCAAATGTCAGCTAGAGAGAAATTGATGTGGTAGATTTCAGCATAGTCTTTGAACTCTGCATCTGCACTTCAGGAAAATGTCAGCTAGAGGGAAAATGCAGTGGCAGATTTCAGCATAATCCTGGTACTCTGCTTCTGCACTTCAGGAAAATGTCAGCTAGAGAGAAATTTCAAATCAGATTTCAGAATAATCCTGGAACTCTGCTTCTGCGCATTTGGCAAATGTCAGCTAGAGAGAAATTGATGTGGTAGATTTCAGCATAGTCTTTGAACTCTGCATCTCCACTTCAGGAAAATGTCAGCTAGAGAGAAAATGCAAAGGCAGATTTCAGCATAATCCTGGAACTCTGCTTCCGCACATCTGGAAAATTTCAGCTAGACAGAAATTGAGGTTGTAGATTTCATCATAATCCTGGAACTCTGCTTCCAAAAATCTGGCAAATGTCAGCTAGAGAGAAATTGCAAGGCAGATTTCAGCATAATCCTGGAACTCTGCTTCAGCACATCTGAAAACTGTCAGCTAGATAGGAATTTATGTGGTAGATTTCAGCATAATCCTGGAACTCTGCTTGTGCACATCTGCAAAATGTAAACTAGAGAGAAATTGATGTGGTAAATTTCAGCATAATCTTTGGACTCTGCTTCCGCACATCTGGAAAATGTCAGCTAGAGAGAAATTGCAAGGCAGATTTCAGCATAATCCTGGAACTCTGCTTCTGGACATCTGGAAAATGTCAGCTAGAGAGAAATTGATGTGGTAGATTTCAGCATAATCTTTGAACTCTGCTTCCGCACATCTGAAAAATGTCAGCTAGATAGGAATTTATGTGGTAGATTTCAGCATAATCTTTGAACTCTGCTTCTTCACATCTGGAAAATGTCAGCTAGAGAGAAAATGCAGAGGCTGATTTCAGCATAATCTTGGAACTCTGCTTCTCCATATCTGGAAAATGTCAGCTAGATAGGAATTTATGTGGTAGATTTCAGCATAATCTTTGAACTCTGCTTCTGCACATCTGGAAAATGTCAGCTAGAGAGAAAATGCAGAGGCAGATTTCAGCATAATCCTGGTACTCTGCTTCTGCACATCAGGAAAATGTCAGCTAGAGAGAAATTTCAAATCAGATTTCAGAATAATCCTGGAACTCCGCTTCTGCGCATTTGGCAAATGTCAGCTAGAGAGAAATTGATGTGGTAGATTTCAGCATAGTCTTTGAATTCTGCTTCTGCACTTCAGGAAAATGTCAGCTAGAGAGAAAATGCAAAGGCAGGTTTCAGCATAATCCTGGTACTCTGCTTCGGCACATCTGGAAAATTTCAGGTAGACAGAAATTGATGCTGTAGATTTCATCATAATCCTGGAATTCTGCTTCTGCACATCTGGCAAATGTCAGTTAGAGAGAAATTGCAAGGCAGATTTCAGCATAATCTTGGAACTCTGCTTCTGCACATGTGGAAAATGTCAGCTAGAGAGAACATGCAGAGGGTGATTTCAGCATAATGCTGGAACTCTGCTTCTGCACATCTGGAAAATGTCAGCTGGGGAAAATTTATGTGGTATATTTCAGCATAATCTTTGAACTCTGCTTCTTCACATCTGGAAAATGTCAGCTAGAGAGAAAATGCAGAGGCTGATTTCAAAATAACCTTTGAACTCTGCTTCTGCACATCTGGAAAATGTCAGCTAGAGAGAAAATGTAGAGGCAGATTTCAGCATAATCCTGGAACTTTGCTTCTGCACATCTGGAAATTGTAAGCTAGAGAGAAATTGATGTCGTAGATTTCTGCATAATCTTGCAACTCTGCTTTTTCACATCTGGAAAATGTCAGCTAGAGGGAAAATGCAGACGCAGATTTCAGCATAATCCTGGACCTCTACTTCTGCACATCTGGAAAATGTAAGCCAGAGAGAAATTGATGTTGTAGATTTCAGCATAATCCTGGAACTCTGCTTCAGCACATCTGAAAAATGTCAGCTAGATAGGAATTTATGTGGTAGATTTCAGCATAATCTTTGAACTCTGCTTCTTCACATCTGGAAAATGTCAGCTAGAGAGAAAATGCAGAGGCTGATTTCAGCATAATCTTGGAACTCTGCTTCTGCACATCTGGAAAATGTCAGCTAGAGAGAAAATGCAGAGGCAGATTTCAGCATAATCCTGGAACTTTGCTTCTGCACATCTGGAAATTGTAAGCTAGAGAGAAATTGATGTTGTAGATTTCAGCATAATCCTGGAACTCTGCTTCAGCACATCTGAAAAATGTCAGCTAGATAGGAATTTATGTGGTAGATTTCAGCATAATCTTTGAACTCTGCTTCTTCACATCTGGAAAATGTCAGCTAGAGGGAAAATGCAGAGGCAGATTTCAGCATAATCCTGGAACTCTGCTCCTGCACATCTGGAAAATGTAAACTAGAGAGAAATTGATGTGGTAGAGTTCACCATAATCTTTGAACTCTGCTTGCGCTCATCTGGAAAATGTCAGCTAGAGAGAAATTGCAAGGCAGATTTCAGCATAAACTTGGAACTCTGCTTCTGCACATCTGGAAAATGTCAGCTAGAGAGAAAATGCAGAGACTGATTTCAGCATAATCCTGGAACACTGCTTCCTCACATCTGGAAAATGTCAGCTAGAGGGAAAATGCAGAGGCAGATTTCAGCATAATCCTGGAACTCTGCTCCTGCACATCTGGAAAATGTAAGCTAGAGAGAAATTGATGTGGTAGATTTCAGCATAATGCTTGAACTCTGCTTCTGCACATCAGGAAAATGTCAGCTAGAGAGAAATTTCAAATCAGATTTCAGAATAATCCTGGAACTCTGCTTCTGCGCATTTGGCAAATGTCAGCTAGAGAGAAATTGATGTGGTAGATTTCAGCATAGTCTTTGAACTCTGCATCTGCACTTCAGGAAAATGTCAGCTAGAGGGAAAATGCAGTGGCAGATTTCAGCATAATCCTGGTACTCTGCTTCTGCACTTCAGGAAAATGTCAGCTAGACAGAAATTGAGGTTGTAGATTTCATCATAATCCTGGAACTCTGCTTCCAAAAATCTGGCAAATGTCAGCTAGAGAGAAATTGCAAGGCAGATTTCAGCATAATCCTGGAACTCTGCTTCAGCACATCTGAAAACTGTCAGCTAGATAGGAATTTATGTGGTAGATTTCAGCATAATCCTGGAACTCTGCTTCTGCACATCTGGAAAATGTCAGCAGGGGAAAATTTATGTGGTATATTTCAGCATAATCTTTGAACTCTGCTTCTTCACATCTGGAAAATGTCAGCTAGAGAGAAAATGCAGAGGCTGATTTCAGCATAATCTTGGAACTCTGCTTCTGCACATCTGGAAAATGTCAGCTAGAGAGAAATTGATGTTGTAGATTTCAGCATAATCCTGGAACTCTGCTTCAGCACATCTGAAAAATGTCAGCTAGATAGGAATTTATGTGGTAGATTTCAGCATAATCTTTGAACTCTGCTTCTTCACATCTGGAAAATGTCAGCTAGAGGGAAAATGCAGAGGCAGATTTCAGCATAATCCTGGAACTCTGCTTCTTCACATCTGGAAAATTTCACTTGGAGACAAAATGCAAGGCAGATTTCAGCATAATCCTGGAACTCTGCTTGTGCACAACTGGAAAATGTAAACTAGAGAGAAATTGATGTGGTAGAGTTCACCATAATCTTTGAACTCTGCTTGCGCTCATCTGGAAAATGTCAGCTAGAGAGAAATTGCAAGGCAGATTTCAGCATAATCTTGGAACTCTGCTTCTGCACATCTGGAAAATGTCAGCTAGAGAGAAAATGCAGAGGCAGATTTCAGCATAATCCTGGTACTCTGCTTCTGCACATCAGGAAAATGTCAGCTAGAGAGAAATTTCAAATCAGATTTCAGAATAATCCTGGAACTCTGCTTCTGCGCATTTGGCAAATGTCAGCTAGAGAGAAATTGATGTGGTAGATTTCAGCATAGTCTTTGAACTCTGCATCTGCACTTCAGGAAAATGTCAGCTAGAGAGAAAATGCAAAGGCAGATTTCAGCATAATCCTGGAACTCTGCTTCCGCACATCTGGAAAATTTCAGCTAGACAGAAATTGATGTTGTAGATTTCATCATAATCCTGGAACTCTGCTTCCAAACATCTGGCAAATGTGAGCTAGAGAGAAATTGCAAGGCAGATATCAGCATAATCCTGGAACTCTGCTTCAGCACATCTGAAAACTGTCAGCTAGATAGGAATTTATGTGGTAGATTTCAGCATAATCCTGGAACTCTGCTTGTGCACAACTGCAAAATGTAAACTAGAGAGAAATTGATGTGGTAAATTTCAGCATAATCTTTGGACTCTGCTTCCGCACATCTGGAAAATGTCAGCTAGAGAGAAATTGCAAGGCAGATTTCAGCATAATCCTGGAACTCTGCTTCTGGACATCTGGAAAATGTCAGCTAGAGAGAAATTGATGTGGTAGATTTCAGCATAATCTTTGAACTCTGCTTCCGCACATCTGAAAAATGTCAGCTAGATAGGAATTTATGTGGTAGATTTCAGCATAATCTTTGAACTCTGCTTCTTCACATCTGGAAAATGTCAGCTAGAGAGAAAATGCAGAGGCTGATTTCAGCATAATCTTGGAACTCTGCTTCTCCATATCTGGAAAATGTCAGCTAGATAGGAATTTATGTGGTAGATTTCAGCATAATCTTTGAACTCTGCTTCTGCACATCTGGAAAATGTCAGCTAGAGAGAAAATGCAGAGGCAGATTTCAGCATAATCCTGGTACTCTGCTTCTGCACATCAGGAAAATGTCAGCTAGAGAGAAATTTCAAATCAGATTTCAGAATAATCCTGGAACTCCGCTTCTGCGCATTTGGCAAATGTCAGCTAGAGAGAAATTGATGTGGTAGATTTCAGCATAGTCTTTGAATTCTGCTTCTGCACTTCAGGAAAATGTCAGCTAGAGAGAAAATGCAAAGGCAGGTTTCAGCATAATCCTGGTACTCTGCTTCGGCACATCTGGAAAATTTCAGGTAGACAGAAATTGATGCTGTAGATTTCATCATAATCCTGGAATTCTGCTTCTGCACATCTGGCAAATGTCAGTTAGAGAGAAATTGCAAGGCAGATTTCAGCATAATCTTGGAACTCTGCTTCTGCACATGTGGAAAATGTCAGCTAGAGAGAACATGCAGAGGGTGATTTCAGCATAATGCTGGAACTCTGCTTCTGCACATCTGGAAAATGTCAGCTGGGGAAAATTTATGTGGTATATTTCAGCATAATCTTTGAACTCTGCTTCTGCACATCTGGAAAATGTCAGCTAGAGAGAAAATGTAGAGGCAGATTTCAGCATAATCCTGGAACTTTGCTTCTGCAGATCTGGAAATTGTAAGCTAGAGAGAAATTGATGTCGTAGATTTCAGCATAATCTTGCAACTCTGCTTTTTCACATCTGGAAAATGTCAGCTAGAGGGAAAATGCAGACGCAGATTTCAGCATAATCCTGGACCTCTACTTCTGCACATCTGGAAAATGTAAGCCAGAGAGAAATTGATGTTGTAGATTTCAGCATAATCCTGGAACTCTGCTTCAGCACATCTGAAAAATGTCAGCTAGATAGGAATTTATGTGGTAGATTTCAGCATAATCTTTGAACTCTGCTTCTTCACATCTGGAAAATGTCAGCTAGAGGGAAAATGCAGAGGCAGATTTCAGCATAATCCTGGAACACTGCTTCTTCACATCTGGCAAATGTCAGCTAGAGAGAAATTGCAAGGCAGATTTCAGCATAATCTTGGAACTCTGCTTCTGCACATGTGGAAAATGTCAGCTAGAGAGAACATGCAGAGGCTGATTTCATCATAATGCTGGAACTCTGCTTCTGCACATCTGGAAAATGTCAGCAGGGGAAAATTTATGTGGTATATTTCAGCATAATCTTTGAACTCTGCTTCTTCACATCTGGAAAATGTCAGCTAGAGAGAAAATGCAGAGGCTGATTTCAGCATAATCTTGGAACTCTGCTTCTGCACATCTGGAAAATGTCAGCTAGAGAGAAAATGCAGAGGCAGATTTCAGCATAATCCTGGAACTTTGCTTCTGCACATCTGGAAATTGTAAGCTAGAGAGAAATTGATGTTGTAGATTTCAGCATAATCCTGGAACTCTGCTTCAGCACATCTGAAAAATGTCAGCTAGATAGGAATTTATGTGGTAGATTTCAGCATAATCTTTGAACTCTGCTTCTTCACATCTGGAAAATGTCAGCTAGAGGGAAAATGCAGAGGCAGATTTCAGCATAATCCTGGAACTCTGCTCCTGCACATCTGGAAAATGTAAACTAGAGAGAAATTGATGTGGTAGAGTTCACCATAATCTTTGAACTCTGCTTGCGCTCATCTGGAAAATGTCAGCTAGAGAGAAAATGCAGAGGCTGATTTCAGCATAATCCTGGAACACTGCTTCCTCACATCTGGAAAATGTCAGCTAGAGGGAAAATGCAGAGGCAGATTTCAGCATAATCCTGGAACTCTGCTCCTGCACATCTGGAAAATGTAAGCTAGAGAGAAATTGATGTGGTAGATTTCAGCATAATGCTTGAACTCTGCTTCTGCACGTCAGGAAAATGTCAGCTTGAGAGAAATTTCAAATCAGATTTCAGAATAATCCTGGAACTCTGCTTCTGCGCATTTGGCAAATGTCAGCTAGAGAGAAATTGATGTGGTAGATTTCAGCATAGTCTTTGAACTCTGCATCTGCACTTCAGGAAAATGTCAGCTAGAGGGAAAATGCAGTGGCAGATTTCAGCATAATCCTGGTACTCTGCTTCTGCACTTCAGGAAAATGTCAGCTAGAGAGAAATTTCAAATCAGATTTCAGAATAATCCTGGAACTCTGCTTCTGCGCATTTGGCAAATGTCAGCTAGAGAGAAATTGATGTGGTAGATTTCAGCATAGTCTTTGAACTCTGCATCTCCACTTCAGGAAAATGTCAGCTAGAGAGAAAATGCAAAGGCAGATTTCAGCATAATCCTGGAACTCTGCTTCCGCACATCTGGAAAATTTCAGCTAGACAGAAATTGAGGTTGTAGATTTCATCATAATCCTGGAACTCTGCTTCCAAAAATCTGGCAAATGTCAGCTAGAGAGAAATTGCAAGGCAGATTTCAGCATAATCCTGGAACTCTGCTTCAGCACATCTGAAAACTGTCAGCTAGATAGGAATTTATGTGGTATATTTCAGCATAATCTTTGAACTCTGCTTCTTCACATCTGGAAAATGTCAGCTAGAGAGAAAATGCAGAGGCTGATTTCAGCATAACCTTTGAACTCTGCTTCTGCACATCTGGAAAATGTCAGCTAGAGAGAAAATGTAGAGGCAGATTTCAGCATAATCCTGGAACTTTGCTTCTGCACATCTGGAAATTGTAAGCTAGAGAGAAATTGATGTCGTAGATTTCAGCATAATCTTGCAACTCTGCTTTTTCACATCTGGAAAATGTCAGCTAGAGGGAAAATGCAGACGCAGATTTCAGCATAATCCTGGACCTCTACTTCTGCACATCTGGAAAATGTAAGCCAGAGAGAAATTGATGTTGTAGATTTCAGCATAATCCTGGAACTCTGCTTCAGCACATCTGAAAAATGTCAGCTAGATAGGAATTTATGTGGTAGATTTCAGCATAATCTTTGAACTCTGCTTCTTCACATCTGGAAAATGTCAGCTAGAGGGAAAATGCAGAGGCAGATTTCAGCATAATCCTGGAACACTGCTTCTTCACATCTGGCAAATGTCAGCTAGAGAGAAATTGCAAGGCAGATTTCAGCATAATCTTGGAACTCTGCTTCTGCACATGTGGAAAATGTCAGCTAGAGAGAACATGCAGAGGCTGATTTCATCATAATGCTGGAACTCTGCTTCTGCACATCTGGAAAATGTCAGCAGGGGAAAATTTATGTGGTATATTTCAGCATAATCTTTGAACTCTGCTTCTTCACATCTGGAAAATGTCAGCTAGAGAGAAAATGCAGAGGCTGATTTCAGCATAATCTTGGAACTCTGCTTCTGCACATCTGGAAAATGTCAGCTAGAGAGAAAATGCAGAGGCAGATTTCAGCATAATCCTGGAACTTTGCTTCTGCACATCTGGAAATTGTAAGCTAGAGAGAAATTGATGTTGTAGATTTCAGCATAATCCTGGAACTCTGCTTCAGCACATCTGAAAAATGTCAGCTAGATAGGAATTTATGTGGTAGATTTCAGCATAATCTTTGAACTCTGCTTCTTCACATCTGGAAAATGTCAGCTAGAGGGAAAATGCAGAGGCAGATTTCAGCATAATCCTGGAACTCTGCTCCTGCACATCTGGAAAATGTAAACTAGAGAGAAATTGATGTGGTAGAGTTCACCATAATCTTTGAACTCTGCTTGCGCTCATCTGGAAAATGTCAGCTAGAGAGAAATTGCAAGGCAGATTTCAGCATAATCCTGGAACTCTGCTTCTGCACATCTGGAAAATGTCAGCTAGAGAGAAAATGCAGAGGCTGATTTCAGCATAATCCTGGAACACTGCTTCCTCACATCTGGAAAATGTCAGCTAGAGGGAAAATGCAGAGGCAGATTTCAGCATAATCCTGGAACTCTGCTCCTGCACATCTGGAAAATGTCAGCTAGAGAGAAAATGCAGAGGCAGATTTCAGCATAATCCTGGAACTTTGCTTCTGCACATCTGGAAATTGTAAGCTAGAGAGAAATTGATGTTGTAGATTTCAGCATAATCCTGGAACTCTGCTTCAGCACATCTGAAAAATGTCAGCTAGATAGGAATTTATGTGGTAGATTTCAGCATAATCTTTGAACTCTGCTTCTTCACATCTGGAAAATGTCAGCTAGAGGGAAAATGCAGAGGCAGATTTCAGCATAATCCTGGAACTCTGCTCCTGCACATCTGGAAAATGTAAACTAGAGAGAAATTGATGTGGTAGAGTTCACCATAATCTTTGAACTCTGCTTGCGCTCATCTGGAAAATGTCAGCTAGAGAGAAATTGCAAGGCAGATTTCAGCATAATCTTGGAACTCTGCTTCTGCACATCTGGAAAATGTCAGCTAGAGAGAAAATGCAGAGGCTGATTTCAGCATAATCCTGGAACACTGCTTCCTCACATCTGGAAAATGTCAGCTAGAGGGAAAATGCAGAGGCAGATTTCAGCATAATCCTGGAACTCTGCTCCTGCACATCTGGAAAATGTAAGCTAGAGAGAAATTGATGTGGTGGATTTCAGCATAATGCTTGAACTCTGCTTCTGCACGTCAGGAAAATGTCAGCTTGAGAGAAATTTCAAATCAGATTTCAGAATAATCCTGGAACTCTGCTTCTGCGCATTTGGCAAATGTCAGCTAGAGAGAAATTGATGTGGTAGATTTCAGCATAGTCTTTGAACTCTGCATCTGCACTTCAGGAAAATGTCAGCTAGAGGGAAAATGCAGTGGCAGATTTCAGCATAATCCTGGTAGTCTGCTTCTGCACTTCAGGAAAATGTCAGCTAGAGAGAAATTTCAAATCAGATTTCAGAATAATCCTGGAACTCTGCTTCTGCGCATTTGGCAAATGTCAGCTAGAGAGAAATTGATGTGGTAGATTTCAGCATAGTCTTTGAACTCTGCATCTCCACTTCAGGAAAATGTCAGCTAGAGAGAAAATGCAAAGGCAGATTTCAGCATAATCCTGGAACTCTGCTTCCGCACATCTGGAAAATTTCAGCTAGACAGAAATTGAGGTTGTAGATTTCATCATAATCCTGGAACTCTGCTTCCAAAAATCTGGCAAATGTCAGCTAGAGAGAAATTGCAAGGCAGATTTCAGCATAATCCTGGAACTCTGCTTCAGCACATCTGAAAACTGTCAGCTAGATAGGAATTTATGTGGTAGATTTCAGCATAATCCTGGAACTCTGCTTGTGCACATCTGCAAAATGTAAACTAGAGAGAAATTGATGTGGTATATTTCAGCATAATCTTTGGACTCTGCTTCCGCACATCTGGAAAATGTCAGCTAGAGAGAAATTGAAAGGCAGATTTCAGCATAATCCTGGAACTCTGCATCTGGACATCTGGAAAATGTCAGTTAGAGAGAAATTGAGCTGCTAGATTTCAGCATAATCTTTGGACTCTGCTTCCGCACATCTGGAAAATGTCAGCTAGAGAGAAATTGCAAGGCAGATTTCAGCATAATCCTGGAACTCTGCATCTGCACTTCAGGAAAATGTCAGCTAGAGGGAAAATGCAGTGGCAGATTTCAGCATAATCCTGGTACTCTGCTTCTGCACTTCAGGAAAATGTCAGCTAGAGAGAAATTTCAAATCAGATTTCAGAATAATCCTGGAACTCTGCTTCTGCGCATTTGGCAAATGTCAGCTAGAGAGAAATTGATGTGGTAGATTTCAGCATAGTCTTTGAACTCTGCATCTGCACTTCAGGAAAATGTCAGCTAGAGAGAAAATGCAAAGGCAGATTTCAGCATAATCCTGGAACTCTGCTTCCGCACATCTGGAAAATTTCAGCTAGACAGAAATTGAGGTTGTAGATTTCATCATAATCCTGGAACTCTGCTTCCAAAAATCTGGCAAATGTCAGCTAGAGAGAAATTGCAAGGCAGATTTCAGCATAATCCTGGAACTCTGCTTCAGCACATCTGAAAACTGTCAGCTAGATAGGAATTTATGTGGTAGATTTCAGCATAATCCTGGAACTCTGCTTGTGCACATCTGCAAAATGTAAACTAGAGAGAAATTGATGTGGTATATTTCAGCATAATCTTTGGACTCTGCTTCCGCACATCTGGAAAATGTCAGCTAGAGAGAAATTGAAAGGCAGATTTCAGCATAATCCTGGAACTCTGCATCTGGACATCTGGAAAATGTCAGCTAGAGAGAAATTGAGCTGCTAGATTTCAGCATAATCTTTGGACTCTGCTTCTGCACATCTGGAAAATGTCAGCTAGAGAGAAATTGCAAGGCAGATTTCAGCATAATCCTGGAACTCTGCTTCTGCACATCAGGAAAATGTCAGCTAAAGAGAAATTTCAAATCAGATTTCAGAATAATCCTGGAACTCTGCTTCTGCACATTTGGCAAATGTCAGCTAGAGAGAAATTGATGTGGTAGATTTCAGCATAGTCTTTGAACTCTGCATCTGCACTTCAGGAAAATGTCAGCTAGAGGGAAAATGCAATGGCAGATTTCAGCATAATCCTGGTACTCTGCTTCTGCACTTCAGGAAAATGTCAGCTAGAGAGAAATTTCAAATCAGATTTCAGAATAATCCTGGAACTCTGCTTCTGCGCATTTGGCAAATGTCAGCTAGAGAGAAATTGATGTGGTAGATTTCAGCATAGTCTTTGAACTCTGCATCTGCACTTCAGGAAAATGTCAGCTAGAGAGAAAATGCAAAGGCAGATTTCAGCATAATCCTGGAACTCTGCTTCCGCACATCTGGAAAATTTCAGCTAGACAAAAATTGAGGTTGTAGATTTCATCATAATCCTGGAACTCTGCTTCCAAAAATCTGGCAAATGTCAGCTAGAGAGAAATTGCAAGGCAGATTTCAGCATAATCCTGGAACTCTGCTTCAGCACATCTGAAAACTGTCAGCTAGATAGGAATTTATGTGGTAGATTTCAGCATAATCCTGGAACTCTGCTTCCGCACATCTGGAAAATGTCAGCTAGAGAGAAATTGAAAGGCAGATTTCAGCATAATCCTGGAACTCTGCATCTGGACATCTGGAAAATGTCAGCTAGAGAGAAATTGAGCTGCTAGATTTCAGCATAATCTTTCTACTCTGCTTCCGCACATCTGGAAAATGTCAGCTAGAGAGAAATTGCAAGGCAGATTTCAGCATAATCCTGGAACTCTGCTTCTGCACATCAGGAAAATGTCAGCTAGAGAGAAATTTCAAATCAGATTTCAGAATAATCCTGGAACTCTGCTTCTGCGCATTTGGCAAATGTCAGCTAGAGAGAAATTGATGTGGTAGATTTCAGCATAGTCTTTGAACTCTGCATCTGCACTTCAGGAAAATGTCAGCTAGAGGGAAAATGCAGTGGCAGATTTCAGCATAATCCTGGTACTCTGCTTCTGCACTTCAGGAAAATGTCAGCTAGAGAGAAATTTCAAATCAGATTTCAGAATAATCCTGGAACTCTGCTTCTGCGCATTTGGCAAATGTCAGCTAGAGAGAAATTGATGTGGTAGATTTCAGCATAGTCTTTGAACTCTGCATCTGCACTTCAGGAAAATGTCAGCTAGAGAGAAAATGCAAAGGCAGATTTCAGCATAATCCTGGAACTCTGCTTCCGCACATCTGGAAAATTTCAGCTAGACAGAAATTGAGGTTGTAGATTTCATCATAATCCTGGAACTCTGCTTCCAAAAATCTGGCAAATGTCAGCTAGAGAGAAATTGCAAGGCAGATTTCAGCATAATCCTGGAACTCTGCTTCAGCACATCTGAAAACTGTCAGCTAGATAGGAATTTATGTGGTAGATTTCAGCATAATCCTGGAACTCTGCTTGTGCACATCTGCAAAATGTAAACGAGAGAGAAATTGATGTTTTATATTTCAGCATAATCTTTGGACTCTGCTTCCGCACATCTGGAAAATGTCAGCTAGAGAGAAATTGAAAGGCAGATTTCATCATAATGCTGGAACTCTGCTTCTGCACATCTGGAAAATGTCAGCAGGGGAAAATTTATGTGGTATATTTCAGCATAATCTTTGAACTCTGCTTCTTCACATCTGGAAAATGTCAGCTAGAGAGAAAATGCAGAGGCTGATTTCAGCATAATCTTGGAACTCTGCTTCTGCACATCTGGAAAATGTCAGCTAGAGAGAAAATGCAGAGGCAGATTTCAGCATAATCCTGGAACTTTGCTTCTGCACATCTGGAAATTGTAAGCTAGAGAGAAATTGATGTTGTAGATTTCAGCATAATCCTGGAACTCTGCTTCAGCACATCTGGAAAATGTCAGCTAGAGGGAAAATGCAGAGGCAGATTTCAGCATAATCCTGGAACTCTGCTCCTGCACATCTGGAAAATGTAAACTAGAGAGAAATTGATGTGGTAGAGTTCACCATAATCTTTGAACTCTGCTTGCGCTCATCTGGAAAATGTCAGCTAGAGAGAAATTGCAAGGCAGATTTCAGCATAATCTTGGAACTCTGCTTCTGCACATCTGGAAAATGTCAGCTAGAGAGAAAATGCAGAGGCTGATTTCAGCATAATCCTGGAACACTGCTTCCTCACATCTGGAAAATGTCAGCTAGAGGGAAAATGCAGAGGCAGATTTCAGCATAATCCTGGAACTCTGCTCCTGCACATCTGGAAAATGTAAGCTAGAGAGAAATTGATGTGGTAGATTTCAGCATAATGCTTGAACTCTGCTTCTGCACGTCAGGAAAATGTCAGCTTGAGAGAAATTTCAAATCAGATTTTAGAATAATCCTGGAACTCTGCTTCTGCGCATTTGGCAAATGTCAGCTAGAGAGAAATTGATGTGGTAGATTTCAGCATAGTCTTTGAACTCTGCATCTGCACTTCAGGAAAATGTCAGCTAGAGGGAAAATGCAGTGGCAGATTTCAGCATAATCCTGGTACTCTGCTTCTGCACTTCAGGAAAATGTCAGCTAGAGAGAAATTTCAAATCAGATTTCAGAATAATCCTGGAACTCTGCTTCTGCGCATTTGGCAAATGTCAGCTAGAGAGAAATTGATGTGGTAGATTTCAGCATAGTCTTTGAACTCTGCATCTCCACTTCAGGAAAATGTCAGCTAGAGAGAAAATGCAAAGGCAGATTTCAGCATAATCCTGGAACTCTGCTTCCGCACATCTGGAAAATTTCAGCTAGACAGAAATTGAGGTTGTAGATTTCATCATAATCCTGGAACTCTGCTTCCAAAAATCTGGCAAATATCAGCTAGAGAGAAATTGCAAGGCAGATTTCAGCATAATCCTGGAACTCTGCTTCAGCACATCTGAAAACTGTCAGCTAGATAGGAATTTATGTGGTAGATTTCAGCATAATCCTGGAACTCTGCTTGTGCACATCTGCAAAATGTAAACTAGAGAGAAATTGATGTGGTATATTTCAGCATAATCTTTGGACTCTGCTTCCGCACATCTGGAAAATGTCAGCTAGAGAGAAATTGAAAGGCAGATTTCAGCATAATCCTGGAACTCTGCATCTGGACATTTGGAAAATGTCAGCTAGAGAGAAATTGAGCTGCTAGATTTCAGCATAATCTTTGGACTCTGCTTCCGCACATCTGGAAAATGTCAGCTAGAGAGAAATTGCAAGGCAGATTTCAGCATAATCCTGGAACTCTGCATCTGCACTTCAGGAAAATGTCAGCTAGAGGGAAAATGCAGTGGCAGATTTCAGCATAATCCTGGTACTCTGCTTCTGCACTTCAGGAAAATGTCAGCTAGAGAGAAATTTCAAATCAGATTTCAGAATAATCCTGGAACTCTGCTTCTGCGCATTTGGCAAATGTCAGCTAGAGAGAAATTGATGTGGTAGATTTCAGCATAGTCTTTGAACTCTGCATCTGCACTTCAGGAAAATGTCAGCTAGAGAGAAAATGCAAAGGCAGATTTCAGCATAATCCTGGAACTCTGCTTCCGCACATCTGGAAAATTTCAGCTAGACAGAAATTGAGGTTGTAGATTTCATCATAATCCTGGAACTCTGCTTCCAAAAATCTGGCAAATGTCAGCTAGAGAGAAATTGCAAGGCAGATTTCAGCATAATCCTGGAACTCTGCTTCAGCACATCTGAAAACTGTCAGCTAGATAGGAATTTATGTGGTAGATTTCAGCATAATCCTGGAACTCTGCTTGTGCACATCTGCAAAATGTAAACTAGAGAGAAATTGATGTGGTATATTTCAGCATAATCTTTGGACTCTGCTTCCGCACATCTGGAAAATGTCAGCTAGAGAGAAATTGAAAGGCAGATTTCAGCATAATCCTGGAACTCTGCATCTGGACATCTGGAAAATGTCAGCTAGAGAGAAATTGAGCTGCTAGATTTCAGCATAATCTTTGGACTCTGCTTCCGCACATCTGGAAAATGTCAGCTAGAGAGAAATTGCAAGGCAGATTTCAGCATAATCCTGGAACTCTGCTTCTGCACATCAGGAAAATGTCAGCTAAAGAGAAATTTCAAATCAGATTTCAGAATAATCCTGGAACTCTGCTTCTGCGCATTTGGCAAATGTCAGCTAGAGAGAAATTGATGTGGTAGATTTCAGCATAGTCTTTGAACTCTGCATCTGCACTTCAGGAAAATGTCAGCTAGAGGGAAAATGCAGTGGCAGATTTCAGCATAATCCTGGTACTCTGCTTCTGCACTTCAGGAAAATGTCAGCTAGAGAGAAATTTCAAATCAGATTTCAGAATTATCCTGGAACTCTGCTTCTGCGCATTTGGCAAATGTCAGCTAGAGAGAAATTGATGTGGTAGATTTCAGCATAGTCTTTGAACTCTGCATCTGCACTTCAGGAAAATGTCAGCTAGAGAGAAAATGCAAAGGCAGATTTCAGCATAATCCTGGAACTCTGCTTCCGCACATCTGGAAAATTTCAGCTAGACAAAAATTGAGGTTGTAGATTTCATCATAATCCTGGAACTCTGCTTCCAAAAATCTGGCAAATGTCAGCTAGAGAGAAATTGCAAGGCAGATTTCAGCATAATCCTGGAACTCTGCTTCAGCACATCTGAAAACTGTCAGCTAGATAGGAATTTATGTGGTAGATTTCAGCATAATCCTGGAACTCTGCTTCCGCACATCTGGAAAATGTCAGCTAGAGAGAAATTGAAAGGCAGATTTCAGCATAATCCTGGAACTCTGCATCTGGACATCTGGAAAATGTCAGCTAGAGAGAAATTGAGCTGCTAGATTTCAGCATAATCTTTCTACTCTGCTTCCGCACATCTGGAAAATGTCAGCTAGAGAGAAATTGCAAGGCAGATTTCAGCATAATCCTGGAACTCTGCTTCTGCACATCAGGAAAATGTCAGCTAGAGAGAAATTTCAAATCAGATTTCAGAATAATCCTGGAACTCTGCTTCTGCGCATTTGGCAAATGTCAGCTAGAGAGAAATTGATGTGGTAGATTTCAGCATAGTCTTTGAACTCTGCATCTGCACTTCAGGAAAATGTCAGCTAGAGGGAAAATGCAGTGGCAGATTTCAGCATAATCCTGGTACTCTGCTTCTGCACTTCAGGAAAATGTCAGCTAGAGAGAAATTTCAAATCAGATTTCAGAATAATCCTGGAACTCTGCTTCTGCGCATTTGGCAAATGTCAGCTAGAGAGAAATTGATGTGGTAGATTTCAGCATAGTCTTTGAACTCTGCATCTGCACTTCAGGAAAATGTCAGCTAGAGAGAAAATGCAAAGGCAGATTTCAGCATAATCCTGGAACTCTGCTTCCGCACATCTGGAAAATTTCAGCTAGACAGAAATTGAGGTTGTAGATTTCATCATAATCCTGGAACTCTGCTTCCAAAAATCTGGCAAATGTCAGCTAGAGAGAAATTGCAAGGCAGATTTCAGCATAATCCTGGAACTCTGCTTCAGCACATCTGAAAACTGTCAGCTAGATAGGAATTTATGTGGTAGATTTCAGCATAATCCTGGAACTCTGCTTGTGCACATCTGCAAAATGTAAACGAGAGAGAAATTGATGTTTTATATTTCAGCATAATCTTTGGACTCTGCTTCCGCACATCTGGAAAATGTCAGCTAGAGAGAAATTGAAAGGCAGATTTCAGCATAATCCTGGAACTCTGCATCTGGACATCTGGAAAATGTCAGCTAGAGAGAAATTGAGCTGCTAGATTTCAGCATAATCTTGGAACTCTGCTTCTTCATATCTGGAAAATGTCAGCTGGATAGGAATTTATGTGGTAGATTTCAGCATAATCTTTGCTCTCTGCTTCCGAACATCTGGAAAATGTCAGCTAGAGAATAATTGCAAGGCAGATTTCAGCATAATCCTGGAACTCTGCTTCTGCACATCTGAAAAATGTCAGCTAGATAGGAATTTATGTGGTAGATTTCAGCATAATCTTTGAACTCTGCTTCTTCACATATAGAAAATGTCAGCTAGAGGGAAAATGCAGAGGCAGATTTCAGCATAATCCTGGAACTCTGCATCAGGACATCTGGAAAATGTCAGCTAGAGAGAAATTGAGCTGCTAGATTTCAGCATAATCTTGGAACTCTGCTTCTTCATATCTGGAAAATGTCAGCTGGATAGGAATTTATGTGGTAGATTTCAGCATAATCTTTGCTCTCTGCTTCTGCACATCTGGAAAATGTCAGGAAGAGAGAAATTGATGCTGTAGATTTCATCATAATCCTGGAACTCTGCTTCTGCACATCTGGCAAATGTCAGTTAGAGAGAAATTGCAAGGCAGATTTCAGCATAATCTTGGAACTCTGCTTCTGCACATGTGGAAAATGTCAGCTAGAGAGAACATGCAGAGGGTGATTTCAGCATAATGCTGGAACTCTGCTTCTGCACATCTGGAAAATGTCAGCTGGGGAAAATTTATGTGGTATATTTCAGCATAATCTTTGAACTCTGCTTCTTCACATCTGGAAAATGTCAGCTAGAGAGAAAATGCAGAGGCTGATTTCAGCATAACCTTTGAACTCTGCTTCTGCACATCTGGAAAATGTCAGCTAGAGAGAAAATGTAGAGGCAGATTTCAGCATAATCCTGGAACTTTGCTTCTGCACATCTGGAAATTGTAAGCTAGAGAGAAATTGATGTCGTAGATTTCAGCATAATCTTGCAACTCTGCTTTTTCACATCTGGAAAATGTCAGCTAGAGGGAAAATGCAGACGCAGATTTCAGCATAATCCTGGACCTCTACTTCTGCACATCTGGAAAATGTAAGCCAGAGAGAAATTGATGTTGTAGATTTCAGCATAATCCTGGAACTCTGCTTCAGCACATCTGAAAAATGTCAGCTAGATAGGAATTTATGTGGTAGATTTCAGCATAATCTTTGAACTCTGCTTCTTCACATCTGGAAAATGTCAGCTAGAGAGAAAATGCAGAGGCTGATTTCAGCATAATCTTGGAACTCTGCTTCTGCACATCTGGAAAATGTCAGCTAGAGAGAAAATGCAGAGGCAGATTTCAGCATAATCCTGGAACTTTGCTTCTGCACATCTGGAAATTGTAAGCTAGAGAGAAATTGATGTTGTAGATTTCAGCATAATCCTGGAACTCTGCTTCAGCACATCTGAAAAATGTCAGCTAGATAGGAATTTATGTGGTAGATTTCAGCATAATCTTTGAACTCTGCTTCTTCACATCTGGAAAATGTCAGCTAGAGAGAAATTGAAAGGCAGATTTCAGCATAATCCTGGAACTCTGCATCTGGACATCTGGAAAATGTCAGCTAGAGAGAAATTGAGCTGCTAGATTTCAGCATAATCTTGGAACTCTGCTTCTTCATATCTGGAAAATGTCAGCTGGATAGGAATTTATGTGGTAGATTTCAGCATAATCTTTGCTCTCTGCTTCCGAACATCTGGAAAATGTCAGCTAGAGAATAATTGCAAGGCAGATTTCAGCATAATCCTGGAACTCTGCTTCTGCACATCTGAAAAATGTCAGCTAGATAGGAATTTATGTGGTAGATTTCAGCATAATCTTTGAACTCTGCTTCTTCACATCTGGAAAATGTCAGCTAGAGGGAAAATGCAGAGGCAGATTTCAGCATAATCCTGGAACTCTGCTCCTGCACATCTGGAAAATGTAAACTAGAGAGAAATTGATGTGGTAGAGTTCACCATAATCTTTGAACTCTGCTTGCGCTCATCTGGAAAATGTCAGCTAGAGAGAAATTGCAAGGCAGATTTCAGCATAAACTTGGAACTCTGCTTCTGCACATCTGGAAAATGTCAGCTAGAGAGAAAATGCAGAGACTGATTTCAGCATAATCCTGGAACACTGCTTCCTCACATCTGGAAAATGTCAGCTAGAGAGAAATTTCAAATCAGATTTCAGAATAATCCTGGAACTCTGCTTCTGCGCATTTGGCAAATGTCAGCTAGAGAGAAATTGATGTGGTAGATTTCAGCATAGTCTTTGAACTCTGCATCTGCACTTCAGGAAAATGTCAGCTAGAGGGAAAATGCAGTGGCAGATTTCAGCATAATCCTGGTACTCTGCTTCTGCACTTCAGGAAAATGTCAGCTAGACAGAAATTGAGGTTGTAGATTTCATCATAATCCTGGAACTCTGCTTCCAAAAATCTGGCAAATGTCAGCTAGAGAGAAATTGCAAGGCAGATTTCAGCATAATCCTGGAACTCTGCTTCAGCACATCTGAAAACTGTCAGCTAGATAGGAATTTATGTGGTAGATTTCAGCATAATCCTGAAACTCTGCTTCCGCACATCTGGAAAATGTCAGCAGGGGAAAATTTATGTGGTATATTTCAGCATAATCTTTGAACTCTGCTTCTTCACATCTGGAAAATGTCAGCTAGAGAGAAAATGCAGAGGCTGATTTCAGCATAATCTTGGAACTCTGCCTCTGCACATCTGGAAAATGTCAGCTAGAGAGAAAATGCAGAGGCAGATTTCAGCATAATCCTGGAACTTTGCTTCTGCACATCTGGAAATTGTAAGCTAGAGAGAAATTGATGTTGTAGATTTCAGCATAATCCTGGAACTCTGCTTCAGCACATCTGAAAAATGTCAGCTAGATAGGAATTTATGTGGTAGATTTCAGCATAATCTTTGAACTCTGCTTCTTCACATCTGGAAAATGTCAGCTAGAGGGAAAATGCAGAGGCAGATTTCAGCATAATCCTGGAACTCTGCTTCTTCACATCTGGAAAATTTCACTTGGAGACAAAATGCAAGGCAGATTTCAGCATAATCCTGGAACTCTGCTTGTGCACAACTGGAAAATGTAAACTAGAGAGAAATTGATGTGGTAGAGTTCACCATAATCTTTGAACTCTGCTTGCGCTCATCTGGAAAATGTCAGCTAGAGAGAAATTGCAAGGCAGATTTCAGCATAATCTTGGAACTCTGCTTCTGCACATCTGGAAAATGTCAGCTAGAGAGAAAATGCAGAGGCTGATTTCAGCATAATCCTGGAACACTGCTTCCTCACATCTGGAAAATGTCAGCTAGAGGGAAAATGCAGAGGCAGATTTCAGCATAATCCTGGAACTCTGCTCCTGCTCATCTGGAAAATGTAAGCTAGAGAGAAATTGATGTGGTAGATTTCAGCATAATGCTTGAACTCTGCTTCTGCACATCAGGAAAATGTCAGCTAGAGAGAAATTTCAAATCAGATTTCAGAATAATCCTGGAACTCTGCTTCTGCGCATTTGGCAAATGTCAGCTAGAGAGAAATTGATGTGGTAGATTTCAGCATAGTCTTTGAACTCTGCATCTGCACTTCAGGAAAATGTCAGCTAGAGAGAAAATGCAAAGGCAGATTTCAGCATAATCCTGGAACTCTGCTTCCGCACATCTGGAAAATTTCAGCTAGACAGAAATTGAGGTTGTAGATTTCATCATAATCCTGGAACTCTGCTTCCAAAAATCTGGCAAATGTCAGCTAGAGAGAAATTGCAAGGCAGATTTCAGCATAATCCTGGAACTCTGCTTCAGCACATCTGAAAACTGTCAGCTAGATAGGAATTTATGTGGTAGATTTCAGCATAATCCTGGAACTCTGCTTGTGCACATCTGCAAAACGTAAACGAGAGAGAAATTGATGTGGTATATTTCAGCATAATCTTTGGACTCTGCTTCCGCACATCTGGAAAATGTCAGCTAGAGAGAAATTGCAAGGCAGATTTCAGCATAATCCTGGAACTCTGCTTCTGGACATCTGGATAATGTCAGCTAGAGAGAAATTGAGCTGGTAGATTTCAGCATAATCTTTGAACTCTGCTTCCGCACATCTGAAAAATGTCAGCTAGATAGGAATTTATGTGCTAGATTTCAGCATAATCTTGGAACTCTGAATCTGGACATCTGGAAAATGTCAGCTAGAGAGAAATTGAGCTGCTAGATTTCAGCATAATCTTTGGACTCTGCTTCCGCACATCTGGAAAATGTCAGCTAGAGAGAAATTGCAAGGCAGATTTCAGCATAATCCTGGAACTCTGCTTCTGCACATCAGGAAAATGTCAGCTAGAGAGAAATATCAAATCAGATTTCAGAATAATCCTGGAACTCTGCTTCTGCGCATTTGGCAAATGTCAGCTAGAGAGAAATTGATGTGGTAGATTTCAGCATAGTCTTTGAACTCTGCATCTGCACTTCAGGAAAATGTCAGCTAGAGGGAAAATGCAGTGGCAGATTTCAGCATAATCCTGGTACTGTGCTTCTGCACTTCAGGAAAATGTCAGCTAGAGAGAAATTTCAAATCAGATTTCAGAATAATCCTGGAACTCTGCTTCTGCGCATTTGGCAAATGTCAGCTAGAGAGAAATTGATGTGGTAGATTTCAGCATAGTCTTTGAACTCTGCATCTGCACTTCAGGAAAATGTCAGCTAGAGAGAAAATGCAAAGGCAGATTTCAGCATAATCCTGGAACTCTGCTTCCACACATCTGGAAAATTTCAGCTAGACAGAAATTGAGGTTGTAGATTTCATCATAATCCTGGAACTCTGCTTCCAAAAATCTGGCAAATGTCAGCTAGAGAGAAATTGCAAGGCAGATTTCAGCATAATCCTGGAACTCTGCTTCAGCACATCTGAAAACTGTCAGCTAGATAGGAATTTATGTGGTAGATTTCAGCATAATCCTGGAACTCTGCTTGTGCACATCTGCAAAATGTAAACGAGAGAGAAATTGATGTGGTATATTTCAGCATAATCTTTGGACTCTGCTTCCGCACATCTGGAAAATGTCAGCTAGAGAGAAATTGAAAGGCAGATTTCAGCATAATCCTGGAACTCTGCATCTGGACATCTGGAAAATGTCAGCTAGAGAGAAATTGAGCTGCTAGATTTCAGCATAATCTTGGAACTCTGCTTCTTCATATCTGGAAAATGTCAGCTGGATAGGAATTTATGTGGTAGATTTCAGCATAATCTTTGCTCTCTGCTTCCGAACATCTGGAAAATGTCAGCTAGAGAATAATTGCAAGGCAGATTTCAGCATAATCCTGGAACTCTGCTTCTGCACATCTGAAAAATGTCAGCTAGATAGGAATTTATGTGGTAGATTTCAGCATAATCTTTGAACTCTGCTTCTTCACATCTGGAAAATGTCAGCTAGAGGGAAAATGCAGAGGCAGATTTCAGCATAATCCTGGAACTCTGCTTCTTCACATCTGGAAAATTTCACTTGGAGACAAAATGCAAGGCAGATTTCAGCATAATCCTGGAACTCTGCTTGTGCACAACTGGAAAATGTAAACTAGAGAGAAATTGATGTGGTAGAGTTCACCATAATCTTTGAACTCTGCTTGCGCTCATCTGGAAAATGTCAGCTAGAGAGAAATTGCAAGGCAGATTTCAGCATAATCTTGGAACTCTGCTTCTGCACATCTGGAAAATGTCAGCTAGAGAGAAAATGCAGAGGCTGATTTCAGCATAATCCTGGAACACTGCTTCCTCACATCTGGAAAATGTCAGCTAGAGGGAAAATGCAGAGGCAGATTTCAGCATAATCCTGGAACTCTGCTCCTGCTCATCTGGAAAATGTAAGCTAGAGAGAAATTGATGTGGTAGATTTCAGCATAATGCTTGAACTCTGCTTCTGCACATCAGGAAAATGTCAGCTAGAGAGAAATTTCAAATCAGATTTCAGAATAATCCTGGAACTCTGCTTCTGCGCATTTGGCAAATGTCAGCTAGAGAGAAATTGATGTGGTAGATTTCAGCATAGTCTTTGAACTCTGCATCTGCACTTCAGGAAAATGTCAGCTAGAGAGAAAATGCAAAGGCAGATTTCAGCATAATCCTGGAACTCTGCTTCCGCACATCTGGAAAATTTCAGCTAGACAGAAATTGAGGTTGTAGATTTCATCATAATCCTGGAACTCTGCTTCCAAAAATCTGGCAAATGTCAGCTAGAGAGAAATTGCAAGGCAGATTTCAGCATAATCCTGGAACTCTGCTTCAGCACATCTGAAAACTGTCAGCTAGATAGGAATTTATGTGGTAGATTTCAGCATAATCCTGGAACTCTGCTTGTGCACATCTGCAAAACGTAAACGAGAGAGAAATTGATGTGGTATATTTCAGCATAATCTTTGGACTCTGCTTCCGCACATCTGGAAAATGTCAGCTAGAGAGAAATTGCAAGGCAGATTTCAGCATAATCCTGGAACTCTGCTTTTGGACATCTGGATAATGTCAGCTAGAGAGAAATTGAGCTGGTAGATTTCAGCATAATCTTTGAACTCTGCTTCCGCACATCTGAAAAATGTCAGCTAGATAGGAATTTATGTGCTAGATTTCAGCATAATCTTGGAACTCTGAATCTGGACATCTGGAAAATGTCAGCTAGAGAGAAATTGAGCTGCTAGATTTCAGCATAATCTTTGGACTCTGCTTCCGCACATCTGGAAAATGTCAGCTAGAGAGAAATTGCAAGGCAGATTTCAGCATAATCCTGGAACTCTGCTTCTGCACATCAGGAAAATGTCAGCTAGAGAGAAATATCAAATCAGATTTCAGAATAATCCTGGAACTCTGCTTCTGCGCATTTGGCAAATGTCAGCTAGAGAGAAATTGATGTGGTAGATTTCAGCATAGTCTTTGAACTCTGCATCTGCACTTCAGGAAAATGTCAGCTAGAGGGAAAATGCAGTGGCAGATTTCAGCATAATCCTGGTACTGTGCTTCTGCACTTCAGGAAAATGTCAGCTAGAGAGAAATTTCAAATCAGATTTCAGAATAATCCTGGAACTCTGCTTCTGCGCATTTGGCAAATGTCAGCTAGAGAGAAATTGATGTGGTAGATTTCAGCATAGTCTTTGAACTCTGCATCTGCACTTCAGGAAAATGTCAGCTAGAGAGAAAATGCAAAGGCAGATTTCAGCATAATCCTGGAACTCTGCTTCCACACATCTGGAAAATTTCAGCTAGACAGAAATTGAGGTTGTAGATTTCATCATAATCCTGGAACTCTGCTTCCAAAAATCTGGCAAATGTCAGCTAGAGAGAAATTGCAAGGCAGATTTCAGCATAATCCTGGAACTCTGCTTCAGCACATCTGAAAACTGTCAGCTAGATAGGAATTTATGTGGTAGATTTCAGCATAATCCTGGAACTCTGCTTGTGCACATCTGCAAAATGTAAACGAGAGAGAAATTGATGTGGTATATTTCAGCATAATCTTTGGACTCTGCTTCCGCACATCTGGAAAATGTCAGCTAGAGAGAAATTGAAAGGCAGATTTCAGCATAATCCTGGAACTCTGCATCTGGACATCTGGAAAATGTCAGCTAGAGAGAAATTGAGCTGCTAGATTTCAGCATAATCTTGGAACTCTGCTTCTTCATATCTGGAAAATGTCAGCTGGATAGGAATTTATGTGGTAGATTTCAGCATAATCTTTGCTCTCTGCTTCCGAACATCTGGAAAATGTCAGCTAGAGAATAATTGCAAGGCAGATTTCAGCATAATCCTGGAACTCTGCTTCTGCACATCTGAAAAATGTCAGCTAGATAGGAATTTATGTGGTAGATTTCAGCATAATCTTTGAACTCTGCTTCTTCACATATAGAAAATGTCAGCTAGAGGGAAAATGCAGAGGCAGATTTCAGCATAATCCTGGAACTCTGCATCTGGACATCTGGAAAATGTCAGCTAGAGAGAAATTGAGCTGCTAGATTTCAGCATAATCTTGGAACTCTGCTTCTTCATATCTGGAAAATGTCAGCTGGATAGGAATTTATGTGGTAGATTTCAGCATAATCTTTGCTCTCTGCTTCCGAACGTCTGGAAAATGTCAGCTAGAGAATAATTGCAAGGCAGATTTCAGCATAATCCTGGAACTCTGCTTCTGCACATCTGAAAAATGTCAGCTAGATAGGAATTTATGTGGTAGATTTCAGCATAATCTTTGAACTCTGCTTCTTCACATATAGAAAATGTCAGCTAGAGGGAAAATGCAGAGGCAGATTTCAGCATAATCCTGGAACTCTGCTTCTGCACATCTAGAAAATTTCAGCTAGAGAGAAATTGATGTGTTAGATTTCAGCATAATCTTTGAACTCTGCTTCTGCACATCTGGAAAATGTAAGCTAGAGAGAAATTGATGTGGTAGAGTTCACCATAATCTTTGAACTCTGCTTGCGCTCATCTGGAAAATGTCAGCTAGAGAGAAATTGCAAGGCAGATTTCAGCATTATCTTGGAACTCTGCTTCTGCACATCTGGAAAATGTCAGCTAGATAGGAATTTATGTGGTAGATTTCAGCATAATCTTTGAACTCTGCTTCTGCACATCTGGAAAATGTCAGGAAGAGAGAAATTGATGTGTTAGATTTCAGCATAGTCTTTGAACTCTGCTTGTCCACATCTGGAAATTTTCACCTGGAGAAAAATTGCAAGGCAGATTTCACCATAATCCTGGAACTCTGCTTCCGCACATCTGGAAAATGTCAGCTAGAGGGAAAATGCAGAGGAAGATTTCAGCATAATCCTGGAACTCTGCTTCTGCACATCTGGAAAATGTAAGATAGAGAAAAATTGATGTGGTAGATTTCAGCATAATCTTTGAACTCTGCTTCTGCACATCTGGAAAATGTCAGCTGGGGAAAATTTATGTGGTATATTTCAGCATAATCTTTGCTCTCTGCTTCTGAACATCTGGAAAATGTAAGCTAGAGAATAATTGCAAGGCAGATGTCAGCATAATCCTGGAACTCTGCTTCTGCACATCTGAAAAATGTCAGCTAGAGAGAAATTGATGTGGTAGATTTCAGCATAATCTTTGAACTCTGCTTCTTCACATCTGGAAAATGTCAGCTAGAGAGAAAATGCAGAGGCTGATTTCAGCATAATCTTGGAACTCTGCTTCTTCATATCTGGAAAATGTCAGCTGGATAGGAATTTATGTGGTAGATTTCAGCATAATCTTTGCTCTCTGCTTCCGAACATCTGGAAAATGTCAGCTAGAGAATAATTGCAAGGCAGATTTCAGCATAATCCTGGAACTCTGCTTCTGCACATCTGAAAAACGTCAGCTAGATAGGAATTTATGTGGTAGATTTCAGCATAATCTTTGAACTCTGCTTCTTCACATATAGAAAATGTCAGCTAGAGGGAAAATGCAGAGGCAGATTTCAGCATAATCCTGGAACTCTGCTTCTGCACATCTGAAAAATGTCAGCTAGATAGGAATTTATGTGGTAGAGTTCACCATAATCTTTGAACTCTGCTTGCTCTCATCTGGAAAATGTCAGCTAGAGAGAAATTGCAAGGCAGATTTCAGCATAATCTTGGAACTCTGCTTCTGCACATCTGGAAAATGTCAGCTAGATAGGAATTTATGTGGTAGATTTCAGCATAATCTTTGAACTCTGCTTCTGCACATCTGGAAAATGTCAGGAAGAGAGAAATTGATGTGTTAGATTTCAGCATAATCCTGGAACTCTGCTTCTGCACATCTGAAAAATGTCAGCTAGATATGAATTTATGTGGTAGATTTCAGCATAATCTTTGAACTCTGCTTCTTCACATATAGAAAATGTCAGCTAGCGGGAAAATGCAGAGGCAGATTTCAGCATAATCCTGGAACTCTGCTTCTGCACATCTGAAAAATGTCAGCTAGATAGGAATTTATGTGGTAGATTTCAGCATAATCTTTGAACTCTGCTTCTTCACATCTGGAAAATGTCAGCTAGACAGAAATTGCAAGGCAGATTTCAGCATAATCTTGGAACTCTGCTTCTGCACATCTGGAAAATGTCAGCTAGAGAGAAAATGCAGAGGCTGATTTCAGCATAATCCTGGAACACTGCTTCCTCACATCTGGAAAATGTCAGCTAGAGGGCAAATGCAGAGGCAGATTTCAGCATAATCCTGGAACTCTGCTCCTGCACATCTGGAAAATGTAAGATAGAGAGAAATTGATGTGGTAGATTTCAGCATAATCTTTGAACTCTGTTTCTGCACATCTGGAAAATGTCAGCTAGACAGAAAATGCAGAGGCAGATTTCAGCATAATCCTGGAACTCTGCTTCCGCACATCTGGCGAATGTCAGCTAGAGAGAAATTGATGTGGTGGTTTCAGCATAATCTTGGAACTCTGCTTCTGCACATCTGGCAAATGTCATCTAGAGAGAAATTGCAAGGCAGATTTCAGCATAATCTTGGAACTCTGCTTCTGCACATGTGGAAAATGTCAGCTGGGGAAAATTTATGTGGTATATTTCAGCATAATCTTTGAACTCTGCTTCTTCACATCTGGAAAATGTCAGCTAGAGAGAAAATGCAGAGGCTGATTTCAGCATAACCTTTGAACTCTGCTTCTGCACATCTGGAAAATGTCAGCTAGAGAGAAAATGCAGAGGCAGGTTTCAGCATAATCCTGGAACTTTGCTTCCGCACATCTGGAAATTGTAAGCTAGAGAGAAATTGATGTCGTAGATTTCAGCATAATCTTGCAACTCTGCTTTTTCACAACTGGAAAATGTCAGCTAGAGGGAAAATGCAGACGCAGATTTCAGCATAATCCTGGAACTCTACTTCTGCACATCTGGAAAATGTAAGCTAGAGAGAAATTGATTTCGTAGATTTCAGCATAATCCTGGAACTCTGCTTCAGCACATCTGAAAAATGTCAGCTAGATAGGAATTTATGTGGTAGATTTCAGCATAATCTTTGAACTCTGCTTCTTCACATCTGGAAAATGTCAGCTAGAGGGAAAATGCAGAGGCAGATTTCAGCATAATCCTGGAACTCTGCTTATTCACATCTGGAAAATTTCACTTGGAGACAAAATGCAAGGCAGATTTCAGCATAATCCTGGAACTCTGCTAGTGCACATCTGGAAAATGTAAACTAGAGAGAAATTGATGTGGTAGAGTTCACCATAATCTTTGAACTCTGCTTGCGCTCATCTGGAAAATGTCAGCTAGAGGGAAAATGCAGAGGCTGATTTCAGCATAATCCTGGAACACTGCTTACTCACATCTGGAAAATGTCAGCTAGAGGGAAAATGCAGAGGCAGATTTCAGCATAATCCTGGAACTCTGCTCCTGCACATCTGGAAAATGTAAGCTAGAGAGAAATTGATGTGGTAGATTTCAGCATAATGCTTGAACTCTGCTTCTGCACATCAGGAAAATGTCAGCTGGGGAAAATTTATGTGGTATATTTCAGCATAATCTTTGCTCTCTGCTTCTGAACATCTGGAAAATGTAAGCTAGAGAATAATTGCAAGGCAGATGTCAGCATAATCCTGGAACTCTGCTTCTGCACATCTGAAAAATGTCAGCTAGAGAGAAATTGATGTGGTAGATTTCAGCATAACCTTTGAACTCTGCTTCTTCACATCTGGAAAATGTCAGCTAGAGAGAAAATGCAGAGGCTGATTTCAGCATAATCTTGGAACTCTGCTTCTTCATATCTGGAAAATGTCAGCTGGATAGGAATTTATGTGGTAGATTTCAGCATAATCTTTGCTCTCTGCTTCCGAACATCTGGAAAATGTCAGCTAGAGAATAATTGCAAGGCAGATTTCAGCATAATCCTGGAACTCTGCTTCTGCACATCTGAAAAACGTCAGCTAGATAGGAATTTATGTGGTAGATTTCAGCATAATCTTTGAACTCTGCTTCTTCACATATAGAAAATGTCAGCTAGAGGGAAAATGCAGAGGCAGATTTCAGCATAATCCTGGAACTCTGCTTCTGCACATCTGAAAAATGTCAGCTAGATAGGAATTTATGTGGTAGATTTCAGCATAATCTTTGAACTCTACTTCTGCACATCTGGAAAATGTAAGCTAGAGAGAAATTGATGTGGTAGAGTTCACCATAATCTTTGAACTCTGCTTGCTCTCATCTGGAAAATGTCAGCTAGAGAGAAATTGCAAGGCAGATTTCAGCATAATCTTGGAACTCTGCTTCTGCACATCTGGAAAATGTCAGCTAGATAGGAATTTATGTGGTAGATTTCAGCATAATCTTTGAACTCTGCTTCTGCACATCTGGAAAATGTCAGGAAGAGAGAAATTGATGTGTTAGATTTCAGCATAATCCTGGAACTCTGCTTCTGCACATCTGAAAAATGTCAGCTAGATATGAATTTATGTGGTAGATTTCAGCATAATCTTTGAACTCTGCTTCTTCACATATAGAAAATGTCAGCTAGCGGGAAAATGCAGAGGCAGATTTCAGCATAATCCTGGAACTCTGCTTCTGCACATCTGAAAAATGTCAGCTAGATAGGAATTTATGTGGTAGATTTCAGCATAATCTTTGAACTCTGCTTCTTCACATCTGGAAAATGTCAGCTAGACAGAAATTGCAAGGCAGATTTCAGCATAATCTTGGAACTCTGCTTCTGCACATCTGGAAAATGTCAGCTAGAGAGAAAATGCAGAGGCTGATTTCAGCATAATCCTGGAACACTGCTTCCTCACATCTGGAAAATGTCAGCTAGAGGGCAAATGCAGAGGCAGATTTCAGCATAATCCTGGAACTCTGCTCCTGCACATCTGGAAAATGTAAGATAGAGAGAAATTGATGTGGTAGATTTCAGCATAATCTTTGAACTCTGTTTCTGCACATCTGGAAAATGTCAGCTAGACAGAAAATGCAGAGGCAGATTTCAGCATAATCCTGGAACTCTGCTTCCGCACATCTGGCGAATGTCAGCTAGAGAGAAATTGATGTGGTGGTTTCAGCATAATCTTGGAACTCTGCTTCTGCACATCTGGCAAATGTCATCTAGAGAGAAATTGCAAGGCAGATTTCAGCATAATCTTGGAACTCTGCTTCTGCACATGTGGAAAATGTCAGCTGGGGAAAATTTATGTGGTATATTTCAGCATAATCTTTGAACTCTGCTTCTTCACATCTGGAAAATGTCAGCTAGAGAGAAAATGCAGAGGCTGATTTCAGCATAACCTTTGAACTCTGCTTCTGCACATCTGGAAAATGTCAGCTAGAGAGAAAATGCAGAGGCAGGTTTCAGCATAATCCTGGAACTTTGCTTCCGCACATCTGGAAATTGTAAGCTAGAGAGAAATTGATGTCGTAGATTTCAGCATAATCTTGCAACTCTGCTTTTTCACAACTGGAAAATGTCAGCTAGAGGGAAAATGCAGACGCAGATTTCAGCATAATCCTGGAACTCTACTTCTGCACATCTGGAAAATGTAAGCTAGAGAGAAATTGATTTCGTAGATTTCAGCATAATCCTGGAACTCTGCTTCTGCACATCTGAAAAACGTCAGCTAGATAGGAATTTATGTGGTAGATTTCAGCATAATCTTTGAACTCTGCTTCTTCACATCTGGAAAATGTCAGCTAGAGGGAAAATGCAGAGGCAGATTTCAGCATAATCCTGGAACTCTGCTTATTCACATCTGGAAAATTTCACTTGGAGACAAAATGCAAGGCAGATTTCAGCATAATCCTGGAACTCTGCTAGTGCACATCTGGAAAATGTAAACTAGAGAGAAATTGATGTGGTAGAGTTCACCATAATCTTTGAACTCTGCTTGCGCTCATCTGGAAAATGTCAGCTAGAGGGAAAATGCAGAGGCTGATTTCAGCATAATCCTGGAACACTGCTTACTCACATCTGGAAAATGTCAGCTAGAGGGAAAATGCAGAGGCAGATTTCAGCATAATCCTGGAACTCTGCTCCTGCACATCTGGAAAATGTAAGCTAGAGAGAAATTGATGTGGTAGATTTCAGCATAATGCTTGAACTCTGCTTCTGCACATCAGGAAAATGTCAGCTAGAGAGAAATTTCAAATCAGATTTCAGAATAATCCTGGAACTCTGCTTCTGCGCATTTGGCAAATGTCAGCTAGAGAGAAATTGATGTGGTAGATTTCAGCATAGTCTTTGAACTCTGCATCTGCACTTCAGGAAAATGTCAGCTAGAGAGAAAATGCAAAGGCAGATTTCAGCATAATCCTGGAACTCTGCTTCCGCACATCTGGAAAATTTCAGCTAGACAGAAATTGAGGTTGTAGATTTCATCATAATCCTGGAACTCTGCTTCCAAAAATCTGGCAAATGTCAGCTAGAGAGAAATTGCAAGGCAGATTTCAGCATAATCCTGGAACTCTGCTTCAGCACATCTGAAAACTGTCAGCTAGATAGGAATTTATGTGGTAGATTTCAGCATAATCCTGGAACTCTGCTTGTGCACATCTGCAAAACGTAAACGAGAGAGAAATTGATGTGGTATATTTCAGCATAATCTTTGGACTCTGCTTCCGCACATCTGGAAAATGTCAGCTAGAGAGAAATTGCAAGGCAGATTTCAGCATAATCCTGGAACTCTGCTTCTGGACATCTGGATAATGTCAGCTAGAGAGAAATTGAGCTGGTAGATTTCAGCATGATCTTTGAACTCTGCTTCCGCACATCTGAAAAATGTCAGCTAGATAGGAATTTATGTGCTAGATTTCAGCATAATCTTGGAACTCTGCTTCTTCATATCTGGAAAATGTCAGCTGGATAGGAATTTATGTGGTAGATTTCAGCATAATCTTTGCTCTCTGCTTCCGAACGTCTGGAAAATGTCAGCTAGAGAATAATTGCAAGGCAGATTTCAGCATAATCCTGGAACTCTGCTTCTGCACATCTGAAAAATGTCAGCTAGATAGGAATTTATGTGGTAGATTTCAGCATAATCTTTGAACTCTGCTTCTTCACATATAGAAAATGTCAGCTAGAGGGAAAATGCAGAGGCAGATTTCAGCATAATCCTGGAACTCTGCTTTTGCACATCTAGAAAATTTCAGCTAGAGAGAAATTGATGTGTTAGATTTCAGCATAATCTTTGAACTCTGCTTCTGCACATCTGGAAAATGTAAGCTAGAGAGAAATTGATGTGGTAGAGTTCACCATAATCTTTGAACTCTGCTTGCGCTCATCTGGAAAATGTCAGCTAGATAGGAATTTATGTGGTAGATTTCAGCATAATCTTTGAACTCTGCTTCTGCACATCTGGAAAATGTCAGGAAGAGAGAAATTGATGTGTTAGATTTCAGCATAGTCTTTGAACTCTGCTTGTACACATCTGGAAATTTTCACCTGGAGAAAAATTGCAAGGCAGATTTCAGCATAATCCTGGAACTCTGCTTCCGCACATCTGGAAAATGTCAGCTAGAGGGAAAATGCAGAGGAAGATTTCAGCATAATTCTGGAACTCTGCTTCTGCACATCTGGAAAATGTAAGATAGAGAAAAATTGATGTGGTAGATTTCAGCATAATCTTTGAACTCTGCTTCTGCACATCTGGAAAATGTCAGCTGGGGAAAATTTATGTGGTATATTTCAGCATAATCTTTGCTCTCTGCTTCTGAACATCTGGAAAATGTAAGCTAGAGAATAATTGCAAGGCAGATTTCAGCATAATCCTGGAACTCTGCTTCTGCACATCTGACAAATGTCAGCTAGAGAGAAATTGATGTGGTAGATTTCAGCATAATCTTTGAACTCTGCTTCTGCACATCTGGAAAATGTAAGCTAGAGAGAAATTGATCAGGTAGAGTTCACCATAATCTTTGAACTCTGCTTCTTCACATCTGGAAAATGTCAGCTAGAGAGAAAATGCAGAGGCTGATTTCAGCATAATCTTGGAACTCTGCTTCTTCATATCTGGAAAATGTCAGCTGGATAGGAATTTATGTGGTAGATTTCAGCATAATCTTTGCTCTCTGCTTCCGAACATCTGGAAAATGTCAGCTAGAGAATAATTGCAAGGCAGATTTCAGCATAATCCTGGAACTCTGCTTCTGCACATCTGAAAAACGTCAGCTAGATAGGAATTTATGTGGTAGATTTCAGCATAATCTTTGAACAATGCTTCTTCACATATAGAAAATGTCAGCTAGAGGGAAAATGCAGAGGCAGATTTCAGCATAATCCTGGAACTCTGCTTCTGCACATCTGAAAAATGTCAGCTAGATAGGAATTTATGTGGTAGATTTCAGCATAATCTTTGAACTCTGCTTCTGCACATCTGGAAAATGTAAGCTAGAGAGAAATTGATGTGTTAGATTTCAGCATAATCCTGGAACTCTGCTTCTGCACATCTGAAAAATGTCAGCTAGATAGGAATTTATGTGGTAGATTTCAGCATAATCTTTGAACTCTGCTTCTTCACATATAGAAAATGTCAGCTAGCGGGAAAATGCAGAGGAAGATTTCAGCATAATTCTGGAACTCTGCTTCTGCACATCTGGAAAATGTCAGCTAGAGAGAAAATGCAGAGGCAGATTTCAGCATAATCCTGGAACTTTGCTTCCGCACATCTGGAAATTGTAAGCTAGAGAGAAATTGATGTCGTAGATTTCAGCATAATCTTGCAACTCTGCTTTTTCACATCTGGAAAATGTCAGCTAGATAGGAATTTATGTGGTAGATTTCAGCATAATCTTTGAACTCTGATTCTTCACATCTGGAAAATGTCAGCTAGAGGGAAAATGCAGAGGCAGATTTCAGCATAATCCTGGAACTCTGCTTATTCACATCTGGAAAATTTCACTTGGAGACAAAATGCAAGGCAGATTTCAGCATAATCCTGGAACTCTGCTTGTGCACATCTGGAAAATGTAAACTAGAGAGAAATTGATGTGGTAGAGTTCACCATAATCTTTGAACTCTGCTTGCGCTCATCTGGAAAATGTCAGCTAGAGGGAAAATGCAGAGGCTGATTTCAGCATAATCCTGGAACACTGCTTCCTCACATCTGGAAAATGTCAGCTAGAGGGAAAATGCAGAGGCAGATTTCAGCATAATCCTGGAACTCTGCTCCTGCACATCTGGAAAATGTAAGCTAGAGAGAAATTGATGTGGTAGATTTCAGCATAATGCTTGAACTCTGCTTCTGCACATCAGGAAAATGTCAGCTAGAGAGAAATTTCAAATCAGATTTCAGAATAATCCTGGAACTCTGCTTCTGCGCATTTGGCAAATGTCAGCTAGAGAGAAATTGATGTGGTAGATTTCAGCATAGTCTTTGAACTCTGCATCTGCACTTCAGGAAAATGTCAGCTAGAGGGAAAATGCAGTGGCAGATTTCAGCATAATCCTGGTACTCTGCTTCTGCACTTCAGGAAAATGTCAGCTAGAGAAAAATTCCAAATCAGATTTCAGAATAATCCTGGAACTCTGCTTCTGCGCATTTGGCAAATGTCAGCTAGAGAGAAATTGATGTGGTAGATTTCAGCATAGTCTTTGAACTCTGCATCTGCACTTCAGGAAAATGTCAGCTAGAGAGAAAATGCAAAGGCAGATTTCAGCATAATCCTGGAACTCTGCTTCCGCACATCTGGAAAATTTCAGCTAGACAGAAATTGATGTTGTAGATTTCATCATAATCCTGGAACTCTGCTTCAGCACATCTGAAAACTGTCAGCTAGATAGGAATTTATGTGGTAGATTTCAGCATAATCCTGGAACTCTGCTTGTGCACATCTGCAAAATGTAAACGAGAGAGAAATTCATGTGGTATATTTCAGCATAATCTTTGGACTCTGCTTCCGCACATCTGGAAAATGTCAGCTAGAGAGAAATTGAAAGGCAGATTTCAGCATAATCCTGGAACTCTGCATCTGGACATCTGGAAAATGTCAGCTAGAGAGAAATTGATGTGGTAGATTTCAGCATAATCTTTGAACTCTGCTTCCGCACATCTGAAAAATGTCAGCTAGATAGGAATTTATGTGGTAGATTTCAGCATAGTCTTTGAACTCTGCTTCTGCACTTCAGGAAAATGTCAGCTAGAGAGAAAATGCAAAGGCAGATTTCAGCATAATCCTGGAACTCTGCTTCCGCACATCTGGAAAATTTCAGCTAGACAGAAATTGATGTTGTAGATTTCATCATAATCCTGGAACTCTGCTTCCAAACATCTGGCAAATGTGAGCTAGAGAGAAATTGCAAGGCAGATATCAGCATAATCCTGGAACTCTGCTTCAGCACATCTGAAAACTGTCAGCTAGATAGGAATTTATGTGGTAGATTTCAGCATAATCCTGGGACTCTGCTTGTGCACAACTGCAAAATGTAAACTAGAGAGAAATTGATGTGGTAAATTTCAGCATAATCTTTGGACTCTGCTTCCGCACATCTGGAAAATGTCAGCTAGAGAGAAATTGCAAGGCAGATTTCAGCATAATCCTGGAACTCTGCTTCTGGACATCTGGAAAATGTCAGCTAGAGAGAAATTGATGTGGTAGATTTCAGCATAATCTTTGAACTCTGCTTCCGCACATCTGAAAAATGTCAGCTAGATAGGAATTTATGTGGTAGATTTCAGCATAATCTTTGAACTCTGCTTCCGCACATCTGAAAAATGTCAGCTAGATAGGAATTTATGTGGTAGATTTCAGCATAATCCTGGAACTCTGCTTCTTCACATCTGGAAAATTTCACTTGGAGACAAAATGCAAGGCAGATTTCAGCATAATCCTGGAACTCTGCTTGTGCACATCTGGAAAATGTAAACTAGAGAGAAATTGATGTGGTAGAGTTCACCATAATCTTTGAACTCTGGTTGCGCTCATCTGGAAGATGTCAGCTAGAGAGAAATTGCAAGGCAGATTTCAGCATAATCTTGGAACTCTGCTTCTGCACATCTGGAAAATGTCAGCTAGAGAGAAAATGCAGAGGCTGATTTCAGCATAATCCTGGAACACTGCTTCCTCACATCTGGAAAATGTCAGCTAGAGGGAAAATGCAGAGGCAGATTTCAGCATAATCCTGGAACTCTGCTCCTGCACATCTGGAAAATGTAAGCTAGAGAGAAATTGATGTGTTAGATTTCAGCATAATGCTTGAACTCTGCTTCTGCACATCAGGAAAATGTCAGCTAGAGAGAAATTTCAAATCAGATTTCAGAATAATCCTGGAACTCTGCTTCTGCGCATTTGGCAAATGTCAGCTAGAGAGAAATTGATGTGGTAGATTTCAGCATAGTCTTTGAACTCTGCATCTGCACTTCAGGAAAATGTCAGCTAGAGGGAAAATGCAGAGGCAGATTTCAGCATAATCCTGGTACTCTGCTTCTGCACTTCAGGAAAATGTCAGCTAGAGAGAAATTTCAAATCAGATTTCAGAATAATCCTGGAACTCTGCTTCTGCGCATTTGGCAAATGTCAGCTAGAGAGAAATTGATGTGGTAGATTTCAGCATAGTCTTTGAACTCTGCATCTGCACTTCAGGAAAATGTCAGCTAGAGAGAAAATGCAAAGGCAGATTTCAGCATAATCCTGGAACTCTGCTTCCGCACATCTGGAAAATTTCAGCTAGACAGAAATTGAGGTTGTAGATTTCATCATAATCCTGGAACTCTGCTTCCAAAAATCTGGCAAATGTCAGCTAGAGGAAAAATGCAGAGGCAGATTTCAGCATAATCCTGGAACTCTGCTTCAGCACATCTGAAAACTGTCAGCTAGATAGGAATTTATGTGGTAGATTTCAGCATAATCCTGGAACTTTGCTTGTGCACATCTGCAAAATGTAAACGAGAGAGAAATTGATGTGGTATATTTAAGCATAATCTTTGGACTCTGCTTCCGCACATCTGGAAAATGTCAGCTAGAGAGAAATTGAAAGGCAGATTTCAGCATAACCTTTGAACTCTGCTTCTGCACATCTGGAAAATGTCAGCTAGAGAGAAAATGTAGAGGCAGATTTCAGCATAATCCTGGAACTTTGCTTCTGCACATCTGGAAATTGTAAGCTAGAGAGAAATTGATGTCGTAGATTTCAGCATAATCTTGCAACTCTGCTTTTTCACATCTGGAAAATGTCAGCTAGAGGGAAAATGCAGACGCAGATTTCAGCATAATCCTGGACCTCTACTTCTGCACATCTGGAAAATTTAAGCCAGAGAGAAATTGATGTTGTAGATTTCAGCATAATCCTGGAACTCTGCTTGTGCACAACTGCAAAATGTAAACTAGAGAGAAATTGATGTGGTAAATTTCAGCATAATCTTTGGACTCTGCTTCCGCACATCTGGAAAATGTCAGCTAGAGAGAAATTGCAAGGCAGATTTCAGCATAATCCTGGAACTCTGCTTCTGGACATCTGGAAAATGTCAGCTAGAGAGAAATTGATGTGGTACATTTCAGCATAATCTTTGAACTCTGCTTCCGCACATCTGAAAAATGTCAGCTAGATAGGAATTTATGTGGTAGATTTCAGCATAATCTTTGAACTCTGCTTCTTCACATCTGGAAAATGTCAGCTAGAGAGAAAATGCAGAGGCTGATTTTAGCATAATCTTGGAACTCTGCTTCTCCATATCTGGAAAATGTCAGCTAGATAGGAATTTATGTGGTAGATTTCAGCATAATCTTTGAACTCTGCTTCTGCACATCTGGAAAATGTCAGCTAGAGAGAAAATGCAGAGGCAGATTTCAGCATAATCCTGGTACTCTGCTTCTGCACATCAGGAAAATGTCAGCTAGAGAGAAATTTCAAATCAGATTTCAGAATAATCCTGGAACTCCGCTTCTGCGCATTTGGCAAATGTCAGCTAGAGAGAAATTGATGTGGTAGATTTCAGCATAGTCTTTGAATTCTGCTTCTGCACTTCAGGAAAATGTCAGCTAGAGAGAAAATGCAAAGGCAGGTTTCAGCATAATCCTGGTACTCTGCTTCGGCACATCTGGAAAATTTCAGGTAGACAGAAATTGATGCTGTAGATTTCATCATAATCCTGGAACTCTGCTTCTGCACATCTGGCAAATGTCAGCTAGAGAGAAATTGCAAGGCAGATTTCAGCATAATCTTGGAACTCTGCTTCTGCACATGTGGAAAATGTCAGCTAGAGAGAACATGCAGAGGCTGATTTCAGCATAATGCTGGAACTCTGCTTCTGCACATCTGGAAAATGTCAGCTGGGGAAAATTTATGTGGTATATTTCAGCATAATCTTTGAACTCTGCTTCTTCACATCTGGAAAATGTCAGCTAGAGAGAAAATGCAGAGGCTGATTTCAGCATAATCTTGGAACTCTGCTTCTGTACATCTGGAAAATGTAAACTAGAGAGAAATTGATGTGGTAGAGTTCACCATAATCTTTGAACTCTGCTTGCGCTCATCTGGAAAATGTCAGCTAGAGAGAAATTGCAAGGCAGATTTCAGCATAATCTTGGAACTCTGCTTCTGCACATCTGGAAAATGTCAGCTAGAGAGAAAATGCAGAGGCTGATTTCAGCATAATCCTGGAACACTGCTTCCTCACATCTGGAAAATGTCAGCTAGAGGGAAAATGCAGAGGCAGATTTCAGCATAATCCTGGAACTCTGCTCCTGCACATCTGGAAAATGTAAGCTAGAGAGAAATTGATGTGTTAGATTTCAGCATAATGCTTGAACTCTGCTTCTGCACATCAGGAAAATGTCAGCTAGAGAGAAATTTCAAATCAGATTTCAGAATAATCCTGGAACTCTGCTTCTGCGCATTTGGCAAATGTCAGCTAGAGAGAAATTGATGTGGTAGATTTCAGCATAGTCTTTGAACTCTGCATCTGCACTTCAGGAAAATGTCAGCTAGAGGGAAAATGCAGAGGCAGATTTCAGCATAATCCTGGTACTCTGCTTCTGCACTTCAGGAAAATGTCAGCTAGAGAGAAATTTCAAATCAGATTTCAGAATAATCCTGGAACTCTGCTTCTGCGCATTTGGCAAATGTCAGCTAGAGAGAAATTGATGTGGTAGATTTCAGCATAGTCTTTGAACTCTGCATCTGCACTTCAGGAAAATGTCAGCTAGAGAGAAAATGCAAAGGCAGATTTCAGCATAATCCTGGAACTCTGCTTCCGCACATCTGGAAAATTTCAGCTAGACAGAAATTGAGGTTGTAGATTTCATCATAATCCTGGAACTCTGCTTGTGCACATCTGCAAAATGTAAACGAGAGAGAAATTGATGTGGTATATTTAAGCATAATCTTTGGACTCTGCTTCCGCACATCTGGAAAATGTCAGCTAGATAGGAATTGCAAGGCAGATTTCAGCATAATCCTGGAACTCTGCTTCTGGACATCTGGAAAATGTCAGGAAGAGAGAAATTGATGTGTTAGATTTCAGCATAATCCTGGAACTCTGCTTCTGCACATCTGAAAAATGTCAGCTAGATAGGAATTTATGTGGTAGATTTCAGCAAAATCCTGGAACTCTGCTTGTGCACATCTGCAAAATGTAAACGAGAGAGAAATTGATGTGGTATATTTAAGCATAATCTTTGGACTCTGCTTCCGCACATCTGGAAAATGTCAGCTAGAGAGAAATTGAAAGGCAGATTTCAGCATAATCCTGGAACTCTGCATCTGGTCATCTGGAAAATGTCAGCTAGAGAGAAATTGAGCTGGTAGATTTCAGCATAATCTTTGAACTCTGCTTCCGCACATCTGAAAAATGTCAGCTAGATAGGAATTTATGTGGTAGATTTCAGCATAGTCTTTGAACTCTGCTTCTGCACTTCAGGAAAATGTCAGCTAGAGAGAAAATGCAAAGGCAGATTTCAGCATAATCCTGGAACTCTGCTTCCGCACATCTGGAAAATTTCAGCTAGACAGAAATTGATGTTGTAGATTTCATCATAATCCTGGAACTCTGCTTCCAAACATCTGGCAAATGTGAGCTAGAGAGAAATTGCAAGGCAGATATCATTATATTCCTGGAACTCTGCTTCAGCACATCTGAAAACTGTCAGCTAGATAGGAATTTATGTGGTAGATTTCAGCATAATCCTGGAACTCTGCTTGTGCACAACTGCAAAATGTAAACTAGAGAGAAATTGATGTGGTAAATTTCAGCATAATCTTTGGACTCTGCTTCCGCACATCTGGAAAATGTCAGCTAGAGAGAAATTGCAAGGCAGATTTCAGCATAATCCTGGAACTCTGCTTCTGGACATCTGGAAAATGTCAGCTAGAGAGAAATTGATGTGGTAGATTTCAGCATAATCTTTGAACTGTGCTTCTGCACATCTGAAAAATGTCAGCTAGATAGGAATTTATGTGGTAGATTTCAGCATAATATTTGAACTCTGCTTCTTCACATCTGGAAAATGTCAGCTAGAGAGAAAATGCAGAGGCTGATTTCAGCATAATCTTGGAACTCTGCTCCTCCATATCTGGAAAATGTCAGCTAGATAGGAATTTATATGGTAGATTTCAGCATAATCTTTGAACTCTGCTTCTGCACATCTGGAAAATGTCAGCTAGAGAGAAAATGCAGAGGCAGATTTCAGCATAATCCTGGTACTCTGCTTCTGCACATCAGGAAAATATCAGCTAGAGAGAAATTTCAAATCAGATTTCAGAATAATCCTGGAACTCCGCTTCTGCGCATTTGGCAAATGTCAGCTAGAGAGAAATTGATGTGGTAGATTTCAGCATAGTCTTTGAATTCTGCTTCTGCACTTCAGGAAAATGTCAGCTAGAGAGAAAATGCAAAGGCAGGTTTCAGCATAATCCTGGTACTCTGCTTCGGCACATCTGGAAAATTTCAGGTAGACAGAAATTGATGCTGTAGATTTCATCATAATCCTGGAACTCTACTTCTGCACACCTGGCAAATGTCAGCTAGAGAGAAATTGCAAGGCAGATTTCAGCATAATCTTGGAACTCTGCTTCTGCACATGTGGAAAATGTCAGCTAGAGAGAACATGCAGAGGCTGATTTCAGCATAATGCTGGAACTCTGCTTCTGCACATCTGGAAAATGTCAGCTGGGGAAAATTTATGTGGTATATTTCAGCATAATCTTTGAACTCTGCTTCTTCACATCTGGAAAATATCAGCTAGAGAGAAAATGCAGAGGCTGATTTCAGCATAACCTTTGAACTCTGCTTCAGCACATCTGGAAAATGTCAGCTAGAGAGAAAATGTAGAGGCAGATTTCAGCATAATCCTGGAACTTTGCTTCTGCACATCTGGAAATTGTAAGCTAGAGAGAAATTGATGTCGTAGATTTCAGCATAATCTTGCAACTCTGCTTTTTCACATCTGGAAAATGTCAGCTAGAGGGAAAATGCAGACGCAGATTTCAGCATAATCCTGGACCTCTACTTCTGCACATCTGGAAAATGTAAGCCAGAGAGAAATTGATGTTGTAGATTTCAGCATAATCCTGGAACTCTGCTTCTGCACATCTGAAAAATGTCAGCTAGATAGGAATTTATGTGGTAGATTTCAGCAAAATCCTGGAACTCTGCTTGTGCACATCTGCAAAATGTAAACGAGAAAGAAATTGATGTGGTATATTTAAGCATAATCTTTGGACTCTGCTTCCGCACATCTGGAAAATGTCAGCTAGAGAGAAATTGAGCTGGTAGATTTCAGCATAATCTTTGAACTCTGCTTCCGCACATCTGAAAAATGTCAGCTAGATAGGAATTTATGTGGTAGATTTCAGCATAGTCTTTGAACTCTGCTTCTGCACTTCAGGAAAATGTCAGCTAGAGAGAAAATGCAAAGGCAGATTTCAGCATAATCCTGGAACTCTGCTTCCGCACATCTGGAAAATTTCAGCTAGACAGAAATTGATGTTGTAGATTTCATCATAATCCTGGAACTCTGCTTCCAAACATCTGGCAAATGTGAGCTAGAGAGAAATTGCAAGGCAGATATCAGCATAATCCTGGAACTCTGCTTCTGCACTTCAGGAAAATGTCAGCTAGAGAGAAATTTCAAATCAGATTTCAGAATAATCCTGGAACTCTGCTTCTGCGCATTTGGCAAATGTCAGCTAGAGAGAAATTGATGTGGTAGATTTCAGCATAGTCTTTGAACTCTGCATCTGCACTTCAGGAAAATGTCAGCTAGAGAGAAAATGCAAAGGCAGATTTCAGCATAATCCTGGAACTTTGCTTCTGCACATCTGGAAATTGTAAGCTAGAGAGAAATTGATGTCGTAGATTTCAGCATAATCTTGCAACTCTGCTTTTTCACATCTGGAAAATGTCAGCTAGAGGGAAAATGCAGACGCAGATTTCAGCATAATCCTGGACCTCTACTTCTGCACATCTGGAAAATGTAAGCCAGAGAGAAATTGATGTTGTAGATTTCAGCATAATCCTGGAACTCTGCTTCTGCACATCTGAAAAATGTCAGCTAGATAGGAATTTATGTGGTAGATTTCAGCAAAATCCTGGAACTCTGCTTGTGCACATCTGCAAAATGTAAACGAGAAAGAAATTGATGTGGTATATTTAAGCATAATCTTTGGACTCTGCTTCCGCACATCTGGAAAATGTCAGCTAGAGAGAAATTGAGCTGGTAGATTTCAGCATAATCTTTGAACTCTGCTTCCGCACATCTGAAAAATGTCAGCTAGATAGGAATTTATGTGGTAGATTTCAGCATAGTCTTTGAACTCTGCTTCTGCACTTCAGGAAAATGTCAGCTAGAGAGAAAATGCAAAGGCAGATTTCAGCATAATCCTGGAACTCTGCTTCCGCACATCTGGAAAATTTCAGCTAGACAGAAATTGATGTTGTAGATTTCATCATAATCCTGGAACTCTGCTTCCAAACATCTGGCAAATGTGAGCTAGAGAGAAATTGCAAGGCAGATATCAGCATAATCCTGGAACTCTGCTTCTGCACTTCAGGAAAATGTCAGCTAGAGAGAAATTTCAAATCAGATTTCAGAATAATCCTGGAACTCTGCTTCTGCGCATTTGGCAAATGTCAGCTAGAGAGAAATTGATGTGGTAGATTTCAGCATAGTCTTTGAACTCTGCATCTGCACTTCAGGAAAATGTCAGCTAGAGAGAAAATGCAAAGGCAGATTTCAGCATAATCCTGGAACTCTGCTTCCGCACATCTGGAAAATTTCAGCTAGACAGAAATTGAGGTTGTAGATTTCATCATAATCCTGGAACTCTGCTTCCAAAAATCTGGCAAATGTCAGCTAGAGAGAAATTGCAAGGCAGATTTCAGCATAATCCTGGAACTCTGCTTCAGCACATCTGAAAACTGTCAGCTAGATAGGAATTTATGTGGTAGATTTCAGCATAATCCTGGAACTCTGCTTGTGCACATCTGCAAAACGTAAACGAGAGAGAAATTGATGTGGTATATTTCAGCATAATCTTTGGACTCTGCTTCCGCACATCTGGAAAATGTCAGCTAGAGAGAAATTGCAAGGCAGATTTCAGCATAATCCTGGAACTCTGCTTCTGGACATCTGGATAATGTCAGCTAGAGAGAAATTGAGCTGGTAGATTTCAGCATAATCTTTGAACTCTGCTTCCGCACATCTGGAAAATGTCAGCTAGATAGGAATTTATGTGCTAGATTTCATCATAATCCTGGAACTCTGCTTCCAAAAATCTGGCAAATGTCAGCTAGAGAGAAATTGCAAGGCAGATTTCAGCATAATCCTGGAACTCTGCTTCAGCACATCTGAAAACTGTCAGCTAGATAGGAATTTATGTGGTAGATTTCAGCATAATCCTGGAACTCTGCTTGTGCACATCTGCAAAACGTAAACGAGAGAGAAATTGATGTGGTATATTTCAGCATAATCTTTGGACTCTGCTTCCGCACATCTGGAAAATGTCAGCTAGAGAGAAATTGCAAGGCAGATTTCAGCATAATCCTGGAACTCTGCTTCTGGACATCTGGAAAATGTAAGCTAGAGAGAAATTGATGTGGTAGATTTCAGCATAATGCTTGAACTCTGCTTCTGCACATCAGGAAAATGTCAGCTAGAGAGAAATTTCAAATCAGATTTCAGAATAATCCTGGAACTCTGCTTCTGCGCATTTGGCAAATGTCAGCTAGAGAGAAATTGATGTGGTAGATTTCAGCATAGTCTTTGAACTCTGCATCTGCACTTCAGGAAAATGTCAGCTTGAGGGAAAATGCAGTGGCAGATTTCAGCATAATCCTGGTACTCTGCTTCTGCACTTCAGGAAAATGTCAGCTAGAGAGAAATTTCAAATCAGATTTCAGAATAATCCTGGAACTCTGCTTCTGCGCATTTGGCAAATGTCAGCTAGAGAGAAATTGATGTGGTAGATTTCAGCATAGTCTTTGAACTCTGCATCTGCACTTCAGGAAAATGTCAGCTAGAGAGAAAATGCAAAGGCAGGTTTCAGCATAATCCTGGAACTCTGCTTCCGCACATCTGGAAAATTTCAGCTAGACAGAAATTGAGGTTGTAGATTTCATCATAATCCTGGAACTCTGCTTCCAAAAATCTGGCAAATGTCAGCTAGAGAGAAATTGCAAGGCAGATTTCAGCATAATCCTGGAACTCTGCTTCAGCACATCTGAAAACTGTCAGCTAGATAGGAATTTATGTGGTAGATTTCAGCATAATCCTGGAACTCTGCTTGTGCACATCTGCAAAACGTAAACGAGAGAGAAATTGATGTGGTATATTTCAGCATAATCTTTGGACTCTGCTTCCGCACATCTGGAAAATGTCAGCTAGAGAGAAATTGCAAGGCAGATTTCAGCATAATCCTGGAACTCTGCTTCTGGACATCTGGATAATGTCAGCTAGAGAGAAATTGAGCTGGTAGATTTCAGCATAATCTTTGAACTCTGCTTCCGCACATCTGAAAAATGTCAGCTAGATAGGAATTTATGTGGTAGATTTCAGCATAATCTTGGAACTCTGCTTCTTCATATCTGGAAAATGTCAGCTGGATAGGAATTTATGTGGTAGATTTCAGCATAATCTTTGCTCTCTGCTTCCGAACATCTGGAAAATGTCAGCTAGAGAATAATTGCAAGGCAGATTTCAGCATAATCCTGGAACTCTGCTTCTGCACATCTGGAAAATGTAAGCTAGATAGGAATTTATGTGGTAGAGTTCACCATAATCTTTGAACTCTGCTTGCGCTCATCTGGAAAATGTCAGCTAGAGAGAAATTGCAAGGCAGATTTCAGCATAGTCTTTGAACTCTGCTTGTCCACATCTGGAAATTTTCACCTGGAGAAAAATTGCAAGGCAGATTTCAGCATAATCCTGGAACTCTGCTTCCGCACATCTGGAAAATGTCAGCTAGAGGGAAAATGCAGAGGAAGATTTCAGCATAATCCTGGAACTCTGCTTCTGCACATCTGGAAAATGTAAGATAGAGAAAAATTGATGTGGTAGATTTCAGCATAATCTTTGAACTCTGCTTCTGCACATCTGGAAAATGTCAGCTGGGGAAAATTTATGTGGTATATTTCAGCATAATCTTTGCTCTCTGCTTCTGAACATCTGGAAAATGTCAGCTAGAGAGAAAATGCAGAGGCTGATTTCAGCATAACCTTTGAACTCTGCTTCTGCACATCTGGAAAATGTCAGCTAGAGAGAAATTGCAGAGGCAGATTTCAGCATAATCCTGGAACTTTGCTTCCGCACATCTGGAAATTGTAAGCTAGAGAGAAATTGATGTCGTAGATTTCAGCATAATCTTGCAACTCTGCTTTTTCACATCTGGAAAATGTCAGCTAGAGGGAAAATGCAGACGCAGATTTCAGCATAATCCTGGAACTCTACTTCTGCACATCTGGAAAATATAAGCTAGAGAGAAATTGATGTCGTAGATTTCAGCATAATCCTGGAACTCTGCTTCAGCACATCTGGAAAATGTCAGCTAGATAGGAATTTATGTGGTAGATTTCAGCATAATCTTTGAACTCTACTTCTTCACATCTGGAAAATGTCAGCTAGAGGGAAAATGCAGAGGCAGATTTCAGCATAATCCTGGAACTCTGCTTATTCACATCTGGAAAATTTCACTTGGAGACAAAATGCAAGGCAGATTTCAGCCTAATCCTGGAACTCTGCTTGTGCACATCTGGAAAATGTCAGCTAGAGGGAAAATGCAGACGCAGATTTCAGCATAATCCTGGAACTCTACTTCTGCACATCTGGAAAATGTAAGCTAGAGAGAAATTGATGTCGTAGATTTCAGCATAATCCTGGAACTCTGCTTCAGCACATCTTAAAAATGTCAGCTAGATAGGAATTTATGTGGTAGATTTCAGCATAATCTTTGAACTCTGCTTCTTCACATCTGGAAAATGTCAGCTAGAGGGAAAATGCAGAGGCAGATTTCAGCATAATCCTGGAACTCTGCTTATTCACATCTGGAAAATTTCACTTGGAGACAAAATGCAAGGCAGATTTCAGCCTAATCCTGGAACTCTGCTTGTGCACATCTGGAAAATGTAAACTAGAGAGAAATTGATGAGGTAGAGTTCACCATAATCTTTGAACTCTGCTTGCGCTCATTTGGAAAATGTCAGCTAGAGGGAAAATGCAGAGGCTGATTTCAGCATAATCCTGGAACACTGCTTCCTCACATCTGGAAAATGTCAGCTAGAGGGAAAATGCAGAGGCAGATTTCAGCATAATCCTGGAACTCTGCTCCTGCACATCTGGAAAATGTAAGCTAGAGAGAAATTGATGTGGTAGATTTCAGCATAATGCTTGAACTCTGCTTCTGCACATCAGGAAAATGTCAGCTAGAGAGAAATTTCAAATCAGATTTCAGAATAATCCTGGAACTCTGCTTCTGCGCATTTGGCAAATGTCAGCTAGAGAGAAATTGATGTGGTAGATTTCAGCATAGTCTTTGAACTCTGCATCTGCACTTCAGGAAAATGTCAGCTAGAGGGAAAATGCAGTGGCAGATTTCAGCATAATCCTGGTACTCTGCTTCTGCACTTCAGGAAAATGTCAGCTAGAGAGAAATTTCAAATCACATTTCAGAATAATCCTGGAACTCTGCTTCTGCGCATTTGGCAAATGTCAGCTAGAGAGAAATTGATGTGGTAGTTTTCAGCATAGTCTTTGAACTCTGCATCTGCACTTCAGGAAAATGTCAGCTAGAGAGAAAATGCAAAGGCAGATTTCAGCATAATCCTGGAACTCTGCTTCCGCACATCTGGAAAATTTCAGCTAGACAGAAATTGAGGTTGTAGATTTCATCATAATCCTGGAACTCTGCTTCCAAAAATCTGGCAAATGTCAGCTAGAGAGAAATTGCAAGGCAGATTTCAGCATAATCCTGGAACTCTGCTTCAGCACATCTGAAAACTGTCAGCTAGATAGGAATTTATGTGGTAGATTTCAGCATAATCCTGGAACTCTGCTTGTGCACATCTGCAAAACGTAAACGAGAGAGAAATTGATGTGGTATATTTCAGCATAATCTTTGGACTCTGCTTCCGCACATCCGGAAAATGTCAGCTAGAGAGAAATTGCAAGGCAGATTTCAGCATAATCCTGGAACTCTGCTTCTGGACATCTGGATAATGTCAGCTAGAGAGAAATTGAGCTGGTAGATTTCAGCATAATCTTTGAACTCTGCTTCCGCACATCTGAAAAATGTCAGCTAGATAGGAATTTATGTGCTAGATTTCATCATAATCCTGGAACTCTGCTTCCAAAAATCTGGCAAATGTCAGCTAGAGAGAAATTGCAAGGCAGATTTCAGCATAATCCTGGAACTCTGCTTCTGGACATCTGGAAAATGTAAGCTAGAGAGAAATTGATGTGGTAGATTTCAGCATAATGCTTGAACTCTGCTTCTGCACATCTGGAAAATGTAAGCTAGAGAGAAATTGATGTGGTAGAGTTCACCATAATCTTTGAACTCTGCTTGCGCTCATCTGGAAAATGTCAGCTAGAGAGAAATTGCAAGGCAGATTTCAGCATAGTCTTTGAACTCTGCTTCTCCACATCTGGAAATTTTCACCTGGAGAAAAATTGCAAGGCAGATTTCAGCATAATCCTGGAACTCTGCTTCCGCACATCTGGAAAATGTCAGCTAGAGGGAAAATGCAGAGGAAGATTTCAGCATAATCCTGGAACTCTGCTTCTGCACATCTGGAAAATGTAAGATAGAGGAAAAATTGATGTGGTAGATTTCAGCATAATCTTTGAACTCTGCTTCTGCACATCTGGAAAATGTCAGCTGGGGAAAATTTATGTGGTATATTTCAGCATAATCTTTGAACTCTGCTTCTTCACATCTGGAAAATGTCAGATAGAGGGAAAATGCAGAGGCAGATTTCAGCATAATCCTGGAACTCTGCTTATTCACATCTGGAAAATGTCAGCTAGAGGGAAAATGCAGAGGCAGATTTCAGCATAATCCTGGAACTCTGCTTATTCACATCTGGAAAATTTCACTTGGAGACAAAATGCAAGGCAGATTTCAGCCTAATCCTGGAACTCTGCTTGTGCACATCTGGAAAATGTAAACTAGAGAGAAATTGATGAGGTAGAGTTCACCATAATCTTTGAACTCTGCTTGCGCTCATTTGGAAAATGTCAGCTAGAGGGAAAATGCAGAGGCTGATTTCAGCATAATCCTGGAACACTGCTTCCTCACATCTGGAAAATGTCAGCTAGAGGGAAAATGCAGAGGCAGATTTCAGCATAATCCTGGAACTCTGCTCCTGCACATCTGGAAAATGTAAGCTAGAGAGAAATTGATGTGGTAGATTTCAGCATAATGCTTGAACTCTGCTTCTGCACATCAGGAAAATGTCAGCTAGAGAGAAATTTCAAATCAGATTTCAGAATAATCCTGGAACTCTGCTTCTGCGCATTTGGCAAATGTCAGCTAGAGAGAAATTGATGTGGTAGATTTCAGCATAGTCTTTGAACTCTGCATCTGCACTTCAGGAAAATGTCAGCTAGAGGGAAAATGCAGTGGCAGATTTCAGCATAATCCTGGTACTCTGCTTCTGCACTTCAGGAAAATGTCAGCTAGAGAGAAATTTCAAATCAGATTTCAGAATAATCCTGGAACTCTGCTTCTGCGCATTTGGCAAATGTCAGCTAGAGAGAAATTGATGTGGTAGATTTCAGCATAGTCTTTGAACTCTGCATCTGCACTTCAGGAAAATGTCAGCTAGAGAGAAAATGCAAAGGCAGATTTCAGCATAATCCTGGAACTCTGCTTCCGCACATCTGGAAAATTTCAGCTAGACAGAAATTGAGGTTGTAGATTTCATCATAATCCTGGAACTCTGCTTCCAAAAATCTGGCAAATGTCAGCTAGAGAGAAATTGCAAGGCAGATTTCAGCATAATCCTGGAACTCTGCTTCAGCACATCTGAAAACTGTCAGCTAGATAGGAATTTATGTGGTAGATTTCAGCATAATCCTGGAACTCTGCTTGTGCACATCTGCAAAACGTAAACGAGAGAGAAATTGATGTGGTATATTTCAGCATAATCTTTGGACTCTGCTTCCGCACATCTGGAAAATGTCAGCTAGAGAGAAATTGCAAGGCAAATTTCAGCATAATCCTGGAACTCTGCTTCTGGACATCTGGATAATGTCAGCTAGAGAGAAATTGAGCTGGTAGATTTCAGCATAATCTTTGAACTCTGCTTCCGCACATCTGAAAAATGTCAGCTGGATAGGAATTTATGTGGTAGATTTCAGCATAATCTTTGCTCTCTGCTTCCGAACATCTGGAAAATGTCAGCTAGAGAATAATTGCAAGGCAGATTTCAGCATAATCCTGGAACTCTGCTTCTGCACATCTGAAAAATGTCAGCTAGATAGGAATTTATGTGGTAGATTTCAGCATAATCTTTGAACTCTGCTTCTTCACATATAGAAAATGTCAGCTAGAGGGAAAATGCAGAGGCAGATTTCAGCATAATCCTGGAACTCTGCTTCTGCACATCTAGAAAATTTCAGCTAGAGAGAAATTGATGTGTTAGATTTCAGCATAATCTTTGAACTCTGCTTCTGCACATCTGGAAAATGTAAGCTAGAGAGAAATTGATGTGGTAGAGTTCACCATAATCTTTGAACTCTGCTTGCGCTCATCTGGAAAATGTCAGCTAGAGAGAAATTGCAAGGCAGATTTCAGCATAATCTTGGAACTCTGCTTCTGCACATCTGGAAAATGACAGCTAGATAGGAATTTATGTGGTAGATTTCAGCATAATCTTTGAACTCTGCTTCTGCACATCTGGAAAATGTCAGGAAGAGAGAAATTGATGTGTTAGATTTCAGCATAGTCTTTGAACTCTGCTTGTCCACATCTGGAAATTTTCACCTGGAGAAAAATTGCAAGGCAGATTTCAGCATAATCCTGGAACTCTGCTTCCGCACATCTGGAAAATGTCAGCTAGAGGGAAAATGCAGAGGAAGATTTCAGCATAATCCTGGAACTCTGCTTCTGCACATCTGGAAAATGTAAGATAGAGAAAAATTGATGTGGTAGATTTCAGCATAATCTTTGAACTCTGCTTCTGCACATCTGGAAAATGTCAGCTGGGGAAAATTTATGTGGTATATTTCAGCATAATCTTTGCTCTCTGCTTCTGAACATCTGGAAAATGTAAGCTAGAGAATAATTGCAAGGCAGATTTCAGCATAATCCTGGAACTCTGCTTCTGCACATCTGAAAAATGTCAGCTAGATAGGAATTTATGTGGTAGATTTCAGCATAATCCTGGAACTCTGCTTGTGCACATCTGCAAAACGTAAACGAGAGAGAAATTGATGTGGTATATTTCAGCATAATCTTTGGACTCTGCTTCCGCACATCTGGAAAATGTCAGCTAGAGAGAAATTGCAAGGCAGATTTCAGCATAATCCTGGAACTCTGCTTCTGGACATCTGGATAATGTCAGCTAGAGAGAAATTGAGCTGGTAGATTTCAGCATAATCTTTGAACTCTGCTTCCGCACATCTGAAAAATGTCAGCTAGATAGGAATTTATGTGCTAGATTTCATCATAATCCTGGAACTCTGCTTCAAAAAATCTGGCAAATGTCAGCTAGAGAGAAATTGCAAGGCAGATTTCAGCATAATCCTGGAACTCTGCTTCAGCACATCTGAAAACTGTCAGCTAGATAGGGATTTATGTGGTAGATTTCAGCATAATCCTGGAACTCTGCTTGTGCACATCTGCAAAACGTAAACGAGAGAGAAATTGATGTGGTATATTTCAGCATAATCTTTGGACTCTGCTTCCGCACATCTGGAAAATGTCAGCTAGAGAGAAATTGCAAGGCAGATTTCAGCATAATCCTGGAACTCTGCTTCTGGACATCTGGAAAATGTAAGCTAGAGAGAAATTGATGTGGTAGATTTCAGCATAATGCTTGAACTCTGCTTCTGCACATCAGGAAAATGTCAGCTAGAGAGAAATTTCAAATCAGATTTCAGAATAATCCTGGAACTCTGCTTCTGCGCATTTGGCAAATGTCAGCTAGAGAGAAATTGATGTGGTAGATTTCAGCATAGTCTTTGAACTCTGCATCTGCACTTCAGGAAAATGTCAGCTTGAGGGAAAATGCAGTGGCAGATTTCAGCATAATCCTGGTACTCTGCTTCCGCACATCTGGAAAATTTCAGCTAGACAGAAATTGAGGTTGTAGATTTCATCATAATCCTGGAACTCTGCTTCCAAAAATCTGGCAAATGTCAGCTAGAGAGAAATTGCAAGGCAGATTTCAGCATAATCCTGGAACTCTGCTTCAGCACATCTGAAAACTGTCAGCTAGATAGGAATTTATGTGGTAGATTTCAGCATAATCCTGGAACTCTGCTTGTGCACATCTGCAAAACGTAAACGAGAGAGAAATTGATGTGGTATATTTCAGCATAATCTTTGGACTCTGCTTCCGCACATCTGGAAAATGTCAGCTAGAGAGAAATTGCAAGGCAGATTTCAGCATAATCCTGGAACTCTGCTTCTGGACATCTGGATAATGTCAGCTAGAGAGAAATTGAGCTGGTAGATTTCAGCATAATCTTTGAACTCTGCTTCCGCACATCTGAAAAATGTCAGCTAGATAGGAATTTATGTGCTAGATTTCAGCATAATCTTGGAACTCTGCTTCTTCATATCTGGAAAATGTCAGCTGGATAGGAATTTATGTGGTAGATTTCAGCATAATCTTTGCTCTCTGCTTCCGAACATCTGGAAAATGTCAGCTAGAGAATAATTGCAAGGCAGATTTCAGCATAATCCTGGAACTCTGCTTCTGCACATCTGAAAAATGTCAGCTAGATAGGAATTTATGTGGTAGATTTCAGCATAATCTTTGAACTCTGCTTCTGCACATCTGGAAAATGTCAGGAAGAGAGAAATTGATGTGTTAGATTTCAGCATAGTCTTTGAACTCTGCTTGTCCACATCTGGAAAATGTCAGCTAGAGAGAAATTGCAAGGCAGATTTCAGCATAATCTTGGAACTCTGCTTCTGCACATCTGGAAAATGTCAGCTAGATAGGAATTTATGTGGTAGATTTCAGCATAATCTTTGAACTCTGCTTCTGCACATCTGGAAAATGTCAGCTGGGGATAATTTATGTGGTATATTTCAGCATAATCTTTGCTCTCTGCTTCTGAACATCTGGAAAATGTAAGCTAGAGAATAATTGCAAGGCAGATTTCAGCATAATCCTGGAACTCTGCTTCTGCACATCTGAAAAATGTCAGCTAGAGAGAAATTGATGTGGTAGATTTCAGCATAATCTTTGAACTCTGCTTCTGCACATCTGGAAAATGTAAGCTAGAGAGAAATTGATGTGGTAGAGTTCACCATAATCTTTGAACTCTGCTTGCTCTCATCTGGAAAATGTCAGCTAGAGAGAAATTGCAAGGCAGATTTCAGCATAATCTTGGAACTCTGCTTCTGCACATCTGGAAAATGACAGCTAGATAGGAATTTATGTGGTAGATTTCAGCATAATCTTTGAACTCTGCTTCTGCACATCTGGAAAATGTCAGGAAGAGAGAAATTGATGTGTTAGATTTCAGCATAGTCTTTGAACTCTGCTTGTCCACATCTGGAAATTTTCACCTGGAGAAAAATTGCAAGGCAGATTTCAGCATAATCCTGGAACTCTGCTTCCGCACATCTGGAAAATGTCAGCTAGAGGGAAAATGCAGAGGAAGATTTCAGCATAATCCTGGAACTCTGCTTCTGCACATCTGGAAAATGTAAGATAGAGAAAAATTGATGTGGTAGATTTCAGCATAATCTTTGAACTCTGCTTCTGCACATCTGGAAAATGTCAGCTGGGGAAAATTTATGTGGTATATTTCAGCATAATCTTTGCTCTCTGCTTCTGAACATCTGGAAAATGTAAGCTAGAGAATAATTGCAAGGCAGATTTCAGCATAATCCTGGAACTCTGCTTCTGCACATCTGAAAAATGTCAGCTAGATAGGAATTTATGTGGTAGATTTCAGCATAATCCTGGAACTCTGCTTGTGCACATCTGCAAAACGTAAACGAGAGAGAAATTGATGTGGTATATTTCAGCATAATCTTTGGACTCTGCTTCCGCACATCTGGAAAATGTCAGCTAGAGAGAAATTGCAAGGCAGATTTCAGCATAATCCTGGAACTCTGCTTCTGGACATCTGGATAATGTCAGCTAGAGAGAAATTGAGCTGGTAGATTTCAGCATAATCTTTGAACTCTGCTTCCGCACATCTGAAAAATGTCAGCTAGATAGGAATTTATGTGCTAGATTTCATCATAATCCTGGAACTCTGCTTCAAAAAATCTGGCAAATGTCAGCTAGAGAGAAATTGCAAGGCAGATTTCAGCATAATCCTGGAACTCTGCTTCAGCACATCTGAAAACTGTCAGCTAGATAGGGATTTATGTGGTAGATTTCAGCATAATCCTGGAACTCTGCTTGTGCACATCTGCAAAACGTAAACGAGAGAGAAATTGATGTGGTATATTTCAGCATAATCTTTGGACTCTGCTTCCGCACATCTGGAAAATGTCAGCTAGAGAGAAATTGCAAGGCAGATTTCAGCATAATCCTGGAACTCTGCTTCTGGACATCTGGAAAATGTAAGCTAGAGAGAAATTGATGTGGTAGATTTCAGCATAATGCTTGAACTCTGCTTCTGCACATCAGGAAAATGTCAGCTAGAGAGAAATTTCAAATCAGATTTCAGAATAATCCTGGAACTCTGCTTCTGCGCATTTGGCAAATGTCAGCTAGAGAGAAATTGATGTGGTAGATTTCAGCATAGTCTTTGAACTCTGCATCTGCACTTCAGGAAAATGTCAGCTTGAGGGAAAATGCAGTGGCAGATTTCAGCATAATCCTGGTACTCTGCTTCTGCACTTCAGGAAAATGTCAGCTAGAGAGAAATTTCAAATCAGATTTCAGAATAATCCTGGAACTCTGCTTCTGCGCATTTGGCAAATGTCAGCTAGAGAGAAATTGATGTGGTAGATTTCAGCATAGTCTTTGAACTCTGCATCTGCACTTCAGGAAAATGTCAGCTAGAGAGAAAATGCAAAGGCAGATTTCAGCATAATCCTGGAACTCTGCTTCCGCACATCTGGAAAATTTCAGCTAGACAGAAATTGAGGTTGTAGATTTCATCATAATCCTGGAACTCTGCTTCCAAAAATCTGGCAAATGTCAGCTAGAGAGAAATTGCAAGGCAGATTTCAGCATAATCCTGGAACTCTGCTTCAGCACATCTGAAAACTGTCAGCTAGATAGGAATTTATGTGGTAGATTTCAGCATAATCCTGGAACTCTGCTTGTGCACATCTGCAAAACGTAAACGAGAGAGAAATTGATGTGGTATATTTCAGCATAATCTTTGGACTCTGCTTCCGCACATCTGGAAAATGTCAGCTAGAGAGAAATTGCAAGGCAGATTTCAGCATAATCCTGGAACTCTGCTTCTGGACATCTGGATAATGTCAGCTAGAGAGAAATTGAGCTGGTAGATTTCAGCATAATCTTTGAACTCTGCTTCCGCACATCTGAAAAATGTCAGCTAGATAGGAATTTATGTGCTAGATTTCAGCATAATCTTGGAACTCTGCTTCTTCATATCTGGAAAATGTCAGCTGGATAGGAATTTATGTGGTAGATTTCAGCATAATCTTTGCTCTCTGCTTCCGAACATCTGGAAAATGTCAGCTAGAGAATAATTGCAAGGCAGATTTCAGCATAATCCTGGAACTCTGCTTCTGCACATCTGAAAAATGTCAGCTAGATAGGAATTTATGTGGTAGATTTCAGCATAATCTTTGAACTCTGCTTCTGCACATCTGGAAAATGTCAGGAAGAGAGAAATTGATGTGTTAGATTTCAGCATAGTCTTTGAACTCTGCTTGTCCACATCTGGAAAATGTCAGCTAGAGAGAAATTGCAAGGCAGATTTCAGCATAATCTTGGAACTCTGCTTCTGCACATCTGGAAAATGTCAGCTAGATAGGAATTTATGTGGTAGATTTCAGCATAATCTTTGAACTCTGCTTCTGCACATCTGGAAAATGTCAGCTGGGGATAATTTATGTGGTATATTTCAGCATAATCTTTGCTCTCTGCTTCTGAACATCTGGAAAATGTAAGCTAGAGAATAATTGCAAGGCAGATTTCAGCATAATCCTGGAACTCTGCTTCTGCACATCTGAAAAATGTCAGCTAGAGAGAAATTGATGTGGTAGATTTCAGCATAATCTTTGAACTCTGCTTCTGCACATCTGGAAAATGTAAGCTAGAGAGAAATTGATGTGGTAGAGTTCACCATAATCTTTGAACTCTGCTTGCTCTCATCTGGAAAATGTCAGCTAGAGAGAAATTGCAAGGCAGATTTCAGCATAATCTTGGAACTCTGCTTCTGCACATCTGGAAAATGTCAGCTAGATAGGAATTTATGTGGTAGATTTCAGCATAATCTTTGAACTCTGCTTCTGCACATCTGGAAAATGTCAGGAAGAGAGAAATTGATGTGTTAGATTTCAGCATAATCCTGGAACTCTGCTTCTGCACATCTGAAAAATGTCAGCTAGATAGGAATTTATGTGGTAGATTTCAGCATAATCTTTGAACTCTGCTTCTTCACATATAGAAAATGTCAGCTAGACAGAAATTGCAAGGCAGATTTCAGCATAATCTTGGAACTCTGCTTCTGCACATCTGGAAAATGTCAGCTAGAGAGAAAATGCAGAGGCTGATTTCAGCATAATCCTGGAACACTGCTTCCTCACATCTGGAAAATGTCAGCTAGAGGGCAAATGCAGAGGCAGATTTCAGCATAATCCTGGAACTCTGCTTCCGCACATCTGGCAAATGTCAGCTAGAGAGAAATTGATGTGGTGGTTTCAGCATAATCTTGGAACTCTGCTTCTGCACATCTGGCAAATGTCAGCTAGAGAGAAATTGCAAGGCAGATTTCAGCATAATCTTGGAACTCTGCTTCTGCACATGTGGAAAATGTCAGCTGGGGAAAATTTATGTGGTATATTTCAGCATAATCTTTGAACTCTGCTTCTTCACATCTGGAAAATGTCAGCTAGAGGGAAAATGCAGAGGCAGATTTCAGCATAATCCTGGAACTCTGCTTATTCACATCTGGAAAATTTCACTTGGAGACAAAATGCAAGGCAGATTTCAGCATAATCCTGGAACTCTGCTTGTGCACATCTGGAAAATGTAAACTAGAGAGAAATTGATGTGGTAGAGTTCACCATAATCTTTGAACTCTGCTTGCGCTCATCTGGAAAATGTCAGCTAGAGGGAAAATGCAGAGGCTGATTTCAGCATAATCCTGGAACACTGCTTCCTCACATCTGGAAAATGTCAGCTAGAGGGAAAATGCAGAGGCAGATTTCAGCATAATCCTGGAACTCTGCTCCTGCACATCTGGAAAATGTAAGCTAGAGAGAAATTGATGTGGTAGATTTCAGCATAATGCTTGAACTCTGCTTCTGCACATCAGGAAAATGTCAGCTAGAGAGAAATTTCAAATCAGATTTCAGAATAATCCTGGAACTCTGCTTCTGCGCATTTGGCAAATGTCAGCTAGAGAGAAATTGATGTGGTAGATTTCAGCATAGTCTTTGAACTCTGCATCTGCACTTCAGGAAAATGTCAGCTAGATAGGAATTTATGTGGTAGATTTCAGCATAATCTTTGAACTCTGCTTCTGCACATCTGGAAAATGTAAGCTAGAGAGAAATTGATGTGGTAGAGTTCACCATAATCTTTGAACTCTGCTTGCTCTCATCTGGAAAATGTCAGCTAGAGAGAAATTGCAAGGCAGATTTCAGCATAATCCTGGAACTCTGCTCCTGCACATCTGGAAAATGTAAGATAGAGAGAAATTGATGTGGTAGATTTCAGCATAATCTTTGAACTCTGTTTCTGCACATCTGGAAAATGTCAGCTAGACAGAAAATGCAGAGGCAGATTTCAGCATAATCCTGGAACTCTGCTTCCGCACATCTGGCGAATGTCAGCTAGAGAGAAATTGATGTTGTGGTTTCAGCATAATCTTGGAACTCTGCTTCTGCACATCTGGCAAATGTCATCTAGAGAGAAATTGCAAGGCAGATTTCAGCATAATCTTGGAACTCTGCTTCTGCACATGTGGAAAATGTCAGCTGGGGAAAATTTATGTGGTATATTTCAGCATAATCTTTGAACTCTGCTTCTTCACATCTGGAAAATGTCAGCTAGAGAGAAAATGCAGAGGCTGATTTCAGCATAACCTTTGAACTCTGCTTCTGCACATCTGGAAAATGTCAGCTAGAGAGAAAATGCAGAGGCAGGTTTCAGCATAATCCTGGAACTTTGCTTCCGCACATCTGGAAATTGTAAGCTAGAGAGAAATTGATGTCGTAGATTTCAGCATAATCTTGCAACTCTGCTTTTTCACATCTGGAAAATGTCAGCTAGAGGGAAAATGCAGACGCAGATTTCAGCATAATCCTGGAACTCTACTTCTGCACATCTGGAAAATGTAAGCTAGAGAGAAATTGATGTCGTAGATTTCAGCATAATCCTGGAACTCTGCTTCAGCACATCTGAAAAATGTCAGCTAGATAGGAATTTATGTGGTAGATTTCAGCATAATCTTTGAACTCTGCTTCTTCACATCTGGAAAATGTCAGCTAGAGGGAAAATGCAGAGGCAGATTTCAGCATAATCCTGGAACTCTGCTTCCGCACATCTGGAAAATTTCAGCTAGACAGAAATTGAGGTTGTAGATTTCATCATAATCCTGGAACTCTGCTTCCAAAAATCTGGCAAATGTCAGCTAGAGAGAAATTGCAAGGCAGATTTCAGCATAATCCTGGAACTCTGCTTCAGCACATCTGAAAACTGTCAGCTAGATAGGAATTTATGTGGTAGATTTCAGCATAATCCTGGAACTCTGCTTGTGCACATCTGCAAAACGTAAACGAGAGAGAAATTGATGTGGTATATTTCAGCATAATCTTTGGACTCTGCTTCCGCACATCTGGAAAATGTCAGCTAGAGAGAAATTGCAAGGCAGATTTCAGCATAATCCTGGAACTCTGCTTCTGGACATCTGGATAATGTCAGCTAGAGAGAAATTGAGCTGGTAGATTTCAGCATAATCTTTGAACTCTGCTTCCGCACATCTGAAAAATGTCAGCTAGATAGGAATTTATGTGCTAGATTTCAGCATAATCTTGGAACTCTGCTTCTTCATATCTGGAAAATGTCAGCTGGATAGCAATTTATGTGGTAGATTTCAGCATAATCTTTGCTCTCTGCTTCCGAACATCTGGAAAATGTCAGCTAGAGAATAATTGCAAGGCAGATTTCAGCATAATCCTGGAACTCTGCTTCTGCACATCTGAAAAATGTCAGCTAGATAGGAATTTATGTGGTAGATTTCAGCATAATCTTTGAACTCTGCTTCTTCACATATAGAAAATGTCAGCTAGAGGGAAAATGCAGAGGCAGATTTCAGCATAATCCTGGAACTCTGCTTGTGCACATCTGCAAAACGTAAACGAGAGAGAAATTGATGTGGTATATTTCAGCATAATCTTTGGACTCTGCTTCCGCACATCTGGAAAATGTCAGCTAGAGAGAAATTGCAAGGCAGATTTCAGCATAATCCTGGAACTCTGCTTCTGGACATCTGGATAATGTCAGCTAGCGAGAAATTGAGCTGGTAGATTTCAGCATAATCTTTGAACTCTGCTTCCGCACATCTGAAAAATGTCAGCTAGATAGGAATTTATGTGCTAGATTTCAGCATAATCTTGGAACTCTGCTTCTTCATATCTGGAAAATGTCAGCTGGATAGGAATTTATGTGGTAGATTTCAGCATAATCTTTGCTCTCTGCTTCCGAACATCTGGAAAATGTCAGCTAGAGAATAATTGCAAGGCAGATTTCAGCATAATCCTGGAACTCTGCTTCTGCACATCTGAATAATGTCAGCTAGATAGGAATTTATGTGGTAGATTTCAGCATAATCTTTGAACTCTGCTTCTTCACATATAGAAAATGTCAGCTAGAGGGAAAATGCAGAGGCAGATTTCAGCATAATCCTGGAACTCTGCTTCTGCACATCTAGAAAATTTCAGCTAGAGAGAAATTGATGTGTTAGATTTCAGCATAATCTTTGAACTCTGCTTCTGCACATCTGGAAAATGTAAGCTAGAGAGAAATTGATGTGGTAGAGTTCACCATAATCTTTGAACTCTGCTTGCGCTCATCTGGAAAATGTCAGCTAGAGAGAAATTGCAAGGCAGATTTCAGCATAATCTTGGAACTCTGCTTCTGCACATCTGGAAAATGTCAGCTAGATAGGAATTTATGTGGTAGATTTCAGCATAATCTTTGAACTCTGCTTCTGCACATCTGGAAAATGTCAGGAAGAGAGAAATTGATGTGTTAGATTTCAGCATAGTCTTTGAACTCTAGTTGTCCACATCTGGAAATTTTCACCTGGAGAAAAATTGCAAGGCAGATTTCAGCATAATCCTGGAACTCTGCTTCCGCACATCTGGAAAATGTCAGCTAGAGGGAAAATGCAGAGGAAGATTTCAGCATAATCCTGGAACTCTGCTTCTGCACATCTGGAAAATGTAAGATAGAGAAAAATTGATGTGGTAGATTTCAGCATAATCTTTGAACTCTGCTTCTGCACATCTGGAAAATGTCAGCTGGGGAAAATTTATGTGGTATATTTCAGCATAATCTTTGCTCTCTGCTTCTGAACATCTGGAAAATGTAAGCTAGAGAATAATTGCAAGGCAGATTTCAGCATAATCCTGGAACTCTGCTTCTGCACATCTGAAAAATGTCAGCTAGAGAGAAATTGATGTGGTAGATTTCAGCATAATCTTTGAACTCTGCTTCTGCACATCTGGAAAATGTAAGCTAGAGAGAAATTGATGTGGTAGAGTTCACCATAATCTTTGAACTCTGCTTCTTCACATCTGGAAAATGTCAGCTAGAGAGAAAATGCAGAGGTTGATTTCAGCATAATCTTGGAACTCTGCTTCTTCATATCTGGAAAATGTCAGCTAGATAGGAATTTATGTGGTAGATTTCAGCATAATCTTTGAACTCTGCTTCTGCACATCTGGAAAATGTCAGGAAGAGAGAAATTGATGTGTTAGATTTCAGCATAATCCTGGAACTCTGCTTCTGCACATCTGAAAAATGTCAGCTAGATAGGAATTTATGTGGTAGATTTCAGCATAATCTTTGAACTCTGCTTCTTCACATATAGAAAATGTCAGCTAGTGGGAAAATGCAGAGGCAGATTTCAGCATAATCCTGGAACTCTGCTTCTGCACATCTGAAAAATGTCAGCTAGATAGGAATTTATGTGGTAGATTTCAGCATAATCTTTGAACTCTGCTTCTTCACATCTGGAAAATGTCAGCTAGACAGAAATTGCAAGGCAGATTTCAGCATAATCTTGGAACTCTGCTTCTGCACATCTGGAAAATGTCAGCTAGAGAGAAAATGCAGAGGCTGATTTCAGCATAATCCTGGAACACTGCTTCCTCACATCTGGAAAATGTCAGCTAGAGGGCAAATGCAGAGGCAGATTTCAGCATAATCCTGGAACTCTGCTCCTGCACATCTGGAAAATGTAAGATAGAGAGAAATTGATGTGGTAGATTTCAGCATAATCTTTGAACTCTGTTTCTGCACATCTGGAAAATGTCAGCTAGACAGAAAATGCAGAGGCAGATTTCAGCATAATCCTGGAACTCTGCTTCCGCACATCTGGCGAATGTCAGCTAGAGAGAAATTGATGTGGTGGTTTCAGCATAATCTTGGAACTCTGCTTCTGCACATCTGGCAAATGTCATCTAGAGAGAAATTGCAAGGCAGATTTCAGCATAATCTTGGAACTCTACTTCTGCACATCTGGAAAATGTAAGCTAGAGAGAAATTGATGTCGTAGATTTCAGCATAATCCTGGAACTCTGCTTCAGCACATCTGAAAAATGTCAGCTAGATAGGAATTTATGTGGTAGATTTCAGCATAATCTTTGAACTCTGCTTCTTCACATCTGGAAAATGTCAGCTAGAGGGAAAATGCAGAGGCAGATTTCAGCATAATCCTGGAACTCTGCTTCCGCACATCTGGAAAATTTCAGCTAGACAGAAATTGAGGTTGTAGATTTCATCATAATCCTGGAACTCTGCTTCCAAAAATCTGGCAAATGTCAGCTAGAGAGAAATTGCAAGGCAGATTTCAGCATAATCCTGGAACTCTGCTTCAGCACATCTGAAAACTGTCAGCTAGATAGGAATTTATGTGGTAGATTTCAGCATAATCCTGGAACTCTGCTTGTGCACATCTGCAAAACGTAAACGAGAGAGAAATTGATGTGGTATATTTCAGCATAATCTTTGGACTCTGCTTCCGCACATCTGGAAAATGTCAGCTAGAGAGAAATTGCAAGGCAGATTTCAGCATAATCCTGGAACTCTGCTTCTGGACATTTGGATAATGTCAGCTAGAGAGAAATTGAGCTGGTAGATTTCAGCATAATCTTTGAACTCTGCTTCCGCACATCTGAAAAATGTCAGCTAGATAGGAATTTATGTGCTAGATTTCAGCATAATCTTGGAACTCTGCTTCTTCATATCTGGAAAATGTCAGCTGGATAGCAATTTATGTGGTAGATTTCAGCATAATCTTTGCTCTCTGCTTCCGAACATCTGGAAAATGTCAGCTAGAGAATAATTGCAAGGCAGATTTCAGCATAATCCTGGAACTCTGCTTCTGCACATCTGAAAAATGTCAGCTAGATAGGAATTTATGTGGTAGATTTCAGCATAATCTTTGAACTCTGCTTCTTCACATATAGAAAATGTCAGCTAGAGGGAAAATGCAGAGGCAGATTTCAGCATAATCCTGGAACTCTGCTTGTGCACATCTGCAAAACGTAAACGAGAGAGAAATTGATGTGGTATATTTCAGCATAATCTTTGGACTCTGCTTCCGCACATCTGGAAAATGTCAGCTAGAGAGAAATTGCAAGGCAGATTTCAGCATAATCCTGGAACTCTGCTTCTGGACATCTGGATAATGTCAGCTAGCGAGAAATTGAGCTGGTAGATTTCAGCATAATCTTTGAACTCTGCTTCCGCACATCTGAAAAATGTCAGCTAGATAGGAATTTATGTGCTAGATTTCAGCATAATCTTGGAACTCTGCTTCTTCATATCTGGAAAATGTCAGCTGGATAGGAATTTATGTGGTAGATTTCAGCATAATCTTTGCTCTCTGCTTCCGAACATCTGGAAAATGTCAGCTAGAGAATAATTGCAAGGCAGATTTCAGCATAATCCTGGAACTCTGCTTCTGCACATCTGAATAATGTCAGCTAGATAGGAATTTATGTGGTAGATTTCAGCATAATCTTTGAACTCTGCTTCTTCAGATATAGAAAATGTCAGCTAGAGGGAAAATGCAGAGGCAGATTTCAGCATAATCCTGGAACTCTGCTTCTGCACATCTAGAAAATTTCAGCTAGAGAGAAATTGATGTGTTAGATTTCAGCATAATCTTTGAACTCTGCTTCTGCACATCTGGAAAATGTAAGCTAGAGAGAAATTGATGTGGTAGAGTTCACCATAATCTTTGAACTCTGCTTGCGCTCATCTGGAAAATGTCAGCTAGAGAGAAATTGCAAGGCAGATTTCAGCATAATCTTGGAACTCTGCTTCTGCACATCTGGAAAATGTCAGCTAGATAGGAATTTATGTGGTAGATTTCAGCATAATCTTTGAACTCTGCTTCTGCACATCTGGAAAATGTCAGGAAGAGAGAAATTGATGTGTTAGATTTCAGCATAGTCTTTGAACTCTAGTTGTCCACATCTGGAAATTTTCACCTGGAGAAAAATTGCAAGGCAGATTTCAGCATAATCCTGGAACTCTGCTTCCGCACATCTGGAAAATGTCAGCTAGAGGGAAAATGCAGAGGAAGATTTCAGCATAATCCTGGAACTCTGCTTCTGCACATCTGGAAAATGTAAGATAGAGAAAAATTGATGTGGTAGATTTCAGCATAATCTTTGAACTCTGCTTCTGCACATCTGGAAAATGTCAGCTGGGGAAAATTTATGTGGTATATTTCAGCATAATCTCTGCTCTCTGCTTCTGAACATCTGGAAAATGTAAGCTAGAGAATAATTGCAAGGCAGATTTCAGCATAATCCTGGAACTCTGCTTCTGCACATCTGAAAAATGTCAGCTAGAGAGAAATTGATGTGGTAGATTTCAGCATAATCTTTGAACTCTGCTTCTGCACATCTGGAAAATGTAAGCTAGAGAGAAATTGATGTGGTAGAGTTCACCATAATCTTTGAACTCTGCTTCTTCACATCTGGAAAATGTCAGCTAGAGAGAAAATGCAGAGGTTGATTTCAGCATAATCTTGGAACTCTGCTTCTTCATATCTGGAAAATGTCAGCTAGATAGGAATTTATGTGGTAGATTTCAGCATAATCTTTGAACTCTGCTTCTGCACATCTGGAAAATGTCAGGAAGAGAGAAATTGATGTGTTAGATTTCAGCATAATCCTGGAACTCTGCTTCTGCACATCTGAAAAATGTCAGCTAGATAGGAATTTATGTGGTAGATTTCAGCATAATCTTTGAACTCTGCTTCTTCACATATAGAAAATGTCAGCTAGCGGGAAAATGCAGAGGCAGATTTCAGCATAATCCTGGAACTCTGCTTCTGCACATCTGAAAAATGTCAGCTAGATAGGAATTTATGTGGTAGATTTCAGCATAATCTTTGAACTCTGCTTCTTCACATCTGGAAAATGTCAGCTAGACAGAAATTGCAAGGCAGATTTCAGCATAATCTTGGAACTCTGCTTCTGCACATCTGGAAAATGTCAGCTAGAGAGAAAATGCAGAGGCTGATTTCAGCATAATCCTGGAACACTGCTTCCTCACATCTGGAAAATGTCAGCTAGAGGGCAAATGCAGAGGCAGATTTCAGCATAATCCTGGAACTCTGCTCCTGCACATCTGGAAAATGTAAGATAGAGAGAAATTGATGTGGTAGATTTCAGCATAATCTTTGAACTCTGTTTCTGCACATCTGGAAAATGTCAGCTAGACAGAAAATGCAGAGGCAGATTTCAGCATAATCCTGGAACTCTGCTTCCGCACATCTGGCGAATGTCAGCTAGAGAGAAATTGATGTGGTGGTTTCAGCATAATCTTGGAACTCTGCTTCTGCACATCTGGCAAATGTCATCTAGAGAGAAATTGCAAGGCAGATTTCAGCATAATCTTGGAACTCTGCTTCTGCACATGTGGAAAATGTCAGCTGGGGAAAATTTATGTGGTATATTTCAGCATAATCTTTGAACTCTGCTTCTTCACATCTGGAAAATGTCAGCTAGAGAGAAAATGCAGAGGCTGATTTCAGCATAACCTTTGAACTCTGCTTCTGCACATCTGGAAATTGTAAGCTAGAGAGAAAATGCAGAGGCAGGTTTCAGCATAATCCTGGAACTTTGCTTCCGCACATCTGGAAATTGTAAGCTAGAGAGAAATTGATGTCGTAGATTTCAGCATAATCTTGCAACTCTGCTTTTTCACATCTGGAAAATGTCAGCTAGAGGGAAAATGCAGACGCAGATTTCAGCATAATCCTGGAACTCTACTTCTGCACATCTGGAAAATGTAAGCTAGAGAGAAATTGATGTCGTAGATTTCAGCATAATCCTGGAACTCTGCTTCAGCACATCTGAAAAATGTCAGCTAGATAGGAATTTATGTGGTAGATTTCAGCATAATCTTTGAACTCTGCTTCTTCACATCTGGAAAATGTCAGCTAGAGGGAAAATGCAGAGGCAGATTTCAGCATAATCCTGGAACTCTGCTTATTCACATCTGGAAAATTTCACTTGGAGACAAAATGCAAGGCAGATTTCAGCATAATCCTGGAACTCTGCTTGTGCACATCTGGAAAATGTAAACTAGAGAGAAATTGATGTGGTAGAGTTCACCATAATCTTTGAACTCTGCTTGCGCTCATCTGGAAAATGTCAGCTAGAGGGAAAATGCAGAGGCTGATTTCAGCATAATCCTGGAACACTGCTTCCTCACATCTGGAAAATGTCAGCTAGAGGGAAAATGCAGAGGCAGATTTCAGCATAATCCTGGAACTCTGCTCCTGCACATCTGGAAAATGTAAGCTAGAGAGAAATTGATGTGGTAGATTTCAGCATAATGCTTGAACTCTGCTTCTGCACATCAGGAAAATGTCAGCTAGAGAGAAATTTCAAATCAGATTTCAGAATAATCCTGGAACTCTGCTTCTGCGCATTTGGCAAATGTCAGCTAGAGAGAAATTGATGTGGTAGATTTCAGCATAGTCTTTGAACTCTGCATCTGCACTTCAGGAAAATGTCAGCTAGAGAGAAAATGCAAAGGCAGATTTCAGCATAATCCTGGAACTCTGCTTCCGCACATCTGGAAAATTTCAGCTAGACAGAAATTGAGGTTGTAGATTTCATCATAATCCTGGAACTCTGCTTCCAAAAATCTGGCAAATGTCAGCTAGAGAGAAATTGCAAGGCAGATTTCAGCATAATCCTGGAACTCTGCTTCAGCACATCTGAAAACTGTCAGCTAGATAGGAATTTATGTGGTAGATTTCAGCATAATCCTGGAACTCTGCTTGTGCACATCTGCAAAACGTAAACGAGAGAGAAATTGATGTGGTATATTTCAGCATAATCTTTGGACTCTGCTTCCGCACATCTGGAAAATGTCAGCTAGAGAGAAATTGCAAGGCAGATTTCAGCATAATCCTGGAACTCTGCTTCTGGACATCTGGATAATGTCAGCTAGCGAGAAATTGAGCTGGTAGATTTCAGCATAATCTTTGAACTCTGCTTCCGCACATCTGAAAAATGTCAGCTAGATAGGAATTTATGTGCTAGATTTCAGCATAATCTTGGAACTCTGCTTCTTCATATCTGGAAAATGTCAGCTGGATAGGAATTTATGTGGTAGATTTCAGCATAATCTTTGCTCTCTGCTTCCGAACATCTGGAAAATGTCAGCTAGAGAATAATTGCAAGGCAGATTTCAGCATAATCCTGGAACTCTGCTTCTGCACATCTGAATAATGTCAGCTAGATAGGATTTTTTTTTGGTAGATTTCAGCATAATCTTTGAACTCTGCTTCTTCACATATAGAAAATGTCAGCTAGAGGGAAAATGCAGAGGCAGATTTCAGCATAATCCTGGAACTCTGCTTCTGCACATCTAGAAAATTTCAGCTAGAGAGAAATTGATGTGTTAGATTTCAGCATAATCTTTGAACTCTGCTTCTGCACATCTGGAAAATGTAAGCTAGAGAGAAATTGATGTGGTAGAGTTCACCATAATCTTTGAACTCTGCTTGCGCTCATCTGGAAAATGTCAGCTAGAGAGAAATTGCAAGGCAGATTTCAGCATAATCTTGGAACTCTGCTTCTGCACATCTGGAAAATGTCAGCTAGATAGGAATTTATGTGGTAGATTTCAGCATAATCTTTGAACTCTGCTTCTGCACATCTGGAAAATGTCAGGAAGAGAGAAATTGATGTGTTAGATTTCAGCATAGTCTTTGAACTCTGCTTGTCCACATCTGGAAATTTTCACCTGGAGAAAAATTGCAAGGCAGATTTCAGCATAATCCTGGAACTCTGCTTCCGCACATCTGGAAAATGTCAGCTAGAGGGAAAATGCAGAGGAAGATTTCAGCATAATCCTGGAACTCTGCTTCTGCACATCTGGAAAATGTAAGATAGAGAAAAATTGATGTGGTAGATTTCAGCATAATCTTTGAACTCTGCTTCTGCACATCTGGCAAATGTCAGCTAGAGAGAAATTGATGTGGTAGAGTTCACCATAATCTTTGAACTCTGCTTCTTCACATCTGGAAAATGTCAGCTAGAGAGAAAATGCAGAGGCTGATTTCAGCATAATCTTGGAACTCTGCTTCTTCATATCTGGAAAATGTCAGCTGGATAGGAATTTATGTGGTAGATTTCAGCATAATCTTTGCTCTCTGCTTCCGAACATCTGGAAAATGTCAGCTAGAGAATAATTGCAAGGCAGATTTCAGCATAATCCTGGAACTCTGCTTCTGCACATCTGAAAAACGTCAGCTAGATAGGAATTTATGTGGTAGATTTCAGCATAATCTTTGAACTCTGCTTCTTCACATATAGAAAATGTCAGCTAGAGGGAAAATGCAGAGGCAGATTTCAGCATAATCCTGGAACTCTGCTTCTGCACATCTGAAAAATGTCAGCTAGATAGGAATTTATGTGGTAGATTTCAGCATAATCTTTGAACTCTGCTTCTGCACATCTGGAAAATGTAAGCTAGAGAGAAATTGATGTGGTAGAGTTCACCATAATCTTTGAACTCTGCGTGCTCTCATCTGGAAAATGTCAGCTAGAGAGAAATTGCAAGGCAGATTTCAGCATAATCCTGGAACTCTGCTTCTGGACATCTGGATAATGTCAGCTAGAGAGAAATTGAGCTGGTAGATTTCAGCATAATCTTTGAACTCTGCTTCCGCACATCTGAAAAATGTCAGCTAGATAGGAATTTATGTGCTAGATTTCAGCATAATCTTGGAACTCTGCTTCTTCATATCTGGAAAATGTCAGCTGGATAGGAATTTATGTGGTAGATTTCAGCATAATCTTTGCTCTCTGCTTCCGAACATCTGGAAAATGTCAGCTAGAGAATAATTGCAAGGCAGATTTCAGCATAATCCTGGAACTCTGCTTCTGCACATCTGAATAATGTCAGCTAGATAGGAATTTATGTGGTAGATTTCAGCATAATCTTTGAACTCTGCTTCTTCAGATATAGAAAATGTCAGCTAGAGGGAAAATGCAGAGGCAGATTTCAGCATAATCCTGGAACTCTGCTTCTGCACATCTAGAAAATTTCAGCTAGAGAGAAATTGATGTGTTAGATTTCAGCATAATCTTTGAACTCTGCTTCTGCACATCTGGAAAATGTAAGCTAGAGAGAAATTGATGTGGTAGAGTTCACCATAATCTTTGAACTCTGCTTGCGCTCATCTGGAAAATGTCAGCTAGAGAGAAATTGCAAGGCAGATTTCAGCATAATCTTGGAACTCTGCTTCTGCACATCTGGAAAATGTCAGCTAGATAGGAATTTATGTGGTAGATTTCAGCATAATCTTTGAACTCTGCTTCTGCACATCTGGAAAATGTCAGGAAGAGAGAAATTGATGTGTTAGATTTCAGCATAGTCTTTGAACTCTAGTTGTCCACATCTGGAAATTTTCACCTGGAGAAAAATTGCAAGGCAGATTTCAGCATAATCCTGGAACTCTGCTTCCGCACATCTGGAAAATGTCAGCTAGAGGGAAAATGCAGAGGAAGATTTCAGCATAATCCTGGAACTCTGCTTCTGCACATCTGGAAAATGTAAGATAGAGAAAAATTGATGTGGTAGATTTCAGCATAATCTTTGAACTCTGCTTCTGCACATCTGGAAAATGTCAGCTGGGGAAAATTTATGTGGTATATTTCAGCATAATCTCTGCTCTCTGCTTCTGAACATCTGGAAAATGTAAGCTAGAGAATAATTGCAAGGCAGATTTCAGCATAATCCTGGAACTCTGCTTCTGCACATCTGAAAAATGTCAGCTAGAGAGAAATTGATGTGGTAGATTTCAGCATAATCTTTGAACTCTGCTTCTGCACATCTGGAAAATGTAAGCTAGAGAGAAATTGATGTGGTAGAGTTCACCATAATCTTTGAACTCTGCTTCTTCACATCTGGAAAATGTCAGCTAGAGAGAAAATGCAGAGGTTGATTTCAGCATAATCTTGGAACTCTGCTTCTTCATATCTGGAAAATGTCAGCTAGATAGGAATTTATGTGGTAGATTTCAGCATAATCTTTGAACTCTGCTTCTGCACATCTGGAAAATGTCAGGAAGAGAGAAATTGATGTGTTAGATTTCAGCATAATCCTGGAACTCTGCTTCTGCACATCTGAAAAATGTCAGCTAGATAGGAATTTATGTGGTAGATTTCAGCATAATCTTTGAACTCTGCTTCTTCACATATAGAAAATGTCAGCTAGCGGGAAAATGCAGAGGCAGATTTCAGCATAATCCTGGAACTCTGCTTCTGCACATCTGAAAAATGTCAGCTAGATAGGAATTTATGTGGTAGATTTCAGCATAATCTTTGAACTCTGCTTCTTCACATCTGGAAAATGTCAGCTAGACAGAAATTGCAAGGCAGATTTCAGCATAATCTTGGAACTCTGCTTCTGCACATCTGGAAAATGTCAGCTAGAGAGAAAATGCAGAGGCTGATTTCAGCATAATCCTGGAACTCTGCTTATTCACATCTGGAAAATGTCAGCTAGAGGGCAAATGCAGAGGCAGATTTCAGCATAATCCTGGAACTCTGCTCCTGCACATCTGGAAAATGTAAGATAGAGAGAAATTGATGTGGTAGATTTCAGCATAATCTTTGAACTCTGCTTCTTCACATCTGGAAAATGTCAGCTAGACAGAAAATGCAGAGGCAGATTTCAGCATAATCCTGGAACTCTGCTTCCGCACATCTGGCGAATGTCAGCTAGAGAGAAATTGATGTGGTGGTTTCAGCATAATCTTGGAACTCTGCTTCTGCACATCTGGCAAATGTCATCTAGAGAGAAATTGCAAGGCAGATTTCAGCATAATCTTGGAACTCTGCTTCTGCACATGTGGAAAATGTCAGCTGGGGAAAATTTATGTGGTATATTTCAGCATAATCTTTGAACTCTGCTTCTTCACATCTGGAAAATGTCAGCTAGAGAGAAAATGCAGAGGCTGATTTCAGCATAACCTTTGAACTCTGCTTCTGCACATCTGGAAATTGTAAGCTAGAGAGAAAATGCAGAGGCAGGTTTCAGCATAATCCTGGAACTTTGCTTCCGCACATCTGGAAATTGTAAGCTAGAGAGAAATTGATGTCGTAGATTTCAGCATAATCTTGCAACTCTGCTTTTTCACATCTGGAAAATGTCAGCTAGAGGGAAAATGCAGACGCAGATTTCAGCATAATCCTGGAACTCTACTTCTGCACATCTGGAAAATGTAAGCTAGAGAGAAATTGATGTCGTAGATTTCAGCATAATCCTGGAAATCTGCTTCAGCACATCTGAAAAATGTCAGCTAGATAGGAATTTATGTGGTAGATTTCAGCATAATCTTTGAACTCTGCTTCTTCACATCTGGAAAATGTCAGCTAGAGGGAAAATGCAGAGGCAGATTTCAGCATAATCCTGGAACTCTGCTTATTCACATCTGGAAAATTTCACTTGGAGACAAAATGCAAGGCAGATTTCAGCATAATCCTGGAACTCTGCTTGTGCACATCTGGAAAATGTAAACTAGAGAGAAATTGATGTGGTAGAGTTCACCATAATCTTTGAACTCTGCTTGCGCTCATCTGGAAAATGTCAGCTAGAGGGAAAATGCAGAGGCTGATTTCAGCATAATCCTGGAACACTGCTTCCTCACATCTGGAAAATGTCAGCTAGAGGGAAAATGCAGAGGCAGATTTCAGCATAATCCTGGAACTCTGCTCCTGCACATCTGGAAAATGTAAGCTAGAGAGAAATTGATGTGGTAGATTTCAGCATAATGCTTGAACTCTGCTTCTGCACATCAGGAAAATGTCAGCTAGAGAGAAATTTCAAATCAGATTTCAGAATAATCCTGGAACTCTGCTTCTGCGCATTTGGCAAATGTCAGCTAGAGAGAAATTGATGTGGTAGATTTCAGCATAGTCTTTGAACTCTGCATCTGCACTTCAGGAAAATGTCAGCTAGAGAGAAAATGCAAAGGCAGATTTCAGCATAATCCTGGAACTCTGCTTCCGCACATCTGGAAAATTTCAGCTAGACAGAAATTGAGGTTGTAGATTTCATCATAATCCTGGAACTCTGCTTCCAAAAATCTGGCAAATGTCAGCTAGAGAGAAATTGCAAGGCAGATTTCAGCATAATCCTGGAACTCTGCTTCAGCACATCTGAAAACTGTCAGCTAGATAGGAATTTATGTGGTAGATTTCAGCATAATCCTGGAACTCTGCTTGTGCACATCTGCAAAACGTAAACGAGAGAGAAATTGATGTGGTATATTTCAGCATAATCTTTGGACTCTGCTTCCGCACATCTGGAAAATGTCAGCTAGAGAGAAATTGCAAGGCAGATTTCAGCATAATCCTGGAACTCTGCTTCTGGACATCTGGATAATGTCAGCTAGCGAGAAATTGAGCTGGTAGATTTCAGCATAATCTTTGAACTCTGCTTCCGCACATCTGAAAAATGTCAGCTAGATAGGAATTTATGTGCTAGATTTCAGCATAATCTTGGAACTCTGCTTCTTCATATCTGGAAAATGTCAGCTGGATAGGAATTTATGTGGTAGATTTCAGCATAATCTTTGCTCTCTGCTTCCGAACATCTGGAAAATGTCAGCTAGAGAATAATTGCAAGGCAGATTTCAGCATAATCCTGGAACTCTGCTTCTGCACATCTGAATAATGTCAGCTAGATAGGATTTTTTTTTGGTAGATTTCAGCATAATCTTTGAACTCTGCTTCTTCAGATATAGAAAATGTCAGCTAGAGGGAAAATGCAGAGGCAGATTTCAGCATAATCCTGGAACTCTGCTTCTGCACATCTAGAAAATTTCAGCTAGAGAGAAATTGATGTGTTAGATTTCAGCATAATCTTTGAACTCTGCTTCTGCACATCTGGAAAATGTAAGCTAGAGAGAAATTGATGTGGTAGAGTTCACCATAATCTTTGAACTCTGCTTGCGCTCATCTGGAAAATGTCAGCTAGAGAGAAATTGCAAGGCAGATTTCAGCATAATCTTGGAACTCTGCTTCTGCACATCTGGAAAATGTCAGCTAGATAGGAATTTATGTGGTAGATTTCAGCATAATCTTTGAACTCTGCTTCTGCACATCTGGAAAATGTCAGGAAGAGAGAAATTGATGTGTTAGATTTCAGCATAGTCTTTGAACTCTGCTTGTCCACATCTGGAAATTTTCACCTGGAGAAAAATTGCAAGGCAGATTTCAGCATAATCCTGGAACTCTGCTTCCGCACATCTGGAAAATGTCAGCTAGAGGGAAAATGCAGAGGAAGATTTCAGCATAATCCTGGAACTCTGCTTCTGCACATCTGGAAAATGTAAGATAGAGAAAAATTGATGTGGTAGATTTCAGCATAATCTTTGAACTCTGCTTCTGCACATCTGGAAAATGTCAGCTGGGGAAAATTTATGTGGTATATTTCAGCATAATCTCTGCTCTCTGCTTCTGAACATCTGGAAAATGTAAGCTAGAGAATAATTGCAAGGCAGATTTCAGCATAATCCTGGAACTCTGCTTCTGCACATCTGAAAAATGTCAGCTAGAGAGAAATTGATGTGGTAGATTTCAGCATAATCTTTGAACTCTGCTTCTGCACATCTGGAAAATGTAAGCTAGAGAGAAATTGATGTGGTAGAGTTCACCATAATCTTTGAACTCTGCTTCTTCACATCTGGAAAATGTCAGCTAGAGAGAAAATGCAGAGGTTGATTTCAGCATAATCTTGGAACTCTGCTTCTTCATATCTGGAAAATGTCAGCTAGATAGGAATTTATGTGGTAGATTTCAGCATAATCTTTGAACTCTGCTTCTGCACATCTGGAAAATGTCAGGAAGAGAGAAATTGATGTGTTAGATTTCAGCATAATCCTGGAACTCTGCTTCTGCACATCTGAAAAATGTCAGCTAGATAGGAATTTATGTGGTAGATTTCAGCATAATCTTTGAACTCTGCTTCTTCACATATAGAAAATGTCAGCTAGCGGGAAAATGCAGAGGCAGATTTCAGCATAATCCTGGAACTCTGCTTCTGCACATCTGAAAAATGTCAGCTAGATAGGAATTTATGTGGTAGATTTCAGCATAATCTTTGAACTCTGCTTCTTCACATCTGGAAAATGTCAGCTAGACAGAAATTGCAAGGCAGATTTCAGCATAATCTTGGAACTCTGCTTCTGCACATCTGGAAAATGTCAGCTAGAGAGAAAATGCAGAGGCTGATTTCAGCATAATCCTGGAACTCTGCTTATTCACATCTGGAAAATGTCAGCTAGAGGGCAAATGCAGAGGCAGATTTCAGCATAATCCTGGAACTCTGCTCCTGCACATCTGGAAAATGTAAGATAGAGAGAAATTGATGTGGTAGATTTCAGCATAATCTTTGAACTCTGTTTCTGCACATCTGGAAAATGTCAGCTAGACAGAAAATGCAGAGGCAGATTTCAGCATAATCCTGGAACTCTGCTTCCGCACATCTGGCGAATGTCAGCTAGAGAGAAATTGATGTGGTGGTTTCAGCATAATCTTGGAACTCTGCTTCTGCACATCTGGCAAATGTCATCTAGAGAGAAATTGCAAGGCAGATTTCAGCATAATCTTGGAACTCTGCTTCTGCACATGTGGAAAATGTCAGCTGGGGAAAATTTATGTGGTATATTTCAGCATAATCTTTGAACTCTGCTTCTTCACATCTGGAAAATGTCAGCTAGAGAGAAAATGCAGAGGCTGATTTCAGCATAACCTTTGAACTCTGCTTCTGCACATCTGGAAATTGTAAGCTAGAGAGAAAATGCAGAGGCAGGTTTCAGCATAATCCTGGAACTTTGCTTCCGCACATCTGGAAATTGTAAGCTAGAGAGAAATTGATGTCGTAGATTTCAGCATAATCTTGCAACTCTGCTTTTTCACATCTGGAAAATGTCAGCTAGAGGGAAAATGCAGACGCAGATTTCAGCATAATCCTGGAACTCTACTTCTGCACATCTGGAAAATGTAAGCTAGAGAGAAATTGATGTCGTAGATTTCAGCATAATCCTGGAACTCTGCTTCAGCACATCTGAAAAATGTCAGCTAGATAGGAATTTATGTGGTAGATTTCAGCATAATCTTTGAACTCTGCTTCTTCACATCTGGAAAATGTCAGCTAGAGGGAAAATGCAGAGGCAGATTTCAGCATAATCCTGGAACTCTGCTTATTCACATCTGGAAAATTTCACTTGGAGACAAAATGCAAGGCAGATTTCAGCATAATCCTGGAACTCTGCTTGTGCACATCTGGAAAATGTAAACTAGAGAGAAATTGATGTGGTAGAGTTCACCATAATCTTTGAACTCTGCTTGCGCTCATCTGGAAAATGTCAGCTAGAGGGAAAATGCAGAGGCTGATTTCAGCATAATCCTGGAACACTGCTTCCTCACATCTGGAAAATGTCAGCTAGAGGGAAAATGCAGAGGCAGATTTCAGCATAATCCTGGAACTCTGCTCCTGCACATCTGGAAAATGTAAGCTAGAGAGAAATTGATGTGGTAGATTTCAGCATAATGCTTGAACTCTGCTTCTGCACATCAGGAAAATGTCAGCTAGAGAGAAATTTCAAATCAGATTTCAGAATAATCCTGGAACTCTGCTTCTGCGCATTTGGCAAATGTCAGCTAGAGAGAAATTGATGTGGTAGATTTCAGCATAGTCTTTGAACTCTGCATCTGCACTTCAGGAAAATGTCAGCTAGAGAGAAAATGCAAAGGCAGATTTCAGCATAATCCTGGAACTCTGCTTCCGCACATCTGGAAAATTTCAGCTAGACAGAAATTGAGGTTGTAGATTTCATCATAATCCTGGAACTCTGCTTCCAAAAATCTGGCAAATGTCAGCTAGAGAGAAATTGCAAGGCAGATTTCAGCATAATCCTGGAACTCTGCTTCAGCACATCTGAAAACTGTCAGCTAGATAGGAATTTATGTGGTAGATTTCAGCATAATCCTGGAACTCTGCTTGTGCACATCTGCAAAACGTAAACGAGAGAGAAATTGATGTGGTATATTTCAGCATAATCTTTGGACTCTGCTTCCGCACATCTGGAAAATGTCAGCTAGAGAGAAATTGCAAGGCAGATTTCAGCATAATCCTGGAACTCTGCTTCTGGACATCTGGATAATGTCAGCTAGCGAGAAATTGAGCTGGTAGATTTCAGCATAATCTTTGAACTCTGCTTCCGCACATCTGAAAAATGTCAGCTAGATAGGAATTTATGTGCTAGATTTCAGCATAATCTTGGAACTCTGCTTCTTCATATCTGGAAAATGTCAGCTGGATAGGAATTTATGTGGTAGATTTCAGCATAATCTTTGCTCTCTGCTTCCGAACATCTGGAAAATGTCAGCTAGAGAATAATTGCAAGGCAGATTTCAGCATAATCCTGGAACTCTGCTTCTGCACATCTGAATAATGTCAGCTAGATAGGATTTTTTTTTGGTAGATTTCAGCATAATCTTTGAACTCTGCTTCTTCACATATAGAAAATGTCAGCTAGAGGGAAAATGCAGAGGCAGATTTCAGCATAATCCTGGAACTCTGCTTCTGCACATCTAGAAAATTTCAGCTAGAGAGAAATTGATGTGTTAGATTTCAGCATAATCTTTGAACTCTGCTTCTGCACATCTGGAAAATGTAAGCTAGAGAGAAATTGATGTGGTAGAGTTCACCATAATCTTTGAACTCTGCTTGCGCTCATCTGGAAAATGTCAGCTAGAGAGAAATTGCAAGGCAGATTTCAGCATAATCTTGGAACTCTGCTTCTGCACATCTGGAAAATGTCAGCTAGATAGGAATTTATGTGGTAGATTTCAGCATAATCTTTGAACTCTGCTTCTGCACATCTGGAAAATGTCAGGAAGAGAGAAATTGATGTGTTAGATTTCAGCATAGTCTTTGAACTCTGCTTGTCCACATCTGGAAATTTTCACCTGGAGAAAAATTGCAAGGCAGATTTCAGCATAATCCTGGAACTCTGCTTCCGCACATCTGGAAAATGTCAGCTAGAGGGAAAATGCAGAGGAAGATTTCAGCATAATCCTGGAACTCTGCTTCTGCACATCTGGAAAATGTAAGATAGAGAAAAATTGATGTGGTAGATTTCAGCATAATCTTTGAACTCTGCTTCTGCACATCTGGCAAATGTCAGCTAGAGAGAAATTGATGTGGTAGAGTTCACCATAATCTTTGAACTCTGCTTCTTCACATCTGGAAAATGTCAGCTAGAGAGAAAATGCAGAGGCTGATTTCAGCATAATCTTGGAACTCTGCTTCTTCATATCTGGAAAATGTCAGCTGGATAGGAATTTATGTGGTAGATTTCAGCATAATCTTTGCTCTCTGCTTCCGAACATCTGGAAAATGTCAGCTAGAGAATAATTGCAAGGCAGATTTCAGCATAATCCTGGAACTCTGCTTCTGCACATCTGAAAAACGTCAGCTAGATAGGAATTTATGTGGTAGATTTCAGCATAATCTTTGAACTCTGCTTCTTCACATATAGAAAATGTCAGCTAGAGGGAAAATGCAGAGGCAGATTTCAGCATAATCCTGGAACTCTGCTTCTGCACATCTGAAAAATGTCAGCTAGATAGGAATTTATGTGGTAGATTTCAGCATAATCTTTGAACTCTGCTTCTGCACATCTGGAAAATGTAAGCTAGAGAGAAATTGATGTGGTAGAGTTCACCATAATCTTTGAACTCTGCGTGCTCTCATCTGGAAAATGTCAGCTAGAGAGAAATTGCAAGGCAGATTTCAGCATAATCCTGGAACTCTGCTTCTGGACATCTGGATAATGTCAGCTAGAGAGAAATTGAGCTGGTAGATTTCAGCATAATCTTTGAACTCTGCTTCCGCACATCTGAAAAATGTCAGCTAGATAGGAATTTATGTGCTAGATTTCAGCATAATCTTGGAACTCTGCTTCTTCATATCTGGAAAATGTCAGCTGGATAGGAATTTATGTGGTAGATTTCAGCATAATCTTTGCTCTCTGCTTCCGAACATCTGGAAAATGTCAGCTAGAGAATAATTGCAAGGCAGATTTCAGCATAATCCTGGAACTCTGCTTCTGCACATCTGAATAATGTCAGCTAGATAGGAATTTATGTGGTAGATTTCAGCATAATCTTTGAACTCTGCTTCTTCAGATATAGAAAATGTCAGCTAGAGGGAAAATGCAGAGGCAGATTTCAGCATAATCCTGGAACTCTGCTTCTGCACATCTAGAAAATTTCAGCTAGAGAGAAATTGATGTGTTAGATTTCAGCATAATCTTTGAACTCTGCTTCTGCACATCTGGAAAATGTAAGCTAGAGAGAAATTGATGTGGTAGAGTTCACCATAATCTTTGAACTCTGCTTCTGCACATCTGGAAAATGTCAGGAAGAGAGAAATTGATGTGTTAGATTTCAGCATAGTCTTTGAACTCTAGTTGTCCACATCTGGAAATTTTCACCTGGAGAAAAATTGCAAGGCAGATTTCAGCATAATCCTGGAACTCTGCTTCCGCACATCTGGAAAATGTCAGCTAGAGGGAAAATGCAGAGGAAGATTTCAGCATAATCCTGGAACTCTGCTTCTGCACATCTGGAAAATGTAAGATAGAGAAAAATTGATGTGGTAGATTTCAGCATAATCTTTGAACTCTGCTTCTGCACATCTGGAAAATGTCAGCTGGGGAAAATTTATGTGGTATATTTCAGCATAATCTCTGCTCTCTTATTCTGAACATCTGGAAAATGTAAGCTAGAGAATAATTGCAAGGCAGATTTCAGCATAATCCTGGAACTCTGCTTCTGCACATCTGAAAAATGTCAGCTAGAGAGAAATTGATGTGGTAGATTTCAGCATAATCTTTGAACTCTGCTTCTGCACATCTGGCAAATGTCAGCTAGAGAGAAATTGATGTGGTAGAGTTCACCATAATCTTTGAACTCTGCTTCTTCACATCTGGAAAATGTCAGCTAGAGAGAAAATGCAGAGGCTGATTTCAGCATAATCTTGGAACTCTGCTTCTTCATATCTGGAAAATGTCAGCTGGATAGGAATTTATGTGGTAGATTTCAGCATAATCTTTGCTCTCTGCTTCCGAACATCTGGAAAATGTCAGCTAGAGAATAATTGCAAGGCAGATTTCAGCATAATCCTGGAACTCTGCTTCTGCACATCTGAAAAACGTCAGCTAGATAGGAATTTATGTGGTAGATTTCAGCATAATCTTTGAACTCTGCTTCTGCACTTCAGGAAAATGTCAGCTAGAGGGAAAATGCAGAGGCAGATTTCAGCATAATCCTGGAACTCTGCTTCTGCACATCTGAAAAATGTCAGCTAGATAGGAATTTATGTGGTAGATTTCAGCATAATCTTTGAACTCTGCTTCTGCACATCTGGAAAATGTAAGCTAGAGAGAAATTGATGTGGTAGAGTTCACCATAATCTTTGAACTCTGCGTGCTCTCATCTGGAAAATGTCAGCTAGAGAGAAATTGCAAGGCAGATTTCAGCATAATCCTGGAACTCTGCTTCTGGACATCTGGATAATGTCAGCTAGAGAGAAATTGAGCTGGTAGATTTCAGCATAATCTTTGAACTCTGCTTCCGCACATCTGAAAAATGTCAGCTAGATAGGAATTTATGTGCTAGATTTCAGCATAATCTTGGAACTCTGCTTCTTCATATCTGGAAAATGTCAGCTGGATAGGAATTTATGTGGTAGATTTCAGCATAATCTTTGCTCTCTGCTTCCGAACATCTGGAAAATGTCAGCTAGAGAATAATTGCAAGGCAGATTTCAGCATAATCCTGGAACTCTGCTTCTGCACATCTGAATAATGTCAGCTAGATAGGAATTTATGTGGTAGATTTCAGCATAATCTTTGAACTCTGCTTCTTCAGATATAGAAAATGTCAGCTAGAGGGAAAATGCAGAGGCAGATTTCAGCATAATCCTGGAACTCTGCTTCTGCACATCTAGAAAATTTCAGCTAGAGAGAAATTGATGTGTTAGATTTCAGCATAATCTTTGAACTCTGCTTCTGCACATCTGGAAAATGTAAGCTAGAGAGAAATTGATGTGGTAGAGTTCACCATAATCTTTGAACTCTGCTTCTGCACATCTGGAAAATGTCAGGAAGAGAGAAATTGATGTGTTAGATTTCAGCATAGTCTTTGAACTCTAGTTGTCCACATCTGGAAATTTTCACCTGGAGAAAAATTGCAAGGCAGATTTCAGCATAATCCTGGAACTCTGCTTCCGCACATCTGGAAAATGTCAGCTAGAGGGAAAATGCAGAGGAAGATTTCAGCATAATCCTGGAACTCTGCTTCTGCACATCTGGAAAATGTAAGATAGAGAAAAATTGATGTGGTAGATTTCAGCATAATCTTTGAACTCTGCTTCTGCACATCTGGAAAATGTCAGCTGGGGAAAATTTATGTGGTATATTTCAGCATAATCTCTGCTCTCTGCTTCTGAACATCTGGAAAATGTAAGCTAGAGAATAATTGCAAGGCAGATTTCAGCATAATCCTGGAACTCTGCTTCTGCACATCTGAAAAATGTCAGCTAGAGAGAAATTGATGTGGTAGATTTCAGCATAATCTTTGAACTCTGCTTCTGCACATCTGGAAAATGTAAGCTAGAGAGAAATTGATGTGGTAGAGTTCACCATAATCTTTGAACTCTGCTTCTTCACATCTGGAAAATGTCAGCTAGAGAGAAAATGCAGAGGTTGATTTCAGCATAATCTTGGAACTCTGCTTCTTCATATCTGGAAAATGTCAGCTAGATAGGAATTTATGTGGTAGATTTCAGCATAATCTTTGAACTCTGCTTCTGCACATCTGGAAAATGTCAGGAAGAGAGAAATTGATGTGTTAGATTTCAGCATAATCCTGGAACTCTGCTTCTGCACATCTGAAAAATGTCAGCTAGATAGGAATTTATGTGGTAGATTTCAGCATAATCTTTGAACTCTGCTTCTTCACATATAGAAAATGTCAGCTAGCGGGAAAATGCAGAGGCAGATTTCAGCATAATCCTGGAACTCTGCTTCTGCACATCTGAAAAATGTCAGCTAGATAGGAATTTATGTGGTAGATTTCAGCATAATCTTTGAACTCTGCTTCTTCACATCTGGAAAATGTCAGCTAGACAGAAATTGCAAGGCAGATTTCAGCATAATCTTGGAACTCTGCTTCTGCACATCTGGAAAATGTCAGCTAGAGAGAAAATGCAGAGGCTGATTTCAGCATAATCCTGGAACACTGCTTCCTCACATCTGGAAAATGTCAGCTAGAGGGCAAATGCAGAGGCAGATTTCAGCATAATCCTGGAACTCTGCTCCTGCACATCTGGAAAATGTAAGATAGAGAGAAATTGATGTGGTAGATTTCAGCATAATCTTTGAACTCTGTTTCTGCACATCTGGAAAATGTCAGCTAGACAGAAAATGCAGAGGCAGATTTCAGCATAATCCTGGAACTCTGCTTCCGCACATCTGGCGAATGTCAGCTAGAGAGAAATTGATGTGGTGGTTTCAGCATAATCTTGGAACTCTGCTTCTGCACATCTGGCAAATGTCATCTAGAGAGAAATTGCAAGGCAGATTTCAGCATAATCTTGGAACTCTGCTTCTGCACATGTGGAAAATGTCAGCTGCGGAAAATTTATGTGGTATATTTCAGCATAATCTTTGAACTCTGCTTCTTCACATCTGGAAAATGTCAGCTAGAGAGAAAATGCAGAGGCTGATTTCAGCATAACCTTTGAACTCTGCTTCTGCACATCTGGAAATTGTAAGCTAGAGAGAAAATGCAGAGGCAGGTTTCAGCATAATCCTGGAACTTTGCTTCCGCACATCTGGAAATTGTAAGCTAGAGAGAAATTGATGTCGTAGATTTCAGCATAATCTTGCAACTCTGCTTTTTCACATCTGGAAAATGTCAGCTAGAGGGAAAATGCAGACGCAGATTTCAGCATAATCCTGGAACTCTACTTCTGCACATCTGGAAAATGTAAGCTAGAGAGAAATTGATGTCGTAGATTTCAGCATAATCCTGGAACTCTGCTTCAGCACATCTGAAAAATGTCAGCTAGATAGGAATTTATGTGGTAGATTTCAGCATAATCTTTGAACTCTGCTTCTTCACATCTGGAAAATGTCAGCTAGAGGGAAAATGCAGAGGCAGATTTCAGCATAATCCTGGAACTCTGCTTATTCACATCTGGAAAATTTCACTTGGAGACAAAATGCAAGGCAGATTTCAGCATAATCCTGGAACTCTGCTTGTGCACATCTGGAAAATGTAAACTAGAGAGAAATTGATGTGGTAGAGTTCACCATAATCTTTGAACTCTGCTTGCGCTCATCTGGAAAATGTCAGCTAGAGGGAAAATGCAGAGGCTGATTTCAGCATAATCCTGGAACACTGCTTCCTCACATCTGGAAAATGTCAGCTAGAGGGAAAATGCAGAGGCAGATTTCAGCATAATCCTGGAACTCTGCTCCTGCACATCTGGAAAATGTAAGCTAGAGAGAAATTGATGTGGTAGATTTCAGCATAATGCTTGAACTCTGCTTCTGCACATCAGGAAAATGTCAGCTAGAGAGAAATTTCAAATCAGATTTCAGAATAATCCTGGAACTCTGCTTCTGCGCATTTGGCAAATGTCAGCTAGAGAGAAATTGATGTGGTAGATTTCAGCATAGTCTTTGAACTCTGCATCTGCACTTCAGGAAAATGTCAGCTAGAGAGAAAATGCAAAGGCAGATTTCAGCATAATCCTGGAACTCTGCTTCCGCACATCTGGAAAATTTCAGCTAGACAGAAATTGAGGTTGTAGATTTCATCATAATCCTGGAACTCTGCTTCCAAAAATCTGGCAAATGTCAGCTAGAGAGAAATTGCAAGGCAGATTTCAGCATAATCCTGGAACTCTGCTTCAGCACATCTGAAAACTGTCAGCTAGATAGGAATTTATGTGGTAGATTTCAGCATAATCCTGGAACTCTGCTTGTGCACATCTGCAAAACGTAAACGAGAGAGAAATTGATGTGGTATATTTCAGCATAATCTTTGGACTCTGCTTCCGCACATCTGGAAAATGTCAGCTAGAGAGAAATTGCAAGGCAGATTTCAGCATAATCCTGGAACTCTGCTTCTGGACATCTGGATAATGTCAGCTAGCGAGAAATTGAGCTGGTAGATTTCAGCATAATCTTTGAACTCTGCTTCCGCACATCTGAAAAATGTCAGCTAGATAGGAATTTATGTGCTAGATTTCAGCATAATCTTGGAACTCTGCTTCTTCATATCTGGAAAATGTCAGCTGGATAGGAATTTATGTGGTAGATTTCAGCATAATCTTTGCTCTCTGCTTCCGAACATCTGGAAAATGTCAGCTAGAGAATAATTGCAAGGCAGATTTCAGCATAATCCTGGAACTCTGCTTCTGCACATCTGAATAATGTCAGCTAGATAGGATTTTTTTTTGGTAGATTTCAGCATAATCTTTGAACTCTGCTTCTTCACATATAGAAAATGTCAGCTAGAGGGAAAATGCAGAGGCAGATTTCAGCATAATCCTGGAACTCTGCTTCTGCACATCTAGAAAATTTCAGCTAGAGAGAAATTGATGTGTTAGATTTCAGCATAATCTTTGAACTCTGCTTCTGCACATCTGGAAAATGTAAGCTAGAGAGAAATTGATGTGGTAGAGTTCACCATAATCTTTGAACTCTGCTTGCGCTCATCTGGAAAATGTCAGCTAGAGAGAAATTGCAAGGCAGATTTCAGCATAATCTTGGAACTCTGCTTCTGCACATCTGGAAAATGTCAGCTAGATAGGAATTTATGTGGTAGATTTCAGCATAATCTTTGAACTCTGCTTCTGCACATCTGGAAAATGTCAGGAAGAGAGAAATTGATGTGTTAGATTTCAGCATAGTCTTTGAACTCTGCTTGTCCACATCTGGAAATTTTCACCTGGAGAAAAATTGCAAGGCAGATTTCAGCATAATCCTGGAACTCTGCTTCCGCACATCTGGAAAATGTCAGCTAGAGGGAAAATGCAGAGGAAGATTTCAGCATAATCCTGGAACTCTGCTTCTGCACATCTGGAAAATGTAAGATAGAGAAAAATTGATGTGGTAGATTTCAGCATAATCTTTGAACTCTGCTTCTGCACATCTGGCAAATGTCAGCTAGAGAGAAATTGATGTGGTAGAGTTCACCATAATCTTTGAACTCTGCTTCTTCACATCTGGAAAATGTCAGCTAGAGAGAAAATGCAGAGGCTGATTTCAGCATAATCTTGGAACTCTGCTTCTTCATATCTGGAAAATGTCAGCTGGATAGGAATTTATGTGGTAGATTTCAGCATAATCTTTGCTCTCTGCTTCCGAACATCTGGAAAATGTCAGCTAGAGAATAATTGCAAGGCAGATTTCAGCATAATCCTGGAACTCTGCTTCTGCACATCTGAAAAACGTCAGCTAGATAGGAATTTATGTGGTAGATTTCAGCATAATCTTTGAACTCTGCTTCTTCACATATAGAAAATGTCAGCTAGAGGGAAAATGCAGAGGCAGATTTCAGCATAATCCTGGAACTCTGCTTCTGCACATCTGAAAAATGTCAGCTAGATAGGAATTTATGTGGTAGATTTCAGCATAATCTTTGAACTCTGCTTCTGCACATCTGGAAAATGTAAGCTAGAGAGAAATTGATGTGGTAGAGTTCACCATAATCTTTGAACTCTGCGTGCTCTCATCTGGAAAATGTCAGCTAGAGAGAAATTGCAAGGCAGATTTCAGCATAATCCTGGAACTCTGCTTCTGGACATCTGGATAATGTCAGCTAGAGAGAAATTGAGCTGGTAGATTTCAGCATAATCTTTGAACTCTGCTTCCGCACATCTGAAAAATGTCAGCTAGATAGGAATTTATGTGCTAGATTTCAGCATAATCTTGGAACTCTGCTTCTTCATATCTGGAAAATGTCAGCTGGATAGGAATTTATGTGGTAGATTTCAGCATAATCTTTGCTCTCTGCTTCCGAACATCTGGAAAATGTCAGCTAGAGAATAATTGCAAGGCAGATTTCAGCATAATCCTGGAACTCTGCTTCTGCACATCTGAAAAATGTCAGCTAGATAGGAATTTATGTGGTAGATTTCAGCATAATCTTTGAACTCTGCTTCTTCACATATAGGAAATGTCAGCTAGAGGGAAAATGCAGAGGCAGATTTCAGCATAATCCTGGAACTCTGCTTCTGCACATCTAGAAAATTTCAGCTAGAGAGAAATTGATGTGTTAGATTTCAGCATAATCTTTGAACTCTGCTTCTGCACATCTGGAAAATGTAAGCTAGAGAGAAATTGATGTGGTAGAGTTCACCATAATCTTTGAACTCTGCTTGCGCTCATCTGGAAAATGTCAGCTAGAGAGAAATTGCAAGGCAGATTTCAGCATAATCTTGGAACTCTGCTTCTGCACATCTGGAAAATGTCAGCTAGATAGGAATTTATGTGGTAGATTTCAGCATAATCTTTGAACTCTGCTTCTGCACATCTGGAAAATGTCAGGAAGAGAGAAATTGATGTGTTAGATTTCAGCATAGTCTTTGAACTCTGCTTGTCCACATCTGGAAATTTTCACCTGGAGAAAAATTGCAAGGCAGATTTCAGCATAATCCTGGAACTCTGCTTCCGCACATCTGGAAAATGTCAGCTAGAGGGAAAATGCAGAGGAAGATTTCAGCATAATCCTGGAACTCTGCTTCTGCACATCTGGAATATGTAAGATAGAGAAAAATTGATGTGGTAAATTTCAGCATAATCTTTGAACTCTACTTCTGCACATCTGGAAAATGTCAGCTGGGGAAAATTTATGTGGTATATTTCAGCATAATCTTTGCTCTCTGCTTCTGAACATCTGGAAAATGTAAGCTAGAGAATAATTGCAAGGCAGATTTCAGCATAATCCTGGAACTCTGCTTCTGCACATCTGAAAAATGTCAGCTAGAGAGAAATTGATGTGGTAGATTTCAGCATAATCTTTGAACTCTGCTTCTGCACATCTGGAAAATGTAAGCTAGAGAGAAATTGATGTGGTATATTTCAGCATAATCTTTGAACTCTGCTTCTTCACATCTGGAAAATGTCAGCTAGAGAGAAAATGCAGAGGCTGATTTCAGCATAACCTTTGAACTCTGCTTCTGCACATCTGGAAAATGTCAGCTAGAGAGAAAATGCAGAGGCAGATTTCAGCATAATCCTGGAACTTTGCTTCCGCACATCTGGAAATTGTAAGCTAGAGAGAAATTGATGTCGTAGATTTCAGCATAATCTTGCAACTCTGCTTTTCACATCTGGAAAATGTCAGCTAGATAGGAATTTATGTGGTAGATTTCAGCATAATCTTTGAACTCTGCTTCTTCACATCTGGAAAATGTCAGCTAGAGGGAAAATGCAGAGGCAGATTTCAGCATAATCCTGGAACTCTGCTTATTCACATCTGGAAAATTTCACTTGGAGACAAAATGCAAGGCAGATTTCAGCATAATCCTGGAACTCTGCTTGTGCACATCTGGAAAATGTAAACTAGAGAGAAATTGATGTGGTAGAGTTCACCATAATCTTTGAACTCTGCTTCTGCACATCTGGAAAATGTCAGCTAGAGAGAAAATGCAGAGGCAGATTTCAGCATAATCCTGGAACTTTGCTTCCGCACATCTGGAAATTGTAAGCTAGAGAGAAATTGATGTCGTAGATTTCAGCATAATCTTGCAACTCTGCTTCTGCACATCTGAAAAACGTCAGCTAGATAGGAATTTATGTGGTAGATTTCAGCATAATCTTTGAACTCTGCTTCTTCACATATAGAAAATGTCAGCTAGAGGGAAAATGCAGAGGCAGATTTCAGCATAATCCTGGAACTCTGCTTCTGCACATCTGAAAAATGTCAGCTAGATAGGAATTTATGTGGTAGATTTCAGCATAATCTTTGAACTCTGCTTCTGCACATCTGGAAAATGTAAGCTAGAGAGAAATTGATGTGGTAGAGTTCACCATAATCTTTGAACTCTGCGTGCTCTCATCTGGAAAATGTCAGCTAGAGAGAAATTGCAAGGCAGATTTCAGCATAATCCTGGAACTCTGCTTCTGGACATCTGGATAATGTCAGCTAGAGAGAAATTGAGCTGGTAGATTTCAGCATAATCTTTGAACTCTGCTTCCGCACATCTGAAAAATGTCAGCTAGATAGGAATTTATGTGCTAGATTTCAGCATAATCTTGGAACTCTGCTTCTTCATATCTGGAAAATGTCAGCTGGATAGGAATTTATGTGGTAGATTTCAGCATAATCTTTGCTCTCTGCTTCCGAAAATCTGGAAAATGTCAGCTAGAGAATAATTGCAAGGCAGATTTCAGCATAATCCTGGAACTCTGCTTCTGCACATCTGAAAAATGTCAGCTAGATAGGAATTTATGTGGTAGATTTCAGCATAATCTTTGAACTCTGCTTCTTCACATATAGGAAATGTCAGCTAGAGGGAAAATGCAGAGGCAGATTTCAGCATAATCCTGGAACTCTGCTTCTGCACATCTAGAAAATTTCAGCTAGAGAGAAATTGATGTGTTAGATTTCAGCATAATCTTTGAACTCTGCTTCTGCACATCTGGAAAATGTAAGCTAGAGAGAAATTGATGTGGTAGAGTTCACCATAATCTTTGAACTCTGCTTGCGCTCATCTGGAAAATGTCAGCTAGAGAGAAATTGCAAGGCAGATTTCAGCATAATCTTGGAACTCTGCTTCTGCACATCTGGAAAATGTCAGCTAGATAGGAATTTATGTGGTAGATTTCAGCATAATCTTTGAACTCTGCTTCTGCACATCTGGAAAATGTCAGGAAGAGAGAAATTGATGTGTTAGATTTCAGCATAGTCTTTGAACTCTGCTTGTCCACATCTGGAAATTTTCACCTTGAGAAAAATTGCAAGGCAGATTTCAGCATAATCCTGGAACTCTGCTTCCGCACATCTGGAAAATGTCAGCTAGAGGGAAAATGCAGAGGAAGATTTCAGCATAATCCTGGAACTCTGCTTCTGCACATCTGGAATATGTAAGATAGAGAAAAATTGATGTGGTAGATTTCAGCATAATCTTTGAACTCTACTTCTGCACATCTGGAAAATGTCAGCTGGGGAAAATTTATGTGGTATATTTCAGCATAATCTTTGCTCTCTGCTTCTGAACATCTGGAAAATGTAAGCTAGAGAATAATTGCAAGGCAGATTTCAGCATAATCCTGGAACTCTGCTTCTGCACATCTGAAAAATGTCAGCTAGAGAGAAATTGATGTGGTAGATTTCAGCATAATCTTTGAACTCTGCTTCTGCACATCTGGAAAATGTAAGCTAGAGAGAAATTGATGTGGTATATTTCAGCATAATCTTTGAACTCTGCTTCTTCACATCTGGAAAATGTCAGCTAGAGAGAAAATGCAGAGGCTGATTTCAGCATAACCTTTGAACTCTGCTTCTGCACATCTGGAAAATGTCAGCTAGAGAGAAAATGCAGAGGCAGATTTCAGCATAATCCTGGAACTTTGCTTCCGCACATCTGGAAATTGTAAGCTAGAGAGAAATTGATGTCGTAGATTTCAGCATAATCTTGCAACTCTGCTTTTCACATCTGGAAAATGTCAGCTAGATAGGAATTTATGTGGTAGATTTCAGCATAATCTTTGAACTCTGCTTCTTCACATCTGGAAAATGTCAGCTAGAGGGAAAATGCAGAGGCAGATTTCAGCATAATCCTGGAACTCTGCTTATTCACATCTGGAAAATTTCACTTGGAGACAAAATGCAAGGCAGATTTCAGCATAATCCTGGAACTCTGCTTGTGCACATCTGGAAAATGTAAGCTAGAGAGAAATTGATGTGGTAGAGTTCACCATAATCTTTGAACTCTGCTTGCGCTCATCTGGAAAATGTCAGCTAGAGGGAAAATGCAGAGGCTGATTTCAGCATAATCCTGGAACACTGCTTCCTCACATCTGGAAAATGTCAGCTAGAGGGAAAATGCAGAGGCAGATTTCAGCATAATCCTGGAACTCTGCTCCTGCACATCTGGAAAATGTAAGCTAGAGAGAAATTGATGTGGTAGATTTCAGCATAATGCTTGAACTCTGCTTCTGCACATCAGGAAAATGTCAGCTAGAGAGAAATTTCAAATCAGATTTCAGAATAATCCTGTAACTCTGCTTCTGCGCATTTGGCAAATGTCAGCTAGAGAGAAATTGATGTGGTAGATTTCAGCATAGTCTTTGAACTCTGCATCTGCACTTCAGGAAAATGTCAGCTAGAGGGAAAATGCAGTGGCAGATTTCAGCATAATCCTGGTACTCTGCTTCTGCACTTCAGGAAGATGTCAGCTAGAGAGAAATTTCAAATCAGATTTCAGAATAATCCTGGAACTCTGCTTCTGCGCATTTGGCAAATGTCAGCTAGAGAGAAATTGATGTGGTAGATTTCAGCATAGTCTTTGAACTCTGCATCTGCACTTCAGGAAAATGTCAGCTAGAGAGAAAATGCAAAGGCAGATTTCAGCATAATCCTGGAACTCTGCTTGTGCACATCTGCAAAATGTAAACTAGAGAGAAATTGATGTGGTATATTTCAGCATAATCTTTGGACTCTGCTTCCGCACATCTGGAAAATGTCAGCTAGAGAGAAATTGCAAGGCAGATTTCAGCATAATCCTGGAACTCTGCTTCAGCACATCTGAAAACTGTCAGCTAGATAGGAATTTATGTGGTAGATTTCAGCATAATCCTGGAACTCTGCTTGTGCACATCTGCAAAATGTAAACGAGAGAGAAATTGATGTGGTATATTTCAGCATAATCTTTGGACTCTGCTTCCGCACATCTGGAAAATATCAGCTAGAGAGAAATTGCAAGGCAGATTTCAGCATAATCCTGGAACTCTGCTTCTGGACATCTGGAAAATGTCAGCTAGAGAGAAATTGAGCTGGTAGATTTCAGCATAATCTTTGAACTCTGCTTCCGCACATCTGAAAAATGTCAGCGAGATAGGAATTTATGTGGTAGATTTCAGCATAATCTTTGAACTCTGCTTCTTCACATCTGGAAAATGTCAGCTAGAGAGAAAATGCAGAGGCTGATTTCAGCATAATCTTGGAACTCTGCTTCTTCATATGTGGAAAATGTCAGCTGGATAGGAATTTATGTGGTAGATTTCAGCATAATCTTTGCTCTCTGCTTCCGAACATCTGGAAAATGTCAGCTAGAGAATAATTGCAAGGCAGATTTCAGCATAATCCTGGAACTCTGCTTCTGCACATCTGAAAAATGTCAGCTTGATAGGAATTTATGTGGTAGATTTCAGCATAATCTTTGAACTCTGCTTCTTCACATATAGAAAATGTCAGCTAGAGGGAAAATGCAGAGGCAGATTTCAGCATAATCCTGGAACTCTGCTTCTGCACATCTAGAAAATTTCAGCTAGAGAGAAATTGATGTGATAGATTTCAGCATAATCTTTGAACTCTGCTTCTGCACATCTGGAAAATGTAAGCTAGAGAGAAATTGATGTGGTAGAGTTCACCATAATCTTTGAACTCTGCTTGCGCTCATCTGGAAAATGTCAGCTAGAGAGAAAATGCAGAGGCAGATTTCAGAATAATCCTGGAACTCTGCTTCTGCACATCTGAAAAATGTCAGCTAGATAGGAATTTATGTGGTAGATTTCAGCATAATCTTTGAACTCTGCTTCTGCACATCTGAAAAATGTCAGCTAGAGAGAAAATGCAGAGGCAGATTTCAGCATAATCCTGGTACTCTGCTTCTGCACATCAGGAAAATGTCAGCTAGAGAGAAATTTCAAATCAGATTTCAGAATAATCCTGGAACTCTGCTTCTGCGCATTTGGCAAATGTCAGCTAGAGAGAAATTGATGTGGTAGATTTCAGCATAGTCTTTGAACTCTGCATCTGCACTTCAGGAAAATGTCAGCTAGAGAGAAAATGCAAAGGCAGATTTCAGCATAATCCTGGAACTCTGCTTCCGCACATCTGGAAAATTTCAGCTAGACAGAAATTGAGGTTGTAGATTTCATCATAATCCTGGAACTCTGCTTCCAAACATCTGGCAAATGTGAGCTAGAGAGAAATTGCAAGGCAGATATCAGCATAATCCTGGAACTCTGCTTCAGCACATCTGAAAACTGTCAGCTAGATAGGAATTTATGTGGTAGATTTCAGCATAATCCTGGAACTCTGCTTGTGCACAACTGCAAAATGTAAACTAGAGAGAAATTGATGTGGTAAATTTCAGCATAATCTTTGGACTCTGCTTCCGCACATCTGGAAAATGTCAGCTAGAGAGAAATTGCAAGGCAGATTTCAGCATAATCCTGGAACTCTGCTTCTGGACATCTGGAAAATGTCAGCTAGAGAGAAATTGATGTGGTAGATTTCAGCATAATCTTTGAACTCTGCTTCCGCACATCTGAAAAATGTCAGCTAGATAGGAATTTATGTGGTAGATTTCAGCATAATCTTTGAACTCTGCTTCTTCACATCTGGAAAATGTCAGCTAGAGAGAAAATGCAGAGGCTGATTTCAGCATAATCTTGGAACTCTGCTTCTCCATATCTGGAAAATGTCAGCTAGATAGGAATTTATGTGGTAGATTTCAGCATAATCTTTGAACTCTGCTTCTGCACATCTGGAAAATGTCAGCTAGAGAGAAAATGCAGAGGCAGATTTCAGCATAATCCTGGTACTCTGCTTCTGCACATCAGGAAAATGTCAGCTAGAGAGAAATTTCAAATCAGATTTCAGAATAATCCTGGAACTCCGCTTCTGCGCATTTGGCAAATGTCAGCTAGAGAGAAATTGATGTGGTAGATTTCAGCATAGTCTTTGAATTCTGCTTCTGCACTTCAGGAAAATGTCAGCTAGAGAGAAAATGCAAAGGCAGGTTTCAGCATAATCCTGGAACTTTGCTTCGGCACATCTGGAAAATTTCAGGTAGACAGAAATTGATGCTGTAGATTTCATCATAATCCTGGAACTCTGCTTCTTCACATCTGGCAAATGTCAGCTAGAGAGAAATTGCAAGGCAGATTTCAGCATAATCTTGGAACTCTGCTTCTGCACATGTGGAAAATGTCAGCTAGAGAGAACATGCAGAGGCTGATTTCAGCATAATGCTGGAACTCTGCTTCTGCACATCTGGAAAATGTCAGCAGGGGAAAATTTATGTGGTATATTTCAGCATAATCTTTGAACTCTGCTTCTTCACATCTGGAAAATGTCAGCTAGAGAGAAAATGCAGAGGCTGATTTCAGCATAACCTTTGAACTCTGCTTCTGCACATCTGGAAAATGTCAGCTAGAGAGAAAATGTAGAGGCAGATTTCAGCATAATCCTGAAACTTTGCTTCTGCACATCTGGAAATTGTAAGCTAGAGAGAAATTGATGTCGTAGATTTCAGCATAATCTTGCAACTCTGCTTTTTCACATCTGGAAAATGTCAGCTAGAGGGAAAATGCAGACGCAGATTTCAGCATAATCCTGGACCTCTACTTCTGCACATCTGGAAAATGTAAGCCAGAGAGAAATTGATGTTGTAGATTTCAGCATAATCCTGGAACTCTGCTTCAGCACATCTGAAAAATGTCAGCTAGATAGGAATTTATGTGGTAGATTTCAGCATAATCTTTGAACTCTGCTTCTTCACATCTGGAAAATGTCAGCTAGAGGGAAAATGCAGAGGCAGATTTCAGCATAATCCTGGAACACTGCTTCTTCACATCTGGCAAATGTCAGCTAGAGAGAAATTGCAAGGCAGATTTCAGCATAATCTTGGAACTCTGCTTCTGCACATGTGGAAAATGTCAGCTAGAGAGAACATGCAGAGGCTGATTTCAGCATAATGCTGGAACTCTGCTTCTGCACATCTGGAAAATGTCAGCAGGGGAAAATTTATGTGGTATATTTCAGCATAATCTTTGAACTCTGCTTCTTCACATCTGGAAAATGTCAGCTAGAGAGAAAATGCAGAGGCTGATTTCAGCATAATCTTGGAACTCTGCTTCTGCACATCTGGAAAATGTCAGCTAGAGAGAAAATGCAGAGGCAGATTTCAGCATAATCCTGGAACTTTGCTTCTGCACATCTGGAAATTGTAAGCTAGAGAGAAATTGATGTTGTAGATTTCAGCATAATCCTGGAACTCTGCTTCAGCACATCTGAAAAATGTCAGCTAGATAGGAATTTATGTGGTAGATTTCAGCATAATCTTTGAACTCTGCTTCTTCACATCTGGAAAATGTCAGCTAGAGGGAAAATGCAGAGGCAGATTTCAGCATAATCCTGGAACTCTGCTTGTGCACATCTGCAAAACGTAAACGAGAGAGAAATTGATGTGGTATATTTCAGCATAATCTTTGGACTCTGCTTCCGCACATCTGGAAAATGTCAGCTAGAGAGAAATTGCAAGGCAGATTTCAGCATAATCCTGGAACTCTGCTTCTGGACATCTGGATAATGTCAGCTAGCGAGAAATTGAGCTGGTAGATTTCAGCATAATCTTTGAACTCTGCTTCCGCACATCTGAAAAATGTCAGCTAGATAGGAATTTATGTGCTAGATTTCAGCATAATCTTGGAACTCTGCTTCTTCATATCTGGAAAATGTCAGCTGGATAGGAATTTATGTGGTAGATTTCAGCATAATCTTTGCTCTCTGCTTCCGAACATCTGGAAAATGTCAGCTAGAGAATAATTGCAAGGCAGATTTCAGCATAATCCTGGAACTCTGCTTCTGCACATCTGAATAATGTCAGCTAGATAGGAATTTATGTGGTAGATTTCAGCATAATCTTTGAACTCTGCTTCTTCACATATAGAAAATGTCAGCTAGAGGGAAAATGCAGAGGCAGATTTCAGCATAATCCTGGAACTCTGCTTCTGCACATCTAGAAAATTTCAGCTAGAGAGAAATTGATGTGTTAGATTTCAGCATAATCTTTGAACTCTGCTTCTGCACATCTGGAAAATGTAAGCTAGAGAGAAATTGATGTGGTAGAGTTCACCATAATCTTTGAACTCTGCTTGCGCTCATCTGGAAAATGTCAGCTAGAGAGAAATTGCAAGGCAGATTTCAGCATAATCTTGGAACTCTGCTTCTGCACATCTGGAAAATGTCAGCTAGATAGGAATTTATGTGGTAGATTTCAGCATAATCTTTGAACTCTGCTTCTGCACATCTGGAAAATGTCAGGAAGAGAGAAATTGATGTGTTAGATTTCAGCATAGTCTTTGAACTCTGCTTGTCCACATCTGGAAATTTTCACCTGGAGAAAAATTGCAAGGCAGATTTCAGCATAATCCTGGAACTCTGCTTCCGCACATCTGGAAAATGTCAGCTAGAGGGAAAATGCAGAGGAAGATTTCAGCATAATCCTGGAACTCTGCTTCTGCACATCTGGAAAATGTAAGATAGAGAAAAATTGATGTGGTAGATTTCAGCATAATCTTTGAACTCTGCTTCTGCACATCTGGAAAATGTAAGCTAGAGAGAAATTGATGTGGTAGAGTTCACCATAATCTTTGAACTCTGCTTCTTCACATCTGGAAAATGTCAGCTAGAGAGAAAATGCAGAGGCTGATTTCAGCATAATCTTGGAACTCTGCTTCTTCATATCTGGAAAATGTCAGCTGGATAGGAATTTATGTGGTAGATTTCAGCATAATCTTTGCTCTCTGCTTCCGAACATCTGGAAAATGTCAGCTAGAGAATAATTGCAAGGCAGATTTCAGCATAATCCTGGAACTCTGCTTCTGCACATCTGAAAAACGTCAGCTAGATAGGAATTTATGTGGTAGATTTCAGCATAATCTTTGAACTCTGCTTCTTCACATATAGAAAATGTCAGCTAGAGGGAAAATGCAGAGGCAGATTTCAGCATAATCCTGGAACTCTGCTTCTGCACATCTGAAAAATGTCAGCTAGATAGGAATTTATGTGGTAGATTTCAGCATAATCTTTGAACTCTGCTTCTGCACATCTGGAAAATGTAAGCTAGAGAGAAATTGATGTGGTAGAGTTCACCATAATCTTTGAACTCTGCTTGCTCTCATCTGGAAAATGTCAGCTAGAGAGAAATTGCAAGGCAGATTTCAGCATAATCCTGGAACTCTGCTTCTGGACATCTGGATAATGTCAGCTAGAGAGAAATTGAGCTGGTAGATTTCAGCATAATCTTTGAACTCTGCTTCCGCACATCTGAAAAATGTCAGCTAGATAGGAATTTATGTGCTAGATTTCAGCATAATCTTGGAAATCTGCTTCTTCATATCTGGAAAATGTCAGCTGGATAGGAATTTATGTGGTAGATTTCAGCATAATCTTTGCTCTCTGCTTCCGAACATCTGGAAAATGTCAGCTAGAGAATAATTGCAAGGCAGATTTCAGCATAATCCTGGAACTCTGCTTCTGCACATCTGAAAAATGTCAGCTAGATAGGAATTTATGTGGTAGATTTCAGCATAATCTTTGAACTCTGCTTCTTCACATATAGGAAATGTCAGCTAGAGGGAAAATGCAGAGGCAGATTTCAGCATAATCCTGGAACTCTGCTTCTGCACATCTAGAAAATTTCAGCTAGAGAGAAATTGATGTGTTAGATTTCAGCATAATCTTTGAACTCTGCTTCTGCACATCTGGAAAATGTAAGCTAGAGAGAAATTGATGTGGTAGAGTTCACCATAATCTTTGAACTCTGCTTGCGCTCATCTGGAAAATGTCAGCTAGAGAGAAATTGCAAGGCAGATTTCAGCATAATCTTGGAACTCTGCTTCTGCACATCTGGAAAATGTCAGCTAGATAGGAATTTATGTGGTAGATTTCAGCATAATCTTTGAACTCTGCTTCTGCACATCTGGAAAATGTCAGGAAGAGAGAAATTCATGTGTTAGATTTCAGCATAGTCTTTGAACTCTGCTTGTCCACATCTGGAAATTTTCACCTGGAGAAAAATTGCAAGGCAGATTTCAGCATAATCCTGGAACTCTGCTTCCGCACATCTGGAAAATGTCAGCTAGAGGGAAAATGCAGAGGAAGATTTCAGCATAATCCTGGAACTCTGCTTCTGCACATCTGGAAAATGTAAGATAGAGAAAAATTGATGTGGTAGATTTCAGCATAATCTTTGAACTCTGCTTCTGCACATCTGGAAAATGTAAGCTAGAGAGAAATTGATGTGGTAGAGTTCACCATAATCTTTGAACTCTGCTTCTTCACATCTGGAAAATGTCAGCTAGAGAGAAAATGCAGAGGCTGATTTCAGCATAATCTTGGAACTCTGCTTCTTCATATCTGGAAAATGTCAGCTGGATAGGAATTTATGTGGTAGATTTCAGCATAATCTTTGCTCTCTGCTTCCGAACATCTGGAAAATGTCAGCTAGAGAATAATTGCAAGGCAGATTTCAGCATAATCCTGGAACTCTGCTTCTGCACATCTGAAAAACGTCAGCTAGATAGGAATTTATGTGGTAGATTTCAGCATAATCTTTGAACTCTGCTTCTTCACATATAGAAAATGTCAGCTAGAGGGAAAATGCAGAGGCAGATTTCAGCATAATCCTGGAACTCTGCTTCTGCACATCTGAAAAATGTCAGCTAGATAGGAATTTATGTGGTAGATTTCAGCATAATCTTTGAACTCTGCTTCTGCACATCTGGAAAATGTAAGCTAGAGAGAAATTGATGTGGTAGAGTTCACCATAATCTTTGAACTCTGCTTGCTCTCATCTGGAAAATGTCAGCTAGAGAGAAATTGCAAGGCAGATTTCAGCATAATCCTGGAACTCTGCTTCTGGACATCTGGATAATGTCAGCTAGAGAGAAATTGAGCTGGTAGATTTCAGCATAATCTTTGAACTCTGCTTCCGCACATCTGAAAAATGTCAGCTAGATAGGAATTTATGTGCTAGATTTCAGCATAATCTTGGAAATCTGCTTCTTCATATCTGGAAAATGTCAGCTGGATAGGAATTTATGTGGTAGATTTCAGCATAATCTTTGCTCTCTGCTTCCGAACATCTGGAAAATGTCAGCTAGAGAATAATTGCAAGGCAGATTTCAGCATAATCCTGGAACTCTGCTTCTGCACATCTGAAAAATGTCAGCTAGATAGGAATTTATGTGGTAGATTTCAGCATAATCTTTGAACTCTGCTTCTTCACATATAGGAAATGTCAGCTAGAGGGAAAATGCAGAGGCAGATTTCAGCATAATCCTGGAACTCTGCTTCTGCACATCTAGAAAATTTCAGCTAGAGAGAAATTGATGTGTTAGATTTCAGCATAATCTTTGAACTCTGCTTCTGCACATCTGGAAAATGTAAGCTAGAGAGAAATTGATGTGGTAGAGTTCACCATAATCTTTGAACTCTGCTTGCACTTATCTGGAAAATGTCAGCTAGAGAGAAATTGCAAGGCAGATTTCAGCATAATCTTGGAACTCTGCTTCTGCACATCTGGAAAATGTCAGCTAGATAGGAATTTATGTGGTAGATTTCAGCATAATCTTTGAACTCTGCTTCTGCACATCTGGAAAATGTCAGGAAGAGAGAAATTGATGTGTTAGATTTCAGCATAGTCTTTGAACTCTGCTTGTCCACATCTGGAAATTTTCACCTGGAGAAAAATTGCAAGGCAGATTTCAGCATAATCCTGGAACTCTGCTTCCGCACATCTGGAAAATGTCAGCTAGAGGGAAAATGCAGAGGAAGATTTCAGCATAATCCTGGAACTCTGCTTCTGCACATCTGGAAAATGTAAGATAGAGAAAAATTGATGTGGTAGATTTCAGCATAATCTTTGAACTCTGCTTCTGCACATCTGGAAAATGTCAGCTGGGGAAAATTTATGTGGTATATTTCAGCATAATCTTTGCTCTCTGCTTCTGAACATCTGGAAAATGTAAGCTAGAGAATAATTGCAAGGCAGATTTCAGCATAATCCTGGAACTCTGCTTCTGCACATCTGAAAAATGTCAGCTAGAGAGAAATTGATGTGGTAGATTTCAGCATAATCTTTGAACTCTGCTTCTGCACATCTGGAAAATGTAAGCTAGAGAGAAATTGATGTGGTAGAGTTCACCATAATCTTTGAACTCTGCTTCTTCACATCTGGAAAATGTCAGCTAGAGAGAAAATGCAGAGGCTGATTTCAGTATAACCTTTGAACTCTGCTTCTGCACATCTGGAAAATGTCAGCTAGAGAGAAAATGCAGAGGCAGATTTCAGCATAATCCTGGAACTTTGCTTCCGCACATCTGGAAATTGTAAGCTAGAGAGAAATTGATGTCGTAGATTTCAGCATAATCTTGCAACTCTGCTTTTTCACATCTGGAAAATGTCAGCTAGATAGGAATTTATGTGGTAGATTTCAGCATAATCTTTGAACTCTGCTTCTTCACATCTGGAAAATGTCAGCTAGAGGGAAAATGCAGAGGCAGATTTCAGCATAATCCTGGAACTCTGCTTCTTCACATCTGGAAAATTTCACTTGGAGACAAAATGCAAGGCAGATTTCAGCATAATCCTGGAACTCTGCTTGTGCACATCTGGAAAATGTAAACTAGAGAGAAATTGATGTGGTAGAGTTCACCATAATCTTTGAACTCTGCTTGCGCTCATCTGGAAAATGTCAGCTAGAGGGAAAATGCAGAGGCTGATTTCAGCATAATCCTGGAACACTGCTTCCTCACATCTGGAAAATGTCAGCTAGAGGGAAAATGCAGAGGCAGATTTCAGCATAATCCTGGAACTCTGCTCCTGCACATCTGGAAAATGTAAGCTAGAGAGAAATTGATGTGGTAGATTTCAGCATAATGCTTGAACTCTGCTTCTGCACATCAGGAAAATGTCAGCTAGAGAGAAATTTCAAATCAGATTTCAGAATAATCCTGGAACTCTGCTTCTGCGCATTTGGCAAATGTCAGCTAGAGAGAAATTGATGTGGTAGATTTCAGCATAGTCTTTGAACTCTGCATCTGCACTTCAGGAAAATGTCAGCTAGAGGGAAAATGCAGTGGCAGATTTCAGCATAATCCTGGTACTCTGCTTCTGCACTTCAGGAAGATGTCAGCTAGAGAGAAATTTCAAATCAGATTTCAGAATAATCCTGGAACTCTGCTTCTGCGCATTTGGCAAATGTCAGCTAGAGAGAAATTGATGTGGTAGATTTCAGCATAGTCTTTGAACTCTGCATCTGCACTTCAGGAAAATGTCAGCTAGAGAGAAAATGCAAAGGCAGATTTCAGCATAATCCTGGAACTCTGCTTGTGCACATCTGCAAAATGTAAACTAGAGAGAAATTGATGTGGTATATTTCAGCATAATCTTTGGACTCTGCTTCCGCACATCTGGAAAATGTCAGCTAGAGAGAAATTGCAAGGCAGATTTCAGCATAATCCTGGAACTCTGCTTCAGCACATCTGAAAACTGTCAGCTAGATAGGAATTTATGTGGTAGATTTCAGCATAATCCTGGAACTCTGCTTGTGCACATCTGCAAAATGTAAACGAGAGAGAAATTGATGTGGTATATTTCAGCATAATCTTTGGACTCTGCTTCCGCACATCTGGAAAATGTCAGCTAGAGAGAAATTGCAAGGCAGATTTCAGCATAATCCTGGAACTCTGCTTCTGGACATCTGGAAAATGTCAGCTAGAGAGAAATTGAGCTGGTAGATTTCAGCATAATCTTTGAACTCTGCTTCCGCACATCTGAAAAATGTCAGCGAGATAGGAATTTATGTGGTAGATTTCAGCATAATCTTTGAACTCTGCTTCTTCACATCTGGAAAATGTCAGCTAGAGAGAAAATGCAGAGGCTGATTTCAGCATAATCTTGGAACTCTGCTTCTTCATATCTGGAAAATGTCAGCTGGATAGGAATTTATGTGGTAGATTTCAGCATAATCTTTGCTCTCTGCTTCCGAACATCTGGAAAATGTCAGCTAGAGAATAATTGCAAGGCAGATTTCAGCATAATCCTGGAACTCTGCTTCTGCACATCTGAAAAATGTCAGCTTGATAGGAATTTATGTGGTAGATTTCAGCATAATCTTTGAACTCTGCTTCTTCACATATAGAAAATGTCAGCTAGAGGGAAAATGCAGAGGCAGATTTCAGCATAATCCTGGAACTCTGCTTCTGCACATCTAGAAAATTTCAGCTAGAGAGAAATTGATGTGATAGATTTCAGCATAATCTTTGAACTCTGCTTCTGCACATCTGGAAAATGTAAGCTAGAGAGAAATTGATGTGGTAGAGTTCACCATAATCTTTGAACTCTGCTTGCGCTCATCTGGAAAATGTCAGCTAGAGAGAAAATGCAGAGGCAGATTTCAGAATAATCCTGGAACTCTGCTTCTGCACATCTGAAAAATGTCAGCTAGATAGGAATTTATGTGGTAGATTTCAGCATAATCTTTGAACTCTGCTTCTGCACATCTGAAAAATGTCAGCTAGAGAGAAAATGCAGAGGCAGATTTCAGCATAATCCTGGTACTCTGCTTCTGCACATCAGGAAAATGTCAGCTAGAGAGAAATTTCAAATCAGATTTCAGAATAATCCTGGAACTCTGCTTCTGCGCATTTGGCAAATGTCAGCTAGAGAGAAATTGATGTGGTAGATTTCAGCATAGTCTTTGAACTCTGCATCTGCACTTCAGGAAAATGTCAGCTAGAGAGAAAATGCAAAGGCAGATTTCAGCATAATCCTGGAACTCTGCTTCCGCACATCTGGAAAATTTCAGCTAGACAGAAATTGATGTTGTAGATTTCATCATAATCCTGGAACTCTGCTTCCAAACATCTGGCAAATGTGAGCTAGAGAGAAATTGCAAGGCAGATATCAGCATAATCCTGGAACTCTGCTTCAGCACATCTGAAAACTGTCAGCTAGATAGGAATTTATGTGGTAGATTTCAGCATAATCCTGGAACTCTGCTTGTGCACAACTGCAAAATGTAAACTAGAGAGAAATTGATGTGGTAAATTTCAGCATAATCTTTGGACTCTGCTTCCGCACATCTGGAAAATGTCAGCTAGAGAGAAATTGCAAGGCAGATTTCAGCATAATCCTGGAACTCTGCTTCTGGACATCTGGAAAATGTCAGCTAGAGAGAAATTGATGTGGTAGATTTCAGCATAATCTTTGAACTCTGCTTCCGCACATCTGAAAAATGTCAGCTAGATAGGAATTTATGTGGTAGATTTCAGCATAATCTTTGAACTCTGCTTCTTCACATCTGGAAAATGTCAGCTAGAGAGAAAATGCAGAGGCTGATTTCAGCATAATCTTGGAACTCTGCTTCTCCATATCTGGAAAATGTCAGCTAGATAGGAATTTATGTGGTAGATTTCAGCATAATCTTTGAACTCTGCTTCTGCACATCTGGAAAATGTCAGCTAGAGAGAAAATGCAGAGGCAGATTTCAGCATAATCCTGGTACTCTGCTTCTGCACATCAGGAAAATGTCAGCTAGAGAGAAATTTCAAATCAGATTTCAGAATAATCCTGGAACTCCGCTTCTGCGCATTTGGCAAATGTCAGCTAGAGAGAAATTGATGTGGTAGATTTCAGCATAGTCTTTGAATTCTGCTTCTGCACTTCAGGAAAATGTCAGCTAGAGAGAAAATGCAAAGGCAGGTTTCAGCATAATCCTGGAACTTTGCTTCGGCACATCTGGAAAATTTCAGGTAGACAGAAATTGATGCTGTAGATTTCATCATAATCCTGGAACTCTGCTTCTGCACATCTGGCAAATGTCAGTTAGAGAGAAATTGCAAGGCAGATTTCAGCATAATCTTGGAACTCTGCTTCTGCACATGTGGAAAATGTCAGCTAGAGAGAACATGCAGAGGGTGATTTCAGCATAATGCTGGAACTCTGCTTCTGCACATCTGGAAAATGTCAGCTGGGGAAAATTTATGTGGTATATTTCAGCATAATCTTTGAACTCTGCTTCTTCACATCTGGAAAATGTCAGCTAGAGAGAAAATGCAGAGGCTGATTTCAGCATAACCTTTGAACTCTGCTTCTGCACATCTGGAAAATGTCAGCTAGAGAGAAAATGTAGAGGCAGATTTCAGCATAATCCTGGAACTTTGCTTCTGCACATCTGGAAATTGTAAGCTAGAGAGAAATTGATGTCGTAGATTTCAGCATAATCTTGCAACTCTGCTTTTTCACATCTGGAAAATGTCAGCTAGAGGGAAAATGCAGACGCAGATTTCAGCATAATCCTGGACCTCTACTTCTGCACATCTGGAAAATGTAAGCCAGAGAGAAATTGATGTTGTAGATTTCAGCATAATCCTGGAACTCTGCTTCAGCACATCTGAAAAATGTCAGCTAGATAGGAATTTATGTGGTAGATTTCAGCATAATCTTTGAACTCTGCTTCTTCACATCTGGAAAATGTCAGCTAGAGGGAAAATGCAGAGGCAGATTTCAGCATAATCCTGGAACACTGCTTCTTCACATCTGGCAAATGTCAGCTAGAGAGAAATTGCAAGGCAGATTTCAGCATAATCTTGGAACTCTGCTTCTGCACATGTGGAAAATGTCAGCTAGAGAGAACATGCAGAGGCTGATTTCAGCATAATGCTGGAACTCTGCTTCTGCACATCTGGAAAATGTCAGCAGGGGAAAATTTATGTGGTATATTTCAGCATAATCTTTGAACTCTGCTTCTTCACATCTGGAAAATGTCAGCTAGAGAGAAAATGCAGAGGCTGATTTCAGCATAATCTTGGAACTCTGCTTCTGCACATCTGGAAAATGTCAGCTAGAGAGAAAATGCAGAGGCAGATTTCAGCATAATCTTGGAACTCTGCTTCAGCACATCTGAAAAATGTCAGCTAGATAGGAATTTATGTGGTAGATTTCAGCATAATTTTTGAACTCTGCTTCTTCACATCTGGAAAATGTCAGCTAGAGGGAAAATGCAGAGGCAGATTTCAGCATAATCCTGGAACTCTGCTTGTGCACATCTGCAAAACGTAAACGAGAGAGAAATTGATGTGGTATATTTCAGCATAATCTTTGGACTCTGCTTCCGCACATCTGGAAAATGTCAGCTAGAGAGAAATTGCAAGGCAGATTTCAGCATAATCCTGGAACTCTGCTTCTGGACATCTGGATAATGTCAGCTAGCAAGAAATTGAGCTGGTAGATTTCAGCATAATCTTTGAACTCTGCTTCCGCACATCTGAAAAATGTCAGCTAGATAGGAATTTATGTGCTAGATTTCAGCATAATCTTGGAACTCTGCTTCTTCATATCTGGAAAATGTCAGCTGGATAGGAATTTGTGTGGTAGATTTCAGCATAATCTTTGCTCTCTGCTTCCGAACATCTGGAAAATGTCAGCTAGAGAATAATTGCAAGGCAGATTTCAGCATAATCCTGGAACTCTGCTTCTGCACATCTGAATAATGTCAGCTAGATAGGAATTTATGTGGTAGATTTCAGCATAATCTTTGAACTCTGCTTCTTCACATATAGAAAATGTCAGCTAGAGGGAAAATGCAGAGGCAGATTTCAGCATAATCCTGGAACTCTGCTTCTGCACATCTAGAAAATTTCAGCTAGAGAGAAATTGATGTGTTAGATTTCAGCATAATCTTTGAACTCTGCTTCTGCACATCTGGAAAATGTAAGCTAGAGAGAAATTGATGTGGTAGAGTTCACCATAATCTTTGAACTCTGCTTGCGCTCATCTGGAAAATGTCAGCTAGAGAGAAATTGCAAGGCAGATTTCAGCATAATCTTGGAACTCTGCTTCTGCACATCTGGAAAATGTCAGCTAGATAGGAATTTATGTGGTAGATTTCAGCATAATCTTTGAACTCTGCTTCTGCACATCTGGAAAATGTCAGGAAGAGAGAAATTGATGTGTTAGATTTCAGCATAGTCTTTGAACTCTGCTTGTCCACATCTGGAAATTTTCACCTGGAGAAAAATTGCAAGGCAGATTTCAGCATAATCCTGGAACTCTGCTTCCGCACATCTGGAAAATGTCAGCTAGAGGGAAAATGCAGAGGAAGATTTCAGCATAATCCTGGAACTCTGCTTCTGCACATCTGGAAAATGTAAGATAGAGAAAAATTGATGTGGTAGATTTCAGCATAATCTTTGAACTCTGCTTCTGCACATCTGGAAAATGTAAGCTAGAGAGAAATTGATGTGGTAGAGTTCAGCATAATCTTTGAACTCTGCTTCTTCACATCTGGAAAATGTCATCTAGAGAGAAAATGCAGAGGCTGATTTCAGCATAATCTTGGAACTCTGCTTCTTCATATCTGGAAAATGTCAGCTGGATAGGAATTTATGTGGTAGATTTCAGCATAATCTTTGCTCTCTGCTTCCGAACATCTGGAAAATGTCAGCTAGAGAATAATTGCAAGGCAGATTTCAGCATAATCCTGGAACTCTGCTTCTGCACATCTGAAAAACGTCAGCTAGATAGGAATTTATGTGGTAGATTTCAGCATAATCTTTGAACTCTGCTTCTTCACATATAGAAAATGTCAGCTAGAGGGAAAATGCAGAGGCAGATTTCAGCATAATCCTGGAACTCTGCTTCTGCACATCTGAAAAATGTCAGCTAGATAGGAATTTATGTGGTAGATTTCAGCATAATCTTTGAACTCTGCTTCTGCACATCTGGAAAATGTAAGCTAGAGAGAAATTGATGTGGTAGAGTTCACCATAATCTTTGAACTCTGCTTGCTCTCATCTGGAAAATGTCAGCTAGAGAGAAATTGCAAGGCAGATTTCAGCATAATCCTGGAACTCTGCTTCTGGACATCTGGATAATGTCAGCTAGAGAGAAATTGAGCTGGTAGATTTCAGCATAATCTTTGAACTCTGCTTCCGCACATCTGAAAAATGTCAGCTAGATAGGAATTTATGTGCTAGATTTCAGCATAATCTTGGAAATCTGCTTCTTCATATCTGGAAAATGTCAGCTGGATAGGAATTTATGTGGTAGATTTCAGCATAATCTTTGCTCTCTGCTTCCGAACATCTGGAAAATGTCAGCTAGAGAATAATTGCAAGGCAGATTTCAGCATAATCCTGGAACTCTGCTTCTGCACATCTGAAAAATGTCAGCTAGATAGGAATTTATGTGGTAGATTTCAGCATAATCTTTGAACTCTGCTTCTTCACATATAGGAAATGTCAGCTAGAGGGAAAATGCAGAGGCAGATTTCAGCATAATCCTGGAACTCTGCTTCTGCACATCTAGAAAATTTCAGCTAGAGAGAAATTGATGTGTTAGATTTCAGCATAATCTTTGAACTCTGCTTCTGCACATCTGGAAAATGTAAGCTAGAGAGAAATTGATGTGGTAGAGTTCACCATAATCTTTGAACTCTGCTTGCGCTCATCTGGAAAATGTCAGCTAGAGAGAAATTGCAAGGCAGATTTCAGCATAATCTTGGAACTCTGCTTCTGCACATCTGGAAAATGTCAGCTAGATAGGAATTTATGTGGTAGATTTCAGCATAATCTTTGAACTCTGCTTCTGCACATCTGGAAAATGTCAGGAAGAGAGAAATTGATGTGTTAGATTTCAGCATAGTCTTTGAACTCTGCTTGTCCACATCTGGAAATTTTCACCTGGAGAAAAATTGCAAGGCAGATTTCAGCATAATCCTGGAACTCTGCTTCCGCACATCTAGAAAATGTCAGCTAGAGGGAAAATGCAGAGGAAGATTTCAGCATAATCCTGGAACTCTGCTTCTGCACATCTGGTAAATGTAAGATAGAGAAAAATTGATGTGGTAGATTTCAGCATAATCTTTGAACTCTGCTTCTGCACATCTGGAAAATGTCAGCTGGGGAAAATTTATGTGGTATATTTCAGCATAATCTTTGCTCTCTGCTTCTGAACATCTGGAAAATGTAAGCTAGAGAATAATTGCAAGGCAGATTTCAGCATAATCCTGGAACTCTGCTTCTGCACATCTGAAAAATGTCAGCTAGAGAGAAATTGATGTGGTAGATTTCAGCATAATCTTTGAACTCTGCTTCTGCACATCTGGAAAATGTAAGCTAGAGAGAAATTGATGTGGTAGAGTTCACCATAATCTTTGAACTCTGCTTCTTCACATCTGGAAAATGTCAGCTAGAGAGAAAATGCAGAGGCTGATTTCAGTATAACCTTTGAACTCTGCTTCTGCACATCTGGAAAATGTCAGCTAGAGAGAAAATGCAGAGGCAGATTTCAGCATAATCCTGGAACTTTGCTTCCGCACATCTGGAAATTGTAAGCTAGAGAGAAATTGATGTCGTAGATTTCAGCATAATCTTGCAACTCTGCTTTTTCACATCTGGAAAATGTCAGCTAGATAGGAATTTATGTGGTAGATTTCAGCATAATCTTTGAACTCTGCTTCTTCACATCTGGAAAATGTCAGCTAGAGGGAAAATGCAGAGGCAGATTTCAGCATAATCCTGGAACTCTGCTTATTCACATCTGGAAAATTTCACTTGGAGACAAAATGCAAGGCAGATTTCAGCATAATCCTGGAACTCTGCTTGTGCACATCTGGAAAATGTAAACTAGAGAGAAATTGATGTGGTAGAGTTCACCATAATCTTTGAACTCTGCTTGCGCTCATCTGGAAAATGTCAGCTAGAGGGAAAATGCAGAGGCTGATTTCAGCATAATCCTGGAACACTGCTTCCTCACATCTGGAAAATGTCAGCTAGAGGGAAAATGCAGAGGCAGATTTCAGCATAATCCTGGAACTCTGCTCCTGCACATCTGGAAAATGTAAGCTAGAGAGAAATTGATGTGGTAGATTTCAGCATAATGCTTGAACTCTGCTTCTGCACATCAGGAAAATGTCAGCTAGAGAGAAATTTCAAATCAGATTTCAGAATAATCCTGGAACTCTGCTTCTGCGCATTTGGCAAATGTCAGCTAGAGAGAAATTGATGTGGTAGATTTCAGCATAGTCTTTGAACTCTGCATCTGCACTTCAGGAAAATGTCAGCTAGAGGGAAAATGCAGTGGCAGATTTCAGCATAATCCTGGTACTCTGCTTCTGCACTTCAGGAAAATGTCAGCTAGAGAGAAATTTCAAATCAGATTTCAGAATAATCCTGGAACTCTGCTTCTGCGCATTTGGCAAATGTCAGCTAGAGAGAAATTGATGTGGTAGATTTCAGCATAGTCTTTGAACTCTGCATCTGCACTTCAGGAAAATGTCAGCTAGAGAGAAAATGCAAAGGCAGATTTCAGCATAATCCTGGAACTCGGCTTGTGCACATCTGCAAAATGTAAACTAGAGAGAAATTGATGTGGTATATTTCAGCATAATCTTTGGACTCTGCTTCCGCACATCTGGAAAATGTCAGCTAGAGAGAAATTGCAAGGCAGATTTCAGCATAATCCTGGAACTCTGCTTCAGCACATCTGAAAACTGTCAGCTAGATAGGAATTTATGTGGTAGATTTCAGCATAATCCTGGAACTCTGCTTGTGCACATCTGCAAAATGTAAACGAGAGAGAAATTGATGTGGTATATTTCAGCATAATCCTGGAACTCTGCTTCTGCACATCTGAAAAATGTCAGCTTGATAGGAATTTATGTGGTAGATTTCAGCATAATCTTTGAACTCTGCTTCTTCACATATAGAAAATGTCAGCTAGAGGGAAAATGCAGAGGCAGATTTCAGCATAATCCTGGAACTCTGCTTCTGCACATCTGGAAAATGTCAGCTAGAGAGAAATTGAGCTGGTAGATTTCAGCATAATCTTTGAACTCTGCTTCCGCACATCTGAAAAATGTCAGCGAGATAGGAATTTATGTGGTAGATTTCAGCATAATCTTTGAACTCTGCTTCTTCACATCTGGAAAATGTCAGCTAGAGAGAAAATGCAGAGGCTGATTTCAGCATAATCTTGGAACTCTGCTTCTTCATATCTGGAAAATGTCAGCTGGATAGGAATTTATGTGGTAGATTTCAGCATAATCTTTGCTCTCTGCTTCCGAACATCTGGATAATGTCAGCTAGAGAATAATTGCAAGGCAGATTTCAGCATAATCCTGGAACTCTGCTTCTGCACATCTGAAAAATGTCAGCTTGATAGGAATTTATGTGGTAGATTTCAGCATAATCTTTGAACTCTGCTTCTTCACATATAGAAAATGTCAGCTAGAGGGAAAATGCAGAGGCAGATTTCAGCATAATCCTGGAACTCTGCTTCTGCACATCTAGAAAATTTCAGCTAGAGAGAAATTGATGTGATAGATTTCAGCATAATCTTTGAACTCTGCTTCTGCACATCTGGAAAATGTAAGCTAGAGAGAAATTGATGTGGTAGAGTTCACCATAATCTTTGAACTCTGCTTGCGCTCATCTGGAAAATGTCAGCTAGAGAGAAAATGCAGAGGCAGATTTCAGAATAATCCTGGAACTCTGCTTCTGCACATCTGAAAAATGTCAGCTAGATAGGAATTTATGTGGTAGATTTCAGCATAATCTTTGAACTCTGCTTCTGCACATCTGAAAAATGTCAGCTAGAGAGAAAATGCAGAGGCAGATTTCAGCATAATCCTGGTACTCTGCTTCTGCACATCAGGAAAATGTCAGCTAGAGAGAAATTTCAAATCAGATTTCAGAATAATCCTGGAACTCTGCTTCTGCGCATTTGGCAAATGTCAGCTAGAGAGAAATTGATGTGGTAGATTTCAGCATAGTCTTTGAACTCTGCATCTGCACTTCAGGAAAATGTCAGCTAGAGAGAAAATGCAAAGGCAGATTTCAGCATAATCCTGGAACTCTGCTTCCGCACATCTGGAAAATTTCAGCTAGACAGAAATTGATGTTGTAGATTTCATCATAATCCTGGAACTCTGCTTCCAAACATCTGGCAAATGTGAGCTAGAGAGAAATTGCAAGGCAGATATCAGCATAATCCTGGAACTCTGCTTCAGCACATCTGAAAACTGTCAGCTAGATAGGAATTTATGTGGTAGATTTCAGCATAATCCTGGAACTCTGCTTGTGCACAACTGCAAAATGTAAACTAGAGAGAAATTGATGTGGTAAATTTCAGCATAATCTTTGGACTCTGCTTCCGCACATCTGGAAAATGTCAGCTAGAGAGAAATTGCAAGGCAGATTTCAGCATAATCCTGGAACTCTGCTTCTGGACATCTGGAAAATGTCAGCTAGAGAGAAATTGATGTGGTAGATTTCAGCATAATCTTTGAACTCTGCTTCCGCACATCTGAAAAATGTCAGCTAGATAGGAATTTATGTGGTAGATTTCAGCATAATCTTTGAACTCTGCTTCTTCACATCTGGAAAATGTCAGCTAGAGAGAAAATGCAGAGGCTGATTTCAGCATAATCTTGGAACTCTGCTTCTCCATATCTGGAAAATGTCAGCTAGATAGGAATTTATGTGGTAGATTTCAGCATAATCTTTGAACTCTGCTTCTGCACATCTGGAAAATGTCAGCTAGAGAGAAAATGCAGAGGCAGATTTCAGCATAATCCTGGTACTCTGCTTCTGCACATCAGGAAAATGTCAGCTAGAGAGAAATTTCAAATCAGATTTCAGAATAATCCTGGAACTCCGCTTCTGCGCATTTGGCAAATGTCAGCTAGAGAGAAATTGATGTGGTAGATTTCAGCATAGTCTTTGAATTCTGCTTCTGCACTTCAGGAAAATGTCAGCTAGAGAGAAAATGCAAAGGCAGGTTTCAGCATAATCCTGGTACTCTGCTTTGGCACATCTGGAAAATTTCAGGTAGACAGAAATTGATGCTGTAGATTTCATCATAATCCTGGAACTCTGCTTCTGCACATCTGGCAAATGTCAGTTAGAGAGAAATTGCAAGGCAGATTTCAGCATAATCTTGGAACTCTGCTTCTGCACATGTGGAAAATGTCAGCTAGAGAGAACATGCAGAGGGTGATTTCAGCATAATGCTGGAACTCTGCTTCTGCACATCTGGAAAATGTCAGCTGGGGAAAATTTATGTGGTATATTTCAGCATAATCTTTGAACTCTGCTTCTTCACATCTGGAAAATGTCAGCTAGAGAGAAAATGCAGAGGCTGATTTCAGCATAACCTTTGAACTCTGCTTCTGCACATCTGGAAAATGTCAGCTAGAGAGAAAATGTAGAGGCAGATTTCAGCATAATCCTGGAACTTTGCTTCTGCACATCTGGAAATTGTAAGCTAGAGAGAAATTGATGTCGTAGATTTCAGCATAATCTTGCAACTCTGCTTTTTCACATCTGGAAAATGTCAGCTAGAGGGAAAATGCAGACGCAGATTTCAGCATAATCCTGGACCTCTACTTCTGCACATCTGGAAAATGTAAGCCAGAGAGAAATTGATGTTGTAGATTTCAGCATAATCCTGGAACTCTGCTTCAGCACATCTGAAAAATGTCAGCTAGATAGGAATTTATGTGGTAGATTTCAGCATAATCTTTGAACTCTGCTTCTTCACATCTGGAAAATGTCAGCTAGAGGGAAAATGCAGAGGCAGATTTCAGCATAATCCTGGAACACTGCTTCTTCACATCTGGCAAATGTCAGCTAGAGAGAAATTGCAAGGCAGATTTCAGCATAATCTTGGAACTCTGCTTCTGCACATGTGGAAAATGTCAGCTAGAGAGAACATGCAGAGGCTGATTTCATCATAATGCTGGAACTCTGCTTCTGCACATCTGGAAAATGTCAGCAGGGGAAAATTTATGTGGTATATTTCAGCATAATCTTTGAACTCTGCTTCTTCACATCTGGAAAATGTCAGCTAGAGAGAAAATGCAGAGGCTGATTTCAGCATAATCTTGGAACTCTGCTTCTGCACATCTGGAAAATGTCAGCTAGAGAGAAAATGCAGAGGCAGATTTCAGCATAATCCTGGAACTTTGGTTCTGCACATCTGGAAATTGTAAGCTAGAGAGAAATTGATGTTGTAGATTTCAGCATAATCCTGGAACTCTGCTTCAGCACATCTGAAAAATGTCAGCTAGATAGGAATTTATGTGGTAGATTTCAGCATAATCTTTGAACTCTGCTTCTTCACATCTGGAAAATGTCAGCTAGAGGGAAAATGCAGAGGCAGATTTCAGCATAATCCTGGAACTCTGCTCCTGCACATCTGGAAAATGTAAACTAGAGAGAAATTGATGTGGTAGAGTTCACCATAATCTTTGAACTCTGCTTGCGCTCATCTGGAAAATGTCAGCTAGAGAGAAATTGCAAGGCAGATTTCAGCATAATCTTGGAACTCTGCTTCTGCACATCTGGAAAATGTCAGCTAGAGAGAAAATGCAGAGGCTGATTTCAGCATAATCCTGGAACACTGCTTCCTCACATCTGGAAAATGTCAGCTAGAGGGAAAATGCAGAGGCAGATTTCAGCATAATCCTGGAACTCTGCTCCTGCACATCTGGAAAATGTAAGCTAGAGAGAAATTGATGTGGTAGATTTCAGCATAATGCTTGAACTCTGCTTCTGAACGTCAGGAAAATGTCAGCTTGAGAGAAATTTCAAATCAGATTTCAGAATAATCCTGGAACTCTGCTTCTGCGCATTTGGCAAATGTCAGCTAGAGAGAAATTGATGTGGTAGATTTCAGCATAGTCTTTGAACTCTGCATCTGCACTTCAGGAAAATGTCAGCTAGAGGGAAAATGCAGTGGCAGATTTCAGCATAATCCTGGTACTCTGCTTCTGCACTTCAGGAAAATGTCAGCTAGAGAGAAATTTCAAATCAGATTTCAGAATAATCCTGGAACTCTGCTTCTGCGCATTTGGCAAATGTCAGCTAGAGAGAAATTGATGTGGTAGATTTCAGCATAGTCTTTGAACTCTGCATCTCCACTTCAGGAAAATGTCAGCTAGAGAGAAAATGCAAAGGCAGATTTCAGCATAATCCTGGAACTCTGCTTCCGCACATCTGGAAAATTTCAGCTAGACAGAAATTGAGGTTGTAGATTTCATCATAATCCTGGAACTCTGCTTCCAAAAATCTGGCAAATGTCAGGTAGAGAGAAATTGCAAGGCAGATTTCAGCATAATCCTGGAACTCTGCTTCAGCACATCTGAAAACTGTCAGCTAGATAGGAATTTATGTGGTAGATTTCAGCATAATCCTGGAACTCTGCTTGTGCACATCTGCAAAATGTAAACTAGAGAGAAATTGATGTGGTATATTTCAGCATAATCTTTGGACTCTGCTTCCGCACATCTGGAAAATGTCAGCTAGAGAGAAATTGAAAGGCAGATTTCAGCATAATCCTGGAACTCTGCATCTGGACATCTGGAAAATGTCAGCTAGAGAGAAATTGAGCTGCTAGATTTCAGCATAATCTTTGGACTCTGCTTCCGCACATCTGGAAAATGTCAGCTAGAGAGAAATTGCAAGGCAGATTTCAGCATAATCCTGGAACTCTGCATCTGCACTTCAGGAAAATGTCAGCTAGAGGGAAAATGCAGTGGCAGATTTCAGCATAATCCTGGTACTCTGCTTCTGCACTTCAGGAAAATGTCAGCTAGAGAGAAATTTCAAATCAGATTTCAGAATAATCCTGGAACTCTGCTTCTGCGCATTTGGCAAATGTCAGCTAGAGAGAAATTGATGTGGTAGATTTCAGCATAGTCTTTGAACTCTGCATCTGCACTTCAGGAAAATGTCAGCTAGACAGAAATTGATGTTGTAGATTTCATCATAATCCTGGAACTCTGCTTCCAAACATCTGGCAAATGTGAGCTAGAGAGAAATTGCAAGGCAGATATCAGCATAATCCTGGAACTCTGCTTCAGCACATCTGAAAACTGTCAGCTAGATAGGAATTTATGTGGTAGATTTCAGCATAATCCTGGAACTCTGCTTGTGCACAACTGCAAAATGTAAACTAGAGAGAAATTGATGTGGTAAATTTCAGCATAATCTTTGGACTCTGCTTCCGCACATCTGGAAAATGTCAGCTAGAGAGAAATTGCAAGGCAGATTTCAGCATAATCCTGGAACTCTGCTTCTGGACATCTGGAAAATGTCAGCTAGAGAGAAATTGATGTGGTAGATTTCAGCATAATCTTTGAACTCTGCTTCCGCACATCTGAAAAATGTCAGCTAGATAGGAATTTATGTGGTAGATTTCAGCATAATCTTTGAACTCTGCTTCTTCACATCTGGAAAATGTCAGCTAGAGAGAAAATGCAGAGGCTGATTTCAGCATAATCTTGGAACTCTGCTTCTCCATATCTGGAAAATGTCAGCTAGATAGGAATTTATGTGGTAGATTTCAGCATAATCTTTGAACTCTGCTTCTGCACATCTGGAAAATGTCAGCTAGAGAGAAAATGCAGAGGCAGATTTCAGCATAATCCTGGTACTCTGCTTCTGCACATCAGGAAAATGTCAGCTAGAGAGAAATTTCAAATCAGATTTCAGAATAATCCTGGAACTCCGCTTCTGCGCATTTGGCAAATGTCAGCTAGAGAGAAATTGATGTGGTAGATTTCAGCATAGTCTTTGAATTCTGCTTCTGCACTTCAGGAAAATGTCAGCTAGAGAGAAAATGCAAAGGCAGGTTTCAGCATAATCCTGGTACTCTGCTTCGGCACATCTGGAAAATTTCAGGTAGACAGAAATTGATGCTGTAGATTTCATCATAATCCTGGAACTCTGCTTCTGCACATCTGGCAAATGTCAGTTAGAGAGAAATTGCAAGGCAGATTTCAGCATAATCTTGGAACTCTGCTTCTGCACATGTGGAAAATGTCAGCTAGAGAGAACATGCAGAGGGTGATTTCAGCATAATGCTGGAACTCTGCTTCTGCACATCTGGAAAATGTCAGCTGGGGAAAATTTATGTGGTATATTTCAGCATAATCTTTGAACTCTGCTTCTTCACATCTGGAAAATGTCAGCTAGAGAGAAAATGCAGAGGCTGATTTCAGCATAACCTTTGAACTCTGCTTCTGCACATCTGGAAAATGTCAGCTAGAGAGAAAATGTAGAGGCAGATTTCAGCATAATCCTGGAACTTTGCTTCTGCACATCTGGAAATTGTAAGCTAGAGAGAAATTGATGTCGTAGATTTCAGCATAATCTTGCAACTCTGCTTTTTCACATCTGGAAAATGTCAGCTAGAGGGAAAATGCAGACGCAGATTTCAGCATAATCCTGGACCTCTACTTCTGCACATCTGGAAAATGTAAGCCAGAGAGAAATTGATGTTGTAGATTTCAGCATAATCCTGGAACTCTGCTTCAGCACATCTGAAAAATGTCAGCTAGATAGGAATTTATGTGGTAGATTTCAGCATAATCTTTGAACTCTGCTTCTTCACATCTGGAAAATGTCAGCTAGAGGGAAAATGCAGAGGCAGATTTCAGCCTAATCCTGGAACACTGCTTCTTCACATCTGGCAAATGTCAGCTAGAGAGAAATTGCAAGGCAGATTTCAGCATAATCTTGGAACTCTGCTTCTGCACATGTGGAAAATGTCAGCTAGAGAGAACATGCAGAGGCTGATTTCATCATAATGCTGGAACTCTGCTTCTGCACATCTGGAAAATGTCAGCAGGGGAAAATTTATGTGGTATATTTCAGCATAATCTTTGAACTCTGCTTCTTCACATCTGGAAAATGTCAGCTAGAGAGAAAATGCAGAGGCTGATTTCAGCATAATCTTGGAACTCTGCTTCTGCACATCTGGAAAATGTCAGCTAGAGAGAAAATGCAGAGGCAGATTTCAGCATAATCCTGGAACTTTGGTTCTGCACATCTGGAAATTGTAAGCTAGAGAGAAATTGATGTTGTAGATTTCAGCATAATCCTGGAACTCTGCTTCAGCACATCTGAAAAATGTCAGCTAGATAGGAATTTATGTGGTATATTTCAGCATAATCTTTGAACTCTGCTTCTTCACATCTGGAAAATGTCAGCTAGAGGGAAAATGCAGAGGCAGATTTCAGCATAATCCTGGAACTCTGCTCCTGCACATCTGGAAAATGTAAACTAGAGAGAAATTGATGTGGTAGAGTTCACCATAATCTTTGAACTCTGCTTGCGCTCATCTGGAAAATGTCAGCTAGAGAGAAATTGCAAGGCAGATTTCAGCATAATCTTGGAACTCTGCTTCTGCACATCTGGAAAATGTCAGCTAGAGAGAAAATGCAGAGGCTGATTTCAGCATAATCCTGGAACACTGCTTCCTCACATCTGGAAAATGTCAGCTAGAGGGAAAATGCAGAGGCAGATTTCAGCATAATCCTGGAACTCTGCTCCTGCACATCTGGAAAATGTAAGCTAGAGAGAAATTGATGTGGTAGATTTCAGCATAATGCTTGAACTCTGCTTCTGAACGTCAGGAAAATGTCAGCTTGAGAGAAATTTCAAATCAGATTTCAGAATAATCCTGGAACTCTGCTTCTGCGCATTTGGCAAATGTCAGCTAGAGAGAAATTGATGTGGTAGATTTCAGCATAGTCTTTGAACTCTGCATCTGCACTTCAGGAAAATGTCAGCTAGAGGGAAAATGCAGTGGCAGATTTCAGCATAATCCTGGTACTCTGCTTCTGCACTTCAGGAAAATGTCAGCTAGAGAGAAATTTCAAATCAGATTTCAGAATAATCCTGGAACTCTGCTTCTGCGCATTTGGCAAATGTCAGCTAGAGAGAAATTGATGTGGTAGATTTCAGCATAGTCTTTGAACTCTGCATCTCCACTTCAGGAAAATGTCAGCTAGAGAGAAAATGCAAAGGCAGATTTCAGCATAATCCTGGAACTCTGCTTCCGCACATCTGGAAAATTTCAGCTAGACAGAAATTGAGGTTGTAGATTTCATCATAATCCTGGAACTCTGCTTCCAAAAATCTGGCAAATGTCAGGTAGAGAGAAATTGCAAGGCAGATTTCAGCATAATCCTGGAACTCTGCTTCAGCACATCTGAAAACTGTCAGCTAGATAGGAATTTATGTGGTAGATTTCAGCATAATCCTGGAACTCTGCTTGTGCACATCTGCAAAATGTAAACTAGAGAGAAATTGATGTGGTATATTTCAGCATAATCTTTGGACTCTGCTTCCGCACATCTGGAAAATGTCAGCTAGAGAGAAATTGAAAGGCAGATTTCAGCATAATCCTGGAACTCTGCATCTGGACATCTGGAAAATGTCAGCTAGAGAGAAATTGAGCTGCTAGATTTCAGCATAATCTTTGGACTCTGCTTCCGCACATCTGGAAAATGTCAGCTAGAGAGAAATTGCAAGGCAGATTTCAGCATAATCCTGGAACTCTGCATCTGCACTTCAGGAAAATGTCAGCTAGAGGGAAAATGCAGTGGCAGATTTCAGCATAATCCTGGTACTCTGCTTCTGCACTTCAGGAAAATGTCAGCTAGAGAGAAATTTCAAATCAGATTTCAGAATAATCCTGGAACTCTGCTTCTGCGCATTTGGCAAATGTCAGCTAGAGAGAAATTGATGTGGTAGATTTCAGCATAGTCTTTGAACTCTGCATCTGCACTTCAGGAAAATGTCAGCTAGAGAGAAAATGCAAAGGCAGATTTCAGCATAATCCTGGTACTCTGCTTCCGCACATCTGGAAAATTTCAGCTAGACAGAAATTGAGGTTGTAGATTTCATCATAATCCTGGAACTCTGCTTCCAAAAATCTGGCAAATGTCAGCTAGAGAGAAATTGCAAGGCAGATTTCAGCATAATCCTGGAACTCTGCTTCAGCACATCTGAAAACTGTCAGCTAGATAGGAATTTATGTGGTAGATTTCAGCATAATCCTGGAACTCTGCTTGTGCACAACTGCAAAATGTAAACTAGAGAGAAATTGATGTGGTAAATTTCAGCATAATCTTTGGACTCTGCTTCCGCACATCTGGAAAATGTCAGCTAGAGAGAAATTGCAAGGCAGATTTCAGCATAATCCTGGAACTCTGCTTCTGGACATCTGGAAAATGTCAGCTAGAGAGAAATTGATGTGGTAGATTTCAGCATAATCTTTGAACTCTGCTTCCGCACATCTGAAAAATGTCAGCTAGATAGGAATTTATGTGGTAGATTTCAGCATAATCTTTGAACTCTGCTTCTTCACATCTGGAAAATGTCAGCTAGAGAGAAAATGCAGAGGCTGATTTCAGCATAATCTTGGAACTCTGCTTCTCCATATCTGGAAAATGTCAGCTAGATAGGAATTTATGTGGTAGATTTCAGCATAATCTTTGAACTCTGCTTCTGCACATCTGGAAAATGTCAGCTAGAGAGAAAATGCAGAGGCAGATTTCAGCATAATCCTGGTACTCTGCTTCTGCACATCAGGAAAATGTCAGCTAGAGAGAAATTTCAAATCAGATTTCAGAATAATCCTGGAACTCCGCTTCTGCGCATTTGGCAAATGTCAGCTAGAGAGAAATTGATGTGGTAGATTTCAGCATAGTCTTTGAATTCTGCTTCTGCACTTCAGGAAAATGTCAGCTAGAGAGAAAATGCAAAGGCAGGTTTCAGCATAATCCTGGTACTCTGCTTCGGCACATCTGGAAAATTTCAGGTAGACAGAAATTGATGCTGTAGATTTCATCATAATCCTGGAACTCTGCTTCTGCACATCTGGCAAATGTCAGTTAGAGAGAAATTGCAAGGCAGATTTCAGCATAATCTTGGAACTCTGCTTCTGCACATGTGGAAAATGTCAGCTAGAGAGAACATGCAGAGGGTGATTTCAGCATAATGCTGGAACTCTGCTTCTGCACATCTGGAAAATGTCAGCTGGGGAAAATTTATGTGGTATATTTCAGCATAATCTTTGAACTCTGCTTCTTCACATCTGGAAAATGTCAGCTAGAGAGAAAATGCAGAGGCTGATTTCAGCATAACCTTTGAACTCTGCTTCTGCACATCTGGAAAATGTCAGCTAGAGAGAAAATGTAGAGGCAGATTTCAGCATAATCCTGGAACTTTGCTTCTGCACATCTGGAAATTGTAAGCTAGAGAGAAATTGATGTCGTAGATTTCAGCATAATCTTGCAACTCTGCTTTTTCACATCTGGAAAATGTCAGCTAGAGGGAAAATGCAGACGCAGATTTCAGCATAATCCTGGACCTCTACTTCTGCACATCTGGAAAATGTAAGCCAGAGAGAAATTGATGTTGTAGATTTCAGCATAATCCTGGAACTCTGCTTCAGCACATCTGAAAAATGTCAGCTAGATAGGAATTTATGTGGTAGATTTCAGCATAATCTTTGAACTCTGCTTCTTCACATCTGGAAAATGTCAGCTAGAGGGAAAATGCAGAGGCAGATTTCAGCATAATCCTGGAACACTGCTTCTTCACATCTGGCAAATGTCAGCTAGAGAGAAATTGCAAGGCAGATTTCAGCATAATCTTGGAACTCTGCTTCTGCACATGTGGAAAATGTCAGCTAGAGAGAACATGCAGAGGCTGATTTCATCATAATGCTGGAACTCTGCTTCTGCACATCTGGAAAATGTCAGCAGGGGAAAATTTATGTGGTATATTTCAGCATAATCTTTGAACTCTGCTTCTTCACATCTGGAAAATGTCAGCTAGAGAGAAAATGCAGAGGCTGATTTCAGCATAATCTTGGAACTCTGCTTCTGCACATCTGGAAAATGTCAGCTAGAGAGAAAATGCAGAGGCAGATTTCAGCATAATCCTGGAACTTTGGTTCTGCACATCTGGAAATTGTAAGCTAGAGAGAAATTGATGTTGTAGATTTCAGCATAATCCTGGAACTCTGCTTCAGCACATCTGAAAAATGTCAGCTAGATAGGAATTTATGTGGTAGATTTCAGCATAATCTTTGAACTCTGCTTCTTCACATCTGGAAAATGTCAGCTAGAGGGAAAATGCAGAGGCAGATTTCAGCATAATCCTGGAACTCTGCTCCTGCACATCTGGAAAATGTAAACTAGAGAGAAATTGATGTGGTAGAGTTCACCATAATCTTTGAACTCTGCTTGCGCTCATCTGGAAAATGTCAGCTAGAGAGAAATTGCAAGGCAGATTTCAGCATAATCTTGGAACTCTGCTTCTGCACATCTGGAAAATGTCAGCTAGAGAGAAAATGCAGAGGCTGATTTCAGCATAATCCTGGAACACTGCTTCCTCACATCTGGAAAATGTCAGCTAGAGGGAAAATGCAGAGGCAGATTTCAGCATAATCCTGGAACTCTGCTCCTGCACATCTGGAAAATGTAAGCTAGAGAGAAATTGATGTGGTAGATTTCAGCATAATGCTTGAACTCTGCTTCTGAACGTCAGGAAAATGTCAGCTTGAGAGAAATTTCAAATCAGATTTCAGAATAATCCTGGAACTCTGCTTCTGCGCATTTGGCAAATGTCAGCTAGAGAGAAATTGATGTGGTAGATTTCAGCATAGTCTTTGAACTCTGCATCTGCACTTCAGGAAAATGTCAGCTAGAGGGAAAATGCAGTGGCAGATTTCAGCATAATCCTGGTACTCTGCTTCTGCACTTCAGGAAAATGTCAGCTAGAGAGAAATTTCAAATCAGATTTCAGAATAATCCTGGAACTCTGCTTCTGCGCATTTGGCAAATGTCAGCTAGAGAGAAATTGATGTGGTAGATTTCAGCATAGTCTTTGAACTCTGCATCTCCACTTCAGGAAAATGTCAGCTAGAGAGAAAATGCAAAGGCAGATTTCAGCATAATCCTGGAACTCTGCTTCCGCACATCTGGAAAATTTCAGCTAGACAGAAATTGAGGTTGTAGATTTCATCATAATCCTGGAACTCTGCTTCCAAAAATCTGGCAAATGTCAGGTAGAGAGAAATTGCAAGGCAGATTTCAGCATAATCCTGGAACTCTGCTTCAGCACATCTGAAAACTGTCAGCTAGATAGGAATTTATGTGGTAGATTTCAGCATAATCCTGGAACTCTGCTTGTGCACATCTGCAAAATGTAAACTAGAGAGAAATTGATGTGGTATATTTCAGCATAATCTTTGGACTCTGCTTCCGCACATCTGGAAAATGTCAGCTAGAGAGAAATTGAAAGGCAGATTTCAGCATAATCCTGGAACTCTGCATCTGGACATCTGGAAAATGTCAGCTAGAGAGAAATTGAGCTGCTAGATTTCAGCATAATCTTTGGACTCTGCTTCCGCACATCTGGAAAATGTCAGCTAGAGAGAAATTGCAAGGCAGATTTCAGCATAATCCTGGAACTCTGCATCTGCACTTCAGGAAAATGTCAGCTAGAGGGAAAATGCAGTGGCAGATTTCAGCATAATCCTGGTACTCTGCTTCTGCACTTCAGGAAAATGTCAGCTAGAGAGAAATTTCAAATCAGATTTCAGAATAATCCTGGAACTCTGCTTCTGCGCATTTGGCAAATGTCAGCTAGAGAGAAATTGATGTGGTAGATTTCAGCATAGTCTTTGAACTCTGCATCTGCACTTCAGGAAAATGTCAGCTAGAGAGAAAATGCAAAGGCAGATTTCAGCATAATCCTGGAACTCTGCTTCCGCACATCTGGAAAATTTCAGCTAGACAGAAATTGAGGTTGTAGATTTCATCATAATCCTGGAACTCTGCTTCCAAAAATCTGGCAAATGTCAGCTAGAGAGAAATTGCAAGGCAGATTTCAGCATAATCCTGGAACTCTGCTTCAGCACATCTGAAAACTGTCAGCTAGATAGGAATTTATGTGGTAGATTTCAGCATAATCCTGGAACTCTGCTTGTGCACATCTGCAAAATGTAAACTAGAGAGAAATTGATGTGGTATATTTCAGCATAATCTTTGGACTCTGCTTCCGCACATCTGGAAAATGTCAGCTAGAGAGAAATTGAAAGGCAGATTTCAGCATAATCCTGGAACTCTGCATCTGGACATCTGGAAAATGTCAGCTAGAGAGAAATTGAGCTGCTAGATTTCAGCATAATCTTTGGACTCTGCTTCCGCACATCTGGAAAATGTCAGCTAGAGAGAAATTGCAAGGCAGATTTCAGCATAATCCTGGAACTCTGCTTCTGCACATCAGGAAAATGTCAGCTAAAGAGAAATTTCAAATCAGATTTCAGAATAATCCTGGAACTCTGCTTTTGCGCATTTGGCAAATGTCAGCTAGAGAGAAATTGATGTGGTAGATTTCAGCATAGTCTTTGAACTCTGCATCTGCACTTCAGGAAAATGTCAGCTAGAGGGAAAATGCAGTGGCAGATTTCAGCATAATCCTGGTACTCTGCTTCTGCACTTCAGGAAAATGTCAGCTAGAGAGAAATTTCAAATCAGATTTCAGAATAATCCTGGAACTCTGCTTCTGCGCATTTGGCAAATGTCAGCTAGAGAGAAATTGATGTGGTAGATTTCAGCATAGTCTTTGAACTCTGCATCTGCACTTCAGGAAAATGTCAGCTAGAGAGAAAATGCAAAGGCAGATTTCAGCATAATCCTGGAACTCTGCTTCCGCACATCTGGAAAATTTCAGCTAGACAGAAATTGAGGTTGTAGATTTCATCATAATCCTGGAACTCTGCTTCCAAAAATCTGGCAAATGTCAGCTAGAGAGAAATTGCAAGGCAGATTTCAGCATAATCCTGGAACTCTGCTTCAGCACATCTGAAAACTGTCAGCTAGATAGGAATTTATGTGGTAGATTTCAGCATAATCCTGGAACTCTGCTTCCGCACATCTGGAAAATGTCAGCTAGAGAGAAATTGAAAGGCAGATTTCAGCATAATCCTGGAACTCTGCATCTGGACATCTGGAAAATGTCAGCTAGAGAGAAATTGAGCTGCTAGATTTCAGCATAATCTTTCTACTCTGCTTCCGCACATCTGGAAAATGTCAGCTAGAGAGAAATTGCAAGGCAGATTTCAGCATAATCCTGGAACTCTGCTTCTGCACATCAGGAAAATGTCAGCTAGAGAGAAATTTCAAATCAGATTTCAGAATAATCCTGGAACTCTGCTTCTGCGCATTTGGCAAATGTCAGCTAGAGAGAAATTGATGTGGTAGATTTCAGCATAGTCTTTGAACTCTGCATCTGCACTTCAGGAAAATGTCAGCTAGAGGGAAAATGCAGTGGCAGATTTCAGCATAATCCTGGTACTCTGCTTCTGCACTTCAGGAAAATGTCAGCTAGAGAGAAATTTCAAATCAGATTTCAGAATAATCCTGGAACTCTGCTTCTGCGCATTTGGCAAATGTCAGCTAGAGAGAAATTGATGTGGTAGATTTCAGCATAGTCTTTGAACTCTGCATCTGCACTTCAGGAAAATGTCAGCTAGAGAGAAAATGCAAAGGCAGATTTCAGCATAATCCTGGAACTCTGCTTCCGCACATCTGGAAAATTTCAGCTAGACAGAAATTGAGGTTGTAGATTTCATCATAATCCTGGAACTCTGCTTCCAAAAATCTGGCAAATGTCAGCTAGAGAGAAATTGCAAGGCAGATTTCAGCATAATCCTGGAACTCTGCTTCAGCACATCTGAAAACTGTCAGCTAGATAGGAATTTATGTGGTAGATTTCAGCATAATCCTGGAACTCTGCTTGTGCACATCTGCAAAATGTAAACGAGAGAGAAATTGATGTTTTATATTTCAGCATAATCTTTGGACTCTGCTTCCGCACATCTGGAAAATGTCAGCTAGAGAGAAATTGAAAGGCAGATTTCAGCATAATCCTGGAACTCTGCATCTGGACATCTGGAAAATGTCAGCTAGAGAGAAATTGAGCTGCTAGATTTCAGCATAATCTTGGAACTCTGCTTCTTCATATCTGGAAAATGTGAGCTGGATAGGAATTTATGTGGTAGATTTCAGCATAATCTTTGCTCTCTGCTTCCGAACATCTGGAAAATGTCAGCTAGAGAATAATTGCAAGGCAGATTTCAGCATAATCCTGGAACTCTGCTTCTGCACATCTGAAAAATGTCAGCTAGATAGGAATTTATGTGGTAGATTTCAGCATAATCTTTGAACTCTGCTTCTTCACATATAGAAAATGTCAGCTAGAGGGAAAATGCAGAGGCAGATTTCAGCATAATCCTGGAACTCTGCATCAGGACATCTGGAAAATGTCAGCTAGAGAGAAATTGAGCTGCTAGATTTCAGCATAATCTTGGAACTCTGCTTCTTCATATCTGGAAAATGTCAGCTGGATAGGAATTTATGTGGTAGATTTCAGCATAATCTTTGCTCTCTGCTTCTGCACATCTGGAAAATGTCAGGAAGAGAGAAATTGATGCTGTAGATTTCATCATAATCCTGGAACTCTGCTTCTGCACATCTGGCAAATGTCAGTTAGAGAGAAATTGCAAGGCAGATTTCAGCATAATCTTGGAACTCTGCTTCTGCACATGTGGAAAATGTCAGCTAGAGAGAACATGCAGAGGGTGATTTCAGCATAATGCTGGAACTCTGCTTCTGCACATCTGGAAAATGTCAGCTGGGGAAAATTTATGTGGTATATTTCAGCATAATCTTTGAACTCTGCTTCTTCACATCTGGAAAATGTCAGCTAGAGAGAAAATGCAGAGGCTGATTTCAGCATAACCTTTGAACTCTGCTTCTGCACATCTGGAAAATGTCAGCTAGAGAGAAAATGTAGAGGCAGATTTCAGCATAATCCTGGAACTTTGCTTCTGCACATCTGGAAATTGTAAGCTAGAGAGAAATTGATGTCGTAGATTTCAGCATAATCTTGCAACTCTGCTTTTTCACATCTGGAAAATGTCAGCTAGAGGGAAAATGCAGACGCAGATTTCAGCATAATCCTGGACCTCTACTTCTGCACATCTGGAAAATGTAAGCCAGAGAGAAATTGATGTTGTAGATTTCAGCATAATCCTGGAACTCTGCTTCAGCACATCTGAAAAATGTCAGCTAGATAGGAATTTATGTGGTAGATTTCAGCATAATCTTTGAACTCTGCTTCTTCACATCTGGAAAATGTCAGCTAGAGAGAAAATGCAGAGGCTGATTTCAGCATAATCTTGGAACTCTGCTTCTGCACATCTGGAAAATGTCAGCTAGAGAGAAAATGCAGAGGCAGATTTCAGCATAATCCTGGAACTTTGCTTCTGCACATCTGGAAATTGTAAGCTAGAGAGAAATTGATGTTGTAGATTTCAGCATAATCCTGGAACTCTGCTTCAGCACATCTGAAAAATGTCAGCTAGATAGGAATTTATGTGGTAGATTTCAGCATAATCTTTGAACTCTGCTTCTTCACATCTGGAAAATGTCAGCTAGAGGGAAAATGCAGAGGCAGATTTCAGCATAATCCTGGAACTCTGCTCCTGCACATCTGGAAAATGTAAACTAGAGAGAAATTGATGTGGTAGAGTTCACCATAATCTTTGAACTCTGCTTGCGCTCATCTGGAAAATGTCAGCTAGAGAGAAATTGCAAGGCAGATTTCAGCATAAACTTGGAACTCTGCTTCTGCACATCTGGAAAATGTCAGCTAGAGAGAAAATGCAGAGACTGATTTCAGCATAATCCTGGAACACTGCTTCCTCACATCTGGAAAATGTCAGCTAGAGGGAAAATGCAGAGGCAGATTTCAGCATAATCCTGGAACTCTGCTCCTGCACATCTGGAAAATGTAAGCTAGAGAGAAATTGATGTGGTAGATTTCAGCATAATGCTTGAACTCTGCTTCTGCACATCAGGAAAATGTCAGCTAGAGAGAAATTTCAAATCAGATTTCAGAATAATCCTGGAACTCTGCTTCTGCGCATTTGGCAAATGTCAGCTAGAGAGAAATTGATGTGGTAGATTTCAGCATAGTCTTTGAACTCTGCATCTGCACTTCAGGAAAATGTCAGCTAGAGGGAAAATGCAGTGGCAGATTTCAGCATAATCCTGGTACTCTGCTTCTGCACTTCAGGAAAATGTCAGCTAGACAGAAATTGAGGTTGTAGATTTCATCATAATCCTGGAACTCTGCTTCCAAAAATCTGGCAAATGTCAGCTAGAGAGAAATTGCAAGGCAGATTTCAGCATAATCCTGGAACTCTGCTTCAGCACATCTGAAAACTGTCAGCTAGATAGGAATTTATGTGGTAGATTTCAGCATAATCCTGGAACTCTGCTTCTGCACATCTGGAAAATGTCAGCAGGGGAAAATTTATGTGGTATATTTCAGCATAATCTTTGAACTCTGCTTCTTCACATCTGGAAAATGTCAGCTAGAGAGAAAATGCAGAGGCTGATTTCAGCATAATCTTGGAACTCTGCTTCTGCACATCTGGAAAATGTCAGCTAGAGAGAAAATGCAGAGGCAGATTTCAGCATAATCCTGGAACTTTGCTTCTGCACATCTGGAAATTGTAAGCTAGAGAGAAATTGATGTTGTAGATTTCAGCATAATCCTGGAACTCTGCTTCAGCACATCTGAAAAATGTCAGCTAGATAGGAATTTATGTGGTAGATTTCAGCATAATCTTTGAACTCTGCTTCTTCACATCTGGAAAATGTCAGCTAGAGGGAAAATGCAGAGGCAGATTTCAGCATAATCCTGGAACTCTGCTTCTTCACATCTGGAAAATTTCACTTGGAGACAAAATGCAAGGCAGATTTCAGCATAATCCTGGAACTCTGCTTGTGCACAACTGGAAAATGTAAACTAGAGAGAAATTGATGTGGTAGAGTTCACCATAATCTTTGAACTCTGCTTGCGCTCATCTGGAAAATGTCAGCTAGAGAGAAATTGCAAGGCAGATTTCAGCATAATCTTGGAACTCTGCTTCTGCACATCTGGAAAATGTCAGCTAGAGAGAAAATGCAGAGGCAGATTTCAGCATAATCCTGGTACTCTGCTTCTGCACATCAGGAAAATGTCAGCTAGAGAGAAATTTCAAATCAGATTTCAGAATAATCCTGGAACTCTGCTTCTGCGCATTTGGCAAATGTCAGCTAGAGAGAAATTGATGTGGTAGATTTCAGCATAGTCTTTGAACTCTGCATCTGCACTTCAGGAAAATGTCAGCTAGAGAGAAAATGCAAAGGCAGATTTCAGCATAATCCTGGAACTCTGCTTCCGCACATCTGGAAAATTTCAGCTAGACAGAAATTGATGTTGTAGATTTCATCATAATCCTGGAACTCTGCTTCCAAACATCTGGCAAATGTGAGCTAGAGAGAAATTGCAAGGCAGATATCAGCATAATCCTGGAACTCTGCTTCAGCACATCTGAAAACTGTCAGCTAGATAGGAATTTATGTGGTAGATTTCAGCATAATCCTGGAACTCTGCTTGTGCACAACTGCAAAATGTAAACTAGAGAGAAATTGATGTGGTAAATTTCAGCATAATCTTTGGACTCTGCTTCCGCACATCTGGAAAATGTCAGCTAGAGAGAAATTGCAAGGCAGATTTCAGCATAATCCTGGAACTCTGCTTCTGGACATCTGGAAAATGTCAGCTAGAGAGAAATTGATGTGGTAGATTTCAGCATAATCTTTGAACTCTGCTTCCGCACATCTGAAAAATGTCAGCTAGATAGGAATTTATGTGGTAGATTTCAGCATAATCTTTGAACTCTGCTTCTTCACATCTGGAAAATGTCAGCTAGAGAGAAAATGCAGAGGCTGATTTCAGCATAATCTTGGAACTCTGCTTCTCCATATCTGGAAAATGTCAGCTAGATAGGAATTTATGTGGTAGATTTCAGCATAATCTTTGAACTCTGCTTCTGCACATCTGGAAAATGTCAGCTAGAGAGAAAATGCAGAGGCAGATTTCAGCATAATCCTGGTACTCTGCTTCTGCACATCAGGAAAATGTCAGCTAGAGAGAAATTTCAAATCAGATTTCAGAATAATCCTGGAACTCTGCTTCTGCGCATTTGGCAAATGTCAGCTAGAGAGAAATTGATGTGGTAGATTTCAGCATAGTCTTTGAACTCTGCATCTGCACTTCAGGAAAATGTCAGCTAGAGAGAAAATGCAAAGGCAGATTTCAGCATAATCCTGGAACTCTGCTTCCGCACATCTGGAAAATTTCAGCTAGACAGAAATTGATGTTGTAGATTTCATCATAATCCTGGAACTCTGCTTCCAAACATCTGGCAAATGTGAGCTAGAGAGAAATTGCAAGGCAGATATCAGCATAATCCTGGAACTCTGCTTCAGCACATCTGAAAACTGTCAGCTAGATAGGAATTTATGTGGTAGATTTCAGCATAATCCTGGAACTCTGCTTGTGCACAACTGCAAAATGTAAACTAGAGAGAAATTGATGTGGTAAATTTCAGCATAATCTTTGGACTCTGCTTCCGCACATCTGGAAAATGTCAGCTAGAGAGAAATTGCAAGGCAGATTTCAGCATAATCCTGGAACTCTGCTTCTGGACATCTGGAAAATGTCAGCTAGAGAGAAATTGATGTGGTAGATTTCAGCATAATCTTTGAACTCTGCTTCCGCACATCTGAAAAATGTCAGCTAGATAGGAATTTATGTGGTAGATTTCAGCATAATCTTTGAACTCTGCTTCTTCACATCTGGAAAATGTCAGCTAGAGAGAAAATGCAGAGGCTGATTTCAGCATAATCTTGGAACTCTGCTTCTCCATATCTGGAAAATGTCAGCTAGATAGGAATTTATGTGGTAGATTTCAGCATAATCTTTGAACTCTGCTTCTGCACATCTGGAAAATGTCAGCTAGAGAGAAAATGCAGAGGCAGATTTCAGCATAATCCTGGTACTCTGCTTCTGCACATCAGGAAAATGTCAGCTAGAGAGAAATTTCAAATCAGATTTCAGAATAATCCTGGAACTCCGCTTCTGCGCATTTGGCAAATGTCAGCTAGAGAGAAATTGATGTGGTAGATTTCAGCATAGTCTTTGAATTCTGCTTCTGCACTTCAGGAAAATGTCAGCTAGAGAGAAAATGCAAAGGCAGGTTTCAGCATAATCCTGGTACTCTGCTTCGGCACATCTGGAAAATTTCAGGTAGACAGAAATTGATGCTGTAGATTTCATCATAATCCTGGAACTCTGCTTCTGCACATCTGGCAAATGTCAGTTAGAGAGAAATTGCAAGGCAGATTTCAGCATAATCTTGGAACTCTGCTTCTGCACATGTGGAAAATGTCAGCTAGAGAGAACATGCAGAGGGTGATTTCAGCATAATGCTGGAACTCTGCTTCTGCACATCTGGAAAATGTCAGCTGGGGAAAATTTATGTGGTATATTTCAGCATAATCTTTGAACTCTGCTTCTTCACATCTGGAAAATGTCAGCTAGAGAGAAAATGCAGAGGCTGATTTCAGCATAACCTTTGAACTCTGCTTCTGCACATCTGGAAAATGTCAGCTAGAGAGAAAATGTAGAGGCAGATTTCAGCATAATCCTGGAACTTTGCTTCTGCACATCTGGAAATTGTAAGCTAGAGAGAAATTGATGTCGTAGATTTCAGCATAATCTTGCAACTCTGCTTTTTCACATCTGGAAAATGTCAGCTAGAGGGAAAATGCAGACGCAGATTTCAGCATAATCCTGGACCTCTACTTCTGCACATCTGGAAAATGTAAGCCAGAGAGAAATTGATGTTGTAGATTTCAGCATAATCCTGGAACTCTGCTTCAGCACATCTGAAAAATGTCAGCTAGATAGGAATTTATGTGGTAGATTTCAGCATAATCTTTGAACTCTGCTTCTTCACATCTGGAAAATGTCAGCTAGAGGGAAAATGCAGAGGCAGATTTCAGCATAATCCTGGAACACTGCTTCTTCACATCTGGCAAATGTCAGCTAGAGAGAAATTGCAAGGCAGATTTCAGCATAATCTTGGAACTCTGCTTCTGCACATGTGGAAAATGTCAGCTAGAGAGAACATGCAGAGGCTGATTTCATCATAATGCTGGAACTCTGCTTCTGCACATCTGGAAAATGTCAGCAGGGGAAAATTTATGTGGTATATTTCAGCATAATCTTTGAACTCTGCTTCTTCACATCTGGAAAATGTCAGCTAGAGAGAAAATGCAGAGGCTGATTTCAGCATAATCTTGGAACTCTGCTTCTGCACATCTGGAAAATGTCAGCTAGAGAGAAAATGCAGAGGCAGATTTCAGCATAATCCTGGAACTTTGCTTCTGCACATCTGGAAATTGTAAGCTAGAGAGAAATTGATGTTGTAGATTTCAGCATAATCCTGGAACTCTGCTTCAGCACATCTGAAAAATGTCAGCTAGATAGGAATTTATGTGGTAGATTTCAGCATAATCTTTGAACTCTGCTTCTTCACATCTGGAAAATGTCAGCTAGAGGGAAAATGCAGAGGCAGATTTCAGCATAATCCTGGAACTCTGCTCCTGCACATCTGGAAAATGTAAACTAGAGAGAAATTGATGTGGTAGAGTTCACCATAATCTTTGAACTCTGCTTGCGCTCATCTGGAAAATGTCAGCTAGAGAGAAATTGCAAGGCAGATTTCAGCATAATCTTGGAACTCTGCTTCTGCACATCTGGAAAATGTCAGCTAGAGAGAAAATGCAGAGGCTGATTTCAGCATAATCCTGGAACACTGCTTCCTCACATCTGGAAAATGTCAGCTAGAGGGAAAATGCAGAGGCAGATTTCAGCATAATCCTGGAACTCTGCTCCTGCACATCTGGAAAATGTAAGCTAGAGAGAAATTGATGTGGTAGATTTCAGCATAATGCTTGAACTCTGCTTCTGCACGTCAGGAAAATGTCAGCTTGAGAGAAATTTCAAATCAGATTTCAGAATAATCCTGGAACTCTGCTTCTGCGCATTTGGCAAATGTCAGCTAGAGAGAAATTGATGTGGTAGATTTCAGCATAGTCTTTGAACTCTGCATCTGCACTTCAGGAAAATGTCAGCTAGAGGGAAAATGCAGTGGCAGATTTCAGCATAATCCTGGTACTCTGCTTCTGCACTTCAGGAAAATGTCAGCTAGAGAGAAATTTCAAATCAGATTTCAGAATAATCCTGGAACTCTGCTTCTGCGCATTTGGCAAATGTCAGCTAGAGAGAAATTGATGTGGTAGATTTCAGCATAGTCTTTGAACTCTGCATCTCCACTTCAGGAAAATGTCAGCTAGAGAGAAAATGCAAAGGCAGATTTCAGCATAATCCTGGAACTCTGCTTCCGCACATCTGGAAAATTTCAGCTAGACAGAAATTGAGGTTGTAGATTTCATCATAATCCTGGAACTCTGCTTCCAAAAATCTGGCAAATGTCAGCTAGAGAGAAATTGCAAGGCAGATTTCAGCATAATCCTGGAACTCTGCTTCAGCACATCTGAAAACTGTCAGCTAGATAGGAATTTATGTGGTAGATTTCAGCATAATCCTGGAACTCTGCTTGTGCACATCTGCAAAATGTAAACTAGAGAGAAATTGATGTGGTATATTTCAGCATAATCTTTGGACTCTGCTTGTCCACATCTGGAAATTTTCACCTGGAGAAAAATTGCAAGGCAGATTTCAGCATAATCCTGGAACTCTGCTTCCGCACATCTGGAAAATGTCAGCTAGAGGGAAAATGCAGAGGAAGATTTCAGCATAATCCTGGAACTCTGCTTCTGCACATCTGGAAAATGTAAGATAGAGAAAAATTGATGTGGTAGATTTCAGCATAATCTTTGAACTCTGCTTCTGCACATCTGGAAAATGTCAGCTGGGGAAAATTTATGTGGTATATTTCAGCATAATCTTTGCTCTCTGCTTCTGAACATCTGGAAAATGTAAACTAGAGAATAATTGCAAGGCAGATTTCAGCATAATCCTGGAACTCTGCTTCTGCACATCTGAAAAATGTCAGCTAGAGAGAAATTGATGTGGTAGATTTCAGCATAATCTTTGAACTCTGCTTCTGCACATCTGGAAAATGTAAGCTAGAGAGAAATTGATGTGGTAGAGTTCACCATAATCTTTGAACTCTGCTTCTTCACATCTGGAAAATGTCAGCTAGATAGGAATTTATGTGGTAGATTTCAGCATAATCTTTGAACTCTGCTTCTTCACATCTGGAAAATGTCAGCTAGAGGGAAAATGCAGAGGCAGATTTCAGCATAATCCTGGAACTCTGCTTATTCACATCTGGAAAATTTCACTTGGAGACAAAATGCAAGGCAGATTTCAGCATAATCCTGGAACTCTGCTTGTGCACATCTGGAAAATGTAAACTAGAGAGAAATTGATGTGGTAGAGTTCACCATAATCTTTGAACTCTGCTTGCGCTCATCTGGAAAATGTCAGCTAGAGGGAAAATGCAGAGGCTGATTTCAGCATAATCCTGGAACACTGCTTCCTCACATCTGGAAAATGTCAGCTAGAGGGAAAATGCAGAGGCAGATTTCAGCATAATCCTGGAACTCTGCTCCTGCACATCTGGAAAATGTAAGCTAGAGAGAAATTGATGTGGTAGATTTCAGCATAATGCTTGAACTCTGCTTCTGCACATCAGGAAAATGTCAGCTAGAGAGAAATTTCAAATCAGATTTCAGAATAATCCTGGAACTCTGCTTCTGCGCATTTGGCAAATGTCAGCTAGAGAGAAATTGATGTGGTAGATTTCAGCATAGTCTTTGAACTCTGCATCTGCACTTCAGGAAAATGTCAGCTAGAGGGAAAATGCAGTGGCAGATTTCAGCATAATCCTGGTACTCTGCTTCTGCACTTCAGGAAGATGTCAGCTAGAGAGAAATTTCAAATCAGATTTCAGAATAATCCTGGAACTCTGCTTCTGCGCATTTGGCAAATGTCAGCTAGAGAGAAATTGATGTGGTAGATTTCAGCATAGTCTTTGAACTCTGCATCTGCACTTCAGGAAAATGTCAGCTAGAGAGAAAATGCAAAGGCAGATTTCAGCATAATCCTGGAACTCTGCTTGTGCACATCTGCAAAATGTAAACTAGAGAGAAATTGATGTGGTATATTTCAGCATAATCTTTGGACTCTGCTTCCGCACATCTGGAAAATGTCAGCTAGAGAGAAATTGCAAGGCAGATTTCAGCATAATCCTGGAACTCTGCTTCAGCACATCTGAAAACTGTCAGCTAGATAGGAATTTATGTGGTTGATTTCAGCATAATCCTGGAACTCTGCTTGTGCACATCTGCAAAATGTAAACGAGAGAGAAATTGATGTGGTATATTTCAGCATAATCTTTGGACTCTGCTTCCGCACATCTGGAAAATGTCAGCTAGAGAGAAATTGCAAGGCAGATTTCAGCATAATCCTGGAACTCTGCTTCTGGACATCTGGAAAATGTCAGCTAGAGAGAAATTGAGCTGGTAGATTTCAGCATAATCTTTGAACTCTGCTTCCGCACATCTGAAAAATGTCAGCGAGATAGGAATTTATGTGGTAGATTTCAGCATAATCTTTGAACTCTGCTTCTTCACATCTGGAAAATGTCAGCTAGAGAGAAAATGCAGAGGCTGATTTCAGCATAATCTTGGAACTCTGCTTCTTCATATCTGGAAAATGTCAGCTGGATAGGAATTTATGTGGTAGATTTCAGCATAATCTTTGCTCTCTGCTTCCGAACATCTGGAAAATGTCAGCTAGAGAATAATTGCAAGGCAGATTTCAGCATAATCCTGGAACTCTGCTTCTGCACATCTGAAAAACGTCAGCTAGATAGGAATTTATGTGGTAGATTTCAGCATAATCTTTGAACTCTGCTTCTTCACATATAGAAAATGTCAGCTAGAGGGAAAATGCAGAGGCAGATTTCAGCATAATCCTGGAACTCTGCTTCTGCACATCTAGGAAATTTCAGCTAGAGAGAAATTGATGTGATAGATTTCAGCATAATCTTTGAACTCTGCTTCTTCACATATAGAAAATGTCAGCTAGAGGGAAAATGCAGAGGCAGATTTCAGCATAATCCTGGAACTCTGCTTCTGCACATCTAGAAAATTTCAGCTAGAGAGAAATTGATGTGATAGATTTCAGCATAATCTTTGAACTCTGCTTCTGCACATCTGGAAAATGTAAGCTAGAGAGAAATTGATGTGGTAGAGTTCACCATAATCTTTGAACTCTGCTTGCGCTCATCTGGAAAATGTCAGCTAGAGAGAAAATGCAGAGGCAGATTTCAGAATAATCCTGGAACTCTGCTTCTGCACATCTGAAAAATGTCAGCTAGATAGGAATTTATGTGGTAGATTTCAGCATAATCTTTGAACTCTGCTTCTTCACATATAGAAAATGTCAGCTAGAGGGAAAATGCAGAGGCAGATTTCAGCATAATCCTGGAACTCTGCTTCTGCACATCTAGAAAATTTCAGCTAGAGAGAAATTGATGTGATAGATTTCAGCATAATCTTTGAACTCTGCTTCTGCACATCTGGAAAATGTAAGCTAGAGAGAAATTGATGTGGTAGAGTTCACCATAATCTTTGAACTCTGCTTGCGCTCATCTGGAAAATGTCAGCTAGAGAGAAAATGCAGAGGCAGATTTCAGAATAATCCTGGAACTCTGCTTCTGCACATCTGAAAAATGTCAGCTAGATAGGAATTTATGTGGTAGATTTCAGCATAATCTTTGAACTCTGCTTCTGCACATCTGAAAAATGTCAGCTAGAGAGAAAATGCAGAGGCAGATTTCAGCATAATCCTGGTACTCTGCTTCTGCACATCAGGAAAATGTCAGCTAGAGAGAAATTTCAAATCAGATTTCAGAATAATCCTGGAACTCTGCTTCTGCGCATTTGGCAAATGTCAGCTAGAGAGAAATTGATGTGGTAGATTTCAGCATAGTCTTTGAACTCTGCATCTGAACTTCAGGAAAATGTCAGCTAGAGAGAAAATGCAAAGGCAGATTTCAGCATAATCCTGGAACTCTGCTTCCGCACATCTGGAAAATTTCAGCTAGACAGAAATTGATGTTGTAGATTTCATCATAATCCTGGAACTCTGCTTCCAAACATCTGGCAAATGTGAGCTAGAGAGAAATTGCAAGGCAGATATCAGCATAATCCTGGAACTCTGCTTCAGCACATCTGAAAACTGTCAGCTAGATAGGAATTTATGTGGTAGATTTCAGCATAATCCTGGAACTCTGCTTGTGCACAACTGCAAAATGTAAACTAGAGAGAAATTGATGTGGTAAATTTCAGCATAATCTTTGGACTCTGCTTCCGCACATCTGGAAAATGTCAGCTAGAGAGAAATTGCAAGGCAGATTTCAGCATAATCCTGGAACTCTGCTTCTGGACATCTGGAAAATGTCAGCTAGAGAGAAATTGATGTGGTAGATTTCAGCATAATCTTTGAACTCTGCTTCCGCACATCTGAAAAATGTCAGCTAGATAGGAATTTATGTGGTAGATTTCAGCATAATCTTTGAACTCTGCTTCTTCACATCTGGAAAATGTCAGCTAGAGAGAAAATGCAGAGGCTGATTTCAGCATAATCTTGGAACTCTGCTTCTCCATATCTGGAAAATGTCAGCTAGATAGGAATTTATGTGGTAGATTTCAGCATAATCTTTGAACTCTGCTTCTGCACATCTGGAAAATGTCAGCTAGAGAGAAAATGCAGAGGCAGATTTCAGCATAATCCTGGTACTCTGCTTCTGCACATCAGGAAAATGTCAGCTAGAGAGAAATTTCAAATCAGATTTCAGAATAATCCTGGAACTCCGCTTCTGCGCATTTGGCAAATGTCAGCTAGAGAGAAATTGATGTGGTAGATTTCAGCATAGTCTTTGAATTCTGCTTCTGCACTTCAGGAAAATGTCAGCTAGAGAGAAAATGCAAAGGCAGGTTTCAGCATAATCCTGGAACTTTGCTTCGGCACATCTGGAAAATTTCAGGTAGACAGAAATTGATGCTGTAGATTTCATCATAATCCTGGAACTCTGCTTCTGCACATCTGGCAAATGTCAGTTAGAGAGAAATTGCAAGGCAGATTTCAGCATAATCTTGGAACTCTGCTTCTGCACATGTGGAAAATGTCAGCTAGAGAGAACATGCAGAGGGTGATTTCAGCATAATGCTGGAACTCTGCTTCTGCACATCTGGAAAATGTCAGCTGGGGAAAATTTATGTGGTATATTTCAGCATAATCTTTGAACTCTGCTTCTTCACATCTGGAAAATGTCAGCTAGAGAGAAAATGCAGAGGCTGATTTCAGCATAACCTTTGAACTCTGCTTCTGCACATCTGGAAAATGTCAGCTAGAGAGAAAATGTAGAGGCAGATTTCAGCATAATCCTGGAACTTTGCTTCTGCACATCTGGAAATTGTAAGCTAGAGAGAAATTGATGTCGTAGATTTCAGCATAATCTTGCAACTCTGCTTTTTCACATCTGGAAAATGTCAGCTAGAGGGAAAATGCAGACGCAGATTTCAGCATAATCCTGGACCTCTACTTCTGCACATCTGGAAAATGTAAGCCAGAGAGAAATTGATGTTGTAGATTTCAGCATAATCCTGGAACTCTGCTTCAGCACATCTGAAAAATGTCAGCTAGATAGGAATTTATGTGGTAGATTTCAGCATAATCTTTGAACTCTGCTTCTTCACATCTGGAAAATGTCAGCTAGAGGGAAAATGCAGAGGCAGATTTCAGCATAATCCTGGAACACTGCTTCTTCACATCTGGCAAATGTCAGCTAGAGAGAAATTGCAAGGCAGATTTCAGCATAATCTTGGAACTCTGCTTCTGCACATGTGGAAAATGTCAGCTAGAGAGAACATGCAGAGGCTGATTTCAGCATAATGCTGGAACTCTGCTTCTGCACATCTGGAAAATGTCAGCAGGGGAAAATTTATGTGGTATATTTCAGCATAATCTTTGAACTCTGCTTCTTCACATCTGGAAAATGTCAGCTAGAGAGAAAATGCAGAGGCTGATTTCAGCATAATCTTGGAACTCTGCTTCTGCACATCTGGAAAATGTCAGCTAGAGAGAAAATGCAGAGGCAGATTTCAGCATAATCCTGGAACTTTGCTTCTGCACATCTGGAAATTGTAAGCTAGAGAGAAATTGATGTTGTAGATTTCAGCATAATCCTGGAACTCTGCTTCAGCACATCTGAAAAATGTCAGCTAGATAGGAATTTATGTGGTAGATTTCAGCATAATTTTTGAACTCTGCTTCTTCACATCTGGAAAATGTCAGCTAGAGGGAAAATGCAGAGGCAGATTTCAGCATAATCCTGGAACTCTGCTTGTGCACATCTGCAAAACGTAAACGAGAGAGAAATTGATGTGGTATATTTCAGCATAATCTTTGGACTCTGCTTCCGCACATCTGGAAAATGTCAGCTAGAGAGAAATTGCAAGGCAGATTTCAGCATAATCCTGGAACTCTGCTTCTGGACATCTGGATAATGTCAGCTAGCGAGAAATTGAGCTGGTAGATTTCAGCATAATCTTTGAACTCTGCTTCCGCACATCTGAAAAATGTCAGCTAGATAGGAATTTATGTGCTAGATTTCAGCATAATCTTGGAACTCTGCTTCTTCATATCTGGAAAATGTCAGCTGGATAGGAATTTATGTGGTAGATTTCAGCATAATCTTTGCTCTCTGCTTCCGAACATCTGGAAAATGTCAGCTAGAGAATAATTGCAAGGCAGATTTCAGCATAATCCTGGAACTCTGCTTCTGCACATCTGAATAATGTCAGCTAGATAGGAATTTATGTGGTAGATTTCAGCATAATCTTTGAACTCTGCTTCTTCACATATAGAAAATGTCAGCTAGAGGGAAAATGCAGAGGCAGATTTCAGCATAATCCTGGAACTCTGCTTCTGCACATCTAGAAAATTTCAGCTAGAGAGAAATTGATGTGTTAGATTTCAGCATAATCTTTGAACTCTGCTTCTGCACATCTGGAAAATGTAAGCTAGAGAGAAATTGATGTGGTAGAGTTCACCATAATCTTTGAACTCTGCTTGCGCTCATCTGGAAAATGTCAGCTAGAGAGAAATTGCAAGGCAGATTTCAGCATAATCTTGGAACTCTGCTTCTGCACATCTGGAAAATGTCAGCTAGATAGGAATTTATGTGGTAGATTTCAGCATAATCTTTGAACTCTGCTTCTGCACATCTGGAAAATGTCAGGAAGAGAGAAATTGATGTGTTAGATTTCAGCATAGTCTTTGAACTCTGCTTGTCCACATCTGGAAATTTTCACCTGGAGAAAAATTGCAAGGCAGATTTCAGCATAATCCTGGAACTCTGCTTCCGCACATCTGGAAAATGTCAGCTAGAGGGAAAATGCAGAGGAAGATTTCAGCATAATCCTGGAACTCTGCTTCTGCACATCTGGAAAATGTAAGATAGAGAAAAATTGATGTGGTAGATTTCAGCATAATCTTTGAACTCTGCTTCTGCACATCTGGAAAATGTAAGCTAGAGAGAAATTGATGTGGTAGAGTTCACCATAATCTTTGAACTCTGCTTCTTCACATCTGGAAAATGTCATCTAGAGAGAAAATGCAGAGGCTGATTTCAGCATAATCTTGGAACTCTGCTTCTTCATATCTGGAAAATGTCAGCTGGATAGGAATTTATGTGGTAGATTTCAGCATAATCTTTGCTCTCTGCTTCCGAACATCTGGAAAATGTCAGCTAGAGAATAATTGCAAGGCAGATTTCAGCATAATCCTGGAACTCTGCTTCTGCACATCTGAAAAACGTCAGCTAGATAGGAATTTATGTGGTAGATTTCAGCATAATCTTTGAACTCTGCTTCTTCACATATAGAAAATGTCAGCTAGAGGGAAAATGCAGAGGCAGATTTCAGCATAATCCTGAAACTCTGCTTCTGCACATCTGAAAAATGTCAGCTAGATAGGAATTTATGTGGTAGATTTCAGCATAATCTTTGAACTCTGCTTCTGCACATCTGGAAAATGTAAGCTAGAGAGAAATTGATGTGGTAGAGTTCACCATAATCTTTGAACTCTGCTTGCTCTCATCTGGAAAATGTCAGCTAGAGAGAAATTGCAAGGCAGATTTCAGCATAATCCTGGAACTCTGCTTCTGGACATCTGGATAATGTCAGCTAGAGAGAAATTGAGCTGGTAGATTTCAGCATAATCTTTGAACTCTGCTTCCGCACATCTGAAAAATGTCAGCTAGATAGGAATTTATGTGCTAGATTTCAGCATAATCTTGGAAATCTGCTTCTTCATATCTGGAAAATGTCAGCTGGATAGGAATTTATGTGGTAGATTTCAGCATAATCTTTGCTCTCTGCTTCCGAACATCTGGAAAATGTCAGCTAGAGAATAATTGCAAGGCAGATTTCAGCATAATCCTGGAACTCTGCTTCTGCACATCTGAAAAATGTCAGCTAGATAGGAATTTATGTGGTAGATTTCAGCATAATCTTTGAACTCTGCTTCTTCACATATAGGAAATGTCAGCTAGAGGGAAAATGCAGAGGCAGATTTCAGCATAATCCTGGAACTCTGCTTCTGCACATCTAGAAAATTTCAGCTTGAGAGAAATTGATGTGTTAGATTTCAGCATAATCTTTGAACTCTGCTTCTGCACATCTGGAAAATGTAAGCTAGAGAGAAATTGATGTGGTAGAGTTCACCATAATCTTTGAACTCTGCTTGCGCTCATCTGGAAAATGTCAGCTAGAGAGAAATTGCAAGGCAGATTTCAGCATAATCTTGGAACTCTGCTTCTGCACATCTGGAAAATGTCAGCTAGATAGGAATTTATGTGGTAGATTTCAGCATAATCTTTGAACTCTGCTTCTGCACATCTGGAAAATGTCAGGAAGAGAGAAATTGATGTGTTAGATTTCAGCATAGTCTTTGAACTCTGCTTGTCCACATCTGGAAATTTTCACCTGGAGAAAAATTGCAAGGCAGATTTCAGCATAATCCTGGAACTCTGCTTCCGCACATCTGGAAAATGTCAGCTAGAGGGAAAATGCAGAGGAAGATTTCAGCATAATCCTGGAACTCTGCTTCTGCACATCTGGAAAATGTAAGATAGAGAAAAATTGATGTGGTAGATTTCAGCATAATCTTTGAACTCTGCTTGCGCTCATCTGGAAAATGTCAGCTAGAGGGAAAATGCAGAGGCTGATTTCAGCATAATCCTGGAACACTGCTTCCTCACATCTGGAAAATGTCAGCTAGAGGGAAAATGCAGAGGCAGATTTCAGCATAATCCTGGAACTCTGCTCCTGCACATCTGGAAAATGTCAGCTAGAGAGAAATTGATGTGGTAGATTTCAGCATAATGCTTGAACTCTGCTTCTGCACATCAGGAAAATGTCAGCTAGAGAGAAATTTCAAATCAGATTTCAGAATAATCCTGGAACTCTGCTTCTGCGCATTTGGCAAATGTCAGCTAGAGAGAAATTGATGTGGTAGATTTCAGCATAGTCTTTGAACTCTGCATCTGCACTTCAGGAAAATGTCAGCTAGAGGGAAAATGCAGTGGCAGATTTCAGCATAATCCTGGTACTCTGCTTCTGCACTTCAGGAAAATGTCAGCTAGAGAGAAATTTCAAATCAGATTTCAGAATAATCCTGGAACTCTGCTTCTGCGCATTTGGCAAATGTCAGCTAGAGAGAAATTGATGTGGTAGATTTCAGCATAGTCTTTGAACTCTGCATCTGCACTTCAGGAAAATGTCAGCTAGAGAGAAAATGCAAAGGCAGATTTCAGCATAATCCTGGAACTCTGCTTGTGCACATCTGCAAAATGTAAACTAGAGAGAAATTGATGTGGTATATTTCAGCATAATCTTTGGACTCTGCTTCCGCACATCTGGAAAATGTCAGCTAGAGAGAAATTGCAAGGCAGATTTCAGCATAATCCTGGAACTCTGCTTCAGCACATCTGAAAACTGTCAGCTAGATAGGAATTTATGTGGTAGATTTCAGCATAATCCTGGAACTCTGCTTGTGCACATCTGCAAAATGTAAACGAGAGAGAAATTGATGTGGTATATTTCAGCATAATCTTTGGACTCTGCTTCCGCACATCTGGAAAATGTCAGCTAGAGAGAAATTGCAAGGCAGATTTCAGCATAATCCTGGAACTCTGCTTCCGGACATCTGGAAAATGTCAGCTAGAGAGAAATTGAGCTGGTAGATTTCAGCATAATCTTTGAACTCTGCTTCCGCACATCTGAAAAATGTCAGCGAGATAGGAATTTATGTGGTAGATTTCAGCATAATCTTTGAAATCTGCTTCTTCACATCTGGAAAATGTCAGCTAGAGAGAAAATGCAGAGGCTGATTTCAGCATAATCTTGGAACTCTGCTTCTTCATATCTGGAAAATGTCAGCTGGATAGGAATTTATGTGGTAGATTTCAGCATAATCTTTGCTCTCTGCTTCCGAACATCTGGATAATGTCAGCTAGAGAATAATTGCAAGGCAGATTTCAGCATAATCCTGGAACTCTGCTTCTGCACATCTGAAAAATGTCAGCTTGATAGGAATTTATGTGGTAGATTTCAGCATAATCTTTGAACTCTGCTTCTTCACATATAGAAAATGTCAGCTAGAGGGAAAATGCAGAGGCAGATTTCAGCATAATCCTGGAACTCTGCTTCTGCACATCTAGAAAATTTCAGCTAGAGAGAAATTGATGTGATAGATTTCAGCATAATCTTTGAACTCTGCTTCTGCACATCTGGAAAATGTAAGCTAGAGAGAAATTGATGTGGTAGAGTTCACCATAATCTTTGAACTCTGCTTGCGCTCATCTGGAAAATGTCAGCTAGAGAGAAAATGCAGAGGCAGATTTCAGAATAATCCTGGAACTCTGCTTCTGCACATCTGAAAAATGTCAGCTAGATAGGAATTTATGTGGTAGATTTCAGCATAATCTTTGAACTCTGCTTCTGCACATCTGAAAAATGTCAGCTAGAGAGAAAATGCAGAGGCAGATTTCAGCATAATCCTGGTACTCTGCTTCTGCACATCAGGAAAATGTCAGCTAGAGAGAAATTTCAAATCAGATTTCAGAATAATCCTGGAACTCTGCTTCTGCGCATTTGGCAAATGTCAGCTAGAGAGAAATTGATGTGGTAGATTTCAGCATAGTCTTTGAACTCTGCATCTGCACTTCAGGAAAATGTCAGCTAGAGAGAAAATGCAAAGGCAGATTTCAGCATAATCCTGGAACTCTGCTTCCGCACATCTGGAAAATTTCAGCTAGACAGAAATTGAGGTTGTAGATTTCATCATAATCCTGGAACTCTGCTTCCAAAAATCTGGCAAATGTCAGCTAGAGAGAAATTGCAAGGCAGATTTCAGCATAATCCTGGAACTCTGCTTCAGCACATCTGAAAACTGTCAGCTAGATAGGAATTTATGTGGTAGATTTCAGCATAATCCTGGAACTCTGCTTGTGCACATCTGCAAAATGTAAACGAGAGAGAAATTGATGTTTTATATTTCAGCATAATCTTTGGACTCTGCTTCCGCACATCTGGAAAATGTCAGCTAGAGAGAAATTGAAAGGCAGATTTCAGCATAATCCTGGAACTCTGCATCTGGACATCTGGAAAATGTCAGCTAGAGAGAAATTGAGCTGCTAGATTTCAGCATAATCTTGGAACTCTGCTTCTTCATATCTGGAAAATGTGAGCTGGATAGGAATTTATGTGGTAGATTTCAGCATAATCTTTGCTCTCTGCTTCCGAACATCTGGAAAATGTCAGCTAGAGAATAATTGCAAGGCAGATTTCAGCATAATCCTGGAACTCTGCTTCTGCACATCTGAAAAATGTCAGCTAGATAGGAATTTATGTGGTAGATTTCAGCATAATCTTTGAACTCTGCTTCTTCACATATAGAAAATGTCAGCTAGAGGGAAAATGCAGAGGCAGATTTCAGCATAATCCTGGAACTCTGCATCAGGACATCTGGAAAATGTCAGCTAGAGAGAAATTGAGCTGCTAGATTTCAGCATAATCTTGGAACTCTGCTTCTTCATATCTGGAAAATGTCAGCTGGATAGGAATTTATGTGGTAGATTTCAGCATAATCTTTGCTCTCTGCTTCTGCACATCTGGAAAATGTCAGGAAGAGAGAAATTGATGCTGTAGATTTCATCATAATCCTGGAACTCTGCTTCTGCACATCTGGCAAATGTCAGTTAGAGAGAAATTGCAAGGCAGATTTCAGCATAATCTTGGAACTCTGCTTCTGCACATGTGGAAAATGTCAGCTAGAGAGAACATGCAGAGGGTGATTTCAGCATAATGCTGGAACTCTGCTTCTGCACATCTGGAAAATGTCAGCTGGGGAAAATTTATGTGGTATATTTCAGCATAATCTTTGAACTCTGCTTCTTCACATCTGGAAAATGTCAGCTAGAGAGAAAATGCAGAGGCTGATTTCAGCATAAACTTTGAACTCTGCTTCTGCACATCTGGAAAATGTCAGCTAGAGAGAAAATGTAGAGGCAGATTTCAGCATAATCCTGGAACTTTGCTTCTGCACATCTGGAAATTGTAAGCTAGAGAGAAATTGATGTCGTAGATTTCAGCATAATCTTGCAACTCTGCTTTTTCACATCTGGAAAATGTCAGCTAGAGGGAAAATGCAGACGCAGATTTCAGCATAATCCTGGACCTCTACTTCTGCACATCTGGAAAATGTAAGCCAGAGAGAAATTGATGTTGTAGATTTCAGCATAATCCTGGAACTCTGCTTCAGCACATCTGAAAAATGTCAGCTAGATAGGAATTTATGTGGTAGATTTCAGCATAATCTTTGAACTCTGCTTCTTCACATCTGGAAAATGTCAGCTAGAGAGAAAATGCAGAGGCTGATTTCAGCATAATCTTGGAACTCTGCTTCTGCACATCTGGAAAATGTCAGCTAGAGAGAAAATGCAGAGGCAGATTTCAGCATAATCCTGGAACTTTGCTTCTGCACATCTGGAAATTGTAAGCTAGAGAGAAATTGATGTTGTAGATTTCAGCATAATCCTGGAACTCTGCTTCAGCACATCTGAAAAATGTCAGCTAGATAGGAATTTATGTGGTAGATTTCAGCATAATCTTTGAACTCTGCTTCTTCACATCTGGAAAATGTCAGCTAGAGGGAAAATGCAGAGGCAGATTTCAGCATAATCCTGGAACTCTGCTCCTGCACATCTGGAAAATGTAAACTAGAGAGAAATTGATGTGGTAGAGTTCACCATAATCTTTGAACTCTGCTTGCGCTCATCTGGAAAATGTCAGCTAGAGAGAAATTGCAAGGCAGATTTCAGCATAAACTTGGAACTCTGCTTCTGCACATCTGGAAAATGTCAGCTAGAGAGAAAATGCAGAGACTGATTTCAGCATAATCCTGGAACACTGCTTCCTCACATCTGGAAAATGTCAGCTAGAGGGAAAATGCAGAGGCAGATTTCAGCATAATCCTGGAACTCTGCTCCTGCACATCTGGAAAATGTAAGCTAGAGAGAAATTGATGTGGTAGATTTCAGCATAATGCTTGAACTCTGCTTCTGCACATCAGGAAAATGTCAGCTAGAGAGAAATTTCAAATCAGATTTCAGAATAATCCTGGAACTCTGCTTCTGCGCATTTGGCAAATGTCAGCTAGAGAGAAATTGATGTGGTAGATTTCAGCATAGTCTTTGAACTCTGCATCTGCACTTCAGGAAAATGTCAGCTAGAGGGAAAATGCAGTGGCAGATTTCAGCATAATCCTGGTACTCTGCTTCTGCACTTCAGGAAAATGTCAGCTAGACAGAAATTGAGGTTGTAGATTTCATCATAATCCTGGAACTCTGCTTCCAAAAATCTGGCAAATGTCAGCTAGAGAGAAATTGCAAGGCAGATTTCAGCATAATCCTGGAACTCTGCTTCAGCACATCTGAAAACTGTCAGCTAGATAGGAATTTATGTGGTAGATTTCAGCATAATCCTGGAACTCTGCTTCTGCACATCTGGAAAATGTCAGCAGGGGAAAATTTATGTGGTATATTTCAGCATAATCTTTGAACTCTGCTTCTTCACATCTGGAAAATGTCAGCTAGAGAGAAAATGCAGAGGCTGATTTCAGCATAATCTTGGAACTCTGCTTCTGCACATCTGGAAAATGTCAGCTAGAGAGAAAATGCAGAGGCTGATTTCAGCATAATCTTGGAACTCTGCTTCTGCACATCTGGAAAATGTCAGCTAGAGAGAAAATGCAGAGGCAGATTTCAGCATAATCCTGGAACTTTGCTTCTGCACATCTGGAAATTGTAAGCTAGAGAGAAATTGATGTTGTAGATTTCAGCATAATCCTGGAACTCTGCTTCAGCACATCTGAAAAATGTCAGCTAGATAGGAATTTATGTGGTAGATTTCAGCATAATCTTTGAACTCTGCTTCTTCACATCTGGAAAATGTCAGCTAGAGGGAAAATGCAGAGGCAGATTTCAGCATAATCCTGGAACTCTGCTCCTGCACATCTGGAAAATGTAAACTAGAGAGAAATTGATGTGGTAGAGTTCACCATAATCTTTGAACTCTGCTTGCGCTCATCTGGAAAATGTCAGCTAGAGAGAAATTGCAAGGCAGATTTCAGCATAAACTTGGAACTCTGCTTCTGCACATCTGGAAAATGTCAGCTAGAGAGAAAATGCAGAGACTGATTTCAGCATAATCCTGGAACACTGCTTCCTCACATCTGGAAAATGTCAGCTAGAGGGAAAATGCAGAGGCAGATTTCAGCATAATCCTGGAACTCTGCTCCTGCACATCTGGAAAATGTAAGCTAGAGAGAAATTGATGTGGTAGATTTCAGCATAATGCTTGAACTCTGCTTCTGCACATCAGGAAAATGTCAGCTAGAGAGAAATTTCAAATCAGATTTCAGAATAATCCTGGAACACTGCTTCCTCACATCTGGAAAATGTCAGCTAGAGGGAAAATGCAGAGGCAGATTTCAGCATAATCCTGGAACTCTGCTTCCGCACATCTGGAAAATTTCAGCTAGACAGAAATTGAGGTTGTAGATTTCATCATAATCCTGGAACTCTGCTTCCAAAAATCTGGCAAATGTCAGCTAGAGAGAAATTGCAAGGCAGATTTCAGCATAATCCTGGAACTCTGCTTCAGCACATCTGAAAACTGTCAGCTAGATAGGAATTTATGTGGTAGATTTCAGCATAATCCTGGAACTCTGCTTGTGCACATCTGCAAAATGTAAACGAGAGAGAAATTGATGTTTTATATTTCAGCATAATCTTTGGACTCTGCTTCCGCACATCTGGAAAATGTCAGCTAGAGAGAAATTGAAAGGCAGATTTCAGCATAATCCTGGAACTCTGCATCTGGACATCTGGAAAATGTCAGCTAGAGAGAAATTGAGCTGCTAGATTTCAGCATAATCTTGGAACTCTGCTTCTTCATATCTGGAAAATGTGAGCTGGATAGGAATTTATGTGGTAGATTTCAGCATAATCTTTGCTCTCTGCTTCCGAACATCTGGAAAATGTCAGCTAGAGAATAATTGCAAGGCAGATTTCAGCATAATCCTGGAACTCTGCTTCTGCACATCTGAAAAATGTCAGCTAGATAGGAATTTATGTGGTAGATTTCAGCATAATCTTTGAACTCTGCTTCTTCACATATAGAAAATGTCAGCTAGAGGGAAAATGCAGAGGCAGATTTCAGCATAATCCTGGAACTCTGCATCAGGACATCTGGAAAATGTCAGCTAGAGAGAAATTGAGCTGCTAGATTTCAGCATAATCTTGGAACTCTGCTTCTTCATATCTGGAAAATGTCAGCTGGATAGGAATTTATGTGGTAGATTTCAGCATAATCTTTGCTCTCTGCTTCTGCACATCTGGAAAATGTCAGGAAGAGAGAAATTGATGCTGTAGATTTCATCATAATCCTGGAACTCTGCTTCTGCACATCTGGCAAATGTCAGTTAGAGAGAAATTGCAAGGCAGATTTCAGCATAATCTTGGAACTCTGCTTCTGCACATGTGGAAAATGTCAGCTAGAGAGAACATGCAGAGGGTGATTTCAGCATAATGCTGGAACTCTGCTTCTGCACATCTGGAAAATGTCAGCTGGGGAAAATTTATGTGGTATATTTCAGCATAATCTTTGAACTCTGCTTCTTCACATCTGGAAAATGTCAGCTAGAGAGAAAATGCAGAGGCTGATTTCAGCATAAACTTTGAACTCTGCTTCTGCACATCTGGAAAATGTCAGCTAGAGAGAAAATGTAGAGGCAGATTTCAGCATAATCCTGGAACTTTGCTTCTGCACATCTGGAAATTGTAAGCTAGAGAGAAATTGATGTCGTAGATTTCAGCATAATCTTGCAACTCTGCTTTTTCACATCTGGAAAATGTCAGCTAGAGGGAAAATGCAGACGCAGATTTCAGCATAATCCTGGACCTCTACTTCTGCACATCTGGAAAATGTAAGCCAGAGAGAAATTGATGTTGTAGATTTCAGCATAATCCTGGAACTCTGCTTCAGCACATCTGAAAAATGTCAGCTAGATAGGAATTTATGTGGTAGATTTCAGCATAATCTTTGAACTCTGCTTCTTCACATCTGGAAAATGTCAGCTAGAGAGAAAATGCAGAGGCTGATTTCAGCATAATCTTGGAACTCTGCTTCTGCACATCTGGAAAATGTCAGCTAGAGAGAAAATGCAGAGGCAGATTTCAGCATAATCCTGGAACTTTGCTTCTGCACATCTGGAAATTGTAAGCTAGAGAGAAATTGATGTTGTAGATTTCAGCATAATCCTGGAACTCTGCTTCAGCACATCTGAAAAATGTCAGCTAGATAGGAATTTATGTGGTAGATTTCAGCATAATCTTTGAACTCTGCTTCTTCACATCTGGAAAATGTCAGCTAGAGGGAAAATGCAGAGGCAGATTTCAGCATAATCCTGGAACTCTGCTCCTGCACATCTGGAAAATGTAAACTAGAGAGAAATTGATGTGGTAGAGTTCACCATAATCTTTGAACTCTGCTTGCGCTCATCTGGAAAATGTCAGCTAGAGAGAAATTGCAAGGCAGATTTCAGCATAAACTTGGAACTCTGCTTCTGCACATCTGGAAAATGTCAGCTAGAGAGAAAATGCAGAGACTGATTTCAGCATAATCCTGGAACACTGCTTCCTCACATCTGGAAAATGTCAGCTAGAGGGAAAATGCAGAGGCAGATTTCAGCATAATCCTGGAACTCTGCTCCTGCACATCTGGAAAATGTAAGCTAGAGAGAAATTGATGTGGTAGATTTCAGCATAATGCTTGAACTCTGCTTCTGCACATCAGGAAAATGTCAGCTAGAGAGAAATTTCAAATCAGATTTCAGAATAATCCTGGAACTCTGCTTCTGCGCATTTGGCAAATGTCAGCTAGAGAGAAATTGATGTGGTAGATTTCAGCATAGTCTTTGAACTCTGCATCTGCACTTCAGGAAAATGTCAGCTAGAGGGAAAATGCAGTGGCAGATTTCAGCATAATCCTGGTACTCTGCTTCTGCACTTCAGGAAAATGTCAGCTAGACAGAAATTGAGGTTGTAGATTTCATCATAATCCTGGAACTCTGCTTCCAAAAATCTGGCAAATGTCAGCTAGAGAGAAATTGCAAGGCAGATTTCAGCATAATCCTGGAACTCTGCTTCAGCACATCTGAAAACTGTCAGCTAGATAGGAATTTATGTGGTAGATTTCAGCATAATCCTGGAACTCTGCTTCTGCACATCTGGAAAATGTCAGCAGGGGAAAATTTATGTGGTATATTTCAGCATAATCTTTGAACTCTGCTTCTTCACATCTGGAAAATGTCAGCTAGAGAGAAAATGCAGAGGCTGATTTCAGCATAATCTTGGAACTCTGCTTCTGCACATCTGGAAAATGTCAGCTAGAGAGAAAATGCAGAGGCTGATTTCAGCATAATCTTGGAACTCTGCTTCTGCACATCTGGAAAATGTCAGCTAGAGAGAAAATGCAGAGGCAGATTTCAGCATAATCCTGGAACTTTGCTTCTGCACATCTGGAAATTGTAAGCTAGAGAGAAATTGATGTTGTAGATTTCAGCATAATCCTGGAACTCTGCTTCAGCACATCTGAAAAATGTCAGCTAGATAGGAATTTATGTGGTAGATTTCAGCATAATCTTTGAACTCTGCTTCTTCACATCTGGAAAATGTCAGCTAGAGGGAAAATGCAGAGGCAGATTTCAGCATAATCCTGGAACTCTGCTCCTGCACATCTGGAAAATGTAAACTAGAGAGAAATTGATGTGGTAGAGTTCACCATAATCTTTGAACTCTGCTTGCGCTCATCTGGAAAATGTCAGCTAGAGAGAAATTGCAAGGCAGATTTCAGCATAAACTTGGAACTCTGCTTCTGCACATCTGGAAAATGTCAGCTAGAGAGAAAATGCAGAGACTGATTTCAGCATAATCCTGGAACACTGCTTCCTCACATCTGGAAAATGTCAGCTAGAGGGAAAATGCAGAGGCAGATTTCAGCATAATCCTGGAACTCTGCTCCTGCACATCTGGAAAATGTAAGCTAGAGAGAAATTGATGTGGTAGATTTCAGCATAATGCTTGAACTCTGCTTCTGCACATCAGGAAAATGTCAGCTAGAGAGAAATTTCAAATCAGATTTCAGAATAATCCTGGAACTCTGCTTCTGCGCATTTGGCAAATGTCAGCTAGAGAGAAATTGATGTGGTAGATTTCAGCATAGTCTTTGAACTCTGCATCTGCACTTCAGGAAAATGTCAGCTAGAGGGAAAATGCAGTGGCAGATTTCAGCATAATCCTGGTACTCTGCTTCTGCACTTCAGGAAAATGTCAGCTAGACAGAAATTGAGGTTGTAGATTTCATCATAATCCTGGAACTCTGCTTCCAAAAATCTGGCAAATGTCAGCTAGAGAGAAATTGCAAGGCAGATTTCAGCATAATCCTGGAACTCTGCTTCAGCACATCTGAAAACTGTCAGCTAGATAGGAATTTATGTGGTAGATTTCAGCATAATCCTGGAACTCTGCTTCTGCACATCTGGAAAATGTCAGCAGGGGAAAATTTATGTGGTATATTTCAGCATAATCTTTGAACTCTGCTTCTTCACATCTGGAAAATGTCAGCTAGAGAGAAAATGCAGAGACTGATTTCAGCATAATCTTGGAACTCTGCTTCTGCACATCTGGAAAATGTCAGCTAGAGAGAAAATGCAGAGGCAGATTTCAGCATAATCCTGGAACTTTGCTTCTGCACATCTGGAAATTGTAAGCTAGAGAGAAATTGATGTTGTAGATTTCAGCATAATCCTGGAACTCTGCTTCAGCACATCTGAAAAATGTCAGCTAGATAGGAATTTATGTGGTAGATTTCAGCATAATCTTTGAACTCTGCTTCTTCACATCTGGAAAATGTCAGCTAGAGGGAAAATGCAGAGGCAGATTTCAGCATAATCCTGGAACTCTGCTTCTTCACATCTGGAAAATTTCACTTGGAGACAAAATGCAAGGCAGATTTCAGCATAATCCTGGAACTCTGCTTGTGCACAACTGGAAAATGTAAACTAGAGAGAAATTGATGTGGTAGAGTTCACCATAATCTTTGAACTCTGCTTGCGCTCATCTGGAAAATGTCAGCTAGAGAGAAATTGCAAGGCAGATTTCAGCATAATCTTGGAACTCTGCTTCTGCACATCTGGAAAATGTCAGCTAGAGAGAAAATGCAGAGGCAGATTTCAGCATAATCCTGGTACTCTGCTTCTGCACATCAGGAAAATGTCAGCTAGAGAGAAATTTCAAATCAGATTTCAGAATAATCCTGGAACTCTGCTTCTGCGCATTTGGCAAATGTCAGCTAGAGAGAAATTGATGTGGTAGATTTCAGCATAGTCTTTGAACTCTGCATCTGCACTTCAGGAAAATGTCAGCTAGAGAGAAAATGCAAAGGCAGATTTCAGCATAATCCTGGAACTCTGCTTCCGCACATCTGGAAAATTTCAGCTAGACAGAAATTGATGTTGTAGATTTCATCATAATCCTGGAACTCTGCTTCCAAACATCTGGCAAATGTGAGCTAGAGAGAAATTGCAAGGCAGATATCAGCATAATCCTGGAACTCTGCTTCAGCACATCTGAAAACTGTCAGCTAGATAGGAATTTATGTGGTAGATTTCAGCATAATCCTGGAACTCTGCTTGTGCACAACTGCAAAATGTAAACTAGAGAGAAATTGATGTGGTAAATTTCAGCATAATCTTTGGACTCTGCTTCCGCACATCTGGAAAATGTCAGCTAGAGAGAAATTGCAAGGCAGATTTCAGCATAATCCTGGAACTCTGCTTCTGGACATCTGGAAAATGTCAGCTAGAGAGAAATTGATGTGGTAGATTTCAGCATAATCTTTGAACTCTGCTTCCGCACATCTGAAAAATGTCAGCTAGATAGGAATTTATGTGGTAGATTTCAGCATAATCTTTGAACTCTGCTTCTTCACATCTGGAAAATGTCAGCTAGAGAGAAAATGCAGAGGCTGATTTCAGCATAATCTTGGAACTCTGCTTCTCCATATCTGGAAAATGTCAGCTAGATAGGAATTTATGTGGTAGATTTCAGCATAATCTTTGAACTCTGCTTCTGCACATCTGGAAAATGTCAGCTAGAGAGAAAATGCAGAGGCAGATTTCAGCATAATCCTGGTACTCTGCTTCTGCACATCAGGAAAATGTCAGCTAGAGAGAAATTTCAAATCAGATTTCAGAATAATCCTGGAACTCTGCTTCTGCGCTTTTGGCAAATGTCAGCTAGAGAGAAATTGATGTGGTAGATTTCAGCATAGTCTTTGAACTCTGCATCTGCACTTCAGGAAAATGTCAGCTAGAGAGAAAATGCAAAGGCAGATTTCAGCATAATCCTGGAACTCTGCTTCCGCACATCTGGAAAATTTCAGCTAGACAGAAATTGATGTTGTAGATTTCATCATAATCCTGGAACTCTGCTTCCAAACATCTGGCAAATGTGAGCTAGAGAGAAATTGCAAGGCAGATATCAGCATAATCCTGGAACTCTGCTTCAGCACATCTGAAAACTGTCAGCTAGATAGGAATTTATGTGGTAGATTTCAGCATAATCCTGGAACTCTGCTTGTGCACAACTGCAAAATGTAAACTAGAGAGAAATTGATGTGGTAAATTTCAGCATAATCTTTGGACTCTGCTTCCGCACATCTGGAAAATGTCAGCTAGAGAGAAATTGCAAGGCAGATTTCAGCATAATCCTGGAACTCTGCTTCTGGACATCTGGAAAATGTCAGCTAGAGAGAAAATGCAGAGGCTGATTTCAGCATAATCTTGGAACTCTGCTTCTCCATATCTGGAAAATGTCAGCTAGATAGGAATTTATGTGGTAGATTTCAGCATAATCTTTGAACTCTGCTTCTGCACATCTGGAAAATGTCAGCTAGAGAGAAAATGCAGAGGCAGATTTCAGCATAATCCTGGTACTCTGCTTCTGCACATCAGGAAAATGTCAGCTAGAGAGAAATTTCAAATCAGATTTCAGAATAATCCTGGAACTCCGCTTCTGCGCATTTGGCAAATGTCAGCTAGAGAGAAATTGATGTGGTAGATTTCAGCATAGTCTTTGAATTCTGCTTCTGCACTTCAGGAAAATGTCAGCTAGAGAGAAAATGCAAAGGCAGGTTTCAGCATAATCCTGGTACTCTGCTTCGGCACATCTGGAAAATTTCAGGTAGACAGAAATTGATGCTGTAGATTTCATCATAATCCTGGAACTCTGCTTCTGCACATCTGGCAAATGTCAGTTAGAGAGAAATTGCAAGGCAGATTTCAGCATAATCTTGGAACTCTGCTTCTGCACATGTGGAAAATGTCAGCTAGAGAGAACATGCAGAGGGTGATTTCAGCATAATGCTGGAACTCTGCTTCTGCACATCTGGAAAATGTCAGCTGGGGAAAATTTATGTGGTATATTTCAGCATAATCTTTGAACTCTGCTTCTTCACATCTGGAAAATGTCAGCTAGAGAGAAAATGCAGAGGCTGATTTCAGCATAACCTTTGAACTCTGCTTCTGCACATCTGGAAAATGTCAGCTAGAGAGAAAATGTAGAGGCAGATTTCAGCATAATCCTGGAACTTTGCTTCTGCACATCTGGAAATTGTAAGCTAGAGAGAAATTGATGTCGTAGATTTCAGCATAATCTTGCAACTCTGCTTTTTCACATCTGGAAAATGTCAGCTAGAGGGAAAATGCAGACGCAGATTTCAGCATAATCCTGGACCTCTACTTCTGCACATCTGGAAAATGTAAGCCAGAGAGAAATTGATGTTGTAGATTTCAGCATAATCCTGGAACTCTGCTTCAGCACATCTGAAAAATGTCAGCTAGATAGGAATTTATGTGGTAGATTTCAGCATAATCTTTGAACTCTGCTTCTTCACATCTGGAAAATGTCAGCTAGAGGGAAAATGCAGAGGCAGATTTCAGCATAATCCTGGAACACTGCTTCTTCACATCTGGCAAATGTCAGCTAGAGAGAAATTGCAAGGCAGATTTCAGCATAATCTTGGAACTCTGCTTCTGCACATGTGGAAAATGTCAGCTAGAGAGAACATGCAGAGGCTGATTTCATCATAATGCTGGAACTCTGCTTCTGCACATCTGGAAAATGTCAGCAGGGGAAAATTTATGTGGTATATTTCAGCATAATCTTTGAACTCTGCTTCTTCACATCTGGAAAATGTCAGCTAGAGAGAAAATGCAGAGGCTGATTTCAGCATAATCTTGGAACTCTGCTTCTGCACATCTGGAAAATGTCAGCTAGAGAGAAAATGCAGAGGCAGATTTCAGCATAATCCTGGAACTTTGCTTCTGCACATCTGGAAATTGTAAGCTAGAGAGAAATTGATGTTGTAGATTTCAGCATAATCCTGGAACTCTGCTTCAGCACATCTGAAAAATGTCAGCTAGATAGGAATTTATGTGGTAGATTTCAGCATAATCTTTGAACTCTGCTTCTTCACATCTGGAAAATGTCAGCTAGAGGGAAAATGCAGAGGCAGATTTCAGCATAATCCTGGAACTCTGCTCCTGCACATCTGGAAAATGTAAACTAGAGAGAAATTGATGTGGTAGAGTTCACCATAATCTTTGAACTCTGCTTGCGCTCATCTGGAAAATGTCAGCTAGAGAGAAATTGCAAGGCAGATTTCAGCATAATCTTGGAACTCTGCTTCTGCACATCTGGAAAATGTCAGCTAGAGAGAAAATGCAGAGGCTGATTTCAGCATAATCCTGGAACACTGCTTCCTCACATCTGGAAAATGTCAGCTAGAGGGAAAATGCAGAGGCAGATTTCAGCATAATCCTGGAACTCTGCTCCTGCACATCTGGAAAATGTAAGCTAGAGAGAAATTGATGTGGTAGATTTCAGCATAATGCTTGAACTCTGCTTCTGCACGTCAGGAAAATGTCAGCTTGAGAGAAATTTCAAATCAGATTTCAGAATAATCCTGGAACTCTGCTTCTGCGCATTTGGCAAATGTCAGCTAGAGAGAAATTGATGTGGTAGATTTCAGCATAGTCTTTGAACTCTGCATCTGCACTTCAGGAAAATGTCAGCTAGAGGGAAAATGCAGTGGCAGATTTCAGCATAATCCTGGTACTCTGCTTCTGCACTTCAGGAAAATGTCAGCTAGAGAGAAATTTCAAATCAGATTTCAGAATAATCCTGGAACTCTGCTTCTGCGCATTTGGCAAATGTCAGCTAGAGAGAAATTGATGTGGTAGATTTCAGCATAGTCTTTGAACTCTGCATCTCCACTTCAGGAAAATGTCAGCTAGAGAGAAAATGCAAAGGCAGATTTCAGCATAATCCTGGAACTCTGCTTCCGCACATCTGGAAAATTTCAGCTAGACAGAAATTGAGGTTGTAGATTTCATCATAATCCTGGAACTCTGCTTCCAAAAATCTGGCAAATGTCAGCTAGAGAGAAATTGCAAGGCAGATTTCAGCATAATCCTGGAACTCTGCTTCAGCACATCTGAAAACTGTCAGCTAGATAGGAATTTATGTGGTAGATTTCAGCATAATCCTGGAACTCTGCTTGTGCATATCTGCAAAATGTAAACGAGAGAGAAATTGATGTGGTATATTTCAGCATAATCTTTGGACTCTGCTTGTCCACATCTGGAAATTTTCACCTGGAGAAAAATTGCAAGGCAGATTTCAGCATAATCCTGGAACTCTGCTTCCGCACATCTGGAAAATGTCAGCTAGAGGGAAAATGCAGAGGAAGATTTCAGCATAATCCTGGAACTCTGCTTCTGCACATCTGGAAAATGTAAGATAGAGAAAAATTGATGTGGTAGATTTCAGCATAATCTTTGAACTCTGCTTCTGCACATCTGGAAAATGTCAGCTGGGGAAAATTTATGTGGTATATTTCAGCATAATCTTTGCTCTCTGCTTCTGAACATCTGGAAAATGTAAACTAGAGAATAATTGCAAGGCAGATTTCAGCATAATCCTGGAACTCTGCTTCTGCACATCTGAAAAATGTCAGCTAGAGAGAAATTGATGTGGTAGATTTCAGCATAATCTTTGAACTCTGCTTCTGCACATCTGGAAAATGTAAGCTAGAGAGAAATTGATGTGGTAGAGTTCACCATAATCTTTGAACTCTGCTTCTTCACATCTGGAAAATGTCAGCTAGATAGGAATTTATGTGGTAGATTTCAGCATAATCTTTGAACTCTGCTTCTTCACATCTGGAAAATGTCAGCTAGAGGGAAAATGCAGAGGCAGATTTCAGCATAATCCTGGAACTCTGCTTATTCACATCTGGAAAATTTCACTTGGAGACAAAATGCAAGGCAGATTTCAGCATAATCCTGGAACTCTGCTTGTGCACATCTGGAAAATGTAAACTAGAGAGAAATTGATGTGGTAGAGTTCACCATAATCTTTGAACTCTGCTTGCGCTCATCTGGAAAATGTCAGCTAGAGGGAAAATGCAGAGGCTGATTTCAGCATAATCCTGGAACACTGCTTCCTCACATCTGGAAAATGTCAGCTAGAGGGAAAATGCAGAGGCAGATTTCAGCATAATCCTGGAACTCTGCTCCTGCACATCTGGAAAATGTAAGCTAGAGAGAAATTGATGTGGTAGATTTCAGCATAATGCTTGAACTCTGCTTCTGCACATCAGGAAAATGTCAGCTAGAGAGAAATTTCAAATCAGATTTCAGAATAATCCTGGAACTCTGCTTCTGCGCATTTGGCAAATGTCAGCTAGAGAGAAATTGATGTGGTAGATTTCAGCATAGTCTTTGAACTCTGCATCTGCACTTCAGGAAAATGTCAGCTAGAGGGAAAATGCAGTGGCAGATTTCAGCATAATCCTGGTACTCTGCTTCTGCACTTCAGGAAGATGTCAGCTAGAGAGAAATTTCAAATCAGATTTCAGAATAATCCTGGAACTCTGCTTCTGCGCATTTGGCAAATGTCAGCTAGAGAGAAATTGATGTGGTAGATTTCAGCATAGTCTTTGAACTCTGCATCTGCACTTCAGGAAAATGTCAGCTAGAGAGAAAATGCAAAGGCAGATTTCAGCATAATCCTGGAACTCTGCTTGTGCACATCTGCAAAATGTAAACTAGAGAGAAATTGATGTGGTATATTTCAGCATAATCTTTGGACTCTGCTTCCGCACATCTGGAAAATGTCAGCTAGAGAGAAATTGCAAGGCAGATTTCAGCATAATCCTGGAACTCTGCTTCAGCACATCTGAAAACTGTCAGCTAGATAGGAATTTATGTGGTAGATTTCAGCATAATCCTGGAACTCTGCTTGTGCACATCTGCAAAATGTAAACGAGAGAGAAATTGATGTGGTATATTTCAGCATAATCTTTGGACTCTGCTTCCGCACATCTGGAAAATGTCAGCTAGAGAGAAATTGCAAGGCAGATTTCAGCATAATCCTGGAACTCTGCTTCTGGACATCTGGAAAATGTCAGCTAGAGAGAAATTGAGCTGGTAGATTTCAGCATAATCTTTGAACTCTGCTTCCGCACATCTGAAAAATGTCAGCGAGATAGGAATTTATGTGGTAGATTTCAGCATAATCTTTGAACTCTGCTTCTTCACATCTGGAAAATGTCAGCTAGAGAGAAAATGCAGAGGCTGATTTCAGCATAATCTTGGAACTCTGCTTCTTCATATCTGGAAAATGTCAGCTGGATAGGAATTTATGTGGTAGATTTCAGCATAATCTTTGCTCTCTGCTTCCGAACATCTGGAAAATGTCAGCTAGAGAATAATTGCAAGGCAGATTTCAGCATAATCCTGGAACTCTGCTTCTGCACATCTGAAAAATGTCAGCTTGATAGGAATTTATGTGGTAGATTTCAGCATAATCTTTGAACTCTGCTTCTTCACATATAGAAAATGTCAGCTAGAGGGAAAATGCAGAGGCAGATTTCAGCATAATCCTGGAACTCTGCTTCTGCACATCTAGAAAATTTCAGCTAGAGAGAAATTGATGTGATAGATTTCAGCATAATCTTTGAACTCTGCTTCTGCACATCTGGAAAATGTAAGCTAGAGAGAAATTGATGTGGTAGAGTTCACCATAATCTTTGAACTCTGCTTGCGCTCATCTGGAAAATGTCAGCTAGAGAGAAAATGCAGAGGCAGATTTCAGAATAATCCTGGAACTCTGCTTCTGCACATCTGAAAAATGTCAGCTAGATAGGAATTTATGTGGTAGATTTCAGCATAATCTTTGAACTCTGCTTCTGCACATCAGGAAAATGTCAGCTAGAGAGAAATTTCAAATCAGATTTCAGAATAATCCTGGAACTCTGCTTCTGCGCATTTGGCAAATGTCAGCTAGAGAGAAATTGATGTGGTAGATTTCAGCATAGTCTTTGAACTCTGCATCTGCACTTCAGGAAAATGTCAGCTAGAGAGAAAATGCAAAGGCAGATTTCAGCATAATCCTGGAACTCTGCTTCCGCACATCTGGAAAATTTCAGCTAGACAGAAATTGATGTTGTAGATTTCATCATAATCCTGGAACTCTGCTTCCAAACATCTGGCAAATGTGAGCTAGAGAGAAATTGCAAGGCAGATATCAGCATAATCCTGGAACTCTGCTTCAGCACATCTGAAAACTGTCAGCTAGATAGGAATTTATGTGGTAGATTTCAGCATAATCCTGGAACTCTGCTTGTGCACAACTGCAAAATGTAAACTAGAGAGAAATTGATGTGGTAAATTTCAGCATAATCTTTGGACTCTGCTTCCGCACATCTGGAAAATGTCAGCTAGAGAGAAATTGCAAGGCAGATTTCAGCATAATCCTGGAACTCTGCTTCTGGACATCTGGAAAATGTCAGCTAGAGAGAAATTGATGTGGTAGATTTCAGCATAATCTTTGAACTCTGCTTCCGCACATCTGAAAAATGTCAGCTAGATAGGAATTTATGTGGTAGATTTCAGCATAATCTTTGAACTCTGCTTCTTCACATCTGGAAAATGTCAGCTAGAGAGAAAATGCAGAGGCTGATTTCAGCATAATCTTGGAACTCTGCTTCTCCATATCTGGAAAATGTCAGCTAGATAGGAATTTATGTGGTAGATTTCAGCATAATCTTTGAACTCTGCTTCTGCACATCTGGAAAATGTCAGCTAGAGAGAAAATGCAGAGGCAGATTTCAGCATAATCCTGGTACTCTGCTTCTGCACATCAGGAAAATGTCAGCTAGAGAGAAATTTCAAATCAGATTTCAGAATAATCCTGGAACTCCGCTTCTGCGCATTTGGCAAATGTCAGCTAGAGAGAAATTGATGTGGTAGATTTCAGCATAGTCTTTGAATTCTGCTTCTGCACTTCAGGAAAATGTCAGCTAGAGAGAAAATGCAAAGGCAGGTTTCAGCATAATCCTGGAACTTTGCTTCGGCACATCTGGAAAATTTCAGGTAGACAGAAATTGATGCTGTAGATTTCATCATAATCCTGGAACTCTGCTTCTGCACATCTGGCAAATGTCAGTTAGAGAGAAATTGCAAGGCAGATTTCAGCATAATCTTGGAACTCTGCTTCTGCACATGTGGAAAATGTCAGCTAGAGAGAACATGCAGAGGGTGATTTCAGCATAATGCTGGAACTCTGCTTCTGCACATCTGGAAAATGTCAGCTGGGGAAAATTTATGTGGTATATTTCAGCATAATCTTTGAACTCTGCTTCTTCACATCTGGAAAATGTCAGCTAGAGAGAAAATGCAGAGGCTGATTTCAGCATAACCTTTGAACTCTGCTTCTGCACATCTGGAAAATGTCAGCTAGAGAGAAAATGTAGAGGCAGATTTCAGCATAATCCTGGAACTTTGCTTCTGCACATCTGGAAATTGTAAGCTAGAGAGAAATTGATGTCGTAGATTTCAGCATAATCTTGCAACTCTGCTTTTTCACATCTGGAAAATGTCAGCTAGAGGGAAAATGCAGACGCAGATTTCAGCATAATCCTGGACCTCTACTTCTGCACATCTGGAAAATGTAAGCCAGAGAGAAATTGATGTTGTAGATTTCAGCATAATCCTGGAACTCTGCTTCAGCACATCTGAAAAATGTCAGCTAGATAGGAATTTATGTGGTAGATTTCAGCATAATCTTTGAACTCTGCTTCTTCACATCTGGAAAATGTCAGCTAGAGGGAAAATGCAGAGGCAGATTTCAGCATAATCCTGGAACACTGCTTCTTCACATCTGGCAAATGTCAGCTAGAGAGAAATTGCAAGGCAGATTTCAGCATAATCTTGGAACTCTGCTTCTGCACATGTGGAAAATGTCAGCTAGAGAGAACATGCAGAGGCTGATTTCAGCATAATGCTGGAACTCTGCTTCTGCACATCTGGAAAATGTCAGCAGGGGAAAATTTATGTGGTATATTTCAGCATAATCTTTGAACTCTGCTTCTTCACATCTGGAAAATGTCAGCTAGAGAGAAAATGCAGAGGCTGATTTCAGCATAATCTTGGAACTCTGCTTCTGCACATCTGGAAAATGTCAGCTAGAGAGAAAATGCAGAGGCAGATTTCAGCATAATCCTGGAACTTTGCTTCTGCACATCTGGAAATTGTAAGCTAGAGAGAAATTGATGTTGTAGATTTCAGCATAATCCTGGAACTCTGCTTCAGCACATCTGAAAAATGTCAGCTAGATAGGAATTTATGTGGTAGATTTCAGCATAATTTTTGAACTCTGCTTCTTCACATCTGGAAAATGTCAGCTAGAGGGAAAATGCAGAGGCAGATTTCAGCATAATCCTGGAACTCTGCTTGTGCACATCTGCAAAACGTAAACGAGAGAGAAATTGATGTGGTATATTTCAGCATAATCTTTGGACTCTGCTTCCGCACATCTGGAAAATGTCAGCTAGAGAGAAATTGCAAGGCAGATTTCAGCATAATCCTGGAACTCTGCTTCTGGACATCTGGATAATGTCAGCTAGCGAGAAATTGAGCTGGTAGATCTCAGCATAATCTTTGAACTCTGCTTCCGCACATCTGAAAAATGTCAGCTAGATAGGAATTTATGTGCTAGATTTCAGCATAATCTTGGAACTCTGCTTCTTCATATCTGGAAAATGTCAGCTGGATAGGAATTTATGTGGTAGATTTCAGCATAATCTTTGCTCTCTGCTTCCGAACATCTGGAAAATGTCAGCTAGAGAATAATTGCAAGGCAGATTTCAGCATAATCCTGGAACTCTGCTTCTTCACATCTGGCAAATGTCAGCTAGAGAGAAATTGCAAGGCAGATTTCAGCATAATCTTGGAACTCTGCTTCTGCACATGTGGAAAATGTCAGCTAGAGAGAACATGCAGAGGCTGATTTCAGCATAATGCTGGAACTCTGCTTCTGCACATCTGGAAAATGTCAGCAGGGGAAAATTTATGTGGTATATTTCAGCATAATCTTTGAACTCTGCTTCTTCACATCTGGAAAATGTCAGCTAGAGAGAAAATGCAGAGGCTGATTTCAGCATAATCTTGGAACTCTGCTTCTGCACATCTGGAAAATGTCAGCTAGAGAGAAAATGCAGAGGCAGATTTCAGCATAATCCTGGAACTTTGCTTCTGCACATCTGGAAATTGTAAGCTAGAGAGAAATTGATGTTGTAGATTTCAGCATAATCCTGGAACTCTGCTTCAGCACATCTGAAAAATGTCAGCTAGATAGGAATTTATGTGGTAGATTTCAGCATAATTTTTGAACTCTGCTTCTTCACATCTGGAAAATGTCAGCTAGAGGGAAAATGCAGAGGCAGATTTCAGCATAATCCTGGAACTCTGCTTGTGCACATCTGCAAAACGTAAACGAGAGAGAAATTGATGTGGTATATTTCAGCATAATCTTTGGACTCTGCTTCCGCACATCTGGAAAATGTCAGCTAGAGAGAAATTGCAAGGCAGATTTCAGCATAATCCTGGAACTCTGCTTCTGGACATCTGGATAATGTCAGCTAGCGAGAAATTGAGCTGGTAGATCTCAGCATAATCTTTGAACTCTGCTTCCGCACATCTGAAAAATGTCAGCTAGATAGGAATTTATGTGCTAGATTTCAGCATAATCTTGGAACTCTGCTTCTTCATATCTGGAAAATGTCAGCTGGATAGGAATTTATGTGGTAGATTTCAGCATAATCTTTGCTCTCTGCTTCCGAACATCTGGAAAATGTCAGCTAGAGAATAATTGCAAGGCAGATTTCAGCATAATCCTGGAACTCTGCTTCTGCACATCTGAATAATGTCAGCTAGATAGGAATTTATGTGGTAGATTTCAGCATAATCTTTGAACTCTGTTTCTTCACATATAGAAAATGTCAGCTAGAGGGAAAATGCAGAGGCAGATTTCAGCATAATCCTGGAACTCTGCTTCTGCACATCTAGAAAATTTCAGCTAGAGAGAAATTGATGTGTTAGATTTCAGCATAATCTTTGAACTCTGCTTCTGCACATCTGGAAAATGTAAGCTAGAGAGAAATTGATGTGGTAGAGTTCACCATAATCTTTGAACTCTGCTTGCGCTCATCTGGAAAATGTCAGCTAGAGAGAAATTGCAAGGCAGATTTCAGCATAATCTTGGAACTCTGCTTCTGCACATCTGGAAAATGTCAGCTAGATAGGAATTTATGTGGTAGATTTCAGCATAATCTTTGAACTCTGCTTCTGCACATCTGGAAAATGTCAGGAAGAGAGAAATTGATGTGTTAGATTTCAGCATAGTCTTTGAACTCTGCTTGTCCACATCTGGAAATTTTCACCTGGAGAAAAATTGCAAGGCAGATTTCAGCATAATCCTGGAACTCTGCTTCCGCACATCTGGAAAATGTCAGCTAGAGGGAAAATGCAGAGGAAGATTTCAGCATAATCCTGGAACTCTGCTTCTGCACATCTGGAAAATGTAAGATAGAGAAAAATTGATGTGGTAGATTTCAGCATAATCTTTGAACTCTGCTTCTGCACATCTGGAAAATGTAAGCTAGAGAGAAATTGATGTGGTAGAGTTCACCATAATCTTTGAACTCTGCTTCTTCACATCTGGAAAATGTCATCTAGAGAGAAAATGCAGAGGCTGATTTCAGCATAATCTTGGAACTCTGCTTCTTCATATCTGGAAAATGTCAGCTGGATAGGAATTTATGTGGTAGATTTCAGCATAATCTTTGCTCTCTGCTTCCGAACATCTGGAAAATGTCAGCTAGAGAATAATTGCAAGGCAGATTTCAGCATAATCCTGGAACTCTGCTTCTGCACATCTGAAAAACGTCAGCTAGATAGGAATTTATGTGGTAGATTTCAGCATAATCTTTGAACTCTGCTTCTTCACATATAGAAAATGTCAGCTAGAGGGAAAATGCAGAGGCAGATTTCAGCATAAATCTGGAACTCTGCTTCTGCACATCTGAAAAATGTCAGCTAGATAGGAATTTATGTGGTAGATTTCAGCATAATCTTTGAACTCTGCTTCTGCACATCTGGAAAATGTAAGCTAGAGAGAAATTGATGTGGTAGAGTTCACCATAATCTTTGAACTCTGCTTGCTCTCATCTGGAAAATGTCAGCTAGAGAGAAATTGCAAGGCAGATTTCAGCATAATCCTGGAACTCTGCTTCTGGACATCTGGATAATGTCAGCTAGAGAGAAATTGAGCTGGTAGATTTCAGCATAATCTTTGAACTCTGCTTCCGCACATCTGAAAAATGTCAGCTAGATAGGAATTTATGTGCTAGATTTCAGCATAATCTTGGAAATCTGCTTCTTCATATCTGGAAAATGTCAGCTGGATAGGAATTTATGTGGTAGATTTCAGCATAATCTTTGCTCTCTGCTTCCGAACATCTGGAAAATGTCAGCTAGAGAATAATTGCAAGGCAGATTTCAGCATAATCCTGGAACTCTGCTTCTGCACATCTGAAAAATGTCAGCTAGATAGGAATTTATGTGGTAGATTTCAGCATAATCTTTGAACTCTGCTTCTTCACATATAGGAAATGTCAGCTAGAGGGAAAATGCAGAGGCAGATTTCAGCATAATCCTGGAACTCTGCTTCTGCACATCTAGAAAATTTCAGCTAGAGAGAAATTGATGTGTTAGATTTCAGCATAATCTTTGAACTCTGCTTCTGCACATCTGGAAAATGTAAGCTAGAGAGAAATTGATGTGGTAGAGTTCACCATAATCTTTGAACTCTGCTTGCGCTCATCTGGAAAATGTCAGCTAGAGAGAAATTGCAAGGCAGATTTCAGCATAATCTTGGAACTCTGCTTCTGCACATCTGGAAAATGTCAGCTAGATAGGAATTTATGTGGTAGATTTCAGCATAATCTTTGAACTCTGCTTCTGCACATCTGGAAAATGTCAGGAAGAGAGAAATTGATGTGTTAGATTTCAGCATAGTCTTTGAACTCTGCTTGTCCACATCTGGAAATTTTCACCTGGAGAAAAATTGCAAGGCAGATTTCAGCATAATCCTGGAACTCTGCTTCCGCACATCTGGAAAATGTCAGCTAGAGGGAAAATGCAGAGGAAGATTTCAGCATAATCCTGGAACTCTGCTTCTGCACATCTGGAAAATGTAAGATAGAGAAAAATTGATGTGGTAGATTTCAGCATAATCTTTGAACTCTGCTTCTGCACATCTGGAAAATGTCAGCTGGGGAAAATTTATGTGGTATATTTCAGCATAATCTTTGCTCTCTGCTTCTGAACATCTGGAAAATGTAAGCTAGAGAATAATTGCAAGGCAGATTTCAGCATAATCCTGGAACTCTGCTTCTGCACATCTGAAAAATGTCAGCTAGAGAGAAATTGATGTGGTAGATTTCAGCATAATCTTTGAACTCTGCTTCTGCACATCTGGAAAATGTAAGCTAGAGAGAAATTGATGTGGTAGAGTTCACCATAATCTTTGAACTCTGCTTCTTCACATCTGGAAAATGTCAGCTAGAGAGAAAATGCAGAGGCTGATTTCAGTATAACCTTTGAACTCTGCTTCTGCACATCTGGAAAATGTCAGCTAGAGAGAAAATGCAGAGGCAGATTTCAGCATAATCCTGGAACTTTGCTTCCGCACATCTGGAAATTGTAAGCTAGAGAGAAATTGATGTCGTAGATTTCAGCATAATCTTGCAACTCTGCTTTTTCACATCTGGAAAATGTCAGCTAGATAGGAATTTATGTGGTAGATTTCAGCATAATCTTTGAACTCTGCTTCTTCACATCTGGAAAATGTCAGCTAGAGGGAAAATGCAGAGGCAGATTTCAGCATAATCCTGGAACTCTGCTTATTCACATCTGGAAAATTTCACTTGGAGACAAAATGCAAGGCAGATTTCAGCATAATCCTGGAACTCTGCTTGTGCACATCTGGAAAATGTAAACTAGAGAGAAATTGATGTGGTAGAGTTCACCATAATCTTTGAACTCTGCTTGCGCTCATCTGGAAAATGTCAGCTAGAGGGAAAATGCAGAGGCTGATTTCAGCATAATCCTGGAACACTGCTTCCTCACATCTGGAAAATGTCAGCTAGAGGGAAAATGCAGAGGCAGATTTCAGCATAATCCTGGAACTCTGCTCCTGCACATCTGGAAAATGTCAGCTAGAGAGAAATTGATGTGGTAGATTTCAGCATAATGCTTGAACTCTGCTTCTGCACATCAGGAAAATGTCAGCTAGAGAGAAATTTCAAATCAGATTTCAGAATAATCCTGGAACTCTGCTTCTGCGCATTTGGCAAATGTCAGCTAGAGAGAAATTGATGTGGTAGATTTCAGCATAGTCTTTGAACTCTGCATCTGCACTTCAGGAAAATGTCAGCTAGAGGGAAAATGCAGTGGCAGATTTCAGCATAATCCTGGTACTCTGCTTCTGCACTTCAGGAAAATGTCAGCTAGAGAGAAATTTCAAATCAGATTTCAGAATAATCCTGGAACTCTGCTTCTGCGCATTTGGCAAATGTCAGCTAGAGAGAAATTGATGTGGTAGATTTCAGCATAGTCTTTGAACTCTGCATCTGCACTTCAGGAAAATGTCAGCTAGAGAGAAAATGCAAAGGCAGATTTCAGCATAATCCTGGAACTCTGCTTGTGCACATCTGCAAAATGTAAACTAGAGAGAAATTGATGTGGTATATTTCAGCATAATCTTTGGACTCTGCTTCCGCACATCTGGAAAATGTCAGCTAGAGAGAAATTGCAAGGCAGATTTCAGCATAATCCTGGAACTCTGCTTCAGCACATCTGAAAACTGTCAGCTAGATAGGAATTTATGTGGTAGATTTCAGCATAATCCTGGAACTCTGCTTGTGCACATCTGCAAAATGTAAACGAGAGAGAAATTGATGTGGTATATTTCAGCATAATCTTTGGACTCTGCTTCCGCACATCTGGAAAATGTCAGCTAGAGAGAAATTGCAAGGCAGATTTCAGCATAATCCTGGAACTCTGCTTCCGGACATCTGGAAAATGTCAGCTAGAGAGAAATTGAGCTGGTAGATTTCAGCATAATCTTTGAACTCTGCTTCCGCACATCTGAAAAATGTCAGCGAGATAGGAATTTATGTGGTAGATTTCAGCATAATCTTTGAACTCTGCTTCTTCACATCTGGAAAATGTCAGCTAGAGAGAAAATGCAGAGGCTGATTTCAGCATAATCTTGGAACTCTGCTTCTTCATATCTGGAAAATGTCAGCTGGATAGGAATTTATGTGGTAGATTTCAGCATAATCTTTGCTCTCTGCTTCCGAACATCTGGATAATGTCAGCTAGAGAATAATTGCAAGGCAGATTTCAGCATAATCCTGGAACTCTGCTTCTGCACATCTGAAAAATGTCAGCTTGATAGGAATTTATGTGGTAGATTTCAGCATAATCTTTGAACTCTGCTTCTTCACATATAGAAAATGTCAGCTAGAGGGAAAATGCAGAGGCAGATTTCAGCATAATCCTGGAACTCTGCTTCTGCACATCTAGAAAATTTCAGCTAGAGAGAAATTGATGTGATAGATTTCAGCATAATCTTTGAACTCTGCTTCTGCACATCTGGAAAATGTAAGCTAGAGAGAAATTGATGTGGTAGAGTTCACCATAATCTTTGAACTCTGCTTGCGCTCATCTGGAAAATGTCAGCTAGAGAGAAAATGCAGAGGCAGATTTCAGAATAATCCTGGAACTCTGCTTCTGCACATCTGAAAAATGTCAGCTAGATAGGAATTTATGTGGTAGATTTCAGCATAATCTTTGAACTCTGCTTCTGCACATCTGAAAAATGTCAGCTAGAGAGAAAATGCAGAGGCAGATTTCAGCATAATCCTGGTACTCTGCTTCTGCACATCAGGAAAATGTCAGCTAGAGAGAAATTTCAAATCAGATTTCAGAATAATCCTGGAACTCTGCTTCTGCGCATTTGGCAAATGTCAGCTAGAGAGAAATTGATGTGGTAGATTTCAGCATAGTCTTTGAACTCTGCATCTGCACTTCAGGAAAATGTCAGCTAGAGAGAAAATGCAAAGGCAGATTTCAGCATAATCCTGGAACTCTGCTTCCGCACATCTGGAAAATTTCAGCTAGACAGAAATTGATGTTGTAGATTTCATCATAATCCTGGAACTCTGCTTCCAAACATCTGGCAAATGTGAGCTAGAGAGAAATTGCAAGGCAGATATCAGCATAATCCTGGAACTCTGCTTCAGCACATCTGAAAACTGTCAGCTAGATAGGAATTTATGTGGTAGATTTCAGCATAATCCTGGAACTCTGCTTCCGCACATCTGGAAAATGTCAGCTAGAGAGAAATTGAAAGGCAGATTTCAGCATAATCCTGGAACTCTGCTTCTGGACATCTGGAAAATGTCAGCTAGAGAGAAATTGATGTGGTAGATTTCAGCATAATCTTTGAACTCTGCTTCCGCACATCTGAAAAATGTCAGCTAGATAGGAATTTATGTGGTAGATTTCAGCATAATCTTTGAACTCTGCTTCTTCACATCTGGAAAATGTCAGCTAGAGAGAAAATGCAGAGGCTGATTTCAGCATAATCTTGGAACTCTGCTTCTCCATATCTGGAAAATGTCAGCTAGATAGGAATTTATGTGGTAGATTTCAGCATAATCTTTGAACTCTGCTTCTGCACATCTGGAAAATGTCAGCTAGAGAGAAAATGCAGAGGCAGATTTCAGCATAATCCTGGTACTCTGCTTCTGCACATCAGGAAAATGTCAGCTAGAGAGAAATTTCAAATAAGATTTCAGAATAATCCTGGAACTCCGCTTCTGCGCATTTGGCAAATGTCAGCTAGAGAGAAATTGATGTGGTAGATTTCAGCATAGTCTTTGAATTCTGCTTCTGCACTTCAGGAAAATGTCAGCTAGAGAGAAAATGCAAAGGCAGGTTTCAGCATAATCCTGGTACTCTGCTTCGGCACATCTGGAAAATTTCAGGTAGACAGAAATTGATGCTGTAGATTTCATCATAATCCTGGAACTCTGCTTCTGCACATCTGGCAAATGTCAGTTAGAGAGAAATTGCAAGGCAGATTTCAGCATAATCTTGGAACTCTGCTTCTGCACATGTGGAAAATGTCAGCTAGAGAGAACATGCAGAGGGTGATTTCAGCATAATGCTGGAACTCTGCTTCTGCACATCTGGAAAATGTCAGCTGGGGAAAATTTATGTGGTATATTTCAGCATAATCTTTGAACTCTGCTTCTTCACATCTGGAAAATGTCAGCTAGAGAGAAAATGCAGAGGCTGATTTCAGCATAACCTTTGAACTCTGCTTCTGCACATCTGGAAAATGTCAGCTAGAGAGAAAATGTAGAGGCAGATTTCAGCATAATCCTGGAACTTTGCTTCTGCACATCTGGAAATTGTAAGCTAGAGAGAAATTGATGTCGTAGATTTCAGCATAATCTTGCAACTCTGCTTTTTCACATCTGGAAAATGTCAGCTAGAGGGAAAATGCAGACGCAGATTTCAGCATAATCCTGGAACTCTGCTTCTGCGCATTTGGCAAATGTCAGCTAGAGAGAAATTGATGTGGTAGATTTCAGCATAGTCTTTGAACTCTGCATCTGCACTTCAGGAAAATGTCAGCTAGAGAGAAAATGCAAAGGCAGATTTCAGCATAATCCTGGAACTCTGCTTCCGCACATCTGGAAAATTTCAGCTAGACAGAAATTGAGGTTGTAGATTTCATCATAATCCTGGAACTCTGCTTCCAAAAATCTGGCAAATGTCAGCTAGAGAGAAATTGCAAGGCAGATTTCAGCATAATCCTGGAACTCTGCTTCAGCACATCTGAAAACTGTCAGCTAGATAGGAATTTATGTGGTAGATTTCAGCATAATCCTGGAACTCTGCTTGTGCACATCTGCAAAATGTAAACGAGAGAGAAATTGATGTTTTATATTTCAGCATAATCTTTGGACTCTGCTTCCGCACATCTGGAAAATGTCAGCTAGAGAGAAATTGAAAGGCAGATTTCAGCATAATCCTGGAACTCTGCATCTGGACATCTGGAAAATGTCAGCTAGAGAGAAATTGAGCTGCTAGATTTCAGCATAATCTTGGAACTCTGCTTCTTCATATCTGGAAAATGTGAGCTGGATAGGAATTTATGTGGTAGATTTCAGCATAATCTTTGCTCTCTGCTTCCGAACATCTGGAAAATGTCAGCTAGAGAATAATTGCAAGGCAGATTTCAGCATAATCCTGGAACTCTGCTTCTGCACATCTGAAAAATGTCAGCTAGATAGGAATTTATGTGGTAGATTTCAGCATAATCTTTGAACTCTGCTTCTTCACATATAGAAAATGTCAGCTAGAGGGAAAATGCAGAGGCAGATTTCAGCATAATCCTGGAACTCTGCATCAGGACATCTGGAAAATGTCAGCTAGAGAGAAATTGAGCTGCTAGATTTCAGCATAATCTTGGAACTCTGCTTCTTCATATCTGGAAAATGTCAGCTGGATAGGAATTTATGTGGTAGATTTCAGCATAATCTTTGCTCTCTGCTTCTGCACATCTGGAAAATGTCAGGAAGAGAGAAATTGATGCTGTAGATTTCATTATAATCCTGGAACTCTGCTTCTGCACATCTGGCAAATGTCAGTTAGAGAGAAATTGCAAGGCAGATTTCAGCATAATCCTGGAACTCTGCTTCCGGACATCTGGAAAATGTCAGCTAGAGAGAAATTGAGCTGGTAGATTTCAGCATAATCTTTGAACTCTGCTTCCGCACATCTGAAAAATGTCAGCGAGATAGGAATTTATGTGGTAGATTTCAGCATAATCTTTGAACTCTGCTTCTTCACATCTGGAAAATGTCAGCTAGAGAGAAAATGCAGAGGCTGATTTCAGCATAATCTTGGAACTCTGCTTCTTCATATCTGGAAAATGTCAGCTGGATAGGAATTTATGTGGTAGATTTCAGCATAATCTTTGCTCTCTGCTTCCGAACATCTGGATAATGTCAGCTAGAGAATAATTGCAAGGCAGATTTCAGCATAATCCTGGAACTCTGCTTCTGCACATCTGAAAAATGTCAGCTTGATAGGAATTTATGTGGTAGATTTCAGCATAATCTTTGAACTCTGCTTCTTCACATATAGAAAATGTCAGCTAGAGGGAAAATGCAGAGGCAGATTTCAGCATAATCCTGGAACTCTGCTTCTGCACATCTAGAAAATTTCAGCTAGAGAGAAATTGATGTGATAGATTTCAGCATAATCTTTGAACTCTGCTTCTGCACATCTGGAAAATGTAAGCTAGAGAGAAATTGATGTGGTAGAGTTCACCATAATCTTTGAACTCTGCTTGCGCTCATCTGGAAAATGTCAGCTAGAGAGAAAATGCAGAGGCAGATTTCAGAATAATCCTGGAACTCTGCTTCTGCACATCTGAAAAATGTCAGCTAGATAGGAATTTATGTGGTAGATTTCAGCATAATCTTTGAACTCTGCTTCTGCACATCTGAAAAATGTCAGCTAGAGAGAAAATGCAGAGGCAGATTTCAGCATAATCCTGGTACTCTGCTTCTGCACATCAGGAAAATGTCAGCTAGAGAGAAATTTCAAATCAGATTTCAGAATAATCCTGGAACTCTGCTTCTGCGCATTTGGCAAATGTCAGCTAGAGAGAAATTGATGTGGTAGATTTCAGCATAGTCTTTGAACTCTGCATCTGCACTTCAGGAAAATGTCAGCTAGAGAGAAAATGCAAAGGCAGATTTCAGCATAATCCTGGAACTCTGCTTCCGCACATCTGGAAAATTTCAGCTAGACAGAAATTGATGTTGTAGATTTCATCATAATCCTGGAACTCTGCTTCCAAACATCTGGCAAATGTGAGCTAGAGAGAAATTGCAAGGCAGATATCAGCATAATCCTGGAACTCTGCTTCAGCACATCTGAAAACTGTCAGCTAGATAGGAATTTATGTGGTAGATTTCAGCATAATCCTGGAACTCTGCTTCCGCACATCTGGAAAATGTCAGCTAGAGAGAAATTGAAAGGCAGATTTCAGCATAATCCTGGAACTCTGCTTCTGGACATCTGGAAAATGTCAGCTAGAGAGAAATTGATGTGGTAGATTTCAGCATAATCTTTGAACTCTGCTTCCGCACATCTGAAAAATGTCAGCTAGATAGGAATTTATGTGGTAGATTTCAGCATAATCTTTGAACTCTGCTTCTTCACATCTGGAAAATGTCAGCTAGAGAGAAAATGCAGAGGCTGATTTCAGCATAATCTTGGAACTCTGCTTCTCCATATCTGGAAAATGTCAGCTAGATAGGAATTTATGTGGTAGATTTCAGCATAATCTTTGAACTCTGCTTCTGCACATCTGGAAAATGTCAGCTAGAGAGAAAATGCAGAGGCAGATTTCAGCATAATCCTGGTACTCTGCTTCTGCACATCAGGAAAATGTCAGCTAGAGAGAAATTTCAAATAAGATTTCAGAATAATCCTGGAACTCCGCTTCTGCGCATTTGGCAAATGTCAGCTAGAGAGAAATTGATGTGGTAGATTTCAGCATAGTCTTTGAATTCTGCTTCTGCACTTCAGGAAAATGTCAGCTAGAGAGAAAATGCAAAGGCAGGTTTCAGCATAATCCTGGTACTCTGCTTCGGCACATCTGGAAAATTTCAGGTAGACAGAAATTGATGCTGTAGATTTCATCATAATCCTGGAACTCTGCTTCTGCACATCTGGCAAATGTCAGTTAGAGAGAAATTGCAAGGCAGATTTCAGCATAATCTTGGAACTCTGCTTCTGCACATGTGGAAAATGTCAGCTAGAGAGAACATGCAGAGGGTGATTTCAGCATAATGCTGGAACTCTGCTTCTGCACATCTGGAAAATGTCAGCTGGGGAAAATTTATGTGGTATATTTCAGCATAATCTTTGAACTCTGCTTCTTCACATCTGGAAAATGTCAGCTAGAGAGAAAATGCAGAGGCTGATTTCAGCATAACCTTTGAACTCTGCTTCTGCACATCTGGAAAATGTCAGCTAGAGAGAAAATGTAGAGGCAGATTTCAGCATAATCCTGGAACTTTGCTTCTGCACATCTGGAAATTGTAAGCTAGAGAGAAATTGATGTCGTAGATTTCAGCATAATCTTGCAACTCTGCTTTTTCACATCTGGAAAATGTCAGCTAGAGGGAAAATGCAGACGCAGATTTCAGCATAATCCTGGAACTCTGCTTCTGCGCATTTGGCAAATGTCAGCTAGAGAGAAATTGATGTGGTAGATTTCAGCATAGTCTTTGAACTCTGCATCTGCACTTCAGGAAAATGTCAGCTAGAGAGAAAATGCAAAGGCAGATTTCAGCATAATCCTGGAACTCTGCTTCCGCACATCTGGAAAATTTCAGCTAGACAGAAATTGAGGTTGTAGATTTCATCATAATCCTGGAACTCTGCTTCCAAAAATCTGGCAAATGTCAGCTAGAGAGAAATTGCAAGGCAGATTTCAGCATAATCCTGGAACTCTGCTTCAGCACATCTGAAAACTGTCAGCTAGATAGGAATTTATGTGGTAGATTTCAGCATAATCCTGGAACTCTGCTTGTGCACATCTGCAAAATGTAAACGAGAGAGAAATTGATGTTTTATATTTCAGCATAATCTTTGGACTCTGCTTCCGCACATCTGGAAAATGTCAGCTAGAGAGAAATTGAAAGGCAGATTTCAGCATAATCCTGGAACTCTGCATCTGGACATCTGGAAAATGTCAGCTAGAGAGAAATTGAGCTGCTAGATTTCAGCATAATCTTGGAACTCTGCTTCTTCATATCTGGAAAATGTGAGCTGGATAGGAATTTATGTGGTAGATTTCAGCATAATCTTTGCTCTCTGCTTCCGAACATCTGGAAAATGTCAGCTAGAGAATAATTGCAAGGCAGATTTCAGCATAATCCTGGAACTCTGCTTCTGCACATCTGAAAAATGTCAGCTAGATAGGAATTTATGTGGTAGATTTCAGCATAATCTTTGAACTCTGCTTCTTCACATATAGAAAATGTCAGCTAGAGGGAAAATGCAGAGGCAGATTTCAGCATAATCCTGGAACTCTGCATCAGGACATCTGGAAAATGTCAGCTAGAGAGAAATTGAGCTGCTAGATTTCAGCATAATCTTGGAACTCTGCTTCTTCATATCTGGAAAATGTCAGCTGGATAGGAATTTATGTGGTAGATTTCAGCATAATCTTTGCTCTCTGCTTCTGCACATCTGGAAAATGTCAGGAAGAGAGAAATTGATGCTGTAGATTTCATTATAATCCTGGAACTCTGCTTCTGCACATCTGGCAAATGTCAGTTAGAGAGAAATTGCAAGGCAGATTTCAGCATAATCTTGGAACTCTGCTTCTGCACATGTGGAAAATGTCAGCTAGAGAGAACATGCAGAGGGTGATTTCAGCATAATGCTGGAACTCTGCTTCTGCACATCTGGAAAATGTCAGCTGGGGAAAATTTATGTGGTATATTTCAGCATAATCTTTGAACTCTGCTTCTGCACATCTGGAAAATGTAAGCTAGAGACAAATTGATGTGGTAGAGTTCACCATAATCTTTGAACTCTGCTTCTGCACATCTGGAAAATGTCAGCTAAAGAGAAATTTCAAATCAGATTTCAGAATAATCCTGGAACTCTGCTTCTGCGCATTTGGCAAATGTCAGCTAGAGAGAAATTGATGTGGTAGATTTCAGCATAGTCTTTGAACTCTGCATCTGCACTTCAGGAAAATGTCAGCTAGAGGGAAAATGCAGTGGCAGATTTCAGCATAATCCTGGTACTCTGCTTCTGCACTTCAGGAAAATGTCAGCTAGAGAGAAATTTCAAATCAGATTTCAGAATAATCCTGGAACTCTGCTTCTGCGCATTTGGCAAATGTCAGCTAGAGAGAAATTGATGTGGTAGATTTCAGCATAATCTTTGAACTCTGCTTCTGCACATCAGGAAAATGTCAGCTAAAGAGAAATTTCAAATCAGATTTCAGAATAATCCTGGAACTCTGCTTCTGCGCATTTGGCAAATGTCAGCTAGAGAGAAATTGATGTGGTAGATTTCAGCATAGTCTTTGAACTCTGCATCTGCACTTCAGGAAAATGTCAGCTAGAGGGAAAATGCAGTGTCAGATTTCAGCATAATCCTGGTACTCTGCTTCTGCACTTCAGGAAAATGTCAGCTAGAGAGAAATTTCAAATCAGATTTCAGAATAATCCTGGAACTCTGCTTCTGCGCATTTGGCAAATGTCAGCTAGAGAGAAATTGATGTGGTAGATTTCAGCATAGTCTTTGAACTCTGCATCTGCACTTCAGGAAAATGTCAGCTAGAGAGAAAATTCAAAGGCAGATTTCAGCATAATCCTGGAACTCTGCTTCCGCACATCTGGAAAATTTCAGCTAGACAGAAATTGAGGTTGTAGATTTCATCATAATCCTGGAACTCTGCTTCCAAAAATCTGGCAAATGTCAGCTAGAGAGAAATTGCAAGGCAGATTTCAGCATAATCCTGGAACTCTGCTTCAGCACATCTGAAAACTGTCAGCTAGATAGGAATTTATGTGGTAGATTTCAGCATAATCCTGGAACTCTGCTTCCGCACATCTGGAAAATGTCAGCTAGAGAGAAATTGAAAGGCAGATTTCAGCATAATCCTGGAACTCTGCATCTGGACATCTGGAAAATGTCAGCTAGAGAGAAATTGAGCTGCTAGATTTCAGCATAATCTTTCTACTCTGCTTCCGCACATCTGGAAAATGTCAGCTAGAGAGAAATTGCAAGGCAGATTTCAGCATAATCCTGGAACTCTGCTTCTGCACATCAGGAAAATGTCAGCTAGAGAGAAATTTCAAATCAGATTTCAGAATAATCCTGGAACTCTGCTTCTGCGCATTTGGCAAATGTCAGCTAGAGAGAAATTGATGTGGTAGATTTCAGCATAGTCTTTGAACTCTGCATCTGCACTTCAGGAAAATGTCAGCTAGAGGGAAAATGCAGTGGCAGATTTCAGCATAATCCTGGTACTCTGCTTCTGCACTTCAGGAAAATGTCAGCTAGAGAGAAATTTCAAATCAGATTTCAGAATAATCCTGGAACTCTGCTTCTGCGCATTTGGCAAATGTCAGCTAGAGAGAAATTGATGTGGTAGATTTCAGCATAGTCTTTGAACTCTGCATCTGCACTTCAGGAAAATGTCAGCTAGAGAGAAAATGCAAAGGCAGATTTCAGCATAATCCTGGAACTCTGCTTCCGCACATCTGGAAAATTTCAGCTAGACAGAAATTGAGGTTGTAGATTTCATCATAATCCTGGAACTCTGCTTCCAAAAATCTGGCAAATGTCAGCTAGAGAGAAATTGCAAGGCAGATTTCAGCATAATCCTGGAACTCTGCTTCAGCACATCTGAAAACTGTCAGCTAGATAGGAATTTATGTGGTAGATTTCAGCATAATCCTGGAACTCTGCTTGTGCACATCTGCAAAATGTAAACGAGAGAGAAATTGATGTTTTATATTTCAGCATAATCTTTGGACTCTGCTTCCGCACATCTGGAAAATGTCAGCTAGAGAGAAATTGAAAGGCAGATTTCAGCATAATCCTGGAACTCTGCATCTGGACATCTGGAAAATGTCAGCTAGAGAGAAATTGAGCTGCTAGATTTCAGCATAATCTTGGAACTCTGCTTCTTCATATCTGGAAAATGTGAGCTGGATAGGAATTTATGTGGTAGATTTCAGCATAATCTTTGCTCTCTGCTTCCGAACATCTGGAAAATGTCAGCTAGAGAATAATTGCAAGGCAGATTTCAGCATAATCCTGGAACTCTGCTTCTGCACATCTGAAAAATGTCAGCTAGATAGGAATTTATGTGGTAGATTTCAGCATAATCTTTGAACTCTGCTTCTTCACATATAGAAAATGTCAGCTAGAGGGAAAATGCAGAGGCAGATTTCAGCATAATCCTGGAACTCTGCATCAGGACATCTGGAAAATGTCAGCTAGAGAGAAATTGAGCTGCTAGATTTCAGCATAATCTTGGAACTCTGCTTCTTCATATCTGGAAAATGTCAGCTGGATAGGAATTTATGTGGTAGATTTCAGCATAATCTTTGCTCTCTGCTTCTGCACATCTGGAAAATGTCAGGAAGAGAGAAATTGATGCTGTAGATTTCATCATAATCCTGGAACTCTGCTTCTGCACATCTGGCAAATGTCAGTTAGAGAGAAATTGCAAGGCAGATTTCAGCATAATCTTGGAACTCTGCTTCTGCACATGTGGAAAATGTCAGCTAGAGAGAACATGCAGAGGGTGATTTCAGCATAATGCTGGAACTCTGCTTCTGCACATCTGGAAAATGTCAGCTGGGGAAAATTTATGTGGTATATTTCAGCATAATCTTTGAACTCTGCTTCTTCACATCTGGAAAATGTCAGCTAGAGAGAAAATGCAGAGGCTGATTTCAGCATAACCTTTGAACTCTGCTTCTGCACATCTGGAAAATGTCAGCTAGAGAGAAAATGTAGAGGCAGATTTCAGCATAATCCTGGAACTTTGCTTCTGCACATCTGGAAATTGTAAGCTAGAGAGAAATTGATGTCGTAGATTTCAGCATAATCTTGCAACTCTGCTTTTTCACATCTGGAAAATGTCAGCTAGAGGGAAAATGCAGACGCAGATTTCAGCATAATCCTGGACCTCTACTTCTGCACATCTGGAAAATGTAAGCCAGAGAGAAATTGATGTTGTAGATTTCAGCATAATCCTGGAACTCTGCTTCAGCACATCTGAAAAATGTCAGCTAGATAGGAATTTATGTGGTAGATTTCAGCATAATCTTTGAACTCTGCTTCTTCACATCTGGAAAATGTCAGCTAGAGGGAAAATGCAGAGGCAGATTTCAGCATAATCCTGGAACACTGCTTCTTCACATCTGGCAAATGTCAGCTAGAGAGAAATTGCAAGGCAGATTTCAGCATAATCTTGGAACTCTGCTTCTGCACATGTGGAAAATGTCAGCTAGAGAGAACATGCAGAGGCTGATTTCAGCATAATGCTGGAACTCTGCTTCTGCACATCTGGAAAATGTCAGCAGGGGAAAATTTATGTGGTATATTTCAGCATAATCTTTGAACTCTGCTTCTTCACATCTGGAAAATGTCAGCTAGAGAGAAAATGCAGAGGCTGATTTCAGCATAATCTTGGAACTCTGCTTCTGCACATCTGGAAAATGTCAGCTAGAGAGAAAATGCAGAGGCAGATTTCAGCATAATCCTGGAACTTTGCTTCTGCACATCTGGAAATTGTAAGCTAGAGAGAAATTGATGTTGTAGATTTCAGCATAATCCTGGAACTCTGCTTCAGCACATCTGAAAAATGTCAGCTAGATAGGAATTTATGTGGTAGATTTCAGCATAATTTTTGAACTCTGCTTCTTCACATCTGGAAAATGTCAGCTAGAGGGAAAATGCAGAGGCAGATTTCAGCATAATCCTGGAACTCTGCTTGTGCACATCTGCAAAACGTAAACGAGAGAGAAATTGATGTGGTATATTTCAGCATAATCTTTGGACTCTGCTTCTTCACATCTGGAAAATGTCAGCTAGAGAGAAAATGCAGAGGCTGATTTCAGCATAACCTTTGAACTCTGCTTCTGCACATCTGGAAAATGTCAGCTAGAGAGAAAATGTAGAGGCAGATTTCAGCATAATCCTGGTACTCTGCTTCGGCACATCTGGAAAATTTCAGGTAGACAGAAATTGATGCTGTAGATTTCATCATAATCCTGGAACTCTGCTTCTGCACATCTGGCAAATGTCAGTTAGAGAGAAATTGCAAGGCAGATTTCAGCATAATCTTGGAACTCTGCTTCTGCACATGTGGAAAATGTCAGCTAGAGAGAACATGCAGAGGGTGATTTCAGCATAATGCTGGAACTCTGCTTCTGCACATCTGGAAAATGTCAGCTGGGGAAAATTTATGTGGTATATTTCAGCATAATCTTTGAACTCTGCTTCTTCACATCTGGAAAATGTCAGCTAGAGAGAAAATGCAGAGGCTGATTTCAGCATAACCTTTGAACTCTGCTTCTGCACATCTGGAAAATGTCAGCTAGAGAGAAAATGTAGAGGCAGATTTCAGCATAATCCTGGAACTTTGCTTCTGCACATCTGGAAATTGTAAGCTAGAGAGAAATTGATGTCGTAGATTTCAGCATAATCTTGCAACTCTGCTTTTTCACATCTGGAAAATGTCAGCTAGAGGGAAAATGCAGACGCAGATTTCAGCATAATCCTGGAACTCTGCTTCTGCGCATTTGGCAAATGTCAGCTAGAGAGAAATTGATGTGGTAGATTTCAGCATAGTCTTTGAACTCTGCATCTGCACTTCAGGAAAATGTCAGCTAGAGAGAAAATGCAAAGGCAGATTTCAGCATAATCCTGGAACTCTGCTTCCGCACATCTGGAAAATTTCAGCTAGACAGAAATTGAGGTTGTAGATTTCATCATAATCCTGGAACTCTGCTTCCAAAAATCTGGCAAATGTCAGCTAGAGAGAAATTGCAAGGCAGATTTCAGCATAATCCTGGAACTCTGCTTCAGCACATCTGAAAACTGTCAGCTAGATAGGAATTTATGTGGTAGATTTCAGCATAATCCTGGAACTCTGCTTGTGCACATCTGCAAAATGTAAACGAGAGAGAAATTGATGTTTTATATTTCAGCATAATCTTTGGACTCTGCTTCCGCACATCTGGAAAATGTCAGCTAGAGAGAAATTGAAAGGCAGATTTCAGCATAATCCTGGAACTCTGCATCTGGACATCTGGAAAATGTCAGCTAGAGAGAAATTGAGCTGCTAGATTTCAGCATAATCTTGGAACTCTGCTTCTTCATATCTGGAAAATGTGAGCTGGATAGGAATTTATGTGGTAGATTTCAGCATAATCTTTGCTCTCTGCTTCCGAACATCTGGAAAATGTCAGCTAGAGAATAATTGCAAGGCAGATTTCAGCATAATCCTGGAACTCTGCTTCTGCACATCTGAAAAATGTCAGCTAGATAGGAATTTATGTGGTAGATTTCAGCATAATCTTTGAACTCTGCTTCTTCACATATAGAAAATGTCAGCTAGAGGGAAAATGCAGAGGCAGATTTCAGCATAATCCTGGAACTCTGCATCAGGACATCTGGAAAATGTCAGCTAGAGAGAAATTGAGCTGCTAGATTTCAGCATAATCTTGGAACTCTGCTTCTTCATATCTGGAAAATGTCAGCTGGATAGGAATTTATGTGGTAGATTTCAGCATAATCTTTGCTCTCTGCTTCTGCACATCTGGAAAATGTCAGGAAGAGAGAAATTGATGCTGTAGATTTCATTATAATCCTGGAACTCTGCTTCTGCACATCTGGCAAATGTCAGTTAGAGAGAAATTGCAAGGCAGATTTCAGCATAATCTTGGAACTCTGCTTCTGCACATGTGGAAAATGTCAGCTAGAGAGAACATGCAGAGGGTGATTTCAGCATAATGCTGGAACTCTGCTTCTGCACATCTGGAAAATGTCAGCTGGGGAAAATTTATGTGGTATATTTCAGCATAATCTTTGAACTCTGCTTCTGCACATCTGGAAAATGTAAGCTAGAGAGAAATTGATGTGGTAGAGTTCACCATAATCTTTGAACTCTGCTTCTGCACATCTGGAAAATGTCAGCTAAAGAGAAATTTCAAATCAGATTTCAGAATAATCCTGGAACTCTGCTTCTGCGCATTTGGCAAATGTCAGCTAGAGAGAAATTGATGTGGTAGATTTCAGCATAGTCTTTGAACTCTGCATCTGCACTTCAGGAAAATGTCAGCTAGAGGGAAAATGCAGTGGCAGATTTCAGCATAATCCTGGTACTCTGCTTCTGCACTTCAGGAAAATGTCAGCTAGAGAGAAATTTCAAATCAGATTTCAGAATAATCCTGGAACTCTGCTTCTGCGCATTTGGCAAATGTCAGCTAGAGAGAAATTGATGTGGTAGATTTCAGCATAATCTTTGAACTCTGCTTCTGCACATCAGGAAAATGTCAGCTAAAGAGAAATTTCAAATCAGATTTCAGAATAATCCTGGAACTCTGCTTCTGCGCATTTGGCAAATGTCAGCTAGAGAGAAATTGATGTGGTAGATTTCAGCATAGTCTTTGAACTCTGCATCTGCACTTCAGGAAAATGTCAGCTAGAGGGAAAATGCAGTGTCAGATTTCAGCATAATCCTGGTACTCTGCTTCTGCACTTCAGGAAAATGTCAGCTAGAGAGAAATTTCAAATCAGATTTCAGAATAATCCTGGAACTCTGCTTCTGCGCATTTGGCAAATGTCAGCTAGAGAGAAATTGATGTGGTAGATTTCAGCATAGTCTTTGAACTCTGCATCTGCACTTCAGGAAAATGTCAGCTAGAGAGAAAATTCAAAGGCAGATTTCAGCATAATCCTGGAACTCTGCTTCCGCACATCTGGAAAATTTCAGCTAGACAGAAATTGAGGTTGTAGATTTCATCATAATCCTGGAACTCTGCTTCCAAAAATCTGGCAAATGTCAGCTAGAGAGAAATTGCAAGGCAGATTTCAGCATAATCCTGGAACTCTGCTTCAGCACATCTGAAAACTGTCAGCTAGATAGGAATTTATGTGGTAGATTTCAGCATAATCCTGGAACTCTGCTTCCGCACATCTGGAAAATGTCAGCTAGAGAGAAATTGAAAGGCAGATTTCAGCATAATCCTGGAACTCTGCATCTGGACATCTGGAAAATGTCAGCTAGAGAGAAATTGAGCTGCTAGATTTCAGCATAATCTTTCTACTCTGCTTCCGCACATCTGGAAAATGTCAGCTAGAGAGAAATTGCAAGGCAGATTTCAGCATAATCCTGGAACTCTGCTTCTGCACATCAGGAAAATGTCAGCTAGAGAGAAATTTCAAATCAGATTTCAGAATAATCCTGGAACTCTGCTTCTGCGCATTTGGCAAATGTCAGCTAGAGAGAAATTGATGTGGTAGATTTCAGCATAGTCTTTGAACTCTGCATCTGCACTTCAGGAAAATGTCAGCTAGAGGGAAAATGCAGTGGCAGATTTCAGCATAATCCTGGTACTCTGCTTCTGCACTTCAGGAAAATGTCAGCTAGAGAGAAATTTCAAATCAGATTTCAGAATAATCCTGGAACTCTGCTTCTGCGCATTTGGCAAATGTCAGCTAGAGAGAAATTGATGTGGTAGATTTCAGCATAGTCTTTGAACTCTGCATCTGCACTTCAGGAAAATGTCAGCTAGAGAGAAAATGCAAAGGCAGATTTCAGCATAATCCTGGAACTCTGCTTCCGCACATCTGGAAAATTTCAGCTAGACAGAAATTGAGGTTGTAGATTTCATCATAATCCTGGAACTCTGCTTCCAAAAATCTGGCAAATGTCAGCTAGAGAGAAATTGCAAGGCAGATTTCAGCATAATCCTGGAACTCTGCTTCAGCACATCTGAAAACTGTCAGCTAGATAGGAATTTATGTGGTAGATTTCAGCATAATCCTGGAACTCTGCTTGTGCACATCTGCAAAATGTAAACGAGAGAGAAATTGATGTTTTATATTTCAGCATAATCTTTGGACTCTGCTTCCGCACATCTGGAAAATGTCAGCTAGAGAGAAATTGAAAGGCAGATTTCAGCATAATCCTGGAACTCTGCATCTGGACATCTGGAAAATGTCAGCTAGAGAGAAATTGAGCTGCTAGATTTCAGCATAATCTTGGAACTCTGCTTCTTCATATCTGGAAAATGTGAGCTGGATAGGAATTTATGTGGTAGATTTCAGCATAATCTTTGCTCTCTGCTTCCGAACATCTGGAAAATGTCAGCTAGAGAATAATTGCAAGGCAGATTTCAGCATAATCCTGGAACTCTGCTTCTGCACATCTGAAAAATGTCAGCTAGATAGGAATTTATGTGGTAGATTTCAGCATAATCTTTGAACTCTGCTTCTTCACATATAGAAAATGTCAGCTAGAGGGAAAATGCAGAGGCAGATTTCAGCATAATCCTGGAACTCTGCATCAGGACATCTGGAAAATGTCAGCTAGAGAGAAATTGAGCTGCTAGATTTCAGCATAATCTTGGAACTCTGCTTCTTCATATCTGGAAAATGTCAGCTGGATAGGAATTTATGTGGTAGATTTCAGCATAATCTTTGCTCTCTGCTTCTGCACATCTGGAAAATGTCAGGAAGAGAGAAATTGATGCTGTAGATTTCATCATAATCCTGGAACTCTGCTTCTGCACATCTGGCAAATGTCAGTTAGAGAGAAATTGCAAGGCAGATTTCAGCATAATCTTGGAACTCTGCTTCTGCACATGTGGAAAATGTCAGCTAGAGAGAACATGCAGAGGGTGATTTCAGCATAATGCTGGAACTCTGCTTCTGCACATCTGGAAAATGTCAGCTGGGGAAAATTTATGTGGTATATTTCAGCATAATCTTTGAACTCTGCTTCTTCACATCTGGAAAATGTCAGCTAGAGAGAAAATGCAGAGGCTGATTTCAGCATAACCTTTGAACTCTGCTTCTGCACATCTGGAAAATGTCAGCTAGAGAGAAAATGTAGAGGCAGATTTCAGCATAATCCTGGAACTTTGCTTCTGCACATCTGGAAATTGTAAGCTAGAGAGAAATTGATGTCGTAGATTTCAGCATAATCTTGCAACTCTGCTTTTTCACATCTGGAAAATGTCAGCTAGAGGGAAAATGCAGACGCAGATTTCAGCATAATCCTGGACCTCTACTTCTGCACATCTGGAAAATGTAAGCCAGAGAGAAATTGATGTTGTAGATTTCAGCATAATCCTGGAACTCTGCTTCAGCACATCTGAAAAATGTCAGCTAGATAGGAATTTATGTGGTAGATTTCAGCATAATCTTTGAACTCTGCTTCTTCACATCTGGAAAATGTCAGCTAGAGAGAAAATGCAGAGGCTGATTTCAGCATAATCTTGGAACTCTGCTTCTGCACATCTGGAAAATGTCAGCTAGAGAGAAAATGCAGAGGCAGATTTCAGCATAATCCTGGAACTTTGCTTCTGCACATCTGGAAATTGTAAGCTAGAGAGAAATTGATGTTGTAGATTTCAGCATAATCCTGGAACTCTGCTTCAGCACATCTGAAAAATGTCAGCTAGATAGGAATTTATGTGGTAGATTTCAGCATAATCTTTGAACTCTGCTTCTTCACATCTGGAAAATGTCAGCTAGAGGGAAAATGCAGAGGCAGATTTCAGCATAATCCTGGAACTCTGCTCCTGCACATCTGGAAAATGTAAACTAGAGAGAAATTGATGTGGTAGAGTTCACCATAATCTTTGAACTCTGCTTGCGCTCATCTGGAAAATGTCAGCTAGAGAGAAATTGCAAGGCAGATTTCAGCATAAACTTGGAACTCTGCTTCTGCACATCTGGAAAATGTCAGCTAGAGAGAAAATGCAGAGACTGATTTCAGCATAATCCTGGAACACTGCTTCCTCACATCTGGAAAATGTCAGCTAGAGGGAAAATGCAGAGGCAGATTTCAGCATAATCCTGGAACTCTGCTCCTGCACATCTGGAAAATGTAAGCTAGAGAGAAATTGATGTGGTAGATTTCAGCATAATGCTTGAACTCTGCTTCTGCACATCAGGAAAATGTCAGCTAGAGAGAAATTTCAAATCAGATTTCAGAATAATCCTGGAACTCTGCTTCTGCGCATTTGGCAAATGTCAGCTAGAGAGAAATTGATGTGGTAGATTTCAGCATAGCCTTTGAACTCTGCATCTGCACTTCAGGAAAATGTCAGCTAGAGGGAAAATGCAGTGGCAGATTTCAGCATAATCCTGGTACTCTGCTTCTGCACTTCAGGAAAATGTCAGCTAGACAGAAATTGAGGTTGTAGATTTCATCATAATCCTGGAACTCTGCTTCCAAAAATCTGGCAAATGTCAGCTAGAGAGAAATTGCAAGGCAGATTTCAGCATAATCCTGGAACTCTGCTTCAGCACATCTGAAAACTGTCAGCTAGATAGGAATTTATGTGGTAGATTTCAGCATAATCCTGGAACTCTGCTTCTGCACATCTGGAAAATGTCAGCAGGGGAAAATTTATGTGGTATATTTCAGCATAATCTTTGAACTCTGCTTCTTCACATCTGGAAAATGTCAGCTAGAGAGAAAATGCAGAGGCTGATTTCAGCATAATCTTGGAACTCTGCTTCTGCACATCTGGAAAATGTCAGCTAGAGAGAAAATGCAGAGGCAGATTTCAGCATAATCCTGGAACTTTGCTTCTGCACATCTGGAAATTGTAAGCTAGAGAGAAATTGATGTTGTAGATTTCAGCATAATCCTGGAACTCTGCTTCAGCACATCTGAAAAATGTCAGCTAGATAGGAATTTATGTGGTAGATTTCAGCATAATCTTTGAACTCTGCTTCTTCACATCTGGAAAATGTCAGCTAGAGGGAAAATGCAGAGGCAGATTTCAGCATAATCCTGGAACTCTGCTTCTTCACATCTGGAAAATTTCACTTGGAGACAAAATGCAAGGCAGATTTCAGCATAATCCTGGAACTCTGCTTGTGCACAACTGGAAAATGTAAACTAGAAAGAAATTGATGTGGTAGAGTTCACCATAATCTTTGAACTCTGCTTGCGCTCATCTGGAAAATGTCAGCTAGAGAGAAATTGCAAGGCAGATTTCAGCATAATCTTGGAACTCTGCTTCTGCACATCTGGAAAATGTCAGCTAGAGAGAAAATGCAGAGGCAGATTTCAGCATAATCCTGGTACTCTGCTTCTGCACATCAGGAAAATGTCAGCTAGAGAGAAATTTCAAATCAGATTTCAGAATAATCCTGGAACTCTGCTTCTGCGCATTTGGCAAATGTCAGCTAGAGAGAAATTGATGTGGTAGATTTCAGCATAGTCTTTGAACTCTGCATCTGCACTTCAGGAAAATGTCAGCTAGAGAGAAAATGCAAAGGCAGATTTCAGCATAATCCTGGAACTCTGCTTCCGCACATCTGGAAAATTTCAGCTAGACAGAAATTGATGTTGTAGATTTCATCATAATCCTGGAACTCTGCTTCCAAACATCTGGCAAATGTGAGCTAGAGAGAAATTGCAAGGCAGATATCAGCATAATCCTGGAACTCTGCTTCAGCACATCTGAAAACTGTCAGCTAGATAGGAATTTATGTGGTAGATTTCAGCATAATCCTGGAACTCTGCTTGTGCACAACTGCAAAATGTAAACTAGAGAGAAATTGATGTGGTAAATTTCAGCATAATCTTTGGACTCTGCTTCCGCACATCTGGAAAATGTCAGCTAGAGAGAAATTGCAAGGCAGATTTCAGCATAATCCTGGAACTCTGCTTCTGCACATCTGGAAAATGTCAGCTAGAGAGAAATTGATGTGGTAGATTTCAGCATAATCTTTGAACTCTGCTTCCGCACATCTGAAAAATGTCAGCTAGATAGGAATTTATGTGGTAGATTTCAGCATAATCTTTGAACTCTGCTTCTTCACATCTGGAAAATGTCAGCTAGAGAGAAAATGCAGAGGCTGATTTCAGCATAATCTTGGAACTCTGCTTCTCCATATCTGGAAAATGTCAGCTAGATAGGAATTTATGTGGTAGATTTCAGCATAATCTTTGAACTCTGCTTCTGCACATCTGGAAAATGTCAGCTAGAGAGAAAATGCAGAGGCAGATTTCAGCATAATCCTGGTACTCTGCTTCTGCACATCAGGAAAATGTCAGCTAGAGAGAAATTTCAAATCAGATTTCAGAATAATCCTGGAACTCCGCTTCTGCGCATTTGGCAAATGTCAGCTAGAGAGAAATTGATGTGGTAGATTTCAGCATAGTCTTTGAATTCTGCTTCTGCACTTCAGGAAAATGTCAGCTAGAGAGAAAATGCAAAGGCAGGTTTCAGCATAATCCTGGTACTCTGCTTCGGCACATCTGGAAAATTTCAGGTAGACAGAAATTGATGCTGTAGATTTCATCATAATCCTGGAACTCTGCTTCTGCACATCTGGCAAATGTCAGTTAGAGAGAAATTGCAAGGCAGATTTCAGCATAATCTTGGAACTCTGCTTCTGCACATGTGGAAAATGTCAGCTAGAGAGAACATGCAGAGGGTGATTTCAGCATAATGCTGGAACTCTGCTTCTGCACATCTGGAAAATGTCAGCTGGGGAAAATTTATGTGGTATATTTCAGCATAATCTTTGAACTCTGCTTCTTCACATCTGGAAAATGTCAGCTAGAGAGAAAATGCAGAGGCTGATTTCAGCATAACCTTTGAACTCTGCTTCTGCACATCTGGAAAATGTCAGCTAGAGAGAAAATGTAGAGGCAGATTTCAGCATAATCCTGGAACTTTGCTTCTGCACATCTGGAAATTGTAAGCTAGAGAGAAATTGATGTCGTAGATTTCAGCATAATCTTGCAACTCTGCTTTTTCACATCTGGAAAATGTCAGCTAGAGGGAAAATGCAGACGCAGATTTCAGCATAATCCTGGACCTCTACTTCTGCACATCTGGAAAATGTAAGCCAGAGAGAAATTGATGTTGTAGATTTCAGCATAATCCTGGAACTCTGCTTCAGCACATCTGAAAAATGTCAGCTAGATAGGAATTTATGTGGTAGATTTCAGCATAATCTTTGAACTCTGCTTCTTCACATCTGGAAAATGTCAGCTAGAGGGAAAATGCAGAGGCAGATTTCAGCATAATCCTGGAACACTGCTTCTTCACATCTGGCAAATGTCAGCTAGAGAGAAATTGCAAGGCAGATTTCAGCATAATCTTGGAACTCTGCTTCTGCACATGTGGAAAATGTCAGCTAGAGAGAACATGCAGAGGCTGATTTCATCATAATGCTGGAACTCTGCTTCTGCACATCTGGAAAATGTCAGCAGGGGAAAATTTATGTGGTATATTTCAGCATAATCTTTGAACTCTGCTTCTTCACATCTGGAAAATGTCAGCTAGAGAGAAAATGCAGAGGCTGATTTCAGCATAATCTTGGAACTCTGCTTCTGCACATCTGGAAAATGTCAGCTAGAGAGAAAATGCAGAGGCAGATTTCAGCATAATCCTGGAACTTTGCTTCTGCACATCTGGAAATTGTAAGCTAGAGAGAAATTGATGTTATAGATTTCAGCATAATCCTGGAACTCTGCTTCAGCACATCTGAAAAATGTCAGCTAGATAGGAATTTATGTGGTAGATTTCAGCATAATCTTTGAACTCTGCTTCTTCACATCTGGAAAATGTCAGCTAGAGGGAAAATGCAGAGGCAGATTTCAGCATAATCCTGGAACTCTGCTCCTGCACATCTGGAAAATGTAAACTAGAGAGAAATTGATGTGGTAGAGTTCACCATAATCTTTGAACTCTGCTTGCGCTCATCTGGAAAATGTCAGCTAGAGAGAAATTGCAAGGCAGATTTCAGCATAATCTTGGAACTCTGCTTCTGCACATCTGGAAAATGTCAGCTAGAGAGAAAATGCAGAGGCTGATTTCAGCATAATCCTGGAACACTGCTTCCTCACATCTGGAAAATGTCAGCTAGAGGGAAAATGCAGAGGCAGATTTCAGCATAATCCTGGAACTCTGCTCCTGCACATCTGGAAAATGTAAGCTAGAGAGAAATTGATGTGGTAGATTTCAGCATAATGCTTGAACTCTGCTTCTGCACGTCAGGAAAATGTCAGCTTGAGAGAAATTTCAAATGAGATTTCAGAATAATCCTGGAACTCTGCTTCTGCGCATTTGGCAAATGTCAGCTAGAGAGAAATTGATGTGGTAGATTTCAGCATAGTCTTTGAACTCTGCATCTGCACTTCAGGAAAATGTCAGCTAGAGGGAAAATGCAGTGGCAGATTTCAGCATAATCCTGGTACTCTGCTTCTGCACTTCAGGAAAATGTCAGCTAGAGAGAAATTTCAAATCAGATTTCAGAATAATCCTGGAACTCTGCTTCTGCGCATTTGGCAAATGTCAGCTAGAGAGAAATTGATGTGGTAGATTTCAGCATAGTCTTTGAACTCTGCATCTCCACTTCAGGAAAATGTCAGCTAGAGAGAAAATGCAAAGGCAGATTTCAGCATAATCCTGGAACTCTGCTTCCGCACATCTGGAAAATTTCAGCTAGACAGAAATTGAGGTTGTAGATTTCATCATAATCCTGGAACTCTGCTTCCAAAAATCTGGCAAATGTCAGCTAGAGAGAAATTGCAAGGCAGATTTCAGCATAATCCTGGAACTCTGCTTCAGCACATCTGAAAACTGTCAGCTAGATAGGAATTTATGTGGTAGATTTCAGCATAATCCTGGAACTCTGCTTGTGCACATCTGCAAAATGTAAACTAGAGAGAAATTGATGTGGTATATTTCAGCATAATCTTTGGACTCTGCTTCCGCACATCTGGAAAATGTCAGCTAGAGAGAAATTGAAAGGCAGATTTCAGCATAATCCTGGAACTCTGCATCTGGACATCTGGAAAATGTCAGCTAGAGAGAAATTGAGCTGCTAGATTTCAGCATAATCTTTGGACTCTGCTTCCGCACATCTGGAAAATGTCAGCTAGAGAGAAATTGCAAGGCAGATTTCAGCATAATCCTGGAACTCTGCATCTGCACTTCAGGAAAATGTCAGCTAGAGGGAAAATGCAGTGGCAGATTTCAGCATAATCCTGGTACTCTGCTTCTGCACTTCAGGAAAATGTCAGCTAGAGAGAAATTTCAAATCAGATTTCAGAATAATCCTGGAACTCTGCTTCTGCGCATTTGGCAAATGTCAGCTAGAGAGAAATTGATGTGGTAGATTTCAGCATAGTCTTTGAACTCTGCATCTGCACTTCAGGAAAATGTCAGCTAGAGAGAAAATGCAAAGGCAGATTTCAGCATAATCCTGGAACTCTGCTTCCGCACATCTGGAAAATTTCAGCTAGACAGAAATTGAGGTTGTAGATTTCATCATAATCCTGGAACTCTGCTTCCAAAAATCTGGCAAATGTCAGCTAGAGAGAAATTGCAAGGCAGATTTCAGCATAATCCTGGAACTCTGCTTCAGCACATCTGAAAACTGTCAGCTAGATAGGAATTTATGTGGTAGATTTCAGCATAATCCTGGAACTCTGCTTGTGCACATCTGCAAAATGTAAACTAGAGAGAAATTGATGTGGTATATTTCAGCATAATCTTTGGACTCTGCTTCCGCACATCTGGAAAATGTCAGCTAGAGAGAAATTGAAAGGCAGATTTCAGCATAATCCTGGAACTCTGCATCTGGACATCTGGAAAATGTCAGCTAGAGAGAAATTGAGCTGCTAGATTTCAGCATAATCTTTGGACTCTGCTTCCGCACATCTGGAAAATGTCAGCTAGAGAGAAATTGCAAGGCAGATTTCAGCATAATCCTGGAACTCTGCTTCTGCACATCAGGAAAATGTCAGCTAAAGAGAAATTTCAAATCAGATTTCAGAATAATCCTGGAACTCTGCTTCTGCGCATTTGGCAAATGTCAGCTAGAGAGAAATTGATGTGGTAGATTTCAGCATAGTCTTTGAACTCTGCATCTGCACTTCAGGAAAATGTCAGCTAGAGGGAAAATGCAGTGGCAGATTTCAGCATAATCCTGGTACTCTGCTTCTGCACTTCAGGAAAATGTCAGCTAGAGAGAAATTTCAAATCAGATTTCAGAATAATCCTGGAACTCTGCTTCTGCGCATTTGGCAAATGTCAGCTAGAGAGAAATTGATGTGGTAGATTTCAGCATAGTCTTTGAACTCTGCATCTGCACTTCAGGAAAATGTCAGCTAGAGAGAAAATGCAAAGGCAGATTTCAGCATAATCCTGGAACTCTGCTTCCGCACATCTGGAAAATTTCAGCTAGACAGAAATTGAGGTTGTAGATTTCATCATAATCCTGGAACTCTGCTTCCAAAAATCTGGCAAATGTCAGCTAGAGAGAAATTGCAAGGCAGATTTCAGCATAATCCTGGAACTCTGCTTCAGCACATCTGAAAACTGTCAGCTAGATAGGAATTTATGTGGTAGATTTCAGCATAATCCTGGAACTCTGCTTCCGCACATCTGGAAAATGTCAGCTAGAGAGAAATTGAAAGGCAGATTTCAGCATAATCCTGGAACTCTGCATCTGGACATCTGGAAAATGTCAGCTAGAGAGAAATTGAGCTGCTAGATTTCAGCATAATCTTTCTACTCTGCTTCCGCACATCTGGAAAATGTCAGCTAGAGAGAAATTGCAAGGCAGATTTCAGCATAATCCTGGAACTCTGCTTCTGCACATCAGGAAAATGTCAGCTAGAGAGAAATTTCAAATCAGATTTCAGAATAATCCTGGAACTCTGCTTCTGCGCATTTGGCAAATGTCAGCTAGAGAGAAATTGATGTGGTAGATTTCAGCATAGTCTTTGAACTCTGCATCTGCACTTCAGGAAAATGTCAGCTAGAGGGAAAATGCAGTGGCAGATTTCAGCATAATCCTGGTACTCTGCTTCTGCACTTCAGGAAAATGTCAGCTAGAGAGAAATTTCAAATCAGATTTCAGAATAATCCTGGAACTCTGCTTCTGCGCATTTGGCAAATGTCAGCTAGAGAGAAATTGATGTGGTAGATTTCAGCATAGTCTTTGAACTCTGCATCTGCACTTCAGGAAAATGTCAGCTAGAGAGAAAATGCAAAGGCAGATTTCAGCATAATCCTGGAACTCTGCTTCCGCACATCTGGAAAATTTCAGCTAGACAGAAATTGAGGTTGTAGATTTCATCATAATCCTGGAACTCTGCTTCCAAAAATCTGGCAAATGTCAGCTAGAGAGAAATTGCAAGGCAGATTTCAGCATAATCCTGGAACTCTGCTTCAGCACATCTGAAAACTGTCAGCTAGATAGGAATTTATGTGGTAGATTTCAGCATAATCCTGGAACTCTGCTTGTGCACATCTGCAAAATGTAAACGAGAGAGAAATTGATGTTTTATATTTCAGCATAATCTTTGGACTCTGCTTCCGCACATCTGGAAAATGTCAGCTAGAGAGAAATTGAAAGGCAGATTTCAGCATAATCCTGGAACTCTGCATCTGGACATCTGGAAAATGTCAGCTAGAGAGAAATTGAGCTGCTAGATTTCAGCATAATCTTGGAACTCTGCTTCTTCATATCTGGAAAATGTCAGCTGGATAGGAATTTATGTGGTAGATTTCAGCATAATCTTTGCTCTCTGCTTCCGAACATCTGGAAAATGTCAGCTAGAGAATAATTGCAAGGCAGATTTCAGCATAATCCTGGAACTCTGCTTCTGCACATCTGAAAAATGTCAGCTAGATAGGAATTTATGTGGTAGATTTCAGCATAATCTTTGAACTCTGCTTCTTCACATATAGAAAATGTCAGCTAGAGGGAAAATGCAGAGGCAGATTTCAGCATAATCCTGGAACTCTGCATCAGGACATCTGGAAAATGTCAGCTAGAGAGAAATTGAGCTGCTAGATTTCAGCATAATCTTGGAACTCTGCTTCTTCATATCTGGAAAATGTCAGCTGGATAGGAATTTATGTGGTAGATTTCAGCATAATCTTTGCTCTCTGCTTCTGCACATCTGGAAAATGTCAGGAAGAGAGAAATTGATGCTGTAGATTTCATCATAATCCTGGAACTCTGCTTCTGCACATCTGGCAAATGTCAGTTAGAGAGAAATTGCAAGGCAGATTTCAGCATAATCTTGGAACTCTGCTTCTGCACATGTGGAAAATGTCAGCTAGAGAGAACATGCAGAGGGTGATTTCAGCATAATGCTGGAACTCTGCTTCTGCACATCTGGAAAATGTCAGCTGGGGAAAATTTATGTGGTATATTTCAGCATAATCTTTGAACTCTGCTTCTTCACATCTGGAAAATGTCAGCTAGAGAGAAAATGCAGAGGCTGATTTCAGCATAACCTTTGAACTCTGCTTCTGCACATCTGGAAAATGTCAGCTAGAGAGAAAATGTAGAGGCAGATTTCAGCATAATCCTGGAACTTTGCTTCTGCACATCTGGAAATTGTAAGCTAGAGAGAAATTGATGTCGTAGATTTCAGCATAATCTTGCAACTCTGCTTTTTCACATCTGGAAAATGTCAGCTAGAGGGAAAATGCAGACGCAGATTTCAGCATAATCCTGGACCTCTACTTCTGCACATCTGGAAAATGTAAGCTAGAGAGAAATTGATGTGGTAGATTTCAGCATAGTCTTTGAACTCTGCATCTGCACTTCAGGAAAATGTCAGCTAGAGAGAAAATGCAAAGGCAGATTTCAGCATAATCCTGGAACTCTGCTTCCGCACATCTGGAAAATTTCAGCTAGACAGAAATTGAGGTTGTAGATTTCATCATAATCCTGGAACTCTGCTTCCAAAAATCTGGCAAATGTCAGCTAGAGAGAAATTGCAAGGCAGATTTCAGCATAATCCTGGAACTCTGCTTCAGCACATCTGAAAACTGTCAGCTAGATAGGAATTTATGTGGTAGATTTCAGCATAATCCTGGAACTCTGCTTGTGCACATCTGCAAAATGTAAACTAGAGAGAAATTGATGTGGTATATTTCAGCATAATCTTTGGACTCTGCTTCCGCACATCTGGAAAATGTCAGCTAGAGAGAAATTGAAAGGCAGATTTCAGCATAATCCTGGAACTCTGCATCTGGACATCTGGAAAATGTCAGCTAGAGAGAAATTGAGCTGCTAGATTTCAGCATAATCTTTGGACTCTGCTTCCGCACATCTGGAAAATGTCAGCTAGAGAGAAATTGCAAGGCAGATTTCAGCATAATCCTGGAACTCTGCTTCTGCACATCAGGAAAATGTCAGCTAAAGAGAAATTTCAAATCAGATTTCAGAATAATCCTGGAACTCTGCTTCTGCGCATTTGGCAAATGTCAGCTAGAGAGAAATTGATGTGGTAGATTTCAGCATAGTCTTTGAACTCTGCATCTGCACTTCAGGAAAATGTCAGCTAGAGGGAAAATGCAGTGGCAGATTTCAGCATAATCCTGGTACTCTGCTTCTGCACTTCAGGAAAATGTCAGCTAGAGAGAAATTTCAAATCAGATTTCAGAATAATCCTGGAACTCTGCTTCTGCGCATTTGGCAAATGTCAGCTAGAGAGAAATTGATGTGGTAGATTTCAGCATAGTCTTTGAACTCTGCATCTGCACTTCAGGAAAATGTCAGCTAGAGAGAAAATGCAAAGGCAGATTTCAGCATAATCCTGGAACTCTGCTTCCGCACATCTGGAAAATTTCAGCTAGACAGAAATTGAGGTTGTAGATTTCATCATAATCCTGGAACTCTGCTTCCAAAAATCTGGCAAATGTCAGCTAGAGAGAAATTGCAAGGCAGATTTCAGCATAATCCTGGAACTCTGCTTCAGCACATCTGAAAACTGTCAGCTAGATAGGAATTTATGTGGTAGATTTCAGCATAATCCTGGAACTCTGCTTCCGCACATCTGGAAAATGTCAGCTAGAGAGAAATTGAAAGGCAGATTTCAGCATAATCCTGGAACTCTGCATCTGGACATCTGGAAAATGTCAGCTAGAGAGAAATTGAGCTGCTAGATTTCAGCATAATCTTTCTACTCTGCTTCCGCACATCTGGAAAATGTCAGCTAGAGAGAAATTGCAAGGCAGATTTCAGCATAATCCTGGAACTCTGCTTCTGCACATCAGGAAAATGTCAGCTAGAGAGAAATTTCAAATCAGATTTCAGAATAATCCTGGAACTCTGCTTCTGCGCATTTGGCAAATGTCAGCTAGAGAGAAATTGATGTGGTAGATTTCAGCATAGTCTTTGAACTCTGCATCTGCACTTCAGGAAAATGTCAGCTAGAGGGAAAATGCAGTGGCAGATTTCAGCATAATCCTGGTACTCTGCTTCTGCACTTCAGGAAAATGTCAGCTAGAGAGAAATTTCAAATCAGATTTCAGAATAATCCTGGAACTCTGCTTCTGCGCATTTGGCAAATGTCAGCTAGAGAGAAATTGATGTGGTAGATTTCAGCATAGTCTTTGAACTCTGCATCTGCACTTCAGGAAAATGTCAGCTAGAGAGAAAATGCAAAGGCAGATTTCAGCATAATCCTGGAACTCTGCTTCCGCACATCTGGAAAATTTCAGCTAGACAGAAATTGAGGTTGTAGATTTCATCATAATCCTGGAACTCTGCTTCCAAAAATCTGGCAAATGTCAGCTAGAGAGAAATTGCAAGGCAGATTTCAGCATAATCCTGGAACTCTGCTTCAGCACATCTGAAAACTGTCAGCTAGATAGGAATTTATGTGGTAGATTTCAGCATAATCCTGGAACTCTGCTTGTGCACATCTGCAAAATGTAAACGAGAGAGAAATTGATGTTTTATATTTCAGCATAATCTTTGGACTCTGCTTCCGCACATCTGGAAAATGTCAGCTAGAGAGAAATTGAAAGGCAGATTTCAGCATAATCCTGGAACTCTGCATCTGGACATCTGGAAAATGTCAGCTAGAGAGAAATTGAGCTGCTAGATTTCAGCATAATCTTGGAACTCTGCTTCTTCATATCTGGAAAATGTCAGCTGGATAGGAATTTATGTGGTAGATTTCAGCATAATCTTTGCTCTCTGCTTCCGAACATCTGGAAAATGTCAGCTAGAGAATAATTGCAAGGCAGATTTCAGCATAATCCTGGAACTCTGCTTCTGCACATCTGAAAAATGTCAGCTAGATAGGAATTTATGTGGTAGATTTCAGCATAATCTTTGAACTCTGCTTCTTCACATATAGAAAATGTCAGCTAGAGGGAAAATGCAGAGGCAGATTTCAGCATAATCCTGGAACTCTGCATCAGGACATCTGGAAAATGTCAGCTAGAGAGAAATTGAGCTGCTAGATTTCAGCATAATCTTGGAACTCTGCTTCTTCATATCTGGAAAATGTCAGCTGGATAGGAATTTATGTGGTAGATTTCAGCATAATCTTTGCTCTCTGCTTCTGCACATCTGGAAAATGTCAGGAAGAGAGAAATTGATGCTGTAGATTTCATCATAATCCTGGAACTCTGCTTCTGCACATCTGGCAAATGTCAGTTAGAGAGAAATTGCAAGGCAGATTTCAGCATAATCTTGGAACTCTGCTTCTGCACATGTGGAAAATGTCAGCTAGAGAGAACATGCAGAGGGTGATTTCAGCATAATGCTGGAACTCTGCTTCTGCACATCTGGAAAATGTCAGCTGGGGAAAATTTATGTGGTATATTTCAGCATAATCTTTGAACTCTGCTTCTTCACATCTGGAAAATGTCAGCTAGAGAGAAAATGCAGAGGCTGATTTCAGCATAACCTTTGAACTCTGCTTCTGCACATCTGGAAAATGTCAGCTAGAGAGAAAATGTAGAGGCAGATTTCAGCATAATCCTGGAACTTTGCTTCTGCACATCTGGAAATTGTAAGCTAGAGAGAAATTGATGTCGTAGATTTCAGCATAATCTTGCAACTCTGCTTTTTCACATCTGGAAAATGTCAGCTAGAGGGAAAATGCAGACGCAGATTTCAGCATAATCCTGGACCTCTACTTCTGCACATCTGGAAAATGTAAGCCAGAGAGAAATTGATGTTGTATGTTTCAGCATAATCCTGGAACTCTGCTTCAGCACATCTGAAAAATGTCAGCTAGATAGGAATTTATGTGGTAGATTTCAGCATAATCTTTGAACTCTGCTTCTTCACATCTGGAAAATGTCAGCTAGAGAGAAAATGCAGAGGCTGATTTCAGCATAATCTTGGAACTCTGCTTCTGCACATCTGGAAAATGTCAGCTAGAGAGAAAATGCAGAGGCAGATTTCAGCATAATCCTGGAACTTTGCTTCTGCACATCTGGAAATTGTAAGCTAGAGAGAAATTGATGTTGTAGATTTCAGCATAATCCTGGAACTCTGCTTCAGCACATCTGAAAAATGTCAGCTAGATAGGAATTTATGTGGTAGATTTCAGCATAATCTTTGAACTCTGCTTCTTCACATCTGGAAAATGTCAGCTAGAGGGAAAATGCAGAGGCAGATTTCAGCATAATCCTGGAACTCTGCCCCTGCACATCTGGAAAATGTAAACTAGAGAGAAATTGATGTGGTAGAGTTCACCATAATCTTTGAACTCTGCTTGCGCTCATCTGGAAAATGTCAGCTAGAGAGAAATTGCAAGGCAGATTTCAGCATAAACTTGGAACTCTGCTTCTGCACATCTGGAAAATGTCAGCTAGAGAGAAAATGCAGAGACTGATTTCAGCATAATCCTGGAACACTGCTTCCTCACATCTGGAAAATGTCAGCTAGAGGGAAAATGTAGAGGCAGATTTCAGCATAATCCTGGAACTCTGCTCCTGCACATCTGGAAAATGTAAGCTAGAGAGAAATTGATGTGGTAGATTTCAGCATAATGCTTGAACTCTGCTTCTGCACATCAGGAAAATGTCAGCTAGAGAGAAATTTCAAATCAGATTTCAGAATAATCCTGGAACTCTGCTTCTGCGCATTTGGCAAATGTCAGCTAGAGAGAAATTGATGTGGTAGATTTCAGCATAGTCTTTGAACTCTGCATCTGCACTTCAGGAAAATGTCAGCTAGAGGGAAAATGCAGTGGCAGATTTCAGCATAATCCTGGTACTCTGCTTCTGCACTTCAGGAAAATGTCAGCTAGACAGAAATTGAGGTTGTAGATTTCATCATAATCCTGGAACTCTGCTTCCAAAAATCTGGCAAATGTCAGCTAGAGAGAAATTGCAAGGCAGATTTCAGCATAATCCTGGAACTCTGCTTCAGCACATCTGAAAACTGTCAGCTAGATAGGAATTTATGTGGTAGATTTCAGCATAATCCTGAAACTCTGCTTCTGCACATCTGGAAAATGTCAGCAGGGGAAAATTTATGTGGTATATTTCAGCATAATCTTTGAACTCTGCTTCTTCACATCTGGAAAATGTCAGCTAGAGAGAAAATGCAGAGGCTGATTTCAGCATAATCTTGGAACTCTGCCTCTGCACATCTGGAAAATGTCAGCTAGAGAGAAAATGCAGAGGCAGATTTCAGCATAATCCTGGAACTTTGCTTCTGCACATCTGGAAATTGTAAGCTAGAGAGAAATTGATGTTGTAGATTTCAGCATAATCCTGGAACTCTGCTTCAGCACATCTGAAAAATGTCAGCTAGATAGGAATTTATGTGGTAGATTTCAGCATAATCTTTGAACTCTGCTTCTTCACATCTGGAAAATGTCAGCTAGAGGGAAAATGCAGAGGCAGATTTCAGCATAATCCTGGAACTCTGCTTCTTCACATCTGGAAAATTTCACTTGGAGACAAAATGCAAGGCAGATTTCAGCATAATCCTGGAACTCTGCTTGTGCACAACTGGAAAATGTAAACTAGAGAGAAATTGATGTGGTAGAGTTCACCATAATCTTTGAACTCTGCTTGCGCTCATCTGGAAAATGTCAGCTAGAGAGAAATTGCAAGGCAGATTTCAGCATAATCTTGGAACTCTGCTTCTGCACATCTGGAAAATGTCAGCTAGAGAGAAAATGCAGAGGCTGATTTCAGCATAATCCTGGAACACTGCTTCCTCACATCTGGAAAATGTCAGCTAGAGGGAAAATGCAGAGGCAGATTTCAGCATAATCCTGGAACTCTGCTCCTGCTCATCTGGAAAATGTAAGCTAGAGAGAAATTGATGTGGTAGATTTCAGCATAATGCTTGAACTCTGCTTCTGCACATCAGGAAAATGTCAGCTAGAGAGAAATTTCAAATCAGATTTCAGAATAATCCTGGAACTCTGCTTCTGCGCATTTGGCAAATGTCAGCTAGAGAGAAATTGATGTGGTAGATTTCAGCATAGTCTTTGAACTCTGCATCTGCACTTCAGGAAAATGTCAGCTAGAGAGAAAATGCAAAGGCAGATTTCAGCATAATCCTGGAACTCTGCTTCCGCACATCTGGAAAATTTCAGCTAGACAGAAATTGAGGTTGTAGATTTCATCATAATCCTGGAACTCTGCTTCCAAAAATCTGGCAAATGTCAGCTAGAGAGAAATTGCAAGGCAGATTTCAGCATAATCCTGGAACTCTGCTTCAGCACATCTGAAAACTGTCAGCTAGATAGGAATTTATGTGGTAGATTTCAGCATAATCCTGGAACTCTGCTTGTGCACATCTGCAAAACGTAAACGAGAGAGAAATTGATGTGGTATATTTCAGCATAATCTTTGGACTCTGCTTCCGCACATCTGGAAAATGTCAGCTAGAGAGAAATTGCAAGGCAGATTTCAGCATAATCCTGGAACTCTGCTTCTGGACATCTGGATAATGTCAGCTAGAGAGAAATTGAGCTGGTAGATTTCAGCATAATCTTTGAACTCTGCTTCCGCACATCTGAAAAATGTCAGCTAGATAGGAATTTATGTGCTAGATTTCAGCATAATCTTGGAACTCTGAATCTGGACATCTGGAAAATGTCAGCTAGAGAGAAATTGAGCTGCTAGATTTCAGCATAATCTTTGGACTCTGCTTCCGCACATCTGGAAAATGTCAGCTAGAGAGAAATTGCAAGGCAGATTTCAGCATAATCCTGGAACTCTGCTTCTGCACATCAGGAAAATGTCAGCTAGAGAGAAATATCAAATCAGATTTCAGAATAATCCTGGAACTCTGCTTCTGCGCATTTGGCAAATGTCAGCTAGAGAGAAATTGATGTGGTAGATTTCAGCATAGTCTTTGAACTCTGCATCTGCACTTCAGGAAAATGTCAGCTAGAGGGAAAATGCAGTGGCAGATTTCAGCATAATCCTGGTACTCTGCTTCTGCACTTCAGGAAAATGTCAGCTAGAGAGAAATTTCAAATCAGATTTCAGAATAATCCTGGAACTCTGCTTCTGCGCATTTGGCAAATGTCAGCTAGAGAGAAATTGATGTGGTAGATTTCAGCATAGTCTTTGAACTCTGCATCTGCACTTCAGGAAAATGTCAGCTAGAGAGAAAATGCAAAGGCAGATTTCAGCATAATCCTGGAACTCTGCTTCCGCACATCTGGAAAATTTCAGCTAGACAGAAATTGAGGTTGTAGATTTCATCATAATCCTGGAACTCTGCTTCCAAAAATCTGGCAAATGTCAGCTAGAGAGAAATTGCAAGGCAGATTTCAGCATAATCCTGGAACTCTGCTTCAGCACATCTGAAAACTGTCAGCTAGATAGGAATTTATGTGGTAGATTTCAGCATAATCCTGGAACTCTGCTTGTGCACATCTGCAAAATGTAAACGAGAGAGAAATTGATGTGGTATATTTCAGCATAATCTTTGGACTCTGCTTCCGCACATCTGGAAAATGTCAGCTAGAGAGAAATTGAAAGGCAGATTTCAGCATAATCCTGGAACTCTGCATCTGGACATCTGGAAAATGTCAGCTAGAGAGAAATTGAGCTGCTAGATTTCAGCATAATCTTGGAACTCTGCTTCTTCATATCTGGAAAATGTCAGCTGGATAGGAATTTATGTGGTAGATTTCAGCATAATCTTTGCTCTCTGCTTCCGAACATCTGGAAAATGTCAGCTAGAGAATAATTGCAAGGCAGATTTCAGCATAATCCTGGAACTCTGCTTCTGCACATCTGAAAAATGTCAGCTAGATAGGAATTTATGTGGTAGATTTCAGCATAATCTTTGAACTCTGCTTCTTCACATATAGAAAATGTCAGCTAGAGGGAAAATGCAGAGGCAGATTTCAGCATAATCCTGGAACTCTGCATCTGGACATCTGGAAAATGTCAGCTAGAGAGAAATTGAGCTGCTAGATTTCAGCATAATCTTGGAACTCTGCTTCTTCATATCTGGAAAATGTCAGCTGGATAGGAATTTATGTGGTAGATTTCAGCATAATCTTTGCTCTCTGCTTCCGAACGTCTGGAAAATGTCAGCTAGAGAATAATTGCAAGGCAGATTTCAGCATAATCCTGGAACTCTGCTTCTGCACATCTGAAAAATGTCAGCTAGATAGGAATTTATGTGGTAGATTTCAGCATAATCTTTGAACTCTGCTTCTTCACATATAGAAAATGTCAGCTAGAGGGAAAATGCAGAGGCAGATTTCAGCATAATCCTGGAACTCTGCTTCTGCACATCTAGAAAATTTCAGCTAGAGAGAAATTGATGTGTTAGATTTCAGCATAATCTTTGAACTCTGCTTCTGCACATCTGGAAAATGTAAGCTAGAGAGAAATTGATGTGGTAGAGTTCACCATAATCTTTGAACTCTGCTTGCGCTCATCTGGAAAATGTCAGCTAGAGAGAAATTGCAAGGCAGATTTCAGCATTATCTTGGAACTCTGCTTCTGCACATCTGGAAAATGTCAGCTAGATAGGAATTTATGTGGTAGATTTCAGCATAATCTTTGAACTCTGCTTCTGCACATCTGGAAAATGTCAGGAAGAGAGAAATTGATGTGTTAGATTTCAGCATAGTCTTTGAACTCTGCTTGTCCACATCTGGAAATTTTCACCTGGAGAAAAATTGCAAGGCAGATTTCACCATAATCCTGGAACTCTGCTTCCGCACATCTGGAAAATGTCAGCTAGAGGGAAAATGCAGAGGAAGATTTCAGCATAATCCTGGAACTCTGCTTCTGCACATCTGGAAAATGTAAGATAGAGAAAAATTGATGTGGTAGATTTCAGCATAATCTTTGAACTCTGCTTCTGCACATCTGGAAAATGTCAGCTGGGGAAAATTTATGTGGTATATTTCAGCATAATCTTTGCTCTCTGCTTCTGAACATCTGGAAAATGTAAGCTAGAGAATAATTGCAAGGCAGATGTCAGCATAATCCTGGAACTCTGCTTCTGCACATCTGAAAAATGTCAGCTAGAGAGAAATTGATGTGGTAGATTTCAGCATAATCTTTGAACTCTGCTTCTTCACATCTGGAAAATGTCAGCTAGAGAGAAAATGCAGAGGCTGATTTCAGCATAATCTTGGAACTCTGCATCTGGACATCTGGAAAATGTCAGCTAGAGAGAAATTGAGCTGCTAGATTTCAGCATAATCTTGGAACTCTGCTTCTTCATATCTGGAAAATGTCAGCTGGATAGGAATTTATGTGGTAGATTTCAGCATAATCTTTGCTCTCTGCTTCCGAACGTCTGGAAAATGTCAGCTAGAGAATAATTGCAAGGCAGATTTCAGCATAATCCTGGAACTCTGCTTCTGCACATCTGAAAAATGTCAGCTAGATAGGAATTTATGTGGTAGATTTCAGCATAATCTTTGAACTCTGCTTCTTCACATATAGAAAATGTCAGCTAGAGGGAAAATGCAGAGGCAGATTTCAGCATAATCCTGGTACTCTGCTTCTGCACTTCAGGAAAATGTCAGCTAGAGAGAAATTTCAAATCAGATTTCAGAATAATCCTGGAACTCTGCTTCTGCGCATTTGGCAAATGTCAGCTAGAGAGAAATTGATGTGGTAGATTTCAGCATAGTCTTTGAACTCTGCATCTGCACTTCAGGAAAATGTCAGCTAGAGAGAAAATGCAAAGGCAGATTTCAGCATAATCCTGGAACTCTGCTTCCGCACATCTGGAAAATTTCAGCTAGACAGAAATTGAGGTTGTAGATTTCATCATAATCCTGGAACTCTGCTTCCAAAAATCTGGCAAATGTCAGCTAGAGAGAAATTGCAAGGCAGATTTCAGCATAATCCTGGAACTCTGCTTCAGCACATCTGAAAACTGTCAGCTAGATAGGAATTTATGTGGTAGATTTCAGCATAATCCTGGAACTCTGCTTGTGCACATCTGCAAAATGTAAACGAGAGAGAAATTGATGTGGTATATTTCAGCATAATCTTTGGACTCTGCTTCCGCACATCTGGAAAATGTCAGCTAGAGAGAAATTGAAAGGCAGATTTCAGCATAATCCTGGAACTCTGCATCTGGACATCTGGAAAATGTCAGCTAGAGAGAAATTGAGCTGCTAGATTTCAGCATAATCTTGGAACTCTGCTTCTTCATATCTGGAAAATGTCAGCTGGATAGGAATTTATGTGGTAGATTTCAGCATAATCTTTGCTCTCTGCTTCCGAACATCTGGAAAATGTCAGCTAGAGAATAATTGCAAGGCAGATTTCAGCATAATCCTGGAACTCTGCTTCTGCACATCTGAAAAATGTCAGCTAGATAGGAATTTATGTGGTAGATTTCAGCATAATCTTTGAACTCTGCTTCTTCACATATAGAAAATGTCAGCTAGAGGGAAAATGCAGAGGCAGATTTCAGCATAATCCTGGAACTCTGCATCTGGACATCTGGAAAATGTCAGCTAGAGAGAAATTGAGCTGCTAGATTTCAGCATAATCTTGGAACTCTGCTTCTTCATATCTGGAAAATGTCAGCTGGATAGGAATTTATGTGGTAGATTTCAGCATAATCTTTGCTCTCTGCTTCCGAACGTCTGGAAAATGTCAGCTAGAGAATAATTGCAAGGCAGATTTCAGCATAATCCTGGAACTCTGCTTCTGCACATCTGAAAAATGTCAGCTAGATAGGAATTTATGTGGTAGATTTCAGCATAATCTTTGAACTCTGCTTCTTCACATATAGAAAATGTCAGCTAGAGGGAAAATGCAGAGGCAGATTTCAGCATAATCCTGGAACTCTGCTTCTGCACATCTAGAAAATTTCAGCTAGAGAGAAATTGATGTGTTAGATTTCAGCATAATCTTTGAACTCTGCTTCTGCACATCTGGAAAATGTAAGCTAGAGAGAAATTGATGTGGTAGAGTTCACCATAATCTTTGAACTCTGCTTGCGCTCATCTGGAAAATGTCAGCTAGAGAGAAATTGCAAGGCAGATTTCAGCATTATCTTGGAACTCTGCTTCTGCACATCTGGAAAATGTCAGCTAGATAGGAATTTATGTGGTAGATTTCAGCATAATCTTTGAACTCTGCTTCTGCACATCTGGAAAATGTCAGGAAGAGAGAAATTGATGTGTTAGATTTCAGCATAGTCTTTGAACTCTGCTTGTCCACATCTGGAAATTTTCACCTGGAGAAAAATTGCAAGGCAGATTTCACCATAATCCTGGAACTCTGCTTCCGCACATCTGGAAAATGTCAGCTAGAGGGAAAATGCAGAGGAAGATTTCAGCATAATCCTGGAACTCTGCTTCTGCACATCTGGAAAATGTAAGATAGAGAAAAATTGATGTGGTAGATTTCAGCATAATCTTTGAACTCTGCTTCTGCACATCTGGAAAATGTCAGCTGGGGAAAATTTATGTGGTATATTTCAGCATAATCTTTGCTCTCTGCTTCTGAACATCTGGAAAATGTAAGCTAGAGAATAATTGCAAGGCAGATGTCAGCATAATCCTGGAACTCTGCTTCTGCACATCTGAAAAATGTCAGCTAGAGAGAAATTGATGTGGTAGATTTCAGCATAATCTTTGAACTCTGCTTCTTCACATCTGGAAAATGTCAGCTAGAGAGAAAATGCAGAGGCTGATTTCAGCATAATCTTGGAACTCTGCATCTGGACATCTGGAAAATGTCAGCTAGAGAGAAATTGAGCTGCTAGATTTCAGCATAATCTTGGAACTCTGCTTCTTCATATCTGGAAAATGTCAGCTGGATAGGAATTTATGTGGTAGATTTCAGCATAATCTTTGCTCTCTGCTTCCGAACGTCTGGAAAATGTCAGCTAGAGAATAATTGCAAGGCAGATTTCAGCATAATCCTGGAACTCTGCTTCTGCACATCTGAAAAATGTCAGCTAGATAGGAATTTATGTGGTAGATTTCAGCATAATCTTTGAACTCTGCTTCTTCACATATAGAAAATGTCAGCTAGAGGGAAAATGCAGAGGCAGATTTCAGCATAATCCTGGAACTCTGCTTCTGCACATCTAGAAAATTTCAGCTAGAGAGAAATTGATGTGTTAGATTTCAGCATAATCTTTGAACTCTGCTTCTGCACATCTGGAAAATGTAAGCTAGAGAGAAATTGATGTGGTAGAGTTCACCATAATCTTTGAACTCTGCTTGCGCTCATCTGGAAAATGTCAGCTAGAGAGAAATTGCAAGGCAGATTTCAGCATTATCTTGGAACTCTGCTTCTGCACATCTGGAAAATGTCAGCTAGATAGGAATTTATGTGGTAGATTTCAGCATAATCTTTGAACTCTGCTTCTGCACATCTGGAAAATGTCAGGAAGAGAGAAATTGATGTGTTAGATTTCAGCATAGTCTTTGAACTCTGCTTGTCCACATCTGGAAATTTTCACCTGGAGAAAAATTGCAAGGCAGATTTCACCATAATCCTGGAACTCTGCTTCCGCACATCTGGAAAATGTCAGCTAGAGGGAAAATGCAGAGGAAGATTTCAGCATAATCCTGGAACTCTGCTTCTGCACATCTGGAAAATGTAAGATAGAGAAAAATTGATGTGGTAGATTTCAGCATAATCTTTGAACTCTGCTTCTGCACATCTGGAAAATGTCAGCTGGGGAAAATTTATGTGGTATATTTCAGCATAATCTTTGCTCTCTGCTTCTGAACATCTGGAAAATGTAAGCTAGAGAATAATTGCAAGGCAGATGTCAGCATAATCCTGGAACTCTGCTTCTGCACATCTGAAAAATGTCAGCTAGAGAGAAATTGATGTGGTAGATTTCAGCATAATCTTTGAACTCTGCTTCTTCACATCTGGAAAATGTCAGCTAGAGAGAAAATGCAGAGGCTGATTTCAGCATAATCTTGGAACTCTGCTTCTTCATATCTGGAAAATGTCAGCTGGATAGGAATTTATGTGGTAGATTTCAGCATAATCTTTGCTCTCTGCTTCCGAACATCTGGAAAATGTCAGCTAGAGAATAATTGCAAGGCAGATTTCAGCATAATCCTGGAACTCTGCTTCTGCACATCTGAAAAACGTCAGCTAGATAGGAATTTATGTGGTAGATTTCAGCATAATCTTTGAACTCTGCTTCTTCACATATAGAAAATGTCAGCTAGAGGGAAAATGCAGAGGCAGATTTCAGCATAATCCTGGAACTCTGCTTCTGCACATCTGAAAAATGTCAGCTAGATAGGAATTTATGTGGTAGATTTCAGCATAATCTTTGAACTCTACTTCTGCACATCTGGAAAATGTAAGCTAGAGAGAAATTGATGTGGTAGAGTTCACCATAATCTTTGAACTCTGCTTGCTCTCATCTGGAAAATGTCAGCTAGAGAGAAATTGCAAGGCAGATTTCAGCATAATCTTGGAACTCTGCTTCTGCACATCTGGAAAATGTCAGCTAGATAGGAATTTATGTGGTAGATTTCAGCATAATCTTTGAACTCTGCTTCTGCACATCTGGAAAATGTCAGGAAGAGAGAAATTGATGTGTTAGATTTCAGCATAATCCTGGAACTCTGCTTCTGCACATCTGAAAAATGTCAGCTAGATATGAATTTATGTGGTAGATTTCAGCATAATCTTTGAACTCTGCTTCTTCACATATAGAAAATGTCAGCTAGCGGGAAAATGCAGAGGCAGATTTCAGCAATATCCTGGAACTCTGCTTCTGCACATCTGAAAAATGTCAGCTAGATAGGAATTTATGTGGTAGATTTCAGCATAATCTTTGAACTCTGCTTCTTCACATCTGGAAAATGTCAGCTAGACAGAAATTGCAAGGCAGATTTCAGCATAATCTTGGAACTCTGCTTCTGCACATCTGGAAAATGTCAGCTAGAGAGAAAATGCAGAGGCTGATTTCAGCATAATCCTGGAACACTGCTTCCTCACATCTGGAAAATGTCAGCTAGAGGGCAAATGCAGAGGCAGATTTCAGCATAATCCTGGAACTCTGCTCCTGCACATCTGGAAAATGTAAGATAGAGAGAAATTGATGTGGTAGATTTCAGCATTATCTTTGAACTCTGTTTCTGCACATCTGGAAAATGTCAGCTAGACAGAAAATGCAGAGGCAGATTTCAGCATAATCCTGGAACTCTGCTTCCGCACATCTGGCGAATGTCAGCTAGAGAGAAATTGATGTGGTGGTTTCAGCATAATCTTGGAACTCTGCTTCTGCACATCTGGCAAATGTCATCTAGAGAGAAATTGCAAGGCAGATTTCAGCATAATCTTGGAACTCTGCTTCTGCACATGTGGAAAATGTCAGCTGGGGAAAATTTATGTGGTATATTTCAGCATAATCTTTGAACTCTGCTTCTTCACATCTGGAAAATGTCAGCTAGAGAGAAAATGCAGAGGCTGATTTCAGCATAACCTTTGAACTCTGCTTCTGCACATCTGGAAAATGTCAGCTAGAGAGAAAATGCAGAGGCAGGTTTCAGCATAATCCTGGAACTTTGCTTCCGCACATCTGGAAATTGTAAGCTAGAGAGAAATTGATGTCGTAGATTTCAGCATAATCTTGCAACTCTGCTTTTTCACAACTGGAAAATGTCAGCTAGAGGGAAAATGCAGACGCAGATTTCAGCATAATCCTGGAACTCTACTTCTGCACATCTGGAAAATGTAAGCTAGAGAGAAATTGATGTCGTAGATTTCAGCATAATCCTGGAACTCTGCTTCAGCACATCTGAAAAATGTCAGCTAGATAGGAATTTATGTGGTAGATTTCAGCATAATCTTTGAACTCTGCTTCTTCACATCTGGAAAATGTCAGCTAGAGGGAAAATGCAGAGGCAGATTTCAGCATAATCCTGGAACTCTGCTTATTCACATCTGGAAAATTTCACTTGGAGACAAAATGCAAGGCAGATTTCAGCATAATCCTGGAACTCTGCTAGTGCACATCTGGAAAATGTAAACTAGAGAGAAATTGATGTGGTAGAGTTCACCATAATCTTTGAACTCTGCTTGCGCTCATCTGGAAAATGTCAGCTAGAGGGAAAATGCAGAGGCTGATTTCAGCATAATCCTGGAACACTGCTTCCTCACATCTGGAAAATGTCAGCTAGAGGGAAAATGCAGAGACAGATTTCAGCATAATCCTGGAACTCTGCTCCTGCACATCTGGAAAATGTAAGCTAGAGAGAAATTGATGTGGTAGATTTCAGCATAATGCTTGAACTCTGCTTCTGCACATCAGGAAAATGTCAGCTAGAGAGAAATTTCAAATCAGATTTCAGAATAATCCTGGAACTCTGCTTCTGCGCATTTGGCAAATGTCAGCTAGAGAGAAATTGATGTGGTAGATTTCAGCATAGTCTTTGAACTCTGCATCTGCACTTCAGGAAAATGTCAGCTAGAGAGAAAATGCAAAGGCAGATTTCAGCATAATCCTGGAACTCTGCTTCCGCACATCTGGAAAATTTCAGCTAGACAGAAATTGAGGTTGTAGATTTCATCATAATCCTGGAACTCTGCTTCCAAAAATCTGGCAAATGTCAGCTAGAGAGAAATTGCAAGGCAGATTTCAGCATAATCCTGGAACTCTGCTTCAGCACATCTGAAAACTGTCAGCTAGATAGGAATTTATGTGGTAGATTTCAGCATAATCCTGGAACTCTGCTTGTGCACATCTGCAAAACGTAAACGAGAGAGAAATTGATGTGGTATATTTCAGCATAATCTTTGGACTCTGCTTCCGCACATCTGGAAAATGTCAGCTAGAGAGAAATTGCAAGGCAGATTTCAGCATAATCCTGGAACTCTGCTTCTGGACATCTGGATAATGTCAGCTAGAGAGAAATTGAGCTGGTAGATTTCAGCATAATCTTTGAACTCTGCTTCCGCACATCTGAAAAATGTCAGCTAGATAGGAATTTATGTGCTAGATTTCAGCATAATCTTGGAACTCTGCTTCTTCATATCTGGAAAATGTCAGCTGGATAGGAATTTATGTGGTAGATTTCAGCATAATCTTTGCTCTCTGCTTCCGAACGTCTGGAAAATGTCAGCTAGAGAATAATTGCAAGGCAGATTTCAGCATAATCCTGGAACTCTGCTTCTGCACATCTGAAAAATGTCAGCTAGATAGGAATTTATGTGGTAGATTTCAGCATAATCTTTGAACTCTGCTTCTTCACATATAGAAAATGTCAGCTAGAGGGAAAATGCAGAGGCAGATTTCAGCATAATCCTGGAACTCTGCTTCTGCACATCTAGAAAATTTCAGCTAGAGAGAAATTGATGTGTTAGATTTCAGCATAATCTTTGAACTCTGCTTCTGCACATCTGGAAAATGTAAGCTAGAGAGAAATTGATGTGGTAGAGTTCACCATAATCTTTGAACTCTGCTTGCGCTCATCTGGAAAATGTCAGCTAGATAGGAATTTATGTGGTAGATTTCAGCATAATCTTTGAACTCTGCTTCTGCACATCTGGAAAATGTCAGGAAGAGAGAAATTGATGTGTTAGATTTCAGCATAGTCTTTGAACTCTGCTTGTACACATCTGGAAATTTTCACCTGGAGAAAAATTGCAAGGCAGATTTCAGCATAATCCTGGAACTCTGCTTCCGCACATCTGGAAAATGTCAGCTAGAGGGAAAATGCAGAGGAAGATTTCAGCATAATTCTGGAACTCTGCTTGTGCACATCTGGAAAATGTAAGATAGAGAAAAATTGATGTGGTAGATTTCAGCATAATCTTTGAACTCTGCTTCTGCACATCTGGAAAATGTCAGCTGGGGAAAATTTATGTGGTATATTTCAGCATAATCTTTGCTCTCTGCTTCTGAACATCTGGAAAATGTAAGCTAGAGAATAATTGCAAGGCAGATTTCAGCATAATCCTGGAACTCTGCTTCTGCACATCTGACAAATGTCAGCTAGAGAGAAATTGATGTGGTAGATTTCAGCATAATCTTTGAACTCTGCTTCTGCACATCTGGAAAATGTAAGCTAGAGAGAAATTGATCAGGTAGAGTTCACCATAATCTTTGAACTCTGCTTCTTCACATCTGGAAAATGTCAGCTAGAGAGAAAATGCAGAGGCTGATTTCAGCATAATCTTGGAACTCTGCTTCTTCATATCTGGAAAATGTCAGCTGGATAGGAATTTATGTGGTAGATTTCAGCATAATCTTTGCTCTCTGCTTCCGAACATCTGGAAAATGTCAGCTAGAGAATAATTGCAAGGCAGATTTCAGCATAATCCTGGAACTCTGCTTCTGCACATCTGAAAAACGTCAGCTAGATAGGAATTTATGTGGTAGATTTCAGCATAATCTTTGAACAATGCTTCTTCACATATAGAAAATGTCAGCTAGAGGGAAAATGCAGAGGCAGATTTCAGCATAATCCTGGAACTCTGCTTCTGCACATCTGAAAAATGTCAGCTAGATAGGAATTTATGTGGTAGATTTCAGCATAATCTTTGAACTCTGCTTCTGCACATCTGGAAAATGTAAGCTAGAGAGAAATTGATGTGTTAGATTTCAGCATAATCCTGGAACTCTGCTTCTGCACATCTGAAAAATGTCAGCTAGATAGGAATTTATGTGGTAGATTTCAGCATAATCTTTGAACTCTGCTTCTTCACATATAGAAAATGTCAGCTAGCGGGAAAATGCAGAGGAAGATTTCAGCATAATTCTGGAACTCTGCTTCTGCACATCTGGAAAATGTCAGCTAGAGAGAAAATGCAGAGGCAGATTTCAGCATAATCCTGGAACTTTGCTTCCGCACATCTGGAAATTGTAAGCTAGAGAGAAATTGATGTCGTAGATTTCAGCATAATCTTGCAACTCTGCTTTTTCACATCTGGAAAATGTCAGCTAGATAGGAATTTATGTGGTAGATTTCAGCATAATCTTTGAACTCTGATTCATCACATCTGGAAAATGTCAGCTAGAGGGAAAATGCAGAGGCAGATTTCAGCATAATCCTGGAACTCTGCTTATTCACATCTGGAAAATTTCACTTGGAGACAAAATGCAAGGCAGATTTCAGCATAATCCTGGAACTCTGCTTGTGCACATCTGGAAAATGTAAACTAGAGAGAAATTGATGTGGTAGAGTTCACCATAATCTTTGAACTCTGCTTGCGCTCATCTGGAAAATGTCAGCTAGAGGGAAAATGCAGAGGCTGATTTCAGCATAATCCTGGAACACTGCTTCCTCACATCTGGAAAATGTCAGCTAGAGGGAAAATGCAGAGGCAGATTTCAGCATAATCCTGGAACTCTGCTCCTGCACATCTGGAAAATGTAAGCTAGAGAGAAATTGATGTGGTAGATTTCAGCATAATGCTTGAACTCTGCTTCTGCACATCAGGAAAATGTCAGCTAGAGAGAAATTTCAAATCAGATTTCAGAATAATCCTGGAACTCTGCTTCTGCGCATTTGGCAAATGTCAGCTAGAGAGAAATTGATGTGGTAGATTTCAGCATAGTCTTTGAACTCTGCATCTGCACTTCAGGAAAATGTCAGCTAGAGGGAAAATGCAGTGGCAGATTTCAGCATAATCCTGGTACTCTGCTTCTGCACTTCAGGAAAATGTCAGCTAGAGAAAAATTCCAAATCAGATTTCAGAATAATCCTGGAACTCTGCTTCTGCGCATTTGGCAAATGTCAGCTAGAGAGAAATTGATGTGGTAGATTTCAGCATAGTCTTTGAACTCTGCATCTGCACTTCAGGAAAATGTCAGCTAGAGAGAAAATGCAAAGGCAGATTTCAGCATAATCCTGGAACTCTGCTTCCGCACATCTGGAAAATTTCAGCTAGACAGAAATTGATGTTGTAGATTTCATCATAATCCTGGAACTCTGCTTCAGCACATCTGAAAACTGTCAGCTAGATAGGAATTTATGTGGTAGATTTCAGCATAATCCTGGAACTCTGCTTGTGCACATCTGCAAAATGTAAACGAGAGAGAAATTGATGTGGTATATTTCAGCATAATCTTTGGACTCTGCTTCCGCACATCTGGAAAATGTCAGCTAGAGAGAAATTGAAAGGCAGATTTCAGCATAATCCTGGAACTCTGCATCTGGACATCTGGAAAATGTCAGCTAGAGAGAAATTGAGCTGCTAGATTTCAGCATAATCTTTGAACTCTGCTTCCGCACATCTGAAAAATGTCAGCTAGATAGGAATTTATGTGGTAGATTTCAGCATAGTCTTTGAACTCTGCTTCCAAACATCTGGCAAATGTGAGCTAGAGAGAAATTGCAAGGCAGATATCAGCATAATCCTGGAACTCTGCTTCAGCACATCTGAAAACTGTCAGCTAGATAGGAATTTATGTGGTAGATTTCAGCATAATCCTGGAACTCTGCTTGTGCACAACTGCAAAATGTAAACTAGAGAGAAATTGATGTGGTAAATTTCAGCATAATCTTTGGACTCTGCTTCCGCACATCTGGAAAATGTCAGCTAGAGAGAAATTGCAAGGCAGATTTCAGCATAATCCTGGAACTCTGCTTCTGGACATCTGGAAAATGTCAGCTAGAGAGAAATTGATGTGGTAGATTTCAGCATAATCTTTGAACTCTGCTTCCGCACATCTGAAAAATGTCAGCTAGATAGGAATTTATGTGGTAGATTTCAGCATAATCTTTGAACTCTGCTTCCGCACATCTGAAAAATGTCAGCTAGATAGGAATTTATGTGGTAGATTTCAGCATAATCCTGGAACTCTGCTTCTTCACATCTGGAAAATTTCACTTGGAGACAAAATGCAAGGCAGATTTCAGCATAATCCTGGAACTCTGCTTGTGCACATCTGGAAAATGTAAACTAGAGAGAAATTGATGTGGTAGAGTTCACCATAATCTTTGAACTCTGCTTGCGCTCATCTGGAAAATGTCAGCTAGAGAGAAATTGCAAGGCAGATTTCAGCATAATCTTGGAACTCTGCTTCTGCACATCTGGAAAATGTCAGCTAGAGAGAAAATGCAGAGGCTGATTTCAGCATAATCCTGGAACACTGCTTCCTCACATCTGGAAAATGTCAGCTAGAGGGAAAATGCAGAGGCAGATTTCAGCATAATCCTGGAACTCTGCTCCTGCACATCTGGAAAATGTAAGCTAGAGAGAAATTGATGTGTTAGATTTCAGCATAATGCTTGAACTCTGCTTCTGCACATCAGGAAAATGTCAGCTAGAGAGAAATTTCAAATCAGATTTCAGAATAATCCTGGAACTCTGCTTCTGCGCATTTGGCAAATGTCAGCTAGAGAGAAATTGATGTGGTAGATTTCAGCATAGTCTTTGAACTCTGCATCTGCACTTCAGGAAAATGTCAGCTAGAGGGAAAATGCAGAGGCAGATTTCAGCATAATCCTGGTACTCTGCTTCTGCACTTCAGGAAAATGTCAGCTAGAGAGAAATTTCAAATCAGATTTCAGAATAATCCTGGAACTCTGCTTCTGCGCATTTGGCAAATGTCAGCTAGAGAGAAATTGATGTGGTAGATTTCAGCATAGTCTTTGAACTCTGCATCTGCACTTCAGGAAAATGTCAGCTAGAGAGAAAATGCAAAGGCAGATTTCAGCATAATCCTGGAACTCTGCTTCCGCACATCTGGAAAATTTCAGCTAGACAGAAATTGAGGTTGTAGATTTCATCATAATCCTGGAACTCTGCTTCCAAAAATCTGGCAAATGTCAGCTAGAGGAAAAATGCAGAGGCAGATTTCAGCATAATCCTGGAACTCTGCTTCAGCACATCTGAAAACTGTCAGCTAGATAGGAATTTATGTGGTAGATTTCAGCATAATCCTGGAACTCTGCTTGTGCACATCTGCAAAATGTAAACGAGAGAGAAATTGATGTGGTATATTTAAGCATAATCTTTGGACTCTGCTTCCGCACATCTGGAAAATGTCAGCTAGAGAGAAATTGAAAGGCAGATTTCAGCATAACCTTTGAACTCTGCTTCTGCACATCTGGAAAATGTCAGCTAGAGAGAAAATGTAGAGGCAGATTTCAGCATAATCCTGGAACTTTGCTTCTGCACATCTGGAAATTGTAAGCTAGAGAGAAATTGATGTCGTAGATTTCAGCATAATCTTGCAACTCTGCTTTTTCACATCTGGAAAATGTCAGCTAGAGGGAAAATGCAGACGCAGATTTCAGCATAATCCTGGACCTCTACTTCTGCACATCTGGAAAATGTAAGCCAGAGAGAAATTGATGTTGTAGATTTCAGCATAATCCTGGAACTCTGCTTGTGCACAACTGCAAAATGTAAACTAGAGAGAAATTGATGTGGTAAATTTCAGCATAATCTTTGGACTCTGCTTCCGCACATCTGGAAAATGTCAGCTAGAGAGAAATTGCAAGGCAGATTTCAGCATAATCCTGGAACTCTGCTTCTGGACATCTGGAAAATGTCAGCTAGAGAGAAATTGATGTGGTAGATTTCAGCATAATCTTTGAACTCTGCTTCCGCACATCTGAAAAATGTCAGCTAGATAGGAATTTATGTGGTAGATTTCAGCATAATCTTTGAACTCTGCTTCTTCACATCTGGAAAATGTCAGCTAGAGAGAAAATGCAGAGGCTGATTTTAGCATAATCTTGGAACTCTGCTTCTCCATATCTGGAAAATGTCAGCTAGATAGGAATTTATGTGGTAGATTTCAGCATAATCTTTGAACTCTGCTTCTGCACATCTGGAAAATGTCAGCTAGAGAGAAAATGCAGAGGCAGATTTCAGCATAATCCTGGTACTCTGCTTCTGCACATCAGGAAAATGTCAGCTAGAGAGAAATTTCAAATCAGATTTCAGAATAATCCTGGAACTCCGCTTCTGCGCATTTGGCAAATGTCAGCTAGAGAGAAATTGATGTGGTAGATTTCAGCATAGTCTTTGAATTCTGCTTCTGCACTTCAGGAAAATGTCAGCTAGAGAGAAAATGCAAAGGCAGGTTTCAGCATAATCCTGGTACTCTGCTTCGGCACATCTGGAAAATTTCAGGTAGACAGAAATTGATGCTGTAGATTTCATCATAATCCTGGAACTCTGCTTCTGCACATCTGGCAAATGTCAGCTAGAGAGAAATTGCAAGGCAGATTTCAGCATAATCTTGGAACTCTGCTTCTGCACATGTGGAAAATGTCAGCTAGAGAGAACATGCAGAGGCTGATTTCAGCATAATGCTGGAACTCTGCTTCTGCACATCTGGAAAATGTCAGCTGGGGAAAATTTATGTGGTATATTTCAGCATAATCTTTGAACTCTGCTTCTTCACATCTGGAAAATGTCAGCTAGAGAGAAAATGCAGAGGCTGATTTCAGCATAATCTTGGAACTCTGCTTCTGTACATCTGGAAAATGTAAACTAGAGAGAAATTGATGTGGTAGAGTTCACCATAATCTTTGAACTCTGCTTGCGCTCATCTGGAAAATGTCAGCTAGAGAGAAATTGCAAGGCAGATTTCAGCATAATCTTGGAACTCTGCTTCTGCACATCTGGAAAATGTCAGCTAGAGAGAAAATGCAGAGGCTGATTTCAGCATAATCCTGGAACACTGCTTCCTCACATCTGGAAAATGTCAGCTAGAGGGAAAATGCAGAGGCAGATTTCAGCATAATCCTGGAACTCTGCTCCTGCACATCTGGAAAATGTAAGCTAGAGAGAAATTGATGTGTTAGATTTCAGCATAATGCTTGAACTCTGCTTCTGCACATCAGGAAAATGTCAGCTAGAGAGAAATTTCAAATCAGATTTCAGAATAATCCTGGAACTCTGCTTCTGCGCATTTCGCAAATGTCAGCTAGAGAGAAATTGATGTGGTAGATTTCAGCATAGTCTTTGAACTCTGCATCTGCACTTCAGGAAAATGTCAGCTAGAGGGAAAATGCAGAGGCAGATTTCAGCATAATCCTGGTACTCTGCTTCTGCACTTCAGGAAAATGTCAGCTAGAGAGAAATTTCAAATCAGATTTCAGAATAATCCTGGAACTCTGCTTCTGCGCATTTGGCAAATGTCAGCTAGAGAGAAATTGATGTGGTAGATTTCAGCATAGTCTTTGAACTCTGCATCTGCACTTCAGGAAAATGTCAGCTAGAGAGAAAATGCAAAGGCAGATTTCAGCATAATCCTGGAACTCTGCTTCCGCACATCTGGAAAATTTCAGCTAGACAGAAATTGAGGTTGTAGATTTCATCATAATCCTGGAACTCTGCTTCCAAAAATCTGGCAAATGTCAGCTAGAGGAAAAATGCAGAGGCAGATATCATTATAATCCTGGAACTCTGCTTCAGCACATCTGAAAACTGTCAGCTAGATAGGAATTTATGTGGTAGATTTCAGCATAATCCTGGAACTCTGCTTGTGCACAACTGCAAAATGTAAACTAGAGAGAAATTGATGTGGTAAATTTCAGCATAATCTTTGGACTCTGCTTCCGCACATCTGGAAAATGTCAGCTAGAGAGAAATTGCAAGGCAGATTTCAGCATAATCCTGGAACTCTGCTTCTGGACATCTGGAAAATGTCAGCTAGAGAGAAATTGATGTGGTAGATTTCAGCATAATCTTTGAACTCTGCTTCTGCACATCTGAAAAATGTCAGCTAGATAGGAATTTATGTGGTAGATTTCAGCATAATATTTGAACTCTGCTTCTTCACATCTGGAAAATGTCAGCTAGAGAGAAAATGCAGAGGCTGATTTCAGCATAATCTTGGAACTCTGCTCCTCCATATCTGGAAAATGTCAGCTAGATAGGAATTTATATGGTAGATTTCAGCATAATCTTTGAACTCTGCTTCTGCACATCTGGAAAATGTCAGCTAGAGAGAAAATGCAGAGGCAGATTTCAGCATAATCCTGGTACTCTGCTTCTGCACATCAGGAAAATATCAGCTAGAGAGAAATTTCAAATCAGATTTCAGAATAATCCTGGAACTCCGCTTCTGCGCATTTGGCAAATGTCAGCTAGAGAGAAATTGATGTGGTAGATTTCAGCATAGTCTTTGAATTCTGCTTCTGCACTTCAGGAAAATGTCAGCTAGAGAGAAAATGCAAAGGCAGGTTTCAGCATAATCCTGGTACTCTGCTTCGGCACATCTGGAAAATTTCAGGTAGACAGAAATTGATGCTGTAGATTTCATCATAATCCTGGAACTCTACTTCTGCACATCTGGCAAATGTCAGCTAGAGAGAAATTGCAAGGGAGATTTCAGCATAATCTTGGAACTCTGCTTCTGCACATGTGGAAAATGTCAGCTAGAGAGAACATGCAGAGGCTGATTTCAGCATAATGCTGGAACTCTGCTTCTGCACATCTGGAAAATGTCAGCTGGGGAAAATTTATGTGGTATATTTCAGCATAATCTTTGAACTCTGCTTCTTCACATCTGGAAAATATCAGCTAGAGAGAAAATGCAGAGGCTGATTTCAGCATAACCTTTGAACTCTGCTTCAGCACATCTGGAAAATGTCAGCTAGAGAGAAAATGTAGAGGCAGATTTCAGCATAATCCTGGAACTTTGCTTCTGCACATCTGGAAATTGTAAGCTAGAGAGAAATTGATGTCGTAGATTTCAGCATAATCTTGCAACTCTGCTTTTTCACATCTGGAAAATGTCAGCTAGAGGGAAAATGCAGACGCAGATTTCAGCATAATCCTGGACCTCTACTTCTGCACATCTGGAAAATGTAAGCCAGAGAGAAATTGATGTTGTAGATTTCAGCATAATCCTGGAACTCTGCTTCTGCACATCTGAAAAATGTCAGCTAGATAGGAATTTATGTGGTAGATTTCAGCATAATCTTTGAACTCTGCTTCTGCACATCTGGAAAATGTCAGGAAGAGAGAAATTGATGTGTTAGATTTCAGCATAATCCTGGAACTCTGCTTCTGCACATCTGAAAAATGTCAGCTAGATAGGAATTTATGTGGTAGATTTCAGCAAAATCCTGGAACTCTGCTTGTGCACATCTGCAAAATGTAAACGAGAAAGAAATTGATGTGGTATATTTAAGCATAATCTTTGGACTCTGCTTCCGCACATCTGGAAAATGTCAGCTAGAGAGAAATTTAGCTGGTAGATTTCAGCATAATCTTTGAACTCTGCTTCCGCACATCTGAAAAATGTCAGCTAGATAGGAATTTATGTGGTAGATTTCAGCATAGTCTTTGAACTCTGCTTCTGCACTTCAGGAAAATGTCAGCTAGAGAGAAAATGCAAAGGCAGATTTCAGCATAATCCTGGAACTCTGCTTCCGCACATCTGGAAAATTTCAGCTAGACAGAAATTGATGTTGTAGATTTCATCATAATCCTGGAACTCTGCTTCCAAACATCTGGCAAATGTGAGCTAGAGAGAAATTGCAAGGCAGATATCAGCATAATCCTGGAACTCTGCTTCAGCACATCTGAAAACTGTCAGCTAGATAGGAATTTATGTGGTAGATTTCAGCATAATCCTGGAACTCTGCTTGTGCACAACTGCAAAATGTAAACTAGAGAGAAATTGATGTGGTAAATTTCAGCATAATCTTTGGACTCTGCTTCCGCACATCTGGAAAATGTCAGCTAGAGAGAAATTGCAAGGCAGATTTCAGCATAATCCTGGAACTCTGCTTCTGGACATCTGGAAAATGTCAGCTAGAGAGAAATTGATGTGGTAGATTTCAGCATAATCTTTGAACTCTGCTTCTGCACATCTGAAAAATGTCAGCTAGATAGGAATTTATGCGGTAGATTTCAGCATAATCTTTGAACTCTGCTTCTTCACATCTGGAAAATGTCAGCTAGAGAGAAAATGCAGAGGCTGATTTCAGCATAATCTTGGAACTCTGCTCCTCCATATCTGGAAAATGTCAGCTAGATAGGAATTTATGTGGTAGATTTCAGCATAATCTTTGAACTCTGCTTCTGCACATCTGGAAAATGTCAGCTAGAGAGAAAATGCAGAGGCAGATTTCAGCATAATCCTGGTACTCTGCTTCTGCACATCAGGAAAATGTCAGCTAGAGAGAAATTTCAAATCAGATTTCAGAATAATCCTGGAACTCCGCTTCTGCGCATTTGGCAAATGTCAGCTAGAGAGAAATTGATGTGGTAGATTTCAGCATAGTCTTTGAATTCTGCTTCTGCACTTCAGGAAAATGTCAGCTAGAGAGAAAATGCAAAGGCAGGTTTCAGCATAATCCTGGTACTCTGCTTCGGCACATCTGGAAAATTTCAGGTAGACAGAAATTGATGCTGTAGATTTCATCATAATCCTGGAACTCTGCTTCTGCACATCTGGCAAATGTCAGCTAGAGAGAAATTGCAAGGCAGATTTCAGCATAATCTTGGAACTCTGCTTCTGCACATGTGGAAAATGACAGCTAGAGAGAACATGCAGAGGCTGATTTCAGCATAATGCTGGAACTCTGCTTCTGCACATCTGGAAAATGTCAGCTGGGGAAAATTTATGTGGTATATTTCAGCATAATCTTTGAACTCTGCTTCTTCACATCTGGAAAATGTCAGCTAGAGAGAAAATGCAGAGGCTGATTTTAGCATAATCTTGGAACTCTGCTTCTCCATATCTGGAAAATGTCAGCTAGATAGGAATTTATGTGGTAGATTTCAGCATAATCTTTGAACTCTGCTTCTTCACATCTGGAAAATATCAGCTAGAGAGAAAATGCAGAGGCTGATTTCAGCATAACCTTTGAACTCTGCTTCTGCACATCTGGAAAATGTCAGCTAGAGAGAAAATGTAGAGGCAGATTTCAGCATAATCCTGGAACTTTGCTTCTGCACATCTGGAAATTGTAAGCTAGAGAGAAATTGATGTCGTAGATTTCAGCATAATCTTGCAACTCTGCTTTTTCACATCTGGAAAATGTCAGCTAGAGGGAAAATGCAGACGCAGATTTCAGCATAATCCTGGACCTCTACTTCTGCACATCTGGAAAATGTAAGCCAGAGAGAAATTGATGTTGTAGATTTCAGCATAATCCTGGAACTCTGATTCTGCACATCTGGAAAATGTCAGCTAGATAGGAATTTATGTGGTAGATTTCAGCATAATCTTTGAACTCTGCTTCTGCACATCTGGAAAATGTCAGGAAGAGAGAAATTGATGTGTTAGATTTCAGCATAATCCTGGAACTCTGCTTCTGCACATCTGAAAAATGTCAGCTAGATAGGAATTTATGTGGTAGATTTCAGCATAATCTTTGAACTCTGCTTCTTCACATATAGAAAATGTCAGCTAGCGGGAAAATGCAGAGGCAGATTTCAGCATAATCCTGGAACTCTGCTTCTGCACATCTGAAAAATGTCAGCTAGATAGGAATTTATGTGGTAGATTTCAGCATAATCTTTGAACTCTGCTTCTTCACATCTGGAAAATGTCAGCTAGACAGAAATTGCAAGGCAGATTTCAGCATAATCTTGGAACTCTGCTTCTGCACATCTGGAAAATGTCAGCTAGAGAGAAAATGCAGAGGCTGATTTCAGCATAATCCTGGAACACTGCTTCCTCACATCTGGAAAATGTCAGCTAGAGGGCAAATGCAGAGGCAGATTTCAGCATAATCCTGGAACTCTGCTCCTGCACATCTGGAAAATGTAAGATAGAGAGAAATTGATGTGGTAGATTTCAGGATAATCTTTGAACTCTGTTTCTGCACATCTGGAAAATGTCAGCTAGACAGAAAATGCAGAGGCAGATTTCAGCATAATCCTGGAACCCTGCTTCCGCACATCTGGCGAATGTCAGCTAGAGAGAAATTGATGTGGTGGTTTCAGCATAATCTTGGAACTCTGCTTCTGCACATCTGGCAAATGTCATCTAGAGAGAAATTGCAAGGCAGATTTCAGCATAATCTTGGAACTCTGCTTCTGCACATGTGGAAAATGTCAGCTGGGGAAAATTTATGTGGTATATTTCAGCATAATCTTTGAACTCTGCTTCTTCACATCTGGAAAATGTCAGCTAGAGAGAAAATGCAGAGGCTGATTTCAGCATAATCCTGGAACACTGCTTCCTCACATCTGGAAAATGTCAGCTAGAGGGAAAATGCAGAGGCAGATTTCAGCATAATCCTGGAACTCTGCTCCTGCACATCTGGAAAATGTAAGCTAGAGAGAAATTGATGTGGTAGATTTCAGAATAATCCTGGAACTCTGCTTCTGCGCATTTGGCAAATGTCAGCTAGAGAGAAATTGATGTGGTAGATTTCAGCATAGTCTTTGAACTCTGCATCTGCACTTCAGGAAAATGTCAGCTAGAGGGAAAATGCAGTGGCAGATTTCAGCATAATCCTGGTACTCTGCTTCTGCACTTCAGGAAAATGTCAGCTAGAGAGAAATTTCAAATCACATTTCAGAATAATCCTGGAACTCTGCTTCTGCGCATTTGGCAAATGTCAGCTAGAGAGAAATTGATGTGGTAGATTTCAGCATAGTCTTTGAACTCTGCATCTGCACTTCAGGAAAATGTCAGCTAGAGAGAAAATGCAAAGGCAGATTTCAGCATAATCCTGGAACTCTGCTTCCGCACATCTGGAAAATTTCAGCTAGACAGAAATTGAGGTTGTAGATTTCATCATAATCCTGGAACTCTGCTTCCAAAAATCTGGCAAATGTCAGCTAGAGAGAAATTGCAAGGCAGATTTCAGCATAATCCTGGAACTCTGCTTCAGCACATCTGAAAACTGTCAGCTAGATAGGAATTTATGTGGTAGATTTCAGCATAATCCTGGAACTCTGCTTGTGCATATCTGCAAAATGTAAACGAGAGAGAAATTGATGTGGTATATTTCAGCATAATCTTTGGACTCTGCTTCCGCACATCTGGAAAATGTCAGCTAGAGAGAAATTGAAAGGCAGATTTCAGCATAATCCTGGAACTCTGCATCTGGACATCTGGAAAATGTCAGCTAGAGAGAAATTGAGCTGCTAGATTTCAGCATAATCTTTGAACTCTGCTTCCGCACATCTGAAAAATGTCAGCTAGATAGGAATTTATGTGGTAGATTTCAGCATAGTCTTTGAACTCTGCTTCTGCACTTCAGGAAAATGTCAGCTAGAGATAAAATGCAAAGGCAGATTTCAGCATAATCCTGGAACTCTGCTTCCGCACATCTGGAAAATTTCAGCTAGACAGAAATTGATGTTGTAGATTTCATCATAATCCTGGAACTCTGCTTCCAAACATCTGGCAAATGTGAGCTAGAGAGAAATTGCAAGGCAGATATCAGCATAATCCTGGAACTCTGCTTCAGCACATCTGAAAACTGTCAGCTAGATAGGAATTTATGTGGTAGATTTCAGCATAATTCTGGAACTCTGCTTGTGCACAACTGCAAAATGTAAACTAGAGAGAAATTGATGTGGTAAATTTCAGCATAATCTTTGGACTCTGCTTCCGCACATCTGGAAAATGTCAGCTAGAGAGAAATTGCAAGGCAGATTTCAGCATAATCCTGGAACTCTGCTTCTGGACATCTGGAAAATGTCAGCTAGAGAGAAATTGATGTGGTAGATTTCAGCATAATCTTTGAACTCTGCTTCCGCACATCTGAAAAATGTCAGCTAGATAGGAATTTATGTGGTAGATTTCAGCATAATCTTTGAACTCTGCTTCTTCACATCTGGAAAATGTCAGCTAGAGAGAAAATGCAGAGGCTGATTTTAGCATAATCTTGGAACTCTGCTTCTCCATATCTGGAAAATGTCAGCTAGATAGGAATTTATGTGGTAGATTTCAGCATAATCTTTGAACTCTGCTTCTTCACATCTGGAAAATATCAGCTAGAGAGAAAATGCAGAGGCTGATTTCAGCATAACCTTTGAACTCTGCTTCTGCACATCTGGAAAATGTCAGCTAGAGAGAAAATGTAGAGGCAGATTTCAGCATAATCCTGGAACTTTGCTTCTGCACATCTGGAAATTGTAAGCTAGAGAGAAATTGATGTCGTAGATTTCAGCATAATCTTGCAACTCTGCTTTTTCACATCTGGAAAATGTCAGCTAGAGGGAAAATGCAGACGCAGATTTCAGCATAATCCTGGACCTCTACTTCTGCACATCTGGAAAATGTAAGCCAGAGAGAAATTGATGTTGTAGATTTCAGCATAATCCTGGAACTCTGATTCTGCACATCTGGAAAATGTCAGCTAGATAGGAATTTATGTGGTAGATTTCAGCATAATCTTTGAACTCTGCTTCTGCACATCTGGAAAATGTCAGGAAGAGAGAAATTGATGTGTTAGATTTCAGCATAATCCTGGAACTCTGCTTCTGCACATCTGAAAAATGTCAGCTAGATAGGAATTTATGTGGTAGATTTCAGCATAATCTTTGAACTCTGCTTCTTCACATATAGAAAATGTCAGCTAGCGGGAAAATGCAGAGGCAGATTTCAGCATAATCCTGGAACTCTGCTTCTGCACATCTGAAAAATGTCAGCTAGATAGGAATTTATGTGGTAGATTTCAGCATAATCTTTGAACTCTGCTTCTTCACATCTGGAAAATGTCAGCTAGACAGAAATTGCAAGGCAGATTTCAGCATAATCTTGGAACTCTGCTTCTGCACATCTGGAAAATGTCAGCTAGAGAGAAAATGCAGAGGCTGATTTCAGCATAATCCTGGAACACTGCTTCCTCACATCTGGAAAATGTCAGCTAGAGGGCAAATGCAGAGGCAGATTTCAGCATAATCCTGGAACTCTGCTCCTGCACATCTGGAAAATGTAAGATAGAGAGAAATTGATGTGGTAGATTTCAGCATAATCTTTGAACTCTGTTTCTGCACATCTGGAAAATGTCAGCTAGACAGAAAATGCAGAGGCAGATTTCAGCATAATCCTGGAACCCTGCTTCCGCACATCTGGCGAATGTCAGCTAGAGAGAAATTGATGTGGTGGTTTCAGCATAATCTTGGAACTCTGCTTCTGCACATCTGGCAAATGTCATCTAGAGAGAAATTGCAAGGCAGATTTCAGCATAATCTTGGAACTCTGCTTCTGCACATGTGGAAAATGTCAGCTGGGGAAAATTTATGTGGTATATTTCAGCATAATCTTTGAACTCTGCTTCTTCACATCTGGAAAATGTCAGCTAGAGAGAAAATGCAGAGGCTGATTTCAGCATAATCCTGGAACACTGCTTCCTCACATCTGGAAAATGTCAGCTAGAGGGAAAATGCAGAGGCAGATTTCAGCATAATCCTGGAACTCTGCTCCTGCACATCTGGAAAATGTAAGCTAGAGAGAAATTGATGTGGTAGATTTCAGAATAATCCTGGAACTCTGCTTCTGCGCATTTGGCAAATGTCAGCTAGAGAGAAATTGATGTGGTAGATTTCAGCATAGTCTTTGAACTCTGCATCTGCACTTCAGGAAAATGTCAGCTAGAGGGAAAATGCAGTGGCAGATTTCAGCATAATCCTGGTACTCTGCTTCTGCACTTCAGGAAAATGTCAGCTAGAGAGAAATTTCAAATCACATTTCAGAATAATCCTGGAACTCTGCTTCTGCGCATTTGGCAAATGTCAGCTAGAGAGAAATTGATGTGGTAGATTTCAGCATAGTCTTTGAACTCTGCATCTGCACTTCAGGAAAATGTCAGCTAGAGAGAAAATGCAAAGGCAGATTTCAGCATAATCCTGGAACTCTGCTTCCGCACATCTGGAAAATTTCAGCTAGACAGAAATTGAGGTTGTAGATTTCATCATAATCCTGGAACTCTGCTTCCAAAAATCTGGCAAATGTCAGCTAGAGAGAAATTGCAAGGCAGATTTCAGCATAATCCTGGAACTCTGCTTCAGCACATCTGAAAACTGTCAGCTAGATAGGAATTTATGTGGTAGATTTCAGCATAATCCTGGAACTCTGCTTGTGCATATCTGCAAAATGTAAACGAGAGAGAAATTGATGTGGTATATTTCAGCATAATCTTTGGACTCTGCTTCCGCACATCTGGAAAATGTCAGCCAGAGAGAAATTGAAAGGCAGATTTCAGCATAATCCTGGAACTCTGCATCTGGACATCTGGAAAATGTCAGCTAGAGAGAAATTGAGCTGCTAGATTTCAGCATAATCTTTGAACTCTGCTTCCGCACATCTGAAAAATGTCAGCTAGATAGGAATTTATGTGGTAGATTTCAGCATAGTCTTTGAACTCTGCTTCTGCACTTCAGGAAAATGTCAGCTAGAGAGAAAATGCAAAGGCAGATTTCAGCATAATCCTGGAACTCTGCTTCCGCACATCTGGAAAATTTCAGCTAGACAGAAATTGATGTTGTAGATTTCATCATAATCCTGGAACTCTGCTTCCAAACATCTGGCAAATGTGAGCTAGAGAGAAATTGCAAGGCAGATATCAGCATAATCCTGGAACTCTGCTTCAGCACATCTGAAAACTGTCAGCTAGATAGGAATTTATGTGGTAGATTTCAGCATAATTCTGGAACTCTGCTTGTGCACAACTGCAAAATGTAAACTAGAGAGAAATTGATGTGGTAAATTTCAGCATAATCTTTGGACTCTGCTTCCGCACATCTGGAAAATGTCAGCTAGAGAGAAATTGCAAGGCAGATTTCAGCATAATCCTGGAACTCTGCTTCTGGACATCTGGAAAATGTCAGCTAGAGAGAAATTGATGTGGTAGATTTCAGCATAATCTTTGAACTCTGCTTCCGCACATCTGAAAAATGTCAGCTAGATAGGAATTTATGTGGTAGATTTCAGCATAATCTTTGAACTCTGCTTCTTCACATCTGGAAAATGTCAGCTAGAGAGAAAATGCAGAGGCTGATTTTAGCATAATCTTGGAACTCTGCTTCTCCATATCTGGAAAATGTCAGCTAGATAGGAATTTATGTGGTAGATTTCAGCATAATCTTTGAACTCTGCTTCTTCACATCTGGAAAATATCAGCTAGAGAGAAAATGCAGGGGCTGATTTCAGCATAACCTTTGAACTCTGCTTCTGCACATCTGGAAAATGTCAGCTAGAGAGAAAATGTAGAGGCAGATTTCAGCATAATCCTGGAACTTTGCTTCTGCACATCTGGAAATTGTAAGCTAGAGAGAAATTGATGTCGTAGATTTCAGCATAATCTTGCAACTCTGCTTTTTCACATCTGGAAAATGTCAGCTAGAGGGAAAATGCAGACGCAGATTTCAGCATAATCCTGGACCTCTACTTCTGCACATCTGGAAAATGTAAGCCAGAGAGAAATTGATGTTGTAGATTTCAGCATAATCCTGGAACTCTGATTCTGCACATCTGGAAAATGTCAGCTAGATAGGAATTTATGTGGTAGATTTCAGCATAATCTTTGAACTCTGCTTCTGCACATCTGGAAAATGTCAGGAAGAGAGAAATTGATGTGTTAGATTTCAGCATAATCCTGGAACTCTGCTTCTGCACATCTGAAAAATGTCAGCTAGATAGGAATTTATGTGGTAGATTTCAGCATAATCTTTGAACTCTGCTTCTTCACATATAGAAAATGTCAGCTAGCGGGAAAATGCAGAGGCAGATTTCAGCATAATCCTGGAACTCTGCTTCTGCACATCTGAAAAATGTCAGCTAGATAGGAATTTATGTGGTAGATTTCAGCATAATCTTTGAACTCTGCTTCTTCACATCTGGAAAATGTCAGCTAGACAGAAATTGCAAGGCAGATTTCAGCATAATCTTGGAACTCTGCTTCTGCACATCTGGAAAATGTCAGCTAGAGAGAAAATGCAGAGGCTGATTTCAGCATAATCCTGGAACACTGCTTCCTCACATCTGGAAAATGTCAGCTAGAGGGCAAATGCAGAGGCAGATTTCAGCATAATCCTGGAACTCTGCTCCTGCACATCTGGAAAATGTAAGATAGAGAGAAATTGATGTGGTAGATTTCAGCATAATCTTTGAACTCTGTTTCTGCACATCTGGAAAATGTCAGCTAGACAGAAAATGCAGAGGCAGATTTCAGCATAATCCTGGAACCCTGCTTCCGCACATCTGGCGAATGTCAGCTAGAGAGAAATTGATGTGGTGGTTTCAGCATAATCTTGGAACTCTGCTTCTGCACATCTGGCAAATGTCATCTAGAGAGAAATTGCAAGGCAGATTTCAGCATAATCTTGGAACTCTGCTTCTGCACATGTGGAAAATGTCAGCTGGGGAAAATTTATGTGGTATATTTCAGCATAATCTTTGAACTCTGCTTCTTCACATCTGGAAAATGTCAGCTAGAGAGAAAATGCAGAGGCTGATTTCAGCATAATCCTGGAACACTGCTTCCTCACATCTGGAAAATGTCAGCTAGAGGGAAAATGCAGAGGCAGATTTCAGCATAATCCTGGAACTCTGCTCCTGCACATCTGGAAAATGTAAGCTAGAGAGAAATTGATGTGGTAGATTTCAGAATAATCCTGGAACTCTGCTTCTGCGCATTTGGCAAATGTCAGCTAGAGAGAAATTGATGTGGTAGATTTCAGCATAGTCTTTGAACTCTGCATCTGCACTTCAGGAAAATGTCAGCTAGAGGGAAAATGCAGTGGCAGATTTCAGCATAATCCTGGTACTCTGCTTCTGCACTTCAGGAAAATGTCAGCTAGAGAGAAATTTCAAATCACATTTCAGAATAATCCTGGAACTCTGCTTCTGCGCATTTGGCAAATGTCAGCTAGAGAGAAATTGATGTGGTAGATTTCAGCATAGTCTTTGAACTCTGCATCTGCACTTCAGGAAAATGTCAGCTAGAGAGAAAATGCAAAGGCAGATTTCAGCATAATCCTGGAACTCTGCTTCCGCACATCTGGAAAATTTCAGCTAGACAGAAATTGAGGTTGTAGATTTCATCATAATCCTGGAACTCTGCTTCCAAAAATCTGGCAAATGTCAGCTAGAGAGAAATTGCAAGGCAGATTTCAGCATAATCCTGGAACTCTGCTTCAGCACATCTGAAAACTGTCAGCTAGATAGGAATTTATGTGGTAGATTTCAGCATAATCCTGGAACTCTGCTTGTGCATATCTGCAAAATGTAAACGAGAGAGAAATTGATGTGGTATATTTCAGCATAATCTTTGGACTCTGCTTCCGCACATCTGGAAAATGTCAGCTAGAGAGAAATTGAAAGGCAGATTTCAGCATAATCCTGGAACTCTGCATCTGGACATCTGGAAAATGTCAGCTAGAGAGAAATTGAGCTGCTAGATTTCAGCATAATCTTTGAACTCTGCTTCCGCACATCTGAAAAATGTCAGCTAGATAGGAATTTATGTGGTAGATTTCAGCATAATCTTGGAACTCTGCTTCTGCACTTCAGGAAAATGTCAGCTAGAGAGAAAATGCAAAGGCAGATTTCAGCATAATCCTGGAACTCTGCTTCCGCACATCTGGAAAATTTCAGCTAGACAGAAATTGATGTTGTAGATTTCATCATAATCCTGGAACTCTGCTTCCAAACATCTGGCAAATGTGAGCTAGAGAGAAATTGCAAGGCAGATATCAGCATAATCCTGGAACTCTGCTTCAGCACATCTGAAAACTGTCAGCTAGATAGGAATTTATGTGGTAGATTTCAGCATAATTCTGGAACTCTGCTTGTGCACAACTGCAAAATGTAAACTAGAGAGAAATTGATGTGGTAAATTTCAGCATAATCTTTGGACTCTGCTTCCGCACATCTGGAAAATGTCAGCTAGAGAGAAATTGCAAGGCAGATTTCAGCATAATCCTGGAACTCTGCTTCTGGACATCTGGAAAATGTCAGCTAGAGAGAAATTGATGTGGTAGATTTCAGCATAATCTTTGAACTCTGCTTCCGCACATCTGAAAAATGTCAGCTAGATAGGAATTTATGTGGTAGATTTCAGCATAATCTTTGAACTCTGCTTCTTCACATCTGGAAAATGTCAGCTAGAGAGAAAATGCAGAGGCTGATTTTAGCATAATCTTGGAACTCTGCTTCTCCATATCTGGAAAATGTCAGCTAGATAGGAATTTATGTGGTAGATTTCAGCATAATCTTTGAACTCTGCTTCTTCACATCTGGAAAATATCAGCTAGAGAGAAAATGCAGAGGCTGATTTCAGCATAACCTTTGAACTCTGCTTCTGCACATCTGGAAAATGTCAGCTAGAGAGAAAATGTAGAGGCAGATTTCAGCATAATCCTGGAACTTTGCTTCTGCACATCTGGAAATTGTAAGCTAGAGAGAAATTGATGTCGTAGATTTCAGCATAATCTTGCAACTCTGCTTTTTCACATCTGGAAAATGTCAGCTAGAGGGAAAATGCAGACGCAGATTTCAGCATAATCCTGGACCTCTACTTCTGCACATCTGGAAAATGTAAGCCAGAGAGAAATTGATGTTGTAGATTTCAGCATAATCCTGGAACTCTGATTCTGCACATCTGGAAAATGTCAGCTAGATAGGAATTTATGTGGTAGATTTCAGCATAATCTTTGAACTCTGCTTCTGCACATCTGGAAAATGTCAGGAAGAGAGAAATTGATGTGTTAGATTTCAGCATAATCCTGGAACTCTGCTTCTGCACATCTGAAAAATGTCAGCTAGATAGGAATTTATGTGGTAGATTTCAGCATAATCTTTGAACTCTGCTTCCGCACATCTGGAAAATTTCAGCTAGACAGAAATTGATGTTGTAGATTTCATCATAATCCTGGAACTCTGCTTCCAAACATCTGGCAAATGTGAGCTAGAGAGAAATTGCAAGGCAGATATCAGCATAATCCTGGAACTCTGCTTCAGCACATCTGAAAACTGTCAGCTAGATTGGAATTTATGTGGTAGATTTCAGCATAATTCTGGAACTCTGCTTGTGCACAACTGCAAAATGTAAACTAGAGAGAAATTGATGTGGTAAATTTCAGCATAATCTTTGGACTCTGCTTCCGCACATCTGAAAAATGTCAGCTAGAGAGAAATTGCAAGGCAGATTTCAGCATAATCCTGGAACTCTGCTTCTGGACATCTGGAAAATGTCAGCTAGAGAGAAATTGATGTGGTAGATTTCAGCATAATCTTTGAACTCTGCTTCCGCACATCTGAAAAATGTCAGCTAGATAGGAATTTATGTGGTAGATTTCAGCATAATCTTTGAACTCTGCTTCTTCACATCTGGAAAATGTCAGCTAGAGAGAAAATGCAGAGGCTGATTTTAGCATAATCTTGGAACTCTGCTTCTCCATATCTGGAAAATGTCAGCTAGATAGGAATTTATGTGGTAGATTTCAGCATAATCTTTGAACTCTGCTTCTTCACATCTGGAAAATATCAGCTAGAGAGAAAATGCAGAGGCTGATTTCAGCATAACCTTTGAACTCTGCTTCTGCACATCTGGAAAATGTCAGCTAGAGAGAAAATGTAGAGGCAGATTTCAGCATAATCCTGGAACTTTGCTTCTGCACATCTGGAAATTGTAAGCTAGAGAGAAATTGATGTCGTAGATTTCAGCATAATCTTGCAACTCTGCTTTTTCACATCTGGAAAATGTCAGCTAGAGGGAAAATGCAGACGCAGATTTCAGCATAATCCTGGACCTCTACTTCTGCACATCTGGAAAATGTAAGCCAGAGAGAAATTGATGTTGTAGATTTCAGCATAATCCTGGAACTCTGATTCTGCACATCTGGAAAATGTCAGCTAGATAGGAATTTATGTGGTAGATTTCAGCATAATCTTTGAACTCTGCTTCTGCACATCTGGAAAATGTCAGGAAGAGAGAAATTGATGTGTTAGATTTCAGCATAATCCTGGAACTCTGCTTCTGCACATCTGAAAAATGTCAGCTAGATAGGAATTTATGTGGTAGATTTCAGCATAATCTTTGAACTCTGCTTCTTCACATATAGAAAATGTCAGCTAGCGGGAAAATGCAGAGGCAGATTTCAGCATAATCCTGGAACTCTGCTTCTGCACATCTGAAAAATGTCAGCTAGATAGGAATTTATGTGGTAGATTTCAGCATAATCTTTGAACTCTGCTTCTTCACATCTGGAAAATGTCAGCTAGACAGAAATTGCAAGGCAGATTTCAGCATAATCTTGGAACTCTGCTTCTGCACATCTGGAAAATGTCAGCTAGAGAGAAAATGCAGAGGCTGATTTCAGCATAATCCTGGAACACTGCTTCCTCACATCTGGAAAATGTCAGCTAGAGGGCAAATGCAGAGGCAGATTTCAGCATAATCCTGGAACTCTGCTCCTGCACATCTGGAAAATGTAAGATAGAGAGAAATTGATGTGGTAGATTTCAGCATAATCTTTGAACTCTGTTTCTGCACATCTGGAAAATGTCAGCTAGACAGAAAATGCAGAGGCAGATTTCAGCATAATCCTGGAACCCTGCTTCCGCACATCTGGCGAATGTCAGCTAGAGAGAAATTGATGTGGTGGTTTCAGCATAATCTTGGAACTCTGCTTCTGCACATCTGGCAAATGTCATCTAGAGAGAAATTGCAAGGCAGATTTCAGCATAATCTTGGAACTCTGCTTCTGCACATGTGGAAAATGTCAGCTGGGGAAAATTTATGTGGTATATTTCAGCATAATCTTTGAACTCTGCTTCTTCACATCTGGAAAATGTCAGCTAGAGAGAAAATGCAGAGGCTGATTTCAGCATAACCTTTGAACTCTGCTTCTGCACATCTGGAAAATGTCAGCTAGAGAGAAAATGCAGAGGCAGGTTTCAGCATAATCCTGGAACTTTGCTTCCGCACATCTGGAAATTGTATGCTAGAGAGAAATTGATGTCGTAGATTTCAGCATAATCTTGCAACTCTGCTTTTTCACATCTGGAAAATGTCAGCTAGAGGGAAAATGCAGACGCAGATTAGAGCATAATCCTGGAACTCTACTTCTGCACATCTGGAAAATGTAAGCTAGAGAGAAATTGATGTCGTAGATTTCAGCATAATCCTGGAACTCTGCTTCTTCACATCTGAAAAATGTCAGCTAGATAGGAATTTATGTGGTAGATTTCAGCATAATCCTGGAACTCTGCTTATTCACATCTGGAAAATTTCACTTGGAGACAAAATGCAAGGCAGATTTCAGCATAATCCTGGAACTCTGCTTGTGCACATCTGGAAAATGTAAACTAGAGAGAAATTGATGTGGTAGAGTTCACCATAATCTTTGAACTCTGCTTGCGCTCATCTGGAAAATGTCAGCTAGAGGGAAAATGCAGAGGCTGATTTCAGCATAATCCTGGAACACTGCTTCCTCACATCTGGAAAATGTCAGCTAGAGGGAAAATGCAGAGGCAGATTTCAGCATAATCCTGGAACTCTGCTCCTGCACATCTGGAAAATGTAAGCTAGAGAGAAATTGATGTGGTAGATTTCAGCATAATGCTTGAACTCTGCTTCTGCACATCAGGAAAATGTCAGCTAGAGAGAAATTTCAAATCAGATTTCAGAATAATCCTGGAACTCTGCTTCTGCACATTTGGCAAATGTCAGCTAGAGAGAAATTGATGTGGTAGATTTCAGCATAGTCTTTGAACTCTGCATCTGCACTTCAGGAAAATGTCAGCTAGAGAGAAAATGCAAAGGCAGATTTCAGCATAATCCTGGAACTCTGCTTCCGCACATCTGGAAAATTTCAGCTAGACAGAAATTGAGGTTGTAGATTTCATCATAATCCTGGAACTCTGCTTCCAAAAATCTGGCAAATGTCAGCTAGAGAGAAATTGCAAGGCAGATTTCAGCATAATCCTGGAACTCTGCTTCAGCACATCTGAAAACTGTCAGCTAGATAGGAATTTATGTGGTAGATTTCAGCATAATCCTGGAACTCTGCTTGTGCACATCTGCAAAACGTAAACGAGAGAGAAATTGATGTGGTATATTTCAGCATAATCTTTGGACTCTGCTTCCGCACATCTGGAAAATGTCAGCTAGAGAGAAATTGCAAGGCAGATTTCAGCATAATCCTGGAACTCTGCTTCTGGACATCTGGATAATGTCAGCTAGAGAGAAATTGAGCTGGTAGATTTCAGCATAATCTTTGAACTCTGCTTCCGCACATCTGAAAAATGTCAGCTAGATAGGAATTTATGTGCTAGATTTCAGCATAATCTTGGAACTCTGCTTCTTCATATCTGGAAAATGTCAGCTGGATAGGAATTTATGTGGTAGATTTCAGCATAATCTTTGCTCTCTGCTTCCGAACATCTGGAAAATGTCAGCTAGAGAATAATTGCAAGGCAGATTTCAGCATAATCCTGGAACTCTGCTTCTGCACATCTGAAAAATGTCAGCTAGATAGGAATTTATGTGGTAGATTTCAGCATAATCTTTGAACTCTGCTTCTTCACATATAGAAAATGTCAGCTAGAGGGAAAATGCAGAGGCAGATTTCAGCATAATCCTGGAACTCTGCTTCTGCACATCTAGAAAATTTCAGCTAGAGAGAAATTGATGTGTTAGATTTCAGCATAATCTTTGAACTCTGCTTCTGCACATCTGTAAAATGTAAGCTAGAGAGAAATTGATGTGGTAGAGTTCACCATAATCTTTGAACTCTGCTTGCTCTCATCTGGAAAATGTCAGCTAGAGAGAAATTGCAAGGCAGATTTCAGCATAATCTTGGAACTCTGCTTCTGCACATCTGGAAAATGTCAGCTAGATAGGAATTTATGTGGTAGATTTCAGCATAATCTTTGAACTCTGCTTCTGCACATCTGGAAAATGTCAGGAAGAGAGAAATTGATGTGTTAGATTTCAGCATAATCCTGGAACTCTGCTTCTGCACATCTGAAAAATGTCAGCTAGATAGGAATTTATGTGGTAGATTTCAGCATCATCTTTGAACTCTGCTTCTTCACATATAGAAAATGTCAGCTAGCGGGAAAATGCAGAGGCAGATTTCAGCATAATCCTGGAACTCTGCTTCTGCACATCTGAAAAATGTCAGCTAGATAGGAATTTATGTGGTAGATTTCAGCATAATCTTTGAACTCTGCTTCTTCACATCTGGAAAATGTCAGCTAGACAGAAATTGCAAGGCAGATTTCAGCATAATCTTGGAACTCTGCTTCTGCACATCTGGAAAATGTCAGCTAGAGAGAAAATGCAGAGGCTGATTTCAGCATAATCCTGGAACACTGCTTCCTCACATCTGGAAAATGTCAGCTAGAGGGCAAATGCAGAGGCAGATTTCAGCATAATCCTGGAACTCTGCTCCTGCACATCTGGAAAATGTAAGATAGAGAGAAATTGATGTGGTAGATTTCAGCATAATCTTTGAACTCTGCTTCTTCACATCTGGAAAATGTCAGCTAGAGAGAAAATGCAGAGGCTGATTTCAGCATAACCTTTGAACTCTGCTTCTGCACATCTGGAAAATGTCAGCTAGAGAGAAAATGCAGAGGCAGATTTCAGCATAATCCTGGAACTTTGCTTCCGCACATCTGGAAATTGTAAGCTAGAGAGAAATTGATGTCGTAGATTTCAGCATAATCTTGCAACTCTGCTTTTTCACATCTGGAAAATGTCAGCTAGATAGCAATTTATGTGGTAGATTTCAGCATAATCTTTGAACTCTGATTCTTCACATCTGGAAAATGTCAGCTAGAGGGAAAATGCAGAGGCAGATTTCAGCATAATCCTGGAACTCTGCTTATTCACATCTGGAAAATTTCACTTGGAGACAAAATGCAAGGCAGATTTCAGCATAATCCTGGAACTCTGCTTGTGCACATCTGGAAAATGTAAACTAGAGAGAAATTGATGTGGTAAAGTTCACCATAATCTTTGAACTCTGCTTGCGCTCATCTGGAAAATGTCAGCTAGAGGGAAAATGCAGAGGCTGATTTCAGCATAATCCTGGAACACTGCTTCCTCACATCTGGAAAATGTCAGCTAGAGGGAAAATGCAGAGGCAGATTTCAGCATAATCCTGGAACTCTGCTCCTGCACATCTGGAAAATGTAAGCTAGAGAGAAATTGATGTGGTAGATTTCAGCATAATGCTTGAACTCTGCTTCTGCACATCAGGAAAATGTCAGCTAGAGAGAAATTTCAAATCAGATTTCAGAATAATCCTGGAACTCTGCTTCTGCGCATTTGGCAAATGTCAGCTAGAGAGAAATTGATGTGGTAGATTTCAGCATAGTCTTTGAACTCTGCATCTGCACTTCAGGAAAATGTCAGCTAGAGGGAAAATGCAGTGGCAGATTTCAGCATAATCCTGGTACTCTGCTTCTGCACTTCAGGAAAATGTCAGCTAGAGAGAAATTTCAAATCACATTTCAGAATAATCCTGGAACTCTGCTTCTGCGCATTTGGCAAATGTCAGCTAGAGAGAAATTGATGTGGTAGATTTCAGCATAGTCTTTGAACTCTGCATCTGCACTTCAGGAAAATGTCAGCTAGAGAGAAAATGCAAAGGCAGATTTCAGCATAATCCTGGAACTCTGCTTCCGCACATCTGGAAAATTTCAGCTAGACAGAAATTGAGGTTGTAGATTTCATCATAATCCTGGAACTCTGCTTCCAAAAATCTGGCAAATGTCAGCTAGAGAGAAATCGCAAGGCAGATTTCAGCATAATCCTGGAACTCTGCTTCAGCACATCTGAAAACTGTCAGCTAGATAGGAATTTATGTGGTAGATTTCAGCATAATCCTGGAACTCTGCTTGTGCACATCTGCAAAATGTAAACGAGAGAGAAATTGATGTGGTATATTTCAGCATAATCTTTGGACTCTGCTTCCGCACATCTGGAAAATGTCAGCTAGAGAGAAATTGAAAGGCAGATTTCAGCATAATCCTGGAACTCTGCATCTGGACATCTGGAAAATGTCAGCTAGAGAGAAATTGAGCTGCTAGATTTCAGCATAATCTTTGAACTCTGCTTCCGCACATCTGAAAAATGTCAGCTAGATAGGAATTTATGTGGTAGATTTCAGCATAGTCTTTGAACTCTGCTTCTGCACTTCAGGAAAATGTCAGCTAGAGAGAAAATGCAAAGGCAGATTTCAGCATAATCCTGGAACTCTGCTTCCGCACATCTGGAAAATTTCAGCTAGACAGAAATTGATGTTGTAGATTTCATCATAATTCTGGAACTCTGCTTCCAAACATCTGGCAAATGTGAGCTAGAGAGAAATTGCAAGGCAGATATCAGCATAATCCTGGAACTCTGCTTCAGCACATCTGAAAACTGTCAGCTAGATAGGAATTTATGTGGTAGATTTCAGCATAATTCTGGAACTCTGCTTGTGCACAACTGCAAAATGTAAACTAGAGAGAAATTGATGTGGTAAATTTCAGCATAATCTTTGGACTCTGCTTCCGCACATCTGGAAAATGTCAGCTAGAGAGAAATTGCAAGGCAGATTTCAGCATAATCCTGGAACTCTGCTTCTGGACATCTGGAAAATGTCAGCTAGAGAGAAATTGATGTGGTAGATTTCAGCATAATCTTTGAACTCTGCTTCCGCACATCTGAAAAATGTCAGCTAGATAGGAATTTATGTGGTAGATTTCAGCATAATCTTTGAACTCTGCTTCTTCACATCTGGAAAATGTCAGCTAGAGAGAAAATGCAGAGGCTGATTTTAGCATAATCTTGGAACTCTGCTTCTCCATATCTGGAAAATGTCAGCTAGATAGGAATTTATGTGGTAGATTTCAGCATAATCTTTGAACTCTGCTTCTGCACATCTGGAAAATGTCAGCTAGAGAGAAAATGCAGAGGCAGATTTCAGCATAATCCTGGTACTCTGCTTCTGCACATCAGGAAAATGTCAGCTAGAGAGAAATTTCAAATCAGATTTCAGAATAATCCTGGAACTCCGCTTCTGCGCATTTGGCAAATGTCAGCTAGAGAGAAATTGATGTGGTAGATTTCAGCATAGTCTTTGAATTCTGCTTCTGCACTTCAGGAAAATGTCAGCTAGAGAGAAAATGCAAAGGCAGGTTTCAGCATAATCCTGGTACTCTGCTTCGGCACATCTGGAAAATTTCAGGTAGACAGAAATTGATGCTGTAGATTTCATCATAATCCTGGAACTCTGCTTCTGCACATCTGGCAAATGTCAGCTAGAGAGAAATTGCAAGGCAGATTTCAGCATAATCTTGGAACTCTGCTTCTGCACATGTGGAAAATGTCAGCTAGAGAGAACATGCAGAGGCTGATTTCAGCATAATGCTGGAACTCTGCTTCTGCACATCTGGAAAATGTCAGCTGGGGAAAATTTATGTGGTATATTTCAGCATAATCTTTGAACTCTGCTTCTTCACATCTGGAAAATATCAGCTAGAGAGAAAATGCAGAGGCTGATTTCAGCATAACCTTTGAACTCTGCTTCAGCACATCTGGAAAATGTCAGCTAGAGAGAAAATGTAGAGGCAGATTTCAGCATAATCCTGGAACTTTGCTTCTGCACATCTGGAAATTGTAAGCTAGAGAGAAATTGATGTCGTAGATTTCAGCATAATCTTGCAACTCTGCTTTTTCACATCTGGAAAATGTCAGCTAGAGGGAAAATGCAGACGCAGATTTCAGCATAATCCTGGACCTCTACTTCTGCACATCTGGAAAATGTAAGCCAGAGAGAAATTGATGTTGTAGATTTCAGCATAATCCTGGAACTCTGCTTCTGCACATCTGGAAAATGTCAGCTAGATAGGAATTTATGTGGTAGATTTCAGCATAATCTTTGAACTCTGCTTCTGCACATCTGGAAAATGTCAGGAAGAGAGAAATTGATGTGTTAGATTTCAGCATAATCCTGGAACTCTGCTTCTGCACATCTGAAAAATGTCAGCTAGATAGGAATTTATGTGGTAGATTTCAGCAAAATCCTGGAACTCTGCTTGTGCACATCTGCAAAATGTAAACGAGAGAGAAATTGATGTGGTATATTTAAGCATAATCTTTGGACTCTGCTTCCGCACATCTGGAAAATGTCAGCTAGAGAGAAATTGAAAGGCAGATTTCAGCATAATCCTGGAACTCTGCATCTGGTCATCTGGAAAATGTCAGCTAGAGAGAAATTGAGCTGGTAGATTTCAGCATAATCTTTGAACTCTGCTTCCGCACATCTGAAAAATGTCAGCTAGATAGGAATTTATGTGGTAGATTTCAGCATAGTCTTTGAACTCTGCATCTGCACTTCAGGAAAATGTCAGCTAGAGGGAAAATGCAGTGGCAGATTTCAGCATAATCCTGGTACTCTGCTTCTGCACTTCAGGAAAATGTCAGCTAGAGAGAAATTTCAAATCACATTTCAGAATAATCCTGGAACTCTGCTTCTGCGCATTTGGCAAATGTCAGCTAGAGAGAAATTGATGTGGTAGATTTCAGCATAGTCTTTGAACTCTGCATCTGCACTTCAGGAAAATGTCAGCTAGAGAGAAAATGCAAAGGCAGATTTCAGCATAATCCTGGAACTCTGCTTCCGCACATCTGGAAAATTTCAGCTAGACAGAAATTGATGTTGTAGATTTCATCATAATCCTGGAACTCTGCTTCCAAACATCTGGCAAATGTGAGCTAGAGAGAAATTGCAAGGCAGATATCAGCATAATCCTGGAACTCTGCTTCAGCACATCTGAAAACTGTCAGCTAGATAGGAATTTATGTGGTAGATTTCAGCATAATCCTGGAACTCTGCTTGTGCACAACTGCAAAATGTAAACTAGAGAGAAATTGATGTGGTAAATTTCAGCATAATCTTTGGACTCTGCTTCCGCACATCTGGAAAATGTCAGCTAGAGAGAAATTGCAAGGCAGATTTCAGCATAATCCTGGAACTCTGCTTCTGGACATCTGGAAAATGTCAGCTAGAGAGAAATTGATGTGGTAGATTTCAGCATAATCTTTGAACTCTGCTTCTGCACATCTGAAAAATGTCAGCTAGATAGGAATTTATGTGGTAGATTTCAGCATAATCTTTGAACTCTGCTTCTTCACATCTGGAAAATGTCAGCTAGAGAGAAAATGCAGAGGCTGATTTCAGCACAATCTTGGAACTCTGCTCCTCCATATCTGGAAAATGTCAGCTAGATAGGAATTTATGTGGTAGATTTCAGCATAATCTTTGAACTCTGCTTCTGCACATCTGGAAAATGTCAGCTAGAGAGAAAATGCAGAGGCAGATTTCAGCATAATCCTGGTACTCTGCTTCTGCACATCAGGAAAATGTCAGCTAGAGAGAAATTTCAAATCAGATTTCAGAATAATCCTGGAACTCCGCTTCTGCGCATTTGGCAAATGTCAGCTAGAGAGAAATTGATGTGGTAGATTTCAGCATAGTCTTTGAATTCTGCTTCTGCACTTCAGGAAAATGTCAGCTAGAGAGAAAATGCAAAGGCAGGTTTCAGCATAATCCTGGTACTCTGCTTCGGCACATCTGGAAAATTTCAGGTAGACAGAAATTGATGCTGTAGATTTCATCATAATCCTGGAACTCTGCTTCTGCACATCTGGCAAATGTCAGCTAGAGAGAAATTGCAAGGCAGATTTCAGCATAATCTTGGAACTCTGCTTCTGCACATGTGGAAAATGTCAGCTAGAGAGAACATGCAGAGGCTGATTTCAGCATAATGCTGGAACTCTGCTTCTGCACATCTGGAAAATGTCAGGTGGGGAAAATTTATGTGGTATATTTCAGCATAATCTTTGAACTCTGCTTCTTCACATCTGGAAAATATCAGCTAGAGAGAAAATGCAGAGGCTGATTTCAGCATAACCTTTGAACTCTGCTTCAGCACATCTGGAAAATGTCAGCTAGAGAGAAAATGTAGAGGCAGATTTCAGCATAATCCTGGAACTTTGCTTCTGCACATCTGGAAATTGTAAGCTAGAGAGAAATTGATGTCGTAGATTTCAGCATAATCTTGCAACTCTGCTTTTTCACATCTGGAAAATGTCAGCTAGAGGGAAAATGCAGACGCAGATTTCAGCATAATCCTGGACCTCTACTTCTGCACATCTGGAAAATGTAAGCCAGAGAGAAATTGATGTTGTAGATTTCAGCATAATCCTGGAACTCTGCTTCTGCACATCTGGAAAATGTCAGCTAGATAGGAATTTATGTGGTAGATTTCAGCATAATCTTTGAACTCTGCTTCTGCACATCTGGAAAATGTCAGGAAGAGAGAAATTGATGTGTTAGATTTCAGCATAATCCTGGAACTCTGCTTCTGCACATCTGAAAAATGTCAGCTAGATAGGAATTTATGTGGTAGATTTCAGCAAAATCCTGGAACTCTGCTTGTGCACATCTGCAAAATGTAAACGAGAGAGAAATTGATGTGGTATATTTAAGCATAATCTTTGGACTCTGCTTCCGCACATCTGGAAAATGTCAGCTAGAGAGAAATTGAAAGGCAGATTTCAGCATAATCCTGGAACTCTGCATCTGGTCATCTGGAAAATGTCAGCTAGAGAGAAATTGAGCTGGTAGATTTCAGCATAATCTTTGAACTCTGCTTCCGCACATCTGAAAAATGTCAGCTAGATAGGAATTTATGTGGTAGATTTCAGCATAGTCTTTGAACTCTGCTTCTGCACTTCAGGAAAATGTCAGCTAGAGAGAAAATGCAAAGGCAGATTTCAGCATAATCCTGGAACTCTGCTTCCGCACATCTGGAAAATTTCAGCTAGACAGAAATTGATGTTGTAGATTTCATCATAATCCTGGAACTCTGCTTCCAAACATCTGGCAAATGTGAGCTAGAGAGAAATTGCAAGGCAGATATCAGCATAATCCTGGAACTCTGCTTCAGCACATCTGAAAACTGTCAGCTAGATAGGAATTTATGTGGTAGATTTCAGCATAATCCTGGAACTCTGCTTGTGCACAACTGCAAAATGTAAACTAGAGAGAAATTGATGTGGTAAATTTCAGCATAATCTTTGGACTCTGCTTCCGCACATCTGGAAAATGTCAGCTAGAGAGAAATTGCAAGGCAGATTTCAGCATAATCCTGGAACTCTGCTTCTGGACATCTGGAAAATGTCAGCTAGAGAGAAATTGATGTGGTAGATTTCAGCATAATCTTTGAACTCTGCTTCTGCACATCTGAAAAATGTCAGCTAGATAGGAATTTATGTGGTAGATTTCAGCATAATCTTTGAACTCTGCTTCTTCACATCTGGAAAATGTCAGCTAGAGAGAAAATGCAGAGGCTGATTTCAGCACAATCTTGGAACTCTGCTCCTCCATATCTGGAAAATGTCAGCTAGATAGGAATTTATGTGGTAGATTTCAGCATAATCTTTGAACTCTGCTTCTGCACATCTGGAAAATGTCAGCTAGAGAGAAAATGCAGAGGCAGATTTCAGCATAATCCTGGTACTCTGCTTCTGCACATCAGGAAAATGTCAGCTAGAGAGAAATTTCAAATCAGATTTCAGAATAATCCTGGAACTCCGCTTCTGCGCATTTGGCAAATGTCAGCTAGAGAGAAATTGATGTGGTAGATTTCAGCATAGTCTTTGAATTCTGCTTCTGCACTTCAGGAAAATGTCAGCTAGAGAGAAAATGCAAAGGCAGGTTTCAGCATAATCCTGGTACTCTGCTTCGGCACATCTGGAAAATTTCAGGTAGACAGAAATTGATGCTGTAGATTTCATCATAATCCTGGAACTCTGCTTCTGCACATCTGGCAAATGTCAGCTAGAGAGAAATTGCAAGGCAGATTTCAGCATAATCTTGGAACTCTGCTTCTGCACATGTGGAAAATGTCAGCTAGAGAGAACATGCAGAGGCTGATTTCAGCATAATGCTGGAACTCTGCTTCTGCACATCTGGAAAATGTCAGCTGGGGAAAATTTATGTGGTATATTTCAGCATAATCTTTGAACTCTGCTTCTTCACATCTGGAAAATATCAGCTAGAGAGAAAATGCAGAGGCTGATTTCAGCATAACCTTTGAACTCTGCTTCAGCACATCTGGAAAATGTCAGCTAGAGAGAAAATGTAGAGGCAGATTTCAGCATAATCCTGGAACTTTGCTTCTGCACATCTGGAAATTGTAAGCTAGAGAGAAATTGATGTCGTAGATTTCAGCATAATCTTGCAACTCTGCTTTTTCACATCTGGAAAATGTCAGCTAGAGGGAAAATGCAGACGCAGATTTCAGCATAATCCTGGACCTCTACTTCTGCACATCTGGAAAATGTAAGCCAGAGAGAAATTGATGTTGTAGATTTCAGCATAATCCTGGAACTCTGCTTCTGCACATCTGGAAAATGTCAGCTAGATAGGAATTTATGTGGTAGATTTCAGCATAATCTTTGAACTCTGCTTCTGCACATCTGGAAAATGTCAGGAAGAGAGAAATTGATGTGTTAGATTTCAGCATAATCCTGGAACTCTGCTTCTGCACATCTGAAAAATGTCAGCTAGATAGGAATTTATGTGGTAGATTTCAGCAAAATCCTGGAACTCTGCTTGTGCACATCTGCAAAATGTAAACGAGAGAGAAATTGATGTGGTATATTTAAGCATAATCTTTGGACTCTGCTTCCGCACATCTGGAAAATGTCAGCTAGAGAGAAATTGAAAGGCAGATTTCAGCATAATCCTGGAACTCTGCATCTGGTCATCTGGAAAATGTCAGCTAGAGAGAAATTGAGCTGGTAGATTTCAGCATAATCTTTGAACTCTGCTTCCGCACATCTGAAAAATGTCAGCTAGATAGGAATTTATGTGGTAGATTTCAGCATAGTCTTTGAACTCTGCTTCTGCACTTCAGGAAAATGTCAGCTAGAGAGAAAATGCAAAGGCAGATTTCAGCATAATCCTGGAACTCTGCTTCCGCACATCTGGAAAATTTCAGCTAGACAGAAATTGATGTTGTAGATTTCATCATAATCCTGGAACTCTGCTTCCAAACATCTGGCAAATGTGAGCTAGAGAGAAATTGCAAGGCAGATATCAGCATAATCCTGGAACTCTGCTTCAGCACATCTGAAAACTGTCAGCTAGATAGGAATTTATGTGGTAGATTTCAGCATAATCCTGGAACTCTGCTTGTGCACAACTGCAAAATGTAAACTAGAGAGAAATTGATGTGGTAAATTTCAGCATAATCTTTGGACTCTGCTTCCGCACATCTGGAAAATGTCAGCTAGAGAGAAATTGCAAGGCAGATTTCAGCATAATCCTGGAACTCTGCTTCTGGACATCTGGAAAATGTCAGCTAGAGAGAAATTGATGTGGTAGATTTCAGCATAATCTTTGAACTCTGCTTCTGCACATCTGAAAAATGTCAGCTAGATAGGAATTTATGTGGTAGATTTCAGCATAATCTTTGAACTCTGCTTCTTCACATCTGGAAAATGTCAGCTAGAGAGAAAATGCAGAGGCTGATTTCAGCACAATCTTGGAACTCTGCTCCTCCATATCTGGAAAATGTCAGCTAGATAGGAATTTATGTGGTAGATTTCAGCATAATCTTTGAACTCTGCTTCTGCACATCTGGAAAATGTCAGCTAGAGAGAAAATGCAGAGGCAGATTTCAGCATAATCCTGGTACTCTGCTTCTGCACATCAGGAAAATGTCAGCTAGAGAGAAATTTCAAATCAGATTTCAGAATAATCCTGGAACTCCGCTTCTGCGCATTTGGCAAATGTCAGCTAGAGAGAAATTGATGTGGTAGATTTCAGCATAGTCTTTGAATTCTGCTTCTGCACTTCAGGAAAATGTCAGCTAGAGAGAAAATGCAAAGGCAGGTTTCAGCATAATCCTGGTACTCTGCTTCGGCACATCTGGAAAATTTCAGGTAGACAGAAATTGATGCTGTAGATTTCATCATAATCCTGGAACTCTGCTTCTGCACATCTGGCAAATGTCAGCTAGAGAGAAATTGCAAGGCAGATTTCAGCATAATCTTGGAACTCTGCTTCTGCACATGTGGAAAATGTCAGCTAGAGAGAACATGCAGAGGCTGATTTCAGCATAATGCTGGAACTCTGCTTCTGCACATCTGGAAAATGTCAGCTGGGGAAAATTTATGTGGTATATTTCAGCATAATCTTTGAACTCTGCTTCTTCACATCTGGAAAATATCAGCTAGAGAGAAAATGCAGAGGCTGATTTCAGCATAACCTTTGAACTCTGCTTCTGCACATCTGGAAAATGTCAGCTAGAGAGAAAATGTAGAGGCAGATTTCAGCATAATCCTGGAACTTTGCTTCTGCACATCTGGAAATTGTAAGCTAGAGAGAAATTGATGTCGTAGATTTCAGCATAATCTTGCAACTCTGCTTTTTCACATCTGGAAAATGTCAGCTAGAGGGAAAATGCAGACGCAGATTTCAGCATAATCCTGGACCTCTACTTCTGCACATCTGGAAAATGTAAGCCAGAGAGAAATTGATGTTGTAGATTTCAGCATAATCCTGGAACTCTGCTTCTGCACATCTGGAAAATGTCAGCTAGATAGGAATTTATGTGGTAGATTTCAGATTATCTTTGAACTCTGCTTCTGCACATCTGGAAAATGTCAGGAAGAGAGAAATTGATGTGTTAGATTTCAGCATAATCTTTGAACTCTGCTTCTTCACATATAGAAAATGTCAGCTAGCGGGAAAATGCAGAGGCAGATTTCAGCATAATCCTGGAACTCTGCTTCTGCACATCTGAAAAATGTCAGCTAGATAGGAATTTATGTGGTAGATTTCAGCATAATCTTTGAACTCTGCTTCTTCACATCTGGAAAATGTCATCTAGACAGAAATTGCAAGGCAGATTTCAGCATAATCTTGGAACTCTGCTTCTGCACATCTGGAAAATGTCAGCTAGAGAGAAAATGCAGAGGCTGATTTCAGCATAATCCTGGAACACTGCTTCCTCACATCTGGAAAATGTCAGCTAGAGGGCAAATGCAGAGGCAGATTTCAGCATAATCCTGGAACTCTGCTCCTGCACATCTGGAAAATGTAAGATAGAGAGAAATTGATGTGGTAGATTTCAGCATAATCTTTGAACTCTGTTTCTGCACATCTGGAAAATGTCAGCTAGACAGAAAATGCAGAGGCAGATTTCAGCATAATCCTGGAACTCTGCTTCCGCACATCTGGCGAATGTCAGCTAGAGAGAAATTGATGTGGTGGTTTCAGCATAATCTTGGAACTCTGCTTCTGCACATCTGGCAAATGTCATCTAGAGAGAAATTGCAAGGCAGATTTCAGCATAATCTTGGAACTCTGCTTCTGCACATGTGGAAAATGTCAGCTGGGGAAAATTTATGTGGTATATTTCAGCATAATCTTTGAACTCTGCTTCTTCACATCTGGAAAATGTCAGCTAGAGAGAAAATGCAGAGGCTGATTTCAGCATAACCTTTGAACTCTGCTTCTGCACATCTGGAAAATGTCAGCTAGAGAGAAAATGCAGAGGCAGGTTTCAGCATAATCCTGGAACTTTGCTTCCGCACATCTGGAAATTGTATGCTAGAGAGAAATTGATGTCGTAGATTTCAGCATAATCTTGCAACTCTGCTTTTTCACATCTGGAAAATGTCAGCTAGAGGGAAAATGCAGACGCAGATTTCAGCATAATCCTGGAACTCTACTTCTGCACATCTGGAAAATGTAAGCTAGAGAGAAATTGATGTCGTAGATTTCAGCATAATCCTGGAACTCTGCTTCTTCACATCTGAAAAATGTCAGCTAGATAGGAATTTATGTGGTAGATTTCAGCATAATCTTTGAACTCTGCTTCTTCACATCTGGAAAATGTCAGCTAGAGGGAAAATGCAGAGGCAGATTTCAGCATAATCCTGGAACTCTGCTTATTCACATCTGGAAAATTTCACTTGGAGACAAAATGCAAGGCAGATTTCAGCATAATCCTGGAACTCTGCTTGTGCACATCTGGAAAATGTAAACTAGAGAGAAATTGATGTGGTAGAGTTCACCATAATCTTTGAACTCTGCTTGCGCTCATCTGGAAAATGTCAGCTAGAGGGAAAATGCAGAGGCTGATTTCAGCATAATCCTGGAACACTGCTTCCTCACATCTGGAAAATGTCAGCTAGAGGGAAAATGCAGAGGCAGATTTCAGCATAATCCTGGAACTCTGCTCCTGCACATCTGGAAAATGTAAGCTAGAGAGAAATTGATGTGGTAGATTTCAGCATAGTCTTTGAACTCTGCATCTGCACTTCAGGAAAATGTCAGCTAGAGAGAAAATGCAAAGGCAGATTTCAGCATAATCCTGGAACTCTGCTTCCGCACATCTGGAAAATTATAGCTAGACAGAAATTGAGGTTGTAGATTTCATCATAATCCTGGAACTCTGCTTCCAAAAATCTGGCAAATGTCAGCTAGAGAGAAATTGCAAGGCAGATTTCAGCATAATCCTGGAACTCTGCTTCAGCACATCTGAAAACTGTCAGCTAGATAGGAATTTATGTGGTAGATTTCAGCATAATCCTGGAACTCTGCTTGTGCACATCTGCAAAACGTAAATGAGAGAGAAATTGATGTGGTATATTTCAGCATAATCTTTGGACTCTGCTTCCGCACATCTGGAAAATGTCAGCTAGAGAGAAATTGCAAGGCAGATTTCAGCATAATCCTGGAACTCTGCTTCTGGAAATCTGGATAATGTCAGCTAGAGAGAAATTGAGCTGGTAGATTTCAGCATAATCTTTGAACTCTGCTTCCGCACATCTGAAAAATGTCAGCTAGATAGGAATTTATGTGCTAGATTTCAGCATAATCTTGGAACTCTGCTTCTTCATATCTGGAAAATGTCAGCTGGATAGGAATTTATGTGGTAGATTTCAGCATAATCTTTGCTCTCTGCTTCCGAATATCTGGAAAATGTCAGCTAGAGAATAATTGCAAGGCAGATTTCAGCATAATCCTGGAACTCTGCTTCTGCACATCTGAAAAATGTCAGCTAGATAGGAATTTATGTGGTAGATTTCAGCATAATCTTTGATCTCTGCTTCTTCACATATAGAAAATGTCAGCTAGAGGGAAAATGCAGAGGCAGATTTCAGCATAATCCTGGAACTCTGCTTCTGCACATCTAGAAAATTTCAGCTAGAGAGAAATTGATGTGTTAGATTTCAGCATAATCTTTGAACTCTGCTTCTGCACATCTGGAAAATGTAAGCTAGAGAGAAATTGATGTGGTAGAGTTCACCATAATCTTTGAACTCTGCTTGCGCTCATCTGGAAAATGTCAGCTAGAGAGAAATTGCAAGGCAGATTTCAGCATAATCTTGGAACTCTGCTTCTGCACATCTGGAAAATGTCAGCTAGATAGGAATATATGTGGTAGATTTCAGCATAATCTTTGAACTCTGCTTCTGCACATCTGGAAAATGTCAGGAAGAGAGAAATTGATGTGTTAGATTTCAGCATAATCCTGGAACTCTGCTTCTGCACATCTGAAAAATGTCAGCTAGATAGGAATTTATGTGGTAGATTTCAGCAAAATCCTGGAACTCTGCTTGTGCACATCTGCAAAATGTAAACGAGAGAGAAATTGATGTGGTATATTTCAGCATAATCTTTGGACTCTGCTTCCGCACATCTGGAAAATGTCAGCTAGAGAGAAATTGAAAGGCAGATTTCAGCATAATCCTGGAACTCTGCATCTGGTCATCTGGAAAATGTCAGCTAGAGAGAAATTGAGCTGGTAGATTTCAGCATAATCTTTGAACTCTGCTTCCGCACATCTGAAAAATGTCAGCTAGATAGGAATTTATGTGGGAGATTTCAGCATAGTCTTTGAACTCTGCTTCTGCACTTCAGGAAAATGTCAGCTAGAGAGAAAATGCAAAGGCAGATTTCAGCATAATCCTGGAACTCTGCTTCCGCACATCTGGAAAATTTCAGCTAGACAGAAATTGATGTTGTAGATTTCATCATAATCCTGGAACTCTGCTTCCAAACATCTGGCAAATGTGAGCTAGAGAGAAATTGCAAGGCAGATATCAGCATAATCCTGGAACTCTGCTTCAGCACATCTGAAAACTGTCAGCTAGATAGGAATTTATGTGGTAGATTTCAGCATAATCCTGGAACTCTGCTTCCAAACATCTGGCAAATGTCATCTAGAGAGAAATTGCAAGGCAGATTTCAGCATAATCTTGGAACTCTGCTTCTGCACATGTGGAAAATGTCAGCTGGGGAAAATTTATGTGGTATATTTCAGCATAATCTTTGAACTCTGCTTCTTCACATCTGGAAAATGTCAGCTAGAGAGAAAATGCAGAGGCTGATTTCAGCATAACCTTTGAACTCTGCTTCTGCACATCTGGAAAATGTCAGCTAGAGAGAAAATGCAGAGGCAGGTTTCAGCATAATCCTGGAACTTTGCTTCCGCACATCTGGAAATTGTATGCTAGAGAGAAATTGATGTCGTAGATTTCAGCATAATCTTGCAACTCTGCTTTTTCACATCTGGAAAATGTCAGCTAGAGGGAAAATGCAGACGCAGATTTCAGCATAATCCTGGAACTCTACTTCTGCACATCTGGAAAATGTAAGCTAGAGAGAAATTGATGTCGTAGATTTCAGCATAATCCTGGAACTCTGCTTCTTCACATCTGAAAAATGTCAGCTAGATAGGAATTTATGTGGTAGATTTCAGCATAATCTTTGAACTCTGCTTCTTCACATCTGGAAAATGTCAGCTAGAGGGAAAATGCAGAGGCAGATTTCAGCATAATCCTGGAACTCTGCTTATTCACATCTGGAAAATTTCACTTGGAGACAAAATGCAAGGCAGATTTCAGCATAATCCTGGAACTCTGCTTGTGCACATCTGGAAAATGTAAACTAGAGAGAAATTGATGTGGTAGAGTTCACCATAATCTTTGAACTCTGCTTGCGCTCATCTGGAAAATGTCAGCTAGAGGGAAAATGCAGAGGCTGATTTCAGCATAATCCTGGAACACTGCTTCCTCACATCTGGAAAATGTCAGCTAGAGGGAAAATGCAGAGGCAGATTTCAGCATAATCCTGGAACTCTGCTCCTGCACATCTGGAAAATGTAAGCTAGAGAGAAATTGATGTGGTAGATTTCAGCATAGTCTTTGAACTCTGCATCTGCACTTCAGGAAAATGTCAGCTAGAGAGAAAATGCAAAGGCAGATTTCAGCATAATCCTGGAACTCTGCTTCCGCACATCTGGAAAATTTCAGCTAGACAGAAATTGAGGTTGTAGATTTCATCATAATCCTGGAACTCTGCTTCCAAAAATCTGGCAAATGTCAGCTAGAGAGAAATTGCAAGGCAGATTTCAGCATAATCCTGGAACTCTGCTTCAGCACATCTGAAAACTGTCAGCTAGATAGGAATTTATGTGGTAGATTTCAGCATAATCCTGGAACTCTGCTTGTGCACATCTGCAAAACGTAAATGAGAGAGAAATTGATGTGGTATATTTCAGCATAATCTTTGGACTCTGCTTCCGCACATCTGGAAAATGTCAGCTAGAGAGAAATTGCAAGGCAGATTTCAGCATAATCCTGGAACTCTGCTTCTGGACATCTGGATAATGTCAGCTAGAGAGAAATTGAGCTGGTAGATTTCAGCATAATCTTTGAACTCTGCTTCCGCACATCTGAAAAATGTCAGCTAGATAGGAATTTATGTGCTAGATTTCAGCATAATCTTGGAACTCTGCTTCTTCATATCTGGAAAATGTCAGCTGGATAGGAATTTATGTGGAAGATTTCAGCATAATCTTTGCTCTCTTCTTCCGAATATCTGGAAAATGTCAGCTAGAGAATAATTGCAAGGCAGATTTCAGCATAATCCTGGAACTCTGCTTCTGCACATCTGAAAAATGTCAGCTAGATAGGAATTTATGTGGTAGATTTCAGCATAATCTTTGAACTCTGCTTCTTCACATATAGAAAATGTCAGCTAGAGGGAAAATGCAGAGGCAGATTTCAGCATAATCCTGGAACTCTGCTTCTGCACATCTAGAAAATTTCAGCTAGAGAGAAATTGATGTGTTAGATTTCAGCATAATCTTTGAACTCTGCTTCTGCACATCTGGAAAATGTAAGCTAGAGAGAAATTGATGTGGTAGAGTTCACCATAATCTTTGAACTCTGCTTGCGCTCATCTGGAAAATGTCAGCTAGAGAGAAATTGCAAGGCAGATTTCAGCATAATCTTGGAACTCTGCTTCTGCACATCTGGAAAATGTCAGCTAGATAGGAATATATGTGGTAGATTTCAGCATAATCTTTGAACTCTGCTTCTGCACATCTGGAAAATGTCAGGAAGAGAGAAATTGATGTGTTAGATTTCAGCATAGTCTTTGAACTCTGCTTGTCCACATCTGGAAATTTTCACCTGGAGAAAAATTGCAAGGCAGATTTCAGCATAATCCTGGAACTCTGCTTCCGCACATCTGGAAAATGTCAGCTAGAGGGAAAATGCAGAGGAAGATTTCAGCATAATCCTGGAACTCTGTTTCTGCACATCTGGAAAATGTAAGATAGAGAAAAATTGATGTGGTAGATTTCAGCATAATCTTTGAACTCTGCTTCTGCACATCTGGAAAATGTCAGCTGGGGAAAATTTATATGGTATATTTCAGCATAATCTTTGCTCTCTGCTTCTGAACATCTGGAAAATGTAAGCTAGAGAATAATTGCAAGGCAGATTTCAGCATAATCCTGGAACTCTGCTTCTGCACATCTGAAAAATCTCAGCTAGAGAGAAATTGATGTGGTAGATTTCAGCATAATCTTTGAACTCTGCTTCTGCACATCTGGAAAATGTAAGCTAGAGAGAAATTGATGTGGTAGAGTTCACCATAATCTTTGAACTCTGCTTCTTCACATCTGGAAAATGTCAGCTAGAGAGAAAATGCAGAGGCTGATTTCAGCATAATCTTGGAACTCTGCTTCTTCATATCTGGAAAATGTCAGCTGGATAGGAATTTATGTGGTAGATTTCAGCATAATCTTTGCTCTCTGCTTCCGAACATCTGGAAAATGTCAGCTAGAGAATAATTGCAAGGCAGATTTCAGCATAATCCTGGAACTCTGCTTCTGCACATCTGAAAAATGTCAGCTAGATAGGAATTTATGTGGTAGATTTCAGCATAATCTTTGAACTCTGCTTCTTCACATATAGAAAATGTCAGCTAGAGGGAAAATGCAGAGGCAGATTTCAGCATAATCCTGGAACTCTGCTTCTGCACATCTGAAAAATGTCAGCTAGATAGGAATTTATGTGGTAGATTTCAGCATAATCTTTGAACTCTGCTTCTGCACATCTGGAAAATGTAAGCTAGAGAGAAATTGATGTGGTAGAGTTCACCATAATCTTTGAACTCTGCTTGCTCTCATCTGGAAAATGTCAGCTAGAGAGAAATTGCAAGGCAGATTTCAGCATAATCTTGGAACTCTGCTTCTGCACATCTGGAAAATGTCAGCTAGATAGGAATTTATGTGGTAGATTTCAGCATAATCTTTGAACTCTGCTTCTGCACATCTGGAAAATGTCAGGAAGAGAGAAATTGATGTGTTAGATTTCAGCATAATCCTGGAACTCTGCTTCTGCACATCTGAAAAATGTCAGCTAGATAGGAATTTATGTGGTAGATTTCAGCATAATCTTTGAACTCTGCTTCTTCACATATAGAAAATGTCAGCTAGCGGGAAAATGCAGAGGCAGATTTCAGCATAATCCTGGAACTCTGCTTCTGCACATCTGAAAAATGTCAGCTAGATAGGAATTTATGTGGTAGATTTCAGCATAATCTTTGAACTCTGCTTCTTCACATCTGGAAAATGTCAGCTAGACAGAAATTGCAAGGCAGATTTCAGCATAATCTTGGAACTCTGCTTCTGCACATCTGGAAAATGTCAGCTAGAGAGAAAATGCAGAGGCTGATTTCAGCATAATCCTGGAACACTGCTTCCTCACATCTGGAAATTGTAAGCTAGAGAGAAATTGATGTCGTAGATTTCAGCATAATCTTGCAACTCTGCTTTTTCACATCTGGAAAATGTCAGCTAGATAGCAATTTATGTGGTAGATTTCAGCATAATCTTTGAACTCTGATTCTTCACATCTGGAAAATGTCAGCTAGAGGGAAAATGCAGAGGCAGATTTCAGCATAATCCTGGAACTCTGCTTATTCACATCTGGAAAATTTCACTTGGAGACAAAATGCAAGGCAGATTTCAGCATAATCCTGGAACTCTGCTTGTGCACATCTGGAAAATGTAAACTAGAGAGAAATTGATGTGGTAGAGTTCACCATAATCTTTGAACTCTGCTTGCGCTCATCTGGAAAATGTCAGCTAGAGGGAAAATGCAGAGGCTGATTTCAGCATAATCCTGGAACACTGCTTCCTCACATCTGGAAAATGTCAGCTAGAGGGAAAATGCAGAGGCAGATTTCAGCATAATCCTGGAACTCTGCTCCTGCACATCTGGAAAATGTAAGCTAGAGAGAAATTGATGTGGTAGATTTCAGCATAATGCTTGAACTCTGCTTCTGCACATCAGGAAAATGTCAGCTAGAGAGAAATTTCAAATCAGATTTCAGAATAATCCTGGAACTCTGCTTCTGCGCATTTGGCAAATGTCAGCTAGACAGAAATTGATGTGGTAGATTTCAGCATAGTCTTTGAACTCTGCATCTGCACTTCAGGAAAATGTCAGCTAGAGGGAAAATGCAGTGGCAGATTTCAGCATAATCCTGGTACTCTGCTTCTGCACTTCAGGAAAATGTCAGCTAGAGAGAAATTTCAAATCACATTTCAGAATAATCCTGGAACTCTGCTTCTGCGCATTTGGCAAATGTCAGCTAGAGAGAAATTGATGTGGTAGATTTCAGCATAGTCTTTGAACTCTGCTTCTGCACTTCAGGAAAATGTCAGCTAGAGAGAAAATGCAAAGGCAGATTTCAGCATAATCCTGGAACTCTGCTTCCGCACATCTGGAAAATTTCAGCTAGACAGAAATTGAGGTTGTAGATTTCATCATAATCCTGGAACTCTGCTTCCAAAAATCTGGCAAATGTCAGCTAGAGAGAAATTGCAAGGCAGATTTCAGCATAATCCTGGAACTCTGCTTCAGCACATCTGAAAACTGTCAGCTAGATAGGAATTTATGTGGTAGATTTCAGCATAATCCTGGAACTCTGCTTGTGCACATCTGCAAAATGTAAACGAGAGAGAAATTGATGTGGTATATTTCAGCATAATCTTTGGACTCTGCTTCCGCACATCTGGAAAATGTCAGCTAGAGAGAAATTGAAAGGCAGATTTCAGCATAATCCTGGAACTCTGCATCTGGACATCTGGAAAATGTCAGCTAGAGAGAAATTGAGCTGCTAGATTTCAGCATAATCTTTGAACTCTGCTTCCGCACATCTGAAAAATGTCAGCTAGATAGGAATTTATGTGGTAGATTTCAGCATAATCTTTGAACTCTGCTTCTTCACATCTGGAAAATGTCAGCTAGAGGGAAAATGCAGAGGCTGATTTCAGCATAATCTTGGAACTCTGCTTCTGCACATCTGGAAAATGTCAGCTAGAGAGAAAATGCAGAGGCAGATTTCAGCATAATCCTGGAACTTTGCTTCTGCACATCTGGAAATTGTAAGCTAGAGAGAAATTGATGTCGTAGATTTCAGCATAATCCTGGAACTCTGCTTCAGCACATCTGAAAAATGTCAGCTAGATAGGAATTTATGTGGTATATTTCAGCATAATCTTTGAACTCTGCTTCTGAACATCTGGAAAATGTCAGCTAGAGGGAAAATGCAGAGGCAGATTTCAGCATAATCCTGGAACTCTGCTTCTTCACATCTGGAAAATTTCACTTGGAGACAAAATGCAAGGCAGATTTCAGCATAATCCTGGAACTCTGGTTGTGCACATCTGGAAAATGTAAACTAGAGAGAAATTGATGTGGTAGAGTTCACCATAATCTTTGAACTCTGCTTGCGCTCATCTGGAAAATGTCAGCTAGAGAGAAATTGCAAGGCAGATTTCAGCATAATCTTGGAACTCTGCTTCTGCACATCTGGAAAATGTCAGCTAGAGAGAAAATGCAGAGGCTGATTTCAGCATAATCCTGGAACACTGCTTCCTCACATCTGGAAAATGTCAGCTAGAGGGAAAATGCAGAGGCAGATTTCAGCATAATCCTGGAACTCTGCTCCTGCACATCTGGAAAATGTAAGCTAGAGAGAAATTGATGTGTTAGATTTCAGCATAATGCTTGAACTCTGCTTCTGCACATCAGGAAAATGTCAGCTAGAGAGAAATTTCAAATCAGATTTCAGAATAATCCTGGAACTCTGCTTCTGCGCATTTGGCAAATGTCAGCTAGAGAGAAATTGATGTGGTAGATTTCAGCATAGTCTTTGAACTCTGCATCTGCACTTCAGGAAAATGTCAGCTAGAGGGAAAATGCAGTGGCAGATTTCAGCATAATCCTGGTACTCTGCTTCTGCACTTCAGGAAAATGTCAGCTAGAGAGAAATTTCAAATCACATTTCAGAATAATCCTGGAACTCTGCTTCTGCGCATTTGGCAAATGTCAGCTAGAGAGAAATTGATGTGGTAGATTTCAGCATAGTCTTTGAACTCTGCATCTGCACTTCAGGAAAATGTCAGCTAGAGAGAAAATGCAAAGGCAGATTTCAGCATAATCCTGGAACTCTGCTTCCGCACATCTGGAAAATTTCAGCTAGACAGAAATTGAGGTTGTAGATTTCATCATAATCCTGGAACTCTGCTTCCAAAAATCTGGCAAATGTCAGCTAGAGAGAAATTGCAAGGCAGATTTCAGCATAATCTTGGAACTCTGCTTCTGCACATCTGGAAAATGTCAGCTAGAGAGAAAATGCAGAGGCTGATTTCAGCATAATCCTGGAACACTGCTTCCTCACATCTGGAAAATGTCAGCTAGAGGGAAAATGCAGAGGCAGATTTCAGCATAATCCTGGAACTCTGCTTCCGCACATCTGGAAAATTTCAGCTAGACAGAAATTGAGGTTGTAGATTTCATCATAATCCTGGAACTCTGCTTCCAAAAATCTGGCAAATGTCAGCTAGAGAGAAATTGCAAGGCAGATTTCAGCATAATCTTGGAACTCTGCTTCTGCACATCTGGAAAATGTCAGCTAGAGAGAAAATGCAGAGGCTGATTTCAGCATAATCCTGGAACACTGCTTCCTCACATCTGGAAAATGTCAGCTAGAGGGAAAATGCAGAGGCAGATTTCAGCATAATCCTGGAACTCTGCTCCTGCACATCTGGAAATGTAAGCTAGAGAGAAATTGATGTGTTAGATTTCAGCATAATGCTTGAACTCTGCTTCTGCACATCAGGAAAATGTCAGCTAGAGAGAAATTTCAAATCAGATTTCAGAATAATCCTGGAACTCTGCTTCTGCGCATTTGGCAAATGTCAGCTAGAGAGAAATTGATGTGGTAGATTTCAGCATAGTCTTTGAACTCTGCATCTGCACTTCAGGAAAATGTCAGCTAGAGGGAAAATGCAGTGGCAGATTTCAGCATAATCCTGGTACTCTGCTTCTGCACTTCAGGAAAATGTCAGCTAGAGAGAAATTTCAAATCACATTTCAGAATAATCCTGGAACTCTGCTTCTGCGCATTTGGCAAATGTCAGCTAGAGAGAAATTGATGTGGTAGATTTCAGCATAGTCTTTGAACTCTGCATCTGCACTTCAGGAAAATGTCAGCTAGAGAGAAAATGCAAAGGCAGATTTCAGCATAATCCTGGAACTCTGCTTCCGCACATCTGGAAAATTTCAGCTAGACAGAAATTGAGGTTGTAGATTTCATCATAATCCTGGAACTCTGCTTCCAAAAATCTGGCAAATGTCAGCTAGAGAGAAATTGCAAGGCAGATTTCAGCATAATCCTGGAACTCTGCTTCAGCACATCTGAAAACTGTCAGCTAGATAGGAATTTATGTGGTAGATTTCAGCATAATCCTGGAACTCTGCTTGTGCACATCTGCAAAATGTAAACGAGAGAGAAATTGATGTGGTATATTTCAGCATAATCTTTGGACTCTGCTTCCGCACATCTGGAAAATGTCAGCTAGAGAGAAATTGAAAGGCAGATTTCAGCATAATCCTGGAACTCTGCATCTGGACATCTGGAAAATGTCAGCTAGAGAGAAATTGAGCTGCTAGATTTCAGCATAATCTTTGAACTCTGCTTCCGCACATCTGAAAAATGTCAGCTAGATAGGAATTTATGTGGTAGATTTCAGCATAATCTTTGAACTCTGCTTCTTCACATCTGGAAAATGTCAGCTAGAGAGAAAATGCAGAGGCTGATTTTAGCATAATCTTGGAACTCTGCTTCTCCATATCTGGAAAATGTCAGCTAGATAGGAATTTATGTGGTAGATTTCAGCATAATCTTTGAACTCTGCTTCTGCACATCTGGAAAATGTCAGCTAGAGAGAAAATGCAGAGGCAGATTTCAGCATAATCCTGGTACTCTGCTTCTGCACATCAGGAAAATGTCAGCTAGAGAGAAATTTCAAATCAGATTTCAGAATAATCCTGGAACTCCGCTTCTGCGCATTTGGCAAATGTCAGCTAGAGAGAAATTGATGTGGTAGATTTCAGCATAGTCTTTGAATTCTGCTTCTGCACTTCAGGAAAATGTCAGCTAGAGAGAAAATGCAAAGGCAGGTTTCAGCATAATCCTGGTACTCTGCTTCGGCACATCTGGAAAATTTCAGGTAGACAGAAATTGATGCTGTAGATTTCATCATAATCCTGGAACTCTGCTTCTGCACATCTGGCAAATGTCAGCTAGAGAGAAATTGCAAGGCAGATTTCAGCATAATCTTGGAACTCTGCTTCTGCACATGTGGAAAATGTCAGCTAGAGAGAACATGCAGAGGCTGATTTCAGCATAATGCTGGAACTCTGCTTCTGCACATCTGGAAAATGTCAGCTGGGGAAAATTTATGTGGTATATTTCAGCATAATCTTTGAACTCTGCTTCTTCACATCTGGAAAATGTCAGCTAGAGAGAAAATGCAGAGGCTGATTTCAGCATAATCTTGGAACTCTGCTTCTGCACATCTGGAAAATGTCAGCTAGAGAGAAAATGCAGAGGCAGATTTCAGCATAATCCTGGAACTTTGCTTCTGCACATCTGGAAATTGTAAGCTAGAGAGAAATTGATGTCGTAGATTTCAGCATAATCCTGGAACTCTGCTTCAGCACATCTGAAAAATGTCAGCTAGATAGGAATTTATGTGGTAGATTTCAGCATAATCTTTGAACTCTGCTTCTTCACATCTGGAAAATGTCAGCTAGAGGGAAAATGCAGAGGCTGATTTCAGCATAATCTTGGAACTCTGCTTCTGCACATCTGGAAAATGTCAGCTAGAGAGAAAATGCAGAGGCAGATTTCAGCATAATCCTGGAACTTTGCTTCTGCACATCTGGAAATTGTAAGCTAGAGAGAAATTGATGTCGTAGATTTCAGCATAATCCTGGAACTCTGCTTCAGCACATCTGAAAAATGTCAGCTAGATAGGAATTTATGTGGTAGATTTCAGCATAATCTTTGAACTCTGCTTCTTCACATCTGGAAAATGTCAGCTAGAGGGAAAATGCAGAGGCAGATTTCAGCATAATCCTGGAACTCTGCTTCTTCACATCTGGAAAATTTCACTTGGAGACAAAATGCAAGGCAGATTTCAGCATAATCCTGGAACTCTGCTTGTGCACATCTGGAAAATGTAAACTAGAGAGAAATTGATGTGGTAGAGTTCACCATAATCTTTGAACTCTGCTTGCGCTCATCTGGAAAATGTCAGCTAGAGAGAAATTGCAAGGCAGATTTCAGCATAATCTTGGAACTCTGCTTCTGCACATCTGGAAAATGTCAGCTAGAGAGAAAATGCAGAGGCTGATTTCAGCATAATCCTGGAACACTGCTTCCTCACATCTGGAAAATGTCAGCTAGAGGGAAAATGCAGAGGCAGATTTCAGCATAATCCTGGAACTCTGCTCCTGCACATCTGGAAAATGTAAGCTAGAGAGAAATTGATGTGTTAGATTTCAGCATAATGCTTGAACTCTGCTTCTGCACATCAGGAAAATGTCAGCTAGAGAGAAATTTCAAATCAGATTTCAGAATAATCCTGGAACTCTGCTTCTGCGCATTTGGCAAATGTCAGCTAGAGAGAAATTGATGTGGTAGATTTCAGCATAGTCTTTGAACTCTGCATCTGCACTTCAGGAAAATGTCAGCTAGAGGGAAAATGCAGAGGCAGATTTCAGCATAATCCTGGTACTCTGCTTCTGCACTTCAGGAAAATGTCAGCTAGAGAGAAATTTCAAATCAGATTTCAGAATAATCCTGGAACTCTGCTTCTGCGCATTTGGCAAATGTCAGCTAGAGAGAAATTGATGTGGTAGATTTCAGCATAGTCTTTGAACTCTGCATCTGCACTTCAGGAAAATGTCAGCTAGAGAGAAAATGCAAAGGCAGATTTCAGCATAACCTTTGAACTCTGCTTCTGCACATCTGGAAAATGTCAGCTAGAGAGAAAATGCAGAGGCAGATTTCAGCATAATCCTGGAACTTTGCTTCCGCACATCTGGAAATTGTAAGCTAGAGAGAAATTGATGTCGTAGATTTCAGCATAATCTTGCAACTCTGCTTTTTCACATCTGGAAAATGTCAGCTAGATAGCAATTTATGTGGTAGATTTCAGCATAATCTTTGAACTCTGATTCTTCACATCTGGAAAATGTCAGCTAGAGGGAAAATGCAGAGGCAGATTTCAGCATAATCCTGGAACTCTGCTTATTCACATCTGGAAAATTTCACTTGGAGACAAAATGCAAGGCAGATTTCAGCATAATCCTGGAACTCTGCTTGTGCACATCTGGAAAATGTAAACTAGAGAGAAATTGATGTGGTAGAGTTCACCATAATCTTTGAACTCTGCTTGCGCTCATCTGGAAAATGTCAGCTAGAGGGAAAATGCAGAGGCTGATTTCAGCATAATCCTGGAACACTGCTTCCTCACATCTGGAAAATGTCAGCTAGAGGGAAAATGCAGAGGCAGATTTCAGCATAATCCTGGAACTCTGCTCCTGCACATCTGGAAAATGTAAGCTAGAGAGAAATTGATGTGGTAGATTTCAGCATAATGCTTGAACTCTGCTTCTGCACATCAGGAAAATGTCAGCTAGAGAGAAATTTCAAATCAGATTTCAGAATAATCCTGGAACTCTGCTTCTGCGCATTTGGCAAATGTCAGCTAGAGAGAAATTGATGTGGTAGATTTCAGCATAGTCTTTGAACTCTGCATCTGCACTTCAGGAAAATGTCAGCTAGAGGGAAAATGCAGTGGCAGATTTCAGCATAATCCTGGTACTCTGCTTCTGCACTTCAGGAAAATGTCAGCTAGAGAGAAATTTCAAATCACATTTCAGAATAATCCTGGAACTCTGCTTCTGCGCATTTGGCAAATGTCAGCTAGAGAGAAATTGATGTGGTAGATTTCAGCATAGTCTTTGAACTCTGCATCTGCACTTCAGGAAAATGTCAGCTAGAGAGAAAATGCAAAGGCAGATTTCAGCATAATCCTGGAACTCTGCTTCCGCACATCTGGAAAATTTCAGCTAGACAGAAATTGAGGTTGTAGATTTCATCATAATCCTGGAACTCTGCTTCCAAAAATCTGGCAAATGTCAGCTAGAGAGAAATTGCAAGGTAGATTTCAGCATAATCCTGGAACTCTACTTCAGCACATCTGAAAACTGTCAGCTAGATAGGAATTTATGTGGTAGATTTCAGCATAATCCTGGAACTCTGCTTGTGCACATCTGCAAAATGTAAACGAGAGAGAAATTGATGTGGTATATTTCAGCATAATCTTTGGACTCTGCTTCCGCACATCTGGAAAATGTCAGCTAGAGAGAAATTGAAAGGCAGATTTCAGCATAATCCTGGAACTCTGCATCTGGACATCTGGAAAATGTCAGCTAGAGAGAAATTGAGCTGCTAGATTTCAGCATAATCTTTGAACTCTGCTTCCGCACATCTGAAAAATGTCAGCTAGATAGGAATTTATGTGGTAGATTTCAGCATAGTCTTTGAACTCTGCTTCTGCACTTCAGGAAAATGTCAGCTAGAGAGAAAATGCAAAGGCAGATTTCAGCATAATCCTGGAACTCTGCTTCCGCACATCTGGAAAATTTCAGCTAGACAGAAATTGATGTTGTAGATTTCATCATAATCCTGGAACTCTGCTTCCAAACATCTGGCAAATGTGAGCTAGCGAGAAATTGCAAGGCAGATATCAGCATAATCCTGGAACTCTGCTTCAGCACATCTGAAAACTGTCAGCTAGATAGGAATTTATGTGGTAGATTTCAGCATAATCCTGGAACTCTGCTTGTGCACAACTGCAAAATGTAAACTAGAGAGAAATTGATGTGGTAAATTTCAGCATAATCTTTGAACTCTGCTTCCGCACATCTGGAAAATGTCAGCTAGAGAGAAATTGCAAGGCAGATTTCAGCATAATCCTGGAACTCTGCTTCTGGACATCTGGAAAATGTCAGCTAGAGAGAAATTGATGTGGTAGATTTCAGCATAATCTTTGAACTCTGCTTCCGCACATCTGAAAAATGTCAGCTAGATAGGAATTTATGTGGTAGATTTCAGCATAATCTTTGAACTCTGCTTCTTCACATCTGGAAAATGTCAGCTAGAGAGAAAATGCAGAGGCTGATTTTAGCATAATCTTGGAACTCTGCTTCTCCATATCTGGAAAATGTCAGCTAGATAGGAATTTATGTGGTAGATTTCAGCATAATCTTTGAACTCTGCTTCTTCACATCTGGAAAATGTCAGCTAGAGAGAAAATGCAGAGGCTGATTTTAGCATAATCTTGGAACTCTGCTTCTCCATATCTGGAAAATGTCAGCTAGATAGGAATTTATGTGGTAGATTTCAGCATAATCTTTGAACTCTGCTTCTGCACATCTGGAAAATGTCAGCTAGAGAGAAAATGCAGAGGCAGATTTCAGCATAATCCTGGTACTCTGCTTCTGCACATCAGGAAAATGTCAGCTAGAGAGAAATTTCAAATCAGATTTCAGAATAATCCTGGAACTCCGCTTCTGCGCATTTGGCAAATGTCAGCTAGAGAGAAATTGATGTGGTAGATTTCAGCATAGTCTTTGAATTCTGCTTCTGCACTTCAGGAAAATGTCAGCTAGAGAGAAAATGCAAAGGCAGGTTTCAGCATTATCCTGGTACTCTGCTTCGGCACATCTGGAAAATTTCAGGTAGACAGAAATTGATGCTGTAGATTTCATCATAATCCTGGAACTCTGCTTCTGCACATCTGGCAAATGTCAGCTAGAGAGAAATTGCAAGGCAGATTTCAGCATAATCTTGGAACTCTGCTTCTGCACATGTGGAAAATGTCAGCTAGAGAGAACATGCAGAGGCTGATTTCAGCATAATGCTGGAACTCTGCTTCTGCACATCTGGAAAATGTCAGCTGGGGAAAATTTATGTGGTATATTTCAGCATAATCTTTGAACTCTGCTTCTTCACATCTGGAAAATGTCAGCTAGAGAGAAAATGCAGAGGCTGATTTCAGCATAATCTTGGAACTCTGCTTCTGCACATCTGGAAAATGTCAGCTAGAGAGAAAATGCAGAGGCAGATTTCAGCATAATCCTGGAACTTTGCTTCTGCACATCTGGAAATTGTAAGCTAGAGAGAAATTGATGTCGTAGATTTCAGCATAATCCTGGAACTCTGCTTCAGCACATCTGAAAAATGTCAGCTAGATAGGAATTTATGTGGTAGATTTCAGCATAATCTTTGAACTCTGCTTCTTCACATCTGGAAAATGTCAGCTAGAGGGAAAATGCAGAGGCAGATTTCAGCATAATCCTGGAACTCTGCTTCTTCACATCTGGAAAATTTCACTTGGAGACAAAATGCAAGGCAGATTTCAGCATAATCCTGGAACTCTGCTTGTGCACATCTGGAAAATGTAAACTAGAGAGAAATTGATGTGGTAGAGTTCACCATAATCTTTGAACTCTGCTTGCGCTCATCTGGAAAATGTCAGCTAGAGAGAAATTGCAAGGCAGATTTCAGCATAATCTTGGAACTCTGCTTCTGCACATCTGGAAAATGTCAGCTAGAGAGAAAATGCAGAGGCTGATTTCAGCATAATCCTGGAACACTGCTTCCTCACATCTGGAAAATGTCAGCTAGAGGGAAAATGCAGAAGCAGATTTCAGCATAATCCTGGAACTCTGCTCCTGCACATCTGGAAAATGTAAGCTAGAGAGAAATTGATGTTTTAGATTTCAGCATAATGCTTGAACTCTGCTTCTGCACATCAGGAAAATGTCAGCTAGAGAGAAATTTCAAATCAGATTTCAGAATAATCCTGGAACTCTGCTTCTGCGCATTTGGCAAATGTCAGCTAGAGAGAAATTGATGTGGTAGATTTCAGCATAGTCTTTGAACTCTGCATCTGCACTTCAGGAAAATGTCAGCTAGAGGGAAAATGCAGAGGCAGATTTCAGCATAATCCTGGTACTCTGCTCCTGCACATCAGGAAAATGTCAGCTAGAGAGAAATTTCAAATCAGATTTCAGAATAATCCTGGAACTCTGCTTCTGCGCATTTGGCAAATGTCAGCTAGAGAGAAATTGATGTGGTAGATTTCAGCATAGTCTTTGAACTCTGCTTCTTCACATCTGGAAAATGTCAGCTAGAGAGAAAATGCAGAGGCTGATTTCAGCATAACCTTTGAACTCTGCTTCTGCACATCTGGAAAATGTCAGCTAGAGAGAAAATGCAGAGGCAGATTTCAGCATAATCCTGGAACTTTGCTTCCGCACATCTGGAAATTGTAAGCTAGAGAGAAATTGATGTCGTAGATTTCAGCATAATCTTGCAACTCTGCTTTTTCACATCTGGAAAATGTCAGCAAGATAGCAATTTATGTGGTAGATTTCAGCATAATCTTTGAACTCTGATTCTTCACATCTGGAAAATGTCAGCTAGAGGGAAAATGCAGAGGCAGATTTCAGCATAATCCTGGAACTCTGCTTATTCACATCTGGAAAATTTCACTTGGAGACAAAATGCAAGGCAGATTTCAGCATAATCCTGGAACTCTGCTTGTGCACATCTGGAAAATGTAAACTAGAGAGAAATTGATGTGGCAGAGTTCACCATAATCTTTGAACTCTGCTTGCGCTCATCTGGAAAATGTCAGCTAGAGGGAAAATGCAGAGGCTGATTTCAGCATAATCCTGGAACACTGCTTCCGCACATCTGGAAAATTTCAGCTAGACAGAAATTGAGGTTGTAGATTTCATCATAATCCTGGAACTCTGCTTCCAAAAATCTGGCAAATGTCAGCTAGAGGAAAAATGCAGAGGCAGATTTCAGCATAATCCTGGAACTCTGCTTCAGCACATCTGAAAACTGTCAGCTAGATAGGAATTTATGTGGTAGATTTCAGCATAATCCTGGAACTCTGCTTGTGCACATCTGCAAAATGTAAACGAGAGAGAAATTGATGTGGTATATTTCAGCATAATCTTTGGACTCTGCTTCCGCACATCTGGAAAATGTCAGCTAGAGAGAAATTGAAAGGCAGATTTCAGCATAATCCTGGAACTCTGCATCTGGTCATCTGGAAAATGTCAGCTAGAGAGAAATTGAGCTGGTAGATTTCAGCATAATCTTTGAACTCTGCTTCCGCACATCTGAAAAATGTCAGCTAGATAGGAATTTATGTGGTAGATTTCAGCATAGTCTTTGAACTCTGCTTCTGCACTTCAGGAAAATGTCAGCTAGAGAGAAAATGCAAAGGCAGATTTCAGCATAATCCTGGAACTCTGCTTCCGCACATCTGGAAAATTTCAGCTAGACAGAAATTGATGTTGTAGATTTCATCATAATCCTGGAACTCTGCTTCCAAACATCTGGCAAATGTGAGCTAGAGAGAAATTGCAAGGCAGATATCAGCATAATCCTGGAACTCTGCTTCAGCACATCTGAAAACTGTCAGCTAGATAGGAATTTATGTGGTAGATTTCAGCATAATCCTGGAACTCTGCTTGTGCACAACTGCAAAATGTAAACTAGAGAGAAATTGATGTGGTAAATTTCAGCATAATCTTTGGACTCTGCTTCCGCACATCTGGAAAATGTCAGCTAGAGAGAAATTGCAAGGCAGATTTCAGCATAATCCTGGAACTCTGCTTCTGGACATCTGGAAAATGTCAGCTAGAGAGAAATTGATGTGGTAGATTTCAGCATAATCTTTGAACTCTGCTTCTGCACATCTGAAAAATGTCAGCTAGATAGGAATTTATGTGGTAGATTTCAGCATAATCTTTGAACTCTGCTTCTTCACATCTGGAAAATGTCAGCTAGAGAGAAAATGCAGAGGCTGATTTCAGCATAATCTTGGAACTCTGCTCCTCCATATCTGGAAAATGTCAGCTAGATAGGAATTTATGTGGTAGATTTCAGCATAATCTTTGAACTCTGCTTCTGCACATCTGGAAAATGTCAGCTAGAGAGAAAATGCAGAGGCAGATTTCAGCATAATCCTGGTACTCTGCTTCTGCACATCAGGAAAATGTCAGCTAGAGAGAAATTTCAAATCAGATTTCAGAATAATCCTGGAACTCCGCTTCTGCGCATTTGGCAAATGTAAGCTAGAGAGAAATTGATGTGGTAGATTTCAGCATAGTCTTTGAATTCTGCTTCTGCACTTCAGGAAAATGTCAGCTAGAGAGAAAATGCAAAGGCAGGTTTCAGCATAATCCTGGTACTCTGCTTCGGCACATCTGGAAAATTTCAGGTAGACAGAAATTGATGCTGTAGATTTCATCATAATCCTGGAACTCTGCTTCTGCACATCTGGCAAATGTCAGCTAGAGAGAAATTGCAAGGCAGATTTCAGCATAATCTTGGAACTCTGCTTCTGCACATGTGGAAAATGTCAGCTGGGGAAAATTTATGTGGTATATTTCAGCATAATCTTTGAACTCTGCTTCTTCACATCTGGAAAATGTCAGCTAGAGAGAAAATGCAGAGGCTGATTTCAGCATAACCTTTGAACTCTGCTTCTGCACATCTGGAAATTGTAAGCTAGAGAGAAATTGATGTCGTAGATTTCAGCATAATCTTGCAACTCTGCTTTTTCACATCTGGAAAATGTCAGCTAGAGGGAAAATGCAGACGCAGATTTCAGCATAATCCTGGACCTCTACTTCTGCACATCTGGAAAATGTAAGCCAGAGAGAAATTGATGTTGTAGATTACAGCATAATCCTGGAACTCTGCTTCAGCACATCAGAAAAATGTCAGCTAGATAGGAATTTATGTGGTAGATTTCAGCATAATCTTTGAACTCTGCTTCTTCACATCTGGAAAATGTCAGCTAGAGAGAAAATGCAGAGGCTGATTTCAGCATAATCTTGGAACTCTGCTTCTGCACATCTGGAAAATGTCAGCTAGAGAGAAAATGCAGAGGCAGATTTCAGCATAATCCTGGAACTTTGCTTCTGCACATCTGGAAATTGTAAGCTAGAGAGAAATTGATGTCGTAGATTTCAGCATAATCCTGGAACTCTGCTTCAGCACATCTGAAAAATGTCAGCTAGATAGGAATTTATGTGGTAGATTTCAGCATAATCTTTGAACTCTGCTTCTTCACATCTGGAAAATGTCAGCTAGAGGGAAAATGCAGAGGCAGATTTCAGCATAATCCTGGAACTCTGCTTCTTCACATCTGGAAAATTTCACTTGGAGACAAAATGCAAGGCAGATTTCAGCATAATCCTGGAACTCTGCTTGTGCACATCTGGAAAATGTAAACTAGAGAGAAATTGATGTGGTAGAGTTCACCATAATCTTTGAACTCTGCTTGCGCTCATCTGGAAAATGTCAGCTAGAGAGAAATTGCAAGGCAGATTTCAGCATAATCTTGGAACTCTGCTTCTGCACATCTGGAAAATGTCAGCTAGAGAGAAAATGCAGAGGCTGATTTCAGCATAATCCTGGAACACTGCTTCCTCACATCTGGAAAATGTCAGCTAGAGGGAAAATGCAGAAGCAGATTTCAGCATAATCCTGGAACTCTGCTCCTGCACATCTGGAAAATGTAAGCTAGAGAGAAATTGATGTTTTAGATTTCAGCATAATGCTTGAACTCTGCTTCTGCACATCAGGAAAATGTCAGCTAGAGAGAAATTTCAAATCAGATTTCAGAATAATCCTGGAACTCTGCTTCTGCGCATTTGGCAAATGTCAGCTAGAGAGAAATTGATGTGGTAGATTTCAGCATAGTCTTTGAACTCTGCATCTGCACTTCAGGAAAATGTCAGCTAGAGGGAAAATGCAGAGGCAGATTTCAGCATAATCCTGGTACTCTGCTCCTGCACATCAGGAAAATGTCAGCTAGAGAGAAATTTCAAATCAGATTTCAGAATAATCCTGGAACTCTGCTTCTGCGCATTTGGCAAATGTCAGCTAGAGAGAAATTGATGTGGTAGATTTCAGCATAGTCTTTGAACTCTGCTTCTTCACATCTGGAAAATGTCAGCTAGAAAGAAAATGCAGAGGCTGATTTCAGCATAACCTTTGAACTCTGCTTCTGCACATCTGGAAAATGTCAGCTAGAGAGAAAATGCAGAGGCAGATTTCAGCATAATCCTGGAACTTTGCTTCCGCACATCTGGAAATTGTAAGCTAGAGAGAAATTGATGTCGTAGATTTCAGCATAATCTTGCAACTCTGCTTTTTCACATCTGGAAAATGTCAGCAAGATAGCAATTTATGTGGTAGATTTCAGCATAATCTTTGAACTCTGATTCTTCACATCTGGAAAATGTCAGCTAGAGGGAAAATGCAGAGGCAGATTTCAGCATAATCCTGGAACTCTGCTTATTCACATCTGGAAAATTTCACTTGGAGACAAAATGCAAGGCAGATTTCAGCATAATCCTGGAACTCTGCTTGTGCACATCTGGAAAATGTCAGCTAGAAAGAAAATGCAGAGGCTGATTTCAGCATAATCTTTGGACTCTGCTTCCGCACATCTGGAAAATGTCAGCTAGAGAGAAATTGAAAGGCAGATTTCAGCATAATCCTGGAACTCTGCATCTGGTCATCTGGAAAATGTCAGCTAGAGAGAAATTGAGCTGGTAGATTTCAGCATAATCTTTGAACTCTGCTTCCGCACATCTGAAAAATGTCAGCTAGATAGGAATTTATGTGGTAGATTTCAGCATAGTCTTTGAACTCTGCTTCTGCACTTCAGGAAAATGTCAGCTAGAGAGAAAATGCAAAGGCAGATTTCAGCATAATCCTGGAACTCTGCTTCCGCACATCTGGAAAATTTCAGCTAGACAGAAATTGATGTTGTAGATTTCATCATAATCCTGGAACTCTGCTTCCAAACATCTGGCAAATGTGAGCTAGAGAGAAATTGCAAGGCAGATATCAGCATAATCCTGGAACTCTGCTTCAGCACATCTGAAAACTGTCAGCTAGATAGGAATTTATGTGGTAGATTTCAGCATAATCCTGGAACTCTGCTTGTGCACAACTGCAAAATGTAAACTAGAGAGAAATTGATGTGGTAGATTTCAGCATAATCTTTGGACTCTGCTTCCGCACATCTGGAAAATGTCAGCTAGAGAGAAATTGCAAGGCAGATTTCAGCATAATCCTGGAACTCTGCTTCTGGACATCTGGAAAATGTCAGCTAGAGAGAAATTGATGTGGTAGATTTCAGCATAATCTTTGAACTCTGCTTCTGCACATCTGAAAAATGTCAGCTAGATAGGAATTTATGTGGTAGATTTCAGCATAATCTTTGAACTCTGCTTCTTCACATCTGGAAAATGTCAGCTAGAGAGAAAATGCAGAGGCTGATTTCAGCATAATCTTGGAACTCTGCTCCTCCATATCTGGAAAATGTCAGCTAGATAGGAATTTATGTGGTAGATTTCAGCATAATCTTTGAACTCTGCTTCTGCACATCTGGAAAATGTCAGCTAGAGAGAAAATGCAGAGGCAGATTTCAGCATAATCCTGGTACTCTGCTTCTGCACATCAGGAAAATGTCAGCTAGAGAGAAATTTCAAATCAGATTTCAGAATAATCCTGGAACTCCGCTTCTGCGCATTTGGCAAATGTAAGCTAGAGAGAAATTGATGTGGTAGATTTCAGCATAGTCTTTGAATTCTGCTTCTGCACTTCAGGAAAATGTCAGCTAGAGAGAAAATGCAAAGGCAGGTTTCAGCATAATCCTGGTACTCTGCTTCGGCACATCTGGAAAATTTCAGGTAGACAGAAATTGATGCTGTAGATTTCATCATAATCCTGGAACTCTGCTTCTGCACATCTGGCAAATGTCAGCTAGAGAGAAATTGCAAGGCAGATTTCAGCATAATCTTGGAACTCTGCTTCTGCACATGTGGAAAATGTCAGCTGGGGAAAATTTATGTGGTATATTTCAGCATAATCTTTGAACTCTGCTTCTTCACATCTGGAAAATGTCAGCTAGAGAGAAAATGCAGAGGCTGATTTCAGCATAACCTTTGAACTCTGCTTCTGCACATCTGGAAAATGTCAGCTAGAGAGAAAATGTAGAGGCAGATTTCAGCATAATCCTGGAACTTTGCTTCTGCACATCTGGAAATTGTAAGCTAGAGAGAAATTGATGTCGTAGATTTCAGCATAATCTTGCAACTCTGCTTTTTCACATCTGGAAAATGTCAGCTAGAGGGAAAATGCAGACGCAGATTTCAGCATAATCCTGGACCTCTACTTCTGCACATCTGGAAAATGTAAGCCAGAGAGAAATTGATGTTGTAGATTACAGCATAATCCTGGAACTCTGCTTCAGCACATCAGAAAAATGTCAGCTAGATAGGAATTTATGTGGTAGATTTCAGCATAATCTTTGAACTCTGCTTCTTCACATCTGGAAAATGTCAGCTAGAGGGAAAATGCAGAGGCAGATTTCAGCATAATCCTGGAACTCTGCTTCTTCACATCTGGAAAATTTCACTTGGAGACAAAATGCAAGGCAGATTTCAGCATAATCTTGGAACTCTGCTTCTGCACATCTGGAAAATGTCAGCTAGAGAGAAAATGCAGAGGCTGATTTCAGCATAATCCTGGAACACTGCTTCCTCACATCTGGAAAATGTCAGCTAGAGAGAAATTGATGTGGTAGATTTCAGCATAATGCTTGAACTCTGCTTCTGCACATCAGGAAAATGTCAGCTAGAGAGAAATTTCAAATCAGATTTCAGAATAATCCTGGAACTCTGCTTCTGCGCATTTGGCAAATGTCAGCTAGAGAGAAATTGATGTGGTAGATTTCAGCATAGTCTTTGAACTCTGCATCTGCACTTCAGGAAAATGTCAGCTAGAGGGAAAATGCAGTGGCAGATTTCAGCATAATCCTGGTACTCTGCTTCTGCACTTCAGGAAAATGTCAGCTAGAGAGAAATTTCAAATCAGATTTCAGAATAATCCTGGAACTCTGCTTCTGCGCATTTGGCAAATGTCAGCTAGAGAGAAATTGATGTGGTAGATTTCAGCATAGTCTTTGAACTCTGCATCTGCACTTCAGGAAAATGTCAGCTAGAGAGAAAATGCAAAGGCAGATTTCAGCATAATCCTGGAACTCTGCTTCCGCAGATCTGGAAAATTTCAGCTAGACAGAAATTGAGGTTGTAGATTTCATCATAATCCTGGAACTCTGCTTCCAAAAATCTGGCAAATGTCAGCTAGAGAGAAATTGCAAGGCAGATTTCAGCATAATCCTGGAACTCTGCTTCAGCACATCTGAAAACTGTCAGCTAGATAGGAATTTATGTGGTAGATTTCAGCATAATCCTGGAACTCTGCTTGTGCACATCTGCAAAATGTAAACGAGAGAGAAATTGATGTGGTTTATTTCAGCATAATCTTTGGACTCTGCTTCCGCACATCTGGAAAATGTCAGCTAGAGAGAAATTGCAAGGCAGATTTCAGCATAATCCTGGAACTCTGCTTCTGGACATCTGGAAAATGTCAGCTAGAGAGATATTGAGCTGGTAGATTTCAGCATAATCTTTGAACTCTGCTTCCGCACATCTGAAAAATGTCAGCTAGATAGGAATTTATGTGGTAGATTTCAGCATAATCTTTGAACTCTGCTTCTTCACATCTGGAAAATGTCAGCTAGAGAGAAAATGCAGAGGCTGATTTCAGCATAATCTTGGAACTCTGCTTCTTCATATCTGGAAAATGTCAGCTGGATAGGAATTTATGTGGTAGATTTCAGCATAATCTTTGCTCTCTGCTTCCGAACATCTGGAAAATGTCAGCTAGAGAATAATTGCAAGGCAGATTTCAGCATAATCCTGCAACTCTGCTTCTGCACATCTGAAAAATGTCAGCTTGATAGGAATTTATGTGGTAGATTTCAGCATAATCTTTGAATTCTGCTTCTTCACATATAGAAAATGTCAGCTAGAGGGAAAATGCAGAGGCAGATTTCAGCATAATCCTGGAACTCTGCTTCTGCACATCTAGAAAATTTCAGCTAGAGAGAAATTGATGTGTTAGATTTCAGCATAATCTTTGAACTCTGCTTCTGCACATCTGGAAAATGTAAGCTAGAGAGAAATTGATGTGGTAGAGTTCACCATAATCTTTGAACTCTGCTTGCGCTCATCTGGAAAATGTCAGCTAGATAGGAATTTATGTGGTAGATTTCAGCATAATCTTTGAACTCTGCTTCTGCACATCTGGAAAATGTCAGCTAGAGAGAAAATGCAGAGGCAGATTTCAGCATAATCCTGGTACTCTGCTTCTGCACATCAGGAAAATGTCAGCTAGAGAGAAATTTCAAATCAGATTTCAGAATAATCCTGGAACTCCGCTTCTGCGCATTTGGCAAATGTCATCTAGAGAGAAATTGATGTGGTAGATTTCAGCATAGTCTTTGAATTCTGCTTCTGCACTTCAGGAAAATGTCAGCTAGAGAGAAAATGCAAAGGCAGGTTTCAGCATAATCCTGGTACTCTGCTTCGGCACATCTGGAAAATTTCAGGTAGACAGAAATTGATGCTGTAGATTTCATCATAATCCTGGAACTCTGCTTCTGCACATCTGGCAAATGTCAGCTAGAGAGAAATTGCAAGGCAGATTTCAGCATAATCTTGGAACTCTGCTTCTGCACATGTGGAAAATGTCAGCTAGAGAGAACATGCAGAGGCTGATTTCAGCATAATGCTGGAACTCTGCTTCTGCACATCTGGAAAATGTCAGCTAGAGGGAAAATGCAGAGGCAGATTTCAGCATAATCCTGGAACTCTGCTTCTTCACATCTGGAAAATTTCACTTGGAGACAAAATGCAAGGCAGATTTCAGCATAATCCTGGAACTCTGCTTGTGCACATCTGGAAAATGTAAACTAGAGAGAAATTGATGTGGTAGAGTTCACCATAATCTTTGAACTCTGCTTGCGCTCATCTGGAAAATGTCAGCTAGAGAGAAATTGCAAGGCAGATTTCAGCATAATCTTGGAACTCTGCTTCTGCACATCTGGAAAATGTCAGCTAGAGAGAAAATGCAGAGGCTGATTTCAGCATAATCCTGGAACACTGCTTCCTCACATCTGGAAAATGTCAGCTAGAGGGAAAATGCAGAGGCAGATTTCAGCATAATCCTGGAACTCTGCTCCTGCACATCTGGAAAATGTAAGCTAGAGAGAAATTGATGTGTTAGATTTCAGCATAATGCTTGAACTCTGCTTCTGCACATCAGGAAAATGTCAGCTAGAGAGAAATTTCAAATCAGATTTCAGAATAATCCTGGAACTCTGCTTCTGCGCATTTGGCAAATGTCAGCTAGAGAGAAATTGATGTGGTAGATTTCAGCATAGTCTTTGAACTCTGCATCTGCACTTCAGGAAAATGTCAGCTAGAGGGAAAATGCAGAGGCAGATTTCAGCATAATCCTGGTACTCTGCTTCTGCACTTCAGGAAAATGTCAGCTAGAGAGAAATTTCAAATCAGATTTCAGAATAATCCTGGAACTCTGCTTCTGCGCATTTGGCAAATGTCAGCTAGAGAGAAATTGATGTGGTAGATTTCAGCATAGTCTTTGAACTCTGCATCTGCACTTCAGGAAAATGTCAGCTAGAGAGAAAATGCAAAGGCAGATTTCAGCATAACCTTTGAACTCTGCTTCTGCACATCTGGAAAATGTCAGCTAGAGAGAAAATGCAGAGGCAGATTTCAGCATAATCCTGGAACTTTGCTTCCGCACATCTGGAAATTGTAAGCTAGAGAGAAATTGATGTCGTAGATTTCAGCATAATCTTGCAACTCTGCTTTTTCACATCTGGAAAATGTCAGCTAGATAGCAATTTATGTGGTAGATTTCAGCATAATCTTTGAACTCTGATTCTTCACATCTGGAAAATGTCAGCTAGAGGGAAAATGCAGAGGCAGATTTCAGCATAATCCTGGAACTCTGCTTATTCACATCTGGAAAATTTCACTTGGAGACAAAATGCAAGGCAGATTTCAGCATAATCCTGGAACTCTGCTTGTGCACATCTGGAAAATGTAAACTAGAGAGAAATTGATGTGGTAGAGTTCACCATAATCTTTGAACTCTGCTTGCGCTCATCTGGAAAATGTCAGCTAGAGGGAAAATGCAGAGGCTGATTTCAGCATAATCCTGGAACACTGCTTCCTCACATCTGGAAAATGTCAGCTAGAGGGAAAATGCAGAGGCAGATTTCAGCATAATCCTGGAACTCTGCTCCTGCACATCTGGAAAATGTAAGCTAGAGAGAAATTGATGTGGTAGATTTCAGCATAATGCTTGAACTCTGCTTCTGCACATCAGGAAAATGTCAGCTAGAGAGAAATTTCAAATCAGATTTCAGAATAATCCTGGAACTCTGCTTCTGCGCATTTGGCAAATGTCAGCTAGAGAGAAATTGATGTGGTAGATTTCAGCATAGTCTTTGAACTCTGCATCTGCACTTCAGGAAAATGTCAGCTAGAGGGAAAATGCAGTGGCAGATTTCAGCATAATCCTGGTACTCTGCTTCTGCACTTCAGGAAAATGTCAGCTAGAGAGAAATTTCAAATCACATTTCAGAATAATCCTGGAACTCTGCTTCTGCGCATTTGGCAAATGTCAGCTAGAGAGAAATTGATGTGGTAGATTTCAGCATAGTCTTTGAACTCTGCATCTGCACTTCAGGAAAATGTCAGCTAGAGAGAAAATGCAAAGGCAGATTTCAGCATAATCCTGGAACTCTGCTTCCGCACATCTGGAAAATTTCAGCTAGACAGAAATTGAGGTTGTAGATTTCATCATAATCCTGGAACTCTGCTTCCAAAAATCTGGCAAATGTCAGCTAGAGAGAAATTGCAAGGTAGATTTCAGCATAATCCTGGAACTCTACTTCAGCACATCTGAAAACTGTCAGCTAGATAGGAATTTATGTGGTAGATTTCAGCATAATCCTGGAACTCTGCTTGTGCACATCTGCAAAATGTAAACGAGAGAGAAATTGATGTGGTATATTTCAGCATAATCTTTGGACTCTGCTTCCGCACATCTGGAAAATGTCAGCTAGAGAGAAATTGAAAGGCAGATTTCAGCATAATCCTGGAACTCTGCATCTGGACATCTGGAAAATGTCAGCTAGAGAGAAATTGAGCTGCTAGATTTCAGCATAATCTTTGAACTCTGCTTCCGCACATCTGAAAAATGTCAGCTAGATAGGAATTTATGTGGTAGATTTCAGCATAGTCTTTGAACTCTGCTTCTGCACTTCAGGAAAATGTCAGCTAGAGAGAAAATGCAAAGGCAGATTTCAGCATAATCCTGGAACTCTGCTTCCGCACATCTGGAAAATTTCAGCTAGACAGAAATTGATGTTGTAGATTTCATCATAATCCTGGAACTCTGCTTCCAAACATCTGGCAAATGTGAGCTAGCGAGAAATTGCAAGGCAGATATCAGCATAATCCTGGAACTCTGCTTCAGCACATCTGAAAACTGTCAGCTAGATAGGAATTTATGTGGTAGATTTCAGCATAATCCTGGAACTCTGCTTGTGCACAACTGCAAAATGTAAACTAGAGAGAAATTGATGTGGTAAATTTCAGCATAATCTTTGGACTCTGCTTCCGCACATCTGGAAAATGTCAGCTAGAGAGAAATTGCAAGGCAGATTTCAGCATAATCCTGGAACTCTGCTTCTGGACATCTGGAAAATGTCAGCTAGAGAGAAATTGATGTGGTAGATTTCAGCATAATCTTTGAACTCTGCTTCCGCACATCTGAAAAATGTCAGCTAGATAGGAATTTATGTGGTAGATTTCAGCATAATCTTTGAACTCTGCTTCTTCACATCTGGAAAATGTCAGCTAGAGAGAAAATGCAGAGGCTGATTTTAGCATAATCTTGGAACTCTGCTTCTCCATATCTGGAAAATGTCAGCTAGATAGGAATTTATGTGGTAGATTTCAGCATAATCTTTGAACTCTGCTTCTGCACATCTGGAAAATGTCAGCTAGAGAGAAAATGCAGAGGCAGATTTCAGCATAATCCTGGTACTCTGCTTCTGCACATCAGGAAAATGTCAGCTAGAGAGAAATTTCAAATCAGATTTCAGAATAATCCTGGAACTCCGCTTCTGCGCATTTGGCAAATGTCAGCTAGAGAGAAATTGATGTGGTAGATTTCAGCATAGTCTTTGAATTCTGCTTCTGCACTTCAGGAAAATGTCAGCTAGAGAGAAAATGCAAAGGCAGGTTTCAGCATAATCCTGGTACTCTGCTTCGGCACATCTGGAAAATTTCAGGTAGACAGAAATTGATGCTGTAGATTTCATCATAATCCTGGAACTCTGCTTCTGCACATCTGGCAAATGTCAGCTAGAGAGAAATTGCAAGGCAGATTTCAGCATAATCTTGGAACTCTGCTTCTGCACATGTGGAAAATGTCAGCTAGAGAGAACATGCAGAGGCTGATTTCAGCATAATGCTGGAACTCTGCTTCTGCACATCTGGAAAATGTCAGCTGGGGAAAATTTATGTGGTATATTTCAGCATAATCTTTGAACTCTGCTTCTTCACATCTGGAAAATGTCAGCTAGAGAGAAAATGCAGAGGCTGATTTCAGCATAATCTTGGAACTCTGCTTCTGCACATCTGGAAAATGTCAGCTAGAGAGAAAATGCAGAGGCAGATTTCAGCATAATCCTGGAACTTTGCTTCTGCACATCTGGAAATTGTAAGCTAGAGAGAAATTGATGTCGTAGATTTCAGCATAATCCTGGAACTCTGCTTCAGCACATCTGAAAAATGTCAGCTAGATAGGAATTTATGTGGTAGATTTCAGCATAATCTTTGAACTCTGCTTCTTCACATCTGGAAAATGTCAGCTAGAGGGAAAATGCAGAGGCAGATTTCAGCATAATCCTGGAACTCTGCTTCTTCACATCTGGAAAATTTCACTTGGAGACAAAATGCAAGGCAGATTTCAGCATAATCCTGGAACTCTGCTTGTGCACATCTGGAAAATGTAAACTAGAGAGAAATTGATGTGGTAGAGTTCACCATAATCTTTGAACTCTGCTTGCGCTCATCTGGAAAATGTCAGCTAGAGAGAAATTGCAAGGCAGATTTCAGCATAATCTTGGAACTCTGCTTCTGCACATCTGGAAAATGTCAGCTAGAGAGAAAATGCAGAGGCTGATTTCAGCATAATCCTGGAACACTGCTTCCTCACATCTGGAAAATGTCAGCTAGAGGGAAAATGCAGAAGCAGATTTCAGCATAATCCTGGAACTCTGCTCCTGCACATCTGGAAAATGTAAGCTAGAGAGAAATTGATGTTTTAGATTTCAGCATAATGCTTGAACTCTGCTTCTGCACATCAGGAAAATGTCAGCTAGAGAGAAATTTCAAATCAGATTTCAGAATAATCCTGGAACTCTGCTTCTGCGCATTTGGCAAATGTCAGCTAGAGAGAAATTGATGTGGTAGATTTCAGCATAGTCTTTGAACTCTGCATCTGCACTTCAGGAAAATGTCAGCTAGAGGGAAAATGCAGAGGCAGATTTCAGCATAATCCTGGTACTCTGCTCCTGCACATCAGGAAAATGTCAGCTAGAGAGAAATTTCAAATCAGATTTCAGAATAATCCTGGAACTCTGCTTCTGCGCATTTGGCAAATGTCAGCTAGAGAGAAATTGATGTGGTAGATTTCAGCATAGTCTTTGAACTCTGCTTCTTCACATCTGGAAAATGTCAGCTAGAAAGAAAATGCAGAGGCTGATTTCAGCATAACCTTTGAACTCTGCTTCTGCACATCTGGAAAATGTCAGCTAGAGAGAAAATGCAGAGGCAGATTTCAGCATAATCCTGGAACTTTGCTTCCGCACATCTGGAAATTGTAAGCTAGAGAGAAATTGATGTCGTAGATTTCAGCATAATCTTGCAACTCTGCTTTTTCACATCTGGAAAATGTCAGCAAGATAGCAATTTATGTGGTAGATTTCAGCATAATCTTTGAACTCTGATTCTTCACATCTGGAAAATGTCAGCTAGAGGGAAAATGCAGAGGCAGATTTCAGCATAATCCTGGAACTCTGCTTATTCACATCTGGAAAATTTCACTTGGAGACAAAATGCAAGGCAGATTTCAGCATAATCCTGGAACTCTGCTTGTGCACATCTGGAAAATGTCAGCTAGAAAGAAAATGCAGAGGCTGATTTCAGCATAATCTTTGGACTCTGCTTCCGCACATCTGGAAAATGTCAGCTAGAGAGAAATTGAAAGGCAGATTTCAGCATAATCCTGGAACTCTGCATCTGGTCATCTGGAAAATGTCAGCTAGAGAGAAATTGAGCTGGTAGATTTCAGCATAATCTTTGAACTCTGCTTCCGCACATCTGAAAAATGTCAGCTAGATAGGAATTTATGTGGTAGATTTCAGCATAGTCTTTGAACTCTGCTTCTGCACTTCAGGAAAATGTCAGCTAGAGAGAAAATGCAAAGGCAGATTTCAGCATAATCCTGGAACTCTGCTTCCGCACATCTGGAAAATTTCAGCTAGACAGAAATTGATGTTGTAGATTTCATCATAATCCTGGAACTCTGCTTCCAAACATCTGGCAAATGTGAGCTAGAGAGAAATTGCAAGGCAGATATCAGCATAATCCTGGAACTCTGCTTCAGCACATCTGAAAACTGTCAGCTAGATAGGAATTTATGTGGTAGATTTCAGCATAATCCTGGAACTCTGCTTGTGCACAACTGCAAAATGTAAACTAGAGAGAAATTGATGTGGTAGATTTCAGCATAATCTTTGGACTCTGCTTCCGCACATCTGGAAAATGTCAGCTAGAGAGAAATTGCAAGGCAGATTTCAGCATAATCCTGGAACTCTGCTTCTGGACATCTGGAAAATGTCAGCTAGAGAGAAATTGATGTGGTAGATTTCAGCATAATCTTTGAACTCTGCTTCTGCACATCTGAAAAATGTCAGCTAGATAGGAATTTATGTGGTAGATTTCAGCATAATCTTTGAACTCTGCTTCTTCACATCTGGAAAATGTCAGCTAGAGAGAAAATGCAGAGGCTGATTTCAGCATAATCTTGGAACTCTGCTCCTCCATATCTGGAAAATGTCAGCTAGATAGGAATTTATGTGGTAGATTTCAGCATAATCTTTGAACTCTGCTTCTGCACATCTGGAAAATGTCAGCTAGAGAGAAAATGCAGAGGCAGATTTCAGCATAATCCTGGTACTCTGCTTCTGCACATCAGGAAAATGTCAGCTAGAGAGAAATTTCAAATCAGATTTCAGAATAATCCTGGAACTCCGCTTCTGCGCATTTGGCAAATGTAAGCTAGAGAGAAATTGATGTGGTAGATTTCAGCATAGTCTTTGAATTCTGCTTCTGCACTTCAGGAAAATGTCAGCTAGAGAGAAAATGCAAAGGCAGGTTTCAGCATAATCCTGGTACTCTGCTTCGGCACATCTGGAAAATTTCAGGTAGACAGAAATTGATGCTGTAGATTTCATCATAATCCTGGAACTCTGCTTCTGCACATCTGGCAAATGTCAGCTAGAGAGAAATTGCAAGGCAGATTTCAGCATAATCTTGGAACTCTGCTTCTGCACATGTGGAAAATGTCAGCTGGGGAAAATTTATGTGGTATATTTCAGCATAATCTTTGAACTCTGCTTCTTCACATCTGGAAAATGTCAGCTAGAGAGAAAATGCAGAGGCTGATTTCAGCATAACCTTTGAACTCTGCTTCTGCACATCTGGAAAATGTCAGCTAGAGAGAAAATGTAGAGGCAGATTTCAGCATAATCCTGGAACTTTGCTTCTGCACATCTGGAAATTGTAAGCTAGAGAGAAATTGATGTCGTAGATTTCAGCATAATCTTGCAACTCTGCTTTTTCACATCTGGAAAATGTCAGCTAGAGGGAAAATGCAGACGCAGATTTCAGCATAATCCTGGACCTCTACTTCTGCACATCTGGAAAATGTAAGCCAGAGAGAAATTGATGTTGTAGATTACAGCATAATCCTGGAACTCTGCTTCAGCACATCAGAAAAATGTCAGCTAGATAGGAATTTATGTGGTAGATTTCAGCATAATCTTTGAACTCTGCTTCTTCACATCTGGAAAATGTCAGCTAGAGGGAAAATGCAGAGGCAGATTTCAGCATAATCCTGGAACTCTGCTTCTTCACATCTGGAAAATTTCACTTGGAGACAAAATGCAAGGCAGATTTCAGCATAATCTTGGAACTCTGCTTCTGCACATCTGGAAAATGTCAGCTAGAGAGAAAATGCAGAGGCTGATTTCAGCATAATCCTGGAACACTGCTTCCTCACATCTGGAAAATGTCAGCTAGAGAGAAATTGATGTGGTAGATTTCAGCATAATGCTTGAACTCTGCTTCTGCACATCAGGAAAATGTCAGCTAGAGAGAAATTTCAAATCAGATTTCAGAATAATCCTGGAACTCTGCTTCTGCGCATTTGGCAAATGTCAGCTAGAGAGAAATTGATGTGGTAGATTTCAGCATAGTCTTTGAACTCTGCATCTGCACTTCAGGAAAATGTCAGCTAGAGGGAAAATGCAGTGGCAGATTTCAGCATAATCCTGGTACTCTGCTTCTGCACTTCAGGAAAATGTCAGCTAGAGAGAAATTTCAAATCAGATTTCAGAATAATCCTGGAACTCTGCTTCTGCGCATTTGGCAAATGTCAGCTAGAGAGAAATTGATGTGGTAGATTTCAGCATAGTCTTTGAACTCTGCATCTGCACTTCAGGAAAATGTCAGCTAGAGAGAAAATGCAAAGGCAGATTTCAGCATAATCCTGGAACTCTGCTTCCGCAGATCTGGAAAATTTCAGCTAGACAGAAATTGAGGTTGTAGATTTCATCATAATCCTGGAACTCTGCTTCCAAAAATCTGGCAAATGTCAGCTAGAGAGAAATTGCAAGGCAGATTTCAGCATAATCCTGGAACTCTGCTTCAGCACATCTGAAAACTGTCAGCTAGATAGGAATTTATGTGGTAGATTTCAGCATAATCCTGGAACTCTGCTTGTGCACATCTGCAAAATGTAAACGAGAGAGAAATTGATGTGGTTTATTTCAGCATAATCTTTGGACTCTGCTTCCGCACATCTGGAAAATGTCAGCTAGAGAGAAATTGCAAGGCAGATTTCAGCATAATCCTGGAACTCTGCTTCTGGACATCTGGAAAATGTCAGCTAGAGAGATATTGAGCTGGTAGATTTCAGCATAATCTTTGAACTCTGCTTCCGCACATCTGAAAAATGTCAGCTAGATAGGAATTTATGTGGTAGATTTCAGCATAATCTTTGAACTCTGCTTCTTCACATCTGGAAAATGTCAGCTAGAGAGAAAATGCAGAGGCTGATTTCAGCATAATCTTGGAACTCTGCTTCTTCATATCTGGAAAATGTCAGCTGGATAGGAATTTATGTGGTAGATTTCAGCATAATCTTTGCTCTCTGCTTCCGAACATCTGGAAAATGTCAGCTAGAGAATAATTGCAAGGCAGATTTCAGCATAATCCTGCAACTCTGCTTCTGCACATCTGAAAAATGTCAGCTTGATAGGAATTTATGTGGTAGATTTCAGCATAATCTTTGAATTCTGCTTCTTCACATATAGAAAATGTCAGCTAGAGGGAAAATGCAGAGGCAGATTTCAGCATAATCCTGGAACTCTGCTTCTGCACATCTAGAAAATTTCAGCTAGAGAGAAATTGATGTGTTAGATTTCAGCATAATCTTTGAACTCTGCTTCTGCACATCTGGAAAATGTAAGCTAGAGAGAAATTGATGTGGTAGAGTTCACCATAATCTTTGAACTCTGCTTGCGCTCATCTGGAAAATGTCAGCTAGATAGGAATTTATGTGGTAGATTTCAGCATAATCTTTGAACTCTGCTTCTGCACATCTGGAAAATGTCAGCTAGAGAGAAAATGCAGAGGCAGATTTCAGCATAATCCTGGTACTCTGCTTCTGCACATCAGGAAAATGTCAGCTAGAGAGAAATTTCAAATCAGATTTCAGAATAATCCTGGAACTCCGCTTCTGCGCATTTGGCAAATGTCATCTAGAGAGAAATTGATGTGGTAGATTTCAGCATAGTCTTTGAATTCTGCTTCTGCACTTCAGGAAAATGTCAGCTAGAGAGAAAATGCAAAGGCAGGTTTCAGCATAATCCTGGTACTCTGCTTCGGCACATCTGGAAAATTTCAGGTAGACAGAAATTGATGCTGTAGATTTCATCATAATCCTGGAACTCTGCTTCTGCACATCTGGCAAATGTCAGCTAGAGAGAAATTGCAAGGCAGATTTCAGCATAATCTTGGAACTCTGCTTCTGCACATGTGGAAAATGTCAGCTAGAGAGAACATGCAGAGGCTGATTTCAGCATAATGCTGGAACTCTGCTTCTGCACATCTGGAAAATGTCAGCTAGAGGGAAAATGCAGAGGCAGATTTCAGCATAATCCTGGAACTCTGCTTCTTCACATCTGGAAAATTTCACTTGGAGACAAAATGCAAGGCAGATTTCAGCATAATCCTGGAACTCTGCTTGTGCACATCTGGAAAATGTAAACTAGAGAGAAATTGATGTGGTAGAGTTCACCATAATCTTTGAACTCTGCTTGCGCTCATCTGGAAAATGTCAGCTAGAGAGAAATTGCAAGGCAGATTTCAGCATAATCTTGGAACTCTGCTTCTGCACATCTGGAAAATGTCAGCTAGAGAGAAAATGCAGAGGCTGATTTCAGCATAATCCTGGAACACTGCTTCCTCACATCTGGAAAATGTCAGCTAGAGGGAAAATGCAGAGGCAGATTTCAGCATAATCCTGGAACTCTGCTCCTGCACATCTGGAAAATGTAAGCTAGAGAGAAATTGATGTGTTAGATTTCAGCATAATGCTTGAACTCTGCTTCTGCACATCAGGAAAATGTCAGCTAGAGAGAAATTTCAAATCAGATTTCAGAATAATCCTGGAACTCTGCTTCTGCGCATTTGGCAAATGTCAGCTAGAGAGAAATTGATGTGGTAGATTTCAGCATAGTCTTTGAACTCTGCATCTGCACTTCAGGAAAATGTCAGCTAGAGGGAAAATGCAGAGGCAGATTTCAGCATAATCCTGGTACTCTGCTTCTGCACTTCAGGAAAATGTCAGCTAGAGAGAAATTTCAAATCAGATTTCAGAATAATCCTGGAACTCTGCTTCTGCGCATTTGGCAAATGTCAGCTAGAGAGAAATTGATGTGGTAGATTTCAGCATAGTCTTTGAACTCTGCATCTGCACTTCAGGAAAATGTCAGCTAGAGAGAAAATGCAAAGGCAGATTTCAGCATAACCTTTGAACTCTGCTTCTGCACATCTGGAAAATGTCAGCTAGAGAGAAAATGCAGAGGCAGATTTCAGCATAATCCTGGAACTTTGCTTCCGCACATCTGGAAATTGTAAGCTAGAGAGAAATTGATGTCGTAGATTTCAGCATAATCTTGCAACTCTGCTTTTTCACATCTGGAAAATGTCAGCTAGATAGCAATTTATGTGGTAGATTTCAGCATAATCTTTGAACTCTGATTCTTCACATCTGGAAAATGTCAGCTAGAGGGAAAATGCAGAGGCAGATTTCAGCATAATCCTGGAACTCTGCTTATTCACATCTGGAAAATTTCACTTGGAGACAAAATGCAAGGCAGATTTCAGCATAATCCTGGAACTCTGCTTGTGCACATCTGGAAAATGTAAACTAGAGAGAAATTGATGTGGTAGAGTTCACCATAATCTTTGAACTCTGCTTGCGCTCATCTGGAAAATGTCAGCTAGAGGGAAAATGCAGAGGCTGATTTCAGCATAATCCTGGAACACTGCTTCCTCACATCTGGAAAATGTCAGCTAGAGGGAAAATGCAGAGGCAGATTTCAGCATAATCCTGGAACTCTGCTCCTGCACATCTGGAAAATGTAAGCTAGAGAGAAATTGATGTGGTAGATTTCAGCATAATGCTTGAACTCTGCTTCTGCACATCAGGAAAATGTCAGCTAGAGAGAAATTTCAAATCAGATTTCAGAATAATCCTGGAACTCTGCTTCTGCGCATTTGGCAAATGTCAGCTAGAGAGAAATTGATGTGGTAGATTTCAGCATAGTCTTTGAACTCTGCATCTGCACTTCAGGAAAATGTCAGCTAGAGGGAAAATGCAGTGGCAGATTTCAGCATAATCCTGGTACTCTGCTTCTGCACTTCAGGAAAATGTCAGCTAGAGAGAAATTTCAAATCACATTTCAGAATAATCCTGGAACTCTGCTTCTGCGCATTTGGCAAATGTCAGCTAGAGAGAAATTGATGTGGTAGATTTCAGCATAGTCTTTGAACTCTGCATCTGCACTTCAGGAAAATGTCAGCTAGAGAGAAAATGCAAAGGCAGATTTCAGCATAATCCTGGAACTCTGCTTCCGCACATCTGGAAAATTTCAGCTAGACAGAAATTGAGGTTGTAGATTTCATCATAATCCTGGAACTCTGCTTCCAAAAATCTGGCAAATGTCAGCTAGAGAGAAATTGCAAGGTAGATTTCAGCATAATCCTGGAACTCTACTTCAGCACATCTGAAAACTGTCAGCTAGATAGGAATTTATGTGGTAGATTTCAGCATAATCCTGGAACTCTGCTTGTGCACATCTGCAAAATGTAAACGAGAGAGAAATTGATGTGGTATATTTCAGCATAATCTTTGGACTCTGCTTCCGCACATCTGGAAAATGTCAGCTAGAGAGAAATTGAAAGGCAGATTTCAGCATAATCCTGGAACTCTGCATCTGGACATCTGGAAAATGTCAGCTAGAGAGAAATTGAGCTGCTAGATTTCAGCATAATCTTTGAACTCTGCTTCCGCACATCTGAAAAATGTCAGCTAGATAGGAATTTATGTGGTAGATTTCAGCATAGTCTTTGAACTCTGCTTCTGCACTTCAGGAAAATGTCAGCTAGAGAGAAAATGCAAAGGCAGATTTCAGCATAATCCTGGAACTCTGCTTCCGCACATCTGGAAAATTTCAGCTAGACAGAAATTGATGTTGTAGATTTCATCATAATCCTGGAACTCTGCTTCCAAACATCTGGCAAATGTGAGCTAGCGAGAAATTGCAAGGCAGATATCAGCATAATCCTGGAACTCTGCTTCAGCACATCTGAAAACTGTCAGCTAGATAGGAATTTATGTGGTAGATTTCAGCATAATCCTGGAACTCTGCTTGTGCACAACTGCAAAATGTAAACTAGAGAGAAATTGATGTGGTAAATTTCAGCATAATCTTTGGACTCTGCTTCCGCACATCTGGAAAATGTCAGCTAGAGAGAAATTGCAAGGCAGATTTCAGCATAATCCTGGAACTCTGCTTCTGGACATCTGGAAAATGTCAGCTAGAGAGAAATTGATGTGGTAGATTTCAGCATAATCTTTGAACTCTGCTTCCGCACATCTGAAAAATGTCAGCTAGATAGGAATTTATGTGGTAGATTTCAGCATAATCTTTGAACTCTGCTTCTTCACATCTGGAAAATGTCAGCTAGAGAGAAAATGCAGAGGCTGATTTTAGCATAATCTTGGAACTCTGCTTCTCCATATCTGGAAAATGTCAGCTAGATAGGAATTTATGTGGTAGATTTCAGCATAATCTTTGAACTCTGCTTCTGCACATCTGGAAAATGTCAGCTAGAGAGAAAATGCAGAGGCAGATTTCAGCATAATCCTGGTACTCTGCTTCTGCACATCAGGAAAATGTCAGCTAGAGAGAAATTTCAAATCAGATTTCAGAATAATCCTGGAACTCCGCTTCTGCGCATTTGGCAAATGTCAGCTAGAGAGAAATTGATGTGGTAGATTTCAGCATAGTCTTTGAATTCTGCTTCTGCACTTCAGGAAAATGTCAGCTAGAGAGAAAATGCAAAGGCAGGTTTCAGCATAATCCTGGTACTCTGCTTCGGCACATCTGGAAAATTTCAGGTAGACAGAAATTGATGCTGTAGATTTCATCATAATCCTGGAACTCTGCTTCTGCACATCTGGCAAATGTCAGCTAGAGAGAAATTGCAAGGCAGATTTCAGCATAATCTTGGAACTCTGCTTCTGCACATGTGGAAAATGTCAGCTAGAGAGAACATGCAGAGGCTGATTTCAGCATAATGCTGGAACTCTGCTTCTGCACATCTGGAAAATGTCAGCTGGGGAAAATTTATGTGGTATATTTCAGCATAATCTTTGAACTCTGCTTCTTCACATCTGGAAAATGTCAGCTAGAGAGAAAATGCAGAGGCTGATTTCAGCATAATCTTGGAACTCTGCTTCTGCACATCTGGAAAATGTCAGCTAGAGAGAAAATGCAGAGGCAGATTTCAGCATAATCCTGGAACTTTGCTTCTGCACATCTGGAAATTGTAAGCTAGAGAGAAATTGATGTCGTAGATTTCAGCATAATCCTGGAACTCTGCTTCAGCACATCTGAAAAATGTCAGCTAGATAGGAATTTATGTGGTAGATTTCAGCATAATCTTTGAACTCTGCTTCTTCACATCTGGAAAATGTCAGCTAGAGGGAAAATGCAGAGGCAGATTTCAGCATAATCCTGGAACTCTGCTTCTTCACATCTGGAAAATTTCACTTGGAGACAAAATGCAAGGCAGATTTCAGCATAATCCTGGAACTCTGCTTGTGCACATCTGGAAAATGTAAACTAGAGAGAAATTGATGTGGTAGAGTTCACCATAATCTTTGAACTCTGCTTGCGCTCATCTGGAAAATGTCAGCTAGAGAGAAATTGCAAGGCAGATTTCAGCATAATCTTGGAACTCTGCTTCTGCACATCTGGAAAATGTCAGCTAGAGAGAAAATGCAGAGGCTGATTTCAGCATAATCCTGGAACACTGCTTCCTCACATCTGGAAAATGTCAGCTAGAGGGAAAATGCAGAAGCAGATTTCAGCATAATCCTGGAACTCTGCTCCTGCACATCTGGAAAATGTAAGCTAGAGAGAAATTGATGTTTTAGATTTCAGCATAATGCTTGAACTCTGCTTCTGCACATCAGGAAAATGTCAGCTAGAGAGAAATTTCAAATCAGATTTCAGAATAATCCTGTTACTCTGCTTCTGCGCATTTGGCAAATGTCAGCTAGAGAGAAATTGATGTGGTAGATTTCAGCATAGTCTTTGAACTCTGCATCTGCACTTCAGGAAAATGTCAGCTAGAGAGAAAATGCAGAGGCAGATTTCAGCATAATCCTGGTACTCTGCTCCTGCACATCAGGAAAATGTCAGCTAGAGAGAAATTTCAAATCAGATTTCAGAATAATCCTGGAACTCTGCTTCTGCGCATTTGGCAAATGTCAGCTAGAGAGAAATTGATGTGGTAGATTTCAGCATAGTCTTTGAACTCTGCTTCTTCACATCTGGAAAATGTCAGCTAGAGAGAAAATGCAGAGGCTGATTTCAGCATAACCTTTGAACTCTGCTTCTGCACATCTGGAAAATGTCAGCTAGAGAGAAAATGCAGAGGCAGATTTCAGCATAATCCTGGAACTTTGCTTCCGCACATCTGGAAATTGTAAGCTAGAGAGAAATTGATGTCGTAGATTTCAGCATAATCTTGCAACTCTGCTTTTTCACATCTGGAAAATGTCAGCAAGATAGCAATTTATGTGGTAGATTTCAGCATAATCTTTGAACTCTGATTCTTCACATCTGGAAAATGTCAGCTAGAGGGAAAATGCAGAGGCAGATTTCAGCATAATCCTGGAACTCTGCTTATTCACATCTGGAAAATTTCACTTGGAGACAAAATGCAAGGCAGATTTCAGCATAATCCTGGAACTCTGCTTGTGCACATCTGGAAAATGTAAACTAGAGAGAAATTGATGTGGTAGAGTTCACCATAATCTTTGAACTCTGCTTGCGCTCATCTGGAAAATGTCAGCTAGAGGGAAAATGCAGAGGCTGATTTCAGCATAATCCTGGAACACTGCTTCCGCACATCTGGAAAATGTCAGCTAGACAGAAATTGAGGTTGTAGATTTCATCATAATCCTGGAACTCTGCTTCCAAAAATCTGGCAAATGTCAGCTAGAGGAAAAATGCAGAGGCAGATTTCAGCATAATCCTGGAACTCTGCTTCAGCACATCTGAAAACTGTCAGCTAGATAGGAATTTATGTGGTAGATTTCAGCATAATCCTGGAACTCTGCTTGTGCACATCTGCAAAATGTAAACGAGAGAGAAATTGATGTGGTATATTTAAGCATAATCTTTGGACTCTGCTTCTGCACATCTGGAAAATGTCAGCTAGAGAGAAATTGAAAGGCAGATTTCAGCATAATCCTGGAACTCTGCATCTGGTCATCTGGAAAATGTCAGCTAGAGAGAAATTGAGCTGGTAGATTTCAGCATAATCTTTGAACTCTGCTTCCGCACATCTGAAAAATGTCAGCTAGATAGGAATTTATGTGGTAGATTTCAGCATAGTCTTTGAACTCTGCTTCTGCACTTCAGGAAAATGTCAGCTAGAGAGAAAATGCAAAGGCAGATTTCAGCATAATCCTGGAACTCTGCTTCCGCACATCTGGAAAATTTCAGCTAGACAGAAATTGATGTTGTAGATTTCATCATAATCCTGGAACTCTGCTTCCAAACATCTGGCAAATGTGAGCTAGAGAGAAATTGCAAGGCAGATATCAGCATAATCCTGGAACTCTGCTTCAGCACATCTGAAAACTGTCAGCTAGATAGGAATTTATGTGGTAGATTTCAGCATAATCCTGGAACTCTGCTTGTGCACAACTGCAAAATGTAAACTAGAGAGAAATTGATGTGGTAAATTTCAGCATAATCTTTGGACTCTGCTTCCGCACATCTGGAAAATGTCAGCTAGAGAGAAATTGCAAGGCAGATTTCAGCATAATCCTGGAACTCTGCTTCTGGACATCTGGAAAATGTCAGCTAGAGAGAAATTGATGTGGTAGATTTCAGCATAATCTTTGAACTCTGCTTCTGCACATCTGAAAAATGTCAGCTAGATAGGAATTTATGTGGTAGATTTCAGCATAATCCTGGAACTCTGCTTGTGCACATCTGGAAAATGTAAACTAGAGAGAAATTGATGTGGTAGAGTTCACCATAATCTTTGAACTCTGCTTGCGCTCATCTGGAAAATGTCAGCTAGAGGGAAAATGCAGAGGCTGATTTCAGCATAATCCTGGAACACTGCTTCCGCACATCTGGAAAATTTCAGCTAGACAGAAATTGAGGTTGTAGATTTCATCATAATCCTGGAACTCTGCTTCCAAAAATCTGGCAAATGTCAGCTAGAGGAAAAATGCAGAGGCAGATTTCAGCATAATCCTGGAACTCTGCTTCAGCACATCTGAAAACTGTCAGCTAGATAGGAATTTATGTGGTAGATTTCAGCATAATCCTGGAACTCTGCTTGTGCACATCTGCAAAATGTAAACGAGAGAGAAATTGATGTGGTATATTTAAGCATAATCTTTGGACTCTGCTTCTGCACATCTGGAAAATGTCAGCTAGAGAGAAATTGAAAGGCAGATTTCAGCATAATCCTGGAACTCTGCATCTGGTCATCTGGAAAATGTCAGCTAGAGAGAAATTGAGCTGGTAGATTTCAGCATAATCTTTGAACTCTGCTTCCGCACATCTGAAAAATGTCAGCTAGATAGGAATTTATGTGGTAGATTTCAGCATAGTCTTTGAACTCTGCTTCTGCACTTCAGGAAAATGTCAGCTAGAGAGAAAATGCAAAGGCAGATTTCAGCATAATCCTGGAACTCTGCTTCCGCACATCTGGAAAATTTCAGCTAGACAGAAATTGATGTTGTAGATTTCATCATAATCCTGGAACTCTGCTTCCAAACATCTGGCAAATGTGAGCTAGAGAGAAATTGCAAGGCAGATATCAGCATAATCCTGGAACTCTGCTTCAGCACATCTGAAAACTGTCAGCTAGATAGGAATTTATGTGGTAGATTTCAGCATAATCCTGGAACTCTGCTTGTGCACAACTGCAAAATGTAAACTAGAGAGAAATTGATGTGGTAAATTTCAGCATAATCTTTGGACTCTGCTTCCGCACATCTGGAAAATGTCAGCTAGAGAGAAATTGCAAGGCAGATTTCAGCATAATCCTGGAACTCTGCTTCTGGACATCTGGAAAATGTCAGCTAGAGAGAAATTGATGTGGTAGATTTCAGCATAATCTTTGAACTCTGCTTCTGCACATCTGAAAAATGTCAGCTAGATAGGAATTTATGTGGTAGATTTCAGCATAATCTTTGAACTCTGCTTCTTCACATCTGGAAAATGTCAGCTAGAGAGAAAATGCAGAGGCTGATTTCAGCATAATCTTGGAACTCTGCTCCTCCATATCTGGAAAATGTCAGCTAGATAGGAATTTATGTGGTAGATTTCAGCATAATCTTTGAACTCTGCTTCTGCACATCTGGAAAATGTCAGCTAGAGAGAAAATGCAGAGGCAGATTTCAGCATAATCCTGGTACTCTGCTTCTGCACATCAGGAAAATGTCAGCTAGAGAGAAATTTCAAATCAGATTTCAGAATAATCCTGGAACTCCGCTTCTGCGCATTTGGCAAATGTAAGCTAGAGAGAAATTGATGTGGTAGATTTCAGCATAGTCTTTGAATTCTGCTTCTGCACTTCAGGAAAATGTCAGCTAGAGAGAAAATGCAAAGGCAGGTTTCAGCATAATCCTGGTACTCTGCTTCGGCACATCTGGAAAATTTCAGGTAGACAGAAATTGATGCTGTAGATTTCATCATAATCCTGGAACTCTGCTTCTGCACATCTGGCAAATGTCAGCTAGAGAGAAATTGCAAGGCAGATTTCAGCATAATCTTGGAACTCTGCTTCTGCACATGTGGAAAATGTCAGCTGGGGAAAATTTATGTGGTATATTTCAGCATAATCTTTGAACTCTGCTTCTTCACATCTGGAAAATGTCAGCTAGAGAGAAAATGTAGAGGCTGATTTCAGCATAACCTTTGAACTCTGCTTCTGCACATCTGGAAAATGTCAGCTAGAGAGAAAATGTAGAGGCAGATTTCAGCATAATCCTGGAACTTTGCTTCCGCACATCTGGAAATTGTAAGCTAGAGAGAAATTGATGTCGTAGATTTCAGCATAATCTTGCAACTCTGCTTTTTCACATCTGGAAAATGTCAGCTAGAGGGAAAATGCAGACGCAGATTTCAGCATAATCCTGGACCTCTACTTCTGCACATCTGGAAAATGTAAGCCAGAGAGAAATTGATGTTGTAGATTACAGCATAATCCTGGAACTCTGCTTCAGCACATCAGAAAAATGTCAGCTAGATAGGAATTTATGTGGTAGATTTCAGCATAATCTTTGAACTCTGCTTCTTCACATCTGGAAAATGTCAGCTAGAGGGAAAATGCAGAGGCAGATTTCAGCATAATCCTGGAACTCTGCTTCTTCACATCTGGAAAATTTCACTTGGAGACAAAATGCAAGGCAGATTTCAGCATAATCCTGGAACTCTGCTTGTGCACATCTGGAAAATGTAAACTAGAGAGAAATTGATGTGGTAGAGTTCACCATAATCTTTGAACTCTGCTTGTGCTCATCTGGAAAATGTCAGCTAGAGAGAAATTGCAAGGCAGATTTCAGCATAATCTTGGAACTCTGCTTCTGCACATCTGGAAAATGTCAGCTAGAGAGAAAATGCAGAGGCTGATTTCAGCATAATCCTGGAACACTGCTTCCTCACATCTGGAAAATGTCAGCTAGAGAGAAATTGATGTGGTAGATTTCAGCATAATGCTTGAACTCTGCTTCTGCACATCAGGAAAATGTCAGCTAGAGAGAAATTTCAAATCAGATTTCAGAATAATCCTGGAACTCTGCTTCTGCGCATTTGGCAAATGTCAGCTAGAGAGAAATTGATGTGGTAGATTTCAGCATAGTCTTTGAACTCTGCATCTGCACTTCAGGAAAATGTCAGCTAGAGGGAAAATGCAGTGGCAGATTTCAGCATAATCCTGGTACTCTGCTTCTGCACTTCAGGAAAATGTCAGCTAGAGAGAAATTTCAAATCAGATTTCAGAATAATCCTGGAACTCTGCTTCTGCGCATTTGGCAAATGTCAGCTAGAGAGAAATTGATGTGGTAGATTTCAGCATAGTCTTTGAACTCTGCATCTGCACTTCAGGAAAATGTCAGCTAGAGAGAAAATGCAAAGGCAGATTTCAGCATAATCCTGGAACTCTGCTTCCGCACATCTGGAAAATTTCAGCTAGACAGAAATTGAGGTTGTAGATTTCATCATAATCCTGGAACTCTGCTTCCAAAAATCTGGCAAATGTCAGCTAGAGAGAAATTGCAAGGCAGATTTCAGCATAATCCTGGAACTCTGCTTCAGCACATCTGAAAACTGTCAGCTAGATAGGAATTTATGTGGTAGATTTCAGCATAATCCTGGAACTCTGCTTGTGCACATCTGCAAAATGTAAACGAGAGAGAAATTGATGTGGTTTATTTCAGCATAATCTTTGGACTCTGCTTCCGCACATCTGGAAAATGTCAGCTAGAGAGAAATTGCAAGGCAGATTTCAGCATAATCCTGGAACTCTGCTTCTGGACATCTGGAAAATGTCAGCTAGAGAGATATTGAGCTGGTAGATTTCAGCATAATCTTTGAACTCTGCTTCCGCACATCTGAAAAATGTCAGCTAGATAGGAATTTATGTGGTAGATTTCAGCATAATCTTTGAACTCTGCTTCTTCACATCTGGAAAATGTCAGCTAGAGAGAAAATGCAGAGGCTGATTTCAGCATAATCTTGGAACTCTGCTTCTTCATATCTGGAAAATGTCAGCTGGATAGGAATTTATGTGGTAGATTTCAGCATAATCTTTGCTCTCTGCTTCCGAACATCTGGAAAATGTCAGCTAGAGAATAATTGCAAGGCAGATTTCAGCATAATCCTGGAACTCTGCTTCTGCACATCTGAAAAATGTCAGCTTGATAGGAATTTATGTGGTAGATTTCAGCATAATCTTTGAATTCTGCTTCTTCACATATAGAAAATGTCAGCTAGAGGGAAAATGCAGAGGCAGATTTCAGCATAATCCTGGAACTCTGCTTCTGCACATCTAGAAAATTTCAGCTAGAGAGAAATTGATGTGTTAGATTTCAGCATAATCTTTGAACTCTGCTTCTGCACATCTGGAAAATGTAAGCTAGAGAGAAATTGATGTGGTAGAGTTCACCATAATCTTTGAACTCTGCTTGCGCTCATCTGGAAAATGTCAGCTAGATAGGAATTTATGTGGTAGATTTCAGCATAATCTTTGAACTCTGCTTCTGCACATCTGGAAAATGTCAGCTAGAGAGAAAATGCAGAGGCAGATTTCAGCATAATCCTGGTACTCTGCTTCTGCACATCAGGAAAATGTCAGCTAGAGAGAAATTTCAAATCAGATTTCAGAATAATCCTGGAACTCCGCTTCTGCGCATTTGGCAAATGTCATCTAGAGAGAAATTGATGTGGTAGATTTCAGCATAGTCTTTGAATTCTGCTTCTGCACTTCAGGAAAATGTCAGCTAGAGAGAAAATGCAAAGGCAGGTTTCAGCATAATCCTGGTACTCTGCTTCGGCACATCTGGAAAATTTCAGGTAGACAGAAATTGATGCTGTAGATTTCATCATAATCCTGGAACTCTGCTTCTGCACATCTGGCAAATGTCAGCTAGAGAGAAATTGCAAGGCAGATTTCAGCATAATCTTGGAACTCTGCTTCTGCACATGTGGAAAATGTCAGCTAGAGAGAACATGCAGAGGCTGATTTCAGCATAATGCTGGAACTCTGCTTCTGCACATCTGGAAAATGTCAGCTGGGGAAAATTTATGTGGTATATTTCAGCATAATCTTTGAACTCTGCTTCTTCACATCTGGAAAATGTCAGCTAGAGAGAAAATGCAGAGGCTGATTTCAGCATAACCTTTGAACTCTGCTTCTGCACATCTGGAAAATGTCAGCTAGAGAGAAAATGTAGAGGCAGATTTCAGCATAATCCTGGAACTTTGCTTCTGCACATCTGGAAATTGTAAGCTAGAGAGAAATTGATGTCGTAGATTTCAGCATAATCTTGCAACTCTGCTTTTTCACATCTGGAAAATGTCAGCTAGAGGGAAAATGCAGACGCAGATTTCAGCATAATCCTGGACCTCTACTTCTGCACATCTGGAAAATGTAAGCCAGAGAGAAATTGATGTTGTAGATTTCAGCATAATCCTGGAACTCTGCTTCAGCACATCTGAAAAATGTCAGCTAGATAGGAATTTATGTGGTAGATTTCAGCATAATCTTTGAACTCTGCTTCTTCACATCTGGAAAATGTCAGCTAGAGGGAAAATGCAGAGGCAGATTTCAGCATAATCCTGGAACACTGCTTCTTCACATCTGGAAAATTTCACTTGGAGACAAAATGCAAGGCAGATTTCAGCATAATCCTGGAACTCTGCTTGTGCACATCTGGAAAATGTAAACTAGAGAGAAATTGATGTGGTAGAGTTCACCATAATCTTTGAACTCTGCTTGCGCTCATCTGGAAAATGTCAGCTAGAGAGAAATTGCAAGGCAGATTTCAGCATAATCTTGGAACTCTGCTTCTGCACATCTGGAAAATGTCAGCTAGAGAGAAAATGCAGAGGCTGATTTCAGCATAATCCTGGAACACTGCTTCCTCACATCTGGAATATGTCAGCTAGAGGGAAAATGCAGAGGCAGATTTCAGCATAATCCTGGAACTCTGCTCCTGCACATCTGGAAAATGTAAGCTAGAGAGAAATTGATGTGGTAGATTTCAGCATAATGCTTGAACTCTGCTTCTGCACATCAGGAAAATGTCAGCTAGAGAGAAATTTCAAATCAGATTTCAGAATAATCCTGGAACTCTGCTTCTGCGCATTTGGCAAATGTCAGCTAGAGAGAAATTGATGTGGTAGATTTCAGCATAGTCTTTGAACTCTGCATCTGCACTTCAGGAAAATGTCAGCTAGAGGGAAAATGCAGAGGCAGATTTCAGCATAATCCTGGTACTCTGCTTCTGCACTTCAGGAAAATGTCAGCTAGAGAGAAATTTCAAATCAGATTTCAGAATAATCCTGGAACTCTGCTTCTGCGCATTTGGCAAATGTCAGCTAGAGAGAAATTGATGTGGTAGATTTCAGCATAGTCTTTGAACTCTGCATCTGCACTTCAGGAAAATGTCAGCTAGAGAGAAAATGCAAAGGCAGATTTCAGCATAATCCTGGAACTCTGCTTCCGCACATCTGGAAAATTTCAGCTAGACAGAAATTGAGGTTGTAGATTTCATCATAATCCTGGAACTCTGCTTCCAAAAATCTGGCAAATGTCAGCTAGAGAGAAATTGCAAGGCAGATTTCAGCATAATCCTGGAACTCTGCTTCAGCACATCTGAAAACTGTCAGCTAGATAGGAATTTATGTGGTAGATTTCAGCATAATCCTGGAACTCTACTTGTGCACATCTGCAAAATGTAAACGAGAGAGAAATTGATGTGGTATATTTCAGCATAATCTTTGGACTCTGTTTCCGCACATCTGGAAAATGTCAGCTAGAGAGAAATTGCAAGGCAGATTTCAGCATAATCCTGGAACTCTGCTTCTGGACATCTGGAAAATGTCAGCTAGAGAGAAATTGAGATGGTAGATTTCAGCATAATCTTTGAACTCTGCTTCCGCACATCTGAAAAATGTCAGCTAGATAGGAATTTATGTGGTAGATTTCAGCATAATCTTTGAACTCTGCTTCTTCACATCTGGAAAATGTCAGCTAGAGAGAAAATGCAGAGGCTGATTTCAGCATAATCTTGGAACTCTGCTTCTTCATATCTGGAAAATGTCAGCTGGATAGGAATTTATGTGGTAGATTTCAGCATAATCTTTGCTCTCTGCTTCCGAACATCTGGAAAATGTCAGCTAGAGAATAATTGCAAGGCAGATTTCAGCATAATCCTGGAACTCTGCTTCTGCACATCTGAAAAATGTCAGCTTGATAGGAATTTATGTGGTAGATTTCAGCATAATCTTTGAACTCTGCTTCTTCACATATAGAAAATGTCAGCTAGAGGGAAAATGCAGAGGCAGATTTCAGCATAATCCTGGAACTCTGCTTCTGCACATCTAGAAAATTTCAGCTAGAGAGAAATTGATGTGTTAGATTTCAGCATAATCTTTGAACTCTGCTTCTGCACATCTGGAAAATGTAAGCTAGAGAGAAATTGATGTGGTAGAGTTCACCATAATCTTTGAACTCTGCTTGCGCTCATCTGGAAAATGTCAGCTAGAGAGAAATTGCAAGGCAGATTTCAGCATAATCTTGGAACTCTGCTTCTGCACATCTGGAAAATGTCAGCTAGAGAGAAAATGCAGAGGCTGATTTCAGCATAATCCTGGAACTCTGCTCCTGCACATCTGGAAAATGTAAGCTAGAGAGAAATTGATCTGTTAGATTTCAGCATAATGCTTGAAGTCTGCTTCTGCACATCTGGAAAATATCACCTGGAGAAAAATTGCAAGGCAGATTTCAGAATAATCTTTGAACTCTGCTTCTGCACATCTGGAAAATGTCAGCTAGAGAGAAATTGCAAGGCAGATTTCAGCATAATCCTGGAACTCTGCTTCTGGACATCTGGAAAATGTCAGCTAGAGAGAAATTGATGTGGTAGATTTCAGCATAATCTTTGAACTCTGCTTCTGCACATCTGAAAAATGTCAGCTAGATAGGAATTTATGTGGTAGATTTCAGCATAATCTTTGAACTCTGCTTCTTCACATCTGGAAAATGTCAGCTAGAGAGAAAATGCAGAGGCTGATTTCAGCATAATCTTGGAACTCTGCTCCTCCATATCTGGAAAATGTCAGCTAGATAGGAATTTATGTGGTAGATTTCAGCATAATCTTTGAACTCTGCTTCTGCACATCTGGAAAATGTCAGCTAGAGAGAAAATGCAGAGGCAGATTTCAGCATAATCCTGGTACTCTGCTTCTGCACATCAGGAAAATGTCAGCTAGAGAGAAATTTCAAATCAGATTTCAGAATAATCCTGGAACTCCGCTTCTGCGCATTTGGCAAATGTCAGCTAGAGAGAAATTGATGTGGTAGATTTCAGCATAGTCTTTGAATTCTGCTTCTGCACTTCAGGAAAATGTCAGCTAGAGAGAAAATGCAAAGGCAGGTTTCAGCATAATCCTGGTACTCTGCTTCGGCACATCTGGAAAATTTCAGGTAGACAGAAATTGATGCTGTAGATTTCATCATAATCCTGGAACTCTGCTTCTGCACATCTGGCAAATGTCAGCTAGAGAGAAATTGCAAGGCAGATTTCAGCATAATCTTGGAACTCTGCTTCTGCACATGTGGAAAATGTCAGCTAGAGAGAACATGCAGAGTCTGATTTCAGCATAATGCTGGAACTCTGCTTCTGCACATCTGGAAAATGTCAGCTGGGGAAAATTTATGTGGTATATTTCAGCATAATCTTTGAACTCTGCTTCTTCACATCTGGAAAATGTCAGCTAGAGAGAAAATGCAGAGGCTGATTTCAGCATAACCTTTGAACTCTGCTTCTGCACATCTGGAAAATGTCAGCTAGAGAGAAAATGTAGAGGCAGATTTCAGCATAATCCTGGAACTTTGCTTCTGCACATCTGGAAATTGTAAGCTAGAGAGAAATTGATGTCGTAGATTTCAGCATAATCTTGCAACTCTGCTTTTTCACATCTGGAAAATGTCAGCTAGAGGGAAAATGCAGACGCAGATTTCAGCATAATCCTGGACCTCTACTTCTGCACATCTGGAAAATGTAAGCCAGAGAGAAATTGATGTTGTAGATTTCAGCATAATCCTGGAACTCTGCTTCAGCACATCTGAAAAATGTCAGCTTGATAGGAATTTATGTGGTAGATTTCAGCATAATCTTTGAACTCTGCTTCTTCACATCTGGAAAATGTCAGCTAGAGGGAAAATGCAGAGGCAGATTTCAGCATAATCCTGGAACTCTGCTTCTTCACATCTGGAAAATTTCACTTGGAGACAAAATGCAAGGCAGATTTCAGCATAATCCTGGAACTCTGCTTGTGCACATCTGGAAAATGTAAACTAGAGAGAAATTGATGTGGTAGAGTTCACCATAATCTTTGAACTCTGCTTGCGCTCATCTGGAAAATGTCAGCTAGATAGAAATTGCAAGGCAGATTTCAGCATAATCTTGGAACTCTGCTTCTGCACATCTGGAAAATGTCAGCTAGAGAGAAAATGCAGAGGCTGATTTCAGCATAATCCTGGAACACTGCTTCCTCACATCTGTAAAATGTCAGCTAGAGGGAAAATGCAGAGGCAGATTTCAGCATAATCCTGGAACTCTGCTCCTGCACATCTGGAAAATGTAAGCTAGAGAGAAATTGATGTGGTAGATTTCAGCATAATGCTTGAACTCTGCTTCTGCACATCAGGAAAATGTCAGCTAGAGAGAAATTTCAAATCAGATTTCAGAATAATCCTGGAACTCTGCTTCTGCGCATTTGGCAAATGTCAGCTAGAGAGAAATTGATGTGGTAGATTTCAGCATAGTCTTTGAACTCTGCATCTGCACTTCAGGAAAATGTCAGCTAGAGGGAAAATGCAGAGGCAGATTTCAGCATAATCCTGGTACTCTGCTTCTGCACTTCAGGAAAATGTCAGCTAGAGAGAAATTTCAAATCAGATTTCAGAATAATCCTGGAACTCTGCTTCTGCGCATTTGGCAAATGTCAGCTAGAGAGAAATTGATGTGGTAGATTTCAGCATAGTCTTTGAACTCTGCATCTGCACTTCAGGAAAATGTCAGCTAGAGAGAAATTGCCAGGCAGATTTCAGCATAATCCTGAAACTCTGCTTCAGCACATCTGAAAACTGTCAGCTAGATAGGAATTTATGTGGTAGATTTCAGCATAATCCTGGAACTCTGCTTGTGCACATCTGCAAAATGTAAACGAGAGAGAAATTGAGCTGGTAGATTTCAGCATAATCTTTGAACTCTGCTTCCGCACATCTGAAAAATGTCAGCTAGATAGGAATTTATGTGGTAGATTTCAGCATAATCTTTGAACTCTGCTTCTTCACATCTGGAAAATGTCAGCTAGAGAGAAAATGCAGAGGCTGATTTCAGCATAATCTTGGAACTCTGCTTCTTCATATCTGGAAAATGTCAGCTGGATAGGAATTTATGTGGTAGATTTCAGCATAATCTTTGCTCTCTGCTTCCGAACATCTGGAAAATGTCAGCTAGAGAATAATTGCAAGGCAGATTTCAGCATAATCCTGGAACTCTGCTTCTGCACATCTGAAAAATGTCAGCTTGATAGGAATTTATGTGGTAGATTTCAGCATAATCTTTGAACTCTAATTCTTCACATATAGAAAATGTCAGCTAGAGGGAAAATGCAGAGGCAGATTTCAGCATAATCCTGGAACTCTGCTTCTGCACATCTAGAAAATTTCAGCTAGAGAGAAATTGATGTGTTAGATTTCAGCATAATCTTTGAACTCTGCTTCTGCACATCTGGAAAATGTAAGCTAGAGAGAAATTGATGTGGTAGAGTTCACCATAATCTTTGAACTCTGCTTGCGCTCATCTGGAAAATGTCAGCTAGATAGGAATTTATGTGGTAGATTTCAGCATAATCTTTGAACTCTGCTTCTGCACATCTGGAAAATGTCAGCTAGAGAGAAAATGCAGAGGCAGATTTCAGCATAATCCTGGTACTCTACTTCTGCACATCAGGAAAATGTCAGCTAGAGAGAAATTTCAAATCAGATTTCAGAATAATCCTGGAACTCCGCTTCTGCGCATTTGGCAAATGTCAGCTAGAGAGAAATTGATGTGTTAGATTTCAGCATAACCTTTGAACTCTGCTTCTGCACATCTGGAAAATGTCAGCTAGAGAGAAAATGTAGAGGCAGATTTCAGCATAATCCTGGAACTTTGCTTCTGCACATCTGGAAATTGTAAGCTAGAGAGAAATTGATGTCGTAGATTTCAGCATAATCTTGCAACTCTGCTTTTTCACATCTGGAAAATGTCAGCTAGAGGGAAAATGCAGACGCAGATTTCAGCATAATCCTGGACCTCTACTTCTGCACATCTGGAAAATGTAAGCCAGAGAGAAATTGATGTTGTAGATTTCAGCATAATCCTGGAACTCTGCTTCAGCACATCTGAAAAATGTCAGCTAGATAGGAATTTATGTGGTAGATTTCAGCATAATCTTTGAACTCTGCTTCTTCACATCTGGAAAATGTCAGCTAGAGGGAAAATGCAGAGGCAGATTTCAGCATAATCCTGGAACTCTGCTTCTTCACATCTGGAAAATTTCACTTGGAGACAAAATGCAAGGCAGATTTCAGCATAATCCTGGAACTCTGCTTGTGCACATCTGGAAAATGTAAACTAGAGAGAAATTGATGTGGTAGAGTTCACCATAATCTTTGAACTCTGCTTGCGCTCATCTGGAAAATGTCAGCTAGAGAGAAATTGCAAGGCAGATTTCAGCATAATCTTGGAACTCTGCTTCTGCACATCTGGAAAATGTCAGCTAGAGAGAAAATGCAGAGGCTGATTTCAGCATAATCCTGGAACACTGCTTCCTCACATCTGGAAAATGTCAGCTAGAGGGAAAATGCAGAGGCAGATTTCAGCATAATCCTGGAACTCTGCTCCTGCACATCTGGAAAATGTAAGCTAGAGAGAAATTGATGTGGTAGATTTCAGCATAATGCTTGAACTCTGCTTCTGCACATCAGGAAAATGTCAGCTAGAGAGAAATTTCAAATCAGATTTCAGAATAATCCTGGAACTCTGCTACTGCGCATTTGGCAAATGTCAGCTAGAGAGAAATTGATGTGGTAGATTTCAGCATAGTCTTTGAACTCTGCATCTGCACTTCAGGAAAATGTCAGCTAGAGGGAAAATGCAGAGGCAGATTTCAGCATAATCCTGGTACTCTGCTTCTGCACTTCAGGAAAATGTCAGCTAGAGAGAAATTTCAAATCAGATTTCAGAATAATCCTGGAACTCTGCTTCTGCGCATTTGGCAAATGTCAGCTAGAGAGAAATTGATGTGGTAGATTTCAGCATAGTCTTTGAACTCTACATCTGCACTTCAGGAAAATGTCAGCTAGAGAGAAAATGCAAAGGCAGATTTCAGCATAATCCTGGAACTCTGCTTCCGCACATCTGGAAAATTTCAGCTAGACAGAAATTGATGTTGTAGATTTCATCATAATCCTGGAACTCTGCTTCCAAAAATCTGGCAAATGTCAGCTAGAGAGAAATTGCAAGGCAGATTTCAGCATAATCCTGGAACTCTGCTTCAGCACATCTGAAAACTGTCAGCTAGATAGGAATTTATGTGGTAGATTTCAGCATAATCCTGGAACTCTGCTTGTGCACATCTGCAAAATGTAAACGAGAGAGAAATTGATGTGGTATATTTCAGCATAATCTTCGGACTCTGCTTCCGCACATCTGGAAAATGTCAGCTAGAGAGAAATTGCAAGGCAGATTTCAGCATAATCCTGGAACTCTGCTTCTGGACATCTGGAAAATGTCAGCTAGAGAGAAATTGAGCTGGTAGATTTCAGCATAATCTTTGAACTCTGCTTCCGCACATCTGAAAAATGTCAGCTAGATAGGAATTTATGTGGTAGATTTCAGCATAATCTTTGAACTCTGCTTCTTCACATCTGGAAAATGTCAGCTAGAGAGAAAATGCAGAGGCTGATTTCAGCATAATCTTGGAACTCTGCTTCTTCATATCTGGAAAATGTCAGCTGGATAGGAATTTATGTGGTAGATTTCAGCATAATCTTTGCTCTCTGCTTCCGAACATCTGGAAAATGTCAGCTAGAGAATAATTGCAAGGCAGATTTCAGCATAATCCTGGAACTCTGCTTCTGCACATCTGAAAAATGTCAGCTTGATAGGAATTTATGTGGTAGATTTCAGCATAATCTTTGAACTCTGCTTCTTCACATATAGAAAATGTCAGCTAGAGGGAAAATGCAGAGGCAGATTTCAGCATAATCCTGGAACTCTGCTTCTGCACATCTAGAAAATTTCAGCTAGAGAGAAATTGATGTGTTAGATTTCAGCATAATCTTTGAACTCTGCTTCTGCACATCTGGAAAATGTAAGCTAGAGAGAAATTGATGTGGTAGAGTTCACCATAATCTTTGAACTCTGCTTGCGCTCATCTGGAAAATGTCAGCTAGAGAGAAATTGCAATGCAGATTTCAGCATAATCTTGGAACTCTGCTTCTGCACATCTGGAAAATGTCAGCTAGAGAGAAAATGCAGAGGCTGATTTCAGCATAATCCTGGAACTCTGCTCCTGCATATCTGGAAAATGTAAGCTAGAGAGAAATTGATATGTTAGATTTCAGCATAATGCTTGAAGTCTGCTTCTGCACATCTGGAAAATGTCAGCTAGAGAGAAAATGCAAAGGCAGATTTCAGCATAATCCTGGAACTCTGCTTCCGCACATCTGGAAAATTTCAGCTAGACAGAAATTGATGTTGTAGATTTCATCATAATCCTGGAACTCTGCTTCCAAACATCTGGCAAATGTGACCTAGAGAGAAATTGCAAGGCAGATATCAGCATAATCCTGGAACTCTGCTTCAGCACATCTGAAAACTGTCAGCTAGATAGGAATTTATGTGGTAGATTTCAGCATAATCCTGGAACTCTGCTTGTGCACATCTGAAAAATGTCAGCTAGATAGGAATTTATGTGGTAGATTTCAGCATAATCTTTGAACTCTGCTTCTTCACATCTGGAAAATGTCAGCTAGAGAGAAAATGCAGAGGCTGATTTCAGCATAATCTTGGAACTCTGCTCCTCCATATCTGGAAAATGTCAGCTAGATAGGAATTTATGTGGTAGATTTCAGCATAATCTTTGAACTCTGCTTCTGCACATCTGGAAAATGTCAGCTAGAGAGAAAATGCAGAGGCAGATTTCAGCATAATCCTGGAACTCTGCTTCTGCACATCTAGAAAATTTCAGCTAGAGAGAAATTGATGTGTTAGATTTCAGCATAATCTTTGAACTCTGCTTCTGCACATCTGGAAAATGTAAGCTAGAGAGAAATTGATGTGGTAGAGTTCACCATAATCTTTGAACTCTGCTTGCGCTCATCTGGAAAATGTCAGCTAGAGAGAAATTGCAAGGCAGATTTCAGCATAATCTTGGAACTCTGCTTCTGCACATCTGGAAAATGTCAGCTAGAGAGAAAATGCAGAGGCTGATTTCAGCATAATCCTGGAACTCTGCTCCTGCACATCTGGAAAATGTAAGCTAGAGAGAAATTGATATGTTAGATTTCAGCATAATGCTTGAAGTCTGCTTCTGCACATCTGGAAAATATCACCTGGAGAAAAATTGCAAGGCAGATTTCAGAATAATCTTTGAACTCTGCTTCTGCACATCTGGAAAATGTCAGCTAGAGAGAAATTGCAAGGCAGATTTCAGCATAATCCTGGAACTCTGCTTCTGGACATCTGGAAAATGTCAGCTAGAGAGAAATTGATGTGGTAGATTTCAGCATAATCTTTGAACTCTGCTTCTGCACATCTGAAAAATGTCAGCTAGATAGGAATTTATGTGGTAGATTTCAGCATAATCTTTGAACTCTGCTTCTTCACATCTGGAAAATGTCAGCTAGAGAGAAAATGCAGAGGCTGATTTCAGCATAATCTTGGAACTCTGCTCCTCCATATCTGGAAAATGTCAGCTAGATAGGAATTTATGTGGTAGATTTCAGCATAATCTTTGAACTCTGCTTCTGCACATCTGGAAAATGTCAGCTAGAGAGAAAATGCAGAGGCAGATTTCAGCATAATCCTGGTACTCTGCTTCTGCACATCAGGAAAATGTCAGCTAGAGAGAAATTTCAAATCAGATTTCAGAATAATCCTGGAACTCCGCTTCTGCGCATTTGGCAAATGTCAGCTAGAGAGAAATTGATGTGGTAGATTTCAGCATAGTCTTTGAATTCTGCTTCTGCACTTCAGGAAAATGTCAGCTAGAGAGAAAATGCAAAGGCAGGTTTCAGCATAATCCTGGTACTCTGCTTCGGCACATCTGGAAAATTTCAGGTAGACAGAAATTGATGCTGTAGATTTCATCATAATCCTGGAACTCTGCTTCTGCACATCTGGCAAATGTCAGCTAGAGAGAAATTGCAAGGCAGATTTCAGCATAATCTTGGAACTCTGCTTCTGCACATGTGGAAAATGTCAGCTAGAGAGAACATGCAGAGTCTGATTTCAGCATAATGCTGGAACTCTGCTTCTGCACATCTGGAAAATGTCAGCTGGGGAAAATTTATGTGGTATATTTCAGCATAATCTTTGAACTCTGCTTCTTCACATCTGGAAAATGTCAGCTAGAGAGAAAATGCAGAGGCTGATTTCAGCATAACCTTTGAACTCTGCTTCTGCACATCTGGAAAATGTCAGCTAGAGAGAAAATGTAGAGGCAGATTTCAGCATAATCCTGGAACTTTGCTTCTGCACATCTGGAAATTGTAAGCTAGAGAGAAATTGATGTCGTAGATTTCAGCATAATCTTGCAACTCTGCTTTTTCACATCTGGAAAATGTCAGCTAGAGGGAAAATGCAGACGCAGATTTCAGCATAATCCTGGACCTCTACTTCTGCACATCTGGAAAATGTAAGCCAGAGAGAAATTGATGTTGTAGATTTCAGCATAATCCTGGAACTCTGCTTCAGCACATCTGAAAAATGTCAGCTTGATAGGAATTTATGTGGTAGATTTCAGCATAATCTTTGAACTCTGCTTCTTCACATCTGGAAAATGTCAGCTAGAGGGAAAATGCAGAGGCAGATTTCAGCATAATCCTGGAACTCTGCTTCTTCACATCTGGAAAATTTCACTTGGAGACAAAATGCAAGGCAGATTTCAGCATAATCCTGGAACTCTGCTTGTGCACATCTGGAAAATGTAAACTAGAGAGAAATTGATGTGGTAGAGTTCACCATAATCTTTGAACTCTGCTTGTGCTCATCTGGAAAATGTCAGCTAGATAGAAATTGCAAGGCAGATTTCAGCATAATCTTGGAACTCTGCTTCTGCACATCTGGAAAATGTCAGCTAGAGAGAAAATGCAGAGGCTGATTTCAGCATAATCCTGGAACACTGCTTCCTCACATCTGGAAAATGTCAGCTAGAGGGAAAATGCAGAGGCAGATTTCAGCATAATCCTGGAACTCTGCTCCTGCACATCTGGAAAATGTAAGCTAGAGAGAAATTGATGTGGTAGATTTCAGCATAATGCTTGAACTCTGCTTCTGCACATCAGGAAAATGTCAGCTAGAGAGAAATTTCAAATCAGATTTCAGAATAATCCTGGAACTCTGCTTCTGCGCATTTGGCAAATGTCAGCTAGAGAGAAATTGATGTGGTAGATTTCAGCATAGTCTTTGAACTCTGCATCTGCACTTCAGGAAAATGTCAGCTAGAGGGAAAATGCAGAGGCAGATTTCAGCATAATCCTGGTACTCTGCTTCTGCACTTCAGGAAAATGTCAGCTAGAGAGAAATTTCAAATCAGATTTCAGAATAATCCTGGAACTCTGCTTCTGCGCATTTGGCAAATGTCAGCTAGAGAGAAATTGATGTGGTAGATTTCAGCATAGTCTTTGAACTCTGCATCTGCACTTCAGGAAAATGTCAGCTAGAGAGAAATTGCCAGGCAGATTTCAGCATAATCCTGAAACTCTGCTTCAGCACATCTGAAAACTGTCAGCTAGATAGGAATTTATGTGGTAGATTTCAGCATAATCCTGGAACTCTGCTTGTGCACATCTGCAAAATGTAAACGAGAGAGAAATTGAGCTGGTAGATTTCAGCATAATCTTTGAACTCTGCTTCCGCACATCTGAAAAATGTCAGCTAGATAGGAATTTATGTGGTAGATTTCAGCATAATCTTTGAACTCTGCTTCTTCACATCTGGAAAATGTCAGCTAGAGAGAAAATGCAGAGGCTGATTTCAGCATAATCTTGGAACTCTGCTTCTTCATATCTGGAAAATGTCAGCTGGATAGGAATTTATGTGGTAGATTTCAGCATAATCTTTGCTCTCTGCTTCCGAACATCTGGAAAATGTCAGCTAGAGAATAATTGCAAGGCAGATTTCAGCATAATCCTGGAACTCTGCTTCTGCACATCTGAAAAATGTCAGCTTGATAGGAATTTATGTGGTAGATTTCAGCATAATCTTTGAACTCTAATTCTTCACATATAGAAAATGTCAGCTAGAGGGAAAATGCAGAGGCAGATTTCAGCATAATCCTGGAACTCTGCTTCTGCACATCTAGAAAATTTCAGCTAGAGAGAAATTGATGTGTTAGATTTCAGCATAATCTTTGAACTCTGCTTCTGCACATCTGGAAAATGTAAGCTAGAGAGAAATTGATGTGGTAGAGTTCACCATAATCTTTGAACTCTGCTTGCGCTCATCTGGAAAATGTCAGCTAGATAGGAATTTATGTGGTAGATTTCAGCATAATCTTTGAACTCTGCTTCTGCACATCTGGAAAATGTCAGCTAGAGAGAAAATGCAGAGGCAGATTTCAGCATAATCCTGGTACTCTACTTCTGCACATCAGGAAAATGTCAGCTAGAGAGAAATTTCAAATCAGATTTCAGCATAATCCTGGAACTCCGCTTCTGCGCATTTGGCAAATGTCAGCTAGAGAGAAATTGATGTGTTAGATTTCAGCATAACCTTTGAACTCTGCTTCTGCACATCTGGAAAATGTCAGCTAGAGAGAAAATGTAGAGGCAGATTTCAGCATAATCCTGGAACTTTGCTTCTGCACATCTGGAAATTGTAAGCTAGAGAGAAATTGATGTCGTAGATTTCAGCATAATCTTGCAACTCTGCTTTTTCACATCTGGAAAATGTCAGCTAGAGGGAAAATGCAGACGCAGATTTCAGCATAATCCTGGACCTCTACTTCTGCACATCTGGAAAATGTAAGCCAGAGAGAAATTGATGTTGTAGATTTCAGCATAATCCTGGAACTCTGCTTCAGCACATCTGAAAAATGTCAGCTAGATAGGAATTTATGTGGTAGATTTCAGCATAATCTTTGAACTCTGCTTCTTCACATCTGGAAAATGTCAGCTAGAGGGAAAATGCAGAGGCAGATTTCAGCATAATCCTGGAACTCTGCTTCTTCACATCTGGAAAATTTCACTTGGAGACAAAATGCAAGGCAGATTTCAGCATAATCCTGGAACTCTGCTTGTGCACATCTGGAAAATGTAAACTAGAGAGAAATTGATGTGGTAGAGTTCACCATAATCTTTGAACTCTGCTTGCGCTCATCTGGAAAATGTCAGCTAGAGAGAAATTGCAAGGCAGATTTCAGCATAATCTTGGAACTCTGCTTCTGCACATCTGGAAAATGTCAGCTAGAGAGAAAATGCAGAGGCTGATTTCAGCATAATCCTGGAACACTGCTTCCTCACATCTGGAAAATGTCAGCTAGAGGGAAAATGCAGAGGCAGATTTCAGCATAATCCTGGAACTCTGCTCCTGCACATCTGGAAAATGTAAGCTAGAGAGAAATTGATGTGGTAGATTTCAGCATAATGCTTGAACTCTGCTTCTGCACATCAGGAAAATGTCAGCTAGAGAGAAATTTCAAATCAGATTTCAGAATAATCCTGGAACTCTGCTACTGCGCATTTGGCAAATGTCAGCTAGAGAGAAATTGATGTGGTAGATTTCAGCATAGTCTTTGAACTCTGCATCTGCACTTCAGGAAAATGTCAGCTAGAGGGAAAATGCAGAGGCAGATTTCAGCATAATCCTGGTACTCTGCTTCTGCACTTCAGGAAAATGTCAGCTAGAGAGAAATTTCAAATCAGATTTCAGAATAATCCTGGAACTCTGCTTCTGCGCATTTGGCAAATGTCAGCTAGAGAGAAATTGATGTGGTAGATTTCAGCATAGTCTTTGAACTCTACATCTGCACTTCAGGAAAATGTCAGCTAGAGACAAAATGCAAGGCAGATTTCAGCATAATCCTGGAACTCTGCTTGTGCACATCTGGAAAATGTAAACTAGAGAGAAATTGATGTGGTAGAGTTCACCATAATCTTTGAACTCTGCTTGTGCTCATCTGGAAAATGTCAGCTAGATAGAAATTGCAAGGCAGATTTCAGCATAATCTTGGAACTCTGCTTCTGCACATCTGGAAAATGTCAGCTAGAGAGAAAATGCAGAGGCTGATTTCAGCATAATCCTGGAACACTGCTTCCTCACATCTGGAAAATGTCAGCTAGAGGGAAAATGCAGAGGCAGATTTCAGCATAATCCTGGAACTCTGCTCCTGCACATCTGGAAAATGTAAGCTAGAGAGAAATTGATGTGGTAGATTTCAGCATAATGCTTGAACTCTGCTTCTGCACATCAGGAAAATGTCAGCTAGAGAGAAATTTCAAATCAGATTTCAGAATAATCCTGGAACTCTGCTTCTGCGCATTTGGCAAATGTCAGCTAGAGAGAAATTGATGTGGTAGATTTCAGCATAGTCTTTGAACTCTGCATCTGCACTTCAGGAAAATGTCAGCTAGAGGGAAAATGCAGAGGCAGATTTCAGCATAATCCTGGTACTCTGCTTCTGCACTTCAGGAAAATGTCAGCTAGAGAGAAATTTCAAATCAGATTTCAGAATAATCCTGGAACTCTGCTTCTGCGCATTTGGCAAATGTCAGCTAGAGAGAAATTGATGTGGTAGATTTCAGCATAGTCTTTGAACTCTGCATCTGCACTTCAGGAAAATGTCAGCTAGAGAGAAATTGCCAGGCAGATTTCAGCATAATCCTGAAACTCTGCTTCAGCACATCTGAAAACTGTCAGCTAGATAGGAATTTATGTGGTAGATTTCAGCATAATCCTGGAACTCTGCTTGTGCACATCTGCAAAATGTAAACGAGAGAGAAATTGAGCTGGTAGATTTCAGCATAATCTTTGAACTCTGCTTCCGCACATCTGAAAAATGTCAGCTAGATAGGAATTTATGTGGTAGATTTCAGCATAATCTTTGAACTCTGCTTCTTCACATCTGGAAAATGTCAGCTAGAGAGAAAATGCAGAGGCTGATTTCAGCATAATCTTGGAACTCTGCTTCTTCATATCTGGAAAATGTCAGCTGGATAGGAATTTATGTGGTAGATTTCAGCATAATCTTTGCTCTCTGCTTCCGAACATCTGGAAAATGTCAGCTAGAGAATAATTGCAAGGCAGATTTCAGCATAATCCTGGAACTCTGCTTCTGCACATCTGAAAAATGTCAGCTTGATAGGAATTTATGTGGTAGATTTCAGCATAATCTTTGAACTCTAATTCTTCACATATAGAAAATGTCAGCTAGAGGGAAAATGCAGAGGCAGATTTCAGCATAATCCTGGAACTCTGCTTCTGCACATCTAGAAAATTTCAGCTAGAGAGAAATTGATGTGTTAGATTTCAGCATAATCTTTGAACTCTGCTTCTGCACATCTGGAAAATGTAAGCTAGAGAGAAATTGATGTGGTAGAGTTCACCATAATCTTTGAACTCTGCTTGCGCTCATCTGGAAAATGTCAGCTAGATAGGAATTTATGTGGTAGATTTCAGCATAATCTTTTTTTTTTTTTTTTTTTTTTTTTTTTTTTTTTCCAAAAAGTTTTATTAGTACAAAATTACATAGATAATAGCTAAACATTAAATAGAAAGTACAAACATTTTTTTTAATTTTTCTCCCCCCTAACCCACCCCTTTCCCTCCCCCCTCCCCCCCGGACTTCCCAGAGAGAGTACAGGGCATAATATCAATAAAATAAATTTAAATTAAATTAAAAATTTTTGACTTCCACCTTATTTTTTTAAAACTTCAACTCCAAATTGTACACTAATAAAAATTCCTTCCTCCTCCTTTCAATCATCTACCCTTCACAACATTTCTTCACTGTTAACTAAGAATTAAATGATTATTACATAAATGATGACTAAGTATTAAATACAAAAACCTTAAACTTCATCATAAAATCAATCAGTATATAAATAACTTACTATTACTATATATCAGATTATAAGCACTAATTCCAAACTTTAAATAACCTTCCTCCCAAAAAAAAAAATGTTAAATCTAATTGTAATATTTTATAACTGGATAGATAACAATTCCAAATCTTTCTCACAATTAAATAAAACTTAAATTGATATTACACAAAAAATAACTAAATAATAATACAAAAACCTTAAACTTCATCATAAATTCTACCACTCTATTAGTAACAAAATGTTACTATGTATTAAATTATTAGGTTCAAAAAAGTTCTAAATCTTTAAAAAGAATTAATAATACTTTGAATAAGCCCCCCAAAAAAAACAAAAGAAAAAAAAAAGAATGCAAGAAGTAAAGAAAAGAAAAAAAAATTAAGGAAAGAAGGGAAAAAGAAAAGTACAGTCATAATGGCAACCATCTGTCCAATAAACTTCAACACTGCATCTTGTTGTATCTTGATGATGGTTGCATCTTTTTGTAACTTGATAATTTTGTAGTTGTCAGCTCGCCTCCCATCTGACCCCGATCTTCCATCTCCTTTTCCAGACTGTAGACATCTGTCTGGCTCTGCCAATCATTTAAATTTTGTAAATCTGTTTCGATTTGAAGAGGAAGGGATGGCTTTCCCTCCTCCTCCTCTTTTGTTTTCATACATCTTTCCTCTGGAATCTTGGATATATCAGCCTTTAAGACGTTGACATAAAATTCAGTAGCTTTCTTTGTTGTATTAAGCCGATATCTTTTTCCCAGAAATTTCACTGCAACTCCTGTTGGTGCTTCCCATTTGTAATGTAAATTTAACCTTTTAAATTCATCAATCAGAAAGGTATAATCTTTTCTGGCTTTGAGCATTTTAGAGGGAATTTCTTTCCATATCATCAGTTCCTGGCCATTCACCTGCAGGTTATTTTTAAACGTCGCCTGTATAATCCTATTCCGTAAGGCTCTTGTAGTAAAGTATATTACAATATCCCTTGGTAGGTGTTTTTGTTTTGCATACCAGGAGTTGATTCTATATATTTTATCAATTTGCCTGGCTAGTTCTTCTTTAGACAGTCCAGACACCTGCTCCAAAGCTTCCACCATCCTTCCTTTCAAATCTTCATATAATCCTTCTTTCAACCCCCTGACCCTTATGGCAAATTCCATGGATCTGAATTGCGTCATTAACACCTCTGTTTCAAAATTTGCAATGTCATTTTGTATTTTATCTATATATTCTACTGAAGTTGTCAAAACTTGTTTGTTTTCTTCAATGCGGTTTGCCAAAACTTCAATATTTGTTGCTAGACCTTTACATACCTCCAACACATCATTTCTAATTTGTTGGTCAATATTCTTTAAAGCAGCCTGCATTTTATTATCTATTTCACTAATTTTTTGGTTAAATTCAACAATAAGTTCATCTTTCATAATCTTTAAGGTACTTATTAAATTTTCAGGTGTTAAAGACTTTGGGGGTGTTAACTCAGTGGTAAGTTGCATTTTAGAAATATAACCAGATGAATAATCCATTCTTTTATTCAAAACAATCTTTCCAGATTTTGAAGCCATTTTAGTATTTCCAGTGGTGAACCAAGAAAAAGCCAAGCCTCTAGTTAAAGTTCTTTTAAATTTCTTTTAAAATTCTTTCAAATTCCAAAGCCAGATAGAATTTTACTTTTAAAAAATTGTCAGTTATTATTTAATCCAGAATCGGGAGACAGAGAGAGTAAAGCCAACTTTCAAAATCAAAAATTTCCATAAGAAAAAAAGCTGCTAGGGAAACGAAAGTTACTTTCACTTCTCCTCCCACTTTCTCCGATCGCCATGTTGTAGCCTAATAACTGTTACTTAGTTTCTTCCGAAGTGAAAATCAGCAGTGGAGTTGAAAGAAAAAAAAAAAAATCTGTACTTGCCCTTTAAAATCCTGTCTCTCTCTGTCTGCTTGTTTAAACAATTAAGTAGTTGTAATCCCATTCACGAAGCAGCGGGTGGTCACAGCATCTTGCTCCGCAAAAGCGGAGGTTTCCAAGTCCCCGGAGCAAGAGACAGGCTGGCTGGGGAGCCCTCACCTTTCGCGCCCCTAGCTGACACTTGGGGCACTAGGGGGGGCTCTACCCCACCTGTCCGGCTCTCATCTCTCCCCTTTGCCCGGGGCAGAGACTTTCAAGCCGCCAGACAGCTGTTCTGGCGGCTTTAACGGGGAAAAGGAAAGGCGCTCAACGAGGAGCGTCCGCGATGCAGCGATCCGGAACCGGAAGTCCGATTTCAGCATAATCTTTGAACTCTGCTTCTGCACATCTGGAAAATGTCAGCTAGAGAGAAAATGCAGAGGCAGATTTCAGCATAATCCTGGTACTCTACTTCTGCACATCAGGAAAATGTCAGCTAGAGAGAAATTTCAAATCAGATTTCAGCATAATCCTGGAACTCCGCTTCTGCGCATTTGGCAAATGTCAGCTAGAGAGAAATTGATGTGTTAGATTTCAGCATAACCTTTGAACTCTGCTTCTGCACATCTGGAAAATGTCAGCTAGAGAGAAAATGTAGAGGCAGATTTCAGCATAATCCTGGAACTTTGCTTCTGCACATCTGGAAATTGTAAGCTAGAGAGAAATTGATGTCGTAGATTTCAGCATAATCTTGCAACTCTGCTTTTTCACATCTGGAAAATGTCAGCTAGAGGGAAAATGCAGACGCAGATTTCAGCATAATCCTGGACCTCTACTTCTGCACATCTGGAAAATGTAAGCCAGAGAGAAATTGATGTTGTAGATTTCAGCATAATCCTGGAACTCTGCTTCAGCACATCTGAAAAATGTCAGCTAGATAGGAATTTATGTGGTAGATTTCAGCATAATCTTTGAACTCTGCTTCTTCACATCTGGAAAATGTCAGCTAGAGGGAAAATGCAGAGGCAGATTTCAGCATAATCCTGGAACTCTGCTTCTTCACATCTGGAAAATTTCACTTGGAGACAAAATGCAAGGCAGATTTCAGCATAATCCTGGAACTCTGCTTGTGCACATCTGGAAAATGTAAACTAGAGAGAAATTGATGTGGTAGAGTTCACCATAATCTTTGAACTCTGCTTGCGCTCATCTGGAAAATGTCAGCTAGAGAGAAATTGCAAGGCAGATTTCAGCATAATCTTGGAACTCTGCTTCTGCACATCTGGAAAATGTCAGCTAGAGAGAAAATGCAGAGGCTGATTTCAGCATAATCCTGGAACACTGCTTCCTCACATCTGGAAAATGTCAGCTAGAGGGAAAATGCAGAGGCAGATTTCAGCATAATCCTGGAACTCTGCTCCTGCACATCTGGAAAATGTAAGCTAGAGAGAAATTGATGTGGTAGATTTCAGCATAATGCTTGAACTCTGCTTCTGCACATCAGGAAAATGTCAGCTAGAGAGAAATTTCAAATCAGATTTCAGAATAATCCTGGAACTCTGCTACTGCGCATTTGGCAAATGTCAGCTAGAGAGAAATTGATGTGGTAGATTTCAGCATAGTCTTTGAACTCTGCATCTGCACTTCAGGAAAATGTCAGCTAGAGGGAAAATGCAGAGGCAGATTTCAGCATAATCCTGGTACTCTGCTTCTGCACTTCAGGAAAATGTCAGCTAGAGAGAAATTTCAAATCAGATTTCAGAATAATCCTGGAACTCTGCTTCTGCGCATTTGGCAAATGTCAGCTAGAGAGAAATTGATGTGGTAGATTTCAGCATAGTCTTTGAACTCTACATCTGCACTTCAGGAAAATGTCAGCTAGAGAGAAAATGCAAAGGCAGATTTCAGCATAATCCTGGAACTCTGCTTCCGCACATCTGGAAAATTTCAGCTAGACAGAAATTGATGTTGTAGATTTCATCATAATCCTGGAACTCTGCTTCCAAAAATCTGGCAAATGTCAGCTAGAGAGAAATTGCAAGGCAGATTTCAGCATAATCCTGGAACTCTGCTTCAGCACATCTGAAAACTGTCAGCTAGATAGGAATTTATGTGGTAGATTTCAGCATAATCCTGGAACTCTGCTTGTGCACATCTGCAAAATGTAAACGAGAGAGAAATTGATGTGGTATATTTCAGCATAATCTTCGGACTCTGCTTCCGCACATCTGGAAAATGTCAGCTAGAGAGAAATTGCAAGGCAGATTTCAGCATAATCCTGGAACTCTGCTTCTGGACATCTGGAAAATGTCAGCTAGAGAGAAATTGAGCTGGTAGATTTCAGCATAATCTTTGAACTCTGCTTCCGCACATCTGAAAAATGTCAGCTAGATAGGAATTTATGTGGTAGATTTCAGCATAATCTTTGAACTCTGCTTCTTCACATCTGGAAAATGTCAGCTAGAGAGAAAATGCAGAGGCTGATTTCAGCATAATCTTGGAACTCTGCTTCTTCATATCTGGAAAATGTCAGCTGGATAGGAATTTATGTGGTAGATTTCAGCATAATCTTTGCTCTCTGCTTCCGAACATCTGGAAAATGTCAGCTAGAGAATAATTGCAAGGCAGATTTCAGCATAATCCTGGAACTCTGCTTCTGCACATCTGAAAAATGTCAGCTTGATAGGAATTTATGTGGTAGATTTCAGCATAATCTTTGAACTCTGCTTCTTCACATATAGAAAATGTCAGCTAGAGGGAAAATGCAGAGGCAGATTTCAGCATAATCCTGGAACTCTGCTTCTGCACATCTAGAAAATTTCAGCTAGAGAGAAATTGATGTGTTAGATTTCAGCATAATCTTTGAACTCTGCTTCTGCACATCTGGAAAATGTAAGCTAGAGAGAAATTGATGTGGTAGAGTTCACCATAATCTTTGAACTCTGCTTGCGCTCATCTGGAAAATGTCAGCTAGAGAGAAATTGCAATGCAGATTTCAGCATAATCTTGGAACTCTGCTTCTGCACATCTGGAAAATGTCAGCTAGAGAGAAAATGCAGAGGCTGATTTCAGCATAATCCTGGAACTCTGCTCCTGCATATCTGGAAAATGTAAGCTAGAGAGAAATTGATATGTTAGATTTCAGCATAATGCTTGAAGTCTGCTTCTGCACATCTGGAAAATGTCAGCTAGAGAGAAAATGCAAAGGCAGATTTCAGCATAATCCTGGAACTCTGCTTCCGCACATCTGGAAAATTTCAGCTAGACAGAAATTGATGTTGTAGATTTCATCATAATCCTGGAACTCTGCTTCCAAACATCTGGCAAATGTGACCTAGAGAGAAATTGCAAGGCAGATATCAGCATAATCCTGGAACTCTGCTTCAGCACATCTGAAAACTGTCAGCTAGATAGGAATTTATGTGGTAGATTTCAGCATAATCCTGGAACTCTGCTTGTGCACATCTGAAAAATGTCAGCTAGATAGGAATTTATGTGGTAGATTTCAGCATAATCTTTGAACTCTGCTTCTGCACATCTGAAAAATGTCAGCTAGAGAAAAAATGCAGAGGCAGATTTCAGCATAATCCTGGTACTCTACTTCTGCACATCAGGAAAATGACAGCTAGAGAGAAATTTCAAATCAGATTTCAGAATAATCCTGGAACTATGCTTCTGCGCATTTGGCAAATGTCAGCTAGAGAGAAATTGATGTGGTAGATTTCAGCATAGTCTTTGAACTCTGCTTCTGCACTTCAGGAAAATGTCAGCTAGAGAGAAAATGCAAAGGCAGATTTCAGCATAATCCTGGAACTCTGCTTCCGCACATCTGGAAAATTTCAGCTAGACAGAAATTGATGTTGTAGATTTCATCATAATCCTGGAACTCTGCTTCCAAACATCTGGCAAATGTGAGCTAGAGAGAAATTGCAAGGCAGATATCAGCATAATCCTGGAACTCTGCTTCAGCACATCTGAAAACTGTCAGCTAGATAGGAATTTATGTGGTAGATTTCAGCATAATCCTGGAACTCTGCTTGTGCACATCTGCAAAAATGTAAACTAGAGAGAAATTGATGTGGTAAATTTCAGCATAATCTTTGGACTCTGCTTCTGCACATCTGGAAAATGTCAGCTAGAGAGAAATTGCAAGGCAGATTTCAGCATAATCCTGGAACTCTGCTTCTGGACATCTGGAAAATGTCAGCTAGAGAGAAATTGATGTGGTAGATTTCAGCATAATCTTTGAACTCTGCTTCCGCACATCTAAAAAATGTCAGCTAGATAGGAATTTATGTGGTAGATTTCAGCATAATCTTTGAACTCTGCTTCTTCACATCTGGAAAATGTCAGCTAGAGAGAAAATGCAGAGGCTGATTTCAGCATAATCTTGGAACTCTGCTTCTCCATATCTGGAAAATGTCAGCTAGATAGGAATTTATGTGGTAGATTTCAGCATAATCTTTGAACTCTGCTTCTGCACATCTGGAAAATGTCAGCTAGAGGGAAAATGCAGAGGCAGATTTCAGCATAATCCTGGAACACTGCTTCTTCACATCTGGAAAATTTCACTTGGAGACAAAATGCAAGGCAGATTTCAGCATAATCCTGGAACTCTGCTTCTGCGCATTTGGCAAATGTCAGCTAGAGAGAAATTGATGTGGTAGATTTCAGCATAGTCTTTGAATTCTGCTTCTGCACTTCAGGAAAATGTCAGCTATAGAGAAAATGCAAAGGCAGGTTTCAGCATAATCCTGGTACTCTGCTTCCGCACATCTGGAAAATTTCAGGCAGACAGAAATTGATGTTGTAGATTTCATCATAATCCTGGAACTCTGCTTCCAAACATCTGGCAAATGTCAGCTAGAGAGAAATTGCAAGGCAGATTTCAGCATAATCTTGGAACTCTGCTTCTGCACATGTGGAAAATGTCAGCTAGAGAGAACATGCAGAGGCTGATTTCAGCATAATGCTGGAACTCTGCTTCTGCACATCTGGAAAATGTCAGCTGGGGAAAATTTATGTGGTATATTTCAGCATAATCTTTGAACTCTGCTTCTTCACATCTGGAAAATGTCAGCTAGAGAGAAAATGCAGAGGCTGATTTCAGCATAACCTTTGAACTCTGCTTCTGCACATCTGGAAAATGTCAGCTAGAGAGAAAATGTAGAGGCAGATTTCAGCATAATCCTGGAACTTTGCTTCTGCACATCTGGAAATTGTAAGCTAGAGAGAAATTGATGTCGTAGATTTCAGCATAATCTTGCAACTCTGCTTTTTCACATCTGGAAAATGTCAGCTAGAGGGAAAATGCAGACGCAGATTTCAGCATAATCCTGGACCTCTACTTCTGCACATCTGGAAAATGTAAGCCAGAGAGAAATTGATGTTGTAGATTTCAGCATAATCCTGGAACTCTGCTTCAGCACATCTGAAAAATGTCAGCTAGATAGGAATTTATGTGGTAGATTTCAGCATAATCTTTGAACTCTGCTTCTTCACATCTGGAAAATGTCAGCTAGAGGGAAAATGCAGAGGCAGATTTCAGCATAATCCTGGAACACTGCTTCTTCACATCTGGAAAATTTCACTTGGAGACAAAATGCAAGGCAGATTTCAGCATAATCCTGGAACTCTGCTTGTGCACATCTGGAAAATGTAAACTAGAGAGAAATTGATGTGGTAGAGTTCACCATAATCTTTGAACTCTGCTTGCGCTCATCTGGAAAATGTCAGCTAGAGAGAAATTGCAAGGCAGATTTCAGCATAATCTTGGAACTCTGCTTCTGCACATCTGGAAAATGTCAGCTAGAGAGAAAATGCAGAGGCTGATTTCAGCATAATCCTGGAACACTGCTTCCTCACATCTGGAATATGTCAGCTAGAGGGAAAATGCAGAGGCAGATTTCAGCATAATCCTGGAACTCTGCTCCTGCACATCTGGAAAATGTAAGCTAGAGAGAAATTGATGTGGTAGATTTCAGCATAATGCTTGAACTCTGCTTCTGCACATCAGGAAAATGTCAGCTAGAGAGAAATTTCAAATCAGATTTCAGAATAATCCTGGAACTCTGCTTCTGCGCATTTGGCAAATGTCAGCTAGAGAGAAATTGATGTGGTAGATTTCAGCATAGTCTTTGAACTCTGCATCTGCACTTCAGGAAAATGTCAGCTAGAGGGAAAATGCAGAGGCAGATTTCAGCATAATCCTGGTACTCTGCTTCTGCACTTCAGGAAAATGTCAGCTAGAGAGAAATTTCAAATCAGATTTCAGAATAATCCTGGAACTCTGCTTCTGCGCATTTGGCAAATGTCAGCTAGAGAGAAATTGATGTGGTAGATTTCAGCATAGTCTTTGAACTCTGCATCTGCACTTCAGGAAAATGTCAGCTAGAGAGAAAATGCAAAGGCAGATTTCAGCATAATCCTGGAACTCTGCTTCCGCACATCTGGAAAATTTCAGCTAGACAGAAATTGAGGTTGTAGATTTCATCATAATCCTGGAACTCTGCTTCCAAAAATCTGGCAAATGTCAGCTAGAGAGAAATTGCAAGGCAGATTTCAGCATAATCCTGGAACTCTGCTTCAGCACATCTGAAAACTGTCAGCTAGATAGGAATTTATGTGGTAGATTTCAGCATAATCCTGGAACTCTACTTGTGCACATCTGCAAAATGTAAACGAGAGAGAAATTGATGTGGTATATTTCAGCATAATCTTTGGACTCTGTTTCCGCACATCTGGAAAATGTCAGCTAGAGAGAAATTGCAAGGCAGATTTCAGCATAATCCTGGAACTCTGCTTCTGGACATCTGGAAAATGTCAGCTAGAGAGAAATTGAGCTGGTAGATTTCAGCATAATCTTTGAACTCTGCTTCCGCACATCTGAAAAATGTCAGCTAGATAGGAATTTATGTGGTAGATTTCAGCATAATCTTTGAACTCTGCTTCTTCACATCTGGAAAATGTCAGCTAGAGAGAAAATGCAGAGGCTGATTTCAGCATAATCTTGGAACTCTGCTTCTTCATATCTGGAAAATGTCAGCTGGATAGGAATTTATGTGGTAGATTTCAGCATAATCTTTGCTCTCTGCTTCCGAACATCTGGAAAATGTCAGCTAGAGAATAATTGCAAGGCAGATTTCAGCATAATCCTGGAACTCTGCTTCTGCACATCTAGAAAATTTCAGCTAGAGAGAAATTGATGTGTTAGATTTCAGCATAATCTTTGAACTCTGCTTCTGCACATCTGGAAAATGTAAGCTAGAGAGAAATTGATGTGGTAGAGTTCACCATAATCTTTGAACTCTGCTTGCGCTCATCTGGAAAATGTCAGCTAGAGAGAAATTGCAAGGCAGATTTCAGCATAATCTTGGAACTCTGCTTCTGCACATCTGGAAAATGTCAGCTAGAGAGAAAATGCAGAGGCTGATTTCAGCATAATCCTGGAACTCTGCTCCTGCACATCTGGAAAATGTAAGCTAGAGAGAAATTGATATGTTAGATTTCAGCATAATGCTTGAAGTCTGCTTCTGCACATCTGGAAAATATCACCTGGAGAAAAATTGCAAGGCAGATATCAGAATAATCTTTGAACTCTGCTTCTGCACATCTGGAAAATGTCAGCTAGAGAGAAATTGCAAGGCAGATTTCAGCATAATCCTGGAACTCTGCTTCTGGACATCTGGAAAATGTCAGCTAGAGAGAAATTGATGTGGTAGATTTCAGCATAATCTTTGAACTCTGCTTCTGCACATCTGAAAAATGTCAGCTAGATAGGAATTTATGTGGTAGATTTCAGCATAATCTTTGAACTCTGCTTCTTCACATCTGGAAAATGTCAGCTAGAGAGAAAATGCAGAGGCTGATTTCAGCATAATCTTGGAACTCTGCTCCTCCATATCTGGAAAATGTCAGCTAGATAGGAATTTATGTGGTAGATTTCAGCATAATCTTTGAACTCTGCTTCTGCACATCTGGAAAATGTCAGCTAGAGAGAAAATGCAGAGGCAGATTTCAGCATAATCCTGGTACTCTGCTTCTGCACATCAGGAAAATGTCAGCTAGAGAGAAATTTCAAATCAGATTTCAGAATAATCCTGGAACTCCGCTTCTGCGCATTTGGCAAATGTCAGCTAGAGAGAAATTGATGTGGTAGATTTCAGCATAGTCTTTGAATTCTGCTTCTGCACTTCAGGAAAATGTCAGCTAGAGAGAAAATGCAAAGGCAGGTTTCAGCATAATCCTGGTACTCTGCTTCGGCACATCTGGAAAATTTCAGGTAGACAGAAATTGATGCTGTAGATTTCATCATAATCCTGGAACTCTGCTTCTGCACATCTGGCAAATGTCAGCTAGAGAGAAATTGCAAGGCAGATTTCAGCATAATCTTGGAACTCTGCTTCTGCACATGTGGAAAATGTCAGCTAGAGAGAACATGCAGAGTCTGATTTCAGCATAATGCTGGAACTCTGCTTCTGCACATCTGGAAAATGTCAGCTGGGGAAAATTTATGTGGTATATTTCAGCATAATCTTTGAACTCTGCTTCTTCACATCTGGAAAATGTCAGCTAGAGAGAAAATGCAGAGGCTGATTTCAGCATAACCTTTGAACTCTGCTTCTGCACATCTGGAAAATGTCAGCTAGAGAGAAAATGTAGAGGCAGATTTCAGCATAATCCTGGAACTTTGCTTCTGCACATCTGGAAATTGTAAGCTAGAGAGAAATTGATGTCGTAGATTTCAGCATAATCTTGCAACTCTGCTTTTTCACATCTGGAAAATGTCAGCTAGAGGGAAAATGCAGACGCAGATTTCAGCATAATCCTGGACCTCTACTTCTGCACATCTGGAAAATGTAAGCCAGAGAGAAATTGATGTTGTAGATTTCAGCATAATCCTGGAACTCTGCTTCAGCACATCTGAAAAATGTCAGCTTGATAGGAATTTATGTGGTAGATTTCAGCATAATCTTTGAACTCTGCTTCTTCACATCTGGAAAATGTCAGCTAGAGGGAAAATGCAGAGGCAGATTTCAGCATAATCCTGGAACTCTGCTTCTTCACATCTGGAAAATTTCACTTGGAGACAAAATGCAAGGCAGATTTCAGCATAATCCTGGAACTCTGCTTGTGCACATCTGGAAAATGTAAACTAGAGAGAAATTGATGTGGTAGAGTTCACCATAATCTTTGAACTCTGCTTGCGCTCATCTGGAAAATGTCAGCTAGATAGAAATTGCAAGGCAGATTTCAGCATAATCTTGGAACTCTGCTTCTGCACATCTGGAAAATGTCAGCTAGAGAGAAAATGCAGAGGCTGATTTCAGCATAATCCTCGAACACTGCTTCCTCACATCTGGAAAATGTCAGCTAGAGGGAAAATGCAGAGGCAGATTTCAGCATAATCCTGGAACTCTGCTCCTGCACATCTGGAAAATGTAAGCTAGAGAGAAATTGATGTGGTAGATTTCAGCATAATGCTTGAACTCTGCTTCTGCACATCAGGAAAATGTCAGCTAGAGAGAAATTTCAAATCAGATTTCAGAATAATCCTGGAACTCTGCTTCTGCGCATTTGGCAAATGTCAGCTAGAGAGAAATTGATGTGGTAGATTTCAGCATAGTCTTTGAACTCTGCATCTGCACTTCAGGAAAATGTCAGCTAGAGGGAAAATGCAGAGGCAGATTTCAGCATAATCCTGGTACTCTGCTTCTGCACTTCAGGAAAATGTCAGCTAGAGAGAAATTTCAAATCAGATTTCAGAATAATCCTGGAACTCTGCCTCTGCGCATTTGGCAAATGTCAGCTAGAGAGAAATTGATGTGGTAGATTTCAGCATAGTCTTTGAACTCTGCATCTGCACTTCAGGAAAATGTCAGCTAGAGAGAAATTGCCAGGCAGATTTCAGCATAATCCTGAAACTCTGCTTCAGCACATCTGAAAACTGTCAGCTAGATAGGAATTTATGTGGTAGATTTCAGCATAATCCTGGAACTCTGCTTGTGCACATCTGCAAAATGTAAACGAGAGAGAAATTGAGCTGGTAGATTTCAGCATAATCTTTGAACTCTGCTTCCGCACATCTGAAAAATGTCAGCTAGATAGGAATTTATGTGGTAGATTTCAGCATAATCTTTGAACTCTGCTTCTTCACATCTGGAAAATGTCAGCTAGAGAGAAAATGCAGAGGCTGATTTCAGCATAATCTTGGAACTCTGCTTCTTCATATCTGGAAAATGTCAGCTGGATAGGAATTTATGTGGTAGATTTCAGCGTAATCTTTGCTCTCTGCTTCCGAACATCTGGAAAATGTCAGCTAGAGAATAATTGCAAGGCAGATTTCAGCATAATCCTGGAACTCTGCTTCTGCACATCTGAAAAATGTCAGCTTGATAGGAATTTATGTGGTAGATTTCAGCATAATCTTTGAACTCTAATTCTTCACATATAGAAAATGTCAGCTAGAGGGAAAATGCAGAGGCAGATTTCAGCATAATCCTGGAACTCTGCTTCTGCACATCTAGAAAATTTCAGCTAGAGAGAAATTGATGTGTTAGATTTCAGCATAATCTTTGAACTCTGCTTCTGCACATCTGGAAAATGTAAGCTAGAGAGAAATTGATGTGGTAGAGTTCACCATAATCTTTGAACTCTGCTTGCGCTCATCTGGAAAATGTCAGCTAGATAGGAATTTATGTGGTAGATTTCAGCATAATCTTTGAACTCTGCTTCTGCACATCTGGAAAATGTCAGCTAGAGAGAAAATGCAGAGGCAGATTTCAGCATAATCCTGGTACTCTACTTCTGCACATCAGGAAAATGTCAGCTAGAGAGAAATTTCAAATCAGATTTCAGAATAATCCTGGAACTCCGCTTCTGCGCATTTGGCAAATGTCAGCTAGAGAGAAATTGATGTGTTAGATTTCAGCATAACCTTTGAACTCTGCTTCTGCACATCTGGAAAATGTCAGCTAGAGAGAAAATGTAGAGGCAGATTTCAGCATAATCCTGGAACTTTGCTTCTGCACATCTGGAAATTGTAAGCTAGAGAGAAATTGATGTCGTAGATTTCAGCATAATCTTGCAACTCTGCTTTTTCACATCTGGAAAATGTCAGCTAGAGGGAAAATGCAGACGCAGATTTCAGCATAATCCTGGACCTCTACTTCTGCACATCTGGAAAATGTAAGCCAGAGAGAAATTGATGTTGTAGATTTCAGCATAATCCTGGAACTCTGCTTCAGCACATCTGAAAAATGTCAGCTTGATAGGAATTTATGTGGTAGATTTCAGCATAATCTTTGAACTCTGCTTCTTCACATCTGGAAAATGTCAGCTAGAGGGAAAATGCAGAGGCAGATTTCAGCATAATCCTGGAACTCTGCTTCTTCACATCTGGAAAATTTCACTTGGAGACAAAATGCAAGGCAGATTTCAGCATAATCCTGGAACTCTGCTTGTGCACATCTGGAAAATGTAAACTAGAGAGAAATTGATGTGGTAGAGTTCACCATAATCTTTGAACTCTGCTTGCGCTCATCTGGAAAATGTCAGCTAGAGAGAAATTGCAAGGCAGATTTCAGCATAATCTTGGAACTCTGCTTCTGCACATCTGGAAAATGTCAGCTAGAGAGAAAATGCAGAGGCTGATTTCAGCATAATCCTGGAACACTGCTTCCTCACATCTGGAAAATGTCAGCTAGAGGGAAAATGCAGAGGCAGATTTCAGCATAATCCTGGAACTCTGCTCCTGCACATCTGGAAAATGTAAGCTAGAGAGAAATTGATGTGGTAGATTTCAGCATAATGCTTGAACTCTGCTTCTGCACATCAGGAAAATGTCAGCTAGAGAGAAATTTCAAATCAGATTTCAGAATAATCCTGGAACTCTGCTTCTGCGCATTTGGCAAATGTCAGCTAGAGAGAAATTGATGTGGTAGATTTCAGCATAGTCTTTGAACTCTGCATCTGCACTTCAGGAAAATGTCAGCTAGAGGGAAAATGCAGAGGCAGATTTCAGCATAATCCTGGTACTCTGCTTCTGCACTTCAGGAAAATGTCAGCTAGAGAGAAATTTCAAATCAGATTTCAGAATAATCCTGGAACTCTGCTTCTGCGCATTTGGCAAATGTCAGCTAGAGAGAAATTGATGTGGTAGATTTCAGCATAGTCTTTGAACTCTGCATCTGCACTTCAGGAAAATGTCAGCTAGAGAGAAATTGCCAGGCAGATTTCAGCATAATCCTGAAACTCTGCTTCAGCACATCTGAAAACTGTCAGCTAGATAGGAATTTATGTGGTAGATTTCAGCATAATCCTGGAACTCTGCTTGTGCACATCTGCAAAATGTAAACGAGAGAGAAATTGAGCTGGTAGATTTCAGCATAATCTTTGAACTCTGCTTCCGCACATCTGAAAAATGTCAGCTAGTTAGGAATTTATGTGGTAGATTTCAGCATAATCTTTGAACTCTGCTTCTTCACATCTGGAAAATGTCAGCTAGAGAGAAAATGCAGAGGCTGATTTCAGCATAATCTTGGAACTCTGCTTCTTCATATCTGGAAAATGTCAGCTGGATAGGAATTTATGTGGTAGATTTCAGCATAATCTTTGCTCTCTGCTTCCGAACATCTGGAAAATGTCAGCTAGAGAATAATTGCAAGGCAGATTTCAGCATAATCCTGGAACTCTGCTTCTGCACATCTGAAAAATGTCAGCTTGATAGGAATTTATGTGGTAGATTTCAGCATAATCTTTGAACTCTAATTCTTCACATATAGAAAATGTCAGCTAGAGGGAAAATGCAGAGGCAGATTTCAGCATAATCCTGGAACTCTGCTTCTGCACATCTAGAAAATTTCAGCTAGAGAGAAATTGATGTGTTAGATTTCAGCATAATCTTTGAACTCTGCTTCTGCACATCTGGAAAATGTAAGCTAGAGAGAAATTGATGTGGTAGAGTTCACCATAATCTTTGAACTCTGCTTGCGCTCATCTGGAAAATGTCAGCTAGATAGGAATTTATGTGGTAGATTTCAGCATAATCTTTGAACTCTGCTTCTGCACATCTGGAAAATGTCAGCTAGAGAGAAAATGCAGAGGCAGATTTCAGCATAATCCTGGAACTCTACTTCTGCACATCAGGAAAATGTCAGCTAGAGAGAAATTTCAAATCAGATTTCAGAATAATCCTGGAACTCCGCTTCTGCGCATTTGGCAAATGTCAGCTAGAGAGAAATTGATGTGGTAGATTTCAGCATAGTCTTTGAATTCTGCTTCTGCACTTCAGGAAAATGTCAGCTAGAGAGAAAATGCAAAGGCAGGTTTCAGCATAATCCTGGTACTCTGCTTCGGCACATCTGGAAAATTTCAGGTAGACAGAAATTGATGCCGTAGATTTCATCATAATCCTGGAACTCTGCTTCTGCACATCTGGCAAATGTCAGCTAGAGAGAAATTGCAAGGCAGATTTCAGCATAATCTTGGAACTCTGCTTCTGCACATGTGGAAAATGTCAGCTAGAGAGAACATGCAGAGGCTGATTTCAGCATAATGCTGGAACTCTGCTTCTGCACATCTGGAAAATGTCAGCTGGGGAAAATTTATGTGGTATATTTCAGCATAATCTTTGAACTCTGCTTCTTCACATCTGGAAAATGTCAGCTAGAGAGAAAATGCAGAGGCTGATTTCAGCATAACCTTTGAACTCTGCTTCTGCACATCTGGAAAATGTCAGCTAGAGAGAAAATGTAGAGGCAGATTTCAGCATAATCCTGGAACTTTGCTTCTGCACATCTGGAAATTGTAAGCTAGAGAGAAATTGATGTCGTAGATTTCAGCATAATCTTGCAACTCTGCTTTTTCACATCTGGAAAATGTCAGCTAGAGGGAAAATGCAGACGCAGATTTCAGCATAATCCTGGACCTCTACTTCTGCACATCTGGAAAATGTAAGCCAGAGAGAAATTGATGTTGTAGATTTCAGCATAATCCTGGAACTCTGCTTCAGCACATCTGAAAAATGTCAGCTAGATAGGAATTTATGTGGTAGATTTCAGCATAATCTTTGAACTCTGCTTCTTCACATCTGGAAAATGTCAGCTAGAGGGAAAATGCAGAGGCAGATTTCAGCATAATCCTGGAACTCTGCTTCTTCACATCTGGAAAATTTCACTTGGAGACAAAATGCAAGGCAGATTTCAGCATAATCCTGGAACTCTGCTTGTGCACATCTGGAAAATGTAAACTAGAGAGAAATTGATGTGGTAGAGTTCACCATAATCTTTGAACTCTGCTTGCGCTCATCTGGAAAATGTCAGCTAGAGAGAAATTGCAAGGCAGATTTCAGCATAATCTTGGAACTCTGCTTCTGCACATCTGGAAAATGTCAGCTAGAGAGAAAATGCAGAGGCTGATTTCAGCATAATCCTGGAACACTGCTTCCTCACATCTGGAAAATGTCAGCTAGAGGGAAAATGCAGAGGCAGATTTCAGCATAATCCTGGAACTCTGCTCCTGCACATCTGGAAAATGTAAGCTAGAGAGAAATTGATGTGGTAGATTTCAGCATAATGCTTGAACTCTGCTTCTGCACATCAGGAAAATGTCAGCTAGAGAGAAATTTCAAATCAGATTTCAGAATAATCCTGGAACTCTGCTACTGCGCATTTGGCAAATGTCAGCTAGAGAGAAATTGATGTGGTAGATTTCAGCATAGTCTTTGAACTCTGCATCTGCACTTCAGGAAAATGTCAGCTAGAGGGAAAATGCAGAGGCAGATTTCAGCATAATCCTGGTACTCTGCTTCTGCACTTCAGGAAAATGTCAGCTAGAGAGAAATTTCAAATCAGATTTCAGAATAATCCTGGAACTCTGCTTCTGCGCATTTGGCAAATGTCAGCTAGAGAGAAATTGATGTGGTAGATTTCAGCATAGTCTTTGAACTCTACATCTGCACTTCAGGAAAATGTCAGCTAGAGAGAAAATGCAAAGGCAGATTTCAGCATAATCCTGGAACTCTGCTTCCGCACATCTGGAAAATTTCAGCTAGACAGAAATTGATGTTGTAGATATCATCATAATCCTGGAACTCTGCTTCCAAAAATCTGGCAAATGTCAGCTAGAGAGAAATTGCAAGGCAGATTTCAGCATAATCCTGGAACTCTGCTTCAGCACATCTGAAAACTGTCAGCTAGATAGGAATTTATGTGGTAGATTTCAGCATAATCCTGGAACTCTGCTTGTGCACATCTGCAAAATGTAAACGAGAGAGAAATTGATGTGGTATATTTCAGCATAATCTTCGGACTCTGCTTCCGCACATCTGGAAAATGTCAGCTAGAGAGAAATTGCAAGGCAGATTTCAGCATAATCCTGGAACTCTGCTTCTGGACATCTGGAAAATGTCAGCTAGAGAGAAATTGAGCTGGTAGATTTCAGCATAATCTTTGAACTCTGCTTCCGCACATCTGAAAAATGTCAGCTAGATAGGAATTTATGTGGTAGATTTCAGCATAATCTTTGAACTCTGCTTCTTCACATCTGGAAAATGTCAGCTAGAGAGAAAATGCAGAGGCTGATTTCAGCATAATCTTGGAACTCTGCTTCTTCATATCTGGAAAATGTCAGCTGGATAGGAATTTATGTGGTAGATTTCAGCATAATCTTTGCTCTCTGCTTCCGAACATCTGGAAAATGTCAGCTAGAGAATAATTGCAAGGCAGATTTCAGCATAATCCTGGAACTCTGCTTCTGCACATCTGAAAAATGTCAGCTTGATAGGAATTTATGTGGTAGATTTCAGCATAATCTTTGAACTCTGCTTCTTCACATATAGAAAATGTCAGCTAGAGGGAAAATGCAGAGGCAGATTTCAGCATAATCCTGGAACTCTGCTTCTGCACATCTAGAAAATTTCAGCTAGAGAGAAATTGATGTGTTAGATTTCAGCATAATCTTTGAACTCTGCTTCTGCACATCTGGAAAATGTAAGCTAGAGAGAAATTGATGTGGTAGAGTTCACCATAATCTTTGAACTCTGCTTGCGCTCATCTGGAAAATGTCAGCTAGAGAGAAATTGCAATGCAGATTTCAGCATAATCTTGGAACTCTGCTTCTGCACATCTGGAAAATGTCAGCTAGAGAGAAAATGCAGAGGCTGATTTCAGCATAATCCTGGAACTCTGCTCCTGCATATCTGGAAAATGTAAGCTAGAGAGAAATTGATATGTTAGATTTCAGCATAATGCTTGAAGTCTGCTTCTGCACATCTGGAAAATGTCAGCTAGAGAGAAAATGCAAAGGCAGATTTCAGCATAATCCTGGAACTCTGCTTCCGCACATCTGGAAAATTTCAGCTAGACAGAAATTGATGTTGTAGATTTCATCATAATCCTGGAACTCTGCTTCCAAACATCTGGCAAATGTGAGCTAGAGAGAAATTGCAAGGCAGATATCAGCATAATCCTGGAACTCTGCTTCAGCACATCTGAAAACTGTCAGCTAGATAGGAATTTATGTGGTAGATTTCAGCATAATCCTGGAACTCTGCTTGTGCACATCTGAAAAATGTCAGCTAGATAGGAATTTATGTGGTAGATTTCAGCATAATCTTTGAACTCTGCTTCTGCACATCTGAAAAATGTCAGCTAGAGAAAAAATGCAGAGGCAGATTTCAGCATAATCCTGGTACTCTACTTCTGCACATCAGGAAAATGACAGCTAGAGAGAAATTTCAAATCAGATTTCAGAATAATCCTGGAACTATGCTTCTGCGCATTTGGCAAATGTCAGCTAGAGAGAAATTGATGTGGTAGATTTCAGCATAGTCTTTGAACTCTGCTTCTGCACTTCAGGAAAATGTCAGCTAGAGAGAAAATGCAAAGGCAGATTTCAGCATAATCCTGGAACTCTGCTTCCGCACATCTGGAAAATTTCAGCTAGACAGAAATTGATGTTGTAGATTTCATCATAATCCTGGAACTCTGCTTCCAAACATCTGGCAAATGTGAGCTAGAGAGAAATTGCAAGGCAGATATCAGCATAATCCTGGAACTCTGCTTCAGCACATCTGAAAACTGTCAGCTAGATAGGAATTTATGTGGTAGATTTCAGCATAATCCTGGAACTCTGCTTGTGCACATCTGCAAAAATGTAAACTAGAGAGAAATTGATGTGGTAAATTTCAGCATAATCTTTGGACTCTGCTTCTGCACATCTGGAAAATGTCAGCTAGAGAGAAATTGCAAGGCAGATTTCAGCATAATCCTGGAACTCTGCTTCTGGACATCTGGAAAATGTCAGCTAGAGAGAAATTGATGTGGTAGATTTCAGCATAATCTTTGAACTCTGCTTCCGCACATCTGAAAAATGTCAGCTAGATAGGAATTTATGTGGTAGATTTCAGCATAATCTTTGAACTCTGCTTCTTCACATCTGGAAAATGTCAGCTAGAGAGAAAATGCAGAGGCTGATTTCAGCATAATCTTGGAACTCTGCTTCTCCATATCTGGAAAATGTCAGCTAGATAGGAATTTATGTGGTAGATTTCAGCATAATCTTTGAACTCTGCTTCTGCACATCTGGAAAATGTCAGCTAGAGAGAAAATGCAGAGGCAGATTTCAGCATAATCCTGGTACTCTGCTTCTGCACATCAGGAAAATGTCAGCTAGAGAGAAATTTCAAATCAGATTTCAGAATAATCCTGGAACTCTGCTTCTGCGCATTTGGCAAATGTCAGCTAGAGAGAAATTGATGTGGTAGATTTCAGCATAGTCTTTGAATTCTGCTTCTGCACTTCAGGAAAATGTCAGCTAGAGAGAAAATGCAAAGGCAGGTTTCAGCATAATCCTGGTACTCTGCTTCCGCACATCTGGAAAATTTCAGGCAGACAGAAATTGATGTTGTAGATTTCATCATAATCCTGGAACTCTGCTTCCAAACATCTGGCAAATGTCAGCTAGAGAGAAATTGCAAGGCAGATTTCAGCATAATCTTGGAACTCTGCTTCTGCACATCTGGCAAATGTCAGCTAGAGAGAAATTGCAAGGCAGATTTCAGCATAATCCTGGAACTCTGCTTCAGCACATCTGAAAACTGTCAGCTAGATAGGAATTTATGTGGTAGATTTCAGCATAATCTTTGAACTCTGCTTCCGCACTTCTGAAAAATGTCAGCTAGATAGGAATTTATGTGGTAGATTTCAGCATAATCTTTGAACTCTGCTTCCGCACTTCAGGAAAATGTCAGCTAGAGAGAAAATGCAAAGGCAGGTTTCAGCATAATCCTGGTACTCTGCTTCTGCACATCTGGCAAATGTCATCTAGAGAGAAAATGCAGAGGCAGATTTCAGCATAATCCTGGAAATTTGCTTCCGCACATCTGGAAAATTTCAGCTAGACAGAAATTGATGTTGTAGATTTCAGCATAATCCTGGAACTCTGCTTCTGCACATCTGGCAAATGTCAGCTAGAGAGAAATTGCAAGGCAGATTTCAGCATAATACTGGACCTCTGTTTGAGCACATGTGGGAAAGTCATCTAGAGAGAAATTGATGTGGTATATTTCAGCATAATCTTTGGACTCTGCTTCCGCACAACTTGAAAATGTCAGCTAGAGAGAAAATGCAGAGGCTGATTTCACCATAATCCTGGAACTCTGCTTCAGCACATCTGGAAAATGTAAACTAGAGAGAAATTGATGTGGTAGATTTCAGCATAGTCTTTGAACTCTGCTTCCGCACATCTCAAAAATGTCAGCTAGAGAGAAATTGCAAGGCAGATTTCAGCATAATCTTGGAACTCTGCTTCTGCACATCTGGAAAATGTCAGCAAGAGAGAAATTGATGTGTTGGATTTCAGCATAACCTTTGAACTCTGCTTCTGCACATATGGAAAATGTCAGCTAGAGAGAAAATGCAGAGGCAGATTTCAGCATAATCCTGGAACTTTGCTTCCGCACATCTGGAAAATTTCAGCTAGACAGAAATTGATGTTGTAGATTTCAGCATAATCCTGGAACTCTGCTTCTGCACATCTGGCAAATGTCAGCTAGATAGAACTTGCAAGGCAGTTTTCAGCATAATCTTGGAACTCTGCTTCTGCACATCTGGCAAATGTCAGCTAGAGAGAAAATGCAGAGGCAGATTTCAGCATAATCCTGGAACTTTGCTTCCGCACATCTGGAAAATTTCAGCTAGACAGAAATTGATGTTGTAGATTTCAGCATAATCCTGGAACTCTGCTTCTGCACATCTGGCAAATGTCAGCTAGAGAGAAATTGCAAGGCAGATTTCAGCATAATACTGGACCTCTGTTTGAGCACATGTGGGAAAGTCATCTAGAGAGAAATTGATGTGGTGGTTTTCAGCACAAACCTGGAACTCTCCTACTTGAAATCTGGAAAATGTCAGCTAGAGAGAAATTGATGTAGATTTCAGCATAATCCTGGAACTCTGCTTCTGCACATCTGGAAAATGTCAGCTAGAGAGAACATGCAGAGGCTGATTTCAGCATAATGCTGGAACTGTGCTTCTGCACATCTGGAAAATGTCAGCTGGGGAAAATTTATGTGGTATATTTCAGCATAATCTTTGAACTCTGCTTCCGAACATATGGAAAATGTCAGCTAGAGAATAATTTCAAGGCAGATTTCAGCATAATCCTGGAACTCTGCTTCTGCACATCTGGAAAATGTAAGCTAGAGAGAAATTGATGTCATAGATTTCAGCATAATCTTGGAACTCTGCTTTTTCACATCTGGAAAATGTCAGCTAGAGGGAAAATGCAGAGGCAGATTTCAGTATAATCCTGGAATTCTGCTTCTGCACATCTGGAAAATGTAAGCTAGAGAGAAATTGATGTCGTAGATTTTAGCATAATCCTGGAACTCTGCTTCTTCACATCTGGAAAATGTCAGCTAGAGGGAAAATGCAGAGGCACATTTCAGCATAATCCTGGAACTCTGCTTCTGCACTGTGGTGGTCTCCCATGAGAAATGAGACACGCAGACAGGTACCTCGGGACGGGAGCACAGAATCTTCTGTGTAACCTTCTTTTATTACATTTCAGTTCATATCCAGTTACATTCTTATGACAAAGTTAGTAAGGGGTTGGGTATATACCATATATGGTCATATTGTTAGTCTACTCCTGAGTACACATCCTCAGGTATCTTGTGGATAATGTCACGTAAGCTTTCAGGTCACGTAGGCACTGGGGTCAGCAGATTTCAGATGAGATGAGTCACATCATGCTTTTCCTGTCCTGCTTAGTGCCATTGTCCTAATAGTTAATGAGGTATCCATTACACCGGCTGAAGTAAAGTACTTTGTTCCCAAATTAATCCCACATCTCCTCCTTTTTTGTTTTATCAAATGGTCCATCCTCCAATTCCAGAAGGGCTTTGGTTTCGCTGATTAGAACGTCCTTCCTGTTGGAGAAAAGCAAGTTTTTGCACATGTGCAGGAGAGAGGGGAGACATTGAATACAACAGCACAACAATATCAATAACAAAATACAACAATAGTTATAACTGTTAGTATGAGTGACCTCAGCCAACTCCCATCAGGTAGCCAGGACCATAAGGCATCCCAAATGTCAATGATGCCACTTCCGTCTCCGGCCAGGGGGTTGACCTTGTTCTCCATATGCTCAATTGTGTGTGTGATATTATATTTATAGTCAGATACATAAGCATAACAATGTGAATGAATTAAAACACAAACACATCCTTTAGCAGCCAATACAATATCTAAAGCATATCTATTCTGTAAGACCACTTCTCGAATTTCTCCTAATTCTTTGTTAATAAATTTCATAGCTTTAATAGTGTCATTAAACATAACCACAGTCCAGCTATTGAGTAAATGTAAGTCTCTATAATTCATCGCAACCCCAAGATTAGGGAGAATTCCCCGAGATATTTGAGTAGTCAGGGAACCCCCCAAGGTTAAGGGTTGATCTTCAATGCCAGCTCTTTTGTTCCGCAAACGACCTGTTGGTAATGTTGAAACAGGGTAAGTAGCAGGCACCAAGAGACCCAGGGTGCAAATACCCTTCCAATCCCTTGGGACCAGCCGATAGGCTCGCCGAACACAAAGAAGCCAAAATTGTGTTAGCTTATAATGTCCTGAATCAGAAGAATTAGCAAACATAATCATAGTCTCCATGTCTGAACATGCTACATACGTGGAAACGTTTGTCCACTGATTAGACGTGCTGATACCATTTACAGTTGTAAGATTGTGTTTTTATATGTGCACACCGTTTTGCTGAATCCCATACAATGGTTTGTTGGCAATTAGTGTAATTGCCCATTTCCAAGGCATTGGCTAACAAGCCTGTGCTTTGGAAACAAAAGCGAGCAGGTTCTAAAATTCTGGTAGAAACTGCATGTGTATAGTTCAACATGACTGGAGTGGGGTTCCATGAAGCATGAAGTGCCAGTCCTGACTTGCTGTCTGATGGAATGTGCATACAAATCCAACAATCAGTTTTATTCAACAGCTGAGCCGTCTTATTCAGGTCTCTTACGAACGCATTGGTTTCCCAGGCTCCTGGATCACTGGTCTTAACGTGTTGATGGGGTGACAAAATAAGGGCGAACGCAGCGAGCAGGAGTCCAGATGATATCGCCATTGTCATTGATGGCAGCGTAGCCTCAACCCCAAGTGACAAGGGAGGCCGGGCCTTTCCACGTAGGATCAGGAAGACGGTGATAATATACTTGCGGTCGCAGGGAGTCTATAGGAGAAGCAGAAAATTTTGCCGACTTGCGGCGGTTGAATCAGGGGTGCCAGAAACATTGAGAAAATTGAGGGTAAATGGGACAAGGTTCAAGGTATTTTGTATTCCAGGCAAGCCGGGGTGGTTTTCCCCTTTCTGTTTTTAAAGTTTGGGATTGGCTAGAATACAGAAAGTCCGAATACAATGATTAAGAACATGGTTGGTGGCTGCACCCCTCTATGGGAAAGCCATAAGAAACCCTGAGTATGTATCAATGGAAACATGCAAATATATTTCCAATGGGCAAATGATGAGGAAAAGGTGACATCCATTTGCCATAATTGACAACTCTCTGTACCCCGGGGGTTAACCCCAAGGGGGACAGAGTGAGCTTGCAAATTACAAGTAGGACATTGCTGAATAATAGCAGAAGCCTCTTCTGCAGAAAGAGAAAATTGTTTCAGCAAGGCCTTTCGATTTTGGAGAAAATAAGAGTGGCTAGTCCAAGGAGTAATGAATGACAAGGAAAGAATAGAAAGATCAGGGCGGGGGGGGCAGAAGGACAGCAGCAGCATCTGCCCGAGAATTCCCCTCCTGGATAATACCAGAAAATGGTTGATGACTTCTGATATGGGCCGAAAAAAGAGTAAAGTCCTAGCATGAAGAAGAGAATGTAAGGTTAAAAAATAAGCTGAGAAGATTATCATCAAGAGATGGGGAAACTTGAGTCCAAAAGGAATGGAAGAACCTAGTAAACATCTATAAGATTAGCATTAATCCCAGATGCTAAATAAACTTCCAGGGAGAATCATGAACTAATTTACAGACATTATGAAAATCAGAAATAATTGCAAAGGTGCAGAAACAGTTAAAGTAAGACAAAAATCTTTAGGAAGATTAAAAGTAAATTTCCTGACAAAATCTGAAGCTTTTTAATCAAAATAAAATTCAATAGTGAAAAAAAGCAAAGTTGTATATTTAGGCAAGGAAAACAAAATGCACAGGTACAGTATATGTGGTATCTTGCTCAACAGTAGTAACTGTGAGATGAATCTTGGAAATTTAGTGGACAATCATTTAAACATAAGCCAGCCGTGTGTAGCAGCTGCCAAAAAATTAACACAGTTCTAGGCTGCATTTACAGAGGGAGAGAATCAAGATCACTTGAAATATCAATACCACTTTACAATGCCTTAGTAAGCCACACCTGAAACTGCATTCAAATGCAAAAAAAAATGTTGAGAGACTAGAAAGAATGCAGAGAAAGCAACAAAGATAATTAGTGAACTGGAAGCTAAAACATATGAAGAACAGTTGCAGGAACTGGGCATATGCAGTTCGATGAAAAGAAGGACTAGGGGACACCTGATAGCAGTTTTCCAATATCTCTGGAGTTGCTATAAAAAAAAAAACTATTCCCCAAAGCATCTGAGGACAAAAGCAATGGGTGGAAACTAATCAAGGAGAGAAGCAACTTAAAACTAAAAAAGAAATTTCCTCACAGTTAAAACAATCAATCAGTGAAAAGGTTTGTCTTCAAAAGGTGTGAATGCTCCAACACTGAAAATTTTTAAGAAGACAACAATTTGTCTCAATGGATTTCCATTTGCCTGAAGTGATTTAGGCTTGCCTGTCTAGGCAAGGAGTTGGACTAGAAGACCTTTAAGGTTCCTTCCAACTCTGTTATTCTATTCCACTCTATGGCTATTTGAAAAAACAAAAACTTTCTAAAATTCAAATTTAAATTTAGAAATAGGAAAAAATGATTTTTAAAAATATCCTGGTAAACTCTAGCAAGTTGTAAAGAGCTCAGCTAAAGTCTAAGGATAAAAAACACGGAATAAATATAGCCATCTTACAAAATAAATTTGTTGCAAAGACAACACAGCCAATCCTTCCAGTAGATGCTGGCAAACACAGCATCTACAACACCACACAGTGTTGTGTAAAACCTTGCATTTTGGAAAATATCTATGAAAATATTTATGAAGAAAAAATAAAGGAACATAATTTCATGGAAAAAAATCACAAAATTTAAAATCTGCAAACAGAAGTAAAATTACTGTTGCTAAGGGAAACAAAGTTAATAGGTAATTTGAAATGTAATCCCATCAGCTGCAGTAGTAACTTTAAACTTTGACTAGCTTTCTGAAGGATGAGATTAGATCATAGAATGTTTAACTTTAGTTAATAATGTAAATAATGAACTTAACAAAAAAGTGGATAATTTTAAAAAAAGGACTAGCCAATTAATAGTTCCCAACAATTGTAACTGAATTAAAATAATAATTGTGGGATATCTGATGAAGCATAAGATCAAGACATCTTATGTCCTAGATTCAAAAATTTCTTGTAGCTAAATTTTTTTTTCTCTCTGGTGCAACATTTAAACCATAGGAGAGAAGACTATACAGATAAAAATCCAATTTAAGTTATTCCCAGCATGAAACCTGTATGAGAATCAACACCTCTGCCAGGCGCTCTGTACTTTTCCTTAAAACATTTCTGGTTACCACAATTGCAACAATTTCCTTGGGCTTTGTTACTTTGTCTCATGGCTGCAATTAACAAATTATTTTGATGGCTAGATGAACGTATAGCTTGCCAAATTTTAACCATTTCAGCCATTTCAGGATTTTTTCCTAATGCTAAGATTTTCCTGCATTCAGAAGCAGCTTTTTTGTTAACGCAATCAGTGTATGCTTGATTAGGCTTAGGTTGAATGCTGGAAAAGGTGTGTGCCGGCTTATCAGCTTTCTGAAAATTTTCAAAGGCACATTCAGAAGAAACTTGCAAATTTGGTGTAGGAAGGTCAATGTTAACATTTACTTTAACTGGACAATGAGCAAGCATTTGAACAATTTCATGATTCTTTTCTAATCTTTCTTCTTGCATTTTTTGAATCAGACCAGTATTTTTTACTACTGGAAAAGACTCATGAGATGAAACTTGGAGACTCTTTGCAAGTTTAATTCCTTTTTCCTGTTCTTCTTTAAATTCTGCCCTGTCTACGCTGAATGCCTCCTGTGGAGGAACAATAGATAAGGAAGCAGAAGCATCCAAAGTGCCGGATTTTAAAGCCTTTTGGTATGCCCCGCAAATAAGGCCAGATTGCAAAACAGGAGCAGGGTTTGAAGCAGAAAAAACAGGGGTTTCGGGAGCCGTGGGTGAAAAAGAACGCACGACTGAAGGTAATGGGGTAGTCAACATGACTGAGGGAATCTGGTTAGGTGGGGGATCTAATAAAAGCTGGCGAGGCGGGTCAGCATGAGTCTGAATCATGATGTAAGCCTCACTTTTAGAAAAGGATGGGGTAAATTTTTGTTCTTGAGGGGAAAGGTATTTTTTCCTGCCCAATTGTCTCAGCTCTTCCACGTTTTGAGCTGTAGACGTTCCACCCCCCATACTTACGAGAAGAGTCAGTCGCCAGCGACGTCGTCGGGTGCACCGTGCCTATTCCAGGCGATAAGTAGAGGGTCGGCAGGGACGTATTCCCATGAGGAATCACATCGAGGGGTCACCAAATGTGGTGGTCTCCCATGAGAAATGAGACACGCAGACAGGTACCTCGGGACGGGAGCACAGAATCTTCTGTGTAACCCTCTTTTATTACATTTCAGTTCATATCCAGTTACATTCTTATGACAAAGTTAGTAAGGGGTTGGGTATATACCATATATGGTCATATTGTTAGTCTACTCCTGAGTACACATCCTCAGGTATCTTGTGGATAATGTCACGTAAGCTTTCAGGTCACGTAGGCACTGGGGTCAGCAGATTTCAGATGAGATGAGTCACATCATGCTTTTCCTGTCCTGCTTAGTGCCATTGTCCTAATAGTTAATGAGGTATCCATTACACCGGCTGAAGTAAAGTACTTTGTTCCCAAATTAATCCGACACTGCACATCTGGCAAATGTCAGCAAGAGAGAAATTGATATGGTAGATTTCAGCATAATATTTTAACTCTGCATCTGCACATCTGGAAAATGTCAGCTAGAGAGAACTTTCAAGGCATATTTCAGCATAATCTTGGAACTCTGCTTCTTCACATCTGGAAAATGTCAGCTAGAGAGAAATTGATGTGGTAGATATCAGCATAATCCTTGAACTCTTCTTCTGCTACTCTGGAAAATTTCAGCTAGAGAGAAATTGATGTAGATTTCAGCATAATCTTTGAACTCTGCTTCCGTACATTTGGAAAATGTCAGCTAGAGAGAAATTGATGTGGTAGATTTCAGCATAATCTTTGTACTCTGCTTCTGCATATGTGGAAATGTCAGCTAGAGAGAAATTGAGCTGGTAGATTTCAGCATAATCCTGGAACTCTGCTTCTGCACATCTGGAAAAGTCAGCTAGAGAGAAATTGATGTAGTGGTTACAGCAAAACCCTGGCACTCTGGTTCTGAACATCTGGAAAAGTCAGCTAGAGAGAAACTGATGTGGTGGTTTTCAGCACAATCCTGGAACTCTGCTTCTGCTCATCTGGAAAATGTCAGCTGGGGAAAATTTATGTGGTATATTTCAGCATAATCTTTGAACTCTGCTTCTTCACATCTGGAAAATATCAGCTAGAGAGAAAATGCAGAGGCTGATTTCAGCATAACCTTTGAACTCTGCTTCAGCACATCTGGAAAATGTCAGCTAGAGAGAAAATGTAGAGGCAGATTTCAGCATAATCCTGGACCTCTACTTCTGCACATCTGGAAAATGTAAGCCAGAGAGAAATTGATGTTGTAGATTTCAGCATAATCCTGGAACTCTGCTTCTGCACATCTGGAAAATGTCAGCTAGATAGGAATTTATGTGGTAGATTTCAGCATAATCTTTGAACTCTGCTTCTGCACATCTGGAAAATGTCAGGAAGAGAGAAATTGATGTGTTAGATTTCAGCATAATCCTGGAACTCTGCTTCTGCACATCTGAAAAATGTCAGCTAGATAGGAATTTATGTGGTAGATTTCAGCAAAATCCTGGAACTCTGCTTGTGCACATCTGCAAAATGTAAACGAGAGAGAAATTGATGTGGTATATTTAAGCATAATCTTTGGACTCTGCTTCCGCACATCTGGAAAATGTCAGCTAGAGAGAAATTGAAAGGCAGATTTCAGCATAATCCTGGAACTCTGCATCTGGTCATCTGGAAAATGTCAGCTAGAGAGAAAATGTAGAGGCAGATTTCAGCATAATCCTGGACCTCTACTTCTGCACATCTGGAAAATGTAAGCCAGAGAGAAATTGATGTTGTAGATTTCAGCATAATCCTGGAACTCTGCTTCTGCACATCTGGAAAATGTCAGCTAGATATGAATTTATGTGGTAGATTTCAGCATAATCTTTGAACTCTGCTTCTGCACATCTGGAAAATGTCAGGAAGAGAGAAATTGATGTGTTAGATTTCAGCATAATCCTGGAACTCTGCTTCTGCACATCTGAAAAATGTCAGCTAGATAGGAATTTATGTGGTAGATTTCAGCAAAATCCTGGAACTCTGCTTGTGCACATCTGCAAAATGTAAACGAGAGAGAAATTGATGTGGTATATTTAAGCATAATCTTTGGACTCTGCTTCCGCACATCTGGAAAATGTCAGCTAGAGAGAAATTGAAAGGCAGATTTCAGCATAATCCTGGAACTCTGCATCTGGTCATCTGGAAAATGTCAGCTAGAGAGAAATTGAGCTGCTAGATTTCAGCATAATCTTTGAACTCTGCTTCCGCACATCTGAAAAATGTCAGCTAGATAGGAATTTATGTGGTAGATTTCAGCATAGTCTTTGAACTCTGCTTCTGCACTTCAGGAAAATGTCAGCTAGAGAGAAAATGCAAAGGCAGATTTCAGCATAATCCTGGAACTCTGCTTCCGCACATCTGGAAAATTTCAGCTAGACAGAAATTGATGTTGTAGATTTCATCATAATCCTGGAACTCTGCTTCCAAACATCTGGCAAATGTGAGCTAGAGAGAAATTGCAAGGCAGATATCAGCATAATCCTGGAACTCTGCTTCAGCACATCTGAAAACTGTCAGCTAGATAGGAATTTATGTGGTAGATTTCAGCATAATCCTGGAACTCTGCTTGTGCACAACTGCAAAATGTAAACTAGAGAGAAATTGATGTGGTAAATTTCAGCATAATCTTTGGACTCTGCTTCCGCACATCTGGAAAATGTCAGCTAGAGAGAAAATGTAGAGGCAGATTTCAGCATAATCCTGGACCTCTACTTCTGCACATCTGGAAAATGTAAGCCAGAGAGAAATTGATGTTGTAGATTTCAGCATAATCCTGGAACTCTGCTTCTGCACATCTGGAAAATGTCAGCTAGATAGGAATTTATGTGGTAGATTTCAGCATAATCTTTGAACTCTGCTTCTGCACATCTGGAAAATGTCAGGAAGAGAGAAATTGATGTGTTAGATTTCAGCATAATCCTGGAACTCTGCTTCTGCACATCTGAAAAATGTCAGCTAGATAGGAATTTATGTGGTAGATTTCAGCAAAATCCTGGAACTCTGCTTGTGCACATCTGCAAAATGTAAACGAGAGAGAAATTGATGTGGTATATTTAAGCATAATCTTTGGACTCTGCTTCCGCACATCTGGAAAATGTCAGCTAGAGAGAAATTGAAAGGCAGATTTCAGCATAATCCTGGAACTCTGCATCTGGTCATCTGGAAAATGTCAGCTAGAGAGAAAATGTAGAGGCAGATTTCAGCATAATCCTGGACCTCTACTTCTGCACATCTGGAAAATGTAAGCCAGAGAGAAATTGATGTTGTAGATTTCAGCATAATCCTGGAACTCTGCTTCTGCACATCTGGAAAATGTCAGCTAGATAGGAATTTATGTGGTAGATTTCAGCATAATCTTTGAACTCTGCTTCTGCACATCTGGAAAATGTCAGGAAGAGAGAAATTGATGTGTTAGATTTCAGCATAATCCTGGAACTCTGCTTCTGCACATCTGAAAAATGTCAGCTAGATAGGAATTTATGTGGTAGATTTCAGCAAAATCCTGGAACTCTGCTTGTGCACATCTGCAAAATGTAAACGAGAGAGAAATTGATGTGGTATATTTAAGCATAATCTTTGGACTCTGCTTCCGCACATCTGGAAAATGTCAGCTAGAGAGAAATTGAAAGGCAGATTTCAGCATAATCCTGGAACTCTGCATCTGGTCATCTGGAAAATGTCAGCTAGAGAGAAATTGAGCTGCTAGATTTCAGCATAATCTTTGAACTCTGCTTCCGCACATCTGAAAAATGTCAGCTAGATAGGAATTTATGTGGTAGATTTCAGCATAGTCTTTGAACTCTGCTTCTGCACTTCAGGAAAATGTCAGCTAGAGAGAAAATGCAAAGGCAGATTTCAGCATAATCCTGGAACTCTGCTTCCGCACATCTGGAAAATTTCAGCTAGACAGAAATTGATGTTGTAGATTTCATCATAATCCTGGAACTCTGCTTCCAAACATCTGGCAAATGTGAGCTAGAGAGAAATTGCAAGGCAGATATCAGCATAATCCTGGAACTCTGCTTCAGCACATCTGAAAACTGTCAGCTAGATAGGAATTTATGTGGTAGATTTCAGCATAATCCTGGAACTCTGCTTGTGCACAACTGCAAAATGTAAACTAGAGAGAAATTGATGTGGTAAATTTCAGCATAATCTTTGGACTCTGCTTCCGCACATCTGGAAAATGTCAGCTAGAGAGAAATTGCAAGGCAGATTTCAGCATAATCCTGGAACTCTGCTTCTGGACATCTGGAAAATGTCAGCTAGAGAGAAATTGATGTGCTGATTTCAGCATAATCTTTGAACTCTGCTTCTGCACATCTGAAAAATGTCAGCTAGATAGGAATTTATGTGGTAGATTTCAGCATAATCTTTGAACTCTGCTTCTTCACATCTGGAAAATGTCAGCTAGAGAGAAATTGCAAGGCAGATTTCAGCATAATCTTGGAACTCTGCTTCTGCACATCTGGAAAATGTCAGCTAGAGAGAACATGCAGAGGCTGATTTCAGCATAATGCTGGAACTGTGCTTCTGCACATCTGGAAAATGTCAGCTGGGGAAAATTTATGTGGTATATTTCAGCATAATCTTTGAACTCTGCTTCCGAACATATGGAAAATGTCAGCTTGAGAATAATTTCAAGGCAGATTTCAGCATAATCCTGGAACTCTGCTTCTGCACATCTGGAAAATGTAAGCTAGAGAGAAATTGATGTCATAGATTTCAGCATAATCTTGGAACTCTGCTTTTTCACATCTGGAAAATGTCAGCTAGAGGGAAAATGCAGAGGCAGATTTCAGTTTAATCCTGGAATTCTGCTTCTGCACATCTGGAAAATGTAAGCTAAAGAGAAATTGATGTCGTAGATTTTAGCATAATCCTGGAACTCTGCTTCTTCACATCTGGAAAATGTCAGCTAGAGGGAAAATGCAGAGGCACATTTCAGCATAATCCTGGAACTCTGCTCCTGCACATCTGGAAAATGTAAGCTAGAGAGAAATTGATATGTTAGATTTCAGCATAATGCTTGAAGTCTGCTTCTGCACATCTGGAAAATATCACCTGGAGAAAAATTGCAAGGCAGATTTCAGAATAATCCTGGAACTCTGCTTCTGCACATCTGAAAAATGTCAGCTAGATAGGAATTTATGTGGTAGATTTCAGCATAATCTTTGAACTCTGCTTCTGCACATCTGAAAAATGTCAGCTAGAGAAAAAATGCAGAGGCAGATTTCAGCATAATCCTGGTACTCTACTTCTGCACATCAGGAAAATGTCAGCTAGAGAGAAATTTCAAATCAGATTTCAGAATAATCCTGGAACTCTGCTTCTGGACATCTGGAAAATGTCAGCTAGAGAGAAATTGATGTGCTGATTTCAGCATAATCTTTGAACTCTGCTTCTGCACATCTGAAAAATGTCAGCTAGATAGGAATTTATGTGGTAGATTTCAGCATAATCTTTGAACTCTGCTTCTTCACATCTGGAAAATGTCAGCTAGAGAGAAATTGCAAGGCAGATTTCAGCATAATCTTGGAACTCTGCTTCTGCACATCTGGAAAATGTCAGCTAGAGAGAACATGCAGAGGCTGATTTCAGCATAATGCTGGAACTGTGCTTCTGCACATCTGGAAAATGTCAGCTGGGGAAAATTTATGTGGTATATTTCAGCATAATCTTTGAACTCTGCTTCCGAACATATGGAAAATGTCAGCTTGAGAATAATTTCAAGGCAGATTTCAGCATAATCCTGGAACTCTGCTTCTGCACATCTGGAAAATGTAAGCTAGAGAGAAATTGATGTCATAGATTTCAGCATAATCTTGGAACTCTGCTTTTTCACATCTGGAAAATGTCAGCTAGAGGGAAAATGCAGAGGCAGATTTCAGTTTAATCCTGGAATTCTGCTTCTGCACATCTGGAAAATGTAAGCTAAAGAGAAATTGATGTCGTAGATTTTAGCATAATCCTGGAACTCTGCTTCTTCACATCTGGAAAATGTCAGCTAGAGGGAAAATGCAGAGGCACATTTCAGCATAATCCTGGAACTCTGCTCCTGCACATCTGGAAAATGTAAGCTAGAGAGAAATTGATATGTTAGATTTCAGCATAATGCTTGAAGTCTGCTTCTGCACATCTGGAAAATATCACCTGGAGAAAAATTGCAAGGCAGATTTCAGAATAATCCTGGAACTCTGCTTCTGCACATCTGAAAAATGTCAGCTAGATAGGAATTTATGTGGTAGATTTCAGCATAATCTTTGAACTCTGCTTCTGCACATCTGAAAAATGTCAGCTAGAGAAAAAATGCAGAGGCAGATTTCAGCATAATCCTGGTACTCTACTTCTGCACATCAGGAAAATGTCAGCTAGAGAGAAATTTCAAATCAGATTTCAGAATAATCCTGGAACTCTGCTTCTGCGCATTTGGCAAATGTCAGCTAGAGAGAAATTGATGTGGTAGATTTCAGCATAGTCTTTGAACTCTGCTTCTGCACTTCAGGAAAATGTCAGCTAGAGAGAAAATGCAAAGGCAGATTTCACCATAATCCTGGAACTCTGCTTCAGCACATCTGGAAAATGTAAACTAGAGAGAAATTGATGTGGTAGATTTCATCATAATCCTGGAACTCTGCTTCCAAACATCTGGCAAATGTGAGCTAGAGAGAAATTGCAAGGCAGATATCAGCATAATCCTGGAACTCTGCTTCAGCACATCTGAAAACTGTCAGCTAGATAGGAATTTATGTGGTAGATTTCAGCATAATCCTGGAACTCTGCTTGTGCACAACTGCAAAATGTAAACTAGAGAGAAATTGATGTGGTAAATTTCAGCATAATCTTTGGACTCTGCTTCCGCACATCTGGAAAATGTCAGCTAGAGAGAAATTGCAAGGCAGATTTCAGCATAATCCTGGAACTCTGCTTCTGGACATCTGGAAAATGTCAGCTAGAGAGAAATTGATGTGCTGATTTCAGCATAATCTTTGAACTCTGCTTCTGCACATCTGAAAAATGTCAGCTAGATAGGAATTTATGTGGTAGATTTCAGCATAATCTTTGAACTCTGCTTCTTCACATCTGGAAAATGTCAGCTAGAGAGAAATTGCAAGGCAGATTTCAGCATAATCTTGGAACTCTGCTTCTGCACATCTGGAAAATGTCAGCTAGAGAGAAAATGCAGAGGCTGATTTCAGCATAATCCTGGAACTCTGCTCCTGCACATCTGGAAAATGTAAGCTAGAGAGAAATTGATATGTTAGATTTCAGCATAATGCTTGAAGTCTGCTTCTGCACATCTGGAAAATATCACCTGGAGAAAAATTGCAAGGCAGATTTCAGAATAATCCTGGAACTCTGCTTCCGCACATCTGGAAAATTTCAGCTAGACAGAAATTGATGTTGTAGATTTCAGCATAATCCTGGAACTCTGCTTCTGCACATCTGGCAAATGTCAGCTAGAGAGAAATTGCAAGGCAGATTTCAGCATAATACTGGACCTCTGTTTGAGCACATGTGGGAAAGTCATCTAGAGAGAAATTGATGTGGTATATTTCAGCATAATCTTTGGACTCTGCTTCCGCACAACTTGAAAATGTCAGCTAGAGAGAAAATGCAGAGGCTGATTTCACCATAATCCTGGAACTCTGCTTCAGCACATCTGGAAAATGTAAACTAGAGAGAAATTGATGTGGTAGATTTCAGCATAGTCTTTGAACTCTGCTTCCGCACATCTCAAAAATGTCAGCTAGAGAGAAATTGCAAGGCAGATTTCAGCATAATCTTGGAACTCTGCTTCTGCACATCTGGAAAATGTCAGCAAGAGAGAAAATGCAGAGGCAGATTTCAGCATAATCCTGGAACTTTGCTTCCGCACATCTGGAAAATTTCAGCTAGACAGAAATTGATGTTGTAGATTTCAGCATAATCCTGGAACTCTGCTTCTGCACATCTGGCAAATGTCAGCTAGAGAGAAATTGCAAGGCAGATTTCAGCATAATACTGGACCTCTGTTTGAGCACATGTGGGAAAGTCATCTAGAGAGAAATTGATGTGGTGGTTTTCAGCACAAACCTGGAACTCTCCTACTTGAAATCTGGAAAATGTCAGCTAGAGAGAAATTGATGTAGATTTCAGCATAATCCTGGAACTCTGCTTCTGCACATCTGGAAAATGTCAGCTAGAGAGAACATGCAGAGGCTGATTTCAGCATAATGCTGGAACTGTGCTTCTGCACATCTGGAAAATGTCAGCTGGGGAAAATTTATGTGGTATATTTCAGCATAATCTTTGAACTCTGCTTCCGAACATATGGAAAATGTCAGCTTGAGAATAATTTCAAGGCAGATTTCAGCATAATCCTGGAACTCTGCTTCTGCACATCTGGAAAATGTAAGCTAGAGAGAAATTGATGTCATAGATTTCAGCATAATCTTGGAACTCTGCTTTTTCACATCTGGAAAATGTCAGCTAGAGGGAAAATGCAGAGGCAGATTTCAGTATAATCCTGGAATTCTGCTTCTGCACATCTGGAAAATGTAAGCTAGAGAGAAATTGATGTCGTAGATTTTAGCATAATCCTGGAACTCTGCTTCTTCACATCTGGAAAATGTCAGCTAGAGGGAAAATGCAGAGGCACATTTCAGCATAATCCTGGAACTCTGCTCCTGCACATCTGGAAAATGTAAGCTAGAGAGAAATTGATATGTTAGATTTCAGCATAATGCTTGAAGTCTGCTTCTGCACATCTGGAAAATATCACCTGGAGAAAAATTGCAAGGCAGATTTCAGAATAATCCTGGAACTCTGCTTCTGCACATCTGAAAAATGTCAGCTAGATAGGAATTTATGTGGTAGATTTCAGCATAATCTTTGAACTCTGCTTCTGCACATCTGAAAAATGTCAGCTAGAGAAAAAATGCAGAGGCAGATTTCAGCATAATCCTGGTACTCTACTTCTGCACATCAGGAAAATGTCAGCTAGAGAGAAATTTCAAATCAGATTTCAGAATAATCCTGGAACTCTGCTTCTGCGCATTTGGCAAATGTCAGCTAGAGAGAAATTGATGTGGTAGATTTCAGCATAGTCTTTGAACTCTGCTTCTGCACTTCAGGAAAATGTCAGCTAGAGAGAAAATGCAAAGGCAGATTTCAGCATAATCCTGGAACTCTGCTTCCGCACATCTGGAAAATTTCAGCTAGACAGAAATTGATGTTGTAGATTTCATCATAATCCTGGAACTCTGCTTCCAAACATCTGGCAAATGTGAGCTAGAGAGAAATTGCAAGGCAGATATCAGCATAATCCTGGAACTCTGCTTCAGCACATCTGAAAACTGTCAGCTAGATAGGAATTTATGTGGTAGATTTCAGCATAATCCTGGAACTCTGCTTGTGCACATCTGCAAAAATGTAAACTAGAGAGAAATTGATGTGGTAAATTTCAGCATAATCTTTGGACTCTGCTTCTGCACATCTGGAAAATGTCAGCTAGAGAGAAATTGCAAGGCAGATTTCAGCATAATCCTGGAACTCTGCTTCTGGACATCTGGAAAATGTCAGCTAGAGAGAAATTGATGTGGTAGATTTCAGCATAATCTTTGAACTCTGCTTCCGCACATCTGAAAAATGTCAGCTAGATAGGAATTTATGTGGTAGATATCAGCATAATCTTTGAACTCTGCTTCTTCACATCTGGAAAATGTCAGCTAGAGAGAAAATGCAGAGGCTGATTTCAGCATAATCTTGGAACTCTGCTTCTCCATATCTGGAAAATGTCAGCTAGATAGGAATTTATGTGGTAGATTTCAGCATAATCTTTGAACTCTGCTTCTGCACATCTGGAAAATGTCAGCTAGAGAGAAAATGCAGAGGCAGATTTCAGCATAATCCTGGTACTCTGCTTCTGCACATCAGGAAAATGTCAGCTAGAGAGAAATTTCAAATCAGATTTCAGAATAATCCTGGAACTCTGCTTCTGCGCATTTGGCAAATGTCAGCTAGAGAGAAATTGATGTGGTAGATTTCAGCATAGTCTTTGAATTCTGCTTCTGCACTTCAGGAAAACGTCAGCTAGAGAGAAAATGCAAAGGCAGGTTTCAGCATAATCCTGGTACTCTGCTTCTTCACATCTGGAAAATGTCAGCTAGAGAGAAATTGCAAGGCAGATTTCAGCATAATGCTTGAAGTCTGCTTCTGCACATCTGGAAAATATCACCTGGAGAAAAATTGCAAGGCAGATTTCAGAATAATCCTGGAACTCTGCTTCCGCACATCTGGAAAATTTCAGCTAGACAGAAATTGATGTTGTAGATTTCAGCATAATCCTGGAACTCTGCTTCTGCACATCTGGCAAATGTCAGCTAGAGAGAAATTGCAAGGCAGATTTCAGCATAATACTGGACCTCTGTTTGAGCACATGTGGGAAAGTCATCTAGAGAGAAATTGATGTGGTATATTTCAGCATAATCTTTGGACTCTGCTTCCGCACAACTTGAAAATGTCAGCTAGAGAGAAAATGCAGAGGCTGATTTCACCATAATCCTGGAACTCTGCTTCAGCACATCTGGAAAATGTAAACTAGAGAGAAATTGATGTGGTAGATTTCAGCATAGTCTTTGAACTCTGCTTCCGCACATCTCAAAAATGTCAGCTAGAGAGAAATTGCAAGGCAGATTTCAGCATAATCTTGGAACTCTGCTTCTGCACATCTGGAAAATGTCAGCAAGAGAGAAAATGCAGAGGCAGATTTCAGCATAATCCTGGAACTTTGCTTCCGCACATCTGGAAAATTTCAGCTAGACAGAAATTGATGTTGTAGATTTCAGCATAATCCTGGAACTCTGCTTCTGCACATCTGGCAAATGTCAGCTAGAGAGAAATTGCAAGGCAGATTTCAGCATAATACTGGACCTCTGTTTGAGCACATGTGGGAAAGTCATCTAGAGAGAAATTGATGTGGTGGTTTTCAGCACAAACCTGGAACTCTCCTACTTGAAATCTGGAAAATGTCAGCTAGAGAGAAATTGATGTAGATTTCAGCATAATCCTGGAACTCTGCTTCTGCACATCTGGAAAATGTCAGCTAGAGAGAACATGCAGAGGCTGATTTCAGCATAATGCTGGAACTGTGCTTCTGCACATCTGGAAAATGTCAGCTGGGGAAAATTTATGTGGTATATTTCAGCATAATCTTTGAACTCTGCTTCCGAACATATGGAAAATGTCAGCTTGAGAATAATTTCAAGGCAGATTTCAGCATAATCCTGGAACTCTGCTTCTGCACATCTGGAAAATGTAAGCTAGAGAGAAATTGATGTCATAGATTTCAGCATAATCTTGGAACTCTGCTTTTTCACATCTGGAAAATGTCAGCTAGAGGGAAAATGCAGAGGCAGATTTCAGTATAATCCTGGAATTCTGCTTCTGCACATCTGGAAAATGTAAGCTAGAGAGAAATTGATGTCGTAGATTTTAGCATAATCCTGGAACTCTGCTTCTTCACATCTGGAAAATGTCAGCTAGAGGGAAAATGCAGAGGCACATTTCAGCATAATCCTGGAACTCTGCTCCTGCACATCTGGAAAATGTAAGCTAGAGAGAAATTGATATGTTAGATTTCAGCATAATGCTTGAAGTCTGCTTCTGCACATCTGGAAAATATCACCTGGAGAAAAATTGCAAGGCAGATTTCAGAATAATCCTGGAACTCTGCTTCTGCACATCTGAAAAATGTCAGCTAGATAGGAATTTATGTGGTAGATTTCAGCATAATCTTTGAACTCTGCTTCTGCACATCTGAAAAATGTCAGCTAGAGAAAAAATGCAGAGGCAGATTTCAGCATAATCCTGGTACTCTACTTCTGCACATCAGGAAAATGTCAGCTAGAGAGAAATTTCAAATCAGATTTCAGAATAATCCTGGAACTCTGCTTCTGCGCATTTGGCAAATGTCAGCTAGAGAGAAATTGATGTGGTAGATTTCAGCATAGTCTTTGAACTCTGCTTCTGCACTTCAGGAAAATGTCAGCTAGAGAGAAAATGCAAAGGCAGATTTCACCATAATCCTGGAACTCTGCTTCAGCACATCTGGAAAATGTAAACTAGAGAGAAATTGATGTGGTAGATTTCAGCATAGTCTTTGAACTCTGCTTCCGCACATCTCAAAAATGTCAGCTAGAGAGAAATTGCAAGGAAGATTTCAGCATAATCTTGGAACTCTGCTTCTGCACATCTGGAAAATGTCAGCAAGAGAGAAAATGCAGAGGCAGATTTCAGCATAATCCTGGAACTTTGCTTCCGCACATCTGGAAAATTTCAGCTAGACAGAAATTGATGTTGTAGATTTCAGCATAATCCTGGAACTCTGCTTCTGCACATCTGGCAAATGTCAGCTAGAGAGAAATTGCAAGGCAGATTTCAGCATAATACTGGACCTCTGTTTGAGCACATGTGGGAAAGTCATCTAGAGAGAAATTGATGTGGTGGTTTTCAGCACAAACCTGGAACTCTCCTACTTGAAATCTGGAAAATGTCAGCTAGAGAGAAATTGATGTAGATTTCAGCATAATCCTGGAACTCTGCTTCTGCACATCTGGAAAATGTCAGCTAGAGAGAACATGCAGAGGCTGATTTCAGCATAATGCTGGAACTGTGCTTCTGCACATCTGGAAAATGTCAGCTGGGGAAAATTTATGTGGTATATTTCAGCATAATCTTTGAACTCTGCTTCCGAACATATGGAAAATGTCAGCTTGAGAATAATTTCAAGGCAGATTTCAGCATAATCCTGGAACTCTGCTTCTGCACATCTGGAAAATGTAAGCTAGAGAGAAATTGATGTCATAGATTTCAGCATAATCTTGGAACTCTGCTTTTTCACATCTGGAAAATGTCAGCTAGAGGGAAAATGCAGAGGCAGATTTCAGTATAATCCTGGAATTCTGCTTCTGCACATCTGGAAAATGTAAGCTAGAGAGAAATTGATGTCGTAGATTTTAGCATAATCCTGGAACTCTGCTTCTTCACATCTGGAAAATGTCAGCTAGAGGGAAAATGCAGAGGCACATTTCAGCATAATCCTGGAACTCTGCTCCTGCACATCTGGAAAATGTAAGCTAGAGAGAAATTGATATGTTAGATTTCAGCATAATGCTTGAAGTCTGCTTCTGCACATCTGGAAAATATCACCTGGAGAAAAATTGCAAGGCAGATTTCAGAATAATCCTGGAACTCTGCTTCTGCACATCTGAAAAATGTCAGCTAGATAGGAATTTATGTGGTAGATTTCAGCATAATCTTTGAACTCTGCTTCTGCACATCTGAAAAATGAAAGCTAGAGAAAAAATGCAGAGGCAGATTTCAGCATAATCCTGGTACTCTACTTCTGCACATCAGGAAAATGTCAGCTAGAGAGAAATTTCAAATCAGATTTCAGAATAATCCTGGAACTCTGCTTCTGCGCATTTGGCAAATGTCAGCTAGAGAGAAATTGATGTGGTAGATTTCAGCATAGTCTTTGAACTCTGCTTCTGCACTTCAGGAAAATGTCAGCTAGAGAGAAAATGCAAAGGCAGATTTCAGCATAATCCTGGAACTCTGCTTCCGCACATCTGGAAAATTTCAGCTAGACAGAAATTGATGTTGTAGATTTCATCAAAATCCTGGAACTCTGCTTCCAAACATCTCGCAAATGTGAGCTAGAGAGAAATTGCAAGGCAGATATCAGCATAATCCTGGAACTCTGCTTCAGCACATCTGAAAACTGTCAGCTAGATAGGAATTTATGTGGTAGATTTCAGCATAATCCTGGAACTCTGCTTGTGCACATCTGCAAAAATGTAAACTAGAGAGAAATTGATGTGGTAAATTTCAGCATAATCTTTGGACTCTGCTTCTGCACATCTGGAAAATGTCAGCTAGAGAGAAATTGATGTGGTAGATTTCAGCATAATCTTTGAACTCTGCTTCCGCACGTCTGAAAAATGTCAGCTAGATAGGAATTTATGTGGTAGATTTCAGCATAATCTTTGAACTCTGCTTCTTCACATCTGGAAAATGTCAGCTAGAGAGAAAATGCAGAGGCTGATTTCAGCATAATCTTGGAACTCTGCTTCTCCATATCTGGAAAATGTCAGCTAGATAGGAATTTATGTGGTAGATTTCAGCATAATCTTTGAACTCTGCTTCTGCACATCTGGAAAATGTCAGCTAGAGAGAAAATGCAGAGGCAGATTTCAGCATAATCCTGGTACTCTGCTTCTGCACATCAGGAAAATGTCAGCTAGAGAGAAATTGATGTGGTAGATTTCAGCATAGTCTTTGAATTCTGCTTCTGCACTTCAGGAAAATGTCAGCTAGAGAGAAAATGCAAAGGCAGGTTTCAGCATAATCCTGGTACTCTGCTTCCGCACATCTGGAAAATTTCAGGCAGACAGAAATTGATGTTGTAGATTTCATCATAATCCTGGAACTCTGCTTCCAAACATCTGGCAAATGTCAGCTAGAGAGAAATTGCAAGGCAGATTTCAGCATAATCTTGGAACTCTGCTTCTGCACATCTGGCAAATGTCAGCTAGAGAGAAATTGCAAGGCAGATTTCAGCATAATCCTGGAACTCTGCTTCAGCACATCTGAAAACTGTCAGCTAGATAGGAATTTATGTGGTAGATTTCAGCATAATCTTTGAACTCTGCTTCCGCACTTCTGAAAAATGTCAGCTAGATAGGAATTTATGTGGTAGATTTCAGCATAATCTTTGAACTCTGCTTCCGCACTTCAGGAAAATGTCAGCTAGAGAGAAAATGCAAAGGCAGGTTTCAGCATAATCCTGGTACTCTGCTTCTGCACATCTGGCAAATGTCATCTAGAGAGAAAATGCAGAGGCAGATTTCAGCATAATCCTGGAACTTTGCTTCCGCACATCTGGAAAATTTCAGCTAGACAGAAATTGATGTTGTAGATTTCAGCATAATCCTGGAACTCTGCTTCTGCACATCTGGCAAATGTCAGCTAGAGAGAAATTGCAAGGCAGATTTCAGCATAATACTGGACCTCTGTTTGAGCACATGTGGGAAAGTCATCTAGAGAGAAATTGATGTGGTATATTTCAGCATAATCTTTGGACTCTGCTTCCGCACAACTTGAAAATGTCAGCTAGAGAGAAAATGCAGAGGCTGATTTCACCATAATCCTGGAACTCTGCTTCAGCACATCTGGAAAATGTAAACTAGAGAGAAATTGATGTGGTAGATTTCAGCATAGTCTTTGAACTCTGCTTCCGCACATCTCAAAAATGTCAGCTAGAGAGAAATTGCAAGGCAGATTTCAGCATAATCTTGGAACTCTGCTTCTGCACATCTGGAAAATGTCAGCAAGAGAGAAATTGATGTGTTGGATTTCAGCATAACCTTTGAACTCTGCTTCTGCACATATGGAAAATGTCAGCTAGAGAGAAAATGCAGAGGCAGATTTCAGCATAATCCTGGAACTTTGCTTCCGCACATCTGGAAAATTTCAGCTAGACAGAAATTGATGTTGTAGATTTCAGCATAATCCTGGAACTCTGCTTCTGCACATCTGGCAAATGTCAGCTAGATAGAACTTGCAAGGCAGTTTTCAGCATAATCTTGGAACTCTGCTTCTGCACATCTGGCAAATGTCAGCTAGAGAGAAAATGCAGAGGCAGATTTCAGCATAATCCTGGAACTTTGCTTCCGCACATCTGGAAAATTTCAGCTAGACAGAAATTGATGTTGTAGATTTCAGCATAATCCTGGAACTCTGCTTCTGCACATCTGGAAAATGTCAGCTAGAGATAACATGCAGAGGCTGATTTCAGCATAATGCTGGAACTGTGCTTCTGCACATCTGGAAAATGTCAGCTGGGGAAAATTTATGTGGTATATTTCAGCATAATCTTTGAACTCTGCTTCCGAACATATGGAAAATGTCAGCTAGAGAATAATTTCAAGGCAGATTTCAGCATAATCCTGGAACTCTGCTTCTGCACATCTGGAAAATGTAAGCTAGAGAGAAATTGATGTCATAGATTTCAGCATAATCTTGGAACTCTGCTTTTTCACATCTGGAAAATGTCAGCTAGAGGGAAAATGCAGAGGCAGATTTCAGTATAATCCTGGAATTCTGCTTCTGCACATCTGGAAAATGTAAGCTAGAGAGAAATTGATGTCGTAGATTTTAGCATAATCCTGGAACTCTGCTTCTTCACATCTGGAAAATGTCAGCTAGAGGGAAAATGCAGAGGCACATTTCAGCATAATCCTGGAACTCTGCTTCTGCACTGTGGTGGTCTCCCATGAGAAATGAGACACGCAGACAGGTACCTCGGGACGGGAGCACAGAATCTTCTGTGTAACCTTCTTTTATTACATTTCAGTTCATATCCAGTTACATTCTTATGACAAAGTTAGTAAGGGGTTGGGTATATACCATATATGGTCATATTGTTAGTCTACTCCTGAGTACACATCCTCAGGTATCTTGTGGATAATGTCACGTAAGCTTTCAGGTCACGTAGGCACTGGGGTCAGCAGATTTCAGATGAGATGAGTCACATCATGCTTTTCCTGTCCTGCTTAGTGCCATTGTCCTAATAGTTAATGAGGTATCCATTACACCGGCTGAAGTAAAGTACTTTGTTCCCAAATTAATCCCACATCTCCTCCTTTTTTGTTTTATCAAACGGTCCATCCTCCAATTCCAGAAGGGCTTTGGTTTCGCTGATTAGAACGTCCTTCCTGTTGGAGAAAAGCAAGTTTTTGCACATGTGCAGGAGAGAGGGGAGACATTGAATACAACAGCACAACAATATCAATAACAAAATACAACAATAGTTATAACTGTTAGTATGAGTGACCTCAGCCAATTCCCATCAGGTAGCCAGGACCATAAGGCATCCCAAATGTCAATGATGCCACTTCCGTCTCCGGCCAGGGGGTTGACCTTGTTCTCCATATGCTCAATTGTGTGTGTGATATTATATTTATAGTCAGATACATAAGCATAACAATGTGAATGAATTAAAACACAAACACATCCTTTAGCAGCCAATACAATATCTAAAGCATATCTATTCTGTAAGACCACTTCTCGAATTTCTCCTAATTCTTTGTTAATAAATTTCATAGCTTTAATAGTGTCATTGAACATAACCACAGTCCAGTTATTGAGTAAATGTAAGTCTCTATAATTCATCGCAACCCCAAGATTAGGGAGAATTCCCCGAGATATTTGAGTAGTCAGGGAACCCCCCAAGGTTAAGGGTTGATCTTCAATGCCAGCTCTTTTGTTCCGCAAACGACCTGTTGGTAATGTTGAAACAGGGTAAGTAGCAGGCACCAAGAGACCCAGGGTGCAAATACCCTTCCAATCCCTTGGGACCAGCCGATAGGCTCGCCGAACACAAAGAAGCCAAAATTGTGTTAGCTTATAATGTCCTGAATCAGAAGAATTAGCAAACATAATCATAGTCTCCATGTCTGAACATGCTACATACGTGGAAACGTTTGTCCACTGATTAGACGTGCTGATACCATTTACAGTTGTAAGATTGTGTTTTTATATGTGCACACCGTTTTGCTGAATCCCATACAATGGTTTGTTGGCAATTAGTGTAATTGCCCATTTCCAAGGCATTGGCTAACAAGCCTGTGCTTTGGAAACAAAAGCGAGCAGGTTCTAAAATTCTGGTAGAAACTGCATGTGTATAGTTCAACATGACTGGAGTGGGGTTCCATGAAGCATGAAGTGCCAGTCCTGACTTGCTGTCTGATGGAATGTGCATACAAATCCAACAATCAGTTTTATTCAACAGCTGAGCCGTCTTATTCAGGTCTCTTACGAACGCATTGGTTTCCCAGGCTCCTGGATCACTGGTCTTAACGTGTTGATGGGGTGACAAAATAAGGGCGAACGCAGCGAGCAGGAGTCCAGATGATATCACCATTGTCATTGATGGCAGCGTAGCCTCAACCCCAAGTGACAAGGGAGGCCGGGCCTTTCCACGTAGGATCAGGAAGACGGTGATAATATACTTGCGGTCGCAGGGAGTCTATAGGAGAAGCAGAAAATTTTGCCGACTTGCGGCGGTTGAATCAGGGGTGCCAGAAACATTGAGAAAATTGAGGGTAAATGGGACAAGGTTCAAGGTATTTTGTATTCCAGGCAAGCCGGGGTGGTTTTCCCCTTTCTGTTTTTAAAGTTTGGGATTGGCTAGAATACAGAAAGTCCGAATACAATGATTAAGAACATGGTTGGTGGCTGCACCCCTCTATGGGAAAGCCATAAGAAACCCTGAGTATGTATCAATGGAAACATGCAAATATATTTCCAATGGGCAAATGATGAGGAAAAGGTGACATCCATTTGCCATAATTGACAACTCTCTGTACCCCGGGGGTTAACCCCAAGGGGGACAGAGTGAGCTTGCAAATTACAAGTAGGACATTGCTGAATAATAGCAGAAGCCTCTTCTGCAGAAAGAGAAAATTGTTTCAGCAAGGCCTTTCGATTTTGGAGAAAATAAGAGTGGCTAGTCCAAGGAGTAATGAATGACAAGGAAAGAATAGAAAGATCAGGGCGGGGGGGGGGGCAGAAGGACAGCAGCAGCATCTGCCCGAGAATTCCCCTCCTGGATAATACCAGAAAATGGTTGATGACTTCTGATATGGGCCGAAAAAAGAGTAAAGTCCTAGCATGAAGAAGAGAATGTAAGGTTAAAAAATAAGCTGAGAAGATTATCATCAAGAGATGGGGAAACTTGAGTCCAAAAGGAATGGAAGAACCTAGTAAACATCTATAAGATTAGCATTAATCCCAGATGCTAAATAAACTTCCAGGGAGAATCATGAACTAATTTACAGACATTATGAAAATCAGAAATAATTGCAAAGGTGCAGAAACAGTTAAAGTAAGACAAAAATCTTTAGGAAGATTAAAAGTAAATTTCCTGACAAAATCTGAAGCTTTTTAATCAAAATAAAATTCAATAGTGAAAAAAAGCAAAGTTGTATATTTAGGCAAGGAAAACAAAATGCACAGGTACAGTATATGTGGTATCTTGCTCAACAGTAGTAACTGTGAGATGAATCTTGGAAATTTAGTGGACAATCATTTAAACATAAGCCAGCCGTGTGTAGCAGCTGCCAAAAAATTAACACAGTTCTAGGCTGCATTTACAGAGGGAGAGAATCAAGATCACTTGAAATATCAATACCACTTTACAATGCCTTAGTAAGCCACACCTGAAACTGCATTCAAATGCAAAAAAAAATGTTGAGAGACTAGAAAGAATGCAGAGAAAGCAACAAAGATAATTAGTGAACTGGAAGCTAAAACATATGAAGAACAGTTGCAGGAACTGGGCATATGCAGTTCGATGAAAAGAAGGACTAGGGGACACCTGATAGCAGTTTTCCAATATCTCTGGAGTTGCTATAAAAAAAAAAACTATTCCCCAAAGCATCTGAGGACAAAAGCAATGGGTGGAAACTAATCAAGGAGAGAAGCAACTTAAAACTAAAAAAGAAATTTCCTCACAGTTAAAACAATCAATCAGTGAAAAGGTTTGTCTTCAAAAGGTGTGAATGCTCCAACACTGAAAATTTTTAAGAAGACAACAATTTGTCTCAATGGATTTCCATTTGCCTGAAGTGATTTAGGCTTGCCTGTCTAGGCAAGGAGTTGGACTAGAAGACCTTTAAGGTTCCTTCCAACTCTGTTATTCTATTCCACTCTATGGCTATTTGAAAAAACAAAAACTTTCTAAAATTCAAATTTAAATTTAGAAATAGGAAAAAATGATTTTTAAAAATATCCTGGTAAACTCTAGCAAGTTGTAAAGAGCTCAGCTAAAGTCTAAGGATAAAAAACACGGAATAAATATAGCCATCTTACAAAATAAATTTGTTGCAAAGACAACACAGCCAATCCTTCCAGTAGATGCTGGCAAACACAGCATCTACAACACCACACAGTGTTGTGTAAAACCTTGCATTTTGGAAAATATCTATGAAAATATTTATGAAGAAAAAATAAAGGAACATAATTTCATGGAAAAAAATCACAAAATTTAAAATCTGCAAACAGAAGTAAAATTACTGTTGCTAAGGGAAACAAAGTTAATAGGTAATTTGAAATGTAATCCCATCAGCTGCAGTAGTAACTTTAAACTTTGACTAGCTTTCTGAAGGATGAGATTAGATCATAGAATGTTTAACTTTAGTTAATAATGTAAATAATGAACTTAACAAAAAAGTGGATAATTTTAAAAAAAGGACTAGCCAATTAATAGTTCCCAACAATTGTAACTGAATTAAAATAATAATTGTGGGATATCTGATGAAGCATAAGATCAAGACATCTTATGTCCTAGATTCAAAAATTTCTTGTAGCTAAATTTTTTTTTCTCTCTGGTGCAACATTTAAACCATAGGAGAGAAGACTATACAGATAAAAATCCAATTTAAGTTATTCCCAGCATGAAACCTGTATGAGAATCAACACCTCTGCCAGGCGCTCTGTACTTTTCCTTAAAACATTTCTGGTTACCACAATTGCAACAATTTCCTTGGGCTTTGTTACTTTGTCTCATGGCTGCAATTAACAAATTATTTTGATGGCTAGATGAACGTATAGCTTGCCAAATTTTAACCATTTCAGCCATTTCAGGATTTTTTCCTAATGCTAAGATTTTCCTGCATTCAGAAGCAGCTTTTTTGTTAACGCAATCAGTGTATGCTTGATTAGGCTTAGGTTGAATGCTGGAAAAGGTGTGTGCCGGCTTATCAGCTTTCTGAAAATTTTCAAAGGCACATTCAGAAGAAACTTGCAAATTTGGTGTAGGAAGGTCAATGTTAACATTTACTTTAACTGGACAATGAGCAAGCATTTGAACAATTTCATGATTCTTTTCTAATCTTTCTTCTTGCATTTTTTGAATCAGACCAGTATTTTTTACTACTGGAAAAGACTCATGAGATGAAACTTGGAGACTCTTTGCAAGTTTAATTCCTTTTTCCTGTTCTTCTTTAAATTCTGCCCTGTCTACGCTGAATGCCTCCTGTGGAGGAACAATAGATAAGGAAGCAGAAGCATCCAAAGTGCCGGATTTTAAAGCCTTTTGGTATGCCCCGCAAATAAGGCCAGATTGCAAAACAGGAGCAGGGTTTGAAGCAGAAAAAACAGGGGTTTCGGGAGCCGTGGGTGAAAAAGAACGCACGACTGAAGGTAATGGGGTAGTCAACATGACTGAGGGAATCTGGTTAGGTGGGGGATCTAATAAAAGCTGGCGAGGCGGGTCAGCATGAGTCTGAATCATGATGTAAGCCTCACTTTTAGAAAAGGATGGGGTAAATTTTTGTTCTTGAGGGGAAAGGTATTTTTTCCTGCCCAATTGTCTCAGCTCTTCCACGTTTTGAGCTGTAGACGTTCCACCCCCCATACTTACGAGAAGAGTCAGTCGCCAGCGACGTCGTCGGGTGCACCGTGCCTATTCCAGGCGATAAGTAGAGGGTCGGCAGGGACGTATTCCCATGAGGAATCACATCGAGGGGTCACCAAATGTGGTGGTCTCCCATGAGAAATGAGACACGCAGACAGGTACCTCGGGACGGGAGCACAGAATCTTCTGTGTAACCCTCTTTTATTACATTTCAGTTCATATCCAGTTACATTCTTATGACAAAGTTAGTAAGGGGTTGGGTATATACCATATATGGTCATATTGTTAGTCTACTCCTGAGTACACATCCTCAGGTATCTTGTGGATAATGTCACGTAAGCTTTCAGGTCACGTAGGCACTGGGGTCAGCAGATTTCAGATGAGATGAGTCACATCATGCTTTTCCTGTCCTGCTTAGTGCCATTGTCCTAATAGTTAATGAGGTATCCATTACACCGGCTGAAGTAAAGTACTTTGTTCCCAAATTAATCCGACACTGCACATCTGGCAAATGTCAGCAAGAGAGAAATTGATATGGTAGATTTCAGCATAATATTTTAACTCTGCATCTGCACATCTGGAAAATGTCAGCTAGAGAGAACTTTCAAGGCATATTTCAGCATAATCTTGGAACTCTGCTTCTTCACATCTGGAAAATGTCAGCTAGAGAGAAATTGATGTGGTAGTTATCAGCATAATCCTTGAACTCTTCTTCTGCTACTCTGGAAAATTTCAGCTAGAGAGAAATTGATGTAGATTTCAGCATAATCTTTGAACTCTGCTTCCGTACATTTGGAAAATGTCAGCTAGAGAGAAATTGATGTGGTAGATTTCAGCATAATCTTTGTACTCTGCTTCTGCATATGTGGAAATGTCAGCTAGAGAGAAATTGAGCTGGTAGATTTCAGCATAATCCTGGAACTCGGCTTCTGCACATCTGGAAAAGTCAGCTAGAGAGAAATTGATGTAGTGGTTACAGCAAAACCCTGGCACTCTGGTTCTGCACATCTGGAAAAGTCAGCTAGAGAGAAACTGATGTGGTGGTTTTCAGCACAATCCTGGAACTCTGCTTCTGCATGTCTGGAAAATGTCAGCTAGAGAGAAATTGATGTGGTGGTTTCAGCATAATCCTGGAACTCTGCTTCAGCACATCTGAAAAATGTCAGCTAGATAGGAATTTATGTGGTAGATTTCAGCATAATCTTTGAACTCTGTTTCCTCACATCTGGAAAATGTCAGCTAGAGGGAAAATGCAGAGGCAGATTTCAGCATAATCCTGGAACTCTGCTTCTTCACATCTGGAAAATTTCACTTGGAGACAAAATGCAAGGCAGATTTCAGCATAATCCTTAAACTCTGCTTCTCCACATCTGGAAAATGTCAGCTAGAAAGAAAATGCAAGGCAGTTTTCAGCATAATCTTGGAACTCTGCTTCTGCACATCTGGCAAATGTCAGCTAGAGAGAAAATGCACAGGCAGATTTCAGCATAATCCTGGAACTTTGCTTCAGCACATCTGAAAACTGTCAGCTAGATATGAATTTATGTGGTAGATTTCAGCAAAATCCTGGAACTCTGCTTGTGCACATCTGCAAAATGTAAACTAGAGAGAAATTGATGTGGTATATTTCAGCATAATATTTGGACTCTGCTTCCTCACATCTGGAAAATGTCAGCTAGAGAGAAAATGCAGAGGCTGATTTCAGCATAATCCTGCAACTCTGCTTCAGCACATTTGGAAAATGTAAACTAGAGAGAAATTGCAAGGCAGATTTCAGCATAATCTTTGGACTCTGCTTCCGCACATCTGGAAAATGTCAGCTAGAGAGAAATTGCAAGGCAGATTTCAGCATAAGCCTGGCACTCTGGTTCTGCACATCTGGAAAAGTCAGCTAGAGAGAAACTGATGTGGTGGTTTTCAGCACAATCCTGGAACTCTGCTTCTGCTCATCTGGAAAATGTCAGCTGGGGAAAATTTATGTGGTATATTTCAGCATAATCTTTGAACTCTGCTTCTTCACATCTGGAAAATATCAGCTAGAGAGAAAATGCAGAGGCTGATTTCAGCATAACCTTTGAACTCTGCTTCAGCACATCTGGAAAATGTCAGCTAGAGAGAAAATGTAGAGGCAGATTTCAGCATAATCCTGGACCTCTACTTCTGCACATCTGGAAAATGTAAGCCAGAGAGAAATTGATGTTGTAGATTTCAGCATAATCCTGGAACTCTGCTTCTGCACATCTGGAAAATGTCAGCTAGATAGGAATTTATGTGGTAGATTTCAGCATAATCTTTGAACTCTGCTTCTGCACATCTGGAAAATGTCAGGAAGAGAGAAATTGATGTGTTAGATTTCAGCATAATCCTGGAACTCTGCTTCTGCACATCTGAAAAATGTCAGCTAGATAGGAATTTATGTGGTAGATTTCAGCAAAATCCTGGAACTCTGCTTGTGCACATCTGCAAAATGTAAACGAGAGAGAAATTGATGTGGTATATTTAAGCATAATCTTTGGACTCTGCTTCCGCACATCTGGAAAATGTCAGCTAGAGAGAAATTGAAAGGCAGATTTCAGCATAATCCTGGAACTCTGCATCTGGTCATCTGGAAAATGTCAGCTAGAGAGAAATTGAGCTGGTAGATTTCAGCATAATCTTTGAACTCTGCTTCCGCACATCTGAAAAATGTCAGCTAGATAGGAATTTATGTGGTAGATTTCAGCATAGTCTTTGAACTCTGCTTCTGCACTTCAGGAAAATGTCAGCTAGAGAGAAAATGCAAAGGCAGATTTCAGCATAATCCTGGAACTCTGCTTCCGCACATCTGGAAAATTTCAGCTAGACAGAAATTGATGTTGTAGATTTCATCATAATCCTGGAACTCTGCTTCCAAACATCTGGCAAATGTGAGCTAGAGAGAAATTGCAAGGCAGATATCAGCATAATCCTGGAACTCTGCTTCAGCACATCTGAAAACTGTCAGCTAGATAGGAATTTATGTGGTAGATTTCAGCATAATATTTTAACTCTGCATCTGCACATCTGGAAAATGTCAGCTAGAGAGAACTTTCAAGGCAGATTTCAGCATAATCTTGGAACTCTGCTTCTTCACATCTGGAAAATGTCAGCTAGAGAGAAATTGATGTGGTAGATATCAGCATAATCCTTGAACTCTTCTTCTGCTACTCTGGAAAATTTCAGCTAGAGAGAAATTGATGTAGATTTCAGCATAATCTTTGAACTCTGCTTCCGTACATTTGGAAAATGTCAGCTAGAGAGAAATTGATGTGGTAGATTTCAGCATAATCTTTGTACTCTGCTTCTGCATATGTGGAAATGTCAGCTAGAGAGAAATTGAGCTGGTAGATTTCAGCATAATCCTGGAACTCTGCTTCTGCACATCTGGAAAAGTCAGCTAGAGAGAAATTGATGTAGTGGTTACAGCAAAACCCTGGCACTCTGGTTCTGCACATCTGGAAAAGTCAGCTAGAGAGAAACTGATGTGGTGGTTTTCAGCACAATCCTGGAACTCTGCTTCTGCACATCTGGAAAATGTCAGCTGGGGAAAATTTATGTGGTATATTTCAGCATAATCTTTGAACTCTGCTTCTTCACATCTGGAAAATATCAGCTAGAGAGAAAATGCAGAGGCAGATTTCAGCATAATCCTGGACCTCTACTTCTGCACATCTGGAAAATGTAAGCCAGAGAGAAATTGATGTTGTAGATTTCAGCATAATCCTGGAACTCTGCTTCTGCACATCTGGAAAATGTCAGCTAGATAGGAATTTATGTGGTAGATTTCAGCATAATCTTTTTTTTTTTTTTTTTTTTTCCAAAAAGTTTTATTAGTACAAAATTACATAGATAATAGCTAAACATTAAATAGAAAGTACAAACATTTTTTTTAATTTTTCTCCCCCCTAACCCACCCCTTTCCCTCCCCCCTCCCCCCCGGACTTCCCAGAGAGAGTACAGGGCATAATATCAATAAAATAAATTTAAATTAAATTAAAAAATTTTGACTTCCACCTTATTTTTTTAAAACTTCAACTCCAAATTGTACACTAATAAAAATTCCTTCCTCCTCCTTTCAATCATCTACCCTTCACAACATTTCTTCACTGTTAACTAAGAATTAAATGATTATTACATAAATGATGACTAAGTATTAAATACAAAAACCTTAAACTTCATCATAAAATCAATCAGTATATAAATAACTTACTATTACTATATATCAGATTATAAGCACTAATTCCAAACTTTAAATAACCTTCCTCCCAAAAAAAAAAATGTTAAATCTAATTGTAATATTTTATAACTGGATAGATAACAATTCCAAATCTTTCTCACAATTAAATAAAACTTAAATTGATATTACACAAAAAATAACTAAATAATAATACAAAAACCTTAAACTTCATCATAAATTCTACCACTCTATTAGTAACAAAATGTTACTATGTATTAAATTATTAGGTTCAAAAAAGTTCTAAATCTTTAAAAAGAATTAATAATACTTTGAATAAGCCCCCCAAAAAAAACAAAAGAAAAAAAAAAGAATGCAAGAAGTAAAGAAAAGAAAAAAAAATTAAGGAAAGAAGGGAAAAAGAAAAGTACAGTCATAATGGCAACCATCTGTCCAATAAACTTCAACACTGCATCTTGTTGTATCTTGATGATGGTTGCATCTTTTTGTAACTTGATAATTTTGTAGTTGTCAACTCGCCTCCCATCTGACCCCGATCTTCCATCTCCTTTTCCAGACTGTAGACATCTGTCTGGCTCTGCCAATCATTTAAATTTTGTAAATCTGTTTCGATTTGAAGAGGAAGGGATGGCTTTCCCTCCTCCTCCTCTTTTGTTTTCATACATCTTTCCTCTGGAATCTTGGATATATCAGCCTTTAAGACGTTGACATAAAATTCAATAGCTTTCTTTGTTGTATTAAGCCGATATCTTTTTCCCAGAAATTTCACTGCAACTCCTGTTGGTGCTTCCCATTTGTAATGTAAATTTAACCTTTTAAATTCATCAATCAGAAAGGTATAATCTTTTCTGGCTTTGAGCATTTTAGAGGGAATTTCTTTCCATATCATCAGTTCCTGGCCATTCACCTGCAGGTTATTTTTAAACGTCGCCTGTATAATCCTATTCCGTAAGGCTCTTGTAGTAAAGTATATTACAATATCCCTTGGTAGGTGTTTTTGTTTTGCATACCAGGAGTTGATTCTATATATTTTATCAATTTGCCTGGCTAGTTCTTCTTTAGACAGTCCAGACACCTGCTCCAAAGCTTCCACCATCCTTCCTTTCAAATCTTCATATAATCCTTCTTTCAACCCCCTGACCCTTATGGCAAATTCCATGGATCTGAATTGCGTCATTAACACCTCTGTTTCAAAATTTGCAATGTCATTTTGTATTTTATCTATATATTCTACTGAAGTTGTCAAAACTTGTTTGTTTTCTTCAATGCGGTTTGCCAAAACTTCAATATTTGTTGCTAGACCTTTACATACCTCCAACACATCATTTCTAATTTGTTGGTCAATATTCTTTAAAGCAGCCTGCATTTTATTATCTATTTCACTAATTTTTTGGTTAAATTCAACAATAAGTTCATCTTTCATAATCTTTAAGGTACTTATTAAATTTTCAGGTGTTAAAGACTTTGGGGGTGTTAACTCAGTGGTAAGTTGCATTTTAGAAATATAACCAGATGAATAATCCATTCTTTTATTCAAAACAATCTTTCCAGATTTTGAAGCCATTTTAGTATTTCCAGTGGTGAACAAAGAAAAAGCCAAGCCTCTAGTTAAAGTTCTTTTAAATTTCTTTTAAAATTCTTTCAAATTCCAAAGCCAGATAGAATTTTATTTTTAAAAAAATTGTCAGTTATTATTTAATCCAGAATCGGGAGACAGAGAGAGTAAAGCCAACTTTCAAAATCAAAAATTTCCATAAGAAAAAAAGCTGCTAGGGAAACGAAAGTTACTTTCACTTCTCCTCCCACTTTCTCCGATCGCCATGTTGTAGCCTAATAACTGTTACTTAGTTTCTTCCGAAGTGAAAATCAGCAGTGGAGTTGAAAGAAAAAAAAATCTGTACTTGCCCTTTAAAATCCTGTCTCTCTCTGTCTGCTTGTTTAAACAATTAAGTAGTTGTAATCCCATTCACGAAGCAGCGGGTGGTCACAGCATCTTGCTCCGCAAAAGCGGAGGTTTCCAAGTCCCCGGAGCAAGAGACAGGCTGGCTGGGGAGCCCTCACCTTTCGCGCCCCTAGCTGACACTTGGGGCACTAGGGGGGGCTCTACCCCACCTGTCCGGCTCTCATCTCTCCCCTTTGCCCGGGGCAGAGACTTTCAAGCCGCCAGACAGCTGTTCTGGCGGCTTTAACGGGGAAAAGGAAAGGCGCTCAACGAGGAGCGTCCGCGATGCAGCGATCCGGAACCGGAAGTCGATTTCAGCATAATCTTTGAACTCTGCTTCTGCACATCTGGAAAATGTCAGGAAGAGAGAAATTGATGTGTTAGATTTCAGCATAATCCTGGAACTCTGCTTCTGCACATCTGAAAAATGTCAGCTAGATAGGAATTTATGTGGTAGATTTCAGCAAAATCTTGGAACTCTGCTTGTGCACATCTGCAAAATGTAAACGAGAGAGAAATTGATGTGGTATATTTAAGCATAATCTTTGGACTCTGCTTCCGCACATCTGGAAAATGTCAGCTAGAGAGAAATTGAAAGGCAGATTTCAGCATAATCCTGGAACTCTGCATCTGGTCATCTGGAAAATGTCAGCTAGAGAGAAATTGAGCTGGTAGATTTCAGCATAATCTTTGAACTCTGCTTCCGCACATCTGAAAAATGTCAGCTAGATAGGAATTTATGTGGTAGATTTCAGCATAGTCTTTGAACTCTGCTTCTGCACTTCAGGAAAATGTCAGCTAGAGAGAAAATGCAAAGGCAGATTTCAGCATAATCCTGGAACTCTGCTTCCGCACATCTGGAAAATTTCAGCTAGACAGAAATTGATGTTGTAGATTTCATCATAATCCTGGAACTCTGCTTCCAAACATCTGGCAAATGTGAGCTAGAGAGAAATTGCAAGGCAGATATCAGCATAATCCTGGAACTCTGCTTCAGCACATCTGAAAACTGTCAGCTAGATAGGAATTTATGTGGTAGATTTCAGCATAATATTTTAACTCTGCATCTGCACATCTGGAAAATGTCAGCTAGAGAGAACTTTCAAGGCAGATTTCAGCATAATCTTGGAACTCTGCTTCTTCACATCTGGAAAATGTCAGCTAGAGAGAAATTGATGTGGTAGATATCAGCATAATCCTTGAACTCTTCTTCTGCTACTCTGGAAAATTTCAGCTAGAGAGAAATTGATGTAGATTTCAGCATAATCTTTGAACTCTGCTTCCGTACATTTGGAAAATGTCAGCTAGAGAGAAATTGATGTGGTAGATTTCAGCATAATCTTTGTACTCTGCTTCTGCATATGTGGAAATGTCAGCTAGAGAGAAATTGAGCTGGTAGATTTCAGCATAATCCTGGAACTCTGCTTCTGCACATCTGGAAAAGTCAGCTAGAGAGAAATTGATGTAGTGGTTACAGCAAAACCCTGGCACTCTGGTTCTGCACATCTGGAAAAGTCAGCTAGAGAGAAACTGATGTGGTGGTTTTCAGCACAATCCTGGAACTCTGCTTCTGCACATCTGGAAAATGTCAGCTGGGGAAAATTTATGTGGTATATTTCAGCATAATCTTTGAACTCTGCTTCTTCACATCTGGAAAATATCAGCTAGAGAGAAAATGCAGAGGCAGATTTCAGCATAATCCTGGACCTCTACTTCTGCACATCTGGAAAATGTAAGCCAGAGAGAAATTGATGTTGTAGATTTCAGCATAATCCTGGAACTCTGCTTCTGCACATCTGGAAAATGTCAGCTAGATAGGAATTTATGTGGTAGATTTCAGCATAATCTTTTTTTTTTTTTTTTTTTTCCAAAAAGTTTTATTAGTACAAAATTACATAGATAATAGCTAAACATTAAATAGAAAGTACAAACATTTTTTTTAATTTTTCTCCCCCCTAACCCACCCCTTTCCCTCCCCCCTCCCCCCCGGACTTCCCAGAGAGAGTACAGGGCATAATATCAATAAAATAAATTTAAATTAAATTAAAAAATTTTGACTTCCACCTTATTTTTTTAAAACTTCAACTCCAAATTGTACACTAATAAAAATTCCTTCCTCCTCCTTTCAATCATCTACCCTTCACAACATTTCTTCACTGTTAACTAAGAATTAAATGATTATTACATAAATGATGACTAAGTATTAAATACAAAAACCTTAAACTTCATCATAAAATCAATCAGTATATAAATAACTTACTATTACTATATATCAGATTATAAGCACTAATTCCAAACTTTAAATAACCTTCCTCCCAAAAAAAAAAATGTTAAATCTAATTGTAATATTTTATAACTGGATAGATAACAATTCCAAATCTTTCTCACAATTAAATAAAACTTAAATTGATATTACACAAAAAATAACTAAATAATAATACAAAAACCTTAAACTTCATCATAAATTCTACCACTCTATTAGTAACAAAATGTTACTATGTATTAAATTATTAGGTTCAAAAAAGTTCTAAATCTTTAAAAAGAATTAATAATACTTTGAATAAGCCCCCCAAAAAAAACAAAAGAAAAAAAAAAGAATGCAAGAAGTAAAGAAAAGAAAAAAAAATTAAGGAAAGAAGGGAAAAAGAAAAGTACAGTCATAATGGCAACCATCTGTCCAATAAACTTCAACACTGCATCTTGTTGTATCTTGATGATGGTTGCATCTTTTTGTAACTTGATAATTTTGTAGTTGTCAACTCGCCTCCCATCTGACCCCGATCTTCCATCTCCTTTTCCAGACTGTAGACATCTGTCTGGCTCTGCCAATCATTTAAATTTTGTAAATCTGTTTCGATTTGAAGAGGAAGGGATGGCTTTCCCTCCTCCTCCTCTTTTGTTTTCATACATCTTTCCTCTGGAATCTTGGATATATCAGCCTTTAAGACGTTGACATAAAATTCAATAGCTTTCTTTGTTGTATTAAGCCGATATCTTTTTCCCAGAAATTTCACTGCAACTCCTGTTGGTGCTTCCCATTTGTAATGTAAATTTAACCTTTTAAATTCATCAATCAGAAAGGTATAATCTTTTCTGGCTTTGAGCATTTTAGAGGGAATTTCTTTCCATATCATCAGTTCCTGGCCATTCACCTGCAGGTTATTTTTAAACGTCGCCTGTATAATCCTATTCCGTAAGGCTCTTGTAGTAAAGTATATTACAATATCCCTTGGTAGGTGTTTTTGTTTTGCATACCAGGAGTTGATTCTATATATTTTATCAATTTGCCTGGCTAGTTCTTCTTTAGACAGTCCAGACACCTGCTCCAAAGCTTCCACCATCCTTCCTTTCAAATCTTCATATAATCCTTCTTTCAACCCCCTGACCCTTATGGCAAATTCCATGGATCTGAATTGCGTCATTAACACCTCTGTTTCAAAATTTGCAATGTCATTTTGTATTTTATCTATATATTCTACTGAAGTTGTCAAAACTTGTTTGTTTTCTTCAATGCGGTTTGCCAAAACTTCAATATTTGTTGCTAGACCTTTACATACCTCCAACACATCATTTCTAATTTGTTGGTCAATATTCTTTAAAGCAGCCTGCATTTTATTATCTATTTCACTAATTTTTTGGTTAAATTCAACAATAAGTTCATCTTTCATAATCTTTAAGGTACTTATTAAATTTTCAGGTGTTAAAGACTTTGGGGGTGTTAACTCAGTGGTAAGTTGCATTTTAGAAATATAACCAGATGAATAATCCATTCTTTTATTCAAAACAATCTTTCCAGATTTTGAAGCCATTTTAGTATTTCCAGTGGTGAACAAAGAAAAAGCCAAGCCTCTAGTTAAAGTTCTTTTAAATTTCTTTTAAAATTCTTTCAAATTCCAAAGCCAGATAGAATTTTATTTTTTAAAAAATTGTCAGTTATTATTTAATCCAGAATCGGGAGACAGAGAGAGTAAAGCCAACTTTCAAAATCAAAAATTTCCATAAGAAAAAAAGCTGCTAGGGAAACGAAAGTTACTTTCACTTCTCCTCCCACTTTCTCCGATCGCCATGTTGTAGCCTAATAACTGTTACTTAGTTTCTTCCGAAGTGAAAATCAGCAGTGGAGTTGAAAGAAAAAAAAATCTGTACTTGCCCTTTAAAATCCTGTCTCTCTCTGTCTGCTTGTTTAAACAATTAAGTAGTTGTAATCCCATTCACGAAGCAGCGGGTGGTCACAGCATCTTGCTCCGCAAAAGCGGAGGTTTCCAAGTCCCCGGAGCAAGAGACAGGCTGGCTGGGGAGCCCTCACCTTTCGCGCCCCTAGCTGACACTTGGGGCACTAGGGGGGGCTCTACCCCACCTGTCCGGCTCTCATCTCTCCCCTTTGCCCGGGGCAGAGACTTTCAAGCCGCCAGACAGCTGTTCTGGCGGCTTTAACGGGGAAAAGGAAAGGCGCTCAACGAGGAGCGTCCGCGATGCAGCGATCCGGAACCGGAAGTCGATTTCAGCATAATCTTTGAACTCTGCTTCTGCACATCTGGAAAATGTCAGGAAGAGAGAAATTGATGTGTTAGATTTCAGCATAATCCTGGAACTCTGCTTCTGCACATCTGAAAAATGTCAGCTAGATAGGAATTTATGTGGTAGATTTCAGCAAAATCTTGGAACTCTGCTTGTGCACATCTGCAAAATGTAAACGAGAGAGAAATTGATGTGGTATATTTAAGCATAATCTTTGGACTCTGCTTCCGCACATCTGGAAAATGTCAGCTAGAGAGAAATTGAAAGGCAGATTTCAGCATAATCCTGGAACTCTGCATCTGGTCATCTGGAAAATGTCAGCTAGAGAGAAATTGAGCTGGTAGATTTCAGCATAATCTTTGAACTCTGCTTCCGCACATCTGAAAAATGTCAGCTAGATAGGAATTTATGTGGTAGATTTCAGCATAGTCTTTGAACTCTGCTTCTGCACTTCAGGAAAATGTCAGCTAGAGAGAAAATGCAAAGGCAGATTTCAGCATAATCCTGGAACTCTGCTTCCGCACATCTGGAAAATTTCAGCTAGACAGAAATTGATGTTGTAGATTTCATCATAATCCTGGAACTCTGCTTCCAAACATCTGGCAAATGTGAACTAGAGAGAAATTGCAAGGCAGATATCAGCATAATCCTGGAACTCTGCTTCAGCACATCTGAAAACTGTCAGCTAGATAGGAATTTATGTGGTAGATTTCAGCATAATATTTTAACTCTGCATCTGCACATCTGGAAAATGTCAGCTAGAGAGAAAATGCAAAGGCAGATTTCAGCATAATCCTGGAACTCTGCTTCCGCACATCTGGAAAATTTCAGCTAGACAGAAATTGATGTTGTAGATTTCATCATAATCCTGGAACTCTGCTTCCAAACATCTGGCAAATGTGAGCTAGAGAGAAATTGCAAGGCAGATATCAGCATAATCCTGGAACTCTGCTTCAGCACATCTGAAAACTGTCAGCTAGATAGGAATTTATGTGGTAGATTTCAGCATAATATTTTAACTCTGCATCTGCACATCTGGAAAATGTCAGCTAGAGAGAACTTTCAAGGCATATTTCAGCATAATCTTGGAACTCTGCTTCTTCACATCTGGAAAATGTCAGCTAGAGAGAAATTGATGTGGTAGATATCAGCATAATCCTTGAACTCTTCTTCTGCTACTCTGGAAAATTTCAGCTAGAGAGAAATTGATGTAGATTTCAGCATAATCTTTGAACTCTGCTTCCGTACATTTGGAAAATGTCAGCTAGAGAGAAATTGATGTGGTAGATTTCAGCATAATCTTTGTACTCTGCTTCTGCATATGTGGAAATGTCAGCTAGAGAGAAATTGAGCTGGTAGATTTCAGCATAATCCTGGAACTCTGCTTCTGCACATCTGGAAAAGTCAGCTAGAGAGAAATTGATGTAGTGGTTACAGCAAAACCCTGGCACTCTGGTTCTGCACATCTGGAAAAGTCAGCTAGAGAGAAACTGATGTGGTGGTTTTCAGCACAATCCTGGAACTCTGCTTCTGCACATCTGGAAAATGTCAGCTGGGGAAAATTTATGTGGTATATTTCAGCATAATCTTTGAACTCTGCTTCTTCACATCTGGAAAATATCAGCTAGAGAGAAAATGCAGAGGCTGATTTCAGCATAACCTTTGAACTCTGCTTCAGCACATCTGGAAAATGTCAGCTAGAGAGAAAATGTAGAGGCAGATTTCAGCATAATCCTGGACCTCTACTTCTGCACATCTGGAAAATGTAAGCCAGAGAGAAATTGATGTTGTAGATTTCAGCATAATCCTGGAACTCTGCTTCTGCACATCTGGAAAATGTCAGCTAGATAGGAATTTATGTGGTAGATTTCAGCATAATCTTTGAACTCTGCTTCTGCACATCTGGAAAATGTCAGGAAGAGAGAAATTGATGTGTTAGATTTCAGCATAATCCTGGAACTCTGCTTCTGCACATCTGAAAAATGTCAGCTAGATAGGAATTTATGTGGTAGATTTCAGCAAAATCCTGGAACTCTGCTTGTGCACATCTGCAAAATGTAAACGAGAGAGAAATTGATGTGGTATATTTAAGCATAATCTTTGGACTCTGCTTCCGCACATCTGGAAAATGTCAGCTAGAGAGAAATTGAAAGGCAGATTTCAGCATAATCCTGGAACTCTGCATCTGGTCATCTGGAAAATGTCAGCTAGAGAGAAATTGAGCTGGTAGATTTCAGCATAATCTTTGAACTCTGCTTCCGCACATCTGAAAAATGTCAGCTAGATAGGAATTTATGTGGTAGATTTCAGCATAGTCTTTGAACTCTGCTTCTGCACTTCAGGAAAATGTCAGCTAGAGAGAAAATGCAAAGGCAGATTTCAGCATAATCCTGGAACTCTGCTTCCGCACATCTGGAAAATTTCAGCTAGACAGAAATTGATGTTGTAGATTTCATCATAATCCTGGAACTCTGCTTCCAAACATCTGGCAAATGTGAGCTAGAGAGAAATTGCAAGGCAGATATCAGCATAATCCTGGAACTCTGCTTCAGCACATCTGAAAACTGTCAGCTAGATAGGAATTTATGTGGTAGATTTCAGCATAATCCTGGAACTCTGCTTGTGCACAACTGCAAAATGTAAACTAGAGAGAAATTGATGTGGTAAATTTCAGCATAATCTTTGGACTCTGCTTCCGCACATCTGGAAAATGTCAGCTAGAGAGAAATTGCAAGGCAGATTTCAGCATAATCCTGGAACTCTGCTTCTGGACATCTGGAAAATGTCAGCTAGAGAGAAATTGATGTGCTGATTTCAGCATAATCTTTGAACTCTGCTTCTGCACATCTGAAAAATGTCAGCTAGATAGGAATTTATGTGGTAGATTTCAGCATAATCTTTGAACTCTGCTTCTTCACATCTGGAAAATGTCAGCTAGAGAGAAAATGCAGAGGCTGATTTCAGCATAATCTTGGAACTCTGCTCCTCCATATCTGGAAAATGTCAGCTAGATAGGAATTTATGTGGTAGATTTCAGCATAATCTTTGAACTCTGCTTCTGCACATCTGGAAAATGTCAGCTAGAGAGAAAATGCAGAGGCAGATTTCAGCATAATCCTGGTACTCTGCTTCTGCACATCAGGAAAATGTCAGCTAGAGAGAAATTTCAAATTAGATTTCAGAATCATCCTGGAACTCCGCTTCTGCGCATTTGGCAAATGTCAGCTAGAGAGAAATTGATGTGGTAGATTTCAGCATAGTCTTTGAATTCTGCTTCTGCACTTCAGGAAAATGTCAGCTAGAGAGAAAATGCAAAGGCAGGTTTCAGCATAATCCTGGTACTCTGCTTCGGCACATCTGGAAAATTTCAGGTAGACAGAAATTGATGCTGTAGATTTCATCATAATCCTGGAACTCTGCTTCTGCACATCTGAAAAATGTCAGCTAGATAGGAATTTATGTGGTAGATTTCAGCATAATCTTTGAACTCTGCTTCTTCACATCTGGAAAATGTCAGCTAGACAGAAATTGCAAGGCAGATTTCAGCATAATCTTGGAACTCTGCTTCTGCACATCTGGAAAATGTCAGCTAGAGAGAAAATGCAGAGGCTGATTTCAGCATAATGCTGGAACACTGCTTCCTCACATCTGGAAAATGTCAGCTAGAGGGCAAATGCAGAGGCAGATTTCAGCATAATCCTGGAACTCTGCTCCTGCACATCTGGAAAATGTAAGATAGAGAGAAATTGATGTGGTAGATTTCAGCATAATCTTTGAACTCTGTTTCTGCACATCTGGAAAATGTCAGCTAGACAGAAAATGCAGAGGCAGATTTCAGCATAATCCTGGAACTCTGCTTCCGCACATCTGGCGAATGTCAGCTAGAGAGAAATTGATGTGGTGGTTTCAGCATAATCTTGGAACTCTGCTTCTGCACATCTGGCAAATGTCATCTAGAGAGAAATTGCAAAGCAGATTTCAGCATAATCTTGGAACTCTGCTTCTGCACATGTGGAAAATGTCAGCTGGGGAAAATTTATGTGGTATATTTCAGCATAATCTTTGAACTCTGCTTCTTCACATCTGGAAAATGTCAGCTAGAGAGAAAATGCAGAGGCTGATTTCAGCATAACCTTTGAACTCTGCTTCTGCACATCTGGAAAATGTCAGCTAGAGAGAAAATGCAGAGGCAGGTTTCAGCATAATCCTGGAACTTTGCTTCCGCACATCTGGAAATTGTAAGCTAGAGAGAAATTGATGTCGTAGATTTCAGCATAATTTTGCAACTCTGCTTTTTCACATCTGGAAAATGTCAGCTAGAGGGAAAATGCAGACGCAGATTTCAGCATAATCCTGGAACTCTACTTCTGCACATCTGGAAAATGTAAGCTAGAGAGAAATTGATGTCGTAGATTTCAGCATAATCCTGGAACTCTGCTTCTTCACATCTGAAAAATGTCAGCTAGATAGGAATTTATGTGGTAGATTTCAGCATAATCTTTGAACTCTGCTTCTTCACATCTGGAAAATGTCAGCTAGAGGGAAAATGCAGAGGCAGATTTCAGCATAATCCTGGAACTCTGCTTATTCACATCTGGAAAATTTCACTTGGAGACAAAATGCAAGGCAGATTTCAGCATAATCCTGGAACTCTGCTTGTGCACATCTGGAAAATGTAAACTAGAGAGAAATTGATGTGGTAGAGTTCACCATAATCTTTGAACTCTGCTTGCGCTCATCTGGAAAATGTCAGCTAGAGGGAAAATGCAGAGGCAGATTTCAGCATAATCCTGGAACTCTGCTCCTGCACATCTGGAAAATGTAAGCTAGAGAGAAATTGATGTGGTAGATTTCAGCATAATGATTGAACTCTGCTTCTGCACATCAGGAAAATGTCAGCTAGAGAGAAATTTCAAATCAGATTTCAGAATAATCCTGGAACTCTGCTTCTGCGCATTTGGCAAATGTCAGCTAGAGAGAAATTGATGTGGTAGATTTCAGCATAGTCTTTGAACTCTGCATCTGCACTTCAGGAAAATGTCAGCTAGAGAGAAAATGCAAAGGCAGATTTCAGCATAATCCTGGAACTCTGCTTTCGCACATCTGGAAAATTTCAGCTAGACAGAAATTGAGGTTGTAGATTTCATCATAATCCTGGAACTCTGCTTCCAAAAATCTGGCAAATGTCAGCTAGAGAGAAATTGCAAGGCAGATTTCAGCATAATCCTGGAACTCTGCTTCAGCACATCTGAAAACTGTCAGCTAGATAGGAATTTATGTGGTAGATTTCAGCATAATCCTGGAACTCTGCTTGTGCACATCTGCAAAACGTAAACGAGAGAGAAATTGATGTGGTATATTTCAGCATAATCTTTGGACTCTGCTTCCGCACATCTGGAAAATGTCAGCTAGAGAGAAATTGCAAGGCAGATTTCAGCATAATCCTGGAACTCTGCTTCTGGACATCTGGATAATGTCAGCTAGTGAGAAATTGAGCTGGTAGATTTCAGCATAATCTTTCAACTCTGCTTCCGCACATCTGAAAAATGTCAGCTAGATAGGAATTTATGTGCTAGATTTCAGCATAATCTTGGAACTCTGCTTCTTCATATCTGGAAAATGTCAGCTGGATAGGAATTTATGTGGTAGATTTCAGCATAATCTTTGCTCTCTGCTTCCGAACATCTGGAAAATGTCAGCTAGAGAATAATTGCAAGGCAGATTTCAGCATAATCCTGGAACTCTGCTTCTGCACATCTGAAAAATGTCAGCTAGATAGGAATTTATGTGGTAGATTTCAGCATAATCTTTGAACTCTGCTTCTTCACATATAGAAAATGTCAGCTAGAGGGAAAATGCAGAGGCAGATTTCAGCATAATCCTGGAACTCTGCTTCTGCACATCTAGAAAATTTCAGCTAGAGAGAAATTGATGTGTTAGATTTCAGCATAATCTTTGAACTCTGCTTCTGCACATCTGGAAAATGTAAGCTAGAGAGAAATTGATGTGGTAGAGTTCACCATAATCTTTGAACTCTGCTTGCGCTCATCTGGAAAATGTCAGCTAGAGAGAAATTGCAAGGCAGATTTCAGCATAATCTTGGAACTCTGCTTCTGCACATCTGGAAAATGTCACCTAGATAGGAATTTATGTGGTAGATTTCAGCATAATCTTTGAACTCTGCTTCTGCACATCTGGAAAATGTCAGGAAGAGAGAAATTGATGTGTTAGATTTCAGCATAGTCTTTGAACTCTGCTTGTCCACATCTGGAAATTTTCACCTGGAGAAAAATTGCAAGGCAGATTTCAGCATAATCCTGGAACTCTGCTTCCGCACATCTGGAAAATGTCAGCTAGAGGGAAAATGCAGAGGAAGATTTCAGCATAATCCTGGAACTCTGCTTCTGCACATCTGGAAAATGTAAGATAGAGAAAAATTGATGTGGTAGATTTCAGCATAATCTTTGAACTCTGCTTCTGCACATCTGGAAAATGTCAGCTGGGGAAAATTTATGTGGTATATTTCAGCATAATCTTTGCTCTCTGCTTCTGAACATCTGGAAAATGTAAGCTAGAGAATAATTGCAAGGCAGATTTCAGCATAATCCTGGAACTCTGCTTTTGCACATCTGAAAAATGTCAGCTAGAGAGAAATTGATGTGGTAGATTTCAGCATAATCTTTGAACTCTTCTTCTGCACATCTGGAAAATGTAAACTAGAGAGAAATTGATGTGGTAGAGTTCACCATAATCTTTGAACTCTGCTTCTTCACATCTGGAAAATGTCAGCTAGAGAGAAAATGCAGAGGCTGATTTCAGCATAATCTTGGAACTCTGCTTTTTCATATCTGGAAAATGTCAGCTGGATAGGAATTTATGTGGTAGATTTCAGCATAATCTTTGCTCTCTGCTTCCGAACATCTGGAAAATGTCAGCTAGAGAATAATTGCAAGGCAGATTTCAGCATAATCCTGGAACTCTGCTTCTGCACATCTGAAAAACGTCAGCTAGATAGGAATTTATGTGGTAGATTTCAGCATAATCTTTGAACTCTGCTTCTTCACATATAGAAAATGTCAGCTGGAGGGAAAATGCAGAGGCAGATTTCAGCATAATCCTGGAACTCTGCTTCTGCACATCTGAAAAATGTCAGCTAGATAGGAATTTATGTGGTAGATTTCAGCATAATCTTTGAACTCTGCTTCTGCACATCTGGAAAATGTAAGCTAGAGAGAAATTGATGTGGTAGAGTTCACCATAATCTTGGAACTCTGCTTCTGCACATCTGGAAAATGTCAGCTAGAGAGAAAATGCAGAGGCTGATTTCAGCATAATCCTGGAACACTGCTTCCTCACATCTGGAAAATGTCAGCTAGAGGGCAAATGCAGAGGCAGATTTCAGCATAATCCTGGAACTCTGCTCCTGCACATCTGGAAAATGTAAGATAGAGAGAAATTGATGTGGTAGATTTCAGCATAATCTTTGAACTCTGCTTCTTCACATCTGGAAAATGTCAGCTAGAGAGAAAATGCAGAGGCTGATTTCAGCATAACCTTTGAACTCTGCTTCTGCACATCTGGAAAATGTCAGCTAGAGAGAAAATGCAGAGGCAGATTTCAGCATAATCCTGGAACTTTGCTTCCGCACATCTGGAAATTGTAAGCTAGAGAGAAATTGATGTCGTAGATTTCAGCATAATCTTGCAACTCTGCTTTTTCACATCTGGAAAATGTCAGCTAGATAGGAATTTATGTGGTAGATTTCAGCATAATCTTTGAACTCTGATTCTTCACATCTGGAAAATGTCAGCTAGAGGGAAAATGCAGAGGCAGATTTCAGCATAATCCTGGAACTCTGCTTATTCACATCTGGAAAATTTCACTTGGAGACAAAATGCAAGGCAGATTTCAGCATAATCCTGGAACTCTGCTTGTGCACATCTGGAAAATGTAAACTAGAGAAAAATTGATGTGGTAGAGTTCACCATAATCTTTGAATTCTGCTTGCGCTCATCTGGAAAATGTCAGCTAGAGGGAAAATGCAGAGGCTGATTTCAGCATAATCCTGGAACACTGCTTCCTCACATCTGGAAAATGTCAGCTAGAGGGAAAATGCAGAGGCAGATTTCAGCATAATCCTGGAACTCTGCTCCTGCACATCTGGAAAATGTAAGCTAGAGAGAAATTGATGTGGTAGATTTCAGCATAATGCTTGAACTCTGCTTCTGCACATCAGGAAAATGTCAGCTAGAGAGAAATTTCAAATCAGATTTCAGAATAATCCTGGAACTCTGCTTCTGCGCATTTGGCAAATGTCAGCTAGAGAGAAATTGATGTGGTAGATTTCAGCATAGTCTTTGAACTCTGCATCTGCACTTCAGGAAAATGTCAGCTAGAGGGAAAATGCAAAGGCAGATTTCAGCATAATCCTGGTACTCTGCTTCTGCACTTCAGGAAAATGTCAGCTAGAGAGAAATTTCAAATCAGATTTCAGAATAATCCTGGAACTCTGCTTCTGCGCATTTGGCAAATGTCAGCTAGAGAGAAATTGATGTGGTAGATTTCAGCATAGTCTTTGAACTCTGCATCTGCACTTCAGGAAAATGTCAGCTAGAGAGAAAATGCAAAGGCAGATTTCAGCATAATCCTGGAACTCTGCTTCCGCACATCTGGAAAATTTCAGCTAGACAAAAATTGAGGTTGTAGATTTCATCATAATCCTGGAACTCTGCTTCCAAAAATCTGGCAAATGTCAGCTAGAGAGAAATTGCAAGGCAGATTTCAGCATAATCCTGGAACTCTGCTTCAGCACATCTGAAAACTGTCAGCTAGATAGGAATTTATGTGGTAGATTTCAGCATAATCCTGGAACTCTGCTTGTGCACATCTGCAAAATGTAAACGAGAGAGAAATTTATGTGGTATATTTCAGCATAATCTTTGGACTCTGCTTCCGCACATCTGGAAAATGTCAGCTAGAGAGAAATTGAAAGGCAGATTTCAGCATAATCCTGGAACTCTGCATCTGGACATCTGGAAAATGTCAGCTAGAGAGAAATTGAGCTGCTAGATTTCAGCATAACCTTTGAACTCTGCTTCCGCACATCTGAAAAATGTCAGCTAGATAGGAATTTATGTGGTAGATTTCAGCATAATCTTTGAACTCTGCTTCTTCACATATAGAAAATGTCAGCTAGCGGGAAAATGCAGAGGCAGATTTCAGCATAATCCTGGAACTCTGCTTCTGCACATCTGAAAAATGTCAGCTAGATAGGAATTTATGTGGTAGATTTCAGCATAATCTTTGAACTCTGCTTCTGCACATCTGGAAAATGTCAGGAAGAGAGAAATTGATGTGTTAGATTTCAGCATAATCCTGGAACTCTGCTTCTGCACATCTGAAAAATGTCAGCTAGATAGGAATTTATGTGGTAGATTTCAGCATAATCTTTGAACTCTGCTTCTTCACATATAGAAAATGTCAGCTAGCGGGAAAATGCAGAGGCAGATTTCAGCATAATCCTGGAACTCTGCTTCTGCACATCTGAAAAATGTCAGCTAGATAGGAATTTATGTGGTAGATTTCAGCATAATCTTTGAACTCTGCTTCTTCACATCTGGAAAATGTCAGCTAGACAGAAATTGCAAGGCAGATTTCAGCATAATCTTGGAACTCTGCTTCTTCACATCTGGAAAATGTCAGCTAGAGAGAAAATGCAGAGGCTGATTTCAGCATAATCCTGGAACACTGCTTCCTCACATCTGGAAAATGTCAGCTAGAGGGCAAATGCAGAGGCAGATTTCAGCATAATCCTGGAACTCTGCTCCTGCACATCTGGAAAATGTAAGATAGAGAAAAATTGATGTGGTAGATTTCAGCATAATCTTTGAACTCTGCTTCTTCACATCTGGAAAATGTCAGCTAGAGAGAAAATGCAGAGGCTGATTTCAGCATAACCTTTGAAATCTGCTTCTGGACATCTGGAAAATGTCAGCTAGAGAGAAAATGCAGAGGCAGATTTCAGCATAATCCTGGAACTTTGCTTCCGCACATCTGGAAATTGTAAGCTAGAGAGAAATTGATGTCGTAGATTTCAGCATAATCTTGCAACTCTGCTTTTTCACATCTGGAAAATGTCAGCTAGATAGGAATTTATGTGGTAGATTTCAGCATAATCTTTGAACTCTGCTTCCGCACTTCAGGAAAATGTCAGCTAGAGAGAAAATGAAAAGGCAGGTTTCAGCATAATCCTGGTACTCTGCTTTTGCACATCTGGAAAATTTCACTTGGAGACAAAATGCAAGGCAGATTTCAGCATAATCCTGGAACTCTGCTTGTGCACATCTGGAAAATGTAAACTAGAGAAAAATTGATGTGGTAGAGTTCACCATAATCTTTGAACTCTGCTTGCGCTCATCTGGAAAATGTCAGCTAGAGGGAAAATGCAGAGGGTGATTTCAGCATAATCCTGGAACACTGCTTCCTCACATCTGGAAAATGTCAGCTAGAGGGAAAATGCAGAGGCAGATTTCAGCATAATCCTGGAACTCTGCTCCTGCACATCTGGAAAATGTAAGCTAGAGAGAAATTGATGTGGTAGATTTCAGCATAATGCTTGAACTCTGCTTCTGCACATCAGGAAAATGTCAGCTAGAGAGAAATTTCAAATCAGATTTCAGAATAATCCTGGAACTCTGCTTCTGCGCATTTGGCAAATGTCAGCTAGAGAGAAATTGATGTGGTAGATTTCAGCATAGTCTTTGAACTCTGCATCTGCACTTCAGGAAAATGTCAGCTAGAGGGAAAATGCAGTGGCAGATTTCAGCATAATCCTGGAACTCTGCTTCCGCACATCTGGAAAATTTCAGCTAGACAGAAATTGAGGTTGTAGATTTCATCATAATCCTGGAACTCTGCTGCCAAAAATCTGGCAAATGTCAGCTAGAGAGAAATTGCAAGGCAGATTTCAGCATAATCCTGGAACTCTGCTTCAGCACATCTGAAAACTGTCAGCTAGATAGGAATTTATGTGGTAGATTTCAGCATAATCTTTGAACTCTGCTTCTTCACATCTGGAAAATGTCAGCTAGAGAGAAAATGCAGAGGCTGATTTTAGCATAATCTTGGAACTCTGTTTCTCCATATCTGGAAAATGTCAGCTAGATAGGAATTTATGTGGTAGATTTCAGCATAATCTTTGAACTCTGCTTCTGCACATCTGGAAAATGTCAGCTAGAGAGAAAATGCAGAGGCAGATTTCAGCATAATCCTGGTACTCTGCTTCTGCACATCAGGAAAATGTCAGCTAGAGAGAAATTTCAAATCAGATTTCAGAATAATCCTGGAACTCCGCTTCTGCGCATTTGGCAAATGTCAGCTAGAGAGAAATTGATGTGGTAGATTTCAGCATAGTCTTTGAATTCTGCTTCTGCACTTCAGGAAAATGTCAGCTAGAGAGAAAATGCAAAGGCAGGTTTCAGCATAATCCTGGTACTCTGCTTCGGCACATCTGGAAAATTTCAGGTAGACAGAAATTGATGCTGTAGATTTCATCATAATCCTGGAACTCTGCTTCTGCACATCTGGCAAATGTCAGCTAGAGAGAAATTGCAAGGCAGATTTCAGCATAATCTTGGAACTCTGCTTCTGCACATGTGGAAAATGTCAGCTAGAGAGAACATGCAGAGGCTGATTTCAGCATAATGCTGGAACTCTGCTTCTGCACATCAGGAAAATGTCAGCTAGAGAGAAATTTCAAATCAGATTTCAGAATAATCCTGGAACTCCGCTTCTGCGCATTTGGCAAATGTCAGCTAGAGAGAAATTGATGTGGTAGATTTCAGCATAGTCTTTGAACTCTGCTTCTTCACATCTGGAAAATGTCAGGTAGAGAGAAAATGCAGAGGCTGATTTCAGCATAATCTTGGAATTCTGCTTCTGCACATCTGGAAAATGTCAGCTAGAGAGAAAATGCAGAGGCAGATTTCAGCATAATCCTGGAACTTTGCTTCTGCACATCTGGAAATTGTAAGCTAGAGAGAAATTGATGTCGTAGATTTCAGCATAATCCTGGAACTCTGCTTCAGCACATCTGAAAAATGTCAGCTAGATAGGAATTTATGTGGTAGATTTCAGCATAATCTTTGAACTCTGCTTCTTCACATCTGGAAAATGTCAGCTAGAGGGAAAATGCAGAGGCAGATTTCAGCATAATCCTGGAACTCTGCTTCTTCACATTTGGAAAATTTCACTTGGAGACAAAATGCAAGGCAGATTTCAGCATAATCCTGGAACTCTGCTTGTGCACATCTGGAAAATGTAAACTAGAGAGAAATTGATGTGGTAGAGTTCACCATAATCTTTGAACTCTGCTTGCGCTCATCTGGAAAATGTCAGCTAGAGAGAAATTGCAAGGCAGATTTCAGCATAATCTTGGAACTCTGCTTCTGCACATCTGGAAAATGTCAGCTAGAGAGAAAATGCAGAGGCTGATTTCAGCATAATCCTGGAACACTGCTTCCTCACATCTGGAAAATGTCAGCTAGAGGGAAAATGCAGAGGCAGATTTCAGCATAATCCTGGAACTCTGCTCCTGCACGTCTGGAAAATGTAAGCTAGAGAGAAATTGATGTGTTAGATTTCAGCATAATGCTTGAACTCTGCTTCTGCACATCAGGAAAATGTCAGCTAGAGAGAAATTTCAAATCAGATTTCAGAATAATCCTGGAACTCTGCTTCTGCGCATTTGGCAAATGTCAGCTAGAGAGAAATTGATGTGGTAGATTTCAGCATAGTCTTTGAACTCTGCATCTGCACTTCAGGAAAATGTCAGCTAGAGGGAAAATGCAGAGGCAGATTTCAGCATAATCCTGGTACTCTGCTTCTGCACTTCAGGAAAATGTCAGCTAGAGAGAAATTTCAAATCAGATTTCAGAATAATCCTGGAACTCTGCTTCTGCGCATTTGGCAAATGTCAGCTAGAGAGAAATTGATGTGGTAGATTTCAGCATAGTCTTTGAACTCTGCATCTGCACTTCAGGAAAATGTCAGCTAGAGAGAAAATGCAAAGGCAGATTTCAGCATAATCCTGGAACTCTGCTTCCGCACATCTGGAAAATTTCAGCTAGACAGAAATTGAGGTTGTAGATTTCATCATAATCCTGGAACTCTGCTTCCAAAAATCTGGCAAATGTCAGCTAGAGGAAAAATGCAGAGGCAGATTTCAGCATAATCCTGGAACTCTGCTTCAGCACATCTGAAAACTGTCAGCTAGATAGGAATTTATGTGGTAGATTTCAGCATAATCCTGGAACTCTGCTTGTGCACATCTGCAAAATGTAAACGAGAGAGAAATTGATGTGGTATATTTAAGCATAATCTTTGGACTCTGCTTCCGCACATCTGGAAAATGTCAGCTAGAGAGAAATTGAAAGGCAGATTTCAGCATAATCCTGGAACTCTGCATCTGGTCATCTGGAAAATGTCAGCTAGAGAGAAATTGAGCTGGTAGATTTCAGCATAATCTTTGAACTCTGCTTCCGCACATCTGAAAAATGTCAGCTAGATAGGAATTTATGTGGTAGATTTCAGCATAGTCTTTGAACTCTGCTTCTGCACTTCAGGAAAATGTCAGCTAGAGAGAAAATGCAAAGGCAGATTTCAGCATAATCCTGGAACTCTGCTTCCGCACATCTGGAAAATTTCAGCTAGACAGAAATTGATGTTGTAGATTTCATCATAATCCTGGAACTCTGCTTCCAAACATCTGGCAAATGTGAGCTAGAGAGAAATTGCAAGGCAGATATCAGCATAATCCTGGAACTCTGCTTGTGCACATCTGCAAAATGTAAACGAGAGAGAAATTGATGTGGTATATTTAAGCATAATCTTTGGACTCTGCTTCCGCACATCTGGAAAATGTCAGCTAGAGAGAAATTGAAAGGCAGATTTCAGCATAATCCTGGAACTCTGCATCTGGTCATCTGGAAAATGTCAGCTAGAGAGAAATTGAGCTGGTAGATTTCAGCATAATCTTTGAACTCTGCTTCTGCACATCTGAAAAATGTCAGCTAGATAGGAATTTATGTGGTAGATTTCAGCATAATCTTTGAACTCTGCTTCTTCACATCTGGAAAATGTCAGCTAGAGAGAAAATGCAGAGGCTGATTTCAGCATAATCTTGGAACTCTGCTCCTCCATATCTGGAAAATGTCAGCTAGATAGGAATTTATATGGTAGATTTCAGCATAATCTTTGAACTCTGCTTCTGCACATCTGGAAAATGTCAGCTAGAGAGAAAATGCAGAGGCAGATTTCAGCATAATCCTGGTACTCTGCTTCTGCACATCAGGAAAATGTCAGCTAGAGAGAAATTTCAAATCAGATTTCAGAATAATCCTGGAACTCCGCTTCTGCGCATTTGGCAAATGTCAGCTAGAGAGAAATTGATGTGGTAGATTTCAGCATAGTCTTTGAATTCTGCTTCTGCACTTCAGGAAAATGTCAGCTAGAGAGAAAATGCAAAGGCAGGTTTCAGCATAATCCTGGTACTCTGCTTCGGCACATCTGGAAAATTTCAGGTAGACAGAAATTGATGCTGTAGATTTCATCATAATCCTGGAACTCTGCTTCTGCACATCTGGCAAATGTCAGCTAGAGAGAAATTGCAAGGCAGATTTCAGCATAATCTTGGAACTCTGCTTCTGCACATGTGGAAAATGTCAGCTAGAGAGAACATGCAGAGGCTGATTTCAGCATAATGCTGGAACTCTGCTTCTGCACATCTGGAAAATGTCAGCTGGGGAAAATTTATGTGGTATATTTCAGCATAATCTTTGAACTCTGCTTCTTCACATCTGGAAAATGTCAGCTAGAGAGAAAATGCAGAGGCTGATTTCAGCATAACCTTTGAACTCTGCTTCTGCACATCTGGAAAATGTCAGCTAGAGAGAAAATGTAGAGGCAGATTTCAGCATAATCCTGGAACTTTGCTTCTGCACATCTGGAAATTGTAAGCTAGAGAGAAATTGATGTCGTAGATTTCAGCATAATCTTGCAACTCTGCTTTTTCACATCTGGAAAATGTCAGCTAGAGGGAAAATGCAGACGCAGATTTCAGCATAATCCTGGACCTCTACTTCTGCACATCTGGAAAATGTAAGCCAGAGAGAAATTGATGTTGTAGATTTCAGCATAATCCTGGAACTCTGCTTCAGCACATCTGAAAAATGTCAGCTAGATAGGAATTTATGTGGTAGATTTCAGCATAATCTTTGAACTCTGCTTCTTCACATCTGGAAAATGTCAGCTAGAGGGAAAATGCAGAGGCAGATTTCAGCATAATCCTGGAACTCTGCTTCTTCACATCTGGAAAATGTCAGCTAGAGAGAAATTGCAAGGCAGATTTCAGCATAATCTTGGAACTCTGCTTCTGCACATCTGGAAAATGTCAGCTAGAGAGAAAATGCAGAGGCTGATTTCAGCATAATCCTGGAACACTGCTTCCTCACATCTGGAAAATGTCAGCTAGAGGGAAAATGCAGAGGCAGATTTCAGCATAATCCTGGAACTCTGCTCCTGCACATCTGGAAAATGTAAGCTAGAGAGAAATTGATGTGGTAGATTTCAGCATAATGCTTGAACTCTGCTTCTGCACATCAGGAAAATGTCAGCTAGAGAGAAATTTCAAATCAGATTTCAGAATAATCCTGGAACTCTGCTTCTGCGCATTTGGCAAATGTCAGCTAGAGAGAAATTGATGTGGTAGATTTCAGCATAGTCTTTGAACTCTGCATCTGCACTTCAGGAAAATGTCAGCTAGAGGGAAAATGCAGAGGCAGATTTCAGCATAATCCTGGTACTCTGCTTCTGCACTTCAGGAAAATGTCAGCTAGAGAGAAATTTCAAATCAGATTTCAGAATAATCCTGGAACTCTGCTTCTGCGCATTTGGCAAATGTCAGCTAGAGAGAAATTGATGTGGTAGATTTCAGCATAGTCTTTGAACTCTGCATCTGCACTTCAGGAAAATGTCAGCTAGAGAGAAAATGCAAAGGCAGATTTCAGCATAATCCTGGAACTCTGCTTCCGCACATCTGGAAAATTTCAGCTAGACAGAAATTGATGTTGTAGATTTCATCATAATCCTGGAACTCTGCTTCCAAAAATCTGGCAAATGTCAGCTAGAGAGAAATTGCAAGGCAGATTTCAGCATAATCCTGGAACTCTGCTTCAGCACATCTGAAAACTGTCAGCTAGATAGGAATTTATGTGGTAGATTTCAGCATAATCCTGGAACTCTGCTTGTGCACATCTGCAAAATGTAAACGAGAGAGAAATTGATGTGGTATATTTCAGCATAATCTTTGGACTCTGCTTCCGCACATCTGGAAAATGTCAGCTAGAGAGAAATTGCAAGGCAGATTTCAGCATAATCCTGGAACTCTGCTTCTGGACATCTGGAAAATGTCAGCTAGAGAGAAATTGAGCTGGTAGATTTCAGCATAATCTTTGAACTCTGCTTCCGCACATCTGAAAAATGTCAGCTAGATAGGAATTTATGTGGTAGATTTCAGCATAATCTTTGAACTCTGCTTCTTCACATCTGGAAAATGTCAGCTAGAGAGAAAATGCAGAGGCTGATTTCAGCATAATCTTGGAACTCTGCTTCTTCATATCTGGAAAATGTCAGCTGGATAGGAATTTATGTGGTAGATTTCAGCATAATCTTTGCTCTCTGCTTCCGAACATCTGGAAAATGTCAGCTAGAGAATAATTGCAAGGCAGATTTCAGCATAATCCTGGAACTCTGCTTCTGCACATCTGAAAAATGTCAGCTTGATAGGAATTTATGTGGTAGATTTCAGCATAATCTTTGAACTCTGCTTCTTCACATATAGAAAATGTCAGCTAGAGGGAAAATGCAGAGGCAGATTTCAGCATAATCCTGGAACTCTGCTTCTGCACATCTAGAAAATTTCAGCTAGAGAGAAATTGGTGTGTTAGATTTCAGCATAATCTTTGAACTCTGCTTCTGCACATCTGGAAAATGTAAGCTAGAGAGAAATTGATGTGGTAGAGTTCACCATAATCTTTGAACTCTGCTTGCGCTCATCTGGAAAATGTCAGCTAGATAGGAATTTATGTGGTAGATTTCAGCATAATCTTTGAACTCTGCTTCTGCACATCTGGAAAATGTCAGCTAGAGAGAAAATGCAGAGGCAGATTTCAGCATAATCCTGGTACTCTGCTTCTGCACATCAGGAAAATGTCAGCTAGAGAGAAATTTCAAATCAGATTTCAGAATAATCCTGGAACTCCGCTTCTGCGCATTTGGCAAATGTCAGCTAGAGAGAAATTGATGTGGTAGATTTCAGCATAGTCTTTGAATTCTGCTTCTGCACTTCAGGAAAATGTCAGCTAGAGAGAAAATGCAAAGGCAGGTTTCAGCATAATCCTGGTACTCTGCTTCGGCACATCTGGAAAATTTCAGGTAGACAGAAATTGATGCTGTAGATTTCATCATAATCCTGGAACTCTGCTTCTGCACATCTGGCAAATGTCAGCTAGAGAGAAATTGCAAGGCAGATTTCAGCATAATCTTGGAACTCTGCTTCTGCACATGTGGAAAATGTCAGCTAGAGAGAACATGCAGAGGCTGATTTCAGCATAATGCTGGAACTCTGCTTCTGCACATCTGGAAAATGTCAGCTGGGGAAAATTTATGTGGTATATTTCAGCATAATCTTTGAACTCTGCTTCTTCACATCTGGAAAATGTCAGCTAGAGAGAAAATGCAGAGGCTGATTTCAGCATAACCTTTGAACTCTGCTTCTGCACATCTGGAAAATGTCAGCTAGAGAGAAAATGTAGAGGCAGATTTCAGCATAATCCTGGAACTTTGCTTCTGCACATCTGGAAATTGTAAGCTAGAGAGAAATTGATGTCGTAGATTTCAGCATAATCTTGCAACTCTGCTTTTTCACATCTGGAAAATGTCAGCTAGAGGGAAAATGCAGACGCAGATTTCAGCATAATCCTGGACCTCTACTTCTGCACATCTGGAAAATGTAAGCCAGAGAGAAATTGATGTTGTAGATTTCAGCATAATCCTGGAACTCTGCTTCAGCACATCTGAAAAATGTCAGCTAGATAGGAATTTATGTGGTAGATTTCAGCATAATCTTTGAACTCTGCTTCTTCACATCTGGAAAATGTCAGCTAGAGGGAAAATGCAGAGGCAGATTTCAGCATAATCCTGGAACTCTGCTTCTTCACATCTGGAAAATTTCACTTGGAGACAAAATGCAAGGCAGATTTCAACATAATCCTGGAACTCTGCTTGTGCACATCTGGAAAATGTAAACTAGAGAGAAATTGATGTGGTAGAGTTCACCATAATCTTTGAACTCTGCTTGCGCTCATCTGGAAAATGTCAGCTAGAGAGAAATTGCAAGGCAGATTTCAGCATAATCTTGGAACTCTGCTTCTGCACATCTGGAAAATGTCAGCTAGAGAGAAAATGCAGAGGCTGATTTCAGCATAATCCTGGAACACTGCTTCCTCACATCTGGAAAATGTCAGCTAGAGGGAAAATGCAGAGGCAGATTTCAGCATAATCCTGGAACTCTGCTCCTGCACATCTGGAAAATGTAAGCTAGAGAGAAATTGATGTGGTAGATTTCAGCATAATGCTTGAACTCTGCTTCTGCACATCAGGAAAATGTCAGCTAGAGAGAAATTTCAAATCAGATTTCAGAATAATCCTGGAACTCTGCTTCTGCGCATTTGGCAAATGTCAGCTAGAGAGAAATTGATGTGGTAGATTTCAGCATAGTCTTTGAACTCTGCATCTGCACTTCAGGAAAATGTCAGCTAGAGGGAAAATGCAGAGGCAGATTTCAGCATAATCCTGGTACTCTGCTTCTGCACTTCAGGAAAATGTCAGCTAGAGAGAAATTTCAAATGAGATTTCAGAATAATCCTGGAACTCTGCTTCTGCGCATTTGGCAAATGTCAGCTAGAGAGAAATTGATGTGGTAGATTTCAGCATAGTCTTTGAACTCTGCATCTGCACTTCAGGAAAATGTCAGCTAGAGAGAAAATGCAAAGGCAGATTTCAGCATAATCCTGGAACTCTGCTTCCGCACATCTGGAAAATTTCAGCTAGACAGAAATTGATGTTGTAGATTTCATCATAATCCTGGAACTCTGCTTCCAAAAATCTGGCAAATGTCAGCTAGAGAGAAATTGCAAGGCAGATTTCAGCATAATCCTGGAACTCTGCTTCAGCACATCTGAAAACTGTCAGCTAGATAGGAATTTATGTGGTAGATTTCAGCATAATCCTGGAACTCTGCTTGTGCACATCTGCAAAATGTAAACGAGAGAGAAATTGATGTGGTATATTTCAGCATAATCTTTGGACTCTGCTTCCGCACATCTGGAAAATGTCAGCTAGAGAGAAATTGCAAGGCAGATTTCAGCATAATCCTGGAACTCTGCTTCTGGACATCTGGAAAATGTTAGCTAGAGAGAAATTGAGCTGGTAGATTTCAGCATAATCTTTGAACTCTGCTTCCGCACATCTGAAAAATGTCAGCTAGGTAGGAATTTATGTGGTAGATTTCAGCATAATCTTTGAACTCTGCTTCTTCACATCTGGAAAATGTCAGCTAGAGAGAAAATGCAGAGGCTGATTTCAGCATAATCTTGGAACTCTGCTTCTTCATATCTGGAAAATGTCAGCTGGATAGGAATTTATGTGGTAGATTTCAGCATAATCTTTGCTCTCTGCTTCCGAACATCTGGATAATGTCAGCTAGAGAATAATTGCAAGGCAGATTTCAGCATAATCCTGGAACTCTGCTTCTGCACATCTGAAAAATGTCAGCTTGATAGGAATTTATGTGGTAGATTCCAGCATAATCTTTGAACTCTGCTTCTTCACATATAGAAAATGTCAGCTAGAGGGAAAATGCAGAGGCAGATTTCAGCATAATCCTGGAACTCTGCTTCTGCACATCTAGAAAATTTCAGCTAGAGAGAAATTGATGTGTTAGATTTCAGCATAATCTTTGAACTCTGCTTCTGCACATCTGGAAAATGTAAGCTAGAGAGAAATTGATGTGGTAGAGTTCACCATAATCTTTGAACTCTGCTTGCGCTCATCTGGAAAATGTCAGCTAGAGAGAAATTGCAAGGCAGATTTCAGCATAATCTTGGAACTCTGCTTCTGCACATCTGGAAAATGTCAGCTAGAGAGAAAATGCAGAGGCTGATTTCAGCATAATCCTGGAACTCTGCTCCTGCACATCTGGAAAATGTAAGCTAGAGAGAAATTGATATGTTAGATTTCAGCATAATGCTTGAAGTCTGCTTCTGCACATCTGGAAAATATCACCTGGAGAAAAATTGCAAGGCAGATTTCAGAATAATCTTTGAACTCTGCTTCTGCACATCTGGAAAATGTCAGCTAGAGAGAAATTGCAAGGCAGATTTCAGCATAATCCTGGAACTCTGCTTCTGGACATCTGGAAAATGTCAGCTAGAGAGAAATTGATGTGGTAGATTTCAGCATAATCTTTGAACTCTGCTTCTGCACATCTGAAAAATGTTAGCTAGATAGGAATTTATGTGGTAGATTTCAGCATAATCTTTGAACTCTGCTTCTTCACATCTGGAAAATGTTAGCTAGAAAGAAAATGCAGAGGCTGATTTCAGCATAATCTTGGAACTCTGCTCCTCCATATCTGGAAAATGTCAGCTAGATAGGAATTTATGTGGTAGATTTCAGCATAATCTTTGAACTCTGCTTCTGCACATCTGGAAAATGTCAGCTAGAGAGAAAATGCAGAGGCAGATTTCAGCATAATCCTGGTACTCTGCTTCTGCACATCAGGAAAATGTCAGCTAGAGAGAAATTTCAAATCAGATTTCAGAATAATCCTGGAACTCCGCTTCTGCGCATTTGGCAAATGTCAGCTAGAGAGAAATTGATGTGGTAGATTTCAGCATAGTCTTTGAATTCTGCTTCTGCACTTCAGGAAAATGTCAGCTAGAGAGAAAATGCAAAGGCAGGTTTCAGCATAATCCTGGTACTCTGCTTCGGCACATCTGGAAAATTTCAGGTAGACAGAAATTGATGCTGTAGATTTCATCATAATCCTGGAACTCTGCTTCTGCACATCTGGCAAATGTCAGCTAGAGAGAAATTGCAAGGCAGATTTCAGCATAATCTTGGAACTCTGCTTCTGCACATGTGGAAAATGTCAGCTAGAGAGAACATGCAGAGGCTGATTTCAGCATAATGCTGGAACTCTGCTTCTGCACATCTGGAAAATGTCAGCTGGGGAAAATTTATGTGGTATATTTCAGCATAATCTTTGAACTCTGCTTCTTCACATCTGGAAAATGTCAGCTAGAGAGAAAATGCAGAGGCTGATTTCAGCATAACCTTTGAACTCTGCTTCTGCACATCTGGAAAATGTCAGCTAGAGAGAAAATGTAGAGGCAGATTTCAGCATAATCCTGGAACTTTGCTTCTGCACATCTGGAAATTGTAAGCTAGAGAGAAATTGATGTCGTAGATTTCAGCATAATCTTGCAACTCTGCTTTTTCACATCTGGAAAATGTCAGCTAGAGGGAAAATGCAGACGCAGATTTCAGCATAATCCTGGACCTCTACTTCTGCACATCTGGAAAATGTAAGCCAGAGAGAAATTGATGTTGTAGTTTTCAGCATAATCCTGGAACTCTGCTTCAGCACATCTGAAAAATGTCAGCTAGATAGGAATTTATGTGGTATATTTCAGCATAATCTTTGAACTCTGCTTCTTCACATCTGGAAAATGTCAGCTAGAGGGAAAATGCAGAGGCAGATTTCAGCATAATCCTGGAACTCTGCTTCTTCACATCTGGAAAATTTCACTTGGAGACAAAATGCAAGGCAGATTTCAGCAAAATCCTGGAACTCTGCTTGTGCACATCTGGAAAATGTAAACTAGAGAGAAATTGATGTGGTAGAGTTCACCATAATCTTTGAACTCTGCTTGCGCTCATCTGGAAAATGTCAGCTAGAGAGAAATTGCAAGGCAGATTTCAGCATAATCTTGGAACTCTGCTTCTGCACATCTGGAAAATGTCAGCTAGAGAGAAAATGCAGAGGCTGATTTCAGCATAATCCTGGAACACTGCTTCCTCACATCTGGAAAATGTCAGCTAGAGGGAAAATGCAGAGGCAGATTTCAGCATAATCCTGGAACTCTGCTCCTGCACATCTGGAAAATGTAAGCTAGAGAGAAATTGATGTGGTAGATTTCAGCATAATGCTTGAACTCTGCTTCTGCACATCAGGAAAATGTCAGCTAGAGAGAAATTTCAAATCAGATTTCAGAATAATCCTGGAACTCTGCTTCTGCGCATTTGGCAAATGTCAGCTAGAGAGAAATTGATGTGGTAGATTTCAGCATAGTCTTTGAACTCTGCATCTGCACTTCCGGAAAATGTCAGCTAGAGGGAAAATGCAGAGGCAGATTTCAGCATAATCCTGGTACTCTGCTTCTGCACTTCAGGAAAATGTCAGCTAGAGAGAAATTTCAAATCAGATTTCAGAATAATCCTGGAACTCTGCTTCTGCGCATTTGGCAAATGTCAGCTAGAGAGAAATTGATGTGGTAGATTTCAGCATAGTCTTTGAACTCTGCATCTGCACTTCAGGAAAATGTCAGCTAGAGAGAAAATGCAAAGGCAGATTTCAGCATAATCCTGGAACTCTGCTTCTGCACATCTGGAAAATTTCAGCTAGACAGAAATTGATGTTGTAGATTTCATCATAATCCTGGAACTCTGCTTCCAAAAATCTGGCAAATGTCAGCTAGAGAGAAATTGCAAGGCAGATTTCAGCATAATCCTGGAACTCTGCTTCAGCACATCTGAAAACTGTCAGCTAGATAGGAATTTATGTGGTAGATTTCAGCATAATCCTGGAACTCTGCTTGTGCACATCTGCAAAATGTAAACGAGAGAGAAATTGATGTGGTATATTTCAGCATAATCTTTGGACTCTGCTTCTGCACATCTGGAAAATGTCAGCTGGATAGGAATTTATGTGGTAGATTTCAGCATAATCTTTGCTCTCTGCTTCCAAACATCTGGAAAATGTCAGCTAGAGAATAATTGCAAGGCAGATTTCAGCATAATCCTGGAACTCTGCTTCTGCACATCTGAAAAATGTCAGCTTGATAGGAATTTATGTGGTAGATTTCAGCATAATCTTTGAACTCTGCTTCTTCACATATAGAAAATGTCAGCTAGAGGGAAAATGCAGAGGCAGATTTCAGCATAATCCTGGAACTCTGCTTCTGCACATCTAGAAAATTTCAGCTAGAGAGAAATTGATGTGTTAGATTTCAGCATAATCTTTGAACTCTGCTTCTGCACATCTGGAAAATGTAAGCTAGAGAGAAATTGATGTGGTAGAGTTCACCATAATCTTTGAACTCTGCTTGCGCTCATCTGGAAAATGTCAGCTAGATAGGAATTTATGTGGTAGATTTCAGCATAATCTTTGAACTCTGCTTCTGCACATCTGGAAAATGTCAGCTAGAGAGAAAATGCAGAGGCAGATTTCAGCATAATCCTGGTACTCTGCTTCTGCACATCAGGAAAATGTCAGCTAGAGAGAAATTTCAAATCAGATTTCAGAATAATCCTGGAACTCCGCTTCTGCGCATTTGGCAAATGTCAGCTAGAGAGAAATTGATGTGGTAGATTTCAGCATAGTCTTTGAATTCTGCTTCTGCACTTCAGGAAAATGTCAGCTAGAGAGAAAATGCAAAGGCAGGTTTCAGCATAATCCTGGTACTCTGCTTCTGCACATCTGGCAAATGTCAGCTAGAGAGAAATTGCAAGGCAGATTTCAGCATAATCTTGGAACTCTGCTTCTGCACATGTGGAAAATGTCAGCTAGAGAGAACATGCAGAGGCTGATTTCAGCATAATGCTGGAACTCTGCTACTGCACATCTAGAAAATGTCAGCTGGGGAAAATTTATGTGGTATATTTCAGCATAATGTTTGAACTCTGCTTCTTCACATCTGGAAAATGTCAGCTAGAGAGAAAATGCAGAGGCTGATTTCAGCATAACCTTTGAACTCTGCTTCTGCACATCTGGAAAATGTCAGCTAGAGAGAAAATGTAGAGGCAGATTTCAGCATAATCCTGGAACTTTGCTTCTGCACATCTGGAAATTGTAAGCTAGAGAGAAATTGATGTCGTAGATTTCAGCATAATCTTGCAACTCTGCTTTTTCACATCTGGAAAATGTCAGCTAGAGGGAAAATGCAGACGCAGATTTCAGCATAATCCTGGACCTCTACTTCTGCACATCTGGAAAATGTAAGCCAGAGAGAAATTGATGTTGTAGATTTCAGCATAATCCTGGAACTCTGCTTCAGCACATCTGAAAAGTGTCAGCTAGATAGGAATTTATGTGGTAGATTTCAGCATAATCTTTGAACTCTGCTTCTTCACATCTGGAAAATGTCAGCTAGAGGGAAAATGCAGAGGCAGATTTCAGCATAATCCTGGAACTCTGCTTCTTCACATCTGGAAAATTTCACTTGGAGACAAAATGCAAGGCAGATTTCAGCATAATCCTGGAACTCTGCTTGTGCACATCTGGAAAATGTAAACTAGAGAGAAATTGATGTGGTAGAGTTCACCATAATCTTTGAACTCTGCTTGCGCTCATCTGGAAAATGTCAGCTAGAGAGAAATTGCAGAGGCTGATTTCAGCATAATCTTGGAACTCTGCTTCTTCATATCTGGAAAATGTCAGCTGGATAGGAATTTATGTGGTAGATTTCAGCATAATCTTTGCTCTCTGCTTCCAAACATCTGGAAAATGTCAGCTAGAGGGAAAATGCAGACGCAGATTTCAGCATAATCCTGGACCTCTACTTCTGCACATCTGGAAAATGTCAGCTAGAGAGAAATTGAGCTGGTAGATTTCAGCATAATCTTTGAACTCTCCTTCCGCACATCTGAAAAATGTCAGCTAGATAGGAATTTATGTGGTAGATTTCAGCATAATCTTTGAACTCTGCTTCTTCACATCTGGAAAATGTCAGCTAGAGAGAAAATGCAGAGGCTGATTTCAGCATAATCTTGGAACTCTGCTTCTTCATATCTGGAAAATGTCAGCTGGATAGGAATTTATGTGGTAGATTTCAGCATAATCTTTGCTCTCTGCTTCCAAACATCTGGAAAATGTCAGCTAGAGAATAATTGCAAGGCAGATTTCAGCATAATCCTGGAACTCTGCTTCTGCACATCTGAAAAATGTCAGCTTGATAGGAATTTATGTGGTAGATTTCAGCATAATCTTTGAACTCTGCTTCTTCACATATAGAAAATGTCAGCTAGAGGGAAAATGCAGAGGCAGATTTCAGCATAATCCTGGAACTCTGCTTCTGCACATCTAGAAAATTTCAGCTAGAGAGAAATTGATGTGTTAGATTTCAGCATAATCTTTGAACTCTGCTTCTGCACATCTGGAAAATGTAAGCTAGAGAGAAATTGATGTGGTAGAGTTCACCATAATCTTTGAACTCTGCTTGCGCTCATCTGGAAAATGTCAGCTAGATAGGAATTTATGTGGTAGATTTCAGCATAATCTTTGAACTCTGCTTCTGCAGATCTGGAAAATGTCAGCTAGAGAGAAAATGCAGAGGCAGATTTCAGCATAATCCTGGTACTCTGCTTCTGCACATCAGGAAAATGTCAGCTAGAGAGAAATTTCAAATCAGATTTCAGAATAATCCTGGAACTCCGCTTCTGCGCATTTGGCAAATGTCAGCTAGAGAGAAATTGATGTGGTAGATTTCAGCATAGTCTTTGAATTCTGCTTCTGCACTTCAGGAAAATGTCAGCTAGAGAGAAAATGCAAAGGCAGGTTTCAGCATAATCCTGGTACTCTGCTTCGGCACATCTGGAAAATTTCAGGTAGACAGAAATTGATGCTGTAGATTTCATCATAATCCTGGAACTCTGCTTCTGCACATCTGGCAAATGTCAGCTAGAGAGAAATTGCAAGGCAGATTTCAGCATAATCTTGGAACTCTGCTTCTGCACATGTGGAAAATGTCAGCTAGAGAGAACATGCAGAGGCTGATTTCAGCATAATGCTGGAACTCTGCTTCTGCACATCTGGAAAATGTCAGCTGGGGAAAATTTATGTGGTATATTTCAGCATAATCTTTGAACTCTGCTTCTTCACATCTGGAAAATGTCAGCTAGAGAGAAAATGCAGAGGCTGATTTCAGCATAACCTTTGAACTCTGCTTCTGCACATCTGGAAAATGTCAGCTAGAGAGAAAATGTAGAGGCAGATTTCAGCATAATCCTGGAACTTTGCTTCTGCACATCTGGAAATTGTAAGCTAGAGAGAAATTGATGTCGTAGATTTCAGCATAATCTTGCAACTCTGCTTTTTCACATCTGGAAAATGTCAGCTAGAGAGAAATTGCAAGGCAGATTTCAGCATAATCCTGGAACTCTGCTTCTGGACATCTGGAAAATGTCAGCTAGAGAGAAATTGATGTGGTAGATTTCAGCATAATCTTTGAACTCTGCTTCTGCACATCTGAAAAATGTTAGCTAGATAGGAATTTATGTGGTAGATTTCAGCATAATCTTTGAACTCTGCTTCTTCACATCTGGAAAATGTCAGCTAGAGAGAAAATGCAGAGGCTGATTTCAGCATAATCTTGGAACTCTGCTCCTCCATATCTGGAAAATGTCAGCTAGATAGGAATTTATGTGGTAGATTTCAGCATAATCTTTGAACTCTGCTTCTGCACATCTGGAAAATGTCAGCTAGAGAGAAAATGCAGAGGCAGATTTCAGCATAATCCTGGTACTCTGCTTCTGCACATCAGGAAAATGTCAGCTAGAGAGAAATTTCAAATCAGATTTCAGAATAATCCTGGAACTCCGCTTCTGCGCATTTGGCAAATGTCAGCTAGAGAGAAATTGATGTGGTAGATTTCAGCATAGTCTTTGAATTCTGCTTCTGCACTTCAGGAAAATGTCAGCTAGAGAGAAAATGCAAAGGCAGGTCTCAGCATAATCCTGGTACTCTGCATCGGCACATCTGGAAAATTTCAGGTAGACAGAAATTGATGCTGTAGATTTCATCATAATCCTGGAACTCTGCGTCTGCACATCTGGCAAATGTCAGCTAGAGAGAAATTGCAAGGCAGATTTCAGCATAATCTTGGAACTCTGCTTCTGCACATGTGGAAAATGTCAGCTAGAGAGAACATGCAGAGGCTGATTTCAGCATAATGCTAGAACTCTGCTTCTGCACATCTGGAAAATGTCAGCTGGGAAAAATTTATGTGGTATATTTCAGCATAATCTTTGAACTCTGCTTCTTCACATCTGGAAAATGTCAGCTAGAGAGAAAATGCAGAGGCTGATTTCAGCATAACCTTTGAACTCTGCTTCTGCACATCTGGAAAATGTCAGCTAGAGAGAAAATGTAGAGGCAGATTTCAGCATAATCCTGGAACTTTGCTTCTGCACATCTGGAAATTGTAAGCTAGAGAGAAATTGATGTCGTAGATTTCAGCATAATCTTGCAACTCTGCTTTTTCACATCTGGAAAATGTCAGCTAGAGGGAAAATGCAGACGCAGATTTCAGCATAATCCTGGACCTCTACTTCTGCACATCTGGAAAATGTAAGCCAGAGAGAAATTGATGTTGTAGATTTCAGCATAATCCTGGAACTCTGCTTCAGCACATCTGAAAAATGTCAGCTAGATAGGAATTTATGTGGTAGATTTCAGCATAATCTTTGAACTCTGCTTCTTCACATCTGGAAAATGTCAGCTAGAGGGAAAATGCAGAGGCAGATTTCAGCATAATCCTGGAACTCTGCTTCTTCACATCTGGAAAATTTCACTTGGAGACAAAATGCAAGGCAGATTTCAGCATAATCCTGGAACTCTGCTTGTGCACATCTGGAAAATGTAAACTAGAGAGAAATTGATGTGGTAGAGTTCACCATAATCTTTGAACTCTGCTTGCGCTCATCTGGAAAATGTCAGCTAGAGAGAAAATGCAGAGGCTGATTTCAGCATAACCTTTAAACTCTGCTTCTGCACATCTGGAAAATGTCAGCTAGAGAGAAAATGTAGAGGCAGATTTCAGCATAATCCTGGAACTTTGCTTCTGCACATCTGGAAATTGTAAGCTAGAGAGAAATTGATGTCGTAGATTTCAGCATAATCTTGCAACTCTGCTTTTTCACATCTGGAAAATGTCAGCTAGAGAGAAATTGCAAGGCAGATTTCAGCATAATCCTGGAACTCTGCTTCTGGACATCTGGAAAATGTCAGCTAGAGAGAAATTGATGTGGTAGATTTCAGCATAATCTTTGAACTCTGCTTCTGCACATCTGAAAAATGTTAGCTAGATAGGAATTTATGTGGTAGATTTCAGCATAATCTTTGAACTCTGCTTCTTCACATCTGGAAAATGTCAGCTAGAGAGAAAATGCAGAGGCTGATTTCAGCATAATCTTGGAACTCTGCTCCTCCATATCTGGAAAATGTCAGCTAGATAGGAATTTATGTGGTAGATTTCAGCATAATCTTTGAACTCTGCTTCTGCACATCTGGAAAATGTCAGCTAGAGAGAAAATGCAGAGGCAGATTTCAGCATAATCCTGGTACTCTGCTTCTGCACATCAGGAAAATGTCAGCTAGAGAGAAATTTCAAATCAGATTTCAGAATAATCCTGGAACTCCGCTTCTGCGCATTTGGCAAATGTCAGCTAGAGAGAAATTGATGTGGTAGATTTCAGCATAGTCTTTGAATTCTGCTTCTGCACTTCAGGAAAATGTCAGCTAGAGAGAAAATGCAAAGGCAGGTCTCAGCATAATCCTGGTACTCTGCTTCGGCACATCTGGAAAATTTCAGGTAGACAGAAATTGATGCTGTAGATTTCATCATAATCCTGGAACTCTGCTTCTGCACATCTGGCAAATGTCAGCTAGAGAGAAATTGCAAGGCAGATTTCAGCATAATCTTGGAACTCTGCTTCTGCACATGTGGAAAATGTCAGCTAGAGAGAACATGCAGAGGCTGATTTCAGCATAATGCTAGAACTCTGCTTCTGCACATCTGGAAAATGTCAGCTGGGGAAAATTTATGTGGTATATTTCAGCATAATCTTTGAACTCTGCTTCTTCACATCTGGAAAATGTCAGCTAGAGAGAAAATGCAGAGGCTGATTTCAGCATAACCTTTGAACTCTGCTTCTGCACATCTGGAAAATGTCAGCTAGAGAGAAAATGTAGAGGCAGATTTCAGCATAATCCTGGAACTTTGCTTCTGCACATCTGGAAATTGTAAGCTAGAGAGAAATTGATGTCGTAGATTTCAGCATAATCTTGCAACTCTGCTTTTTCACATCTGGAAAATGTCAGCTAGAGGGAAAATGCAGACGCAGATTTCAGCATAATCCTGGACCTCTACTTCTGCACATCTGGAAAATGTAAGCCAGAGAGAAATTGATGTTGTAGATTTCAGCATAATCCTGGAACTCTGCTTCAGCACATCTGAAAAATGTCAGCTAGATAGGAATTTATGTGGTAGATTTCAGCATAATCTTTGAACTCTGCTTCTTCACATCTGGAAAATGTCAGCTAGAGGGAAAATGCAGAGGCAGATTTCAGCATAATCCTGGAACTCTGCTTCTTCACATCTGGAAAATTTCACTTGGAGACAAAATGCAAGGCAGATTTCAGCATAATCCTGGAACTCTGCTTGTGCACATCTGGAAAATGTAAACTAGAGAGAAATTGATGTGGTAGAGTTCACCATAATCTTTGAACTCTGCTTGCGCTCATCTGGAAAATGTCAGCTAGAGAGAAATTGCAAGGCAGATTTCAGCATAATCTTGGAACTCTGCTTCTGCACATCTGGAAAATGTCAGCTAGAGAGAAAATGCAGAGGCTGATTTCAGCATAATCCTGGAACACTGCTTCCTCACATCTGGAAAATGTCAGCTAGAGGGAAAATGCAGAGGCAGATTTCAGCATAATCCTGGAACTCTGCTCCTGCACATCTGGAAAATGTAAGCTAGAGAGAAATTGATGTGGTAGATTTCAGCATAATGCTTGAACTCTGCTTCTGCACATCAGGAAAATGTCAGCTAGAGAGAAATTTCAAATCAGATTTCAGAATAATCCTGGAACTCTGCTTCTGCGCATTTGGCAAATGTCAGCTAGAGAGAAATTGATGTGGTAGATTTCAGCATAGTCTTTGAACTCTGCATCTGCACTTCAGGAAAATGTCAGCTAGAGGGAAAATGCAGAGGCAGATTTCAGCATAATCCTGGTACTCTGCTTCTGCACTTCAGGAAAATGTCAGCTAGAGAGAAATTTCAAATCAGATTTCAGAATAATCCTGGAACTCTGCTTCTGCGCATTTGGCAAATGTCAGCTAGAGAGAAATTGATGTGGTAGATTTCAGCATAGTCTTTGAACTCTGCATCTGCACTTCAGGAAAATGTCAGCTAGAGAGAAAATGCAAAGGCAGATTTCAGCATAATCCTGGAACTCTGCTTCCGCACATCTGGAAAATTTCAGCTAGACAGAAATTGATGTTGTAGATTTCATCATAATCCTGGAACTCTGCTTCCAAAAATCTGGCAAATGTCAGCTAGAGAGAAATTGCAAGGCAGATTTCAGCATAATCCTGGAACTCTGCTTCAGCACATCTGAAAACTGTCAGCTAGATAGGAATTTATGTGGTAGATTTCAGCATAATCCTGGAACTCTGCTTGTGCACATCTGCAAAATGTAAACGAGAGAGAAATTGATGTGGTATATTTCAGCATAATCTTTGGACTCTGCTTCCGCACATTTGGAAAATGTCAGCTAGAGAGAAATTGCAAGGCAGATTTCAGCATAATCCTGGAACTCTGCTTCTGGACATCTGGAAAATGTCAGCTAGAGAGAAATTGAGCTGGTAGATTTCAGCATAATCTTTGAACTCTGCTTCCGCACATCTGAAAAATGTCAGCTAGATAGGAATTTATGTGGTAGATTTCAGCATAATCTTTGAACTCTGCTTCTTCACATCTGGAAAATGTCAGCTAGAGAGAAAATGCAGAGGCTGATTTCAGCATAATCTTGGAACTCTGCTTCTTCATATCTGGAAAATGTCAGCTGGATAGGAATTTATGTGGTAGATTTCAGCATAATCTTTGCTCTCTGCTTCCAAACATCTTGAAAATGTCAGCTAGAGTATAATTGCAAGGCAGATTTCAGCATAATCCTTGAACTCTGCTTCTGCACATCTGAAAAATGTCAGCTTGATAGGAATTTATGTGGTAGATTTCAGCATAATCTTTGAACTCTACTTCTTCACATATAGAAAATGTCAGCTAGAGGGAAAATGCAGAGGCAGATTTCAGCATAATCCTGGAACTCTGCTTCTGCACATCTAGAAAATTTCAGCTAGAGAGAAATTGATGTGTTAGATTTCAGCATAATCTTTGAACTCTGCTTCTGCACATCTGGAAAATGTAAGCTAGAGAGAAATTGATGTGGTAGAGTTCACCATAATCTTTGAACTCTGCTTGCGCTCATCTGGAAAATGTCAGCTAGATAGGAATTTATGTGGTAGATTTCAGCATAATCTTTGAACTCTGCTTCTGCACATCTGGAAAATGTCAGCTAGAGAGAAAATGCAGAGGCAGATTTCAGCATAATCCTGGTACTCTGCTTCTGCACATCAGGAAAATGTCAGCTAGAGAGAAATTTCAAATCAGATTTCAGAATAATCCTGGAACTCCGCTTCTGCGCATTTGGCAAATGTCAGCTAGAGAGAAATTGATGTGGTAGATTTCAGCATAGTCTTTGAATTCTGCTTCTGCACTTCAGGAAAATGTCAGCTAGAGAGAAAATGCAAAGGCAGGTTTCAGCATAATCCTGGAACTCTGCTTCGGCACATCTGGAAAATTTCAGGTAGACAGAAATTGATGCTGTAGATTTCATCATAATCCTGGAACTCTGCTTCTGCACATCTGGCAAATGTCAGCTAGAGAGAAATTGCAAGGCAGATTTCAGCATAATCTTGGAACTCTGCTTCTGCACATGTGGAAAATGTCAGCTAGAGAGAACATGCAGAGGCTGATTTCAGCATAATGCTGGAACTCTGCTTCTGCACATCTGGAAAATGTCAGCTGGGGAAAATTTATGTGGTATATTTCAGCATAATCTTTGAACTCTGCTTCTTCACATCTGGAAAATGTCAGCTAGAGAGAAAATGCAGAGGCTGATTTCAGCATAACCTTTGAACTCTGCTTCTGCACATCTGGAAAATGTCAGCTAGAGAGAAAATGTAGAGGCAGATTTCAGCATAATCCTGGAACTTTGCTTCTGCACATGTGGAAATTGTAAGCTAGAGAGAAATTGATGTCGTAGATTTCAGCATAATCTTGCAACTCTGCTTTTTCACATCTGGAAAATGTCAGCTAGAGGGAAAATGCAGAGGCAGATTTCAGCATAATCCTGGAACTCTGCTTCTTCACATCTGGAAAATTTCACTTGGAGACAAAATGCAAGGCAGATTTCAGCATAATCCTGGAACTCTGCTTGTGCACATCTGGAAAATGTAAACTAGAGAGAAATTGATGTGGTAGAGTTCACCATAATCTTTGAACTCTGCTTGCGCTCATCTGGAAAATGTCAGCTAGAGAGAAATTGCAAGGCAGATTTCAGCATAATCTTGGAACTCTGCTTCTGCACATCTGGAAAATGTCAGCTAGAGAGAAAATGCAGAGGCTGATTTCAGCATAATCCTGGAACACTGCTTCCTCACATCTGGAAAATGTCAGCTAGAGGGAAAATGCAGAGGCAGATTTCAGCATAATCCTGGAACTCTGCTCCTGCACATCTGGAAAATGTAAGCTAGAGAGAAATTGATGTGGTAGATTTCAGCATAATGCTTGAACTCTGCTTCTGCACATCAGGAAAATGTCAGCTAGAGAGAAATTTCAAATCAGATTTCAGAATAATCCTGGAACTCTGCTTCTGCGCATTTGGCAAATGTCAGCTAGAGAGAAATTGATGTGGTAGATTTCAGCATAGTCTTTGAACTCTGCATCTGCACTTCAGGAAAATGTCAGCTAGAGGGAAAATGCAGAGGCAGATTTCAGCATAATCCTGGTACTCTGCTTCTGCACTTCAGGAAAATGTCAGCTAGAGAGAAATTTCAAATCAGATTTCAGAATAATCCTGGAACTCTGCTTCTGCGCATTTGGCAAATGTCAGCTAGAGAGAAATTGATGTGGTAGATTTCAGCATAGTCTTTGAACTCTGCATCTGCACTTCAGGAAAATGTCAGCTAGAGAGAAAATGCAAAGGCAGATTTCAGCATAATCCTGGAACTCTGCTTCCGCACATCTGGAAAATTTCAGCTAGACAGAAATTGATGTTGTAGATTTCATCATAATCCTGGAACTCTGCTTCCAAAAATCTGGCAAATGTCAGCTAGAGAGAAATTGCAAGGCAGATTTCAGCATAATCCTGGAACTCTGCTTCAGCACATCTGAAAACTGTCAGCTAGATAGGAATTTATGTGGTAGATTTCAGCATAATCCTGGAACTCTGCTTGTGCACATCTGCAAAATGTAAACGAGAGAGAAATTGATGTGGTATATTTCAGCATAATCTTTGGACTCTGCTTCCGCACATTTGGAAAATGTCAGCTAGAGAGAAATTGCAAGGCAGATTTCAGCATAATCCTGGAACTCTGCTTCTGGACATCTGGAAAATGTCAGCTAGAGAGAAATTGAGCTGGTAGATTTCAGCATAATCTTTGAACTCTGCTTCCGCACATCTGAAAAATGTCAGCTAGATAGGAATTTATGTGGTAGATTTCAGCATAATCTTTGAACTCTGCTTCTTCACATCTGGAAAATGTCAGCTAGAGAGAAAATGCAGAGGCTGATTTCAGCATAATCTTGGAACTCTGCTTCTTCATATCTGGAAAATGTCAGCTGGATAGGAATTTATGTGGTAGATTTCAGCATAATCTTTGCTCTCTGCTTCCAAACATCTTGAAAATGTCAGCTAGAGTATAATTGCAAGGCAGATTTCAGCATAATCCTGGAACTCTGCTTCTGCACATCTGAAAAATGTCAGCTTGATAGGAATTTATGTGGTAGATTTCAGCATAATCTTTGAACTCTACTTCTTCACATATAGAAAATGTCAGCTAGAGGGAAAATGCAGAGGCAGATTTCAGCATAATCCTGGAACTCTGCTTCTGCACATCTAGAAAATTTCAGCTAGAGAGAAATTGATGTGTTAGATTTCAGCATAATCTTTGAACTCTGCTTCTGCACATCTGGAAAATGTAAGCTAGAGAGAAATTGATGTGGTAGAGTTCACCATAATCTTTGAACTCTGCTTGCGCTCATCTGGAAAATGTCAGCTAGATAGGAATTTATGTGGTAGATTTCAGCATAATCTTTGAACTCTGCTTCTGCACATCTGGAAAATGTCAGCTAGAGAGAAAATGCAGAGGCAGATTTCAGCATAATCCTGGTACTCTGCTTCTGCACATCAGGAAAATGTCAGCTAGAGAGAAATTTCAAATCAGATTTCAGAATAATCCTGGAACTCCGCTTCTGCGCATTTGGCAAATGTCAGCTAGAGAGAAATTGATGTGGTAGATTTCAGCATAGTCTTTGAATTCTGCTTCTGCACTTCAGGAAAATGTCAGCTAGAGAGAAAATGCAAAGGCAGGTCTCAGCATAATCCTGGTACTCTGCTTCGGCACATCTGGAAAATTTCAGGTAGACAGAAATTGATGCTGTAGATTTCATCATAATCCTGGAACTCTGCTTCTGCACATCTGGCAAATGTCAGCTAGAGAGAAATTGCAAGGCAGATTTCAGCATAATCTTGGAACTCTGCTTCTGCACATGTGGAAAATGTCAGCTAGAGAGAACATGCAGAGGCTGATTTCAGCATAATGCTGGAACTCTGCTTCTGCACATCTGGAAAATGTCAGCTGGGGAAAATTTATGTGGTATATTTCAGCATAATCTTTGAACTCTGCTTCTTCACATCTGGAAAATGTCAGCTAGAGAGAAAATGCAGAGGCTGATTTCAGCATAACCTTTGAACTCTGCTTCTGCACATCTGGAAAATGTCAGCTAGAGAGAAAATGTAGAGGCAGATTTCAGCATAATCCTGGAACTTTGCTTCTGCACATCTGGAAATTGTAAGCTAGAGAGAAATTGATGTCGTAGATTTCAGCATAATCTTGCAACTCTGCTTTTTCACATCTGGAAAATGTCAGCTAGAGGGAAAATGCAGACGCAGATTTCAGCATAATCCTGGACCTCTACTTCTGCACATCTGGAAAATGTAAGCCAGAGAGAAATTGATGTTGTAGATTTCAGCATAATCCTGGAACTCTGCTTCAGCACATCTGAAAAATGTCAGCTAGATAGGAATTTATGTGGTAGATTTCAGCATAATCTTTGAACTCTGCTTCTTCACATCTGGAAAATGTCAGCTAGAGGGAAAATGCAGAGGCAGATTTCAGCATAATCCTGGAACTCTGCTTCTTCACATCTGGAAAATTTCACTTGGAGACAAAATGCAAGGCAGATTTCAGCATAATCCTGGAACTCTGCTTGTGCACATCTGGAAAATGTAAACTAGAGAGAAATTGATGTGGTAGAGTTCACCATAATCTTTGAACTCTGCTTGCGCTCATCTGGAAAATGTCAGCTAGAGAGAAATTGCAAGGCAGATTTCAGCATAATCTTGGAACTCTGCTTCTGCACATCTGGAAAATGTCAGCTAGAGAGAAAATGCAGAGGCTGATTTCAGCATAATCCTGGAACACTGCTTCCTCACATCTGGAAAATGTCAGCTAGAGGGAAAATGCAGAGGCAGATTTCAGCATAATCCTGGAACTCTGCTCCTGCACATCTGGAAAATGTAAGCTAGAGAGAAATTGATGTGGTAGATTTCAGCATAATGCTTGAACTCTGCTTCTGCACATCAGGAAAATGTCAGCTAGAGAGAAATTTCAAATCAGATTTCAGAATAATCCTGGAACTCTGCTTCTGCGCATTTGGCAAATGTCAGCTAGAGAGAAATTGATGTGGTAGATTTCAGCATAGTCTTTGAACTCTGCATCTGCACTTCAGGAAAATGTCAGCTAGAGGGAAAATGCAGAGGCAGATTTCAGCATAATCCTGGTACTCTGCTTCTGCACTTCAGGAAAATGTCAGCTAGAGAGAAATTTCAAATCAGATTTCAGAATAATCCTGGAACTCTGCTTCTGCGCATTTGGCAAATGTCAGCTAGAGAGAAATTGATGTGGTAGATTTCAGCATAGTCTTTGAACTCTGCATCTGCACTTCAGGAAAATGTCAGCTAGAGAGAAAATGCAAAGGCAGATTTCAGCATAATCCTGGAACTCTGCTTCCGCACATCTGGAAAATTTCAGCTAGACAGAAATTGATGTTGTAGATTTCATCATAATCCTGGAACTCTGCTTCCAAAAATCTGGCAAATGTCAGCTAGAGAGAAATTGCAAGGCAGATTTCAGCATAATCCTGGAACTCTGCTTCAGCACATCTGAAAACTGTCAGCTAGATAGGAATTTATGTGGTAGATTTCAGCATAATCCTGGAACTCTGCTTGTGCACATCTGCAAAATGTAAACGAGAGAGAAATTGATGTGGTATATTTCAGCATAATCTTTGGACTCTGCTTCCGCACATCTGGAAAATGTCAGCTAGAGAGAAATTGCAAGGCAGATTTCAGCATAATCCTGGAACTCTGCTTCTGGACATCTGGAAAATGTCAGCTAGAGAGAAATTGAGCTGGTAGATTTCAGCATAATCTTTGAACTCTGCTTCCGCACATCTGAAAAATGTCAGCTAGATAGGAATTTATGTGGTAGATTTCAGCATAATCTTTGAACTCTGCTTCTTCACATCTGGAAAATGTCAGCTAGAGAGAAAATGCAGAGGCTGATTTCAGCATAATCTTGGAACTCTGCTTCTTCATATCTGGAAAATGTCAGCTGGATAGGAATTTATGTGGTAGATTTCAGCATAATCTTTGCTCTCTGCTTCCAAACATCTGGAAAATGTCAGCTAGAGAATAATTGCAAGGCAGATTTCAGCATAATCCTGGAACTCTGCTTCTGCACATCTGAAAAATGTCAGCTTGATAGGAATTTATGTGGTAGATTTCAGCATAATCTTTGAACTCTGCTTCTTCACATATAGAAAATGTCAGCTAGAGGGAAAATGCAGAGGCAGATTTCAGCATAATCCTGGAACTCTGCTTCTGCACATCTAGAAAATTTCAGCTAGAGAGAAATTGATGTGTTAGATTTCAGCATAATCTTTGAACTCTGCTTCTGCACATCTGGAAAATGTAAGCTAGAGAGAAATTGATGTGGTAGAGTTCACCATAATCTTTGAACTCTGCTTGCGCTCATCTGGAAAATGTCAGCTAGATAGGAATTTATGTGGTAGATTTCAGCATAATCTTTGAACTCTGCTTCTGCACATCTGGAAAATGTCAGCTAGAGAGAAAATGCAGAGGCAGATTTCAGCATAATCCTGGTACTCTGCTTCTGCACATCAGGAAAATGTCAGCTAGAGAGAAATTTCAAATCAGATTTCTGAATAATCCTGGAACTCCGCTTCTGCGCATTTGGCAAATGTCAGCTAGAGAGAAATTGATGTGGTAGATTTCAGCATAGTCTTTGAATTCTGCTTCTGCACTTCAGGAAAATGTCAGCTAGAGAGAAAATGCAAAGGCAGGTTTCAGCATAATCCTGGTACTCTGCTTCGGCACATCTGGAAAATTTCAGGTAGACAGAAATTGATGCTGTAGATTTCATCATAATCCTGGAACTCTGCTTCTGCACATCTGGCAAATGTCAGCTAGAGAGAAATTGCAAGGCAGATTTCAGCATAATCTTGGAACTCTGCTTCTGCACATGTGGAAAATGTCAGCTAGAGAGAACATGCAGAGGCTGATTTCAGCATAATGCTGGAACTCTGCTTCTGCACATCTGGAAAATGTCAGCTGGGGAAAATTTATGTGGTATATTTCAGCATAATCTTTGAACTCTGCTTCTTCACATCTGGAAAATGTCAGCTAGAGAGAAAATGCAGAGGCTGATTTCAGCATAACCTTTGAACTCTGCTTCTGCACATCTGGAAAATGTCAGCTAGAGAGAAAATGTAGAGGCAGATTTCAGCATAATCCTGGAACTTTGCTTCTGCACATCTGGAAATTGTAAGCTAGAGAGAAATTGATGTCGTAGATTTCAGCATAATCTTGCAACTCTGCTTTTTCACATCTGGAAAATGTCAGCTAGAGGGAAAATGCAGACGCAGATTTCAGCATAATCCTGGACCTCTACTTCTGCACATCTGGAAAATGTAAGCCAGAGAGAAATTGATGTTGTAGATTTCAGCATAATCCTGGAACTCTGCTTCAGCACATCTGAAAAATGTCAGCTAGATAGGAATTTATGTGGTAGATTTCAGCATAATCTTTGAACTCTGCTTCTTCACATCTGGAAAATGTCAGCTAGAGGGAAAATGCAGAGGCAGATTTCAGCATAATCCTGGAACTCTGCTTCTTCACATCTGGAAAATTTCACTTGGAGACAAAATGCAAGGCAGATTTCAGCATAATCCTGGAACTCTGCTTGTGCACATCTGGAAAATGTAAACTAGAGAGAAATTGATGTGGTAGAGTTCACCATAATCTTTGAACTCTGCTTGCGCTCATCTGGAAAATGTCAGCTAGAGAGAAATTGCAGAGGCTGATTTCAGCATAATCTTGGAACTCTGCTTCTTCATATCTGGAAAATGTCAGCTGGATAGGAATTTATGTGGTAGATTTCAGCATAATCTTTGCTCTCTGCTTCCAAACATCTGGAAAATGTCAGCTAGAGGGAAAATGCAGACGCAGATTTCAGCATAATCCTGGACCTCTACTTCTGCACATCTGGAAAATGTCAGCTAGAGAGAAATTGAGCTGGTAGATTTCAGCATAATCTTTGAACTCTGCTTCCGCACATCTGAAAAATGTCAGCTAGATAGGAATTTATGTGGTAGATTTCAGCATAATCTTTGAACTCTGCTTCTTCACATCTGGAAAATGTCAGCTAGAGAGAAAATGCAGAGGCTGATTTCAGCATAATCTTGGAACTCTGCTTCTTCATATCTGGAAAATGTCAGCTGGATAGGAATTTATGTGGTAGATTTCAGCATAATCTTTGCTCTCTGCTTCCAAACATCTGGAAAATATCAGCTAGAGAATAATTGCAAGGCAGATTTCAGCATAATCCTGGAACTCTGCTTCTGCACATCTGAAAAATGTCAGCTTGATAGGAATTTATGTGGTAGATTTCAGCATAATCTTTGAACTCTGCTTCTTCACATATAGAAAATGTCAGCTAGAGGGAAAATGCAGAGGCAGATTTCAGCATAATCCTGGAACTCTGCTTCTGCACATCTAGAAAATTTCAGCTAGAGAGAAATTGATGTGTTAGATTTCAGCATAATCTTTGAACTCTGCTTCTGCACATCTGGAAAATGTAAGCTAGAGAGAAATTGATGTGGTAGAGTTCACCATAATCTTTGAACTCTGCTTGCGCTCATCTGGAAAATGTCAGCTAGATAGGAATTTATGTGGTAGATTTCAGCATAATCTTTGAACTCTGCTTCTGCACATCTGGAAAATGTCAGCTAGAGAGAAAATGCAGAGGCAGATTTCAGCATAATCCTGGTACTCTGCTTCTGCACATCAGGAAAATGTCAGCTAGAGAGAAATTTCAAATCAGATTTCAGAATAATCCTGGAACTCCGCTTCTGCGCATTTGGCAAATGTCAGCTAGAGAGAAATTGATGTGGTAGATTTCAGCATAGTCTTTGAATTCTGCTTCTGCACTTCAGGAAAATGTCAGCTAGAGAGAAAATGCAAAGGCAGGTTTCAGCATAATCCTGGTACTCTGCTTTGGCACATCTGGAAAATTTCAGGTAGACAGAAATTGATGCTGTAGATTTCATCATAATCCTGGAACTCTGCTTCTGCACATCTGGCAAATGTCAGCTAGAGAGAAATTGCAAGGCAGATTTCAGCATAATCTTGGAACTCTGCTTCTGCACATGTGGAAAATGTCAGCTAGAGAGAACATGCAGAGGCTGATTTCAGCATAATGCTGGAACTCTGCTTCTGCACATCTGGAAAATGTCAGCTGGGGAAAATTTATGTGGTATATTTCAGCATAATCTTTGAACTCTGCTTCTTCACATCTGGAAAATGTCAGCTAGAGAGAAAATGCAGAGGCTGATTTCAGCATAACCTTTGAACTCTGCTTCTGCACATCTGGAAAATGTCAGCTAGAGAGAAAATGTAGAGGCAGATTTCAGCATAATCCTGGAACTTTGCTTCTGCACATCTGGAAATTGTAAGCTAGAGAGAAATTGATGTCGTAGATTTCAGCATAATCTTGCAACTCTGCTTTTTCACATCTGGAAAATGTCAGCTAGAGGGAAAATGCAGAAGCAGATTTCAGCATAATCCTGGAAATCTACTTCTGCACATCTGGAAAATGTAAGCCAGAGAGAAATTGATGTTGTAGATTTCAGCATAATCCTGGAACTCTGCTTCAGCACATCTGAAAAATGTCAGCTAGATAGGAATTTATGTGGTAGATTTCAGCATAATCTTTGAACTCTGCTTCTTCACATCTGGAAAATGTCAGCTAGAGGGAAAATGCAGAGGCAGATTTCAGCATAATCCTGGAACTCTGCTTCTTCACATCTGGAAAATTTCACTTGGAGACAAAATGCAAGGCAGATTTCAGCATAATCCTGGAACTCTGCTTGTGCACATCTGGAAAATGTAAACTAGAGAGAAATTGATGTGGTAGAGTTCACCATAATCTTTGAACTCTGCTTGAGCTCATCTGGAAAATGTCAGCTAGAGAGAAATTGCAAGGCAGATTTCAGCATAATCTTGGAACTCTGCTTCTGCACATCTGGAAAATGTCAGCTAGAGAGAAAATGCAGAGGCTGATTTCAGCATAATCCTGGAACACTGCTTCCTCACATCTGGAAAATGTCAGCTAGAGGGAAAATGCAGAGGCAGATTTCAGCATAATCCTGGAACTCTGCTCCTGCACATCTGGAAAATGTAAGCTAGAGAGAAATTGATGTGGTAGATTTCAGCATAATGCTTGAACTCTGCTTCTGCACATCAGGAAAATGTCAGCTAGAGAGAAATTTCAAATCAGATTTCAGAATAATCCTGGAACTCTGCTTCTGCGCATTTGGCAAATGTCAGCTAGAGAGAAATTGATGTGGTAGATTTCAGCATAGTCTTTGAACTCTGCATCTGCACTTCAGGAAAATGTCAGCTAGAGGGAAAATGCAGAGGCAGATTTCAGCATAATCCTGGTACTCTGCTTCTGCACTTCAGGAAAATGTCAGCTAGAGAGAAAATGCAAAGGCAGATTTCAGCATAATCCTGGAACTCTGCTTCCGCACATCTGGAAAATTTCAGCTAGACAGAAATTGATGTTGTAGATTTCATCATAATCCTGGAACTCTACTTCCAAAAATCTGGCAAATGTCAGCTAGAGAGAAATTGCAAGGCAGATTTCAGCATAATCCTGGAACTCTGCTTCAGCACATCTGAAAACTGTCAGCTAGATAGGAATTTATGTGGTAGATTTCAGCATAATCCTGGAACTCTGCTTGTGCACATCTGCAAAATGTAAACGAGAGAGAAATTGATGTGGTATATTTCAGCATAATCTTTGGAGTCTGCTTCCGCACATCTGGAAAATGTCAGCTAGAGAGAAATTGCAAGGCAGATTTCAGCATAATCCTGGAACTCTGCTTCTGGACATCTGGAAAATGTCAGCTAGAGAGAAATTGAGCTGGTAGATTTCAGCATAATCTTTGAACTCTGCTTCCGCACATCTGGAAAATGTCAGCTAGAGAGAAAATGCAGAGGCTGATTTCAGCATAATCTTGGAACTCTGCTTCTTCATATCTGGAAAATGTCAGCTGGATAGGAATTTATGTGGTAGATTTCAGCATAATCTTTGCTCTCTGCTTCCGAACATCTGGAAAATGTCAGCTAGAGAATAATTGCAAGGCAGATTTCAGCATAATCCTGGAACTCTGCTTCTGCACATCTGAAAAATGTCAGCTTGATAGGAATTTATGTGGTAGATTTCAGCATAATCTTTGAACTCTGCTTCTTCACATATAGAAAATGTCAGCTAGAGGGAAAATGCAGAGGCAGATTTCAGCATAATCCTGGAACTCTGCTTCTGCACATCTAGAAAATTTCAGCTAGAGAGAAATTGATGTGTTAGATTTCAGCATAATCTTTGAACTCTGCTTCTGCACATCTGGAAAATGTAAGCTAGAGAGAAATTGATGTGGTAGAGTTCACCATAATCTTTGAACTCTGCTTGCGCTCATCTGGAAAATGTCAGCTAGAGAGAAATTGCAAGGCAGATTTCAGCATAATCTTGGAACTCTGCTTCTGCACATCTGGAAAATGTCAGCTAGAGAGAAAATGCAGAGGCTGATTTCAGCATAATCCTGGAACTCTGCTCCTGCACATCTGGAAAATGTAAGCTAGAGAGAAATTGATATGTTAGATTTCAGCATAATGCTTGAAGTCTGCTTCTGCACATCTGGAAAATATCACCTGGAGAAAAATTGCAAGGCAGATTTCAGAATAATCTTTGAACTCTGCTTCTGCACATCTGGAAAATGTCAGCTAGAGAGAAATTGCAAGGCAGATTTCAGCATAATCCTGGAACTCTGCTTCTGCACATCTGGAAAATGTAAGCTAGAGAGAAATTGATGTGGTAGAGTTCACCATAATCTTTGAACTCTGCTTGCGCTCATCTGGAAAATGTCAGCTAGAGAGAAATTGCAAGGCAGATTTCAGCATAATCTTGGAACTCTGCTTCTGCACATCTGGAAAATGTCAGCTAGAGAGAAAATGCAAAGGCAGGTTTCAGCATAATCCTGGTACTCTGCTTTGGCACATCTGGAAAATTTCAGGTAGACAGAAATTGATGCTGTAGATTTCATCATAATCCTGGAACTCTGCTTCTGCACATCTGGCAAATGTCAGCTAGAGAGAAATTGCAAGGCAGATTTCAGCATAATCTTGGAACTCTGCTTCTGCACATGTGGAAAATGTCAGCTAGAGAGAACATGCAGAGGCTGATTTCAGCATAATGCTGGAACTCTGCTTCTGCACATCTGGAAAATGTCAGCTGGGGAAAATTTATGTGGTATATTTCAGCATAATCTTTGAACTCTGCTTCTTCACATCTGGAAAATGTCAGCTAGAGAGAAAATGCAGAGGCTGATTTCAGCATAACCTTTGAACTCTGCTTCTGCACATCTGGAAAATGTCAGCTAGAGAGAAAATGCAGAGGCTGATTTCAGCATAATCTTGGAACTCTGCTTCTTCATATCTGGAAAATGTCAGCTAGATAGGAATTTATGTGGTAGATTTCAGCATAATCTTTGAACTCTGCTTCTTCACATCTGGAAAATGTCAGCTAGAGAGAAAATGCAGAGGCTGATTTCAGCATAATCTTGGAACTCTGCTTCTTCATATCTGGAAAATGTCAGCTGGATAGGAATTTATGTGGTAGATTTCAGCATAATCTTTGCTCTCTGCTTCCAAACATCTGGAAAATATCAGCTAGAGAATAATTGCAAGGCAGATTTCAGCATAATCCTGGAACTCTGCTTCTGCACATCTGAAAAATGTCAGCTTGATAGGAATTTATGTGGTAGATTTCAGCATAATCTTTGAACTCTGCTTCTTCACATATAGAAAATGTCAGCTAGAGGGAAAATGCAGAGGCAGATTTCAGCATAATCCTGGAACTCTGCTTCTGCACATCTAGAAAATTTCAGCTAGAGAGAAATTGATGTGTTAGATTTCAGCATAATCTTTGAACTCTGCTTCTGCACATCTGGAAAATGTAAGCTAGAGAGAAATTGATGTGGTAGAGTTCACCATAATCTTTGAACTCTGCTTGCGCTCATCTGGAAAATGTCAGCTAGATAGGAATTTATGTGGTAGATTTCAGCATAATCTTTGAACTCTGCTTCTGCACATCTGGAAAATGTCAGCTAGAGAGAAAATGCAGAGGCAGATTTCAGCATAATCCTGGTACTCTGCTTCTGCACATCAGGAAAATGTCAGCTAGAGAGAAATTTCAAATCAGATTTCAGAATAATCCTGGAACTCCGCTTCTGCGCATTTGGCAAATGTCAGCTAGAGAGAAATTGATGTGGTAGATTTCAGCATAGTCTTTGAATTCTGCTTCTGCACTTCAGGAAAATGTCAGCTAGAGAGAAAATGCAAAGGCAGGTTTCAGCATAATCCTGGTACTCTGCTTTGGCACATCTGGAAAATTTCAGGTAGACAGAAATTGATGCTGTAGATTTCATCATAATCCTGGAACTCTGCTTCTGCACATCTGGCAAATGTCAGCTAGAGAGAAATTGCAAGGCAGATTTCAGCATAATCTTGGAACTCTGCTTCTGCACATGTGGAAAATGTCAGCTAGAGAGAACATGCAGAGGCTGATTTCAGCATAATGCTGGAACTCTGCTTCTGCACATCTGGAAAATGTCAGCTGGGGAAAATTTATGTGGTATATTTCAGCATAATCTTTGAACTCTGCTTCTTCACATGTGGAAAATGTCAGCTAGAGAGAAAATGCAGAGGCTGATTTCAGCATAACCTTTGAACTCTGCTTCTGCACATCTGGAAAATGTCAGCTAGAGAGAAAATGTAGAGGCAGATTTCAGCATAATCCTGGAACTTTGCTTCTGCACATCTGGAAATTGTAAGCTAGAGAGAAATTGATGTCGTAGATTTCAGCATAATCTTGCAACTCTGCTTTTTCACATCTGGAAAATGTCAGCTAGAGGGAAAATGCAGAAGCAGATTTCAGCATAATCCTGGAAATCTACTTCTGCACATCTGGAAAATGTAAGCCAGAGAGAAATTGATGTTGTAGATTTCAGCATAATCCTGGAACTCTGCTTCAGCACATCTGAAAAATGTCAGCTAGATAGGAATTTATGTGGTAGATTTCAGCATAATCTTTGAACTCTGCTTCTTCACATCTGGAAAATGTCAGCTAGAGGGAAAATGCAGAGGCAGATTTCAGCATAATCCTGGAACTCTGCTTCTTCACATCTGGAAAATTTCACTTGGAGACAAAATGCAAGGCAGATTTCAGCATAATCCTGGAACTCTGCTTGTGCACATCTGGAAAATGTAAACTAGAGAGAAATTGATGTGGTAGAGTTCACCATAATCTTTGAACTCTGCTTGAGCTCATCTGGAAAATGTCAGCTAGAGAGAAATTGCAAGGCAGATTTCAGCATAATCTTGGAACTCTGTTTCTGCACATCTGGAAAATGTCAGCTAGAGAGAAAATGCAGAGGCTGATTTCAGCATAATCCTGGAACACTGCTTCCTCACATCTGGAAAATGTCAGCTAGAGGGAAAATGCAGAGGCAGATTTCAGCATAATCCTGGAACTCTGCTCCTGCACATCTGGAAAATGTAAGCTAGAGAGAAATTGATGTGGTAGATTTCAGCATAATGCTTGAACTCTGCTTCTGCACATCAGGAAAATGTCAGCTAGAGAGAAATTTCAAATCAGATTTCAGAATAATCCTGGAACTCTGCTTCTGCGCATTTGGCAAATGTCAGCTAGAGAGAAATTGATGTGGTAGATTTCAGCATAGTCTTTGAACTCTGCATCTGCACTTCAGGAAAATGTCAGCTAGCGGGAAAATGCAGAGGCAGATTTCAGCATAATCCTGGTACTCTGCTTCTGCACTTCAGGAAAATGTCAGCTAGAGAGAAAATGCAAAGGCAGATTTCAGCATAATCCTGGAACTCTGCTTCCGCACATCTGGAAAATTTCAGCTAGACAGAAATTGATGTTGTAGATTTCATCATAATCCTGGAACTCTACTTCCAAAAATCTGGCAAATGTCAGCTAGAGAGAAATTGCAAGGCAGATTTCAGCATAATCCTGGAACTCTGCTTCAGCACATCTGAAAACTGTCAGCTAGATAGGAATTTATGTGGTAGATTTCAGCATAATCCTGGAACTCTGCTTGTGCACATCTGCAAAATGTAAACGAGAGAGAAATTGATGTGTTATATTTCAGCATAATCTTTGGACTCTGCTTCCGCACATCTGGAAAATGTCAGCTAGAGAGAAATTGCAAGGCAGATTTCAGCATAATCCTGGAACTCTGCTTCTGGACATCTGGAAAATGTCAGCTAGAGAGAAATTGAGCTGGTAGATTTCAGCATAATCTTTGAACTCTGCTTCCGCACATCTGAAAAATGTCAGCTAGATAGGAATTTATGTGGTAGATTTCAGCATAATCTTTGAACTCTGCTTCTTCACATCTGGAAAATGTCAGCTAGAGAGAAAATGCAGAGGCTGATTTCAGCATAATCTTGGAACTCTGCTTCTTCATATCTGGAAAATGTCAGCTGGATAGGAATTTATGTGGTAGATTTCAGCATAATCTTTGCTCTCTGCTTCCGAACATCTGGAAAATGTCAGCTAGAGAATAATTGCAAGGCAGATTTCAGCATAATCCTGGAACTCTGCTTCTGCACATCTGAAAAATGTCAGCTTGATAGGAATTTATGTGGTAGATTTCAGCATAATCTTTGAACTCTGCTTCTTCACATATAGAAAATGTCAGCTAGAGGGAAAATGCAGAGGCAGATTTCAGCATAATCCTGGAACTCTGCTTCTGCACATCTAGAAAATTTCAGCTAGAGAGAAATTGATGTGTTAGATTTCAGCATAATCTTTGAACTCTGCTTCTGCACATCTGGAAAATGTAAGCTAGAGAGAAATTGATGTGGTAGAGTTCACCATAATCTTTGAACTCTGCTTGCGCTCATCTGGAAAATGTCAGCTAGAGAGAAATTGCAAGGCAGATTTCAGCATAATCTTGGAACTCTGCTTCTGCACATCTGGAAAATGTCAGCTAGAGAGAAAATGCAGAGGCTGATTTCAGCATAATCCTGGAACTCTGCTCCTGCACATCTGGAAAATGTAAGCTAGAGAGAAATTGATATGTTAGATTTCAGCATAATGCTTGAAGTCTGCTTCTGCACATCTGGAAAATATCACCTGGAGAAAAATTGCAAGGCAGATTTCAGAATAATCTTTGAACTCTGCTTCTGCACATCTGGAAAATGTCAGCTAGAGAGAAATTGCAAGGCAGATTTCAGCATAATCCTGGAACTCTGCTTCTGCACATCTGGAAAATGTAAGCTAGAGAGAAATTGATGTGGTAGAGTTCACCATAATCTTTGAACTCTGCTTGCGCTCATCTGGAAAATGTCAGCTAGAGAGAAATTGCAAGGCAGATTTCAGCATAATCTTGGAACTCTGCTTCTGCACATCTGGAAAATGTCAGCTAGAGAGAAAATGCAAAGGCAGGTTTCAGCATAATCCTGGTACTCTGCTATGGCACATCTGGAAAATTTCAGGTAGACAGAAATTGATGCTGTAGATTTCATCATAATCCTGGAACTCTGCTTCTGCACATCTGGCAAATGTCAGCTAGAGAGAAATTGCAAGGCAGATTTCAGCATAATCTTGGAACTCTGCTTCTGCACATGTGGAAAATGTCAGCTAGAGAGAACATGCAGAGGCTGATTTCAGCATAATCCTGGAACTCTGCTTCTGGACATCTGGAAAATGTCAGCTAGATAGGAATTTATGTGGTAGATTTCAGCATAATCTTTGAACTCTGCTTCTTCACATCTGGAAAATGTCAGCTAGAGAGAAAATGCAGAGGCTGATTTCAGCATAATCTTGGAACTCTGCTTCTCCATATCTGGAAAATGTCAGCTATATAGGAATTTATGTGGTAGATTTCAGCATAATCTTTGAACTCTGCTTCTTCACATCTGGAAAATGTCAGCTAGAGAGAAAATGCAGAGGCAGATTTCAGCATAATCCTGGTACTCTGCTTCGGCACATCTGGAAAATTTCAGCTAGACAGAAATTGATGTTGTGGATTTCAGCATAATCCTGGAACTCTGCTTCTGCACATCTGAAAAATGTCAGCTAGATAGGAATTTATGTGGTAGATTTCAGCATAATCTTTGAACTCTGCTTCTTCACATCTGGAAAATGTCAGCTAGAGGGAAAATGCAGAGGCAGATTTCAGCATAATCCTGGAACTCTGCTTCTTCACATCTGGAAAATTTCACTTGGAGACAAAATGCAAGGCAGATTTCAGCATAATCCTGGAACTCTGCTTGTGCACATCTGGAAAATGTAAACTAGAGAGAAATTGATGTGGTAGAGTTCACCATAATCTTTGAACTCTGCTTGAGCTCATCTGGAAAATGTCAGCTAGAGAGAAATTGCAAGGCAGATTTCAGCATAATCTTGGAACTCTGCTTCTGCACATCTGGAAAATGTCAGCTAGAGAGAAAATGCAGAGGCTGATTTCAGCATAATCCTGGAACTTTGCTTCTGCACATCTGGAAATTGTAAGCTAGAGAGAAATTGATGTCGTAGATTTCAGCATAATCTTGCAACTCTGCTTTTTCACATCTGGAAAATGTCAGCTAGAGGGAAAATGCAGGCGCAGATTTCAGCATAATCCTGGACCTCTACTTCTGCACATCTGGAAAATGTAAGCCAGAGAGAAATTGATGTTGTAGATTTCAGCATAATCCTGGAACTCTGCTTCAGCACATCTGAAAAATGTCAGCTAGATAGGAATTTATGTGGTAGATTTCAGCATAATCTTGGAACTCTGCTTCTGCACATGTGGAAAATGTCAGCTAGAGAGAACATGCAGAGGCTGATTTCAGCATAATCCTGGAACTCTGCTTCTGGACATCTGGAAAATGTCAGCTAGAGAGAAATTGATGTGGTAGATTTCAGCATAATCTTTGAACTCTGCTTCCGCACATCTGAAAAATGTCAGCTAGATAGGAATTTATGTGGTAGATTTCAGCATAATCTTTGAACTCTGCTTCTTCACATCTGGAAAATGTCAGCTAGAGAGAAAATGCAGAGGCTGATTTCAGCATAATCTTGGAACTCTGCTTCTCCATATCTGGAAAATGTCAGCTAGATAGGAATTTATGTGGTAGATTTCAGCATAATCTTTGAACTCTGCTTCTTCACATCTGGAAAATGTCAGCTAGAGAGAAAATGCAGAGGCAGATTTCAGCATAATCCTGGTACTCTGCTTCGGCACATCTGGAAAATTTCAGCTAGACAGAAATTGATGTTGTGGATTTCAGCATAATCCTGGAACTCTGCTTCTGCACATCTGAAAAATGTCAGCTAGATAGGAATTTATGTGGTAGATTTCAGCATAATCTTTGAACTCTGCTTCTTCACATCTGGAAAATGTCAGCTAGAGGGAAAATGCAGAGGCAGATTTCAGCATAATCCTGGAACTCTGCTTCTTCACATCTGGAAAATTTCACTTGGAGACAAAATGCAAGGCAGATTTCAGCATAATCCTGGAACTCTGCTTGTGCACATCTGGAAAATGTAAACTAGAGAGAAATTGATGTGGTAGAGTTCACCATAATCTTTGAACTCTGCTTGAGCTCATCTGGAAAATGTCAGCTAGAGAGAAATTGCAAGGCAGATTTCAGCATAATCTTGGAACTCTGCTTCTGCACATCTGGAAAATGTCAGCTAGAGAGAAAATGCAGAGGCTGATTTCAGCATAATCCTGGAACACTGCTTCCTCACATCTGGAAAATGTCAGCTAGAGGGAAAATGCAGAGGCAGATTTCAGCATAATCCTGGAACTCTGCTCCTGCACATCTGGAAAATGTAAGCTAGAGAGAAATTGATGTGGTAGATTTCAGCATAATGCTTGAACTCTGCTTCTGCACATCAGGAAAATGTCAGCTAGAGAGAAATTTCAAATCAGATTTCAGAATAATCCTGGAACTCTGCTTCTGCGCATTTGGCAAATGTCAGCTAGAGAGAAATTGATGTGGTAGATTTCAGCATAGTCTTTGAACTCTGCATCTGCACTTCAGGAAAATGTCAGCTAGAGGGAAAATGCAGAGGCAGATTTCAGCATAATCCTGGTACTCTGCTTCTGCACTTCAGGAAAATGTCAGCTAGAGAGAAAATGCAAAGGCAGATTTCAGAATAATCCTGGAACTCTGCTTCTGCGCATTTGGCAAATTTCAGCTAGACAGAAATTGATGTTGTAGATTTCATCATAATCCTGGAACTCTACTTCCAAAAATCTGGCAAATGTCAGCTAGAGAGAAATTGCAAGGCAGATTTCAGCATAATCCTGGAACTCTGCTTCAGCACATCTGAAAACTGTCAGCTAGATAGGAATTTATGTGGTAGATTTCAGCATAATCCTGGAACTCTGCTTGTGCACATCTGCAAAATGTAAACGAGAGAGAAATTGATGTGGTATATTTCAGCATAATCTTTGGACTCTGCTTCCGCACATCTGGAAAATGTCAGCTAGAGAGAAATTGCAAGGCAGATTTCAGCATAATCCTGGAACTCTGCTTCTGGACATCTGGAAAATGTCAGCTAGAGAGAAATTGAGCTGGTAGATTTCAGCATAATCTTTGAACTCTGCTTCCGCACATCTGAAAAATGTCAGCTAGATAGGAATTTATGTGGTAGATTTCAGCATAATCTTTGAACTCTGCTTCTTCACATCTGGAAAATGTCAGCTAGAGAGAAAATGCAGAGGCTGATTTCAGCATAATCTTGGAACTCTGCTTCTTCATATCTGGAAAATGTCAGCTGGATAGGAATTTATGTGGTAGATTTCAGCATAATCTTTGCTCTCTGCTTCCGAACATCTGGAAAATGTCAGCTAGAGAATAATTGCAAGGCAGATTTCAGCATAATCCTGGAACTCTGCTTCTGCACATCTGAAAAATGTCAGCTTGATAGGAATTTATGTGGTAGATTTCAGCATAATCTTTGAACTCTGCTTCTTCACATATAGAAAATGTCAGCTAGAGGGAAAATGCAGAGGCAGATTTCAGCATAATCCTGGAACTCTGCTTCTGCACATCTAGAAAATTTCAGCTAGAGAGAAATTGATGTGTTAGATTTCAGCATAATCTTTGAACTCTGCTTCTGCACATCTGGAAAATGTAAGCTAGAGAGAAATTGATGTGGTAGAGTTCACCATAATCTTTGAACTCTGCTTGCGCTCATCTGGAAAATGTCAGCTAGAGAGAAATTGCAAGGCAGATTTCAGCATAATCTTGGAACTCTGCTTCTGCACATCTGGAAAATGTCAGCTAGAGAGAAAATGCAGAGGCTGATTTCAGCATAATCCTGGAACTCTGCTCCTGCACATCTGGAAAATGTAAGCTAGAGAGAAATTGATATGTTAGATTTCAGCATAATGCTTGAAGTCTGCTTCTGCACATCTGGAAAATATCACCTGGAGAAAAATTGCAAGGCAGATTTCAGAATAATCTTTGAACTCTGCTTCTGCACATCTGGAAAATGTCAGCTAGAGAGAAATTGCAAGGCAGATTTCAGCATAATCCTGGAACTCTGCTTCTGCACATCTGGAAAATGTAAGCTAGAGAGAAATTGATGTGGTAGAGTTCACCATAATCTTTGAACTCTGCTTGCGCTCATCTGGAAAATGTCAGCTAGAGAGAAATTGCAAGGCAGATTTCAGCATAATCTTGGAACTCTGCTTCTGCACATCTGGAAAATGTCAGCTAGAGAGAAAATGCAGAGGCTGATTTCAGCATAATCCTGGAACTCTGCTCCTGCACATCTGGAAAATGTAAGCTAGAGAGAAATTGATATGTTAGATTTCAGCATAATGCTTGAAGTCTGCTTCTGCACATCTGGAAAATATCACCTGGAGAAAAATTTCAAGGCAGATTTCAGAATAATCTTTGAACTCTGCTTCTGCACATCTGGAAAATGTCAGCTAGAGAGAAATTGCAAGGCAGATTTCAGCATAATCCTGGAACTCTGCTTCTGGACATCTGGAAAATGTCAGCTAGAGAGAAATTGATGTGGTAGATTTCAGCATAATCTTTGAACTCTGCTTCTGCACATCTGAAAAATGTTAGCTAGATAGGAATTTATGTGGTAGATTTCAACATAATCTTTGAACTCTGCTTCTGCACATCTGGAAAATGTCAGCTAGAGAGAAATTGATGTGGTAGAGTTCACCATAATCTTTGAACTCTGCTTGCGCTCATCTGGAAAATGTCAGCTAGATAGGAATTTATGTGGTAGATTTCAGCATAATCTTTGAACTCTGCTTCTGCACATCTGGAAAATGTCAGCTAGAGAGAAAATGCGGAGGCAGATTTCAGCATAATCCTGGTACTCTGCTTCTGCACATCAGGAAAATGTCAGCTAGAGAGAAATTTCAAATCAGATTTCAGAATAATCCTGGAACTCCGCTTCTGCGCATTTGGCAAATGTCAGCTAGAGAGAAATTGATGTGGTAGATTTCAGCATAGTCTTTGAATTCTGCTTCTGCACTTCAGGAAAATGACAGCTAGAGAGAAAATGCAAAGGCAGGTTTCAGCATAATCCTGGTACTCTGCTTCGGCACATCTGGAAAATGTCAGCTAGACAGAAATTGATGCTGTAGATTTCATCATAATCCTGGAACTCTGCTTCTGCACATCTGGCAAATGTCAGCTAGAGAGAAATTGCAAGGCAGATTTCAGCATAATCTTGGAACTCTGCTTCTGCACATGTGGAAAATGTCAGCTAGAGAGAACATGCAGAGGCTGATTTCAGCATAATGCTGGAACTCTGCTTCTGCACATCTGGAAAATGTCAGCTGGGGAAAATTTATGTGGTATATTTCAGCATAATCTTTGAACTCTGCTTCTTCACATCTGGAAAATGTCAGCTAGAGAGAAAATGCAGAGGCTGATTTCAGCATAACCTTTGAACTCTGCTTCTGCACATCTGGAAAATGTCAGCTAGAGAGAAAATGTAGAGGCAGATTTCAGCATAATCCTGGAACTTTGCTTCTGCACATCTGGAAATTGTAAGCTAGAGAGAAATTGATGTCGTAGATTTCAGCATAATCTTGCAACTCTGCTTTTTCACATCTGGAAAATGTCAGCTAGAGGGAAAATGCAGACGCAGATTTCAGCATAATCCTGGACCTCTACTTCTGCACATCTGGAAAATGTAAGCCAGAGAGAAATTGATGTTGTAGATTTCAGCATAATCCTGGAACTCTGCTTCAGCACATCTGAAAAATGTCAGCTAGATAGGAATTTATGTGGTAGATTTCAGCATAATCTTTGAACTGTGCTTCTTCACATCTGGAAAATGTCAGCTAGAGGGAAAATGCAGAGGCAGATTTCAGCATAATCCTGGAACTCTGCTTGTGCACATCTGGAAAATGTAAACTAGAGAGAAATTGATGTGGTAGAGTTCACCATAATCTTTGAACTCTGCTTGCGCTCATCTGGAAAATGTCAGCTAGAGAGAAATTGCAAGGCAGATTTCAGCATAATCTTGGAACTCTGCTTCTGCACATCTGGAAAATGTCAGCTAGAGAGAAAATGCAGAGGCTGATTTCAGCATAATCCTGGAACACTGCTTCCTCACATCTGGAAAATGTCAGCTAGAGGGAAAATGCAGAGGCAGATTTCAGCATAATCCTGGAACTCTGCTCCTGCACATCTGGAAAATGTAAGCTAGAGAGAAATTGATGTGGTAGATTTCAGCATAATGCTTGAACTCTGCTTCTGCACATCAGGAAAATGTCAGCTAGAGAGAAATTTCAAATCAGATTTCAGAATAATCCTGGAACTCTGCTTCTGCGCATTTGACAAATGTCAGCTAGAGAGAAATTGATGTGGTAGATTTCAGCATAGTCTTTGAACTCTGCATCTGCACTTCAGGAAAATGTCAGCTAGAGGGAAAATGCAGAGGCAGATTTCAGCATAATCCTGGTACTCTGCTTCTGCACTTCAGGAAAATGTCAGCTAGAGAGAAATTTCAAATGAGATTTCAGAATAATCCTGGAACTCTGCTTCTGCGCATTTGGCAAATGTCAGCTAGAGAGAAATTGATGTGGTAGATTTCAGCATAGTCTTTGAACTCTGCATCTGCACTTCAGGAAAATGTCAGCTAGAGAGAAAATGCAAAGGCAGATTTCAGCATAATCCTGGAACTCTGCTTCCGCACATCTGGAAAATTTCAGCTAGACAGAAATTGATGTTGTAGATTTCATCATAATCCTGGAACTCTGCTTCCAAAAATCTGGCAAATGTCAGCTAGAGAGAAATTGCAAGGCAGATTTCAGCATAATCCTGGAACTCTGCTTCAGCACATCTGAAAACTGTCAGCTAGATAGGAATTTATGTGGTAGATTTCAGCATAATCCTGGAACTCTGCTTGTGCACATCTGCAAAATGTAAACGAGAGAGAAATTGATGTGGTATATTTCAGCATAATCTTTGGACTCTGCTTCCGCACATCTGGAAAATGTCAGCTAGAGAGAAATTGCATGGCAGATTTCAGCATAATCCTGGAACTCTGCTTCTGGACATCTGGAAAATGTCAGCTAGAGAGAAATTGAGCTGGTAGATTTCAGCATAATCTTTGAACTCTGCTTCCGCACATCTGAAAAATGTCAGCTAGATAGGAATTTATGTGGTAGATTTCAGCATAATCTTTGAACTCTGCTTCTTCACATCTGGAAAATGTCAGCTAGAGAGAAAATGCAGAGGCTGATTTCAGCATAATCTTGGAACTCTTCTTCTTCATATCTGGAAAATGTCAGCTGGATAGGAATTTATGTGGTAGATTTCAGCATAATCTTTGCTCTCTGCTTCCGAACATCTGGAAAATGTCAGCTAGAGAATAATTGCAAGGCAGATTTCAGCATAATCCTGGAACTCTGCTTCTGCACATCTGAAAAATGTCAGCTTGATAGAAATTTATGTGGTAGATTTCAGCATAATCTTTGAACTCTGCTTCTTCACATATAGAAAATGTCAGCTAGAGGGAAAATGCAGAGGCAGATTTCAGCATAATCCTGGAACTCTGCTTCTGCACATCTAGAAAATTTCAGCTAGAGAGAAATTGATGTGTTAGATTTCAGCATAATCTTTGAACTCTGCTTCTGCACATCTGGAAAATGTAAGCTAGAGAGAAATTGATGTGGTAGAGTTCACCATAATCTTTGAACTCTGCTTGCGCTCATCTGGAAAATGTCAGCTAGAGAGAAATTGCAAGGCAGATTTCAGCATAATCTTGGAACTCTGCTTCTGCACATCTGGAAAATGTCAGCTAGAGAGAAAATGCAGAGGCTGATTTCAGCATAATCCTGGAACTCTGCTCCTGCACATCTGGAAAATGTAAGCTAGAGAGAAATTGATATGTTAGATTTCAGCATAATGCTTGAAGTCTGCTTCTGCACATCTGGAAAATATCACCTGGAGAAAAATTGCAAGGCAGATTTAAGAATAATCCTGGAACTCTGCTTCTGCACATCTGAAAAATGTCAGCTAGATAGGAATTTATGTGGTAGATTTCAGCATAATCTTTGAACTCTGCTTCTGCACATCTGAAAAATGTCAGCTAGAGAGAAAATGCAGAGGCAGATTTCAGCATAATCCTGGTACTCTACTTCTGCACATCAGGAAAATGTCAGCTAGAGAGAAATTTCAAATCAGATTTCAGAATAATCCTGGAACTCTGCTTCTGCACATTTGGCAAATGTCAGCTAGAGAGAAATTGATGTGGTAGATTTCAGCATAGTCTTTGAACTCTGCTTCTGCACTTCAGGAAAATGTCAGCTAGAGAGAAAATGCAAAGGCAGATTTCAGCATAATCCTGGAACTCTGCTTCCGCACATCTGGAAAATTTCAGCTAGACAGAAATTGATGTTGTAGATTTCATCATAATCCTGGAACTCTGCTTCCAAACATCTGGCAAATGTGAGCTAGAGAGAAATTGCAAGGCAGATATCAGCATAATCCTGGAACTCTGCTTCAGCACATCTGAAAACTGTCAGCTAGATAGGAATTTATGTGGTAGATTTCAGCATAATCCTGGAACTCTGCTTGTGCACATCTGCAAAATGTAAACTAGAGAGAAATTGATGTGGTAAATTTCAGCATAATCTTTGGACTCTGCTTCCGCACATCTGGAAAATGTCAGCTAGAGAGAAATTGCAAGGCAGATTTCAGCATAATCCTGGAACTCTGCTTCTGGACATCTGGAAAATGTCAGCTAGAGAGAAATTGATGTGGTAGATTTCAGCATAATCTTTGAACTCTGCTTCTGCACATCTGAAAAATGTTAGCTAGATAGGAATTTATGTGGTAGATTTCAACATAATCTTTGAACTCTGCTTCTGCACATCTGGAAAATGTCAGCTAGAGAGAAATTGATGTGGTAGAGTTCACCATAATCTTTGAACTCTGCTTGCGCTCATCTGGAAAATGTCAGCTAGATAGGAATTTATGTGGTAGATTTCAGCATAATCTTTGAACTCTGCTTCTGCACATCTGGAAAATGTCAGCTAGAGAGAAAATGCGGAGGCAGATTTCAGCATAATCCTGGTACTCTGCTTCTGCACATCAGGAAAATGTCAGCTAGAGAGAAATTGATGTGGTAGATTTCAGCATAATCTTTGAACTCTGCTTCTGCACATCTGAAAAATGTTAGCTAGATAGGAATTTATGTGGTAGATTTCAACATAATCTTTGAACTCTGCTTCTGCACATCTGGAAAATGTCAGCTAGAGAGAAATTGATATGTTAGATTTCAGCATAATCCTGGAACTCTGCTTCAGCACATCTGAAAAATGTCAGCTAGATAGGAATTTATGTGGTAGATTTCAGCATAATCTTTGAACTCTGCTTCTTCACATCTGGAAAATGTCAGCTAGAGGGAAAATGCAGAGGCAGATTTCAGCATAATCCTGGAACTCTGCTTGTGCACATCTGGAAAATGTAAACTAGAGAGAAATTGATGTGGTAGAGTTCACCATAATCTTTGAACTCTGCTTGCGCTCATCTGGAAAATGTCAGCTAGAGAGAAATTGCAAGGCAGATTTCAGCATAATCTTGGAACTCTGCTTCTGCACATCTGGAAAATGTCAGCTAGAGAGAAAATGCAGAGGCTGATTTCAGCATAATCCTGGAACACTGCTTCCTCACATCTGGAAAATGTCAGCTAGAGGGAAAATGCAGAGGCAGATTTCAGCATAATCCTGGAACTCTGCTCCTGCACATCTGGAAAATGTAAGCTAGAGAGAAATTGATGTGGTAGATTTCAGCATAATGCTTGAACTCTGCTTCTGCACATCAGGAAAATGTCAGCTAGAGAGAAATTTCAAATCAGATTTCAGAATAATCCTGGAACTCTGCTTCTGCGCATTTGACAAATGTCAGCTAGAGAGAAATTGATGTGGTAGATTTCAGCATAGTCTTTGAACTCTGCATCTGCACTTCAGGAAAATGTCAGCTAGAGGGAAAATGCAGAGGCAGATTTCAGCATAATCCTGGTACTCTGCTTCTGCACTTCAGGAAAATGTCAGCTAGAGAGAAATTTCAAATGAGATTTCAGAATAATCCTGGAACTCTGCTTCTGCGCATTTGGCAAATGTCAGCTAGAGAGAAATTGATGTGGTAGATTTCAGCATAGTCTTTGAACTCTGCATCTGCACTTCAGGAAAATGTCAGCTAGAGAGAAAATGCAAAGGCAGATTTCAGCATAATCCTGGAACTCTGCTTCCGCACATCTGGAAAATTTCAGCTAGACAGAAATTGATGTTGTAGATTTCATCATAATCCTGGAACTCTGCTTCCAAAAATCTGGCAAATGTCAGCTAGAGAGAAATTGCAAGGCAGATTTCAGCATAATCCTGGAACTCTGCTTCAGCACATCTGAAAACTGTCAGCTAGATAGGAATTTATGTGGTAGATTTCAGCATAATCCTGGAACTCTGCTTGTGCACATCTGCAAAATGTAAACGAGAGAGAAATTGATGTGGTATATTTCAGCATAATCTTTGGACTCTGCTTCCGCACATCTGGAAAATGTCAGCTAGAGAGAAATTGCATGGCAGATTTCAGCATAATCCTGGAACTCTGCTTCTGGACATCTGGAAAATGTCAGCTAGAGAGAAATTGAGCTGGTAGATTTCAGCATAATCTTTGAACTCTGCTTCCGCACATCTGAAAAATGTCAGCTAGATAGGAATTTATGTGGTAGATTTCAGCATAATCTTTGAACTCTGCTTCTTCACATCTGGAAAATGTCAGCTAGAGAGAAAATGCAGAGGCTGATTTCAGCATAATCTTGGAACTCTTCTTCTTCATATCTGGAAAATGTCAGCTGGATAGGAATTTATGTGGTAGATTTCAGCATAATCTTTGCTCTCTGCTTCCGAACATCTGGAAAATGTCAGCTAGAGAATAATTGCAAGGCAGATTTCAGCATAATCCTGGAACTCTGCTTCTGCACATCTGAAAAATGTCAGCTTGATAGAAATTTATGTGGTAGATTTCAGCATAATCTTTGAACTCTGCTTCTTCACATATAGAAAATGTCAGCTAGAGGGAAAATGCAGAGGCAGATTTCAGCATAATCCTGGAACTCTGCTTCTGCACATCTAGAAAATTTCAGCTAGAGAGAAATTGATGTGTTAGATTTCAGCATAATCTTTGAACTCTGCTTCTGCACATCTGGAAAATGTAAGCTAGAGAGAAATTGATGTGGTAGAGTTCACCATAATCTTTGAACTCTGCTTGCGCTCATCTGGAAAATGTCAGCTAGAGAGAAATTGCAAGGCAGATTTCAGCATAATCTTGGAACTCTGCTTCTGCACATCTGGAAAATGTCAGCTAGAGAGAAAATGCAGAGGCTGATTTCAGCATAATCCTGGAACTCTGCTCCTGCACATCTGGAAAATGTAAGCTAGAGAGAAATTGATATGTTAGATTTCAGCATAATGCTTGAAGTCTGCTTCTGCACATCTGGAAAATATCACCTGGAGAAAAATTGCAAGGCAGATTTAAGAATAATCCTGGAACTCTGCTTCTGCACATCTGAAAAATGTCAGCTAGATAGGAATTTATGTGGTAGATTTCAGCATAATCTTTGAACTCTGCTTCTGCACATCTGAAAAATGTCAGCTAGAGAGAAAATGCAGAGGCAGATTTCAGCATAATCCTGGTACTCTACTTCTGCACATCAGGAAAATGTCAGCTAGAGAGAAATTTCAAATCAGATTTCAGAATAATCCTGGAACTCTGCTTCTGCACATTTGGCAAATGTCAGCTAGAGAGAAATTGATGTGGTAGATTTCAGCATAGTCTTTGAACTCTGCTTCTGCACTTCAGGAAAATGTCAGCTAGAGAGAAAATGCAAAGGCAGATTTCAGCATAATCCTGGAACTCTGCTTCCGCACATCTGGAAAATTTCAGCTAGACAGAAATTGATGTTGTAGATTTCATCATAATCCTGGAACTCTGCTTCCAAACATCTGGCAAATGTGAGCTAGAGAGAAATTGCAAGGCAGATATCAGCATAATCCTGGAACTCTGCTTCAGCACATCTGAAAACTGTCAGCTAGATAGGAATTTATGTGGTAGATTTCAGCATAATCCTGGAACTCTGCTTGTGCACATCTGCAAAATGTAAACTAGAGAGAAATTGATGTGGTAAATTTCAGCATAATCTTTGGACTCTGCTTCCGCACATCTGGAAAATGTCAGCTAGAGAGAAATTGCAAGGCAGATTTCAGCATAATCCTGGAACTCTGCTTCTGGACATCTGGAAAATGTCAGCTAGAGAGAAATTGATGTGGTAGATTTCAGCATAATCTTTGAACTCTGCTTCTGCACATCTGAAAAATGTTAGCTAGATAGGAATTTATGTGGTAGATTTCAACATAATCTTTGAACTCTGCTTCTGCACATCTGGAAAATGTCAGCTAGAGAGAAATTGATGTGGTAGAGTTCACCATAATCTTTGAACTCTGCTTGCGCTCATCTGGAAAATGTCAGCTAGATAGGAATTTATGTGGTAGATTTCAGCATAATCTTTGAACTCTGCTTCTGCACATCTGGAAAATGTCAGCTAGAGAGAAAATGCGGAGGCAGATTTCAGCATAATCCTGGTACTCTGCTTCTGCACATCAGGAAAATGTCAGCTAGAGAGAAATTGATGTGGTAGATTTCAGCATAATCTTTGAACTCTGCTTCTGCACATCTGAAAAATGTTAGCTAGATAGGAATTTATGTGGTAGATTTCAACATAATCTTTGAACTCTGCTTCTGCACATCTGGAAAATGTCAGCTAGAGAGAAATTGATATGTTAGATTTCAGCATAATGCTTGAAGTCTGCTTCTGCACATCTGGAAAATATCACCTGGAGAAAAATTGCAAGGCAGATTTCAGAATAATCTTTGAACTCTGCTTCTGCACATCTGGAAAATGTCAGCTAGAGAGAAATTGCAAGGCAGATTTCAGCATAATCCTGGAACTCTGCTTCTGGACATCTGGAAAATGTCAGCTAGAGAGAAATTGATGTGGTAGATTTCAGCATAATCTTTGAACTCTGCTTCTGCACATCTGAAAAATGTTAGCTAGATAGGAATTTATGTGGTAGATTTCAACATAATCTTTGAACTCTGCTTCTGCACATCTGGAAAATGTCAGCTAGAGAGAAATTGATGTGGTAGAGTTCACCATAATCTTTGAACTCTGCTTGCGCTCATCTGGAAAATGTCAGCTAGATAGGAATTTATGTGGTAGATTTCAGCATAATCTTTGAACTCTGCTTCTGCACATCTGGAAAATGTCAGCTAGAGAGAAAATGCGGAGGCAGATTTCAGCATAATCCTGGTACTCTGCTTCTGCACATCAGGAAAATGTCAGCTAGAGAGAAATTTCAAATCAGATTTCAGAATAATCCTGGAACTCCGCTTCTGCGCATTTGGCAAATGTCAGCTAGAGAGAAATTGATGTGGTAGATTTCAGCATAGTCTTTGAATTCTGCATCTGCACTTCAGGAAAATGTCAGCTAGAGGGAAAATGCAGAGGCAGATTTCAGCATAATCCTGGTACTCTGCTTCTGCACTTCAGGAAAATGTCAGCTAGAGAGAAATTTCAAATGAGATTTCAGAATAATCCTGGAACTCTGCTTCTGCGCATTTGGCAAATGTCAGCTAGAGAGAAATTGATGTGGTAGATTTCAGCATAGTCTTTGAACTCTGCATCTGCACTTCAGGAAAATGTCAGCTAGAGAGAAAATGCAAAGGCAGATTTCAGCATAATCCTGGAACTCTGCTTCCGCACATCTGGAAAATTTCAGCTAGACAGAAATTGATGTTGTAGATTTCATCATAATCCTGGAACTCTGCTTCCAAAAATCTGGCAAATGTCAGCTAGAGAGAAATTGCAAGGCAGATTTCAGCATAATCCTGGAACTCTGCTTCAGCACATCTGAAAACTGTCAGCTAGATAGGAATTTATGTGGTAGATTTCAGCATAATCCTGGAACTCTGCTTGTGCACATCTGAAAAATGTAAACGAGAGAGAAATTGATGTGGTATATTTCAGCATAATCTTTGGACTCTGCTTCCGCACATCTGGAAAATGTCAGCTAGAGAGAAATTGCAAGGCAGATTTCAGCATAATCCTGGAACTCTGCTTCTGGACATCTGGAAAATGTCAGCTAGAGAGAAATTGAGCTGGTAGATTTCAGCATAATCTTTGAACTCTGCTTCCGCACATCTGAAAAATGTCAGCTAGATAGGAATTTATGTGGTAGATTTCAGCATAATCTTTGAACTCTGCTTCTTCACATCTGGAAAATGTCAGCTAGAGAGAAAATGCAGAGGCTGATTTCAGCATAATCTTGGAACTCTGCTTCTTCATATCTGGAAAATGTCAGCTGGATAGGAATTTATGTGGTAGATTTCAGCATAATCTTTGCTCTCTGCTTCCGAACATCTGGAAAATGTCAGCCAGAGAATAATTGCAAGGCAGATTTCAGCATAATCCTGGAACTCTGCTTCTGCACATCTGAAAAATGTCAGCTTGATAGAAATTTATGTGGTAGATTTCAGCATAATCTTTGAACTCTGCTTCTTCACATATAGAAAATGTCAGCTAGAGGGAAAATGCAGAGGCAGATTTCAGCATAATCCTGGAACTCTGCTTCTGCACATCTAGAAAATTTCAGCTAGAGAGAAATTGATGTGTTAGATTTCAGCATAATCTTTGAACTCTGCTTCTGCACATCTGGAAAATGTAAGCTAGAGAGAAATTGATGTGGTAGAGTTCACCATAATCTTTGAACTCTGCTTGCGCTCATCTGGAAAATGTCAGCTAGATAGGAATTTATGTGGTAGATTTCAACATAATCTTTGAACTCTGCTTCTGCACATCTGGAAAATGTCAGCTAGAGAGAAATTGATGTGGTAGAGTTCACCATAATCTTTGAACTCTGCTTGCGCTCATCTGGAAAATGTCAGCTAGATAGGAATTTATGTGGTAGATTTCAGCATAATCTTTGAACTCTGCTTCTGCACATCTGGAAAATGTCAGCTAGAGAGAAAATGCGGAGGCAGATTTCAGCATAATCCTGGTACTCTGCTTCTGCACATCAGGAAAATGTCAGCTAGAGAGAAATTTCAAATCAGATTTCAGAATAATCCTGGAACTCCGCTTCTGCGCATTTGGCAAATGTCAGCTAGAGAGAAATTGATGTGGTAGATTTCAGCATAGTCTTTGAATTCTGCAACTGCACTTCAGGAAAATGTCAGCTAGAGGGAAAATGCAGAGGCAGATTTCAGCATAATCCTGGTACTCTGCTTCTGCACTTCAGGAAAATGTCAGCTAGAGAGAAATTTCAAATGAGATTTCAGAATAATCCTGGAACTCTGCTTCTGCGCATTTGGCAAATGTCAGCTAGAGAGAAATTGATGTGGTAGATTTCAGCATAGTCTTTGAATTCTGCTTCTGCACTTCAGGAAAATGTCAGCTAGAGAGAAAATGCAAAGGCAGGTTTCAGCATAATCCTGGTACTCTGCTTCGGCACATCTGGAAAATTTCAGGTAGACAGAAATTGATGCTGTAGATTTCATCATAATCCTGGAACTCTGCTTCTGCACATCTGGCAAATGTCAGCTAGAGAGAAATTGCAAGGCAGATTTCAGCATAATCTTGGAACTCTGCTTCTGCACATGTGGAAAATGTCAGCTAGAGAGAACATGCAGAGGCTGATTTCAGCATAATGCTGGAACTCTGCTTCTGCACATCTGGAAAATGTCAGCTGGGGAAAATTTATGTGGTATATTTCAGCATAATCTTTGAACTCTGCTTCTTCACATCTGGAAAATGTCAGCTAGAGAGAAAATGCAGAGGCTGATTTCAGCATAACCTTTGAACTCTGCTTCTGCACATCTGGAAAATGTCAGCTAGAGAGAAAATGTAGAGGCAGATTTCAGCATAATCCTGGAACTTTGCTTCTGCACATCTGGAAATTGTAAGCTAGAGAGAAATTGATGTCGTAGATTTCAGCATAATCTTGCAACTCTGCTTTTTCACATCTGGAAAATGTCAGCTAGAGGGAAAATGCAGGCGCAGATTTCAGCATAATCCTGGACCTCTACTTCTGCACATCTGGAAAATGTAAGCCAGAGAGAAATTGATGTTGTAGATTTCAGCATAATCCTGGAACTCTGCTTCAGCACATCTGAAAAATGTCAGCTAGATAGGAATTTATGTGGTAGATTTCAGCATAATCTTTGAACTCTGCTTCTTCACATCTGGAAAATGTCAGCTAGAGGGAAAATGCAGAGGCAGATTTCAGCATAATCCTGGAACTCTGCTTCTTCACATCTGGAAAATTTCACTTGGAGACAAAATGCAAGGCAGATTTCAGCATAATCCTGGAACTCTGCTTGTGCACATCTGGAAAATGTAAACTAGAGAGAAATTGATGTGGTAGAGTTCACCATAATCTTTGAACTCTGCTTGCGCTCATCTGGAAAATGTCAGCTAGAGAGAAATTGCAAGGCAGATTTCAGCATAATCTTGGAACTCTGCTTCTGCACATCTGGAAAATGTCAGCTAGAGAGAAAATGCAGAGGCTGATTTCAGCATAATCCTGGAACACTGCTTCCTCACATCTGGAAAATGTCAGCTAGAGGGAAAATGCAGAGGCAGATTTCAGCATAATCCTGGAACTCTGCTCCTGCACATCTGGAAAATGTAAGCTAGAGAGAAATTGATGTGGTAGATTTCAGCATAATGCTTGAACTCTGCTTCTGCACATCAGGAAAATGTCAGCTAGAGAGAAATTTCAAATCAGATTTCAGAATAATCCTGGAACTCTGCTTCTGCGCATTTGGCAAATGTCAGCTAGAGAGAAATTGATGTGGTAGATTTCAGCATAGTCTTTGAACTCTGCATCTGCACTTCAGGAAAATGTCAGCTAGAGGGAAAATGCAGAGGCAGATTTCAGCATAATCCTGGTACTCTGCTTCTGCACTTCAGGAAAATGTCAGCTAGAGAGAAATTTCAAATCAGATTTCAGAATAATCCTGGAACTCTGCTTCTGCGCATTTGGCAAATGTCAGCTAGAGAGAAATTGATGTGGTAGATTTCAGCATAGTCTTTGAACTCTGCATCTGCACTTCAGGAAAATGTCAGCTAGAGAGAAAATGCAAAGGCAGATTTCAGCATAATCCTGGAACTCTGCTTCCGCACATCTGGAAAATTTCAGCTAGACAGAAATTGATGTTGTAGATTTCATCATAATCCTGGAACTCTGCTTCCAAAAATCTGGCAAATGTCAGCTAGAGAGAAATTGCAAGGCAGATTTCAGCATAATCCTGGAACTCTGCTTCAGCACATCTGAAAACTGTCAGCTAGATAGGAATTTATGTGGTAGATTTCAGCATAATCCTGGAACTCTGCTTGTGCACATCTGCAAAATGTAAACGAGAGAGAAATTGATGTGGTATATTTCAGCATAATCTTTGGACTCTGCTTCCGCACATCTGGAAAATGTCAGCTAGAGAGAAATTGCAAGGCAGATTTCAGCATAATCCTGGAACTCTGCTTCTGGACATCTGGGAAATGTCAGCTAGAGAGAAATTGAGCTGGTAGATTTCAGCATAATCTTTGAACTCTGCTTCCGCACATCTGAAAAATGTCAGCTAGATAGGAATTTATGTGGTAGATTTCAGCATAATCTTTGAACTCTGCTTCTTCACATCTGGAAAATGTCAGCTAGAGAGAAAATGCAGAGGCTGATTTCAGCATAATCTTGGAACTCTGCTTCTTCATATCTGGAAAATGTCAGCTGGATAGGAATTTATGTGGTAGATTTCAGCATAATCTTTGCTCTCTGCTTCCAAACATCTGGAAAATGTCAGCTAGAGAATAATTGCAAGGCAGATTTCAGCATAATCCTGGAACTCTGCTTCTGCACATCTGAAAAATGTCAGCTTGATAGGAATTTATGTGGTAGATTTCAGCATAATCTTTGAACTCTGCTTCTTCACATATAGAAAATGTCAGCTAGAGGGAAAATGCAGAGGCAGATTTCAGCATAATCCTGGAACTCTGCTTCTGCACATCTAGAAAATTTCAGCTAGAGAGAAATTGATGTGTTAGATTTCAGCATAATCTTTGAACTCTGCTTCTGCACATCTGGAAAATGTAAGCTAGAGAGAAATTGATGTGGTAGAGTTCACCATAATCTTTGAACTCTGCTTGCGCTCATCTGGAAAATGTCAGCTAGATAGGAATTTATGTGGTAGATTTCAGCATAATCTTTGAACTCTGCTTCTGCACATCTGGAAAATGTCAGCTAGAGAGAAAATGCAGAGGCAGATTTCAGCATAATCCTGGTACTCTGCTTCTGCACATCAGGAAAATGTCAGCTAGAGAGAAATTTCAAATCAGATTTCAGAATAATCCTGGAACTCCGCTTCTGCGCATTTGGCAAATGTCAGCTAGAGAGAAATTGATGTGGTAGATTTCAGCATAGTCTTTGAATTCTGCTTCTGCACTTCAGGAAAATGTCAGCTAGAGAGAAAATGCAAAGGCAGGTTTCAGCATAATCCTGGTACTCTGCTTCGGCACATCTGGAAAATTTCAGGTAGACAGAAATTGATGCTGTAGATTTCATCATAATCCTGGAACTCTGCTTCTGCACATCTGGCAAATGTCAGCTAGAGAGAAATTGCAAGGCAGATTTCAGCATAATCTTGGAACTCTGCTTCTGCACATGTGGAAAATGTCAGCTAGAGAGAACATGCAGAGGCTGATTTCAGCATAATGCTGGAACTCTGCTTCTGCACATCTGGAAAATGTCAGCTGGGGAAAATTTATGTGGTATATTTCAGCATAATCTTTGAACTCTGCTTCTTCACATCTGGAAAATGTCAGCTAGAGAGAAAATGCAGAGGCTGATTTCAGCATAACCTTTGAACTCTGCTTCTGCACATCTGGAAAATGTCAGCTAGAGAGAAAATGTAGAGGCAGATTTCAGCATAATCCTGGAACTTTGCTTCTGCACATCTGGAAATTGTAAGCTAGAGAGAAATTGATGTCGTAGATTTCAGCATAATCTTTGAACTCTGCTTCTTCACATCTGGAAAATGTCAGCTAGAGGGAAAATGCAGAGGCAGATTTCAGCATAATCCTGGAACTCTGCTTCTTCACATCTGGAAAATTTCACTTGGAGACAAAATGCAAGGCAGATTTCAGCATAATCCTGGAACTCTGCTTGTGCACATCTGGAAAATGTAAACTAGAGAGAAATTGATGTGGTAGAGTTCACCATAATCTTTGAACTCTGCTTGCGCTCATCTGGAAAATGTCAGCTAGAGAGAAATTGCAGAGGCTGATTTCAGCATAATCTTGGAACTCTGCTTCTTCATATCTGGAAAATGTCAGCTGGATAGGAATTTATGTGGTAGATTTCAGCATAATCTTTGCTCTCTGCTTCCAAACATCTGGAAAATGTCAGCTAGAGGGAAAATGCAGACGCAGATTTCAGCATAATCCTGGACCTCTACTTCTGCACATCTGGAAAATGTCAGCTAGAGAGAAATTGAGCTGGTAGATTTCAGCATAATCTTTGAACTCTGCTTCCGCACATCTGAAAAATGTCAGCTAGATAGGAATTTATGTGGTAGATTTCAGCATAATCTTTGAACTCTGCTTCTTCACATCTGGAAAATGTCAGCTAGAGAGAAAATGCAGAGGCTGATTTCAGCATAATCTTGGAACTCTGCTTCTTCATATCTGGAAAATGTCAGCTGGATAGGAATTTATGTGGTAGATTTCAGCATAATCTTTGCTCTCTGCTTCCAAACATCTGGAAAATATCAGCTAGAGAATAATTGCAAGGCAGATTTCAGCATAATCCTGGAACTCTGCTTCTGCACATCTGAAAAATGTCAGCTTGATAGGAATTTATGTGGTAGATTTCAGCATAATCTTTGAACTCTGCTTCTTCACATATAGAAAATGTCAGCTAGAGGGAAAATGCAGAGGCAGATTTCAGCATAATCCTGGAACTCTGCTTCTGCACATCTAGAAAATTTCAGCTAGAGAGAAATTGATGTGTTAGATTTCAGCATAATCTTTGAACTCTGCTTCTGCACATCTGGAAAATGTAAGCTAGAGAGAAATTGATGTGGTAGAGTTCACCATAATCTTTGAACTCTGCTTGCGCTCATCTGGAAAATGTCAGCTAGATAGGAATTTATGTGGTAGATTTCAGCATAATCTTTGAACTCTGCTTCTGCACATCTGGAAAATGTCAGCTAGAGAGAAAATGCAGAGGCAGATTTCAGCATAATCCTGGTACTCTGCTTCTGCACATCAGGAAAATGTCAGCTAGAGAGAAATTTCAAATCAGATTTCAGAATAATCCTGGAACTCCGCTTCTGCGCATTTGGCAAATGTCAGCTAGAGAGAAATTGATGTGGTAGATTTCAGCATAGTCTTTGAACTCTGCATCTGCACTTCAGGAAAATGTCAGCTAGAGAGAAAATGCAAAGGCAGGTTTCAGCATAATCCTGGTACTCTGCTTTGGCACATCTGGAAAATTTCAGGTAGACAGAAATTGATGCTGTAGATTTCATCATAATCCTGGAACTCTGCTTCTGCACATCTGGCAAATGTCAGCTAGAGAGAAATTGCAAGGCAGATTTCAGCATAATCTTGGAACTCTGCTTCTGCACATGTGGAAAATGTCAGCTAGAGAGAACATGCAGAGGCTGATTTCAGCATAATGCTGGAACTCTGCTTCTGCACATCTGGAAAATGTCAGCTGGGGAAAATTTATGTGGTATATTTCAGCATAATCTTTGAACTCTGCTTCTTCACATCTGGAAAATGTCAGCTAGAGAGAAAATGCAGAGGCTGATTTCAGCATAACCTTTGAACTCTGCTTCTGCACATCTGGAAAATGTCAGCTAGAGAGAAAATGTAGAGGCAGATTTCAGCATAATCCTGGAACTTTGCTTCTGCACATCTGGAAATTGTAAGCTAGAGATAAATTGATGTCGTAGATTTCAGCATAATCTTGCAACTCTGCTTTTTCACATCCGGAAAATGTCAGCTAGAGGGAAAATGCAGACGCAGATTTCAGCATAATCCTGGAAATCTACTTCTGCACATCTGGAAAACGTAAGCCAGAGAGAAATTGATGTTGTAGATTTCAGCATAATCCTGGAACTCTGCTTCAGCACATCTGAAAAATGTCAGCTAGATAGGAATTTATGTGGTAGATTTCAGCATAATCTTTGAACTCTGCTTCTTCACATCTGGAAAATGTCAGCTAGAGGGAAAATGCAGAGGCAGATTTCAGCATAATCCTGGAACTCTGCTTCTTCACATCTGGAAAATTTCACTTGGAGACAAAATGCAAGGCAGATTTCAGCATAATCCTGGAACTCTGCTTGTGCACATCTGGAAAATGTAAACTAGAGAGAAATTGATGTGGTAGAGTTCACCATAATCTTTGAACTCTGCTTGAGCTCATCTGGAAAATGTCAGCTAGAGAGAAATTGCAAGGCAGATTTCAGCATAATCTTGGAACTCTGCTTCTGCACATCTGGAAAATGTCAGCTAGAGAGAAAATGCAGAGGCTGATTTCAGCATAATCCTGGAACACTGCTTCCTCACATCTGGAAAATGTCAGCTAGAGGGAAAATGCAGAGGCAGATTTCAGCATAATCCTGGAACTCTGCTCCTGCACATCTGGAAAATGTAAGCTAGAGAGAAATTGATGTGGTAGATTTCAGCATAATGCTTGAACTCTGCTTCTGCACATCAGGAAAATGTCAGCTAGAGAGAAATTTCAAATCAGATTTCAGAATAATCCTGGAACTCTGCTTCTGCGCATTTGGCAAATGTCAGCTAGAGAGAAATTGATGTGGTAGATTTCAGCATAGTCTTTGAACTCTGCATCTGCACTTCAGGAAAATGTCAGCTAGAGGGAAAATGCAGAGGCAGATTTCAGCATAATCCTGGTACTCTGCTTCTGCACTTCAGGAAAATGTCAGCTAGAGAGAAAATGCAAAGGCAGATTTCAGCATAATCCTAGAACTCTGCTTCCGCACATCTGGAAAATTTCAGCTAGACAGAAATTGATGTTGTAGATTTCATCATAATCCTGGAACTCTACTTCCAAAAATCTGGCAAATGTCAGCTAGAGAGAAATTGCAAGGCAGATTTCAGCATAATCCTGGAACTCTGCTTCAGCACATCTGAAAACTGTCAGCTAGATAGGAATTTATGTGGTAGATTTCAGCATAATCCTGGAACTCTGCTTGTGCACATCTGCAAAATGTAAACGAGAGAGAAATTGATGTGGTATATTTCAGCATAATCTTTGGACTCTGCTTCTGCACATCTGGCAAATGTCAGCTAGAGAGAAATTGCAAGGCAGATTTCAGCATAATCTTGGAACTCTGCTTCTGCACATCTGGAAAATGTCAGCTAGAGAGAAAATGCAAAGGCAGGTTTCAGCATAATCCTGGTACTCTGCTTTGGCACATCTGGAAAATTTCAGGTAGACAGAAATTGATGCTGTAGATTTCATCATAATCCTGGAACTCTGCTTCTGCACATCTGGCAAATGTCAGCTAGAGAGAAATTGCAAGGCAGATTTCAGCATAATCTTGGAACTCTGCTTCTGCACATGTGGAAAATGTCAGCTAGAGAGAACATGCAGAGGCTGATTTCAGCATAATGCTGGAACTCTGCTTCTGCACATCTGGAAAATGTCAGCTGGGGAAAATTTATGTGGTATATTTCAGCATAATCTTTGAACTCTGCTTCTTCACATCTGGAAAATGTCAGCTAGAGAGAAAATGCAGAGGCTGATTTCAGCATAACCTTTGAACTCTGCTTCTGCACATCTGGAAAATGTCAGCTAGAGAGAAAATGTAGAGGCAGATTTCAGCATAATCCTGGAACTTTGCTTCTGCACATCTGGAAATTGTAAGCTAGAGAGAAATTGATGTCGTAGATTTCAGCATAATCTTGCAACTCTGCTTTTTCACATCTGGAAAATGTCAGCTAGAGGGAAAATGCAGACGCAGATTTCAGCATAATCCTGGAAATCTACTTCTGCACATCTGGAAAATGTAAGCCAGAGAGAAATTGATGTTGTAGATTTCAGCATAATCCTGGAACTCTGCTTCAGCACATCTGAAAAATGTCAGCTAGATAGGAATTTATGTGGTAGATTTCAGCATAATCTTTGAACTCTGCTTCTTCACATCTGGAAAATGTCAGCTAGAGGGAAAATGCAGAGGCAGATTTCAGCATAATCCTGGAACTCTGCTTCTTCACATCTGGAAAATTTCACTTGGAGACAAAATGCAAGGCAGATTTCAGCATAATCCTGGAACTCTGCTTGTGCACATCTGGAAAATGTAAACTAGAGAGAAATTGATGTGGTAGAGTTCACCATAATCTTTGAACTCTGCTTGAGCTCATCTGGAAAATGTCAGCTAGAGAGAAATTGCAAGGCAGATTTCAGCATAATCTTGGAACTCTGCTTCTGCACATCTGGAAAATGTCAGCTAGAGAGAAAATGCAGAGGCTGATTTCAGCATAATCCTGGAACACTGCTTCCTCACATCTGGAAAATGTCAGCTAGAGAGAAATTGATGTGGTAGATTTCAGCATAATGCTTGAACTCTGCTTCTGCACATCAGGAAAATGTCAGCTAGAGAGAAATTTCAAATCAGATTTCAGAATAATCCTGGAACTCTGCTTCTGCGCATTTGGCAAATGTCAGCTAGAGAGAAATTGATGTGGTAGATTTCAGCATAGTCTTTGAACTCTGCATCTGCACTTCAGGAAAATGTCAGCTAGAGGGAAAATGCAGAGGCAGATTTCAGCATAATCCTGGTACTCTGCTTCTGCACTTCAGGAAAATGTCAGCTAGAGAGAAAATGCAAAGGCAGATTTCAGCATAATCCTGGAACTCTGCTTCCGCACATCTGGAAAATTTCAGCTAGACAGAAATTGATGTTGTAGATTTCATCATAATCCTGGAACTCTACTTCCAAAAATCTGGCAAATGTCAGCTAGAGAGAAATTGCAAGGCAGATTTCAGCATAATCCTGGAACTCTGCTTCAGCACATCTGAAAACTGTCAGCTAGATAGGAATTTATGTGGTAGATTTCAGCATAATCCTGGAACTCTGCTTGTGCACATCTGCAAAATGTAAACGAGAGAGAAATTGATGTGGTATATTTCAGCATAATCTTTGGACTCTGCTTCCGCACATCTGGAAAATGTCAGCTAGAGAGAAATTGCAAGGCAGATTTCAGCATAATCCTGGAACTCTGCTTCTGGACATCTGGAAAATGTCAGCTAGAGAGAAATTGAGCTGGTAGATTTCAGCATAATCTTTGAACTCTGCTTCCGCACATCTGAAAAATGTCAGCTAGATAGGAATTTATGTGGTAGATTTCAGCATAATCTTTGAACTCTGCTTCTTCACATCTGGAAAATGTCAGCTAGAGAGAAAATGCAGAGGCTGATTTCAGCATAATCTTGGAACTCTGCTTCTTCATATCTGGAAAATGTCAGCTGGATAGGAATTTATGTGGTAGATTTCAGCATAATCTTTGCTCTCTGCTTCCGAACATCTGGAAAATGTCAGCTAGAGAATAATTGCAAGGCAGATTTCAGCATAATCCTGGAACTCTGCTTCTGCACATCTGAAAAATGTCAGCTTGATAGGAATTTATGTGGTAGATTTCAGCATAATCTTTGAACTCTGCTTCTTCACATATAGAAAATGTCAGCTAGAGGGAAAATGCAGAGGCAGATTTCAGCATAATCCTGGAACTCTGCTTCTGCACATCTAGAAAATTTCAGCTAGAGAGAAATTGATGTGTTAGATTTCAGCATAATCTTTGAACTCTGCTTCTGCACATCTGGAAAATGTAAGCTAGAGAGAAATTGATGTGGTAGAGTTCACCATAATCTTTGAACTCTGCTTGCGCTCATCTGGAAAATGTCAGCTAGAGAGAAATTGCAAGGCAGATTTCAGCATAATCTTGGAACTCTGCTTCTGCACATCTGGAAAATGTCAGCTAGAGAGAAAATGCAGAGGCTGATTTCAGCATAATCCTGGAACTCTGCTCCTGCACATCTGGAAAATGTAAGCTAGAGAGAAATTGATATGTTAGATTTCAGCATAATGCTTGAAGTCTGCTTCTGCACATCTGGAAAATATCACCTGGAGAAAAATTGCAAGGCAGATTTCAGAATAATCTTTGAACTCTGCTTCTGCACATCTGGAAAATGTCAGCTAGAGAGAAATTGCAAGGCAGATTTCAGCATAATCCTGGAACTCTGCTACTGCACATCTGGAAAATGTAAGCTAGAGAGAAATTGATGTGGTAGAGTTCACCATAATCTTTGAACTCTGCTTGCGCTCATCTGGAAAATGTCAGCTAGAGAGAAATTGCAAGGCAGATTTCAGCATAATCTTGGAACTCTGCTTCTGCACATCTGGAAAATGTCAGCTAGAGAGAAAATGCAGAGGCTGATTTCAGCATAATCCTGGAACTCTGCTCCTGCACATCTGGAAAATGTAAGCTAGAGAGAAATTGATATGTTAGATTTCAGCATAATGCTTGAAGTCTGCTTCTGCACATCTGGAAAATATCACCTGGAGAAAAATTGCAAGGCAGATTTCAGAATAATCTTTGAACTCTGCTTCTGCACATCTGGAAAATGTCAGCTAGAGAGAAATTGCAAGGCAGATTTCAGCATAATCCTGGAACTCTGCTTCTGGACATCTGGAAAATGTCAGCTAGAGAGAAATTGATGTGGTAGATTTCAGCATAATCTTTGAACTCTGCTTCTGCACATCTGAAAAATGTTAGCTAGATAGGAATTTATGTGGTAGATTTCAACATAATCTTTGAACTCTGCTTCTGCACATCTGGAAAATGTCAGCTAGAGAGAAATTGATGTGGTAGAGTTCACCATAATCTTTGAACTCTGCTTGCGCTCATCTGGAAAATGTCAGCTAGATAGGAATTTATGTGGTAGATTTCAGCATAATCTTTGAACTCTGCTTCTGCACATCTGGAAAATGTCAGCTAGAGAGAAAATGCGGAGGCAGATTTCAGCATAATCCTGGTACTCTGCTTCTGCACATCAGGAAAATGTCAGCTAGAGAGAAATTTCAAATCAGATTTCAGAATAATCCTGGAACTCCGCTTCTGCGCACTTGGCAAATGTCAGCTAGAGAGAAATTGATGTGGTAGATTTCAGCATAGTCTTTGAATTCTGCTTCTGCACTTCAGGAAAATGTCAGCTAGAGAGAAAATGCAAAGGCAGGTTTCAGCATAATCCTGGTACTCTGCTTCGGCACATCTGGAAAATTTCAGGTAGACAGAAATTGATGCTGTAGATTTCATCATAATCCTGGAACTCTGCTTCTGCACATCTGGCAAATGTCAGCTAGAGAGAAATTGCAAGGCAGATTTCAGCATAATCTTGGAACTCTGCTTCTGCACATGTGGAAAATGTCAGCTAGAGAGAACATGCAGAGGCTGATTTCAGCATAATGCTGGAACTCTGCTTCTGCACATCTGGAAAATGTCAGCTGGGGAAAATTTATGTGGTATATTTCAGCATAATCTTTGAACTCTGCTTCTTCACATCTGGAAAATGTCAGCTAGAGAGAAAATGCAGAGGCTGATTTCAGCATAACCTTTGAACTCTGCTTCTGCACATCTGGAAAATGTCAGCTAGAGAGAAAATGTAGAGGCAGATTTCAGCATAATCCTGGAACTTTGCTTCTGCACATCTGGAAATTGTAAGCTAGAGAGAAATTGATGTCGTAGATTTCAGCATAATCTTGCAACTCTGCTTTTTCACATCTGGAAAATGTCAGCTAGAGGGAAAATGCAGATGCAGATTTCAGCATAATCCTGGACCTCTACTTCTGCACATCTGGAAAATGTAAGCCAGAGAGAAATTGATGTTGTAGATTTCAGCATAATCCTGGAACTCTGCTTCAGCACATCTGAAAAATGTCAGCTAGATAGGAATTTATGTGGTAGATTTCAGCATAATCTTTGAACTCTGCTTCTTCACATCTGGAAAATGTCAGCTAGAGGGAAAATGCAGAGGCAGATTTCAGCATAATCCTGGAACTCTGCTTCTTCACATCTGGAAAATTTCACTTGGAGACAAAATGCAAGGCAGATTTCAGCATAATCCTGGAACTCTGCTTGTGCACATCTGGAAAATGTAAACTAGAGAGAAATTGATGTGGTAGAGTTCACCATAATCTTTGAACTCTGCTTGCGCTCATCTGGAAAATGTCAGCTAGAGAGAAATTGCAAGGCAGATTTCAGCATAATCTTGGAACTCTGCTTCTGCACATCTGGAAAATGTCAGCTAGAGAGAAAATGCAGAGGCTGATTTCAGCATAATCCTGGAACACTGCTTCCTCACATCTGGAAAATGTCAGCTAGAGGGAAAATGCAGAGGCAGATTTCAGCATAATCCTGGAACTCTGCTCCTGCACATCTGGAAAATGTAAGCTAGAGAGAAATTGATGTGGTAGATTTCAGCATAATGCTTGAACTCTGCTTCTGCACATCAGGAAAATGTCAGCTAGAGAGAAATTTCAAATCAGATTTCAGAATAATCCTGGAACTCTGCTTCTGCGCATTTGGCAAATGTCAGCTAGAGAGAAATTGATGTGGTAGATTTCAGCATAGTCTTTGAACTCTGCATCTGCACTTCAGGAAAATGTCAGCTAGAGGGAAAATGCAGAGGCAGATTTCAGCATAATCCTGGTACTCTGCTTCTGCACTTCAGGAAAATGTCAGCTAGAGAGAAATTTCAAATGAGATTTCAGAATAATCCTGGAACTCTGCTTCTGCGCATTTGGCAAATGTCAGCTAGAGAGAAATTGCAAGGCAGATTTCAGCATAATCCTGGAACTCTGCTTCTGGACATCTGGAAAATGTCAGCTAGAGAGAAATTGATGTGGTAGATTTCAGCATAATCTTTGAACTCTGCTTCTGCACATCTGAAAAATGTTAGCTAGATAGGAATTTATGTGGTAGATTTCAACATAATCTTTGAACTCTGCTTCTGCACATCTGGAAAATGTCAGCTAGAGAGAAATTGATGTGGTAGAGTTCACCATAATCTTTGAACTCTGCTTGCGCTCATCTGGAAAATGTCAGCTAGATAGGAATTTATGTGGTAGATTTCAGCATAATCTTTGAACTCTGCTTCTGCACATCTGGAAAATGTCAGCTAGAGAGAAAATGCGGAGGCAGATTTCAGCATAATCCTGGTACTCTGCTTCTGCACATCAGGAAAATGTCAGCTAGAGAGAAATTTCAAATCAGATTTCAGAATAATCCTGGAACTCCGCTTCTGCGCACTTGGCAAATGTCAGCTAGAGAGAAATTGATGTGGTAGATTTCAGCATAGTCTTTGAATTCTGCTTCTGCACTTCAGGAAAATGTCAGCTAGAGAGAAAATGCAAAGGCAGGTTTCAGCATAATCCTGGTACTCTGCTTCGGCACATCTGGAAAATTTCAGGTAGACAGAAATTGATGCTGTAGATTTCATCATAATCCTGGAACTCTGCTTCTGCACATCTGGCAAATGTCAGCTAGAGAGAAATTGCAAGGCAGATTTCAGCATAATCTTGGAACTCTGCTTCTGCACATGTGGAAAATGTCAGCTAGAGAGAACATGCAGAGGCTGATTTCAGCATAATGCTGGAACTCTGCTTCTGCACATCTGGAAAATGTCAGCTGGGGAAAATTTATGTGGTATATTTCAGCATAATCTTTGAACTCTGCTTCTTCACATCTGGAAAATGTCAGCTAGAGAGAAAATGCAGAGGCTGATTTCAGCATAACCTTTGAACTCTGCTTCTGCACATCTGGAAAATGTCAGCTAGAGAGAAAATGTAGAGGCAGATTTCAGCATAATCCTGGAACTTTGCTTCTGCACATCTGGAAATTGTAAGCTAGAGAGAAATTGATGTCGTAGATTTCAGCATAATCTTGCAACTCTGCTTTTTCACATCTGGAAAATGTCAGCTAGAGGGAAAATGCAGATGCAGATTTCAGCATAATCCTGGACCTCTACTTCTGCACATCTGGAAAATGTAAGCCAGAGAGAAATTGATGTTGTAGATTTCAGCATAATCCTGGAACTCTGCTTCAGCACATCTGAAAAATGTCAGCTAGATAGGAATTTATGTGGTAGATTTCAGCATAATCTTTGAACTCTGCTTCTTCACATCTGGAAAATGTCAGCTAGAGGGAAAATGCAGAGGCAGATTTCAGCATAATCCTGGAACTCTGCTTCTTCACATCTGGAAAATTTCACTTGGAGACAAAATGCAAGGCAGATTTCAGCATAATCCTGGAACTCTGCTTGTGCACATCTGGAAAATGTAAACTAGAGAGAAATTGATGTGGTAGAGTTCACCATAATCTTTGAACTCTGCTTGCGCTCATCTGGAAAATGTCAGCTAGAGAGAAATTGCAAGGCAGATTTCAGCATAATCTTGGAACTCTGCTTCTGCACATCTGGAAAATGTCAGCTAGAGAGAAAATGCAGAGGCTGATTTCAGCATAATCCTGGAACACTGCTTCCTCACATCTGGAAAATGTCAGCTAGAGGGAAAATGCAGAGGCAGATTTCAGCATAATCCTGGAACTCTGCTCCTGCACATCTGGAAAATGTAAGCTAGAGAGAAATTGATGTGGTAGATTTCAGCATAATGCTTGAACTCTGCTTCTGCACATCAGGAAAATGTCAGCTAGAGAGAAATTTCAAATCAGATTTCAGAATAATCCTGGAACTCTGCTTCTGCGCATTTGGCAAATGTCAGCTAGAGAGAAATTGATGTGGTAGATTTCAGCATAGTCTTTGAACTCTGCATCTGCACTTCAGGAAAATGTCAGCTAGAGGGAAAATGCAGAGGCAGATTTCAGCATAATCCTGGTACTCTGCTTCTGCACTTCAGGAAAATGTCAGCTAGAGAGAAATTTCAAATGAGATTTCAGAATAATCCTGGAACTCTGCTTCTGCGCATTTGGCAAATGTCAGCTAGAGAGAAATTGATGTGGTAGATTTCAGCATAGTCTTTGAACTCTGCATCTGCACTTCAGGAAAATGTCAGCTAGAGAGAAAATGCAAAGGCAGATTTCAGCATAATCCTGGAACTCTGCTTCCGCACATCTGGAAAATTTCAGCTAGACAGAAATTGATGTTGTAGATTTCATCATAATCCTGGAACTCTGCTTCCAAAAATCTGGCAAATTTCAGCTAGAGAGAAATTGCAAGGCAGATTTCAGCATAATCCTGGAACTCTGCTTCAGCACATCTGAAAACTGTCAGCTAGATAGGAATTTATGTGGTAGATTTCAGCATAATCCTGGAACTCTGCTTGTGCACATCTGCAAAATGTAAATGAGAGAGAAATTGATGTGGTATATTTCAGCATAATCTTTGGACTCTGCTTCCGCACATCTGGAAAATGTCAGCTAGAGAGAAATTGCAAGGCAGATTTCAGCATAATCCTGGAACTCTGCTTCTGGACATCTGGAAAATGTCAGCTAGAGAGAAATTGAGCTGGTAGATTTCAGCATAATCTTTGAACTCTGCTTCCGCACATCTGAAAAATGTCAGCTAGATAGGAATTTATGTGGTAGATTTCAGCATAATCTTTGAACTCTGCTTCTTCACATCTGGAAAATGTCAGCTAGAGAGAAAATGCAGAGGCTGATTTCAGCATAATCTTGGAACTCTGCTTCTTCATATCTGGAAAATGTCAGCTGGATAGGAATTTATGTGGTAGATTTCAGCATAATCTTTGCTCTCTGCTTCCGAACATCTGGAAAATGTCAGCTAGAGAATAATTGCAAGGCAGATTTCAGCATAATCCTGGAACTCTGCTTCTGCACATCTGAAAAATGTCAGCTTGATAGAAATTTATGTGGTAGATTTCAGCATAATCTTTGAACTCTGCTTCTTCACATATAGAAAATGTCAGCTAGAGGGAAAATGCAGAGGCAGATTTCAGCATAATCCTGGAACTCTGCTTCTGCACATCTAGAAAATTTCAGCTAGAGAGAAATTGATGTGTTAGATTTCAGCATAATCTTTGAACTCTGCTTCTGCACATCTGGAAAATGTAAGCTAGAGAGAAATTGATGTGGTAGAGTTCACCATAATCTTTGAACTCTGCTTGCGCTCATCTGGAAAATGTCAGCTAGAGAGAAATTGCAAGGCAGATTTCAGCATAATCTTGGAACTCTGCTTCTGCACATCTGGAAAATGTCAGCTAGAGAGAAAATGCAGAGGCTGATTTCAGCATAATCCTGGAACTCTGCTCCTGCACATCTGGAAAATGTAAGCTAGAGAGAAATTGATATGTTAGATTTCAGCATAATGCTTGAAGTCTGCTTCTGCACATCTGGAAAATATCACCTGGAGAAAAATTGCAAGGCAGATTTCAGAATAATCCTGGAACTCTGCTTCTGCACATCTGAAAAATGTCAGCTAGATAGGAATTTATGTGGTAGATTTCAGCATTATCTTTGAACTCTGCTTCTGCACATCTGAAAAATGTCAGCTAGAGAGAAAATGCAGAGACAGATTTCAGCATAATCCTGGTACTCTACTTCTGCACATCAGGAAAATGTCAGCTAGAGAGAAATTTCAAATCAGATTTCAGAATAATCCTGGAACTCTGCTTCTGCGCATTTGGCAAATGTCAGCTAGAGAGAAATTGATGTGGTAGATTTCAGCATAGTCTTTGAACTCTGCTTCTGCACTTCAGGAAAATGTCAGCTAGAGAGAAAATGCAAAGGCAGATTTCAGCATAATCCTGGAACTCTGCTTCCGCACATCTGGAAAATTTCAGCTAGACAGAAATTGATGTTGTAGATTTCATCATAATCCTGGAACTCTGCTTCCAAACATCTGGCAAATGTGAGCTAGAGAGAAATTGCAAGGCAGATATCAGCATAATCCTGGAACTCTGCTTCAGCACATCTGAAAACTGTCAGCTAGATAGGAATTTATGTGGTAGATTTCAGCATAATCCTGGAACTCTGCTTGTGCACATCTGCAAAATGTAAACTAGAGAGAAATTGATGTGGTAAATTTCAGCATAATCTTTGGACTCTGCTTCTGCACATCTGGAAAATGTCAGCTAGAGAGAAATTGCAAGGCAGATTTCAGCATAATCCTGGAACTCTGCTTCTGGACATCTGGAAAATGTCAGCTAGAGAGAAATTGATGTGGTAGATTTCAGCATAACCTTTGAACTCTGCTTCCGCACATCTGAAAAATGTCAGCTAGATAGGAATTTATGTGGTAGATTTCAGCATAATCTTTGAACTCTGCTTCTTCACATCTGGAAAATGTCAGCTAGAGAGAAAATGCAGAGGCTGATTTCAGCATAATCTTGGAACTCTGCTTCTCCATATCTGGAAAATGTCAGCTAGATAGGAATTTATGTGGTAGATTTCAGCATAATCTTTGAACTCTGCTTCTTCACATCTGGAAAATGTCAGCTAGAGAGAAAATGCAGAGGCAGATTTCAGCATAATCCTGGTACTCTGCTTCTGCACATCAGGAAAATGTCAGCTAGAGAGAAATTTCAAATCAGATTTCAGAATAATCCTGGAACTCTGCTTCTGCGCATTTGGCAAATGTCAGCTAGAGAGAAATTGATGTGGTAGATTTCAGCATAGTCTTTGAATTCTGCTTCTGCACTTCAGGAAAATGTCAGCTAGAGAGAAAATGCAAAGGCAGGTTTCAGCATAATCCTGGTACTCTGCTTCCGCACATCTGGAAAATTTCAGGCAGACAGAAATTGATGTTGTAGATTTCATCATAATCCTGGAACTCTGCTTCCAAACATCTGGCAAATGTCAGCTAGAGAGAAATTGCAAGGCAGATTTCAGCATAATCTTGGAACTCTGCTTCTGCACATCTGGCAAATGTCAGCTAGAGAGAAATTGCAAGGCAGATTTCAGCATAATCCTGGAACTCTGCTTCAGCACATCTGAAAACTGTCAGCTAGATAGGAATTTATGTGGTAGATTTCAGCATAATCTTTGAACTCTGCTTCCGCACTTCTGAAAAATGTCAGCTTGATAGAAATTTATGTGGTAGATTTCAGCATAATCTTTGAACTCTGCTTCTTCACATATAGAAAATGTCAGCTAGAGGGAAAATGCAGAGGCAGATTTCAGCATAATCCTGGAACTCTGCTTCTGCACATCTAGAAAATTTCAGCTAGAGAGAAATTGATGTGTTAGATTTCAGCATAATCTTTGAACTCTGCTTCTGCACATCTGGAAAATGTAAGCTAGAGAGAAATTGATGTGGTAGAGTTCACCATAATCTTTGAACTCTGCTTGCGCTCATCTGGAAAATGTCAGCTAGAGAGAAATTGCAAGGCAGATTTCAGCATAATCTTGGAACTCTGCTTCTGCACATCTGGAAAATGTCAGCTAGAGAGAAAATGCAGAGGCTGATTTCAGCATAATCCTGGAACTCTGCTCCTGCACATCTGGAAAATGTAAGCTAGAGAGAAATTGATATGTTAGATTTCAGCATAATGCTTGAAGTCTGCTTCTGCACATCTGGAAAATATCACCTGGAGAAAAATTGCAAGGCAGATTTCAGAATAATCCTGGAACTCTGCTTCTGCACATCTGAAAAATGTCAGCTAGATAGGAATTTATGTGGTAGATTTCAGCATTATCTTTGAACTCTGCTTCTGCACATCTGAAAAATGTCAGCTAGAGAGAAAATGCAGAGACAGATTTCAGCATAATCCTGGTACTCTACTTCTGCACATCAGGAAAATGTCAGCTAGAGAGAAATTTCAAATCAGATTTCAGAATAATCCTGGAACTCTGCTTCTGCGCATTTGGCAAATGTCAGCTAGAGAGAAATTGATGTGGTAGATTTCAGCATAGTCTTTGAACTCTGCTTCTGCACTTCAGGAAAATGTCAGCTAGAGAGAAAATGCAAAGGCAGATTTCAGCATAATCCTGGAACTCTGCTTCCGCACATCTGGAAAATTTCAGCTAGACAGAAATTGATGTTGTAGATTTCATCATAATCCTGGAACTCTGCTTCCAAACATCTGGCAAATGTGAGCTAGAGAGAAATTGCAAGGCAGATATCAGCATAATCCTGGAACTCTGCTTCAGCACATCTGAAAACTGTCAGCTAGATAGGAATTTATGTGGTAGATTTCAGCATAATCCTGGAACTCTGCTTGTGCACATCTGCAAAATGTAAACTAGAGAGAAATTGATGTGGTAAATTTCAGCATAATCTTTGGACTCTGCTTCCGCACATCTGGAAAATGTCAGCTAGAGAGAAATTGCAAGGCAGATTTCAGCATAATCCTGGAACTCTGCTTCTGGACATCTGGAAAATGTCAGCTAGAGAGAAATTGATGTGGTAGATTTCAGCATAATCTTTGAACTCTGCTTCCGCACATCTGAAAAATGTCAGCTAGATAGGAATTTATGTGGTAGATTTCAGCATAATCTTTGAACTCTGCTTCTTCACATCTGGAAAATGTCAGCTAGAGAGAAAATGCAGAGGCTGATTTCAGCATAATCTTGGAACTCTGCTTCTCCATATCTGGAAAATGTCAGCTAGATAGGAATTTATGTGGTAGATTTCAGCATAATCTTTGAACTCTGCTTCTTCACATCTGGAAAATGTCAGCTAGAGAGAAAATGCAGAGGCAGATTTCAGCATAATCCTGGTACTCTGCTTCCGCACATCTGGAAAATTTCAGGCAGACAGAAATTGATGTTGTAGATTTCATCATAATCCTGGAACTCTGCTTCCAAACATCTGGCAAATGTCAGCTAGAGAGAAATTGCAAGGCAGATTTCAGAATAATCCTGGAACTCTGCTTCTGCGCATTTGGCAAATGTCAGCTAGAGAGAAATTGCAAGGCAGATTTCAGCATAATCTTGGAACTCTGCTTCTGCACATCTGGCAAATGTCAGCTAGAGAGAAATTGCAAGGCAGATTTCAGCATAATCCTGGAACTCTGCTTCAGCACATCTGAAAACTGTCAGCTAGATAGGAATTTATGTGGTAGATTTCAGCATAATCTTTGAACTCTGCTTCCGCACTTCTGAAAAATGTCAGCTAGATAGGAATTTATGTGGTAGATTTCAGCATAATCTTTGAACTCTGCTTCCGCACTTCAGGAAAATGTCAGCTAGAGAGAAAATGCAAAGGCAGGTTTCAGCATAATCCTGGTACTCTGCTTCTGCACATCTGGCAAATGTCATCTAGAGAGAAAATGCAGAGGCAGATTTCAGCATAATCCTGGAACTTTGCTTCCGCACATCTGGAAAATTTCAGCTAGACAGAAATTGATGTTGTAGATTTCAGCATAATCCTGGAACTCTGCTTCTGCACATCTGGCAAATGTCAGCTAGAGAGAAATTGCAAGGCAGATTTCAGCATAATACTGGACCTCTGTTTGAGCACATGTGGGAAAGTCATCTAGAGAGAAATTGATGTGGTATTTTTCAGCATAATCTTTGGACTCTGCTTCCGCACAACTTGAAAATGTCAGCTAGAGAGAAAATGCAGAGGCTGATTTCACCATAATCCTGGAACTCTGCTTCAGCACATCTGGAAAATGTAAACTAGAGAGAAATTGATGTGGTAGATTTCAGCATAGTCTTTGAACTCTGCTTCCGCACATCTCAAAAATGTCAGCTAGAGAGAAATTGCAAGGCAGATTTCAGCATAATCTTGGAACTCTGCTTCTTCACATCTGGAAAATGTCAGCAAGAGAGAAATTGATGTGTTGGATTTCAGCATAACCTTTGAACTCTGCTTCTGCACATATGGAAAATGTCAGCTAGAGAGAAAATGCAGAGGCAGATTTCAGCATAATCCTGGAACTTTGCTTCCGCACATCTGGAAAATTTCAGCTAGACAGAAATTGATGTTGTAGATTTCAGCATAATCCTGGAACTCTGCTTCTGCACATCTGGCAAATGTCAGCTAGATAGAACTTGCAAGGCAGTTTTCAGCATAATCTTGGAACTCTGCTTCTGCACATCTGGCAAATGTCAGCTAGAGAGAAAATGCAGAGGCAGATTTCAGCATAATCCTGGAACTTTGCTTCCGCACATCTGGAAAATTTCAGCTAGACAGAAATTGATGTTGTAGATTTCAGCATAATCCTGGAACTCTGCTTCTGCACATCTGGCAAATGTCAGCTAGAGAGAAATTGCAAGGCAGATTTCAGCATAATACTGGACCTCTGTTTGAGCACATGTGGGAAAGTCATCTAGAGAGAAATTGATGTGGTGGTTTTCAGCACAAACCTGGAACTCTCCTTCTTGAAATCTGGAAAATGTCAGCTAGAGAGAAATTGATGTAGATTTCAGCATAATCCTGGAACTCTGCTTCTGCACATCTGGAAAATGTCAGCTAGAGAGAACATGCAGAGGCTGATTTCAGCATAATGCTGGAACTGTGCTTCTGCACATCTGGAAAATGTCAGCTGGGGAAAATTTATGTGGTATATTTCAGCATAATCTTTGAACTCTGCTTCCGAACATATGGAAAATGTCAGCTAGAGAATAATTTCAAGGCAGATTTCAGCATAATCCTGGAACTCTGCTTCTGCACATCTGGAAAATGTAAGCTAGAGAGAAATTGATGTCATAGATTTCAGCATAATCTTGGAACTCTGCTTTTTCACATCTGGAAAATGTCAGCTAGAGGGAAAATGCAGAGGCAGATTTCAGTATAATCCTGGAATTCTGCTTCTGCACATCTGGAAAATGTAAGCTAGAGAGAAATTGATGTCGTAGATTTCAGCATAATCCTGGAACTCTGCTTCTTCACATCTGGAAAATGTCAGCTAGAGGGAAAATGCAGAGGCACATTTCAGCATAATCCTGGAACTCTGCTTCTGCACTGTGGTGGTCTCCCATGAGAAATGAGACACGCAGACAGGTACCTCGGGACGGGAGCACAGAATCTTCTGTGTAACCTTCTTTTATTGCATTTCAGTTCATATCCAGTTACATTCTTATGACAAAGTTAGTAAGGGGTTGGGTATATACCATATATGGTCATATTGTTAGTCTACTCCTGAGTACACATCCTCAGGTATCTTGTGGATAATGTCACGTAAGCTTTCAGGTCACGTAGGCACTGGGGTCAGCAGATTTCAGATGAGATGAGTCACATCATGCTTTTCCTGTCCTGCTTAGTGCCATTGTCCTAATAGTTAATGAGGTATCCATTACACCGGCTGAAGTAAAGTACTTTGTTCCCAAATTAATCCCACATCTCCTCCTTTTTTGTTTTATCAAACGGTCCATCCTCCAATTCCAGAAGGGCTTTGGTTTCGCTGATTAGAACGTCCTTCCTGTTGGAGAAAAGCAAGTTTTTGCACATGTGCAGGAGAGAGGGGAGACATTGAATACAACAGCACAACAATATCAATAACAAAATACAACAATAGTTATAACTGTTAGTATGAGTGACCTCAGCCAACTCCCATCAGGTAGCCAGGACCATAAGGCATCCCAAATGTCAATGATGCCACTTCCGTCTCCGGCCAGGGGGTTGACCTTGTTCTCCATATGCTCAATTGTGTGTGTGATATTATATTTATAGTCAGATACATAAGCATAACAATGTGAATGAATTAAAACACAAACACATCCTTTAGCAGCCAATACAATATCTAAAGCATATCTATTCTGTAAGACCACTTCTCGAATTTCTCCTAATTCTTTGTTAATAAATTTCATAGCTTTAATAGTGTCATTGAACATAACCACAGTCCAGTTATTGAGTAAATGTAAGTCTCTATAATTCATCGCAACCCCAAGATTAGGGAGAATTCCCCGAGATATTTGAGTAGTCAGGGAACCCCCCAAGGTTAAGGGTTGATCTTCAATGCCAGCTCTTTTGTTCCGCAAACGACCTGTTGGTAATGTTGAAACAGGGTAAGTAGCAGGCACCAAGAGACCCAGGGTGCAAATACCCTTCCAATCCCTTGGGACCAGCCGATAGGCTCGCCGAACACAAAGAAGCCAAAATTGTGTTAGCTTATAATGTCCTGAATCAGAAGAATTAGCAAACATAATCATAGTCTCCATGTCTGAACATGCTACATACGTGGAAACGTTTGTCCACTGATTAGACGTGCTGATACCATTTACAGTTGTAAGATTGTGTTTTTATATGTGCACACCGTTTTGCTGAATCCCATACAATGGTTTGTTGGCAATTAGTGTAATTGCCCATTTCCAAGGCATTGGCTAACAAGCCTGTGCTTTGGAAACAAAAGCGAGCAGGTTCTAAAATTCTGGTAGAAACTGCATGTGTATAATTCAACATGACTGGAGTGGGGTTCCATGAAGCATGAAGTGCCAGTCCTGACTTGCTGTCTGATGGAATGTGCATACAAATCCAACAATCAGTTTTATTCAACAGCTGAGCCGTCTTATTCAGGTCTCTTACGAACGCATTGGTTTCCCAGGCTCCTGGATCACTGGTCTTAACGTGTTGATGGGGTGACAAAATAAGGGCGAACGCAGCGAGCAGGAGTCCAGATGATATCGCCATTGTCATTGATGGCAGCGTAGCCTCAACCCCAAGTGACAAGGGAGGCCGGGCCTTTCCACGTAGGATCAGGAAGACGGTGATAATATACTTGCGGTCGCAGGGAGTCTATAGGAGAAGCAGAAAATTTTGCCGACTTGCGGCGGTTGAATCAGGGGTGCCAGAAACATTGAGAAAATTGAGGGTAAATGGGACAAGGTTCAAGGTATTTTGTATTCCAGGCAAGCCGGGGTGGTTTTCCCCTTTCTGTTTTTAAAGTTTGGGATTGGCTAGAATACAGAAAGTCCAAATACAATGATTAAGAACATGGTTGGTGGCTGCACCCCTCTATGGGAAAGCCATAAGAAACCCTGAGTATGTATCAATGGAAACATGCAAATATATTTCCAATGGGCAAATGATGAGGAAAAGGTGACATCCATTTGCCATAATTGACAACTCTCTGTACCCCGGGGGTTAACCCCAAGGGGGACAGAGTGAGCTTGCAAATTACAAGTAGGACATTGCTGAATAATAGCAGAAGCCTCTTCTGCAGAAAGAGAAAATTGTTTCAGCAAGGCCTTTCGATTTTGGAGAAAATAAGAGTGGCTAGTCCAAGGAGTAATGAATGACAAGGAAAGAATAGAAAGATCAGGGCGGGGGGGCAGAAGGACAGCAGCAGCATCTGCCCGAGAATTCCCCTCCTGGATAATACCAGAAAATGGTTGATGACTTCTGATATGGGCCGAAAAAAGAGTAAAGTCCTAGCATGAAGAAGAGAATGTAAGGTTAAAAAATAAGCTGAGAAGATTATCATCAAGAGATGGGGAAACTTGAGTCCAAAAGGAATGGAAGAACCTAGTAAACATCTATAAGATTAGCATTAATCCCAGATGCTAAATAAACTTCCAGGGAGAATCATGAACTAATTTACAGACATTATGAAAATCAGAAATAATTGCAAAGGTGCAGAAACAGTTAAAGTAAGACAAAAATCTTTAGGAAGATTAAAAGTAAATTTCCTGACAAAATCTGAAGCTTTTTAATCAAAATAAAATTCAATAGTGAAAAAAAGCAAAGTTGTATATTTAGGCAAGGAAAACAAAATGCACAGGTACAGTATATGTGGTATCTTGCTCAACAGTAGTAACTGTGAGATGAATCTTGGAAATTTAGTGGACAATCATTTAAACATAAGCCAGCCGTGTGTAGCAGCTGCCAAAAAATTAACACAGTTCTAGGCTGCATTTACAGAGGGAGAGAATCAAGATCACTTGAAATATCAATACCACTTTACAATGCCTTAGTAAGCCACACCTGAAACTGTATTCAAATGCAAAAAAAAATGTTGAGAGACTAGAAAGAATGCAGAGAAAGCAACAAAGATAATTAGTGAACTGGAAGCTAAAACATATGAAGAACAGTTGCAGGAACTGGGCATATGCAGTTCGATGAAAAGAAGGACTAGGGGACACCTGATAGCAGTTTTCCAATATCTCTGGAGTTGCTATAAAAAAAAAAACTATTCCCCAAAGCATCTGAGGACAAAAGCAATGGGTGGAAACTAATCAAGGAGAGAAGCAACTTAAAACTAAAAAAGAAATTTCCTCACAGTTAAAACAATCAATCAGTGAAAAGGTTTGTCTTCAAAAGGTGTGAATGCTCCAACACTGAAAATTTTTAAGAAGACAACAATTTGTCTCAATGGATTTCCATTTGCCTGAAGTGATTTAGGCTTGCCTGTCTAGGCAAGGAGTTGGACTAGAAGACCTTTAAGGTTCCTTCCAACTCTGTTATTCTATTCCACTCTATGGCTATTTGAAAAAACAAAAACTTTCTAAAATTCAAATTTAAATTTAGAAATAGGAAAAAATGATTTTTAAAAATATCCTGGTAAACTCTAGCAAGTTGTAAAGAGCTCAGCTAAAGTCTAAGGATAAAAAACACGGAATAAATATAGCCATCTTACAAAATAAATTTGTTGCAAAGACAACACAGCCAATCCTTCCAGTAGATGCTGGCAAACACAGCATCTACAACACCACACAGTGTTGTGTAAAACCTTGCATTTTGGAAAATATCTATGAAAATATTTATGAAGAAAAAATAAAGGAACATAATTTCATGGAAAAAAAATCACAAAATTTAAAATCTGCAAACAGAAGTAAAATTACTGTTGCTAAGGGAAACAAAGTTAATAGGTAATTTGAAATGTAATCCCATCAGCTGCAGTAGTAACTTTAAACTTTGACTAGCTTTCTGAAGGATGAGATTAGATCATAGAATGTTTAACTTTAGTTAATAATGTAAATAATGAACTTAACAAAAAAGTGGATAATTTAAAAAAAAGGACTAGCCAATTAATAGTTCCCAACAATTGTAACTGAATTAAAATAATAATTGTGGGATATCTGATGCAGCATAAGATCAAGACATCTTATGTCCTAGATTCAAAAATTTCTTGTAGCTAAATTTTTTTTTCTCTCTGGTGCAACATTTAAACCATAGGAGAGAAGACTATACAGATAAAAATCCAATTTAAGTTATTCCCAGCATGAAACCTGTATGAGAATCAACACCTCTGCCAGGCGCTCTGTACTTTTCCTTAAAACATTTCTGGTTACCACAATTGCAACAATTTCCTTGGGCTTTGTTACTTTGTCTCATGGCTGCAATTAACAAATTATTTTGATGGCTAGATGAACGTATAGCTTGCCAAATTTTAACCATTTCAGCCATTTCAGGATTTTTTCCTAATGCTAAGATTTTCCTGCATTCAGAAGCAGCTTTTTTGTTAACGCAATCAGTGTATGCTTGATTAGGCTTAGGTTGAATGCTGGAAAAGGTGTGTGCCGGCTTATCAGCTTTCTGAAAATTTTCAAAGGCACATTCAGAAGAAACTTGCAAATTTGGTGTAGGAAGGTCAATGTTAACATTTACTTTAACTGGACAATGAGCAAGCATTTGAACAATTTCATGATTCTTTTCTAATCTTTCTTCTTGCATTTTTTGAATCAGACCAGTATTTTTTACTACTGGAAAAGACTCATGAGATGAAACTTGGAGACTCTTTGCAAGTTTAATTCCTTTTTCCTGTTCTTCTTTAAATTCTGCCCTGTCTACGCTGAATGCCTCCTGTGGAGGAACAATAGATAAGGAAGCAGAAGCATCCAAAGTGCCGGATTTTAAAGCCTTTTGGTATGCCCCGCAAATAAGGCCAGATTGCAAAACAGGAGCAGGGTTTGAAGCAGAAAAAACAGGGGTTTCGGGAGCCGTGGGTGAAAAAGAACGCACGACTGAAGGTAATGGGGTAGTCAACATGACTGAGGGAATCTGGTTAGGTGGGGGATCTAATAAAAGCTGGCGAGGCGGGTCAGCATGAGTCTGAATCATGATGTAAGCCTCACTTTTAGAAAAGGATGGGGTAAATTTTTGTTCTTGAGGGGAAAGGTATTTTTTCCTGCCCAATTGTCTCAGCTCTTCCACGTTTTGAGCTGTAGACGTTCCACCCCCCATACTTACGAGAAGAGTCAGTCACCAGCGACGTCGTCGGGTGCACCGTGCCTATTCCAGGCGATAAGTAGAGGGTCGGCAGGGACGTATTCCCATGAGGAATCACATCGAGGGGTCACCAAATGTGGTGGTCTCCCATGAGAAATGAGACACGCAGACAGGTACCTCGGGACGGGAGCACAGAATCTTCTGTGTAACCCTCTTTTATTACATTTCAGTTCATATCCAGTTACATTCTTATGACAAAGTTAGTAAGGGGTTGGGTATATACCATATATGGTCATATTGTTAGTCTACTCCTGAGTACACATCCTCAGGTATCTTGTGGATAATGTCACGTAAGCTTTCAGGTCACGTAGGCACTGGGGTCAGCAGATTTCAGATGAGATGAGTCACATCATGCTTTTCCTGTCCTGCTTAGTGCCATTGTCCTAATAGTTAATGAGGTATCCATTACACCGGCTGAAGTAAAGTACTTTGTTCCCAAATTAATCCGACACTGCACATCTGGCAAATGTCAGCAAGAGAGAAATTGATATGGTAGATTTCAGCATAATATCTTAACTCTGCATCTGCACATCTGGAAAATGTCAGCTAGAGAGAACTTTCAAGGCATATTTCAGCATAATCTTGGAACTCTGCTTCTTCACATCTGGAAAATGTCAGCTAGAGAGAAATTGATGTGGTAGATATCAGCATAATCCTTGAACTCTTCTTCTGCTACTCTGGAAAATTTCAGCTAGAGAGAAATTGATGTAGATTTCAGCATAATCTTTGAACTCTGCTTCCGTACATTTGGAAAATGTCAGCTAGAGAGAAATTGATGTGGTAGATTTCAGCATAATCTTTGTACTCTGCTTCTGCATATGTGGAAATGTCAGCTAGAGAGAAATTGAGCTGGTAGATTTCAGCATAATCCTGGAACTCTGCTTCTGCACATCTGGAAAAGTCAGCTAGAGAGAAATTGATGTAGTGGTTACAGCAAAACCCTGGCACTCTGGTTCTGCACATCTGGAAAAGTCAGCTAGAGAGAAACTGATGTGGTGGTTTTCAGCACAATCCTGGAACTCTGCTTCTGCACATCTGGAAAATGTCAGCTGGGGAAAATTTGTGTGGTATATTTCAGCATAATCTTTGAACTCTGCTTCTTCACATCTGGAAAATATCAGCTAGAGAGAAAATGCAGAGGCTGATTTCAGCATAACCTTTGAACTCTGCTTCAGCACATCTGGAAAATGTCAGCTAGAGAGAAAATGTAGAGGCAGATTTCAGCATAATCCTGGAACTTTGCTTCTGCACATCTGGAAATTGTAAGCTAGAGAGAAATTGATGTCGTAGATTTCAGCATAATCTTGCAACTCTGCTTTTTCACATCTGGAAAATGTCAGCTAGAGGGAAAATGCAGACGCAGATTTCAGCATAATCCTGGACCTCTACTTCTGCACATCTGGAAAATGTAAGCCAGAGAGAAATTGATGTTGTAGATTTCAGCATAATCCTGGAACTCTGCTCTGCACATCTGGAAAATGTCAGCTAGATAGGAATTTATGTGGTAGATTTCAGCATAATCTTTGAACTCTTCTTCTGCTACTCTGGAAAATTTCAGCTAGAGAGAAATTGATGTAGATTTCAGCATAATCTTTGAACTCTGCTTCCGTACATTTGGAAAATGTCAGCTAGAGAGAAATTGATGTGGTAGATTTCAGCATAATCTTTGTACTCTGCTTCTGCATATGTGGAAATGTCAGCTAGAGAGAAATTGAGCTGGTAGATTTCAGCATAATCCTGGAACTCTGCTTCTGCACATCTGGAAAAGTCAGCTAGAGAGAAATTGATGTAGTGGTTACAGCAAAACCCTGGCACTCTGGTTCTGCACATCTGGAAAAGTCAGCAAGAGAGAAACTGATGTGGTGGTTTTCAGCACAATCCTGGAACTCTGCTTCTGCATGTCTGGAAAATGTCAGCTAGAGAGAAATTGATGTGGTGGTTTCAGCATAATCCTTGAAGTCTGCTTCTGCAAATCTGGAAAAGTCAGATAGAGAGAAATTGATGTGCTGGTTTTCAGCACAATCCTGGAACTCTACTTCTGCACATCTGGAAAATATCAGCTAGCGAGAAATTGATGTTGTAGATTTCAGCATAAACTTTGAACTCTGCTTCTGTACATTTGGAAAATGTCAGCTAGAGAAAACTTGCAAGGCATATTTCAGCATAATCTTGGAACTCTGCTTCTTCACATCTGGCAAATGTCAGCTAGAGAGAAATTGATATGGTAGATTTCAGCATAATATTTGAACTCTGCTTCTGCACATCTGGAAAAGTCAGCTAGAGAGAAGTTTATGTGGCAGATTTCAGCATAATCCTGGAACTCTGCTTCTGCACATCTAGAAAATGTAAGCTAGAGAGAAATTGATGTCGTAGATTTCAGCATAATCTTGGAACTCTGCTTCCACACATCTGGAAAATATCAGCTAGAGAGAAATTGAAGTTGTAGATTTCAGCATAATCTTTGAACTCTGCTTTTTCACATCTGGAAAATGTCAGCTAGAGAGAAATTGATGTCGTAGATTTCAGCATAATCTTTGAACTCTGCTTCCTCACATCTGGAAAATGTCAGCTAGAGGGAAAATGCAGAGGCAGATTTCAGCATAATCCTGGAACTCTGCTTCTTCACATCTGGAAAATTTCACTTGGAGACAAAATGCAAGGCAGATTTCAGCATAATCCTTAAACTCTGCTTCTCCACATCTGGAAAATGTCAGCTAGAAAGAAAATGCAAGGCAGTTTTCAGCATAATCTTGGAACTCTGCTTCTGCACATCTGGCAAATGTCAGCTAGAGAGAAAATGCAGAGGCAGATTTCAGCATAATCCTGGAACTTTGCTTCAGCACATCTGAAAACTGTCAGCTAGATATGAATTTATGTGGTAGATTTCAGCAAAATCCTGGAACTCTGCTTGTGCACATCTGCAAAATGTAAACTAGAGAGAAATTGATGTGGTATATTTCAGCATAATCTTTGGACTCTGCTTCCTCACATCTGGAAAATGTCAGCTAGAGAGAAAATGCAGAGGCTGATTTCACCATAATCCTGGAACTCTGCTTCAGCACATTTGGAAAATGTAAACTAGAGAGAAATTGCAAGGCAGATTTCAGCATAATCTTGGAACTCTGCTTGTGCACAACTGCAAAATGAAAACTAGAGAGAAATTGATGTGGTATATTTCAGCATAATCTTTGGACTCTGCTTCCGCACATCTGGCAAATGTCAGCTAGAGAGAAAATGCAGAGGCTGATTTCACCATAATCCTGGAACTCTGCTTCAGCACATTTGGAAAATGTAAACTAGAGAGAAATTGCAAGGCAGATTTCAGCATAATCTTGGAACTCTGCTTGTGCACAACTGCAAAATGTAAACTAGAGAGAAATTGATGTGGTATATTTCAGCATAATCTTTGGACTCTGCTTCCGCACATCTGGCAAATGTCAGCTAGAGAGAAATTGCAAGGCAGATTTCAGCATAATGCTGGAACTCTGCTTCTGGACATCTGGAAAATGTCAGCTAGAGAGAAAATGCAAGGCAGATTTCAGCATAATACTGGTCCTCTTTTTGAGCACATGTGGGAAAGTCATCTAGAGAGAAATTGATGTAGATTTCAGCATAATGCTGGAACTCTGCTTCTGCACATCTGGAAAATGTCAGCTGGGGAAAATTTATGTGGTATATTTCAGCATAATCTTTGAACTCTGCTTCCCAACATATGGAAAATGTCAGCTAGAGAATAATTTCAAGGCAGATTTCAGCATAATCCTGGAACTCTGCTTCTGCACATCTGGAAAATGTAAGCTAGAGAGAAATTGATGTCGTAGATTTCAGCATAATCCTGGAACTCTCCTGCACATCTGGAAAAGTCAGCTAGAGAGAAATTGCAAGGCAGATTTCAGCATAATACTGGAACTCTGCTACAGCACATCTGAAAAATGTCAGCTTGATAGGAATTTATGTGGTAGATTTCAGCATAATCTTTGAACTCTGCTTCTTCACATCTGGAAAATGTCAGCTAGAGGGAAAATGCAGAGGCACATTTCAGCATAATCCTGGAACTCTGCTTCTGCACATCTGGCAAATGTCAGCAAGAGAGAAATTGATATGGTAGATTTCAGCATAATATTTTAACTCTGCATCTGCTACTCTGGAAAATTTCAGCTAGAGAGAAATTGATGTAGATTTCAGCATAATCTTTGAACTCTGCTTCCGTACATTTGGAAAATGTCAGCTAGAGAGAAATTGATGTGGTAGATTTCAGCATAATCTTTGTACTCTGCTTCTGCATATGTGGAAATGTCAGCTGGAGAGAAATTGCAAGGCAGATTTCAGCATAATCCTGGAACTCTGCTTCTGAGAATCTGGAAAATGTCAGCTAGAAAGAAATTGATGTAGATTTCAGCATAATCCTGGAACTCTGCTTCTGCACATCTGGAAAAGTCAGCTAGAGAGAAACTGATGTAGTGGTATATTTCAGCATAATCTTTGGACTCTGCTTCCACACATCTGGAAAATGTCAGCTAGAGGGAAAATGCAGAGGCAGATTTCAGCATAATCCTGGAACTCTGCTTCTGTACATCTGGAAAATGTAAGATAGAGAGAAATTGATGTGGTAGATTTCAGCATAATCTTTGAACACTGCTTCCACACATCTAGAAAATGTCAGCTAGAAAGAAAATGCAGAGGCAGATTTCAGCATAATCTTTGAACTCTGCTTCCGCACATCTGGAAAATGTCAGCTAGAGGGGAAATGCAGAGGCAGATTTCAGCATAATCTTTGAACTCTGCTTCCACACATCTAGAAAATGTCAGCTAGAAAGAAAATGCAGAGGCAGATTTCAGCATAATCTTTGAACTCTGCTTCCACACATCTGGAAAATGTCAGCTGGAGGGGAAATGCAGAGGCATATTTCAGCATAATACTGGAACTCTGCTTGTGCACATCTGGAAAATGTAAACTAGAGAGAAATTGATGTGGTAGATTTCAGCATAATCTTTGAACTCTGCTTCCGAACATATGGAAAATGTCAGCTAGAGAATAATTTCAAGGCAGATTTCAGCATAATCTTTGAACTCTGCTTCTTCACATCTGGAAAATGTCAGCTAGAGAGAAAATGCAGAGGCTGATTTCAGCATAATTTTGGAACTCTGCTTCTTCATATCTGGAAAATGTCAGCTGGATAGGAATTTATGTGGTAGATTTCAGCATAATCTTTGCTCTCTGCTTCCGAACATCTGGAAAATGTCAGCTAGAGAATAATTGCAAGGCAGATTTCAGCATAATCCTGGAACTCTGCTTCTGCACATCTGAAAAATGTCAGCTTGATAGGAATTTATGTGGTAGATTTCAGCATAATCTTTGAACTCTGCTTCTTCACATATAGAAAATGTCAGCTAGAGGGAAAATGCAGAGGCAGATTTCAGCATAATCCTGGAACTCTGCTTCTGCACATCTAGAAAATTTCAGCTAGAGAGAAATTGATGTGTTAGATTTCAGCATAATCTTTGAACTCTGCTTCTGCACATCTGGAAAATGTAAGCTAGAGAGAAATTGATGTGTTAGATTTCAGCATAATCTTTGAACTCTGCTTGCGCTCATCTGGAAAATGTCAGCTAGATAGGAATTTATGTGGTAGATTTCAGCATAAACTTTGAACTCTGCTTCTGCACATCTGGAAAATGTCAGCTAGAGAGAAAATGCAGAGGCAGATTTCAGCATAATCCTGGTACTCTGCTTCTGCACATCAGGAAAATGTCAGCTAGAGAGAAATTTCAAATCAGATTTCAGAATAATCCTGGAACTCCGCTTCTGCGCATTTGGCAAATGTCAGCTAGAGAGAAATTGATGTGGTAGATTTCAGCATAGTCTTTGAATTCTGCTTCTGCACTTCAGGAAAATGTCAGCTAGAGAGAAAATGCAAAGGCAGGTTTCAGCATAATCCTGGTACTCTGCTTCTGCACATCAGGAAAATGTCAGCTAGAGAGAAATTTCAAATCAGATTTCAGAATAATCCTGGAACTCCGCTTCTGCGCATCTGGAAAATTTCAGGTAGACAGAAATTGATGCTGTAGATTTCATCATAATCCTGGAACTCTGCTTCTGCACATCTGGCAAATGTCAGCTAGAGAGAAATTGCAAGGCAGATTTCAGCATAATCTTGGAACTCTGCTTCTGCACATGTGGAAAATGTCAGCTAGAGAGAACATGCAGAGGCTGATTTCAGCATAATGCTGGAACTCTGCTTCTGCACATCTGGAAAATGTCAGCTGGGGAAAATTTATGTGGTATATTTCAGCATAATCTTTGAACTCTGCTTCTTCACATCTGGAATATGTCAGCTAGAGAGAAAATGCAGAGGCTGATTTCAGCATAACCTTTGAACTCTGCTTCTGCACATCTGGAAAATGTCAGCTAGAGAGAAAATGTAGAGGCAGATTTCAGCATAATCCTGGAACTTTGCTTCTGCACATCTGGAAATTGTAAGCTAGAGAGAAATTGATGTCGTAGATTTCAGCATAATCTTGCAACTCTGCTTTTTCACATCTGGAAAATGTCAGCTAGAGGGAAAATGCAGACGCAGATTTCAGTATAATCCTGGACCTCTACTTCTGCACATCTGGAAAATGTAAGCCAGAGAGAAATTGATGTTGTAGATTTCAGCATAATCCTGGAACTCTGCTTCAGCACATCTGAAAAATGTCAGCTAGATAGGAATTTATGTGGTAGATTTCAGCATAATCTTTGAACTCTGCTTCTTCACATCTGGAAAATTTCACTTGGAGACAAAATGCAAGGCAGATTTCAGCATAATCCTGGAACTCTGCTTGTGCACATCTGGAAAATGTAAACTAGAGAGAAATTGATGTGGTAGAGTTCACCATAATCTTTGAACTCTGCTTGCGCTCATCTGGAAAATGTCAGCTAGAGAGAAATTGCAAGGCAGATTTCAGCATAATCTTGGAACTCTGCTTCTGCACATCTGGAAAATGTCAGCTAGAGAGAAAATGCAGAGGCTGATTTCAGCATAATCCTGGAACACTGCTTCCTCACATCTGGAAAATGTCAGCTAGAGGGAAAATGCAGAGGCAGATTTCAGCATAATCCTGGAACTCTGCTCCTGCACATCTGGAAAATGTAAGCTAGAGAGAAATTGATGTGGTAGATTTCAGCATAATGCTTGAACTCTGCTTCTGCACATCAGGAAAATGTCAGCTAGAGAGAAATTTCAAATCAGATTTCAGAATAATCCTGGAACTCTGCTTCTGCGCATTTGGCAAATGTCAGCTAGAGAGAAATTGATGTGGTAGATTTCAGCATAATCTTTGAACTCTGCTTCCGCACATCTGAAAAATGTCAGCTAGATAGGAATTTATGTGGTAGATTTCAGCATAATCTTTGAACTCTGCTTCTGCACATCTGGAAAATGTAAGCTAGAGAGAAATTGATGTGGTAGAGTTCACCATAATCTTTGAACTCTGCTTGCGCTCATCTGGAAAATGTCAGCTAGATAGGAATTTATGTGGTAGATTTCAGCATAATCTTTGAACTCTGCTTCTGCACATCTGGAAAATGTCAGCTAGAGAGAAAATGCAGAGGCAGATTTCAGCATAATCCTGGTACTCTGCTTCTGCACATCAGGAAAATGTCAGCTAGAGAGAAATTTCAAATCACATTTCAGAATAATCCTGGAACTCCGCTTCTGCGCATTTGGCAAATGTCAGCTAGAGAGAAATTGATGTGGTAGATTTCAGCATAGTCTTTGAATTCTGCTTCTGCACTTCAGGAAAATGTCAGCTAGAGAGAAAATGCAAAGGCAGGTTTCAGCATAATCCTGGTACTCTGCTTCGGCACATCTGGAAAATTTCAGGTAGACAGAAATTGATGCTGTAGATTTCATCATAATCCTGGAACTCTGCTTCTGCACATTTGGCAAATGTCAGCTAGAGAGAAATTGCAAGGCAGATTTCAGCATAATCTTGGAACTCTGCTTCTGCACATGTGGAAAATGTCAGCTAGAGAGAACATGCAGAGGCTGATTTCAGCATAATGCTGGAACTCTGCTTCTGCACATCTGGAAAATGTCAGCTGGGGAAAATTTATGTGGTATATTTCAGCATAATCTTTGAACTCTGCTTCTTCACATCTGGAAAATGTCAGCTAGAGAGAAAATGCAGAGGCTGATTTCAGCATAACCTTTGAACTCTGCTTCTGCACATCTGGTAAATGTCAGCTAGAGAGAAAATGTAGAGGCAGATTTCAGCATAATCCTGGAACTTTGCTTCTGCACATCTGGAAATTGTAAGCTAGAGAGAAATTGATGTCGTAGATTTCAGCATAATCTTGCAACTCTGCTTTTTCACATCTGGAAAATGTCAGCTAGAGGGAAAATGCAGACGCAGATTTCAGTATAATCCTGGACCTCTACTTCTGCACATCTGGAAAATGTAAGCCAGAGAGAAATTGATGTTGTAGATTTCAGCATAATCCTGGAACTCTGCTTCAGCACATCTGAAAAATGTCAGCTAGATAGGAATTTATGTGGTAGATTTCAGCATAATCTTTGAACTCTGCTTCTTCACATCTGGAAAATGTCAGCTAGAGGGAAAATGCAGAGGCAGATTTCAGCATAATCCTGGAACTCTGCTTCTTCACATCTGGAAAATTTCACTTGGAGACAAAATGCAAGGCAGATTTCAGCATAATCCTGGAACTCTGCTTGTGCACATCTGGAAAATGTAAACTAGAGAGAAATTGATGTGGTAGAGTTCACCATAATCTTTGAACTCTGCTTGCGCTCATCTGGAAAATGTCAGCTAGAGAGAAATTGCAAGGCAGATTTCAGCATAATCTTGGAACTCTGCTTCTGCACATCTGGAAAATGTCATCTAGAGAGAAAATGCAGAGGCTGATTTCAGCATAATCCTGGAACACTGCTTCCTCACATCTGGAAAATGTCAGCTAGAGGGAATATGCAGAGGCAGATTTCAGCATAATCCTGGAACTCTGCTCCTGCACATCTGGAAAATGTAAGCTAGAGAGAAATTGATGTGGTAGATTTCAGCATAATGCTTGAACTCTGCTTCTGCACATCAGGAAAATGTCAGCTAGAGAGAAATTTCAAATCAGATTTCAGAATAATCCTGGAACTCTGCTTCTGCGCATTTGGCAAATGTCAGCTAGAGAGAAATAGATGTGGTAGATTTCAGCATAGTCTTTGAACTCTGCATCTGCACTTCAGGAAAATGTCAGCTAGAGGGAAAATGCAGAGGCAGATTTCAGCATAATCCTGGTACTCTGCTTCTGCACTTCAGGAAAATGTCAGCTAGAGAGAAGTTTCAAATCAGATTTCAGAATAATCCTGGAACTCTGCTTCTGCACATTTGGCAAATGTCAGCTAGAGAGAAATTGATGTGGTAGATTTCAGCATAGTCTTTGAACTCTGCATCTGCACTTCAGGAAAATGTCAGCTAGAGAGAAAATGCAAAGGCAGATTTCAGCATAATCCTGGAACTCTGCTTCCGCACATCTGGAAAATTTCAGCTAGACAGAAATTGATGTTGTAGATTTCATCATAATCCTGGAACTCTGCTTCCAAAAATCTGGCAAATGTCAGCTAGAGAGAAATTGCAAGGCAGATTTCAGCATAATCCTGGAACTCTGCTTCAGCACATCTGAAAACTGTCAGCTAGATAGGAATTTATGTGGTAGATTTCAGCATAATCCTGGAACTCTGCTTGTGCACATCTGCAAAATGTAAACGAGAGAGAAATTGATGTGGTATATTTCAGCATAATCTTTGGACTCTGCTTCCGCACATCTGGAAAATGTCAGCTAGAGAGAAATTGCAAGGCAGATTTCAGCATAATCCTGGAACTCTGCTTCTTGACATCTGGAAAATGTCAGCTAGAGAGAAATTGAGCTGCTAGATTTCAGCATAATCTTTGAACTCTGCTTCCGCACATCTGAAAAATGTCAGCTAGATAGGAATTTATGTGGTAGATTTCAGCATAATCTTGCAACTCTGCTTCTTCACATCTGGAAAATGTCAGCTAGAGAGAAAATGCAGAGGCTGATTTCAGCATAATCTTGGAACTCTGCTTCTTCATATCTGGAAAATGTCAGCTGGATAGGAATTTATGTGGTAGATTTCAGCATAATCTTTGCTCTCTGCTTCCGAACATCTGGAAAATGTCAGCTAGAGAATAATTGCAAGGCAGATTTCAGCATAATCCTGGAACTCTGCTTCTGCACATCTGAAAAATGTCAGCTTGATAGGAATTTATGTGGTAGATTTCAGCATAATCTTTGAACTCTGCTTCTTCACATATAGAAAATGTCAGCTAGAGGGAAAATGCAGAGGCAGATTTCAGCATAATCCTGGAACTCTGCTTCTGCACATCTAGAAAATTTCAGCTAGAGAGAAATTGATGTGTTAGATTTCAGCATAATCTTTGAACTCTGCTTCTGCACATCTGGAAAATGTAAGCTAGAGAGAAATTGATGTGGTAGAGTTCACCATAATCTTTGAACTCTGCTTGCGCTCATCTGGAAAATGTCAGCTAGAGAGAAATTGATATGTTAGATTTCAGCATAATGCTTGAAGTCTGCTTCTGCACATCTGGAAAATATCACCTGGAGAAAAATTGCAAGGCAGATTTCAGAATAATCCTGGAACTCTGCTTCTGCACATCTGAAAAATGTCAGCTAGATAGGAATTTATGTGGTAGATTTCAGCATAATCTTTGAACTCTGCTTCTGCACATCTGAAAAATGTCAGCTAGAGAGAAAATGCAGAGGCAGATTTCAGCATAATCCTGGTACTCTACTTCTGCACATCAGGAAAATGTCAGCTAGAGAGAAATTTCAAATCAGATTTCAGAATAATCCTGGAACTCTGCTTCTGCGCATTTGGCAAATGTCAGCTAGAGAGAAATTGATGTGGTAGATTTCAGCATAGTCTTTGAACTCTGCTTCTGCACTTCAGGAAAATGTCAGCTAGAGAGAAAATGCAAAGGCAGATTTCAGCATAATCCTGGAACTCTGCTTCCGCACATCTGGAAAATTTCAGCTAGACAGAAATTGATGTTGTAGATTTCATCATAATCCTGGAACTCTGCTTCCAAACATCTGGCAAATGTAAACTAGAGAGAAATTGATGTGGTAGAGTTCACCATAATCTTTGAACTCTGCTTGTGCTCATCTGGAAAATGTCAGCTAGAGAGAAATTGCAAGGCAGATATCAGCATAATCCTGGAACTCTGCTTCAGCACATCTGAAAACTGTCAGCTAGATAGGAATTTATGTGGTAGATTTCAGCATAATCCTGGAACTCTGCTTGTGCACATCTGCAAAATGTAAACGAGAGAGAAATTGATGTGGTAGATTTCAGCATAATCTTTGAACTCTGCTTCCGCACATCTGGAAAATGTCAGCTAGAGAGAAATTGCAAGGCAGATTTCAGCATAAGCCTGGAACTCTGCTTCTGGACATCTGGAAAATGTCAGCTAGAGAGAAATTGATGTGGTAGATTTCAGCATAATCTTTGAACTCTGCTTCCGCACATCTGAAAAATGTCAGCTAGATAGGAATTTATGTGGTAGATTTCAGCATAATCTTTGAACTCTGCTTCTTCACATCTGGAAAATGTCAGCTAGAGAGAAAATGCAGAGGCAGATTTCAGCATAATCCTGGTACTCTGCTTCTGCACATCAGGAAAATGTCAGCTAGAGAGAAATTTCAAATCAGATTTCAGAATAATCCTGGAACTCTGCTTCTGCGCATTTGGCAAATGTCAGCTAGAGAGAAATTGATGTGGTAGATTTCAGCATAGTCTTTGAATTCTGCTTCTGCACTTCAGGAAAATGTCAGCTAGAGAGAAAATGCAAAGGCAGGTTTCAGCATAATCCTGGTACTCTGCTTCCGCACATCTGGAAAATTTCAGGCAGACAGAAATTGATGTTGTAGATTTCATCATAATCCTGGAACTCTGCTTCCAAACATCTGGCAAATGTCAGCTAGAGAGAAATTGCAAGGCAGATTTCAGCATAATCTTGGAACTCTGCTTCTGCACATCTGGCAAATGTCAGCTAGAGAGAAATTGCAAGGCAGATTTCAGCATAATCCTGGAACTCTGCTTCAGCACATCTGAAAACTGTCAGCTAGATAGGAATTTATGTGGTAGATTTCAGCATAATCTTTGAACTCTGCTTCTGCACATCTGGAAAATGTAAGCTAGAGAGAAATTGATGTGGTAGAGTTCACCATAATCTTTGAACTCTGCTTGCGCTCATCTGGAAAATGTCAGCTAGATAGGAATTTATGTGGTAGATTTCAGCATAATCTTTGAACTCTGCTTCTGCACATCTGGAAAATGTCAGCTAGAGAGAAAATGCAGAGGCAGATTTCAGCATAATCCTGGTACTCTGCTTCTGCACATCAGGAAAATGTCAGCTAGAGAGAAATTTCAAATCAAATTTCAGAATAATCCTGGAACTCCGCTTCTGCGCATTTGGCAAATGTCAGCTAGAGAGAAATTGATGTGGTAGATTTCAGCATAGTCTTTGAATTCTGCTTCTGCACTTCAGGAAAATGTCAGCTAGAGAGAAAATGCAAAGGCAGGTTTCAGCATAATCCTGGTACTCTGCTTCGGCACATCTGGAAAATTTCAGGTAGACAGAAATTGATGCTGTAGATTTCATCATAATCCTGGAACTCTGCTTCTGCACATCTGGCAAATGTCAGCTAGAGAGAAATTGCAAGGCAGATTTCAGCATAATCTTGGAACTCTGCTTCCGTACATTTGGAAAATGTCAGCTAGAGAGAAATTGATGTGGTAGATTTCAGCATAATCTTTGTACTCTGCTTCTGCATATGTGGAAATGTCAGCTGGAGAGAAATTGCAAGGCAGATTTCAGCATAATCCTGGAACACTGCTTCTGAGAATCTGGAAAATGTCAGCTAGAAAGAAATTGATGTAGATTTCAGCATAATCCTGGAACTCTGCTTCTGCACATCTGGAAAAGTCAGCTAGAGAGAAACTGATGTAGTGGTATATTTCAGCATAATCTTTGGACTCTGCTTCCACACATCTGGAAAATGTCAGCTAGAGGGAAAATGCAGAGGCAGATTTCAGCATAATCCTGGAACTCTGCTTCTGTACATCTGGAAAATGTAAGATAGAGAGAAATTGATGTGGTAGATTTCAGCATAATCTTTGAACACTGCTTCCACACATCTAGAAAATGTCAGCTAGAAAGAAAATGCAGAGGCAGATTTCAGCATAATCTTTGAACTCTGCTTCCGCACATCTGGAAAATGTCAGCTAGAGGGGAAATGCAGAGGCAGATTTCAGCATAATCTTTGAACTCTGCTTCCACACATCTAGAAAATGTCAGCTAGAAAGAAAATGCAGAGGCAGATTTCAGCATAATCTTTGAACTCTGCTTCCACACATCTGGAAAATGTCAGCTGGAGGGGAAATGCAGAGGCATATTTCAGCATAATACTGGAACTCTGCTTCTTCATATCTGGAAAATGTCAGCTGGATAGGAATTTATGTGGTAGATTTCAGCATAATCTTTGCTCTCTGCTTCCGAACATCTGGAAAATGTCAGCTAGAGAATAATTGCAAGGCAGATTTCAGCATAATCCTGGAACTCTGCTTCTGCACATCTGAAAAATGTCAGCTTGATAGGAATTTATGTGGTAGATTTCAGCATAATCTTTGAACTCTGCTTCTTCACATATAGAAAATGTCAGCTAGAGGGAAAATGCAGAGGCAGATTTCAGCATAATCCTGGAACTCTGCTTATGCACATCTAGAAAATTTCAGCTAGAGAGAAATTGATGTGTTAGATTTCAGCATAATCTTTGAACTCTGCTTCTGCACATCTGGAAACTGTAAGCTAGAGAGAAATTGATGTGGTAGAGTTCACCATAATCTTTGAACTCTGCTTGCGCTCATCTGGAAAATGTCAGCTAGATAGGAATTTATGTGGTAGATTTCAGCATAATCTTTGAACTCTGCTTCTGCACATCTGGAAAATGTCAGCTAGAGAGAAAATGCAGAGGCAGATTTCAGCATAATCCTGGTACTCTGCTTCTGCACATCAGGAAAATGTCAGCTAGAGAGAAATTTCAAATCAGATTTCAGAATAATCCTGGAACTCCGCTTCTGCGCATTTGGCAAATGTCAGCTAGAGAGAAATTGATGTGGTAGATTTCAGCATAGTCTTTGAATTCTGCTTCTGCACTTCAGGAAAATGTCAGCTAGAGAGAAAATGCAAAGGCAGGTTTCAGCATAATCCTGGTACTCTGCTTCTGCACATCAGGAAAATGTCAGCTAGAGAGAAATTTCAAATCAGATTTCAGAATAATCCTGGAACTCCGCTTCTGCGCATCTGGAAAATTTCAGGTAGACAGAAATTGATGCTGTAGATTTCATCATAATCCTGGAACTCTGCTTCTGCACATCTGGCAAATGTCAGCTAGAGAGAAATTGCAAGGCAGATTTCAGCATAATCTTGGAACTCTGCTTCTGCACATGTGGAAAATGTCAGCTAGAGAGAACATGCAGAGGCTGATTTCAGCATAATGCTGGAACTCTGCTTCTGCACATCTGGAAAATGTCAGCTGGGGAAAATTTATGTGGTATATTTCAGCATAATCTTTGAACTCTGCTTCTTCACATCTGGAAAATGTCAGCTAGAGAGAAAATGCAGAGGCTGATTTCAGCATAACCTTTGAACTCTGCTTCTGCACATCTGGAAAATGTCAGCTAGAGAGAAAATGTAGAGGCAGATTTCAGCATAATCCTGGAACTTTGCTTCTGCACATCTGGAAATTGTAAGCTAGAGAGAAATTGATGTCGTAGATTTCAGCATAATCTTGCAACTCTGCTTTTTCACATCTGGAAAATGTCAGCTAGAGGGAAAATGCAGACGCAGATTTCAGTATAATCCTGGACCTCTACTTCTGCACATCTGGAAAATGTAAGCCAGAGAGAAATTGATGTTGTAGATTTCAGCATAATCCTGGAACTCTGCTTCAGCACATCTGAAAAATGTCAGCTAGATAGGAATTTATGTGGTAGATTTCAGCATAATCTTTGAACTCTGCTTCTTCACATCTGGAAAATGTCAGCTAGAGGGAAAATGCAGAGGCAGATTTCAGCATAATCCTGGAACTCTGCTTCTTCACATCTGGAAAATTTCACTTGGAGACAAAATGCAAGGCAGATTTCAGCATAATCCTGGAACTCTGATTGTGCACATCTGGAAAATGTAAACTAGAGAGAAATTGATGTGGTAGAGTTCACCATAATCTTTGAACTCTGCTTGCGCTCATCTGGAAAATGTCAGCTAGAGAGAAATTGCAAGGCAGATTTCAGCATAATCTTGGAACTCTGCTTCTGCACATCTGGAAAATGTCAGCTAGAGAGAAAATGCAGAGGCTGATTTCAGCATAATCCTGGAACACTGCTTCCTCACATCTGGAAAATGTCAGCTAGAGGGAAAATGCAGAGGCAGATTTCAGCATAATCCTGGAACTCTGCTCCTGCACATCTGGAAAATGTAAGCTAGAGAGAAATTGATGTGGTAGATTTCAGCATAATGCTTGAACTCTGCTTCTGCACATCAGGAAAATGTCAGCTAGAGAGAAATTTCAAATCAGATTTCAGAATAATCCTGGAACTCTGCTTCTGCGCATTTGGCAAATGTCAGCTAGAGAGAAATTGATGTGGTAGATTTCAGCATAATCCTGGAACTCTGCTTCTGCACATCTAGAAAATTTCAGCTAGAGAGAAATTGATGTGTTAGATTTCAGCATAATCTTTGAACTCTGCTTCTGCACATCTGGAAAATGTAAGCTAGAGAGAAATTGATGTGGTAGAGTTCACCATAATCTTTGAACTCTGCTTGCGCTCATCTGGAAAATGTCAGCTAGATAGGAATTTATGTGGTAGATTTCAGCATAATCTTTGAACTCTGCTTCTGCACATCTGGAAAATGTCAGCTAGAGAGAAAATGCAGAGGCAGATTTCAGCATAATCCTGGTACTCTGCTTCTGCACATCAGGAAAATGTCAGCTAGAGAGAAATTTCAAATCAGATTTCAGAATAATCCTGGAACTCCGCTTCTGCGCATTTGGCAAATGTCAGCTAGAGAGAAATTGATGTGGTAGATTTCAGCATAGTCTTTGAATTCTGCTTCTGCACTTCAGGAAAATGTCAGCTAGAGAGAAAATGCAAAGGCAGGTTTCAGCATAATCCTGGTACTCTGCTTCTGCACATCAGGAAAATGTCAGCTAGAGAGAAATTTCAAATCAGATTTCAGAATAATCCTGGAACTCCGCTTCTGCGCATCTGGAAAATTTCAGGTAGACAGAAATTGATGCTGTAGATTTCATCATAATCCTGGAACTCTGCTTCTGCACATCTGGCAAATGTCAGCTAGAGAGAAATTGCAAGGCAGATTTCAGCATAATCTTGGAACTCTGCTTCTGCACATGTGGAAAATGTCAGCTAGAGAGAACATGCAGAGGCTGATTTCAGCATAATGCTGGAACTCTGCTTCTGCACATCTGGAAAATGTCAGCTGGGGAAAATTTATGTGGTATATTTCAGCATAATCTTTGAACTCTGCTTCTTCACATCTGGAAAATGTCAGCTAGAGAGAAAATGCAGAGGCTGATTTCAGCATAACCTTTGAACTCTGCTTCTGCACATCTGGAAAATGTCAGCTAGAGAGAAAATGTAGAGGCAGATTTCAGCATAATCCTGGAACTTTGCTTCTGCACATCTGGAAATTGTAAGCTAGAGAGAAATTGATGTCGTAGATTTCAGCATAATCTTGCAACTCTGCTTTTTCACATCTGGAAAATGTCAGCTAGAGGGAAAATGCAGACGCAGATTTCAGTATAATCCTGGACCTCTACTTCTGCACATCTGGAAAATGTAAGCCAGAGAGAAATTGATGTTGTAGATTTCAGCATAATCCTGGAACTCTGCTTCAGCACATCTGAAAAATGTCAGCTAGATAGGAATTTATGTGGTAGATTTCAGCATAATCTTTGGACTCTGCTTCCGCACATCTGGAAAATGTCAGCTAGAGAGAAATTGCAAGGCAGATTTCAGCATAATCCTGGAACTCTGCTTCTGGACATCTGGAAAATGTCAGCTAGAGAGAAATTGATGTGGTAGATTTCAGCATAATCTTTGAACTCTGCTTCCGCACATCTGAAAAATGTCAGCTAGATAGGAATTTATGTGGTAGATTTCAGCATAATCTTTGAACTCTGCTTCTTCACATCTGGAAAATGTCAGCTAGAGAGAAAATGCAGAGGCTGATTTCAGCATAATCTTGGAACTCTCCTTCTCCATATCTGGAAAATGTCAGCTAGATAGGAATTTATGTGGTAGATTTCAGCATAATGTTTGAACTCTGCTTCTGCACATCTGGAAAATGTCAGCTAGAGAGAAAATGCAGAGGCAGATTTCAGCATAATCCTGGTACTCTGCTTCTGCACATCAGGAAAATGTCAGCTAGAGAGAAATTTCAAATCAGATTTCAGAATAATCCTGGAACTCTGCTTCTGCGCATTTGGCAAATGTCAGCTAGAGAGAAATTGATGTGGTAGATTTCAGCATAGTCTTTGAATTCTGCTTCTGCACTTCAGGAAAATGTCAGCTAGAGAGAAAATGCAAAGGCAGGTTTCAGCATAATCCTGGTACTCTGCTTCCGCACATCTGGAAAATTTCAGGCAGACAGAAATTGATGTTGTAGATTTCATCATAATCCTGGAACTCTGCTTCCAAACATCTGGCAAATGTCAGCTAGAGAGAAATTGCAAGGCAGATTTCAGCATAATCTTGGAACTCTGCTTCTGCACATCTGGCAAATGTCAGCTAGAGAGAAATTGCAAGGCAGATTTCAGCATAATCCTGGAACTCTGCTTCAGCACATCTGAAAACTGTCAGCTAGATAGGAATTTATGTGGTAGATTTCAGCATAATCTTTGAACTCTGCTTCTGCACATCTGGAAAATGTAAGCTAGAGAGAAATTGATGTGGTAGAGTTCACCATAATCTTTGAACTCTGCTTGCGCTCATCTGGAAAATGTCAGCTAGATAGGAATTTATGTGGTAGATTTCAGCATAATCTTTGAACTCTGCTTCTGCACATCTGGAAAATGTCAGCTAGAGAGAAAATGCAGAGGCAGATTTCAGCATAATCCTGGTACTCTGCTTCTGCACATCAGGAAAATGTCAGCTAGAGAGAAATTTCAAATCAGATTTCAGAATAATCCTGGAACTCCGCTTCTGCGCATTTGGCAAATGTCAGCTAGAGAGAAATTGATGTGGTAGATTTCAGCATAGTCTTTGAATTCTGCTTCTGCACTTCAGGAAAATGTCAGCTAGAGAGAAAATGCAAAGGCAGGTTTCAGCATAATCCTGGTACTCTGCTTCGGCACATCTGGAAAATTTCAGGTAGACAGAAATTGATGCTGTAGATTTCATCATAATCCTGGAACTCTGCTTCTGCACATCTGGCAAATGTCAGCTAGAGAGAAATTGCAAGGCAGATTTCAGCATAATCTTGGAACTCTGCTTCCGTACATTTGGAAAATGTCAGCTAGAGAGAAATTGATGTGGTAGATTTCAGCATAATCTTTGTACTCTGCTTCTGCATATGTGGAAATGTCAGCTGGAGAGAAATTGCAAGGCAGATTTCAGCATAATCCTGGAACTCTGCTTCTGAGAATCTGGAAAATGTCAGCTAGAAAGAAATTGATGTAGATTTCAGCATAATCCTGGAACTCTGCTTCTGCACATCTGGAAAAGTCAGCTAGAGAGAAACTGATGTAGTGGTATATTTCAGCATAATCTTTGGACTCTGCTTCCACACATCTGGAAAATGTCAGCTAGAGGGAAAATGCAGAGGCAGATTTCAGCATAATCCTGGAAATCTGCTTCTGTACATCTGGAAAATGTAAGATAGAGAGAAATTGATGTGGTAGATTTCAGCATAATCTTTGAACACTGCTTCCACACATCTAGAAAATGTCAGCTAGAAAGAAAATGCAGAGGCAGATTTCAGCATAATCTTTGAACTCTGCTTCCGCACATCTGGAAAATGTCAGCTAGAGGGGAAATGCAGAGGCAGATTTCAGCATAATCTTTGAACTCTGCTTCCACACATCTAGAAAATGTCAGCTAGAAAGAAAATGCAGAGGCAGATTTCAGCATAATCTTTGAACTCTGCTTCCACACATCTGGAAAATGTCAGCTGGAGGGGAAATGCAGAGGCATATTTCAGCATAATACTGGAACTCTGCTTCTTCATATCTGGAAAATGTCAGCTGGATAGGAATTTATGTGGTAGATTTCAGCATAATCTTTGCTCTCTGCTTCCGAACATCTGGAAAATGTCAGCTAGAGAATAATTGCAAGGCAGATTTCAGCATAATCCTGGAACTCTGCTTCTGCACATCTGAAAAATGTCAGCTTGATAGGAATTTATGTGGTAGATTTCAGCATAATCTTTGAACTCTGCTTCTTCACATATAGAAAATGTCAGCTAGAGGGAAAATGCAGAGGCAGATTTCAGCATAATCCTGGAACTCTGCTTATGCACATCTAGAAAATTTCAGCTAGAGAGAAATTGATGTGTTAGATTTCAGCATAATCTTTGAACTCTGCTTCTGCACATCTGGAAAATGTAAGCTAGAGAGAAATTGATGTGGTAGAGTTCACCATAATCTTTGAACTCTGCTTGCGCTCATCTGGAAAATGTCAGCTAGATAGGAATTTATGTGGTAGATTTCAGCATAATCTTTGAACTCTGCTTCTGCACATCTGGAAAATGTCAGCTAGAGAGAAAATGCAGAGGCAGATTTCAGCATAATCCTGGTACTCTGCTTCTGCACATCAGGAAAATGTCAGCTAGAGAGAAATTTCAAATCAGATTTCAGAATAATCCTGGAACTCCGCTTCTGCGCATTTGGCAAATGTCAGCTAGAGAGAAATTGATGTGGTAGATTTCAGCATAGTCTTTGAATTCTGCTTCTGCACTTCAGGAAAATGTCAGCTAGAGAGAAAATGCAAAGGCAGGTTTCAGCATAATCCTGGTACTCTGCTTCTGCACATCAGGAAAATGTCAGCTAGAGAGAAATTTCAAATCAGATTTCAGAATAATCCTGGAACTCCGCTTCTGCGCATCTGGAAAATTTCAGGTAGACAGAAATTGATGCTGTAGATTTCATCATAATCCTGGAACTCTGCTTCTGCACATCTGGCAAATGTCAGCTAGAGAGAAATTGCAAGGCAGATTTCAGCATAATCTTGGAACTCTGCTTCTGCACATGTGGAAAATGTCAGCTAGAGAGAACATGCAGAGGCTGATTTCAGCATAATGCTGGAACTCTGCTTCTGCACATCTGGAAAATGTCAGCTGGGGAAAATTTATGTGGTATATTTCAGCATAATCTTTGAACTCTGCTTCTTCACATCTGGAAAATGTCAGCTAGAGAGAAAATGCAGAGGCTGATTTCAGCATAACCTTTGAACTCTGCTTCTGCACATCTGGAAAATGTCAGCTAGAGAGAAAATGTAGAGGCAGATTTCAGCATAATCCTGGAACTTTGCTTCTGCACATCTGGAAATTGTAAGCTAGAGAGAAATTGATGTCGTAGATTTCAGCATAATCTTGCAACTCTGCTTTTTCACATCTGGAAAATGTCAGCTAGAGGGAAAATGCAGACGCAGATTTCAGTATAATCCTGGACCTCTACTTCTGCACATCTGGAAAATGTAAGCCAGAGAGAAATTGATGTTGTAGATTTCAGCATAATCCTGGAACTCTGCTTCAGCACATCTGAAAAATGTCAGCTAGATAGGAATTTATGTGGTAGATTTCAGCATAATCTTTGAACTCTGCTTCTTCACATCTGGAAAATGTCAGCTAGAGGGAAAATGCAGAGGCAGATTTCAGCATAATCCTGGAACTCTGCTTCTTCACATCTGGAAAATTTCACTTGGAGACAAAATGCAAGGCAGATTTCAGCATAATCCTGGAACTCTGATTGTGCACATCTGGAAAATGTAAACTAGAGAGAAATTGATGTGGTAGAGTTCACCATAATCTTTGAACTCTGCTTGCGCTCATCTGGAAAATGTCAGCTAGAGAGAAATTGCAAGGCAGATTTCAGCATAATCTTGGAACTCTGCTTCTGCACATCTGGAAAATGTCAGCTAGAGAGAAAATGCAGAGGCTGATTTCAGCATAATCCTGGAACACTGCTTCCTCACATCTGGAAAATGTCAGCTAGAGGGAAAATGCAGAGGCAGATTTCAGCATAATCCTGGAACTCTGCTCCTGCACATCTGGAAAATGTAAGCTAGAGAGAAATTGATGTGGTAGATTTCAGCATAATGCTTGAACTCTGCTTCTGCACATCAGGAAAATGTCAGCTAGAGAGAAATTTCAAATCAGATTTCAGAATAATCCTGGAACTCTGCTTCTGCGCATTTGGCAAATGTCAGCTAGAGAGAAATTGATGTGGTAGATTTCAGCATAATCCTGGAACTCTGCTTCTGCACATCTAGAAAATTTCAGCTAGAGAGAAATTGATGTGTTAGATTTCAGCATAATCTTTGAACTCTGCTTCTGCACATCTGGAAAATGTAAGCTAGAGAGAAATTGATGTGGTAGAGTTCACCATAATCTTTGAACTCTGCTTGCGCTCATCTGGAAAATGTCAGCTAGATAGGAATTTATGTGGTAGATTTCAGCATAATCTTTGAACTCTGCTTCTGCACATCTGGAAAATGTCAGCTAGAGAGAAAATGCAGAGGCAGATTTCAGCATAATCCTGGTACTCTGCTTCTGCACATCAGGAAAATGTCAGCTAGAGAGAAATTTCAAATCAGATTTCAGAATAATCCTGGAACTCCGCTTCTGCGCATTTGGCAAATGTCAGCTAGAGAGAAATTGATGTGGTAGATTTCAGCATAGTCTTTGAATTCTGCTTCTGCACTTCAGGAAAATGTCAGCTAGAGAGAAAATGCAAAGGCAGGTTTCAGCATAATCCTGGTACTCTGCTTCTGCACATCAGGAAAATGTCAGCTAGAGAGAAATTTCAAATCAGATTTCAGAATAATCCTGGAACTCCGCTTCTGCGCATCTGGAAAATTTCAGGTAGACAGAAATTGATGCTGTAGATTTCATCATAATCCTGGAACTCTGCTTCTGCACATCTGGCAAATGTCAGCTAGAGAGAAATTGCAAGGCAGATTTCAGCATAATCTTGGAACTCTGCTTCTGCACATGTGGAAAATGTCAGCTAGAGAGAACATGCAGAGGCTGATTTCAGCATAATGCTGGAACTCTGCTTCTGCACATCTGGAAAATGTCAGCTGGGGAAAATTTATGTGGTATATTTCAGCATAATCTTTGAACTCTGCTTCTTCACATCTGGAAAATGTCAGCTAGAGAGAAAATGCAGAGGCTGATTTCAGCATAACCTTTGAACTCTGCTTCTGCACATCTGGAAAATGTCAGCTAGAGAGAAAATGTAGAGGCAGATTTCAGCATAATCCTGGAACTTTGCTTCTGCACATCTGGAAATTGTAAGCTAGAGAGAAATTGATGTCGTAGATTTCAGCATAATCTTGCAACTCTGCTTTTTCACATCTGGAAAATGTCAGCTAGAGGGAAAATGCAGACGCAGATTTCAGTATAATCCTGGACCTCTACTTCTGCACATCTGGAAAATGTAAGCCAGAGAGAAATTGATGTTGTAGATTTCAGCATAATCCTGGAACTCTGCTTCAGCACATCTGAAAAATGTCAGCTAGATAGGAATTTATGTGGTAGATTTCAGCATAATCTTTGAACTCTGCTTCTTCACATCTGGAAAATGTCAGCTAGAGGGAAAATGCAGAGGCAGATTTCAGCATAATCCTGGAACTCTGCTTCTTCACATCTGGAAAATTTCACTTGGAGACAAAATGCAAGGCAGATTTCAGCATAATCCTGGAACTCTGATTGTGCACATCTGGAAAATGTAAACTAGAGAGAAATTGATGTGGTAGAGTTCACCATAATCTTTGAACTCTGCTTGCGCTCATCTGGAAAATGTCAGCTAGAGAGAAATTGCAAGGCAGATTTCAGCATAATCTTGGAACTCTGCTTCTGCACATCTGGAAAATGTCAGCTAGAGAGAAAATGCAGAGGCTGATTTCAGCATAATCCTGGAACACTGCTTCCTCACATCTGGAAAATGTCAGCTAGAGGGAAAATGCAGAGGCAGATTTCAGCATAATCCTGGAACTCTGCTCCTGCACATCTGGAAAATGTAAGCTAGAGAGAAATTGATGTGGTAGATTTCAGCATAATGCTTGAACTCTGCTTCTGCACATCAGGAAAATGTCAGCTAGAGAGAAATTGCAAGGCAGATTTCAGCATAATCTTGGAACTCTGCTTCTGCACATGTGGAAAATGTCAGCTAGAGAGAACATGCAGAGGCTGATTTCAGCATAATGCTGGAACTCTGCTTCTGCACATCTGGAAAATGTCAGCTGGGGAAAATTTATGTGGTATATTTCAGCATAATCTTTGAACTCTGCTTCTTCACATCTGGAAAATGTCAGCTAGAGAGAAAATGCAGAGGCTGATTTCAGCATAACCTTTGAACTCTGCTTCTGCACATCTGGAAAATGTCAGCTAGAGAGAAAATGTAGAGGCAGATTTCAGCATAATCCTGGAACTTTGCTTCTGCACATCTGGAAATTGTAAGCTAGAGAGAAATTGATGTCGTAGATTTCAGCATAATCTTGCAACTCTGCTTTTTCACATCTGGAAAATGTCAGCTAGAGGGAAAATGCAGACGCAGATTTCAGTATAATCCTGGACCTCTACTTCTGCACATCTGGAAAATGTAAGCCAGAGAGAAATTGATGTTGTAGATTTCAGCATAATCCTGGAACTCTGCTTCAGCACATCTGAAAAATGTCAGCTAGATAGGAATTTATGTGGTAGATTTCAGCATAATCTTTGAACTCTGCTTCTTCACATCTGGAAAATGTCAGCTAGAGGGAAAATGCAGAGGCAGATTTCAGCATAATCCTGGAACTCTGCTTCTTCACATCTGGAAAATTTCACTTGGAGACAAAATGCAAGGCAGATTTCAGCATAATCCTGGAACTCTGATTGTGCACATCTGGAAAATGTAAACTAGAGAGAAATTGATGTGGTAGAGTTCACCATAATCTTTGAACTCTGCTTGCGCTCATCTGGAAAATGTCAGCTAGAGAGAAATTGCAAGGCAGATTTCAGCATAATCTTGGAACTCTGCTTCTGCACATCTGGAAAATGTCAGCTAGAGAGAAAATGCAGAGGCTGATTTCAGCATAATCCTGGAACACTGCTTCCTCACATCTGGAAAATGTCAGCTAGAGGGAAAATGCAGAGGCAGATTTCAGCATAATCCTGGAACTCTGCTCCTGCACATCTGGAAAATGTAAGCTAGAGAGAAATTGATGTGGTAGATTTCAGCATAATGCTTGAACTCTGCTTCTGCACATCAGGAAAATGTCAGCTAGAGAGAAATTTCAAATCAGATTTCAGAATAATCCTGGAACTCTGCTTCTGCGCATTTGGCAAATGTCAGCTAGAGAGAAATTGATGTGGTAGATTTCAGCATAATCCTGGAACTCTGCTTCTGCACATCTAGAAAATTTCAGCTAGAGAGAAATTGATGTGTTAGATTTCAGCATAATCTTTGAACTCTGCTTCTGCACATCTGGAAAATGTAAGCTAGAGAGAAATTGATGTGGTAGAGTTCACCATAATCTTTGAACTCTGCTTGCGCTCATCTGGAAAATGTCAGCTAGATAGGAATTTATGTGGTAGATTTCAGCATAATCTTTGAACTCTGCTTCTGCACATCTGGAAAATGTCAGCTAGAGAGAAAATGCAGAGGCAGATTTCAGCATAATCCTGGTACTCTGCTTCTGCACATCAGGAAAATGTCAGCTAGAGAGAAATTTCAAATCAGATTTCAGAATAATCCTGGAACTCCGCTTCTGCGCATTTGGCAAATGTCAGCTAGAGAGAAATTGATGTGGTAGATTTCAGCATAGTCTTTGAATTCTGCTTCTGCACTTCAGGAAAATGTCAGCTAGAGAGAAAATGCAAAGGCAGGTTTCAGCATAATCCTGGTACTCTGCTTCTGCACATCAGGAAAATGTCAGCTAGAGAGAAATTTCAAATCAGATTTCAGAATAATCCTGGAACTCCGCTTCTGCGCATCTGGAAAATTTCAGGTAGACAGAAATTGATGCTGTAGATTTCATCATAATCCTGGAACTCTGCTTCTGCACATCTGGCAAATGTCAGCTAGAGAGAAATTGCAAGGCAGATTTCAGCATAATCTTGGAACTCTGCTTCTGCACATGTGGAAAATGTCAGCTAGAGAGAACATGCAGAGGCTGATTTCAGCATAATGCTGGAACTCTGCTTCTGCACATCTGGAAAATGTCAGCTGGGGAAAATTTATGTGGTATATTTCAGCATAATCTTTGAACTCTGCTTCTTCACATCTGGAAAATGTCAGCTAGAGAGAAAATGCAGAGGCTGATTTCAGCATAACCTTTGAACTCTGCTTCTGCACATCTGGAAAATGTCAGCTAGAGAGAAAATGTAGAGGCAGATTTCAGCATAATCCTGGAACTTTGCTTCTGCACATCTGGAAATTGTAAGCTAGAGAGAAATTGATGTCGTAGATTTCAGCATAATCTTGCAACTCTGCTTTTTCACATCTGGAAAATGTCAGCTAGAGGGAAAATGCAGACGCAGATTTCAGTATAATCCTGGACCTCTACTTCTGCACATCTGGAAAATGTAAGCCAGAGAGAAATTGATGTTGTAGATTTCAGCATAATCCTGGAACTCTGCTTCAGCACATCTGAAAAATGTCAGCTAGATAGGAATTTATGTGGTAGATTTCAGCATAATCTTTGAACTCTGCTTCTTCACATCTGGAAAATGTCAGCTAGAGGGAAAATGCAGAGGCAGATTTCAGCATAATCCTGGAACTCTGCTTCTTCACATCTGGAAAATTTCACTTGGAGACAAAATGCAAGGCAGATTTCAGCATAATCCTGGAACTCTGATTGTGCACATCTGGAAAATGTAAACTAGAGAGAAATTGATGTGGTAGAGTTCACCATAATCTTTGAACTCTGCTTGCGCTCATCTGGAAAATGTCAGCTAGAGAGAAATTGCAAGGCAGATTTCAGCATAATCTTGGAACTCTGCTTCTGCACATCTGGAAAATGTCAGCTAGAGAGAAAATGCAGAGGCTGATTTCAGCATAATCCTGGAACACTGCTTCCTCACATCTGGAAAATGTCAGCTAGAGGGAAAATGCAGAGGCAGATTTCAGCATAATCCTGGAACTCTGCTCCTGCACATCTGGAAAATGTAAGCTAGAGAGAAATTGATGTGGTAGATTTCAGCATAATGCTTGAACTCTGCTTCTGCACATCAGGAAAATGTCAGCTAGAGAGAAATTGCAAGGCAGATTTCAGCATAATCTTGGAACTCTGCTTCTGCACATGTGGAAAATGTCAGCTAGAGAGAACATGCAGAGGCTGATTTCAGCATAATGCTGGAACTCTGCTTCTGCACATCTGGAAAATGTCAGCTGGGGAAAATTTATGTGGTATATTTCAGCATAATCTTTGAACTCTGCTTCTTCACATCTGGAAAATGTCAGCTAGAGAGAAAATGCAGAGGCTGATTTCAGCATAACCTTTGAACTCTGCTTCTGCACATCTGGAAAATGTCAGCTAGAGAGAAAATGTAGAGGCAGATTTCAGCATAATCCTGGAACTTTGCTTCTGCACATCTGGAAATTGTAAGCTAGAGAGAAATTGATGTCGTAGATTTCAGCATAATCTTGCAACTCTGCTTTTTCACATCTGGAAAATGTCAGCTAGAGGGAAAATGCAGACGCAGATTTCAGTATAATCCTGGACCTCTACTTCTGCACATCTGGAAAATGTAAGCCAGAGAGAAATTGATGTTGTAGATTTCAGCATAATCCTGGAACTCTGCTTCAGCACATCTGAAAAATGTCAGCTAGATAGGAATTTATGTGGTAGATTTCAGCATAATCTTTGAACTCTGCTTCTTCACATCTGGAAAATGTCAGCTAGAGGGAAAATGCAGAGGCAGATTTCAGCATAATCCTGGAACTCTGCTTCTTCACATCTGGAAAATTTCACTTGGAGACAAAATGCAAGGCAGATTTCAGCATAATCCTGGAACTCTGATTGTGCACATCTGGAAAATGTAAACTAGAGAGAAATTGATGTGGTAGAGTTCACCATAATCTTTGAACTCTGCTTGCGCTCATCTGGAAAATGTCAGCTAGAGAGAAATTGCAAGGCAGATTTCAGCATAATCTTGGAACTCTGCTTCTGCACATCTGGAAAATGTCAGCTAGAGAGAAAATGCAGAGGCTGATTTCAGCATAATCCTGGAACACTGCTTCCTCACATCTGGAAAATGTCAGCTAGAGGGAAAATGCAGAGGCAGATTTCAGCATAATCCTGGAACTCTGCTCCTGCACATCTGGAAAATGTAAGCTAGAGAGAAATTGATGTGGTAGATTTCAGCATAATGCTTGAACTCTGCTTCTGCACATCAGGAAAATGTCAGCTAGAGAGAAATTTCAAATCAGATTTCAGAATAATCCTGGAACTCTGCTTCTGCGCATTTGGCAAATGTCAGCTAGAGAGAAATTGATGTGGTAGATTTCAGCATAATCTTTGAACTCTGCTTCCGCACATCTGAAAAATGTCAGGTAGATAGGAATTTATGTGGTAGATTTCAGCATAATCTTTGAACTCTGCTTCTGCACATCTGGAAAATGTAAGCTAGAGAGAAATTGATGTGGTAGAGTTCACCATAATCTTTGAACTCTGCTTGAGCTCATCTGGAAAATGTCAGCTAGATAGGAATTTATGTGGTAGATTTCAGCATAATCTTTGAACTCTGCTTCTGCACATCTGGAAAATGTCAGCTAGAGAGAAAATGCAGAGCCAGATTTCAGCATAATCCTGGTACTCTACTTCTGCACATCAGGAAAATGTCAGCTAGAGAGAAATTTCAAATCACATTTCAGAATAATCCTGGAACTCTGCTTCTGCGCATTTGGCAAATGTCAGCTAGAGAGAAATTGATGTGGTAGATTTCAGCATAGTCTTTGAACTCTGCATCTGCACTTCAGGAAAATGTCAGCTAGAGAGAAAATGCAAAGGCAGATTTCAGCATAATCCTGGAACTCTGCTTCCGCACATCTGGAAAATTTCAGCTAGACAGAAATTGATGTTGTAGATTTCATCATAATCCTGGAACTCTGCTTCCAAAAATCTGGCAAATGTCAGCTAGAGAGAAACTGCAAGGCAGATTTCAGCATAATCCTGGAACTCTGCTTCAGCACATCTGAAAACTGTCAGCTAGATAGGAATTTATGTGGTAGATTTCAGCATAATCCTGGAACTCTGCTTGTGCACATCTGCAAAATGTAAACGAGAGAGAAATTGATGTGGTATATTTCAGCATAATCTTTGGACTCTGCTTCCGCACATCTGGAAAATGTCAGCTAGAGAGAAATTGCAAGGCAGATTTCAGCATAATCCTGGAACTCTGCTTCTGGACATCTGGAAAATGTCAGCTAGAGAGAAATTGAGCTGGTAGATTTCAGCATAATCTTTGAACTCTGCTTCCGCACATCTGAAAAATGTCAGCTAGATAGGAATTTATGTGGTAGATTTCAGCATAATCTTTGAACTCTGCTTCTTCACATCTGGAAAATGTCAGCTAGAGAGAAAATGCAGAGGCTGATTTCAGCATAATCTTGGAACTCTGCTTCTTCATATCTGGAAAATGTCAGCTGGATAGGAATTTATGTGGTAGATTTCAGCATAATCTTTGCTCTCTGCTTCCGAACATCTGGAAAATGTCAGCTAGAGAATAATTGCAAGGCAGATTTCAGCATAATCCTGGAACTCTGCTTCTGCACATCTGAAAAATGTCAGCTAGATAGGAATTTATGTGGTAGATTTCAGCATAATCTTTGAACTCTGCTTCTTCACATATAGAAAATGTCAGCTAGAGGGAAAATGCAGAGGCAGATTTCAGCATAATCCTGGAACTCTGCTTCTGCACATCTAGAAAATTTCAGCTAGAGAGAAATTGATGTGTTAGATTTCAGCATAATCTTTGAACTCTGCTTCTGCACATCTGGAAAATGTAAGCTAGAGAGAAATTGATGTGGTAGAGTTCACCATAATCTTTGAACTCTGCTTGTGCTCATCTGGAAAATGTCAGCTAGAGAGAAATTGCAAGGCAGATTTCAGCATAATCCTGGAACTCTGCTTCTGCACATCTGAAAAATGTCAGCTTGATAGGAATTTATGTGGTAGATTTCAGCATAATCTTTGAACTCTGCTTCTTCACATATAGAAAATGTCAGCTAGAGGGAAAATGCAGAGGCAGATTTCAGCATAATCCTGGAACTCTGCTTCTGCACATCTAGAAAATTTCAGCTAGAGAGAAATTGATGTGTTAGATTTCAGCATAATCTTTGAACTCTGCTTCTGCACATCTGGAAAATGTAAGCTAGAGAGAAATTGATGTGGTAGAGTTCACCATAATCTTTGAACTCTGCTTGCGCTCATCTGGAAAATGTCAGCTAGAGAGAAATTGCAAGGCAGATTTCAGCATAATCTTGGAACTCTGCTTCTGCACATCTGGAAAATGTCAGCTAGAGAGAAAATGCAGAGGCTGATTTCAGCATAATCCTGGAACTCTGCCCCTGCACATCTGGAAAATTAAAGCTAGAGAGAAATTGATATGTTAGATTTCAGCATAATGCTTGAAGTCTGCTTCTGCACATCTGGAAAATATCACCTGGAGAAAAATTGCAAGGCAGATTTCAGAATAATCCTGGAACTCTGCTTCTGCACATCTGAAAAATGTCAGCTAGATAGGAATTTATGTGGTAGATTTCAGCATAATCTTTGAACTCTGCTTCTGCACATCTGAAAAATGTCAGCTAGAGAGAAAATGCAGAGGCAGATTTCAGCATAATCCTGGTACTCTACTTCTGCACATCAGGAAAATGTCAGCTAGAGAGAAATTTCAAATCAGATTTCAGAATAATCCTGGAACTCTGCTTCTGCGCATTTGGCAAATGTCAGCTAGAGAGAAATTGATGTGGTAGATTTCAGCATAGTCTTTGAACTCTGCTTCTGCACTTCAGGAAAATGTCAGCTAGAGAGAAAATGCAAAGGCAGATTTCAGCATAATCCTGGAACTCTGCTTCCGCACATCTGGAAAATTTCAGCTAGACAGAAATTGATGTTGTAGATTTCATCATAATCCTGGAACTCTGCTTCCAAACATCTGGCAAATGTGAGCTAGAGAGAAATTGCAAGGCAGATATCAGCATAATCCTGGAACTCTGCTTCAGCACATCTGAAAACTGTCAGCTAGATAGGAATTTATGTGGTAGATTTCAGCATAATCCTGGAACTCTGCTTGTGCACATCTGCAAAATGTAAACTAGAGAGAAATTGATGTGGTAAATTTCAGCATAATCTTTGGACTCTGCTTCCGCACATCTGGAAAATGTCAGCTAGAGAGAAATTGCAAGGCAGATTTCAGCATAAGCCTGGAACTCTGCTTCTGGACATCTGGAAAATGTCAGCTAGAGAGAAATTGATGTGGTAGATTTCAGCATAATCTTTGAACTCTGCTTCCGCACATCTGAAAAATGTCAGCTAGATAGGAATTTATGTGGTAGATTTCAGCATAATCTTTGAACTCTGCTTCTTCACATCTGGAAAATGTCAGCTAGAGAGAAAATGCAGAGGCTGATTTCAGCATAATCTTGGAACTCTGCTTCTCCATATCTGGAAAATGTCAGCTAGATAGGAATTTATGTGGTAGATTTCAGCATAATGTTTGAACTCTGCTTCTGCACATCTGGAAAATGTCAGCTAGAGAGAAAATGCAGAGGCAGATTTCAGCATAATCCTGGTACTCTGCTTCTGCACATCAGGAAAATGTCAGCTAGAGAGAAATTTCAAATCAGATTTCAGAATAATCCTGGAACTCTGCTTCTGCGCATTTGGCAAATGTCAGCTAGAGAGAAATTGATGTGGTAGATTTCAGCATAGTCTTTGAATTCTGCTTCTGCACTTCAGGAAAATGTCAGCTAGAGAGAAAATGCAAAGGCAGGTTTCAGCATAATCCTGGTACTCTGCTTCCGCACATCTGGAAAATTTCAGGCAGACAGAAATTGATGTTGTAGATTTCATCATAATCCTGGAACTCTGCTTCCAAACATCTGGCAAATGTCAGCTAGAGAGAAATTGCAAGGCAGATTTCAGCATAATCTTGGAACTCTGCTTCTGCACATCTGGCAAATGTCAGCTAGAGAGAAATTGCAAGGCAGATTTCAGCATAATCCTGGAACTCTGCTTCAGCACATCTGAAAACTGTCAGCTAGATAGGAATTTATGTGGTAGATTTCAGCATAATCTTTGAACTCTGCTTCTGCACATCTGGAAAATGTAAGCTAGAGAGAAATTGATGTGGTAGAGTTCACCATAATCTTTGAACTCTGCTTGCGCTCATCTGGAAAATGTCAGCTAGATAGGAATTTATGTGGTAGATTTCAGCATAATCTTTGAACTCTGCTTCTGCACATCTGGAAAATGTCAGCTAGAGAGAAATGCAGAGGCAGATTTCAGCATAATCCTGGTACTCTGCTTCTGCACATCAGGAAAATGTCAGCTAGAGAGAAATTTCAAATCACATTTCAGAATAATCCTGGAACTCCGCTTCTGCGCATTTGGCAAATGTCAGCTAGAGAGAAATTGATGTGGTAGATTTCAGCATAGTCTTTGAATTCTGCTTCTGCACTTCAGGAAAATGTCAGCTAGAGAGAAAATGCAAAGGCAGGTTTCAGCATAATCCTGGTACTCTGCTTCGGCACATCTGGAAAATTTCAGGTAGACAGAAATTGATGCTGTAGATTTCATCATAATCCTGGAACTCTGCTTCTGCACATCTGGCAAATGTCAGCTAGAGAGAAATTGCAAGGCAGATTTCAGCATAATCTTGGAACTCTGCTTCTGCACATGTGGAAAATGTCAGCTAGAGAGAACATGCAGAGGCTGATTTCAGCATAATGCTGGAACTCTGCTTCTGCACATCTGGAAAATGTCAGCTGGGGAAAATTTATGTGGTATATTTCAGCATAATCTTTGAACTCTGCTTCTTCACATCTGGAAAATGTCAGCTAGAGAGAAAATGCAGAGGCTGATTTCAGCATAACCTTTGAACTCTGCTTCTGCACATCTGGAAACTGTCAGCTAGAGAGAAAATGTAAAGGCAGATTTCAGCATAATCCTGGAACTTTGCTTCTGCACATCTGGAAATTGTAAGCTAGAGAGAAATTGATGTCGTAGATTTCAGCATAATCTTGCAACTCTGCTTTTTCACATCTGGAAAATGTCAGCTAGAGGGAAAATGCAGACGCAGATTTCAGTATAATCCTGGACCTCTACTTCTGCACATCTGGAAAATGTAAGCCAGAGAGAAATTGATGTTGTAGATTTCAGCATAATCCTGGAACTCTGCTTCAGCACATCTGAAAAATGTCAGCTAGATAGGAATTTATGTGGTATATTTCAGCATAATCTTTGAACTCTGCTTCTTCACATCTGGAAAATGTCAGCTAGAGGGAAAATGCAGAGGCAGATTTCAGCATAATCCTGGAACTCTGCTTCTTCACATCTGGAAAATTTCACTTGGAGACAAAATGCAAGGCAGATTTCAGCATAATCCTGGAACTCTGCTTGTGCACATCTGGAAAATGTAAACTAGAGAGAAATTGATGTGGTAGAGTTCACCATAATCTTTGAACTCTGCTTGCGCTCATCTGGAAAATGTCAGCTAGAGAGAAATTGCAAGGCAGATTTCAGCATAATCTTGGAACTCTGCTTCTGCACATCTGGAAAATGTCAGCTAGAGAGAAAATGCAGAGGCTGATTTCAGCATAATCCTGGAACACTGCTTCCTCACATCTGGAAAATGTCAGCTAGAGGGAATATGCAGAGGCAGATTTCAGCATAATCCTGGAACTCTGCTCCTGCACATCTGGAAAATGTAAGCTAGAGAGAAATTGATGTGGTAGATTTCAGCATAATGCTTGAACTCTGCTTCTGCACATCAGGAAAATGTCAGCTAGAGAGAAATTTCAAATCAGATTTCAGAATAATCCTGGAACTCTGCTTCTGCGCATTTGGCAAATGTCAGCTAGAGAGAAATTGATGTGGTAGATTTCAGCATAGTCTTTGAATTCTGCTTCTGCACTTCAGGAAAATGTCAGCTAGAGAGAAAATGCAAAGGCGGGTTTCAGCATAATCCTGGTACTCTGCTTCCGCACATCTGGAAAATTTCAGGCAGACAGAAATTGATGTTGTAGATTTCATCATAATCCTGGAACTCTGCTTCCAAACATCTGGCAAATGTCAGCTAGAGAGAAATTGCAAGGCAGATTTCAGCATAATCTTGGAACTCTGCTTCTGCACATCTGGCAAATGTCAGCTAGAGAGAAATTGCAAGGCAGATTTCAGCATAATCCTGGAACTCTGCTTCAGCACATCTGAAAACTGTCAGCTAGATAGGAATTTATGTGGTAGATTTCAGCATAATCTTTGAACTCTGCTTCTGCACATCTGGAAAATGTAAGCTAGAGAGAAATTGATGTGGTAGAGTTCACCATAATCTTTGAACTCTGCTTGCGCTCATCTGGAAAATGTCAGCTAGATAGGAATTTATGTGGTAGATTTCAGCATAATCTTTGAACTCTGCTTCTGCACATCTGGAAAATGTCAGCTAGAGAGAAAATGCAGAGGCAGATTTCAGCATAATCCTGGTACTCTGCTTCTGCACATCAGGAAAATGTCAGCTAGAGAGAAATTTCAAATCACATTTCAGAATAATCCTGGAACTCCGCTTCTGCGCATTTGGCAAATGTCAGCTAGAGAGAAATTGATGTGGTAGATTTCAGCATAGTCTTTGAATTCTGCTTCTGCACTTCAGGAAAATGTCAGCTAGAGAGAAAATGCAAAGGCAGGTTTCAGCATAATCCTGGTACTCTGCTTCGGCACATCTGGAAAATTTCAGGTAGACAGAAATTGATGCTGTAGATTTCATCATAATCCTGGAACTCTGCTTCTGCACATCTGGCAAATGTCAGCTAGAGAGAAATTGCAAGGCAGATTTCAGCATAATCTTGGAACTCTGCATCTGCACATGTGGAAAATGTCAGCTAGAGAGAACATGCAGAGGCTGATTTCAGCATAATGCTGGAACTCTGCTTCTGCACATCTGGAAAATGTCAGCTGGGGAAAATTTATGTGGTATATTTCAGCATAATCTTTGAACTCTGCTTCTTCACATCTGGAAAATGTCAGCTAGAGAGAAAATGCAGAGGCTGATTTCAGCATAACCTTTGAACTCTGCTTCTGCACATCTGGAAAATGTCAGCTAGAGAGAAAATGTAGAGGCAGATTTCAGCATAATCCTGGAACTTTGCTTCTGCACATCTGGAAATTGTAAGCTAGAGAGAAATTGATGTCGTAGATTTCAGCATAATCTTGCAACTCTGCTTTTTCACATCTGGAAAATGTCAGCTAGAGGGAAAATGCAGACGCAGATTTTAGTATAATCCTGGACCTCTACTTCTGCACATCTGGAAAATGTAAGCCAGAGAGAAATTGATGTTGTAGATTTCAGCATAATCCTGGAACTCTGCTTCAGCACATCTGAAAAATGTCAGCTAGATAGGAATTTATGTGGTAGATTTCAGCATAATCTTTGAACTCTGCTTCTTCACATCTGGAAAATGTCAGCTAGAGGGAAAATGCAGAGGCAGATTTCAGCATAATCCTGGAACTCTGCTTCTTCACATCTGGAAAATTTCACTTGGAGACAAAATGCAAGGCAGATTTCAGCATAATCCTGGAACTCTGCTTGTGCACATCTGGAAAATGTAAACTAGAGAGAAATTGATGTGGTAGAGTTCACCATAATCTTTGAACTCTGCTTGCGCTCATCTGGAAAATGTCAGCTAGAGAGAAATTGCAAGGCAGATTTCAGCATAATCTTGGAACTCTGCTTCTGCACATCTGGAAAATGTCAGCTAGAGAGAAAATGCAGAGGCTGATTTCAGCATAATCCTGGAACACTGCTTCCTCACATCTGGAAAATGTCAGCTAGAGGGAATATGCAGAGGCAGATTTCAGCATAATCCTGGAACTCTGCTCCTGCACATCTGGAAAATGTAAGCTAGAGAGAAATTGATGTGGTAGATTTCAGCATAATGCTTGAACTCTGCTTCTGCACATCAGGAAAATGTCAGCTAGAGAGAAATTTCAAATCAGATTTCAGAATAATCCTGGAACTCTGCTTCTGCGCATTTGGCAAATGTCAGCTAGAGAGAAATAGATGTGGTAGATTTCAGCATAGTCTTTGAACTCTGCATCTGCACTTCAGGAAAATGTCAGCTAGAGGGAAAATGCAGAGGCAGATTTCAGCATAATCCTGGTACTCTGCTTCTGCACTTCAGGAAAATGTCAGCTAGAGAGAAGTTTCAAATCAGATTTCAGAATAATCCTGGAACTCTGCTTCTGCGCATTTGGCAAATGTCAGCTAGAGAGAAATTGATGTGGTAGATTTCAGCATAGTCTTTGAACTCTGCATCTGCACTTCAGGAAAATGTCAGCTAGAGAGAAAATGCAAAGGCAGATTTCAGCATAATCCTGGAACTCTGCTTCCGCACATCTGGAAAATTTCAGCTAGACAGAAATTGATGTTGTAGATTTCATCATAATCCTGGAACTCTGCTTCCAAAAATCTGGCAAATGTCAGCTAGAGAGAAATTGCAAGGCAGATTTCAGCATAATCCTGGAACTCTGCTTCAGCACATCTGAAAACTGTCAGCTAGATAGGAATTTATGTGGTAGATTTCAGCATAATCCTGGAACTCTGCTTGTGCACATCTGCAAAATGTAAACGAGAGAGAAATTAATGTGGTATATTTCAGCATAATCTTTGGACTCTGCTTCCGCACATCTGGAAAATGTCAGCTAGAGAGAAATTGCAAGGCAGATTTCAGCATAATCCTGGAACTCTGCTTCTGGACATCTGGAAAATGTCAGCTAGAGAGAAATTGAGCTGGTAGATTTCAGCATAATCTTTGAACTCTGCTTCCGCACATCTGAAAAATGTCAGCTAGATAGGAATTTATGTGGTAGATTTCAGCATAATCTTTGAACTCTGCTTCTTCACATCTGGAAAATGTCAGCTAGAGAGAAAATGCAGAGGCTGATTTCAGCATAATCTTGGAACTCTGCTTCTTCATATCTGGAAAATGTCAGCTGGATAGGAATTTATGTGGTAGATTTCAGCATAATCTTTGCTCTCTGCTTCCGAACATCTGGAAAATGTCAGCTAGAGAATAATTGCAAGGCAGATTTCAGCATAATCCTGGAACTCTGCTTCTGCACATCTGAAAAATGTCAGCTTGATAGGAATTTATGTGGTAGATTTCAGCATAATCTTTGAACTCTGCTTCTTCACATATAGAAAATGTCAGCTAGAGGGAAAATGCAGAGGCAGATTTCAGCATAATCCTGGAACTCTGCTTCTGCACATCTAGAAAATTTCAGCTAGAGAGAAATTGATGTGTTAGATTTCAGCATAATCTTTGAACTCTGCTTCTGCACATCTGGAAAATGTAAGCTAGAGAGAAATTGATGTGGTAGAGTTCACCATAATCTTTGAACTCTGCTTGCGCTCATCTGGAAAATGTCAGCTAGAGAGAAATTGCAAGGCAGATTTCAGCATAATCTTGGAACTCTGCTTCTGCACATCTGGAAAATGTCAGCTAGAGAGAAAATGCAGAGGCTGATTTCAGCATAATCCTGGAACTCTGCCCCTGCACATCTGGAAAATTTAAGCTAGAGAGAAATTGATATGTTAGATTTCAGCATAATGCTTGAAGTCTGCTTCTGCACATCTGGAAAATATCACCTGGAGAAAAATTGCAAGGCAGATTTCAGAATAATCCTGGAACTCTGCTTCTGCACATCTGAAAAATGTCAGCTAGATAGGAATTTATGTGGTAGATTTCAGCATAATCTTTGAACTCTGCTTCTGCACATCTGAAAAATGTCAGCTAGAGAGAAAATGCAGAGGCAGATTTCAGCATAATCCTGGTACTCTACTTCTGCACATCAGGAAAATGTCAGCTAGAGAGAAATTTCAAATCAGATTTCAGAATAATCCTGGAACTCTGCTTCTGCGCATTTGGCAAATGTCAGCTAGAGAGAAATTGATGTGGTAGATTTCAGCATAGTCTTTGAACTCTGCTTCTGCACTTCAGGAAAATGTCAGCTAGAGAGAAAATGCAAAGGCAGATTTCAGCATAATCCTGGAACTCTGCTTCCGCACATCTGGAAAATTTCAGCTAGACAGAAATTGATGTTGTAGATTTCATCATAATCCTGGAACTCTGCTTCCAAACATCTGGCAAATGTGAGCTAGAGAGAAATTGCAAGGCAGATATCAGCATAATCCTGGAACTCTGCTTCAGCACATCTGAAAACTGTCAGCTAGATAGAAATTTATGTGGTAGATTTCAGCATAATCCTGGAACTCTGCTTGTGCACATCTGCAAAATGTAAACTAGAGAGAAATTGATGTGGTAAATTTCAGCATAATCTTTGGACTCTGCTTCCGCACATCTGGAAAATGTCAGCTAGATAGGAATTTATGTGGTAGATTTCAGCATAATCTTTGAACTCTGCTTCTTCACATCTGGAAAATGTCAGCTAGAGAGAAAATGCAGAGGCTGATTTCAGCATAATCTTGGAACTCTGCTTCTCCATATCTGGAAAATGTCAGCTAGATAGGAATTTATGTGGTAGATTTCAGCATAATCTTTGAACTCTGCTTCTGCACATCTGGAAAATGTCAGCTAGAGAGAAAATGCAGAGGCAGATTTCAGCATAATCCTGGTACTCTGCTTCTGCACATCAGGAAAATGTCAGCTAGAGAGAAATTTCAAATCAGATTTCAGAATAATCCTGGAACTCTGCTTCTGCGCATTTGGCAAATGTCAGCTAGAGAGAAATTGATGTGGTAGATTTCAGCATAGTCTTTGAATTCTGCTTCTGCACTTCAGGAAAATGTCAGCTAGAGAGAAAATGCAAAGGCAGGTTTCAGCATAATCCTGGTACTCTGCTTCCGCACATCTGGAAAATTTCAGGCAGACAGAAATTGATGTTGTAGATTTCATCATAATCCAGGAACTCTGCTTCCAAACATCTGGCAAATGTCAGCTAGAGAGAAATTGCAAGGCAGATTTCAGCATAATCTTGGAACTCTGCTTCTGCACATCTGGCAAATGTCAGCTAGAGAGAAATTGCAAGGCAGATTTCAGCATAATCCTGGAACTCTGCTTCAGCACATCTGAAAACTGTCAGCTAGATAGGAATTTGTGTGGTAGATTTCAGCATAATCTTTGAACTCTGCTTCCGCACTTCTGAAAAATGTCAGCTAGATAGGAATTTATGTGGTAGATTTCAGCATAATCTTTGAACTCTGCTTCCGCACTTCAGGAAAATGTCAGCTAGAGAGAAAATGCAAAGGCAGGTTTCAGCATAATCCTGGTACTCTGCTTCTGCACATCTGGCAAATGTCATCTAGAGAGAAAATGCAGAGGCAGATTTCAGCATAATCCTGGAACTTTGCTTCCGCACATCTGGAAAATTTCAGCTAGACAGAAATTGATGTTGTAGATTTCAGCATAATCCTGGAACTCTGCTTCTGCACATCTGGCAAATGTCAGCTAGAGAGAAATTGCAAGGCAGATTTCAGCATAATACTGGACCTCTGTTTGAGCACATGTGGGAAAGTCATCTAGAGAGATATTGATGTGGTATATTTCAGCATAATCTTTGGACTCTGCTTCCGCACAACTTGAAAATGTCAGCTAGAGAGAAATTGATGTTGTAGATTTCAGCATAATCCTGGAACTCTGCTTCTGCACATCTGGCAAATGTCAGCTAGAGAGAAAATGCAAAGGCAGGTTTCAGCATAATCTTGGAACTCTGCTTCTGCACATCTGGCAAATGTCAGCTAGAGAGAAAATGCAGAGGCAGATTTCAGCATAATCCTGGAACTTTGCTTCCGCACATCTGGAAAATTTCAGCTAGACAGAAATTGATGTTGTAGATTTCAGCATAATCCTGGAACTCTGCTTCTGCACATCTGGCAAATGTCAGCTAGAGAGAAATTGCAAGGCAGATTTCAGCATAATACTGGACCTCTGTGTGAGCACATGTGGGAAAGTCATCTAGAGAGAAATTGATGTGGTGGTTTTCAGCACAAACCTGGAACTCTCCTTCTTGAAATCTGGAAAATGTCAGCTAGAGAGAAATTGATGTAGATTTCAGCATAATCCTGGAACTCTGCTTCTGCACATCTGGAAAATGTCAGCTAGAGAGAACATGCAGAGGCTGATTTCAGCATAATGCTGGAACTGTGCTTCTGCACATCTGGAAAATGTCAGCTGGGGAAAATTTATGTGGTATATTTCAGCATAATCTTTGAACTCTGCTTCCGAACATATGGAAAATGTCAGCTAGAGAATAATTTCAAGGCAGATTTCAGCATAATCCTGGAACTCTGCTTCTGCACATCTGGAAAATGCTAGCTAGATAGGAATTTCAAATCAGATTTCAGAATAATCCTGGAACACTGCTTCCTCACATCTGGAAAATGTCAGCTAGAGGGAATATGCAGAGGCAGATTTCAGCATAATCCTGGAACTCTGCTCCTGCACATCTGGAAAATGTAAGCTAGAGAGAAATTGATGTGGTAGATTTCAGCATAATGCTTGAACTCTGCTTCTGCACATCAGGAAAATGTCAGCTAGAGAGAAATTTCAAATCAGATTTCAGAATAATCCTGGAACTCTGCTTCTGCGCATTTGGCAAATGTCAGCTAGAGAGAAATAGATGTGGTAGATTTCAGCATAGTCTTTGAACTCTGCATCTGCACTTCAGGAAAATGTCAGCTAGAGGGAAAATGCAGAGGCAGATTTCAGCATAATCCTGGTACTCTGCTTCTGCACTTCAGGAAAATGTCAGCTAGAGAGAAGTTTCAAATCAGATTTCAGAATAATCCTGGAACTCTGCTTCTGCGCATTTGGCAAATGTCAGCTAGAGAGAAATTGATGTGGTAGATTTCAGCATAGTCTTTGAACTCTGCATCTGCACTTCAGGAAAATGTCAGCTAGAGAGAAAATGCAAAGGCAGATTTCAGCATAATCCTGGAACTCTGCTTCCGCACATCTGGAAAATTTCAGCTAGACAGAAATTGATGTTGTAGATTTCATCATAATCCTGGAACTCTGCTTCCAAAAATCTGGCAAATGTCAGCTAGAGAGAAATTGCAAGGCAGATTTCAGCATAATCCTGGAACTCTGCTTCAGCACATCTGAAAACTGTCAGCTAGATAGGAATTTATGTGGTAGATTTCAGCATAATCCTGGAACTCTGCTTGTGCACATCTGCAAAATGTAAACGAGAGAGAAATTAATGTGGTATATTTCAGCATAATCTTTGGACTCTGCTTCCGCACATCTGGAAAATGTCAGCTAGAGAGAAATTGCAAGGCAGATTTCAGCATAATCCTGGAACTCTGCTTCTGGACATCTGGAAAATGTCAGCTAGAGAGAAATTGAGCTGGTAGATTTCAGCATAATCTTTGAACTCTGCTTCCGCACATCTGAAAAATGTCAGCTAGATAGGAATTTATGTGGTAGATTTCAGCATAATCTTTGAACTCTGCTTCTTCACATCTGGAAAATGTCAGCTAGAGAGAAAATGCAGAGGCTGATTTCAGCATAATCTTGGAACTCTGCTTCTTCATATCTGGAAAATGTCAGCTGGATAGGAATTTATGTGGTAGATTTCAGCATAATCTTTGCTCTCTGCTTCCGAACATCTGGAAAATGTCAGCTAGAGAATAATTGCAAGGCAGATTTCAGCATAATCCTGGAACTCTGCTTCTGCACATCTGAAAAATGTCAGCTTGATAGGAATTTATGTGGTAGATTTCAGCATAATCTTTGAACTCTGCTTCTTCACATATAGAAAATGTCAGCTAGAGGGAAAATGCAGAGGCAGATTTCAGCATAATCCTGGAACTCTGCTTCTGCACATCTAGAAAATTTCAGCTAGAGAGAAATTGATGTGTTAGATTTCAGCATAATCTTTGAACTCTGCTTCTGCACATCTGGAAAATGTAAGCTAGAGAGAAATTGATGTGGTAGAGTTCACCATAATCTTTGAACTCTGCTTGCGCTCATCTGGAAAATGTCAGCTAGAGAGAAATTGCAAGGCAGATTTCAGCATAATCTTGGAACTCTGCTTCTGCACATCTGGAAAATGTCAGCTAGAGAGAAAATGCAGAGGCTGATTTCAGCATAATCCTGGAACTCTGCCCCTGCACATCTGGAAAATTTAAGCTAGAGAGAAATTGATATGTTAGATTTCAGCATAATGCTTGAAGTCTGCTTCTGCACATCTGGAAAATATCACCTGGAGAAAAATTGCAAGGCAGATTTCAGAATAATCCTGGAACTCTGCTTCTGCACATCTGAAAAATGTCAGCTAGATAGGAATTTATGTGGTAGATTTCAGCATAATCTTTGAACTCTGCTTCTTCACAAATAGAAAATGTCAGCTAGAGGGAAAATGCAGAGGCAGATTTCAGCATAATCCTGGAACTCTGCTTCTGCACATCTAGAAAATTTCAGCTAGAGAGAAATTGATGTGTTAGATTTCAGCATAATCTTTGAACTCTGCTTCTGCACATCTGGAAAATGTAAGCTAGAGAGAAATTGATGTGGTAGAGTTCACCATAATCTTTGAACTCTGCTTGCGCTCATCTGGAAAATGTCAGCTAGAGAGAAATTGCAAGGCAGATTTCAGCATAATCTTGGAACTCTGCTTCTGCACATCTGGAAAATGTCAGCTAGAGAGAAAATGCAGAGGCTGATTTCAGCATAATCCTGGTACTCTACTTCTGCACATCAGGAAAATGTCAGCTAGAGAGAAATTTCAAATCAGATTTCAGAATAATCCTGGAACTCTGCTTCTGCGCATTTGGCAAATGTCAGCTAGAGAGAAATTGATGTGGTAGATTTCAGCATAGTCTTTGAACTCTGCTTCTGCACTTCAGGAAAATGTCAGCTAGAGAGAAAATGCAAAGGCAGATTTCAGCATAATCCTGGAACTCTGCTTCCGCACATCTGGAAAATTTCAGCTAGACAGAAATTGATGTTGTAGATTTCATCATAATCCTGGAACTCTGCTTCCAAACATCTGGCAAATGTGAGCTAGAGAGAAATTGCAAGGCAGATATCAGCATAATCCTGGAACTCTGCTTCAGCACATCTGAAAACTGTCAGCTAGATAGAAATTTATGTGGTAGATTTCAGCATAATCCTGGAACTCTGCTTGTGCACATCTGCAAAATGTAAACTAGAGAGAAATTGATGTGGTAAATTTCAGCATAATCTTTGGACTCTGCTTCCGCACATCTGGAAAATGTCAGCTAGAGAGAAATTGCAAGGCAGATTTCAGCATAAGCCTGGAACTCTGCTTCTGGACATCTGGAAAATGTCAGCTAGAGAGAAATTGATGTGGTAGATTTCAGCATAATCTTTGAACTCTGCTTCCGCACATCTGAAAAATGTCCGCTAGATAGGAATTTATGTGGTAGATTTCAGCATAATCTTTGAACTCTGCTTCTTCACATCTGGAAAATGTCAGCTAGAGAGAAAATGCAGAGGCTGATTTCAGCATAATCTTGGAACTCTGCTTCTCCATATCTGGAAAATGTCAGCTAGATAGGAATTTATGTGGTAGATTTCAGCATAATGTTTGAACTCTGCTTCTGCACATCTGGAAAATGTCAGCTAGAGAGAAAATGCAGAGGCAGATTTCAGCATAATCCTGGTACTCTGCTTCTGCACATCAGGAAAATGTCAGCTAGAGAGAAATTTCAAATCAGATTTCAGAATAATCCTGGAACTCTGCTTCTGCGCATTTGGCAAATGTCAGCTAGAGAGAAATTGATGTGGTAGATTTCAGCATAGTCTTTGAATTCTGCTTCTGCACTTCAGGAAAATGTCAGCTAGAGAGAAAATGCAAAGGCAGGTTTCAGCATAATCCTGGTACTCTGCTTCCGCACATCTGGAAAATTTCAGGCAGACAGAAATTGATGTTGTAGATTTCATCATAATCCTGGAACTCTGCTTCCAAACATCTGGCAAATGTCAGCTAGAGAGAAATTGCAAGGCAGATTTCAGCATAATCTTGGAACTCTGCTTCTGCACATCTGGCAAATGTCAGCTAGAGAGAAATTGCAAGGCAGATTTCAGCATAATCCTGGAACTCTGCTTCAGCACATCTGAAAACTGTCAGCTAGATAGGAATTTATGTGGTAGATTTCAGCATAATCTTTGAACTCTGCTTCTGCACATCTGGAAAATGTAAGCTAGAGAGAAATTGATGTGGTAGAGTTCACCATAATCTTTGAACTCTGCTTGCGCTCATCTGGAAAATGTCAGCTAGATAGGAATTTATGTGGTAGATTTCAGCATAATCTTTGAACTCTGCTTCTGCACATCTGGAAAATGTCAGCTAGAGAGAAATGCAGAGGCAGATTTCAGCATAATCCTGGTACTCTGCTTCTGCACATCAGGAAAATGTCAGCTAGAGAGAAATTTCAAATCACATTTCAGAATAATCCTGGAACTCCGCTTCTGCGCATTTGGCAAATGTCAGCTAGAGAGAAATTGATGTGGTAGATTTCAGCATAGTCTTTGAATTCTGCTTCTGCACTTCAGGAAAATGTCAGCTAGAGAGAAAATGCAAAGGCAGGTTTCAGCATAATCCTGGTACTCTGCTTCGGCACATCTGGAAAATTTCAGGTAGACAGAAATTGATGCTGTAGATTTCATCATAATCCTGGAACTCTGCTTCTGCACATCTGGCAAATGTCAGCTAGAGAGAAATTGCAAGGCAGATTTCAGCATAATCTTGGAACTCTGCTTCTGCACATGTGGAAAATGTCAGCTAGAGAGAACATGCAGAGGCTGATTTCAGCATAATGCTGGAACTCTGCTTCTGCACATCTGGAAAATGTCAGCTGGGGAAAATTTATGTGGTATATTTCAGCATAATCTTTGAACTCTGCTTCTTCACATCTGGAAAATGTCAGCTAGAGAGAAAATGCAGAGGCTGATTTCAGCATAACCTTTGAACTCTGCTTCTGCACATCTGGAAACTGTCAGCTAGAGAGAAAATGTAAAGGCAGATTTCAGCATAATCCTGGAACTTTGCTTCTGCACATCTGGAAATTGTAAGCTAGAGAGAAATTGATGTCGTAGATTTCAGCATAATCTTGCAACTCTGCTTTTTCACATCTGGAAAATGTCAGCTAGAGGGAAAATGCAGACGCAGATTTCAGTATAATCCTGGACCTCTACTTCTGCACATCTGGAAAATGTAAGCCAGAGAGAAATTGATGTTGTAGATTTCAGCATAATCCTGGAACTCTGCTTCAGCACATCTGAAAAATGTCAGCTAGATAGGAATTTATGTGGTATATTTCAGCATAATCTTTGAACTCTGCTTCTTCACATCTGGAAAATGTCAGCTAGAGGGAAAATGCAGAGGCAGATTTCAGCATAATCCTGGAACTCTGCTTCTTCACATCTGGAAAATTTCACTTGGAGACAAAATGCAAGGCAGATTTCAGCATAATCCTGGAACTCTGCTTGTGCACATCTGGAAAATGTAAACTAGAGAGAAATTGATGTGGTAGAGTTCACCATAATCTTTGAACTCTGCTTGCGCTCATCTGGAAAATGTCAGCTAGAGAGAAATTGCAAGGCAGATTTCAGCATAATCTTGGAACTCTGCTTCTGCACATCTGGAAAATGTCAGCTAGAGAGAAAATGCAGAGGCTGATTTCAGCATAATCCTGGAACACTGCTTCCTCACATCTGGAAAATGTCAGCTAGAGGGAATATGCAGAGGCAGATTTCAGCATAATCCTGGAACTCTGCTCCTGCACATCTGGAAAATGTAAGCTAGAGAGAAATTGATGTGGTAGATTTCAGCATAATGCTTGAACTCTGCTTCTGCACATCAGGAAAATGTCAGCTAGAGAGAAATTTCAAATCAGATTTCAGAATAATCCTGGAACTCTGCTTCTGCGCATTTGGCAAATGTCAGCTAGAGAGAAATTGATGTGGTAGATTTCAGCATAGTCTTTGAATTCTGCTTCTGCACTTCAGGAAAATGTCAGCTAGAGAGAAAATGCAAAGGCGGGTTTCAGCATAATCCTGGTACTCTGCTTCCGCACATCTGGAAAATTTCAGGCAGACAGAAATTGATGTTGTAGATTTCATCATAATCCTGGAACTCTGCTTCCAAACATCTGGCAAATGTCAGCTAGAGAGAAATTGCAAGGCAGATTTCAGCATAATCTTGGAACTCTGCTTCTGCACATCTGGCAAATGTCAGCTAGAGAGAAATTGCAAGGCAGATTTCAGCATAATCCTGGAACTCTGCTTCAGCACATCTGAAAACTGTCAGCTAGATAGGAATTTATGTGGTAGATTTCAGCATAATCTTTGAACTCTGCTTCTGCACATCTGGAAAATGTAAGCTAGAGAGAAATTGATGTGGTAGAGTTCACCATAATCTTTGAACTCTGCTTGCGCTCATCTGGAAAATGTCAGCTAGATAGGAATTTATGTGGTAGATTTCAGCATAATCTTTGAACTCTGCTTCTGCACATCTGGAAAATGTCAGCTAGAGAGAAAATGCAGAGGCAGATTTCAGCATAATCCTGGTACTCTGCTTCTGCACATCAGGAAAATGTCAGCTAGAGAGAAATTTCAAATCACATTTCAGAATAATCCTGGAACTCCGCTTCTGCGCATTTGGCAAATGTCAGCTAGAGAGAAATTGATGTGGTAGATTTCAGCATAGTCTTTGAATTCTGCTTCTGCACTTCAGGAAAATGTCAGCTAGAGAGAAAATGCAAAGGCAGGTTTCAGCATAATCCTGGTACTCTGCTTCGGCACATCTGGAAAATTTCAGGTAGACAGAAATTGATGCTGTAGATTTCATCATAATCCTGGAACTCTGCTTCTGCACATCTGGCAAATGTCAGCTAGAGAGAAATTGCAAGGCAGATTTCAGCATAATCTTGGAACTCTGCATCTGCACATGTGGAAAATGTCAGCTAGAGAGAACATGCAGAGGCTGATTTCAGCATAATGCTGGAACTCTGCTTCTGCACATCTGGAAAATGTCAGCTGGGGAAAATTTATGTGGTATATTTCAGCATAATCTTTGAACTCTGCTTCTTCACATCTGGAAAATGTCAGCTAGAGAGAAAATGCAGAGGCTGATTTCAGCATAACCTTTGAACTCTGCTTCTGCACATCTGGAAAATGTCAGCTAGAGAGAAAATGTAGAGGCAGATTTCAGCATAATCCTGGAACTTTGCTTCTGCACATCTGGAAATTGTAAGCTAGAGAGAAATTGATGTCGTAGATTTCAGCATAATCTTGCAACTCTGCTTTTTCACATCTGGAAAATGTCAGCTAGAGGGAAAATGCAGACGCAGATTTTAGTATAATCCTGGACCTCTACTTCTGCACATCTGGAAAATGTAAGCCAGAGAGAAATTGATGTTGTAGATTTCAGCATAATCCTGGAACTCTGCTTCAGCACATCTGAAAAATGTCAGCTAGATAGGAATTTATGTGGTAGATTTCAGCATAATCTTTGAACTCTGCTTCTTCACATCTGGAAAATGTCAGCTAGAGGGAAAATGCAGAGGCAGATTTCAGCATAATCCTGGAACTCTGCTTCTTCACATCTGGAAAATTTCACTTGGAGACAAAATGCAAGGCAGATTTCAGCATAATCCTGGAACTCTGCTTGTGCACATCTGGAAAATGTAAACTAGAGAGAAATTGATGTGGTAGAGTTCACCATAATCTTTGAACTCTGCTTGCGCTCATCTGGAAAATGTCAGCTAGAGAGAAATTGCAAGGCAGATTTCAGCATAATCTTGGAACTCTGCTTCTGCACATCTGGAAAATGTCAGCTAGAGAGAAAATGCAGAGGCTGATTTCAGCATAATCCTGGAACACTGCTTCCTCACATCTGGAAAATGTCAGCTAGAGGGAATATGCAGAGGCAGATTTCAGCATAATCCTGGAACTCTGCTCCTGCACATCTGGAAAATGTAAGCTAGAGAGAAATTGATGTGGTAGATTTCAGCATAATGCTTGAACTCTGCTTCTGCACATCAGGAAAATGTCAGCTAGAGAGAAATTTCAAATCAGATTTCAGAATAATCCTGGAACTCTGCTTCTGCGCATTTGGCAAATGTCAGCTAGAGAGAAATAGATGTGGTAGATTTCAGCATAGTCTTTGAACTCTGCATCTGCACTTCAGGAAAATGTCAGCTAGAGGGAAAATGCAGAGGCAGATTTCAGCATAATCCTGGTACTCTGCTTCTGCACTTCAGGAAAATGTCAGCTAGAGAGAAGTTTCAAATCAGATTTCAGAATAATCCTGGAACTCTGCTTCTGCGCATTTGGCAAATGTCAGCTAGAGAGAAATTGATGTGGTAGATTTCAGCATAGTCTTTGAACTCTGCATCTGCACTTCAGGAAAATGTCAGCTAGAGAGAAAATGCAAAGGCAGATTTCAGCATAATCCTGGAACTCTGCTTCCGCACATCTGGAAAATTTCAGCTAGACAGAAATTGATGTTGTAGATTTCATCATAATCCTGGAACTCTGCTTCCAAAAATCTGGCAAATGTCAGCTAGAGAGAAATTGCAAGGCAGATTTCAGCATAATCCTGGAACTCTGCTTCAGCACATCTGAAAACTGTCAGCTAGATAGGAATTTATGTGGTAGATTTCAGCATAATCCTGGAACTCTGCTTGTGCACATCTGCAAAATGTAAACGAGAGAGAAATTAATGTGGTATATTTCAGCATAATCTTTGGACTCTGCTTCCGCACATCTGGAAAATGTCAGCTAGAGAGAAATTGCAAGGCAGATTTCAGCATAATCCTGGAACTCTGCTTCTGGACATCTGGAAAATGTCAGCTAGAGAGAAATTGAGCTGGTAGATTTCAGCATAATCTTTGAACTCTGCTTCCGCACATCTGAAAAATGTCAGCTAGATAGGAATTTATGTGGTAGATTTCAGCATAATCTTTGAACTCTGCTTCTTCACATCTGGAAAATGTCAGCTAGAGAGAAAATGCAGAGGCTGATTTCAGCATAATCTTGGAACTCTGCTTCTTCATATCTGGAAAATGTCAGCTGGATAGGAATTTATGTGGTAGATTTCAGCATAATCTTTGCTCTCTGCTTCCGAACATCTGGAAAATGTCAGCTAGAGAATAATTGCAAGGCAGATTTCAGCATAATCCTGGAACTCTGCTTCTGCACATCTGAAAAATGTCAGCTTGATAGGAATTTATGTGGTAGATTTCAGCATAATCTTTGAACTCTGCTTCTTCACATATAGAAAATGTCAGCTAGAGGGAAAATGCAGAGGCAGATTTCAGCATAATCCTGGAACTCTGCTTCTGCACATCTAGAAAATTTCAGCTAGAGAGAAATTGATGTGTTAGATTTCAGCATAATCTTTGAACTCTGCTTCTGCACATCTGGAAAATGTAAGCTAGAGAGAAATTGATGTGGTAGAGTTCACCATAATCTTTGAACTCTGCTTGCGCTCATCTGGAAAATGTCAGCTAGAGAGAAATTGCAAGGCAGATTTCAGCATAATCTTGGAACTCTGCTTCTGCACATCTGGAAAATGTCAGCTAGAGAGAAAATGCAGAGGCTGATTTCAGCATAATCCTGGAACTCTGCCCCTGCACATCTGGAAAATTTAAGCTAGAGAGAAATTGATATGTTAGATTTCAGCATAATGCTTGAAGTCTGCTTCTGCACATCTGGAAAATATCACCTGGAGAAAAATTGCAAGGCAGATTTCAGAATAATCCTGGAACTCTGCTTCTGCACATCTGAAAAATGTCAGCTAGATAGGAATTTATGTGGTAGATTTCAGCATAATCTTTGAACTCTGCTTCTGCACATCTGAAAAATGTCAGCTAGAGAGAAAATGCAGAGGCAGATTTCAGCATAATCCTGGTACTCTACTTCTGCACATCAGGAAAATGTCAGCTAGAGAGAAATTTCAAATCAGATTTCAGAATAATCCTGGAACTCTGCTTCTGCGCATTTGGCAAATGTCAGCTAGAGAGAAATTGATGTGGTAGATTTCAGCATAGTCTTTGAACTCTGCTTCTGCACTTCAGGAAAATGTCAGCTAGAGAGAAAATGCAAAGGCAGATTTCAGCATAATCCTGGAACTCTGCTTCCGCACATCTGGAAAATTTCAGCTAGACAGAAATTGATGTTGTAGATTTCATCATAATCCTGGAACTCTGCTTCCAAACATCTGGCAAATGTGAGCTAGAGAGAAATTGCAAGGCAGATATCAGCATAATCCTGGAACTCTGCTTCAGCACATCTGAAAACTGTCAGCTAGATAGAAATTTATGTGGTAGATTTCAGCATAATCCTGGAACTCTGCTTGTGCACATCTGCAAAATGTAAACTAGAGAGAAATTGATGTGGTAAATTTCAGCATAATCTTTGGACTCTGCTTCCGCACATCTGGAAAATGTCAGCTAGATAGGAATTTATGTGGTAGATTTCAGCATAATCTTTGAACTCTGCTTCTTCACATCTGGAAAATGTCAGCTAGAGAGAAAATGCAGAGGCTGATTTCAGCATAATCTTGGAACTCTGCTTCTCCATATCTGGAAAATGTCAGCTAGATAGGAATTTATGTGGTAGATTTCAGCATAATCTTTGAACTCTGCTTCTGCACATCTGGAAAATGTCAGCTAGAGAGAAAATGCAGAGGCAGATTTCAGCATAATCCTGGTACTCTGCTTCTGCACATCAGGAAAATGTCAGCTAGAGAGAAATTTCAAATCAGATTTCAGAATAATCCTGGAACTCTGCTTCTGCGCATTTGGCAAATGTCAGCTAGAGAGAAATTGATGTGGTAGATTTCAGCATAGTCTTTGAATTCTGCTTCTGCACTTCAGGAAAATGTCAGCTAGAGAGAAAATGCAAAGGCAGGTTTCAGCATAATCCTGGTACTCTGCTTCCGCACATCTGGAAAATTTCAGGCAGACAGAAATTGATGTTGTAGATTTCATCATAATCCAGGAACTCTGCTTCCAAACATCTGGCAAATGTCAGCTAGAGAGAAATTGCAAGGCAGATTTCAGCATAATCTTGGAACTCTGCTTCTGCACATCTGGCAAATGTCAGCTAGAGAGAAATTGCAAGGCAGATTTCAGCATAATCCTGGAACTCTGCTTCAGCACATCTGAAAACTGTCAGCTAGATAGGAATTTGTGTGGTAGATTTCAGCATAATCTTTGAACTCTGCTTCCGCACTTCTGAAAAATGTCAGCTAGATAGGAATTTATGTGGTAGATTTCAGCATAATCTTTGAACTCTGCTTCCGCACTTCAGGAAAATGTCAGCTAGAGAGAAAATGCAAAGGCAGGTTTCAGCATAATCCTGGTACTCTGCTTCTGCACATCTGGCAAATGTCATCTAGAGAGAAAATGCAGAGGCAGATTTCAGCATAATCCTGGAACTTTGCTTCCGCACATCTGGAAAATTTCAGCTAGACAGAAATTGATGTTGTAGATTTCAGCATAATCCTGGAACTCTGCTTCTGCACATCTGGCAAATGTCAGCTAGAGAGAAATTGCAAGGCAGATTTCAGCATAATACTGGACCTCTGTTTGAGCACATGTGGGAAAGTCATCTAGAGAGATATTGATGTGGTATATTTCAGCATAATCTTTGGACTCTGCTTCCGCACAACTTGAAAATGTCAGCTAGAGAGAAATTGATGTTGTAGATTTCAGCATAATCCTGGAACTCTGCTTCTGCACATCTGGCAAATGTCAGCTAGAGAGAAAATGCAAAGGCAGGTTTCAGCATAATCTTGGAACTCTGCTTCTGCACATCTGGCAAATGTCAGCTAGAGAGAAAATGCAGAGGCAGATTTCAGCATAATCCTGGAACTTTGCTTCCGCACATCTGGAAAATTTCAGCTAGACAGAAATTGATGTTGTAGATTTCAGCATAATCCTGGAACTCTGCTTCTGCACATCTGGCAAATGTCAGCTAGAGAGAAATTGCAAGGCAGATTTCAGCATAATACTGGACCTCTGTGTGAGCACATGTGGGAAAGTCATCTAGAGAGAAATTGATGTGGTGGTTTTCAGCACAAACCTGGAACTCTCCTTCTTGAAATCTGGAAAATGTCAGCTAGAGAGAAATTGATGTAGATTTCAGCATAATCCTGGAACTCTGCTTCTGCACATCTGGAAAATGTCAGCTAGAGAGAACATGCAGAGGCTGATTTCAGCATAATGCTGGAACTGTGCTTCTGCACATCTGGAAAATGTCAGCTGGGGAAAATTTATGTGGTATATTTCAGCATAATCTTTGAACTCTGCTTCCGAACATATGGAAAATGTCAGCTAGAGAATAATTTCAAGGCAGATTTCAGCATAATCCTGGAACTCTGCTTCTGCACATCTGGAAAATGCTAGCTAGATAGGAATTTCAAATCAGATTTCAGAATAATCCTGGAACACTGCTTCCTCACATCTGGAAAATGTCAGCTAGAGGGAATATGCAGAGGCAGATTTCAGCATAATCCTGGAACTCTGCTCCTGCACATCTGGAAAATGTAAGCTAGAGAGAAATTGATGTGGTAGATTTCAGCATAATGCTTGAACTCTGCTTCTGCACATCAGGAAAATGTCAGCTAGAGAGAAATTTCAAATCAGATTTCAGAATAATCCTGGAACTCTGCTTCTGCGCATTTGGCAAATGTCAGCTAGAGAGAAATAGATGTGGTAGATTTCAGCATAGTCTTTGAACTCTGCATCTGCACTTCAGGAAAATGTCAGCTAGAGGGAAAATGCAGAGGCAGATTTCAGCATAATCCTGGTACTCTGCTTCTGCACTTCAGGAAAATGTCAGCTAGAGAGAAGTTTCAAATCAGATTTCAGAATAATCCTGGAACTCTGCTTCTGCGCATTTGGCAAATGTCAGCTAGAGAGAAATTGATGTGGTAGATTTCAGCATAGTCTTTGAACTCTGCATCTGCACTTCAGGAAAATGTCAGCTAGAGAGAAAATGCAAAGGCAGATTTCAGCATAATCCTGGAACTCTGCTTCCGCACATCTGGAAAATTTCAGCTAGACAGAAATTGATGTTGTAGATTTCATCATAATCCTGGAACTCTGCTTCCAAAAATCTGGCAAATGTCAGCTAGAGAGAAATTGCAAGGCAGATTTCAGCATAATCCTGGAACTCTGCTTCAGCACATCTGAAAACTGTCAGCTAGATAGGAATTTATGTGGTAGATTTCAGCATAATCCTGGAACTCTGCTTGTGCACATCTGCAAAATGTAAACGAGAGAGAAATTAATGTGGTATATTTCAGCATAATCTTTGGACTCTGCTTCCGCACATCTGGAAAATGTCAGCTAGAGAGAAATTGCAAGGCAGATTTCAGCATAATCCTGGAACTCTGCTTCTGGACATCTGGAAAATGTCAGCTAGAGAGAAATTGAGCTGGTAGATTTCAGCATAATCTTTGAACTCTGCTTCCGCACATCTGAAAAATGTCAGCTAGATAGGAATTTATGTGGTAGATTTCAGCATAATCTTTGAACTCTGCTTCTTCACATCTGGAAAATGTCAGCTAGAGAGAAAATGCAGAGGCTGATTTCAGCATAATCTTGGAACTCTGCTTCTTCATATCTGGAAAATGTCAGCTGGATAGGAATTTATGTGGTAGATTTCAGCATAATCTTTGCTCTCTGCTTCCGAACATCTGGAAAATGTCAGCTAGAGAATAATTGCAAGGCAGATTTCAGCATAATCCTGGAACTCTGCTTCTGCACATCTGAAAAATGTCAGCTTGATAGGAATTTATGTGGTAGATTTCAGCATAATCTTTGAACTCTGCTTCTTCACATATAGAAAATGTCAGCTAGAGGGAAAATGCAGAGGCAGATTTCAGCATAATCCTGGAACTCTGCTTCTGCACATCTAGAAAATTTCAGCTAGAGAGAAATTGATGTGTTAGATTTCAGCATAATCTTTGAACTCTGCTTCTGCACATCTGGAAAATGTAAGCTAGAGAGAAATTGATGTGGTAGAGTTCACCATAATCTTTGAACTCTGCTTGCGCTCATCTGGAAAATGTCAGCTAGAGAGAAATTGCAAGGCAGATTTCAGCATAATCTTGGAACTCTGCTTCTGCACATCTGGAAAATGTCAGCTAGAGAGAAAATGCAGAGGCTGATTTCAGCATAATCCTGGAACTCTGCCCCTGCACATCTGGAAAATTTAAGCTAGAGAGAAATTGATATGTTAGATTTCAGCATAATGCTTGAAGTCTGCTTCTGCACATCTGGAAAATATCACCTGGAGAAAAATTGCAAGGCAGATTTCAGAATAATCCTGGAACTCTGCTTCTGCACATCTGAAAAATGTCAGCTAGATAGGAATTTATGTGGTAGATTTCAGCATAATCTTTGAACTCTGCTTCTTCACAAATAGAAAATGTCAGCTAGAGGGAAAATGCAGAGGCAGATTTCAGCATAATCCTGGAACTCTGCTTCTGCACATCTAGAAAATTTCAGCTAGAGAGAAATTGATGTGTTAGATTTCAGCATAATCTTTGAACTCTGCTTCTGCACATCTGGAAAATGTAAGCTAGAGAGAAATTGATGTGGTAGAGTTCACCATAATCTTTGAACTCTGCTTGCGCTCATCTGGAAAATGTCAGCTAGAGAGAAATTGCAAGGCAGATTTCAGCATAATCTTGGAACTCTGCTTCTGCACATCTGGAAAATGTCAGCTAGAGAGAAAATGCAGAGGCTGATTTCAGCATAATCCTGGTACTCTACTTCTGCACATCAGGAAAATGTCAGCTAGAGAGAAATTTCAAATCAGATTTCAGAATAATCCTGGAACTCTGCTTCTGCGCATTTGGCAAATGTCAGCTAGAGAGAAATTGATGTGGTAGATTTCAGCATAGTCTTTGAACTCTGCTTCTGCACTTCAGGAAAATGTCAGCTAGAGAGAAAATGCAAAGGCAGATTTCAGCATAATCCTGGAACTCTGCTTCCGCACATCTGGAAAATTTCAGCTAGACAGAAATTGATGTTGTAGATTTCATCATAATCCTGGAACTCTGCTTCCAAACATCTGGCAAATGTGAGCTAGAGAGAAATTGCAAGGCAGATATCAGCATAATCCTGGAACTCTGCTTCAGCACATCTGAAAACTGTCAGCTAGATAGAAATTTATGTGGTAGATTTCAGCATAATCCTGGAACTCTGCTTGTGCACATCTGCAAAATGTAAACTAGAGAGAAATTGATGTGGTAAATTTCAGCATAATCTTTGGACTCTGCTTCCGCACATCTGGAAAATGTCAGCTAGAGAGAAATTGCAAGGCAGATTTCAGCATAAGCCTGGAACTCTGCTTCTGGACATCTGGAAAATGTCAGCTAGAGAGAAATTGATGTGGTAGATTTCAGCATAATCTTTGAACTCTGCTTCCGCACATCTGAAAAATGTCCGCTAGATAGGAATTTATGTGGTAGATTTCAGCATAATCTTTGAACTCTGCTTCTTCACATCTGGAAAATGTCAGCTAGAGAGAAAATGCAGAGGCTGATTTCAGCATAATCTTGGAACTCTGCTTCTCCATATCTGGAAAATGTCAGCTAGATAGGAATTTATGTGGTAGATTTCAGCATAATCTTTGAACTCTGCTTCTGCACATCTGGAAAATGTCAGCTAGAGAGAAAATGCAGAGGCAGATTTCAGCATAATCCTGGTACTCTGCTTCTGCACATCAGGAAAATGTCAGCTAGAGAGAAATTTCAAATCAGATTTCAGAATAATCCTGGAACTCTGCTTCTGCGCATTTGGCAAATGTCAGCTAGAGAGAAATTGATGTGGTAGATTTCAGCATAGTCTTTGAATTCTGCTTCTGCACTTCAGGAAAATGTCAGCTAGAGAGAAAATGCAAAGGCAGGTTTCAGCATAATCCTGGTACTCTGCTTCCGCACATCTGGAAAATTTCAGGCAGACAGAAATTGATGTTGTAGATTTCATCATAATCCAGGAACTCTGCTTCCAAACATCTGGCAAATGTCAGCTAGAGAGAAATTGCAAGGCAGATTTCAGCATAATCTTGGAACTCTGCTTCTGCACATCTGGCAAATGTCAGCTAGAGAGAAATTGCAAGGCAGATTTCAGCATAATCCTGGAACTCTGCTTCAGCACATCTGAAAACTGTCAGCTAGATAGGAATTTGTGTGGTAGATTTCAGCATAATCTTTGAACTCTGCTTCCGCACTTCTGAAAAATGTCAGCTAGATAGGAATTTATGTGGTAGATTTCAGCATAATCTTTGAACTCTGCTTCCGCACTTCAGGAAAATGTCAGCTAGAGAGAAAATGCAAAGGCAGGTTTCAGCATAATCCTGGTACTCTGCTTCTGCACATCTGGCAAATGTCATCTAGAGAGAAAATGCAGAGGCAGATTTCAGCATAATCCTGGAACTTTGCTTCCGCACATCTGGAAAATTTCAGCTAGACAGAAATTGATGTTGTAGATTTCAGCATAATCCTGGAACTCTGCTTCTGCACATCTGGCAAATGTCAGCTAGAGAGAAATTGCAAGGCAGATTTCAGCATAATACTGGACCTCTGTTTGAGCACATGTGGGAAAGTCATCTAGAGAGATATTGATGTGGTATATTTCAGCATAATCTTTGGACTCTGCTTCCGCACAACTTGAAAATGTCAGCTAGAGAGAAATTGATGTTGTAGATTTCAGCATAATCCTGGAACTCTGCTTCTGCACATCTGGCAAATGTCAGCTAGAGAGAAAATGCAAAGGCAGGTTTCAGCATAATCTTGGAACTCTGCTTCTGCACATCTGGCAAATGTCAGCTAGAGAGAAAATGCAGAGGCAGATTTCAGCATAATCCTGGAACTTTGCTTCCGCACATCTGGAAAATTTCAGCTAGACAGAAATTGATGTTGTAGATTTCAGCATAATCCTGGAACTCTGCTTCTGCACATCTGGCAAATGTCAGCTAGAGAGAAATTGCAAGGCAGATTTCAGCATAATACTGGACCTCTGTGTGAGCACATGTGGGAAAGTCATCTAGAGAGAAATTGATGTGGTGGTTTTCAGCACAAACCTGGAACTCTCCTTCTTGAAATCTGGAAAATGTCAGCTAGAGAGAAATTGATGTAGATTTCAGCATAATCCTGGAACTCTGCTTCTGCACATCTGGAAAATGTCAGCTAGAGAGAACATGCAGAGGCTGATTTCAGCATAATGCTGGAACTGTGCTTCTGCACATCTGGAAAATGTCAGCTGGGGAAAATTTATGTGGTATATTTCAGCATAATCTTTGAACTCTGCTTCCGAACATATGGAAAATGTCAGCTAGAGAATAATTTCAAGGCAGATTTCAGCATAATCCTGGAACTCTGCTTCTGCACATCTGGAAAATGCTAGCTAGATAGGAATTTCAAATCAGATTTCAGAATAATCCTGGAACTCTGCTTCTGCGCATTTGGCAAATGTCAGCTAGAGAGAAATTGATGTGGTAGATTTCAGCATAGTCTTTGAATTCTGCTTCTGCACTTCAGGAAAATGTCAGCTAGAGAGAAAATGCAAAGGCAGGTTTCAGCATAATCCTGGTACTCTGCTTCGGCACATCTGGAAAATTTCAGGTAGACAGAAATTGATGCTGTAGATTTCATCATAATCCTGGAACTCTGCTTCTGCACATCTGGCAAATGTCAGCTAGAGAGAAATTGCAAGGCAGATTTCAGCATAATCTTGGAACTCTGCTTCTGCACATGTGGAAAATGTCAGCTAGAGAGAACATGCAGAGGCTGATTTCAGCATAATGCTGGAACTCTGCTTCTGCACATCTGGAAAATGTCAGCTGGGGAAAATTTATGTGGTATATTTCAGCATAATCTTTGAACTCTGCTTCTTCACATGTGGAAAATGTCAGCTAGAGAGAAAATGCAGAGGCTGATTTCAGCATAACCTTTGAACTCTGCTTCTGCACATCTGGAAAATGTCAGCTAGAGAGAAAATGTAGAGGCAGATTTCAGCATAATCCTGGAACTTTGCTTCTGCACATCTGGAAATTGTAAGCTAGAGAGAAATTGATGTCGTAGATTTCAGCATAATCTTGCAACTCTGCTTTTTCACATCTGGAAAATGTCAGCTAGAGGGAAAATGCAGACGCAGATTTCAGTATAACCCTGGACCTCTACTTCTGCACATCTGGAAAATGTAAGCCAGAGAGAAATTGATGTTGTAGATTTCAGCATAATCCTGGAACTCTGCTTCAGCACATCTGAAAACTGTCAGCTAGATAGGAATTTATGTGGTAGATTTCAGCATAATCCTGGAACTCTGCTTGTGCACATCTGCAAAATGTAAACGAGAGAGAAATTGATGTGGTATATTTCAGCATAATCTTTGGACTCTGCTTCCGCACATCTGGAAAATGTCAGCTAGAGAGAAATTGCAAGGCAGATTTCAGCATAATCCTGGAACTCTGCTTCTGGACATCTGGAAAATGTCAGCTAGAGAGAAATTGAGCTGGTAGATTTCAGCATAATCTTTGAACTCTGCCTCCGCACATCTGAAAAATGTCAGCTAGATAGGAATTTATGTGGTAGATTTCAGCATAATCTTTGATCTCTGCTTCTTCACATCTGGAAAATGTCAGCTAGAGAGAAAATGCAGAGGCTGATTTCAGCATAATCTTGGAACTCTGCTTCGTCATATCTGGAAAATGTCAGCTGGATAGGAATTTATGTGGTAGATTTCAGCATAATCTTTGCTCTCTGCTTCCGAACATCTGGAAAATGTCAGCTAGAGAATAATTGCAAGGCAGATTTCAGCATAATCCTGGAACTCTGCTTCTGCACATCTGAAAAATGTCAGCTTGATAGGAATTTATGTGGTAGATTTCAGCATAATCTTTGAACTCTGCTTCTTCACAAATAGAAAATGTCAGCTAGAGGGAAAATGCAGAGGCAGATTTCAGCATAATCCTGGAACTCTGCTTCTGCACATCTAGAAAATTTCAGCTAGAGAGAAATTGATGTGTTAGATTTCAGCATAATCTTTGAACTCTGCTTCTGCACATCTGGAAAATGTAAGCTAGAGAGAAATTGATGTGGTAGAGTTCACCATAATCTTTGAACTCTGCTTGCGCTCATCTGGAAAATGTCAGCTAGAGAGAAATTGCAAGGCAGATTTCAGCATAATCTTGGAACTCTGCTTCTGCACATCTGGAAAATGTCAGCTAGAGAGAAAATGCAGAGGCTGATTTCAGCATAATCCTGGAACTCTGCCCCTGCACATCTGGAAAATTTAAGCTAGAGAGAAATTGATATGTTAGATTTCAGCATAATGCTTGAAGTCTGCTTCTGCACATCTGGAAAATATCACCTGGAGAAAAATTGCAAGGCAGATTTCAGAATAATCCTGGAACTCTGCTTCTGCACATCTGAAAAATGTCAGCTAGATAGGAATTTATGTGGTAGATTTCAGCATAATCTTTGAACTCTGCTTCTGCACATCTGAAAAATGTCAGCTAGAGAGAAAATGCAGAGGCAGATTTCAGCATAATCCTGGTACTCTACTTCTGCACATCAGGAAAATGTCAGCTAGAGAGAAATTTCAAATCAGATTTCAGAATAATCCTGGAACTCTGCTTCTGCGCATTTGGCAAATGTCAGCTAGAGAGAAATTGATGTGGTAGATTTCAGCATAGTCTTTGAACTCTGCTTCTGCACTTCAGGAAAATGTTAGCTAGAGAGAAAATGCAAAGGCAGATTTCAGCATAATCCTGGAACTCTGCTTCCACACATCTGGAAAATTTCAGCTAGACAGAAATTGATGTTGTAGATTTCATCATAATCCTGGAACTCTGCTTCCAAACATCTGGCAAATGTGAGCTAGAGAGAAATTGCAAGGCAGATTTCAGCATAATCTTTGAACTCTGCTTCCGCACATCTGAAAAATGTCAGCTAGATAGGAATTTATGTGGTAGATTTCAGCATAATCTTTGAACTCTGCTTCTTCACATCTGGAAAATGTCAGCTAGAGAGAAAATGCAGAGGCTGATTTCAGCATAATCTTGGAACTCTGCTTCTCCATATCTGGAAAATGTCAGCTAGATAGGAATTTATGTGGTAGATTTCAGCATAATCTTTGAACTCTGCTTCTGCACATCTGGAAAATGTCAGCTAGAGAGAAAATGCAGAGGCAGATTTCAGCATAATCCTGGAACTCTGCTTCTGCACATCAGGAAAATGTCAGCTAGAGAGAAATTTCAAATCAGATTTCAGAATAATCCTGGAACTCTGCTTCTGCGCATTTGGCAAATGTCAGCTAGAGAGAAATTGATGTGGTAGATTTCAGCATAGTCTTTGAATTCTGCTTCTGCACTTCAGGAAAATGTCAGCTAGAGAGAAAATGCAAAGGCAGGTTTCAGCATAATCCTGGTACTCTGCTTCCGCACATCTGGAAAATTTCAGGCAGACAGAAATTGATGTTGTAGATTTCATCATAATCCTGGAACTCTGCTTCCAAACATCTGGCAAATGTCAGCTAGAGAGAAATTGCAAGGCAGATTTCAGCATAATCTTGGAACTCTGCTTCTGCACATCTGGCAAATGTCAGCTAGAGAGAAATTGCAAGGCAGATTTCAGCATAATCCTGGAACTCTGCTTCAGCACATCTGAAAACTGTCAGCTAGATAGGAATTTATGTGGTAGATTTCAGCATAATCTTTGAACTCTGCTTCCGCACTTCTGAAAAATGTCAGCTAGATAGGAATTTATGTGGTAGATTTCAGCATAATCTTTGAACTCTGCTTCCGCACTTCAGGAAAATGTCAGCTAGAGAGAAAATGCAAAGGCAGATTTCAGCATAATCTTGGAACTCTGCTTCTGCACATGTGGAAAATGTCAGCTAGAGAGAACATGCAGAGGCTGATTTCAGCATAATGCTGGAACTCTGCTTCTGCACATCTGGAAAATGTCAGCTGGGGAAAATTTATGTGGTATATTTCAGCATAATCTTTGAACTCTGCTTCTTCACATGTGGAAAATGTCAGCTAGAGAGAAAATGCAGAGGCTGATTTCAGCATAACCTTTGAACTCTGCTTCTGCACATCTGGAAAATGTCAGCTAGAGAGAAAATGTAGAGGCAGATTTCAGCATAATCCTGGAACTTTGCTTCTGCACATCTGGAAATTGTAAGCTAGAGAGAAATTGATGTCGTAGATTTCAGCATAATCTTGCAACTCTGCTTTTTCACATCTGGAAAATGTCAGCTAGAGGGAAAATGCAGACGCAGATTTCAGTATAATCCTGGACCTCTACTTCTGCACATCTGGAAAATGTAAGCCAGAGAGAAATTGATGTTGTAGATTTCAGCATAATCCTGGAACTCTGCTTCAGCACATCTGAAAACTGTCAGCTAGATAGGAATTTATGTGGTAGATTTCAGCATAATCCTGGAACTCTGCTTGTGCACATCTGCAAAATGTAAACGAGAGAGAAATTGATGTGGTATATTTCAGCATAATCTTTGGACTCTGCTTCCGCACATCTGGAAAATGTCAGCTAGAGAGAAATTGCAAGGCAGATTTCAGCATAATCCTGGAACTCTGCTTCTGGACATCTGGAAAATGTCAGCTAGAGAGAAATTGAGCTGGTAGATTTCAGCATAATCTTTGAACTCTGCCTCCGCACATCTGAAAAATGTCAGCTAGATAGGAATTTATGTGGTAGATTTCAGCATAATCTTTGATCTCTGCTTCTTCACATCTGGAAAATGTCAGCTAGAGAGAAAATGCAGAGGCTGATTTCAGCATAATCTTGGAACTCTGCTTCGTCATATCTGGAAAATGTCAGCTGGATAGGAATTTATGTGGTAGATTTCAGCATAATCTTTGCTCTCTGCTTCCGAACATCTGGAAAATGTCAGCTAGAGAATAATTGCAAGGCAGATTTCAGCATAATCCTGGAACTCTGCTTCTGCACATCTGAAAAATGTCAGCTTGATAGGAATTTATGTGGTAGATTTCAGCATAATCTTTGAACTCTGCTTCTTCACATATAGAAAATGTCAGCTAGAGGGAAAATGCAGAGGCAGATTTCAGCATAATCCTGGAACTCTGCTTCTGCACATCTAGAAAATTTCAGCTAGAGAGAAATTGATGTGTTAGATTTCAGCATAATCTTTGAACTCTGCTTCTGCACATCTGGAAAATGTAAGCTAGAGAGAAATTGATGTGGTAGAGTTCACCATAATCTTTGAACTCTGCTTGCGCTCATCTGGAAAATGTCAGCTAGAGAGAAATTGCAAGGCAGATTTCAGCATAATCTTGGAACTCTGCTTCTGCACATCTGGAAAATGTCAGCTAGAGAGAAAATGCAGAGGCTGATTTCAGCATAATCCTGGAACTCTGCCCCTGCACATCTGGAAAATTTAAGCTAGAGAGAAATTGATATGTTAGATTTCAGCATAATGCTTGAAGTCTGCTTCTGCACATCTGGAAAATATCACCTGGAGAAAAATTGCAAGGCAGATTTCAGAATAATCCTGGAACTCTGCTTCTGCACATCTGAAAAATGTCAGCTAGATAGGAATTTATGTGGTAGATTTCAGCATAATCTTTGAACTCTGCTTCTGCACATCTGAAAAATGTCAGCTAGAGAGAAAATGCAGAGGCAGATTTCAGCATAATCCTGGTACTCTACTTCTGCACATCAGGAAAATGTCAGCTAGAGAGAAATTTCAAATCAGATTTCAGAATAATCCTGGAACTCTGCTTCTGCGCATTTGGCAAATGTCAGCTAGAGAGAAATTGATGTGGTAGATTTCAGCATAGTCTTTGAACTCTGCTTCTGCACTTCAGGAAAATGTTAGCTAGAGAGAAAATGCAAAGGCAGATTTCAGCATAATCCTGGAACTCTGCTTCCGCACATCTGGAAAATTTCAGCTAGACAGAAATTGATGTTGTAGATTTCATCATAATCCTGGAACTCTGCTTCCAAACATCTGGCAAATGTGAGCTAGAGAGAAATTGCAAGGCAGATATCAGCATAATCCTGGAACTCTGCTTCAGCACATCTGAAAACTGTCAGCTAGATAGGAATTTATGTGGTAGATTTCAGCTTAATCCTGGAACTCTGCTTGTGCACATCTGCAAAATGTAAACTAGAGAGAAATTGATGTGGTAAATTTCAGCATAATCTTTGGACTCTGCTTCCGCACATCTGGAAAATGTCAGCTAGAGAGAAATTGCAAAGGCAGGTTTCAGCATAATCCTGGTACTCTGCTTCTGCACATCTGGCAAATGTCATCTAGAGAGAAAATGCAGAGGCAGATTTCAGCATAATCCTGGAACTTTGCTTCCGCACATCTGGAAAATTTCAGCTAGACAGAAATTGATGTTGTAGATTTCAGCATAATCCTGGAACTCTGCTTCTGCATATCTGGCAAATGTCAGCTAGAGAGAAATTGCAAGGCAGATTTCAGCATAATACTGGACCTCTGTTTGAGCACATGTGGGAAAGTCATCTAGAGAGATATTGATGTGGTATATTTCAGCATAATCTTTGGACTCTGCTTCCGCACAACTTGAAAATGTCAGCTAGAGAGAAATTGATGTTGTAGATTTCAGCATAATCCTGGAACTCTGCTTCTGCACATCTGGCAAATGTCAGCTAGAGAGAAAATGCAAAGGCAGGTTTCAGCATAATCTTGGAACTCTGCTTCTGCACATCTGGCAAATGTCAGCTAGAGAGAAAATGCAGAGGCAGATTTCAGCATAATCCTGGAACTTTGCTTCCGCACATCTGGAAAATTTCAGCTAGACAGAAATTGATGTTGTAGATTTCAGCATAATCCTGGAACTCTGCTTCTGCACATCTGGCAAATGTCAGCTAGAGAGAAATTGCAAGGCAGATTTCAGCATAATACTGGACCTCTGTGTGAGCACATGTGGGAAAGTCATCTAGAGAGAAATTGATGTGGTGGTTTTCAGCACAAACCTGGAACTCTCCTTCTTGAAATCTGGAAAATGTCAGCTAGAGAGAAATTGATGTAGATTTCAGCATAATCCTGGAACTCTGCTTCTGCACATCTGGAAAATGTCAGCTAGAGAGAACATGCAGAGGCTGATTTCAGCATAATGCTGGAACTGTGCTTCTGCACATCTGGAAAATGTCAGCTGGGGAAAATTTATGTGGTATATTTCAGCATAATCTTTGAACTCTGCTTCCGAACATATGGAAAATGTCAGCTAGAGAATAATTTCAAGGCAGATTTCAGCATAATCCTGGAACTCTGCTTCTGCACATCTGGAAAATGCTAGCTAGATAGGAATTTCAAATCAGATTTCAGAATAATCCTGGAACTCTGCTTCTGCGCATTTGGCAAATGTCAGCTAGAGAGAAATTGATGTGGTAGATTTCAGCATAGTCTTTGAATTCTGCTTCTGCACTTCAGGAAAATGTCAGCTAGAGAGAAAATGCAAAGGCAGGTTTCAGCATAATCCTGGTACTCTGCTTCGGCACATCTGGAAAATTTCAGGTAGACAGAAATTGATGCTGTAGATTTCATCATAATCCTGGAACTCTGCTTCTGCACATCTGGCAAATGTCAGCTAGAGAGAAATTGCAAGGCAGATTTCAGCATAATCTTGGAACTCTGCTTCTGCACATGTGGAAAATGTCAGCTAGAGAGAACATGCAGAGGCTGATTTCAGCATAATGCTGGAACTCTGCTTCTGCACATCTGGAAAATGTCAGCTGGGGAAAATTTATGTGGTATATTTCAGCATAATCTTTGAACTCTGCTTCTTCACATGTGGAAAATGTCAGCTAGAGAGAAAATGCAGAGGCTGATTTCAGCATAACCTTTGAACTCTGCTTCTGCACATCTGGAAAATGTCAGCTAGAGAGAAAATGTAGAGGCAGATTTCAGCATAATCCTGGAACTTTGCTTCTGCACATCTGGAAATTGTAAGCTAGAGAGAAATTGATGTCGTAGATTTCAGCATAATCTTGCAACTCTGCTTTTTCACATCTGGAAAATGTCAGCTAGAGGGAAAATGCAGACGCAGATTTCAGTATAACCCTGGACCTCTACTTCTGCACATCTGGAAAATGTAAGCCAGAGAGAAATTGATGTTGTAGATTTCAGCATAATCCTGGAACTCTGCTTCAGCACATCTGAAAACTGTCAGCTAGATAGGAATTTATGTGGTAGATTTCAGCATAATCCTGGAACTCTGCTTGTGCACATCTGCAAAATGTAAACGAGAGAGAAATTGATGTGGTATATTTCAGCATAATCTTTGGACTCTGCTTCCGCACATCTGGAAAATGTCAGCTAGAGAGAAATTGCAAGGCAGATTTCAGCATAATCCTGGAACTCTGCTTCTGGACATCTGGAAAATGTCAGCTAGAGAGAAATTGAGCTGGTAGATTTCAGCATAATCTTTGAACTCTGCCTCCGCACATCTGAAAAATGTCAGCTAGATAGGAATTTATGTGGTAGATTTCAGCATAATCTTTGATCTCTGCTTCTTCACATCTGGAAAATGTCAGCTAGAGAGAAAATGCAGAGGCTGATTTCAGCATAATCTTGGAACTCTGCTTCGTCATATCTGGAAAATGTCAGCTGGATAGGAATTTATGTGGTAGATTTCAGCATAATCTTTGCTCTCTGCTTCCGAACATCTGGAAAATGTCAGCTAGAGAATAATTGCAAGGCAGATTTCAGCATAATCCTGGAACTCTGCTTCTGCACATCTGAAAAATGTCAGCTTGATAGGAATTTATGTGGTAGATTTCAGCATAATCTTTGAACTCTGCTTCTTCACAAATAGAAAATGTCAGCTAGAGGGAAAATGCAGAGGCAGATTTCAGCATAATCCTGGAACTCTGCTTCTGCACATCTAGAAAATTTCAGCTAGAGAGAAATTGATGTGTTAGATTTCAGCATAATCTTTGAACTCTGCTTCTGCACATCTGGAAAATGTAAGCTAGAGAGAAATTGATGTGGTAGAGTTCACCATAATCTTTGAACTCTGCTTGCGCTCATCTGGAAAATGTCAGCTAGAGAGAAATTGCAAGGCAGATTTCAGCATAATCTTGGAACTCTGCTTCTGCACATCTGGAAAATGTCAGCTAGAGAGAAAATGCAGAGGCTGATTTCAGCATAATCCTGGAACTCTGCCCCTGCACATCTGGAAAATTTAAGCTAGAGAGAAATTGATATGTTAGATTTCAGCATAATGCTTGAAGTCTGCTTCTGCACATCTGGAAAATATCACCTGGAGAAAAATTGCAAGGCAGATTTCAGAATAATCCTGGAACTCTGCTTCTGCACATCTGAAAAATGTCAGCTAGATAGGAATTTATGTGGTAGATTTCAGCATAATCTTTGAACTCTGCTTCTGCACATCTGAAAAATGTCAGCTAGAGAGAAAATGCAGAGGCAGATTTCAGCATAATCCTGGTACTCTACTTCTGCACATCAGGAAAATGTCAGCTAGAGAGAAATTTCAAATCAGATTTCAGAATAATCCTGGAACTCTGCTTCTGCGCATTTGGCAAATGTCAGCTAGAGAGAAATTGATGTGGTAGATTTCAGCATAGTCTTTGAACTCTGCTTCTGCACTTCAGGAAAATGTTAGCTAGAGAGAAAATGCAAAGGCAGATTTCAGCATAATCCTGGAACTCTGCTTCCACACATCTGGAAAATTTCAGCTAGACAGAAATTGATGTTGTAGATTTCATCATAATCCTGGAACTCTGCTTCCAAACATCTGGCAAATGTGAGCTAGAGAGAAATTGCAAGGCAGATATCAGCATAATCCTGGAACTCTGCTTCAGCACATCTGAAAACTGTCAGCTAGATAGGAATTTATGTGGTAGATTTCAGCTTAATCCTGGAACTCTGCTTGTGCACATCTGCAAAATGTAAACTAGAGAGAAATTGATGTGGTAAATTTCAGCATAATCTTTGGACTCTGCTTCCGCACATCTGGAAAATGTCAGCTAGAGAGAAATTGCAAGGCAGATTTCAGCATAAGCCTGGAACTCTGCTTCTGGACATCTGGAAAATGTCAGCTAGAGAGAAATTGATGTGGTAGATTTCAGCATAATCTTTGAACTCTGCTTCCGCACATCTGAAAAATGTCAGCTAGATAGGAATTTATGTGGTAGATTTCAGCATAATCTTTGAACTCTGCTTCTTCACATCTGGAAAATGTCAGCTAGAGAGAAAATGCAGAGGCTGATTTCAGCATAATCTTGGAACTCTGCTTCTCCATATCTGGAAAATGTCAGCTAGATAGGAATTTATGTGGTAGATTTCAGCATAATCTTTGAACTCTGCTTCTGCACATCTGGAAAATGTCAGCTAGAGAGAAAATGCAGAGGCAGATTTCAGCATAATCCTGGAACTCTGCTTCTGCACATCAGGAAAATGTCAGCTAGAGAGAAATTTCAAATCAGATTTCAGAATAATCCTGGAACTCTGCTTCTGCGCATTTGGCAAATGTCAGCTAGAGAGAAATTGATGTGGTAGATTTCAGCATAGTCTTTGAATTCTGCTTCTGCACTTCAGGAAAATGTCAGCTAGAGAGAAAATGCAAAGGCAGGTTTCAGCATAATCCTGGTACTCTGCTTCCGCACATCTGGAAAATTTCAGGCAGACAGAAATTGATGTTGTAGATTTCATCATAATCCTGGAACTCTGCTTCCAAACATCTGGCAAATGTCAGCTAGAGAGAAATTGCAAGGCAGATTTCAGCATAATCTTGGAACTCTGCTTCTGCACATCTGGCAAATGTCAGCTAGAGAGAAATTGCAAGGCAGATTTCAGCATAATCCTGGAACTCTGCTTCAGCACATCTGAAAACTGTCAGCTAGATAGGAATTTATGTGGTAGATTTCAGCATAATCTTTGAACTCTGCTTCCGCACTTCTGAAAAATGTCAGCTAGATAGGAATTTATGTGGTAGATTTCAGCATAATCTTTGAACTCTGCTTCCGCACTTCAGGAAAATGTCAGCTAGAGAGAAAATGCAAAGGCAGATTTCAGCATAATCTTGGAACTCTGCTTCTGCACATGTGGAAAATGTCAGCTAGAGAGAACATGCAGAGGCTGATTTCAGCATAATGCTGGAACTCTGCTTCTGCACATCTGGAAAATGTCAGCTGGGGAAAATTTATGTGGTATATTTCAGCATAATCTTTGAACTCTGCTTCTTCACATGTGGAAAATGTCAGCTAGAGAGAAAATGCAGAGGCTGATTTCAGCATAACCTTTGAACTCTGCTTCTGCACATCTGGAAAATGTCAGCTAGAGAGAAAATGTAGAGGCAGATTTCAGCATAATCCTGGAACTTTGCTTCTGCACATCTGGAAATTGTAAGCTAGAGAGAAATTGATGTCGTAGATTTCAGCATAATCTTGCAACTCTGCTTTTTCACATCTGGAAAATGTCAGCTAGAGGGAAAATGCAGACGCAGATTTCAGTATAATCCTGGACCTCTACTTCTGCACATCTGGAAAATGTAAGCCAGAGAGAAATTGATGTTGTAGATTTCAGCATAATCCTGGAACTCTGCTTCAGCACATCTGAAAACTGTCAGCTAGATAGGAATTTATGTGGTAGATTTCAGCATAATCCTGGAACTCTGCTTGTGCACATCTGCAAAATGTAAACGAGAGAGAAATTGATGTGGTATATTTCAGCATAATCTTTGGACTCTGCTTCCGCACATCTGGAAAATGTCAGCTAGAGAGAAATTGCAAGGCAGATTTCAGCATAATCCTGGAACTCTGCTTCTGGACATCTGGAAAATGTCAGCTAGAGAGAAATTGAGCTGGTAGATTTCAGCATAATCTTTGAACTCTGCCTCCGCACATCTGAAAAATGTCAGCTAGATAGGAATTTATGTGGTAGATTTCAGCATAATCTTTGATCTCTGCTTCTTCACATCTGGAAAATGTCAGCTAGAGAGAAAATGCAGAGGCTGATTTCAGCATAATCTTGGAACTCTGCTTCGTCATATCTGGAAAATGTCAGCTGGATAGGAATTTATGTGGTAGATTTCAGCATAATCTTTGCTCTCTGCTTCCGAACATCTGGAAAATGTCAGCTAGAGAATAATTGCAAGGCAGATTTCAGCATAATCCTGGAACTCTGCTTCTGCACATCTGAAAAATGTCAGCTTGATAGGAATTTATGTGGTAGATTTCAGCATAATCTTTGAACTCTGCTTCTTCACATATAGAAAATGTCAGCTAGAGGGAAAATGCAGAGGCAGATTTCAGCATAATCCTGGAACTCTGCTTCTGCACATCTAGAAAATTTCAGCTAGAGAGAAATTGATGTGTTAGATTTCAGCATAATCTTTGAACTCTGCTTCTGCACATCTGGAAAATGTAAGCTAGAGAGAAATTGATGTGGTAGAGTTCACCATAATCTTTGAACTCTGCTTGCGCTCATCTGGAAAATGTCAGCTAGAGAGAAATTGCAAGGCAGATTTCAGCATAATCTTGGAACTCTGCTTCTGCACATCTGGAAAATGTCAGCTAGAGAGAAAATGCAGAGGCTGATTTCAGCATAATCCTGGAACTCTGCCCCTGCACATCTGGAAAATTTAAGCTAGAGAGAAATTGATATGTTAGATTTCAGCATAATGCTTGAAGTCTGCTTCTGCACATCTGGAAAATATCACCTGGAGAAAAATTGCAAGGCAGATTTCAGAATAATCCTGGAACTCTGCTTCTGCACATCTGAAAAATGTCAGCTAGATAGGAATTTATGTGGTAGATTTCAGCATAATCTTTGAACTCTGCTTCTGCACATCTGAAAAATGTCAGCTAGAGAGAAAATGCAGAGGCAGATTTCAGCATAATCCTGGTACTCTACTTCTGCACATCAGGAAAATGTCAGCTAGAGAGAAATTTCAAATCAGATTTCAGAATAATCCTGGAACTCTGCTTCTGCGCATTTGGCAAATGTCAGCTAGAGAGAAATTGATGTGGTAGATTTCAGCATAGTCTTTGAACTCTGCTTCTGCACTTCAGGAAAATGTTAGCTAGAGAGAAAATGCAAAGGCAGATTTCAGCATAATCCTGGAACTCTGCTTCCGCACATCTGGAAAATTTCAGCTAGACAGAAATTGATGTTGTAGATTTCATCATAATCCTGGAACTCTGCTTCCAAACATCTGGCAAATGTGAGCTAGAGAGAAATTGCAAGGCAGATATCAGCATAATCCTGGAACTCTGCTTCAGCACATCTGAAAACTGTCAGCTAGATAGGAATTTATGTGGTAGATTTCAGCTTAATCCTGGAACTCTGCTTGTGCACATCTGCAAAATGTAAACTAGAGAGAAATTGATGTGGTAAATTTCAGCATAATCTTTGGACTCTGCTTCCGCACATCTGGAAAATGTCAGCTAGAGAGAAATTGCAAGGCAGATTTCAGCATAAGCCTGGAACTCTGCTTCTGGACATCTGGAAAATGTCAGCTAGAGAGAAATTGATGTGGTAGATTTCAGCATAATCTTTGAACTCTGCTTCCGCACATCTGAAAAATGTCAGCTAGATAGGAATTTATGTGGTAGATTTCAGCATAATCTTTGAACTCTGCTTCTTCACATCTGGAAAATGTCAGCTAGAGAGAAAATGCAGAGGCTGATTTCAGCATAATCTTGGAACTCTGCTTCTCCATATCTGGAAAATGTCAGCTAGATAGGAATTTATGTGGTAGATTTCAGCATAATCTTTGAACTCTGCTTCTGCACATCTGGAAAATGTCAGCTAGAGAGAAAATGCAGAGGCAGATTTCAGCATAATCCTGGAACTCTGCTTCTGCACATCAGGAAAATGTCAGCTAGAGAGAAATTTCAAATCAGATTTCAGAATAATCCTGGAACTCTGCTTCTGCGCATTTGGCAAATGTCAGCTAGAGAGAAATTGATGTGGTAGATTTCAGCATAGTCTTTGAATTCTGCTTCTGCACTTCAGGAAAATGTCAGCTAGAGAGAAAATGCAAAGGCAGGTTTCAGCATAATCCTGGTACTCTGCTTCCGCACATCTGGAAAATTTCAGGCAGACAGAAATTGATGTTGTAGATTTCATCATAATCCTGGAACTCTGCTTCCAAACATCTGGCAAATGTCAGCTAGAGAGAAATTGCAAGGCAGATTTCAGCATAATCTTGGAACTCTGCTTCTGCACATCTGGCAAATGTCAGCTAGAGAGAAATTGCAAGGCAGATTTCAGCATAATCCTGGAACTCTGCTTCAGCACATCTGAAAACTGTCAGCTAGATAGGAATTTATGTGGTAGATTTCAGCATAATCTTTGAACTCTGCTTCCGCACTTCTGAAAAATGTCAGCTAGATAGGAATTTATGTGGTAGATTTCAGCATAATCTTTGAACTCTGCTTCCGCACTTCAGGAAAATGTCAGCTAGAGAGAAAATGCAAAGGCAGGTTTCAGCATAATCCTGGTACTCTGCTTCTGCACATCTGGCAAATGTCATCTAGAGAGAAAATGCAGAGGCAGATTTCAGCATAATCCTGGAACTTTGCTTCCGCACATCTGGAAAATTTCAGCTAGACAGAAATTGATGTTGTAGATTTCAGCATAATCCTGGAACTCTGCTTCTGCACATCTGGCAAATGTCAGCTAGAGAGAAATTGCAAGGCAGATTTCAGCATAATACTGGACCTCTGTTTGAGCACATGTGGGAAAGTCATCTAGAGAGATATTGATGTGGTATATTTCAGCATAATCTTTGGACTCTGCTTCCGCACAACTTGAAAATGTCAGCTAGAGAGAAAATGCAGAGGCTGATTTCACCATAATCCTGGAACTCTGCTTCAGCACATCTGGAAAATGTAAACTAGAGAGATATTGATGTGGTAGATTTCAGCATAGTCTTTGAACTCTGCTTCCGCACATCTCAAAAATGTCAGCTAGAGAGAAATTGATGTGGTAGATTTCAGCATAATCCTGGAACTCTGCTTCTGCACATCTAGAAAATTTCAGCTAGAGAGAAATTGATGTGTTAGATTTCAGCATAATCTTTGAACTCTGCTTCTGCACATCTGGAAAATGTAAGCTAGAGAGAAATTGATGTGGTAGAGTTCACCATAATCTTTGAACTCTGCTTGCGCTCATCTGGAAAATGTCAGCTAGATAGGAATTTATGTGGTAGATTTCAGCATAATCTTTGAACTCTGCTTCTGCACATCTGGAAAATGTCAGCTAGAGAGAAAATGCAGAGGCAGATTTCAGCATAATCCTGGTACTCTGCTTCTGCACATCAGGAAAATGTCAGCTAGAGAGAAATTTCAAATCAGATTTCAGAATAATCCTGGAACTCCGCTTCTGCGCATTTGGCAAATGTCAGCTAGAGAGAAATGGATGTGGTAGATTTCAGCATAGTCTTTGAATTCTGCTTCTGCACTTCAGGAAAATGTCAGCTAGAGAGAAAATGCAAAGGCAGGTTTCAGCATAATCCTGGTACTCTGCTTCTGCACATCAGGAAAATGTCAGCTAGAGAGAAATTTCAAATCAGATTTCAGAATAATCCTGGAACTCCGCTTCTGCGCATCTGGAAAATTTCAGGTAGACAGAAATTGATGCTGTAGATTTCATCATAATCCTGGAACTCTGCTTCTGCACATCTGGCAAATGTCAGCTAGAGAGAAATTGCAAGGCAGATTTCAGCATAATCTTGGAACTCTGCTTCTGCACATGTGGAAAATGTCAGCTAGAGAGAACATGCAGAGGCTGATTTCAGCATAATGCTGGAACTCTGCTTCTGCACATCTGGAAAATGTCAGCTGGGGAAAATTTATGTGGTATATTTCAGCATAATCTTTGAACTCTGCTTCTTCACATCTGGAAAATGTCAGCTAGAGAGAAAATGCAGAGGCTGATTTCAGCATAACCTTTGAACTCTGCTTCTGCACATCTGGAAAATGTCAGCTAGAGAGAAAATGTAGAGGCAGATTTCAGCATAATCCTGGAACTTTGCTTCTGCACATCTGGAAATTGTAAGCTAGAGAGAAATTGATGTCGTAGATTTCAGCATAATCTTGCAACTCTGCTTTTTCACATCTGGAAAATGTCAGCTAGAGGGAAAATGCAGACGCAGATTTCAGTATAATCCTGGACCTCTACTTCTGCACATCTGGAAAATGTAAGCCAGAGAGAAATTGATGTTGTAGATTTCAGCATAATCCTGGAACTCTGCTTCAGCACATCTGAAAAATGTCAGCTAGATAGGAATTTATGTGGTAGATTTCAGCATAATCTTTGAACTCTGCTTCTTCACATCTGGAAAATGTCAGCTAGAGGGAAAATGCAGAGGCAGATTTCAGCATAATCCTGGAACTGTGCTTCTTCACATCTGGAAAATTTCACTTGGAGACAAAATGCAAGGCAGATTTCAGCATAATCCTGGAACTCTGATTGTGCACATCTGGAAAATGTAAACTAGAGAGAAATTGATGTGGTAGAGTTCACCATAATCTTTGAACTCTGCTTGCGCTCATCTGGAAAATGTCAGCTAGAGAGAAATTGCAAGGCAGATTTCAGCATAATCTTGGAACTCTGCTTCTGCACATCTGGAAAATGTCAGCTAGAGAGAAAATGCAGAGGCTGATTTCAGCATAATCCTGGAACACTGCTTCCTCACATCTGGAAAATGTCAGCTAGAGGGAAAATGCAGAGGCAGATTTCAGCATAATCCTGGAACTCTGCTCCTGCACATCTGGAAAATGTAAGCTAGAGAGAAATTGATGTGGTAGATTTCAGCATAATGCTTGAACTCTGCTTCTGCACATCAGGAAAATGTCAGCTAGAGAGAAATTTCAAATCAGATTTCAGAATAATCCTGGAACTCTGCTTCTGCGCATTTGGCAAATGTCAGCTAGAGAGAAATTGATGTGGTAGATTTCAGCATAATCTTTGAACTCTGCTTCCGCACATCTGAAAAATGTCAGCTAGATAGGAATTTATGTGGTAGATTTCAGCATAATCTTTGAACTCTGCTTCTGCACATCTGGAAAATGTAAGCTAGAGAGAAATTGATGTGGTAGAGTTCACCATAATCTTTGAACTCTGCTTGAGCTCATCTGGAAAATGTCAGCTAGATAGGAATTTATGTGGTAGATTTCAGCATAATCTTTGAACTCTGCTTCTGCACATCTGGAAAATGTCAGCTAGAGAGAAAATGCAGAGCCAGATTTCAGCATAATCCTGGTACTCTGCTTCTGCACATCAGGAAAATGTCAGCTAGAGAGAAATTTCAAATCACATTTCAGAATAATCCTGGAACTCTGCTTCTGCGCATTTGGCAAATGTCAGCTAGAGAGAAATTGATGTGGTAGATTTCAGCATAGTCTTTGAACTCTGCATCTGCACTTCAGGAAAATGTCAGCTAGAGAGAAAATGCAAAGGCAGATTTCAGCATAATCCTGGAACTCTGCTTCCGCACATCTGGAAAATTTCAGCTAGACAGAAATTGATGTTGTAGATTTCATCATAATCCTGGAACTCTGCTTCCAAAAATCTGGCAAATGTCAGCTAGAGAGAAACTGCAAGGCAGATTTCAGCATAATCCTGGAACTCTGCTTCAGCACATCTGAAAACTGTCAGCTAGATAGGAATTTATGTGGTAGATTTCAGCATAATCCTGGAACTCTGCTTGTGCACATCTGCAAAATGTAAACGAGAGAGAAATTGATGTGGTATATTTCAGCATAATCTTTGGACTCTGCTTCCGCACATCTGGAAAATGTCAGCTAGAGAGAAATTGAAAGGCAGATTTCAGCATAATCCTGGAACTCTGCTTCTGGACATCTGGAAAATGTCAGCTAGAGAGAAATTGAGCTGGTAGATTTCAGCATAATCTTTGAACTCTGCTTCCGCACATCTGAAAAATGTCAACTAGATAGGAATTTATGTGGTAGATTTCAGCATAATCTTTGAACTCTGCTTCTTCACATCTGGAAAATGTCAGCTAGAGAGAAAATGCAGAGGCTGATTTCAGCATAATCTTGGAACTCTGCTTCTTCATATCTGGAAAATGTCAGCTGGATAGGAATTTATGTGGTAGATTTCAGCATAATCTTTGCTCTCTGCTTCCGAACATCTGGAAAATGTCAGCTAGAGAATAATTGCAAGGCAGATTTCAGCATAATCCTGGAACTCTGCTTCTGCACATCTGAAAAATGTCAGCTAGATAGGAATTTATGTGGTAGATTTCAGCATAATCTTTGAACTCTGCTTCTTCACATATAGAAAATGTCAGCTAGAGGGAAAATGCAGAGGCAGATTTCAGCATAATCCTGGAACTCTGCTTCTGCACATCTAGAAAATTTCAGCTAGAGAGAAATTGATGTGTTAGATTTCAGCATAATCTTTGAACTCTGCTTCTGCACATCTGGAAAATGTAAGCTAGAGAGAAATTGATGTGGTAGAGTTCACCATAATCTTTGAACTCTGCTTGTGCTCATCTGGAAAATGTCAGCTAGAGAGAAATTGCAAGGCAGATTTCAGCATAATCCTGGAACTCTGCTTCTGCACATCTGAAAAATGTCAGCTTGATAGGAATTTATGTGGTAGATTTCAGCATAATCTTTGAACTCTGCTTCTTCACATATAGAAAATGTCAGCTAGAGGGAAAATGCAGAGGCAGATTTCAGCATAATCCTGGAACTCTGCTTCTGCACATCTAGAAAATTTCAGCTAGAGAGAAATTGATGTGTTAGATTTCAGCATAATCTTTGAACTCTGCTTCTGCACATCTGGAAAATGTAAGCTAGAGAGAAATTGATGTGGTAGAGTTCACCATAATCTTTGAACTCTGCTTGCGCTCATCTGGAAAATGTCAGCTAGAGAGAAATTGCAAGGCAGATTTCAGCATAATCTTGGAACTCTGCTTCTGCACATCTGGAAAATGTCAGCTAGAGAGAAAATGCAGAGGCTGATTTCAGCATAATCCTGGAACTCTGCCCCTGCACATCTGGAAAATTAAAGCTAGAGAGAAATTGATATGTTAGATTTCAGCATAATGCTTGAAGTCTGCTTCTGCACATCTGGAAAATATCACCTGGAGAAAAATTGCAAGGCAGATTTCAGAATAATCCTGGAACTCTGCTTCTGCACATCTGAAAAATGTCAGCTAGATAGGAATTTATGTGGTAGATTTCAGCATAATCTTTGAACTCTGCTTCTGCACATCTGAAAAATGTCAGCTAGAGAGAAAATGCAGAGGCAGATTTCAGCATAATCCTGGTACTCTACTTCTGCACATCAGGAAAATGTCAGCTAGAGAGAAATTTCAAATCAGATTTCAGAATAATCCTGGAACTCTGCTTCTGCGCATTTGGCAAATGTCAGCTAGAGAGAAATTGATGTGGTAGATTTCAGCATAGTCTTTGAACTCTGCTTCTGCACTTCAGGAAAATGTCAGCTAGAGAGAAAATGCAAAGGCAGATTTCAGCATAATCCTGGAACTCTGCTTCCGCACATCTGGAAAATTTCAGCTAGACAGAAATTGATGTTGTAGATTTCATCATAATCCTGGAACTCTGCTTCCAAACATCTGGCAAATGTGAGCTAGAGAGAAATTGCAAGGCAGATATCAGCATAATCCTGGAACTCTGCTTCAGCACATCTGAAAACTGTCAGCTAGATAGGAATTTATGTGGTAGATTTCAGCATAATCCTGGAACTCTGCTTGTGCACATCTGCAAAATGTAAACTAGAGAGAAATTGATGTGGTAAATTTCAGCATAATCTTTGGACTCTGCTTCCGCACATCTGGAAAATGTCAGCTAGAGAGAAATTGCAAGGCAGATTTCAGCATAAGCCTGGAACTCTGCTTCTGGACATCTGGAAAATGTCAGCTAGAGAGAAATTGATGTGGTAGATTTCAGCATAATCTTTGAACTCTGCTTCCGCACATCTGAAAAATGTCAGCTAGATAGGAATTTATGTGGTAGATTTCAGCATAATCTTTGAACTCTGCTTCTTCACATCTGGAAAATGTCAGCTAGAGAGAAAATGCAGAGGCTGATTTCAGCATAATCTTGGAACTCTGCTTCTCCATATCTGGAAAATGTCAGCTAGATAGGAATTTATGTGGTAGATTTCAGCATAATGTTTGAACTCTGCTTCTGCACATCTGGAAAATGTCAGCTAGAGAGAAAATGCAGAGGCAGATTTCAGCATAATCCTGGTACTCTGCTTCTGCACATCAGGAAAATGTCAGCTAGAGAGAAATTTCAAATCAGATTTCAGAATAATCCTGGAACTCTGCTTCTGCGCATTTGGCAAATGTCAGCTAGAGAGAAATTGATGTGGTAGATTTCAGCATAGTCTTTGAATTCTGCTTCTGCACTTCAGGAAAATGTCAGCTAGAGAGAAAATGCAAAGGCAGGTTTCAGCATAATCCTGGTACTCTGCTTCCGCACATCTGGAAAATTTCAGGCAGACAGAAATTGATGTTGTAGATTTCATCATAATCCTGGAACTCTGCTTCCAAACATCTGGCAAATGTCAGCTAGAGAGAAATTGCAAGGCAGATTTCAGCATAATCTTGGAACTCTGCTTCTGCACATCTGGCAAATGTCAGCTAGAGAGAAATTGCAAGGCAGATTTCAGCATAATCCTGGAACTCTGCTTCAGCACATCTGAAAACTGTCAGCTAGATAGGAATTTATGTGGTAGATTTCAGCATAATCTTTGAACTCTGCTTCTGCACATCTGGAAAATGTAAGCTAGAGAGAAATTGATGTGGTAGAGTTCACCATAATCTTTGAACTCTGCTTGCGTTCATCTGGAAAATGTCAGCTAGATAGGAATTTATGTGGTAGATTTCAGCATAATCTTTGAACTCTGCTTCTGCACATCTGGAAAATGTCAGCTAGAGAGAAAATGCAGAGGCAGATTTCAGCATAATCCTGGTACTCTGCTTCTGCACATCAGGAAAATGTCAGCTAGAGAGAAATTTCAAATCACATTTCAGAATAATCCTGGAACTCCGCTTCTGCGCATTTGGCAAATGTCAGCTAGAGAGAAATTGATGTGGTAGATTTCAGCATAGTCTTTGAATTCTGCTTCTGCACTTCAGGAAAATGTCAGCTAGAGAGAAAATGCAAAGGCAGGTTTCAGCATAATCCTGGTACTCTGCTTCGGCACATCTGGAAAATTTCAGGTAGACAGAAATTGATGCTGTAGATTTCATCATAATCCTGGAACTCTGCTTCTGCACATCTGGCAAATGTCAGCTAGAGAGAAATTGCAAGGCAGATTTCAGCATAATCTTGGAACTCTGCTTCTGCACATGTGGAAAATGTCAGCTAGAGAGAACATGCAGAGGCTGATTTCAGCATAATGCTGGAACTCTGCTTCTGCACATCTGGAAAATGTCAGCTGGGGAAAATTTATGTGGTATATTTCAGCATAATCTTTGAACTCTGCTTCTTCACATCTGGAAAATGTCAGCTAGAGAGAAAATGCAGAGGCTGATTTCAGCATAACCTTTGAACTCTGCTTCTGCACATCTGGAAAATGTCAGCTAGAGAGAAAATGTAGAGGCAGATTTCAGCATAATCCTGGAACTTTGCTTCTGCACATCTGGAAATTGTAAGCTAGAGAGAAATTGATGTCGTAGATTTCAGCATAATCTTGCAACTCTGCTTTTTCACATCTGGAAAATGTCAGCTAGAGGGAAAATGCAGACGCAGATTTCAGTATAATCCTGGACCTCTACTTCTGCACATCTGGAAAATGTAAGCCAGAGAGAAATTGATGTTGTAGATTTCAGCATAATCCTGGAACTCTGCTTCAGCACATCTGAAAAATGTCAGCTAGATAGGAATTTATGTGGTATATTTCAGCATAATCTTTGAACTCTGCTTCTTCACATCTGGAAAATGTCAGCTAGAGGGAAAATGCAGAGGCAGATTTCAGCATAATCCTGGAACTCTGCTTCTTCACATCTGGAAAATTTCACTTGGAGACAAAATGCAAGGCAGATTTCAGCATAATCCTGGAACTCTGCTTGTGCACATCTGGAAAATGTAAACTAGAGAGAAATTGATGTGGTAGAGTTCACCATAATCTTTGAACTCTGCTTGCGCTCATCTGGAAAATGTCAGCTAGAGAGAAATTGCAAGGCAGATTTCAGCATAATCTTGGAACTCTGCTTCTGCACATCTGGAAAATGTCAGCTAGAGAGAAAATGCAGAGGCTGATTTCAGCATAATCCTGGAACACTGCTTCCTCACATCTGGAAAATGTCAGCTAGAGGGAATATGCAGAGGCAGATTTCAGCATAATCCTGGAACTCTGCTCCTGCACATCTGGAAAATGTAAGCTAGAGAGAAATTGATGTGGTAGATTTCAGCATAATGCTTGAACTCTGCTTCTGCACATCAGGAAAATGTCAGCTAGAGAGAAATTTCAAATCAGATTTCAGAATAATCCTGGAACTCTGCTTCTGCGCATTTGGCAAATGTCAGCTAGAGAGAAATTGATGTGGTAGATTTCAGCATAGTCTTTGAATTCTGCTTCTGCACTTCAGGAAAATGTCAGCTAGAGAGAAAATGCAAAGGCAGGTTTCAGCATAATCCTGGTACTCTGCTTCCGCACATCTGGAAAATTTCAGGCAGACAGAAATTGATGTTGTAGATTTCATCATAATCCTGGAACTCTGCTTCCAAACATCTGGCAAATGTCAGCTAGAGAGAAATTGCAAGGCAGATTTCAGCATAATCTTGGAACTCTGCTTCTGCACATCTGGCAAATGTCAGCTAGAGAGAAATTGCAAGGCAGATTTCAGCATAATCCTGGAACTCTGCTTCAGCACATCTGAAAACTGTCAGCTAGATAGGAATTTATGTGGTAGATTTCAGCATAATCTTTGAACTCTGCTTCTGCACATCTGGAAAATGTAAGCTAGAGAGAAATTGATGTGGTAGAGTTCACCATAATCTTTGAACTCTGCTTGCGCTCATCTGGAAAATGTCAGCTAGATAGGAATTTATGTGGTAGATTTCAGCATAATCTTTGAACTCTGCTTCTGCACATCTGGAAAATGTCAGCTAGAGAGAAAATGCAGAGGCAGATTTCAGCATAATCCTGGTACTCTGCTTCTGCACATCAGGAAAATGTCAGCTAGAGAGAAATTTCAAATCACATTTCAGAATAATCCTGGAACTCCGCTTCTGCGCATTTGGCAAATGTCAGCTAGAGAGAAATTGATGTGGTAGATTTCAGCATAGTCTTTGAATTCTGCTTCTGCACTTCAGGAAAATGTCAGCTAGAGAGAAAATGCAAAGGCAGGTTTCAGCATAATCCTGGTACTCTGCTTCGGCACATCTGGAAAATTTCAGGTAGACAGAAATTGATGCTGTAGATTTCATCATAATCCTGGAACTCTGCTTCTGCACATCTGGCAAATGTCAGCTAGAGAGAAATTGCAAGGCAGATTTCAGCATAATCTTGGAACTCTGCTTCTGCACATGTGGAAAATGTCAGCTAGAGAGAACATGCAGAGGCTGATTTCAGCATAATGCTGGAACTCTGCTTCTGCACATCTGGAAAATGTCAGCTGGGGAAAATTTATGTGGTATATTTCAGCATAATCTTTGAACTCTGCTTCTTCACATCTGGAAAATGTCAGCTAGAGAGAAAATGCAGAGGCTGATTTCAGCATAACCTTTGAACTCTGCTTCTGCACATCTGGAAAATGTCAGCTAGAGAGAAAATGTAGAGGCAGATTTCAGCATAATCCTGGAACTTTGCTTCTGCACATCTGGAAATTGTAAGCTAGAGAGAAATTGATGTCGTAGATTTCAGCATAATCTTGCAACTCTGCTTTTTCACATCTGGAAAATGTCAGCTAGAGGGAAAATGCAGACGCAGATTTCAGTATAATCCTGGACCTCTACTTCTGCACATCTGGAAAATGTAAGCCAGAGAGAAATTGATGTTGTAGATTTCAGCATAATCCTGGAACTCTGCTTCAGCACATCTGAAAAATGTCAGCTAGATAGGAATTTATGTGGTATATTTCAGCATAATCTTTGAACTCTGCTTCTTCACATCTGGAAAATGTCAGCTAGAGGGAAAATGCAGAGGCAGATTTCAGCATAATCCTGGAGCTCTGCTTCTTCACATCTGGAAAATTTCACTTGGAGACAAAATGCAAGGCAGATTTCAGCATAATCCTGGAACTCTGCTTGTGCACATCTGGAAAATGTAAACTAGAGAGAAATTGATGTGGTAGAGTTCACCATAATCTTTGAACTCTGCTTGCGCTCATCTGGAAAATGTCAGCTAGAGAGAAATTGCAAGGCAGATTTCAGCATAATCTTGGAACTCTGCTTCTGCACATCTGGAAAATGTCAGCTAGAGAGAAAATGCAGAGGCTGATTTCAGCATAATCCTGGAACACTGCTTCCTCACATCTGGAAAATGTCAGCTAGAGGGAATATGCAGAGGCAGATTTCAGCATAATCCTGGAACTCTGCTCCTGCACATCTGGAAAATGTAAGCTAGAGAGAAATTGATGTGGTAGATTTCAGCATAATGCTTGAACTCTGCTTCTGCACATCAGGAAAATGTCAGCTAGAGAGAAATTTCAAATCAGATTTCAGAATAATCCTGGAACTCTGCTTCTGCGCATTTGGCAAATGTCAGCTAGAGAGAAATTGATGTGGTAGATTTCAGCATAGTCTTTGAATTCTGCTTCTGCACTTCAGGAAAATGTCAGCTAGAGAGAAAATGCAAAGGCAGGTTTCAGCATAATCCTGGTACTCTGCTTCCGCACATCTGGAAAATTTCAGGCAGACAGAAATTGATGTTGTAGATTTCATCATAATCCTGGAACTCTGCTTCCAAACATCTGGCAAATGTCAGCTAGAGAGAAATTGCAAGGCAGATTTCAGCATAATCTTGGAACTCTGCTTCTGCACATCTGGCAAATGTCAGCTAGAGAGAAATTGCAAGGCAGATTTCAGCATAATCCTGGAACTCTGCTTCAGCACATCTGAAAACTGTCAGCTAGATAGGAATTTATGTGGTAGATTTCAGCATAATCTTTGAACTCTGCTTCTGCACATCTGGAAAATGTAAGCTAGAGAGAAATTGATGTGGTAGAGTTCACCATAATCTTTGAACTCTGCTTGCGCTCATCTGGAAAATGTCAGCTAGATAGGAATTTATGTGGTAGATTTCAGCATAATCTTTGAACTCTGCTTCTGCACATCTGGAAAATGTCAGCTAGAGAGAAAATGCAGAGGCAGATTTCAGCATAATCCTGGTACTCTGCTTCTGCACATCAGGAAAATGTCAGCTAGAGAGAAATTTCAAATCACATTTCAGAATAATCCTGGAACTCCGCTTCTGCGCATTTGGCAAATGTCAGCTAGAGAGAAATTGATGTGGTAGATTTCAGCATAGTCTTTGAATTCTGCTTCTGCACTTCAGGAAAATGTCAGCTAGAGAGAAAATGCAAAGGCAGGTTTCAGCATAATCCTGGTACTCTGCTTCGGCACATCTGGAAAATTTCAGGTAGACAGAAATTGATGCTGTAGATTTCATCATAATCCTGGAACTCTGCTTCTGCACATCTGGCAAATGTCAGCTAGAGAGAAATTGCAAGGCAGATTTCAGCATAATCTTGGAACTCTGCTTCTGCACATGTGGAAAATGTCAGCTAGAGAGAACATGCAGAGGCTGATTTCAGCATAATGCTGGAACTCTGCTTCTGCACATCTGGAAAATGTCAGCTGGGGAAAATTTATGTGGTATATTTCAGCATAATGCTTGAACTCTGCTTCTGCACATCAGGAAAATGTCAGCTAGAGAGAAATTTCAAATCAGATTTCAGAATAATCCTGGAACTCTGCTTCTGCGCATTTGGCAAATGTCAGCTAGAGAGAAATTGATGTGGTAGATTTCAGCATAGTCTTTGAATTCTGCTTCTGCACTTCAGGAAAATGTCAGCTAGAGAGAAAATGCAAAGGCAGGTTTCAGCATAATCCTGGTACTCTGCTTCCGCACATCTGGAAAATTTCAGGCAGACAGAAATTGATGTTGTAGATTTCATCATAATCCTGGAACTCTGCTTCCAAACATCTGGCAAATGTCAGCTAGAGAGAAATTGCAAGGCAGATTTCAGCATAATCTTGGAACTCTGCTTCTGCACATCTGGCAAATGTCAGCTAGAGAGAAATTGCAAGGCAGATTTCAGCATAATCTTGGAACTCTGCTTCTGCACATGTTGAAAATGTCAGCTAGAGAGAACATGCAGAGGCTGATTTCAGCATAATGCTGGAACTCTGCTTCTGCACATCTGGAAAATGTCAGCTGGGGAAAATTTATGTGGTATATTTCAGCATAATCTTTGAACTCTGCTTCTTCACATCTGGAAAATGTCAGCTAGAGAGAAAATGCAGAGGCTGATTTCAGCATAACCTTTGAACTCTGCTTCTGCACATCTGGAAAATGTCAGCTAGAGAGAAAATGTAGAGGCAGATTTCAGCATAATCCTGGAACTTTGCTTCTGCACATCTGGAAATTGTAAGCTAGAGAGAAATTGATGTCGTAGATTTCAGCATAATCTTGCAACTCTGCTTTTTCACATCTGGAAAATGTCAGCTAGAGGGAAAATGCAGACGCAGATTTCAGTATAATCCTGGACCTCTACTTCTGCACATCTGGAAAATGTAAGCCAGAGAGAAATTGATGTTGTAGATTTCAGCATAATCCTGGAACTCTGCTTCAGCACATCTGAAAAATGTCAGCTAGATAGGAATTTATGTGGTAGATTTCAGCATAATCTTTGAACTCTGCTTCTTCACATCTGGAAAATGTCAGCTAGAGGGAAAATGCAGAGGCAGATTTCAGCATAATCCTGGAACTCTGCTTCTTCACATCTGGAAAATTTCACTTGGAGACAAAATGCAAGGCAGATTTCAGCATAATCCTGGAACTCTGCTTGTGCACATCTGGAAAATGTAAACTAGAGAGAAATTGATGTGGTAGAGTTCACCATAATCTTTGAACTCTGCTTGCGCTCATCTGGAAAATGTCAGCTAGAGAGAAATTGCAAGGCAGATTTCAGCATAATCTTGGAACTCTGCTTCTGCACATCTGGAAAATGTCAGCTAGAGAGAAAATGCAGAGGCTGATTTCAGCATAATCCTGGAACACTGCTTCCTCACATCTGGAAAATGTCAGCTAGAGGGAATATGCAGAGGCAGATTTCAGCATAATCCTGGAACTCTGCTCCTGCACATCTGGAAAATGTAAGCTAGAGAGAAATTGATGTGGTAGATTTCAGCATAATGCTTGAACTCTGCTTCTGCACATCAGGAAAATGTCAGCTAGAGAGAAATTTCAAATCAGATTTCAGAATAATCCTGGAACTCTGCTTCTGCGCATTTGGCAAATGTCAGCTAGAGAGAAATAGATGTGGTAGATTTCAGCATAGTCTTTGAACTCTACATCTGCACTTCAGGAAAATGTCAGCTAGAGGGAAAATGCAGAGGCAGATTTCAGCATAATCCTGGTACTCTGCTTCTGCACTTCAGGAAAATGTCAGCTAGAGAGAAGTTTCAAATCAGATTTCAGAATAATCCTGGAACTCTGCTTCTGCGCATTTGGCAAATGTCAGCTAGAGAGAAATTGATGTGGTAGATTTCAGCATAGTCTTTGAACTCTGCATCTGCACTTCAGGAAAATGTCAGCTAGAGAGAAAATGCAAAGGCAGATTTCAGCATAATCCTGGAACTCTGCTTCCGCACTTCTGGAAAATTTCAGCTAGACAGAAATTGATGTTGTAGATTTCATCATAATCCTGGAACTCTGCTTCCAAAAATCTGGCAAATGTCAGCTAGAGAGAAATTGCAAGGCAGATTTCAGCATAATCCTGGAACTCTGCTTCAGCACATCTGAAAACTGTCAGCTAGATAGGAATTTATGTGGTAGATTTCAGCATAATCCTGGAACTCTGCTTGTGCACATCTGCAAAATGTAAACGAGAGAGAAATTGATGTGATATATTTCAGCATAATCTTTGGACTCTGCTTCCGCACATCTGGAAAATGTCAGCTAGAGAGAAATTGCAAGGCAGATTTCAGCATAATCCTGGAACTCTGCTTCTGGACATCTGGAAAATGTCAGCTAGAGAGAAATTGAGCTGGTAGATTTCAGCATAATCTTTGAACTCTGCTTCCGCACATCTGAAAAATGTCAGCTAGATAGGAATTTATGTGGTAGATTTCAGCATAATCTTTGAACTCTGCTTCTTCACATCTGGAAAATGTCAGCTAGAGAGAAAATGCAGAGGCTGATTTCAGCATAATCTTGGAACTCTGCTTCTTCATATCTGGAAAATGTCAGCTGGATAGGAATTTATGTGGTAGATTTCAGCATAATCTTTGCTCTCTGCTTCCGAACATCTGGAAAATGTCAGCTAGAGAATAATTGCAAGGCAGATTTCAGCATAATCCTGGAACTCTGCTTCTGCACATCTGAAAAATGTCAGCTTGATAGGAATTTATGTGGTAGATTTCAGCATAATCTTTGAACTCTGCTTCTTCACATATAGAAAATGTCAGCTAGAGGGAAAATGCAGAGGCAGATTTCAGCATAATCCTGGAACTCTGCTTCTGCACATCTAGAAAATTTCAGCTAGAGAGAAATTGATGTGTTAGATTTCAGCATAATCTTTGAACTCTGCTTCTGCACATCTGGAAAATGTAAGCTAGAGAGAAATTGATGTGGTAGAGTTCACCATAATCTTTGAACTCTGCTTGCGCTCATCTGGAAAATGTCAGCTAGAGAGAAATTGCAAGGCAGATTTCAGCATAATCTTGGAACTCTGCTTCTGCACATCTGGAAAATGTCAGCTAGAGAGAAAATGCAGAGGCTGATTTCAGCATAATCCTGGAACTCTGCCCCTGCACATCTGGAAAATTTAAGCTAGAGAGAAATTGATATGTTAGATTTCAGCATAATGCTTGAAGTCTGCTTCTGCACATCTGGAAAATATCACCTGGAGAAAAATTGCAAGGCAGATTTCAGAATAATCCTGGAACTCTGCTTCTGCACATCTGAAAAATGTCAGCTAGATAGGAATTTATGTGGTAGATTTCAGCATAATCTTTGAACTCTGCTTCTGCACATCTGAAAAATGTCAGCTAGAGAGAAAATGCAGAGGCAGATTTCAGCATAATCCTGGTACTCTACTTCTGCACATCAGGAAAATGTCAGCTAGAGAGAAATTTCAAATCAGATTTCAGAATAATCCTGGAACTCTGCTTCTGCGCATTTGGCAAATGTCAGCTAGAGAGAAATTGATGTGGTAGATTTCAGCATAGTCTTTGAACTCTGCTTCTGCACTTCAGGAAAATGTCAGCTAGAGAGAAAATGCAAAGGCAGATTTCAGCATAATCCTGGAACTCTGCTTCCGCACATCTGGAAAATTTCAGCTAGACAGAAATTGATGTTGTAGATTTCATCATAATCCTGGAACTCTGCTTCCAAACATCTGGCAAATGTGAGCTAGAGAGAAATTGCAAGGCAGATATCAGCATAATCCTGGAACTCTGCTTCAGCACATCTGAAAACTGTCAGCTAGATAGAAATTTATGTGGTAGATTTCAGCATAATCCTGGAACTCTGCTTGTGCACATCTGCAAAATGTAAACTAGAGAGAAATTGATGTGGTAAATTTCAGCATAATCTTTGGACTCTGCTTCCGCACATCTGGAAAATGTCAGCTAGAGAGAAATTGCAAGGCAGATTTCAGCATAAGCCTGGAACTCTGCTTCTGGACATCTGGAAAATGTCAGCTAGAGAGAAATTGATGTGGTAGATTTCAGCATAATCTTTGAACTCTGCTTCCGCACATCTGAAAAATGTCAGCTAGATAGGAATTTATGTGGTAGATTTCAGCATAATCTTTGAACTCTGCTTCTTCACATCTGGAAAATGTCAGCTAGAGAGAAAATGCAGAGGCTGATTTCAGCATAATCTTGGAACTCTGCTTCTCCATATCTGGAAAATGTCAGCTAGATAGGAATTTATGTGGTAGATTTCAGCATAATCTTTGAACTCTGCTTCTGCACATCTGGAAAATGTCAGCTAGAGAGAAAATGCAGAGGCAGATTTCAGCATAATCCTGGTACTCTGCTTCTGCACATCAGGAAAATGTCAGCTAGAGAGAAATTTCAAATCAGATTTCAGAATAATCCTGGAACTCTGCTTCTGCGCATTTGGCAAATGTCAGCTAGAGAGAAATTGATGTGGTAGATTTCAGCATAGTCTTTGAATTCTGCTTCTGCACTTCAGGAAAATGTCAGCTAGAGAGAAAATGCAAAGGCAGGTTTCAGCATAATCCTGGTACTCTGCTTCCGCACATCTGGAAAATTTCAGGCAGACAGAAATTGATGTTGTAGATTTCATCATAATCCAGGAACTCTGCTTCCAAACATCTGGCAAATGTCAGCTAGAGAGAAATTGCAAGGCAGATTTCAGCATAATCTTGGAACTCTGCTTCTGCACATCTGGCAAATGTCAGCTAGAGAGAAATTGCAAGGCAGATTTCAGCATAATCCTGGAACTCTGCTTCAGCACATCTGAAAACTGTCAGCTAGATAGGAATTTATGTGGTAGATTTCAGCATAATCTTTGAACTCTGCTTCCGCACTTCTGAAAAATGTCAGCTAGATAGGAATTTATGTGGTAGATTTCAGCATAATCTTTGAACTCTGCTTCCGCACTTCAGGAAAATGTCAGCTAGAGAGAAAATGCAAAGGCAGGTTTCAGCATAATCCTGGTACTCTGCTTCTGCACATCTGGCAAATGTCATCTAGAGAGAAAATGCAGAGGCAGATTTCAGCATAATCCTGGAACTTTGCTTCCGCACATCTGGAAAATTTCAGCTAGACAGAAATTGATGTTGTAGATTTCAGCATAATCCTGGAACTCTGCTTCTGCACATCTGGCAAATGTCAGCTAGAGAGAAATTGCAAGGCAGATTTCAGCATAATACTGGACCTCTGTTTGAACACATGTGGGAAAGTCATCTAGAGAGATATTGATGTGGTATATTTCAGCATAATCTTTGGACTCTGCTTCCGCACAACTTGAAAATGTCAGCTAGAGAGAAAATGCAGAGGCTGATTTCACCATAATCCTGGAACTCTGCTTCAGCACATCTGGAAAATGTAAACTAGAGAGAAATTGATGTGGTAGATTTCAGCATAGTCTTTGAACTCTGCTTCCGCACATCTCAAAAATGTCAGCTAGAGAGAAATTGCAAGGCAGATTTCAGCATAATCTTGGAACTCTGCTTCTGCACTTCAGGAAAATGTCAGCTAGAGAGAAAATGCAGAGGCAGATTTCAGCATAATCCTGGAACTTTGCTTCCGCACATCTGGAAAATTTCAGCTAGACAGAAATTGATGTTGTAGATTTCAGCATAATCCTGGAACTCTGCTTCTGCACATCTGGCAAATGTCAGCTAGATAGAACTTGCAAGGCAGTTTTCAGCATAATCTTGGAACTCTGCTTCTGCACATCTGGCAAATGTCAGCTAGAGAGAAAATGCAGAGGCAGATTTCAGCATAATCCTGGAACTTTGCTTCCGCACATCTGGAAAATTTCAGCTAGACAGAAATTGATGTTGTAGATTTCAGCATAATCCTGGAACTCTGCTTCTGCACATCTGGCAAATGTCAGCTAGAGAGAAATTGCAAGGCAGATTTCAGCATAATACTGGACCTCTGTGTGAGCACATGTGGGAAAGTCATCTAGAGAGAAATTGATGTGGTGGTTTTCAGCACAAACCTGGAACTCTCCTTCTTGAAATCTGGAAAATGTCAGCTAGAGAGAAATTGATGTAGATTTCAGCATAATCCTGGAACTCTGCTTCTGCACATCTGGAAAATGTCAGCTGGGGAAAATTTATGTGGTATATTTCAGCATAATCTTTGAACTCTGCTTCCGAACATATGGAAAATGTCAGCTAGAGAATAATTTCAAGGCAGATTTCAGCATAATCCTGGTACTCTGCTTCTGCACATCAGGAAAATGTCAGCTAGAGAGAAATTTCAAATCACATTTCAGAATAATCCTGGAACTCTGCTTCTGCGCATTTGGCAAATGTCAGCTAGAGAGAAATTGATGTGGTAGATTTCAGCATAGTCTTTGAATTCTGCTTCTGCACTTCAGGAAAATGTCAGCTAGAGAGAAAATGCAAAGGCAGGTTTCAGCATAATCCTGGTACTCTGCTTCGGCACATCTGGAAAATTTCAGGTAGACAGAAATTGATGCTGTAGATTTCATCATAATCCTGGAACTCTGCTTCTGCACATCTGGCAAATGTCAGCTAGAGAGAAATTGCAAGGCAGATTTCAGCATAATCTTGGAACTCTGCTTCTGCACATGTGGAAAATGTCAGCTAGAGAGAACATGCAGAGGCTGATTTCAGCATAATGCTGGAACTCTGCTTCTGCACATCTGGAAAATGTCAGCTGGGGAAAATTTATGTGGTATATTTCAGCATAATCTTTGAACTCTGCTTCTTCACATGTGGAAAATGTCAGCTAGAGAGAAAATGCAGAGGCTGATTTCAGCATAACCTTTGAACTCTGCTTCTGCACATCTGGAAAATGTCAGCTAGAGAGAAAATGTAGAGGCAGATTTCAGCATAATCCTGGAACTTTGCTTCTGCACATCTGGAAATTGTAAGCTAGAGAGAAATTGATGTCGTAGATTTCAGCATAATCTTGCAACTCTGCTTTTTCACATCTGGAAAATGTCAGCTAGAGGGAAAATGCAGACGCAGATTTCAGTATAATCCTGGACCTCTACTTCTGCACATCTGGAAAATGTAAGCCAGAGAGAAATTGATGTTGTAGATTTCAGCATAATCCTGGAACTCTGCTTCAGCACATCTGAAAAATGTCAGCTAGATAGGAATTTATGTGGTAGATTTCAGCATAATCTTTGAACTCTGCTTCTTCACATCTGGAAAATGTCAGCTAGAGGGAAAATGCAGAGGCAGATTTCAGCATAATCCTGGAACTCTGCTTCTTCACATCTGGAAAATTTCACTTGGAGACAAAATGCAAGGCAGATTTCAGCATAATCCTGGAACTCTGCTTGTGCACATCTGGAAAATGTAAACTAGAGAGAAATTGATGTGGTAGAGTTCACCATAATCTTTGAACTCTGCTTGCGCTCATCTGGAAAATGTCAGCTAGAGAGAAATTGCAAGGCAGATTTCAGCATAATCTTGGAACTCTGCTTCTGCACATCTGGAAAATGTCAGCTAGAGAGAAAATGCAGAGGCTGATTTCAGCATAATCCTGGAACACTGCTTCCTCACATCTGGAAAATGTCAGCTGGAGGGAATATGCAGAGGCAGATTTCAGCATAATCCTGGAACTCTGCTCCTGCACATCTGGAAAATGTAAGCTAGAGAGAAATTGATGTGGTAGATTTCAGCATAATGCTTGAACTCTGCTTCTGCACATCAGGAAAATGTCAGCTAGAGAGAAATTTCAAATCAGATTTCAGAATAATCCTGGAACTCTGCTTCTGCGCATTTGGCAAATGTCAGCTAGAGAGAAATAGATGTGGTAGATTTCAGCATAGTCTTTGAACTCTGCATCTGCACTTCAGGAAAATGTCAGCTAGAGGGAAAATGCAGAGGCAGATTTCAGCATAATCCTGGTACTCTGCTTCTGCACTTCAGGAAAATGTCAGCTAGAGAGAAGTTTCAAATCAGATTTCAGAATAATCCTGGAACTCTGCTTCTGCGCATTTGGCAAATGTCAGCTAGAGAGAAATTGATGTGGTAGATTTCAGCATAGTCTTTGAACTCTGCATCTGCACTTCAGGAAAATGTCAGCTAGAGAGAAAATGCAAAGGCAGATTTCAGCATAATCCTGGAACTCTGCTTCCGCACATCTGGAAAATTTCAGCTAGACAGAAATTGATGTTGTAGATTTCATCATAATCCTGGAACTCTGCTTCCAAAAATCTGGCAAATGTCAGCTAGAGAGAAATTGCAAGGCAGATTTCAGCATAATCCTGGAACTCTGCTTCAGCACATCTGAAAACTGTCAGCTAGATAGGAATTTATGTGGTAGATTTCAGCATAATCCTGGAACTCTGCTTGTGCACATCTGCAAAATGTAAACGAGAGAGAAATTGATGTGGTATATTTCAGCATAATCTTTGGACTCTGCTTCCGCACATCTGGAAAATGTCAGCTAGAGAGAAATTGCAAGGCAGATTTCAGCATAATCCTGGAACTCTGCTTCTGGACATCTGGAAAATGTCAGCTAGAGAGAAATTGAGCTGGTAGATTTCAGCATAATCTTTGAACTCTGCTTCCGCACATCTGAAAAATGTCAGCTAGATAGGAATTTATGTGGTAGATTTCAGCATAATCTTTGATCTCTGCTTCTTCACATCTGGAAAATGTCAGCTAGAGAGAAAATGCAGAGGCTGATTTCAGCATAATCTTGGAACTCTGCTTCGTCATATCTGGAAAATGTCAGCTGGATAGGAATTTATGTGGTAGATTTCAGCATAATCTTTGCTCTCTGCTTCCGAACATCTGGAAAATGTCAGCTAGAGAATAATTGCAAGGCAGATTTCAGCATAATCCTGGAACTCTGCTTCTGCACATCTGAAAAATGTCAGCTTGATAGGAATTTATGTGGTAGATTTCAGCATAATCTTTGAACTCTGCTTCTTCACATATAGAAAATGTCAGCTAGAGGGAAAATGCAGAGGCAGATTTCAGCATAATCCTGGAACTCTGCTTCTGCACATCTGGAAAATGTAAGCTAGAGAGAAATTGATGTGGTAGAGTTCACCATAATCTTTGAACTCTGCTTGCGCTCATCTGGAAAATGTCAGCTAGAGAGAAATTGCAAGGCAGATTTCAGCATAATCTTGGAACTCTGCTTCTGCACATCTGGAAAATGTCAGCTAGAGAGAAAATGCAGAGGCTGATTTCAGCATAATCCTGGAACTCTGCCCCTGCACATCTGGAAAATTTAAGCTAGAGAGAAATTGATATGTTAGATTTCAGCATAATGCTTGAAGTCTGCTTCTGCACATCTGGAAAATATCACCTGGAGAAAAATTGCAAGGCAGATTTCAGAATAATCCTGGAACTCTGCTTCCGCACATCTGGAAAATTTCAGCTAGACAGAAATTGATGTTGTAGATTTCATCATAATCCTGGAACTCTGCTTCCAAACATCTGGCAAATGTGAGCTAGAGAGAAATTGCAAGGCAGATATCAGCATAATCCTGGAACTCTGCTTCAGCACATCTGAAAACTGTCAGCTAGATAGGAATTTATGTGGTAGATTTCAGCTTAATCCTGGAACTCTGCTTGTGCACATCTGCAAAATGTAAACTAGAGAGAAATTGATGTGGTAAATTTCAGCATAATCTTTGGACTCTGCTTCCGCACATCTGGAAAATGTCAGCTAGAGAGAAATTGCAAGGCAGATTGCAGCATAAGCCTGGAACTCTGCTTCTGGACATCTGGAAAATGTCAGCTAGAGAGAAATTGATGTGGTAGATTTCAGCATAATCTTTGAACTCTGCTTCCGCACATCTGAAAAATGTCAGCTAGATAGGAATTTATGTGGTAGATTTCAGCATAATCTTTGAACTCTGCTTCTTCACATCTGGAAAATGTCAGCTAGAGAGAAAATGCAGAGGCTGATTTCAGCATAATCTTGGAACTCTGCTTCTCCATATCTGGAAAATGTCAGCTAGATAGGAATTTATGTGGTAGATTTCAGCATAATCTTTGAACTCTGCTTCTGCACATCTGGAAAATGTCAGCTAGAGAGAAAATGCAGAGGCAGATTTCAGCATAATCCTGGAACTCTGCTTCTGCACATCAGGAAAATGTCAGCTAGAGAGAAATTTCAAATCAGATTTCAGAATAATCCTGGAACTCTGCTTCTGCGCATTTGGCAAATGTCAGCTAGAGAGAAATTGATGTGGTAGATTTCAGCATAGTCTTTGAATTCTGCTTCTGCACTTCAGGAAAATGTCAGCTAGAGAGAAAATGCAAAGGCAGGTTTCAGCATAATCCTGGTACTCTGCTTCCGCACATCTGGAAAATTTCAGGCAGACAGAAATTGATGTTGTAGATTTCATCATAATCCTGGAACTCTGCTTCCAAACATCTGGCAAATGTCAGCTAGAGAGAAATTGCAAGGCAGATTTCAGCATAATCTTGGAACTCTGCTTCTGCACATCTGGCAAATGTCAGCTAGAGAGAAATTGCAAGGCAGATTTCAGCATAATCCTGGAACTCTGCTTCAGCACATCTGAAAACTGTCAGCTAGATAGGAATTTATGTGGTAGATTTCAGCATAATCTTTGAACTCTGCTTCCGCACTTCTGAAAAATGTCAGCTAGATAGGAATTTATGTGGTAGATTTCAGCATAATCTTTGAACTCTGCTTCCGCACTTCAGGAAAATGTCAGCTAGAGAGAAAATGCAAAGGCAGGTTTCAGCATAATCCTGGTACTCTGCTTCTGCACATCTGGCAAATGTCATCTAGAGAGAAAATGCAGAGGCAGATTTCAGCATAATCCTGGAACTTTGCTTCCGCACATCTGGAAAATTTCAGCTAGACAGAAATTGATGTTGTAGATTTCAGCATAATCCTGGAACTCTGCTTCTGCACATCTGGCAAATGTCAGCTAGAGAGAAATTGCAAGGCAGATTTCAGCATAATACTGGACCTCTGTTTGAGCACATGTGGGAAAGTCATCTAGAGAGATATTGATGTGGTATATTTCAGCATAATCTTTGGACTCTGCTTCCGCACAACTTGAAAATGTCAGCTAGAGAGAAAATGCAGAGGCTGATTTCACCATAATCCTGGAACTCTGCTTCAGCACATCTGGAAAATGTAAACTAGAGAGATATTGATGTGGTAGATTTCAGCATAGTCTTTGAACTCTGCTTCCGCACATCTCAAAAATGTCAGCTAGAGAGAAATTGCAAGGCAGATTTCAGCATAATCTTGGAACTCTGCTTCTGCACATCTGGAAAATGTCAGCAAGAGAGAAATTGATGTGTTGGATTTCAGCATAACCTTTGAACTCTGCTTCTGCACATATGGAAAATGTCAGCTAGAGAGAAAATGCAGAGGCAGATTTCAGCATAATCCTGGAACTTTGCTTCCGCACATCTGGAAAATTTCAGCTAGACAGAAATTGATGTTGTAGATTTCAGCATAATCCTGGAACTCTGCTTCTGCACATCTGGCAAATGTCAGCTAGATAGAACTTGCAAGGCAGTTTTCAGCATAATCTTGGAACTCTGCTTCTGCACATCTGGCAAATGTCAGCTAGAGAGAAAATGCAGAGGCAGATTTCAGCATAATCCTGGAACTTTGCTTCCGCACATCTGGAAAATTTCAGCTAGACAGAAATTGATGTTGTAGATTTCAGCATAATCCTGGAACTCTGCTTCTGCACATCTGGCAAATGTCAGCTAGAGAGAAATTGCAAGGCAGATTTCAGCATAATACTGGACCTCTGTTTGAGCACATGTGGGAAAGTCATCTAGAGAGATATTGATGTGGTATATTTCAGCATAATCTTTGGACTCTGCTTCCGCACAACTTGAAAATGTCAGCTAGAGAGAAAATGCAGAGGCTGATTTCACCATAATCCTGGAACTCTGCTTCAGCACATCTGGAAAATGTAAACTAGAGAGATATTGATGTGGTAGATTTCAGCATAGTCTTTGAACTCTGCTTCCGCACATCTCAAAAATGTCAGCTAGAGAGAAATTGCAAGGCAGATTTCAGCATAATCTTGGAACTCTGCTTCTGCACATCTGGAAAATGTCAGCTAGAGAGAAATTGATGTGTTGGATTTCAGCATAACCTTTGAACTCTGCTTCTGCACATATGGAAAATGTCAGCTAGAGAGAAAATGCAGAGGCAGATTTCAGCATAATCCTGGAACTTTGCTTCCGCACATCTGGAAAATTTCAGCTAGACAGAAATTGATGTTGTAGATTTCAGCATAATCCTGGAACTCTGCTTCTGCACATCTGGCAAATGTCAGCTAGATAGAACTTGCAAGGCAGTTTTCAGCATAATCTTGGAACTCTGCTTCTGCACATCTGGCAAATGTCAACTAGAGAGAAAATGCAGAGGCAGATTTCAGCATAATCCTGGAACTTTGCTTCCGCACATCTGGAAAATTTCAGCTAGACAGAAATTGATGTTGTAGATTTCAGCATAATCCTGGAACTCTGCTTCTGCACATCTGGCAAATGTCAGCTAGAGAGAAATTGCAAGGCAGATTTCAGCATAATACTGGACCTCTGTTTGAGCACATGTGGGAAAGTCATCTAGAGAGAAATTGATGTGGTGGTTTTCAGCACAAACCTGGAACTCTCCTTCTTGAAATCTGGAAAATGTCAGCTAGAGAGAAATTGATGTAGATTTCAGCATAATCCTGGAACTCTGCTTCTGCACATCTGGAAAATGTCAGCTAGAGAGAACATGCAGAGGCTGATTTCAGCATAATGCTGGAACTGTGCTTCTGCACATCTGGAAAATGTCAGCTGGGGAAAATTTATGTGGTATATTTCAGCATAATCTTTGAACTCTGCTTCCGAACATATGGAAAATGTCAGCTAGAGAATAATTTCAAGGCAGATTTCAGCATAATCCTGGAACTCTGCTTCTGCACATCTGGAAAATGTAAGCTAGAGAGAAATTGATGTCATAGATTTCAGCATAATCTTGGAACTCTGCTTTTTCACATCTGGAAAATGTCATCTAGAGGGAAAATGCAGAGGCAGATTTCAGTATAATCCTGGAATTCTGCTTCTGCACATCTGGCAAATGTCATCTAGAGAGAAAATGCAGAGGCAGATTTCAGCATAATCCTGGAACTTTGCTTCCGCACATCTGGAAAATTTCAGCTAGACAGAAATTGATGTTGTAGATTTCAGCATAATCCTGGAACTCTGCTTCTGCACATCTGGCAAATGTCAGCTAGAGAGAAATTGCAAGGCAGATTTCAGCATAATACTGGACCTCTGTTTGAGCACATGTGGGAAAGTCATCTAGAGAGATATTGATGTGGTATATTTCAGCATAATCTTTGGACTCTGCTTCCGCACAACTTGAAAATGTCAGCTAGAGAGAAAATGCAGAGGCTGATTTCACCATAATCCTGGAACTCTGCTTCAGCACATCTGGAAAATGTAAACTAGAGAGATATTGATGTGGTAGATTTCAGCATAGTCTTTGAACTCTGCTTCCGCACATCTCAAAAATGTCAGCTAGAGAGAAATTGCAAGGCAGATTTCAGCATAATCTTGGAACTCTGCTTCTGCACATCTGGAAAATGTCAGCAAGAGAGAAATTGATGTGTTGGATTTCAGCATAACCTTTGAACTCTGCTTCTGCACATATGGAAAATGTCAGCTAGAGAGAAAATGCAGAGGCAGATTTCAGCATAATCCTGGAACTTTGCTTCCGCACATCTGGAAAATTTCAGCTAGACAGAAATTGATGTTGTAGATTTCAGCATAATCCTGGAACTCTGCTTCTGCACATCTGGCAAATGTCAGCTAGATAGAACTTGCAAGGCAGTTTTCAGCATAATCTTGGAACTCTGCTTCTGCACATCTGGCAAATGTCAACTAGAGAGAAAATGCAGAGGCAGATTTCAGCATAATCCTGGAACTTTGCTTCCGCACATCTGGAAAATTTCAGCTAGACAGAAATTGATGTTGTAGATTTCAGCATAATCCTGGAACTCTGCTTCTGCACATCTGGCAAATGTCAGCTAGAGAGAAATTGCAAGGCAGATTTCAGCATAATACTGGACCTCTGTTTGAGCACATGTGGGAAAGTCATCTAGAGAGAAATTGATGTGGTGGTTTTCAGCACAAACCTGGAACTCTCCTTCTTGAAATCTGGAAAATGTCAGCTAGAGAGAAATTGATGTAGATTTCAGCATAATCCTGGAACTCTGCTTCTGCACATCTGGAAAATGTCAGCTAGAGAGAACATGCAGAGGCTGATTTCAGCATAATGCTGGAACTGTGCTTCTGCACATATGGAAAATGTCAGCTGGGGAAAATTTATGTGGTATATTTCAGCATAATCTTTGAACTCTGCTTCCGAACATATGGAAAATGTCAGCTAGAGAATAATTTCAAGGCAGATTTCAGCATAATCCTGGAACTCTGCTTCTGCACATCTGGAAAATGTAAGCTAGAGAGAAATTGATGTCATAGATTTCAGCATAATCTTGGAACTCTGCTTTTTCACATCTGGAAAATGTCAGCTAGAGGGAAAATGCAGAGGCAGATTTCAGTATAATCCTGGAATTCTGCTTCTGCACATCTGGAAAATGTAAGCTAGAGAGAAATTGATGTCGTAGATTTTAGCATAATCCTGGAACTCTGCTTCTTCACATCTGGAAAATGTCAGCTAGAGGGAAAATGCAGAGGCACATTTCAGCATAATCCTGGAACTCTGCTTCTGCACTGTGGTGGTCTCCCATGAGAAATGAGACACGCAGACAGGTACCTCGGGACGGGAGCACAGAATCTTCTGTGTAACCTTCTTTTATTACATTTCAGTTCATATCCAGTTACATTCTTATGACAAAGTTAGTAAGGGGTTGGGTATATACCATATATGGTCATATTGTTAGTCTACTCCTGAGTACACATCCTCAGGTATCTTGTGGATAATGTCACGTAAGCTTTCAGGTCACGTAGGCACTGGGGTCAGCAGATTTCAGATGAGATGAGTCACATCATGCTTTTCCTGTCCTGCTTAGTGCCATTGTCCTAATAGTTAATGAGGTATCCATTACACCGGCTGAAGTAAAGTACTTTGTTCCCAAATTAATCCCACATCTCCTCCTTTTTTGTTTTATCAAACGGTCCATCCTCCAATTCCAGAAGGGCTTTGGTTTCGCTGATTAGAACGTCCTTCCTGTTGGAGAAAAGCAAGTTTTTGCACATGTGCAGGAGAGAGGGGAGACATTGAATACAACAGCACAACAATATCAATAACAAAATACAACAATAGTTATAACTGTTAGTATGAGTGACCTCAGCCAACTCCCATCAGGTAGCCAGGACCATAAGGCATCCCAAATGTCAATGATGCCACTTCCGTCTCCGGCCAGGGGGTTGACCTTGTTCTCCATATGCTCAATTGTGTGTGTGATATTATATTTATAGTCAGATACATAAGCATAACAATGTGAATGAATTAAAACACAAACACATCCTTTAGCAGCCAATACAATATCTAAAGCATATCTATTCTGTAAGACCACTTCTCGAATTTCTCCTAATTCTTTGTTAATAAATTTCATAGCTTTAATAGTGTCATTAAACATAACCACAGTCCAGCTATTGAGTAAATGTAAGTCTCTATAATTCATCGCAACCCCAAGATTAGGGAGAATTCCCCGAGATATTTGAGTAGTCAGGGAACCCCCCAAGGTTAAGGGTTGATCTTCAATGCCAGCTCTTTTGTTCCGCAAACGACCTGTTGGTAATGTTGAAACAGGGTAAGTAGCAGGCACCAAGAGACCCAGGGTGCAAATACCCTTCCAATCCCTTGGGACCAGCCGATAGGCTCGCCGAACACAAAGAAGCCAAAATTGTGTTAGCTTATAATGTCCTGAATCAGAAGAATTAGCAAACATAATCATAGTCTCCATGTCTGAACATGCTACATACGTGGAAACGTTTGTCCACTGATTAGACGTGCTGATACCATTTACAGTTGTAAGATTGTGTTTTTATATGTGCACACCGTTTTGCTGAATCCCATACAATGGTTTGTTGGCAATTAGTGTAATTGCCCATTTCCAAGGCATTGGCTAACAAGCCTGTGCTTTGGAAACAAAAGCGAGCAGGTTCTAAAATTCTGGTAGAAACTGCATGTGTATAGTTCAACATGACTGGAGTGGGGTTCCATGAAGCATGAAGTGCCAGTCCTGACTTGCTGTCTGATGGAATGTGCATACAAATCCAACAATCAGTTTTATTCAACAGCTGAGCCGTCTTATTCAGGTCTCTTACGAACGCATTGGTTTCCCAGGCTCCTGGATCACTGGTCTTAACGTGTTGATGGGGTGACAAAATAAGGGCGAACGCAGCGAGCAGGAGTCCAGATGATATCGCCATTGTCATTGATGGCAGCGTAGCCTCAACCCCAAGTGACAAGGGAGGCCGGGCCTTTCCACGTAGGATCAGGAAGACGGTGATAATATACTTGCGGTCGCAGGGAGTCTATAGGAGAAGCAGAAAATTTTGCCGACTTGCGGCGGTTGAATCAGGGGTGCCAGAAACATTGAGAAAATTGAGGGTAAATGGGACAAGGTTCAAGGTATTTTGTATTCCAGGCAAGCCGGGGTGGTTTTCCCCTTTCTGTTTTTAAAGTTTGGGATTGGCTAGAATACAGAAAGTCCGAATACAATGATTAAGAACATGGTTGGTGGCTGCACCCCTCTATGGGAAAGCCATAAGAAACCCTGAGTATGTATCAATGGAAACATGCAAATATATTTCCAATGGGCAAATGATGAGGAAAAGGTGACATCCATTTGCCATAATTGACAACTCTCTGTACCCCGGGGGTTAACCCCAAGGGGGACAGAGTGAGCTTGCAAATTACAAGTAGGACATTGCTGAATAATAGCAGAAGCCTCTTCTGCAGAAAGAGAAAATTGTTTCAGCAAGGCCTTTCGATTTTGGAGAAAATAAGAGTGGCTAGTCCAAGGAGTAATGAATGACAAGGAAAGAATAGAAAGATCAGGGCGGGGGGGCAGAAGGACAGCAGCAGCATCTGCCCGAGAATTCCCCTCCTGGATAATACCAGAAAATGGTTGATGACTTCTGATATGGGCCGAAAAAAGAGTAAAGTCCTAGCATGAAGAAGAGAATGTAAGGTTAAAAAATAAGCTGAGAAGATTATCATCAAGAGATGGGGAAACTTGAGTCCAAAAGGAATGGAAGAACCTAGTAAACATCTATAAGATTAGCATTAATCCCAGATGCTAAATAAACTTCCAGGGAGAATCATGAACTAATTTACAGACATTATGAAAATCAGAAATAATTGCAAAGGTGCAGAAACAGTTAAAGTAAGACAAAAATCTTTAGGAAGATTAAAAGTAAATTTCCTGACAAAATCTGAAGCTTTTTAATCAAAATAAAATTCAATAGTGAAAAAAAGCAAAGTTGTATATTTAGGCAAGGAAAACAAAATGCACAGGTACAGTATATGTGTTATCTTGCTCAACAGTAGTAACTGTGAGATGAATCTTGGAAATTTAGTGGACAATCATTTAAACATAAGCCAGCCGTGTGTAGCAGCTGCCAAAAAATTAACACAGTTCTAGGCTGCATTTACAGAGGGAGAGAATCAAGATCACTTGAAATATCAATACCACTTTACAATGCCTTAGTAAGCCACACCTGAAACTGCATTCAAATGCAAAAAAAAATGTTGAGAGACTAGAAAGAATGCAGAGAAAGCAACAAAGATAATTAGTGAACTGGAAGCTAAAACATATGAAGAACAGTTGCAGGAACTGGGCATATGCAGTTCGATGAAAAGAAGGACTAGGGGACACCTGATAGCAGTTTTCCAATATCTCTGGAGTTGCTATAAAAAAAAAACTATTCCCCAAAGCATCTGAGGACAAAAGCAATGGGTGGAAACTAATCAAGGAGAGAAGCAACTTAAAACTAAAAAAGAAATTTCCTCACAGTTAAAACAATCAATCAGTGAAAAGGTTTGTCTTCAAAAGGTGTGAATGCTCCAACACTGAAAATTTTTAAGAAGACAACAATTTGTCTCAATGGATTTCCATTTGCCTGAAGTGATTTAGGCTTGCCTGTCTAGGCAAGGAGTTGGACTAGAAGACCTTTAAGGTTCCTTCCAACTCTGTTATTCTATTCCACTCTATGGCTATTTGAAAAAACAAAAACTTTCTAAAATTCAAATTTAAATTTAGAAATAGGAAAAAATGATTTTTAAAAATATCCTGGTAAACTCTAGCAAGTTGTAAAGAGCTCAGCTAAAGTCTAAGGATAAAAAACACGGAATAAATATAGCCATCTTACAAAATAAATTTGTTGCAAAGACAACACAGCCAATCCTTCCAGTAGATGCTGGCAAACACAGCATCTACAACACCACACAGTGTTGTGTAAAACCTTGCATTTTGGAAAATATCTATGAAAATATTTATGAAGAAAAAATAAAGGAACATAATTTCATGGAAAAAAATCACAAAATTTAAAATCTGCAAACAGAAGTAAAATTACTGTTGCTAAGGGAAACAAAGTTAATAGGTAATTTGAAATGTAATCCCATCAGCTGCAGTAGTAACTTTAAACTTTGACTAGCTTTCTGAAGGATGAGATTAGATCATAGAATGTTTAACTTTAGTTAATAATGTAAATAATGAACTTAACAAAAAAGTGGATAATTTTAAAAAAAGGACTAGCCAATTAATAGTTCCCAACAATTGTAACTGAATTAAAATAATAATTGTGGGATATCTGATGAAGCATAAGATCAAGACATCTTATGTCCTAGATTCAAAAATTTCTTGTAGCTAAATTTTTTTTTCTCTCTGGTGCAACATTTAAACCATAGGAGAGAAGACTATACAGATAAAAATCCAATTTAAGTTATTCCCAGCATGAAACCTGTATGAGAATCAACACCTCTGCCAGGCGCTCTGTACTTTTCCTTAAAACATTTCTGGTTACCACAATTGCAACAATTTCCTTGGGCTTTGTTACTTTGTCTCATGGCTGCAATTAACAAATTATTTTGATGGCTAGATGAACGTATAGCTTGCCAAATTTTAACCATTTCAGCCATTTCAGGATTTTTTCCTAATGCTAAGATTTTCCTGCATTCAGAAGCAGCTTTTTTGTTAACGCAATCAGTGTATGCTTGATTAGGCTTAGGTTGAATGCTGGAAAAGGTGTGTGCCGGCTTATCAGCTTTCTGAAAATTTTCAAAGGCACATTCAGAAGAAACTTGCAAATTTGGTGTAGGAAGGTCAATGTTAACATTTACTTTAACTGGACAATGAGCAAGCATTTGAACAATTTCATGATTCTTTTCTAATCTTTCTTCTTGCATTTTTTGAATCAGACCAGTATTTTTTACTACTGGAAAAGACTCATGAGATGAAACTTGGAGACTCTTTGCAAGTTTAATTCCTTTTTCCTGTTCTTCTTTAAATTCTGCCCTGTCTACGCTGAATGCCTCCTGTGGAGGAACAATAGATAAGGAAGCAGAAGCATCCAAAGTGCCGGATTTTAAAGCCTTTTGGTATGCCCTGCAAATAAGGCCAGATTGCAAAACAGGAGCAGGGTTTGAAGCAGAAAAAACAGGGGTTTCGGGAGCCGTGGGTGAAAAAGAACGCACGACTGAAGGTAATGGGGTAGTCAACATGACTGAGGGAATCTGGTTAGGTGGGGGATCTAATAAAAGCTGGCGAGGCGGGTCAGCATGAGTCTGAATCATGATGTAAGCCTCACTTTTAGAAAAGGATGGGGTAAATTTTTGTTCTTGAGGGGAAAGGTATTTTTTCCTGCCCAATTGTCTCAGCTCTTCCATGTTTTGAGCTGTAGACGTTCCACCCCCCATACTTACAAGAAGAGTCAGTCGCCAGCGACGTCGTCGGGTGCACCGTGCCTATTCCAGGCGATAAGTAGAGGGTCGGCAGGGACGTATTCCCATGAGGAATCACATCGAGGGGTCACCAAATGTGGTGGTCTCCCATGAGAAATGAGACACGCAGACAGGTACCTCGGGACGGGAGCACAGAATCTTCTGTGTAACCCTCTTTTATTACATTTCAGTTCATATCCAGTTACATTCTTATGACAAAGTTAGTAAGGGGTTGGGTATATACCATATATGGTCATATTGTTAGTCTACTCCTGAGTACACATCCTCAGGTATCTTGTGGATAATGTCACGTAAGCTTTCAGGTCACGTAGGCACTGGGGTCAGCAGATTTCAGATGAGATGAGTCACATCATGCTTTTCCTGTCCTGCTTAGTGCCATTGTCCTAATAGTTAATGAGGTATCCATTACACCGGCTGAAGTAAAGTACTTTGTTCCCAAATTAATCCGACACTGCACATCTGGCAAATGTCAGCAAGAGAGAAATTGATATGGTAGATTTCAGCATAATATTTTAACTCTGCATCTGCACATCTGGAAAATGTCAGCTAGAGAGAACTTTCAAGGCATATTTCAGCATAATCTTGGAACTCTGCTTCTTCACATCTGGAAAATGTCAGCTAGAGAGAAATTGATGTGGTAGTTATCAGCATAATCCTTGAACTCTTCTTCTGCTACTCTGGAAAATTTCAGCTAGAGAGAAATTGATGTAGATTTCAGCATAATCTTTGAACTCTGCTTCCGTACATTTGGAAAATGTCAGCTAGAGAGAAATTGATGTGGTAGATTTCAGCATAATCTTTGTACTCTGCTTCTGCATATGTGGAAATGTCAGCTAGAGAGAAATTGAGCTGGTAGATTTCAGCATAATCCTGGAACTCGGCTTCTGCACATCTGGAAAAGTCAGCTAGAGAGAAATTGATGTAGTGGTTACAGCAAAACCCTGGCACTCTGGTTCTGCACATCTGGAAAAGTCAGCTAGAGAGAAACTGATGTGGTGGTTTTCAGCACAATCCTGGAACTCTGCTTCTGCATGTCTGGAAAATGTCAGCTAGAGAGAAATTGATGTGGTGGTTTCAGCATAATCCTTGAAGTCTGCTTCTGCACATCTGGAAAAGTCAGATAGAGAGAAATTGATGTGCTGGTTTTCAGCACAATCCTGGAACTCTACTTCTGCACATCTGGAAAATATCAGCTAGCGAGAAATTGATGTTGTAGATTTCAGCATAAACTTTGAACTCTGCTTCTGTACATTTGGAAAATGTCAGCTAGAGAAAACTTGCAAGGCATATTTCAGCATAATCTTGGAACTCTGCTTCTTCACATCTGGCAAATGTCAGCTAGAGAGAAATTGATATGGTAGATTTCAGCATAATATTTGAACTCTGCTTCTGCACATCTGGAAAAGTCAGCTAGAGAGAAGTTTATGTGGCAGATTTCAGCATAATCCTGGAACTCTGCTTCTGCACATCTAGAAAATGTAAGCTAGAGAGAAATTGATGTCGTAGATTTCAGCATAATCTTGGAACTCTGCTTCCACACATCTGGAAAATGTCAGCTAGAGAGAAATTGAAGTTGTAGATTTCAGCATAATCTTTGAACTCTGCTTTTTCACATCTGAAAAATGTCAGCTAGAGAGAAATTGCAAGGCAGATTTCAGCATAACACTGGAACTCTGCTTCTGCACATCTGGAAAATGTAAGCTAGAGAGAAATTGATGTCGTAGATTTCAGCATAATCCTGGAACTCTGCTTCAGCACATCTGAAAAATGTCAGCTAGATAGGAATTTATGTGGTATATTTCAGCATAATCTTGGAACTCTGCTTCTGCACATCTGGCAAATGTCAGCTAGAGAGAAAATGCACAGGCAGATTTCAGCATAATCCTGGAACTTTGCTTCAGCACATCTGAAAACTGTCAGCTAGATATGAATTTATGTGGTAGATTTCAGCAAAATCCTGGAACTCTGCTTGTGCACATCTGCAAAATGTAAACTAGAGAGAAATTGATGTGGTATATTTCAGCATAATATTTGGACTCTGGTTCCTCACATCTGGAAAATGTCAGCTAGAGAGAAAATGCAGAGGCTGATTTCAGCATAATCCTGCAACTCTGCTTCAGCACATTTGGAAAATGTAAACTAGAGAGAAATTGCAAGGCAGATTTCAGCATAATCTTTGGACTCTGCTTCCGCACATCTGGAAAATGTCAGCTAGAGAGAAATTGCAAGGCAGATTTCAGCATAAGCCTGGAACTCTGCTTCTGGACATCTGGAAAATGTCAGCTAGAGAGAAATTGATGTGGTAGATTTCAGCATAATCTTTGAACTCTGCTTCCGCACATCTGAAAAATGTCAGCTAGATAGGAATTTATGTGGTAGATTTCAGCATAATCTTTGAACTCTGCTTCTTCACATCTGGAAAATGTCAGCTAGAGAGAAAATGCAGAGGCTGATTTCAGCATAATCTTGGAACTCTGCTTCTCCATATCTGGAAAATGTCAGCTAGATAGGAATTTATGTGGTAGATTTCAGCATAATCTTTGAACTCTGCTTCTGCACATCTGGAAAATGTCAGCTAGAGAGAAAATGCAGAGGCAGATTTCAGCATAATCCTGGTACTCTGCTTCTGCACATCAGGAAAATGTCAGCTAGAGAGAAATTTCAAATCAGATTTCAGAATAATCCTGGAACTCTGCTTCTGCGCATTTGGCAAATGTCAGCTAGAGAGAAATTGATGTGGTAGATTTCAGCATAGTCTTTGAATTCTGCTTCTGCACTTCAGGAAAATGTCAGCTAGAGAGAAAATGCAAAGGCAGGTTTCAGCATAATCCTGGTACTCTGCTTCCGCACATCTGGAAAATTTCAGGCAGACAGAAATTGATGTTGTAGATTTCATCATAATCCTGGAACTCTGCTTCCAAACATCTGGCAAATGTCAGCTAGAGAGAAATTGCAAGGCAGATTTCAGCATAATCTTGGAACTCTGCTTCTGCACATCTGGCAAATGTCAGCTAGAGAGAAATTGCAAGGCAGATTTCAGCATAATCCTGGAACTCTGCTTCAGCACATCTGAAAACTGTCAGCTAGATAGGAATTTATGTGGTAGATTTCAGCATAATCTTTGAACTCTGCTTCCGCACTTCTGAAAAATGTCAGCTAGATAGGAATTTATGTGGTAGATTTCAGCATAATCTTTGAACTCTGCTTCCGCACTTCAGGAAAATGTCAGCTAGAGAGAAAATGCAAAGGCAGGTTTCAGCATAATCCTGGTACTCTGCTTCTGCACATCTGGCAAATGTCATCTAGAGAGAAAATGCAGAGGCAGATTTCAGCATAATCCTGGAACTTTGCTTCCGCACATCTGGAAAATTTCAGCTAGACAGAAATTGATGTTGTAGATTTCAGCATAATCCTGGAACTCTGCTTCTGCACATCTGGCAAATGTCAGCTAGATAGAACTTGCAAGGCAGTTTTCAGCATAATCTTGGAACTCTGCTTCTGCACATCTGGCAAATGTCAACTAGAGAGAAAATGCAGAGGCAGATTTCAGCATAATCCTGGAACTTTGCTTCCGCACATCTGGAAAATTTCAGCTAGACAGAAATTGATGTTGTAGATTTCAGCATAATCCTGGAACTCTGCTTCTGCACATCTGGCAAATGTCAGCTAGAGAGAAATTGCAAGGCAGATTTCAGCATAATACTGGACCTCTGTTTGAGCACATGTGGGAAAGTCATCTAGAGAGAAATTGATGTGGTGGTTTTCAGCACAAACCTGGAACTCTCCTTCTTGAAATCTGGAAAATGTCAGCTAGAGAGAAATTGATGTAGATTTCAGCATAATCCTGGAACTCTGCTTCTGCACATCTGGAAAATGTCAGCTAGAGAGAACATGCAGAGGCTGATTTCAGCATAATGCTGGAACTGTGCTTCTGCACATCTGGAAAATGTCAGCTGGGGAAAATTTATGTGGTATATTTCAGCATAATCTTTGAACTCTGCTTCCGAACATATGGAAAATGTCAGCTAGAGAATAATTTCAAGGCAGATTTCAGCATAATCCTGGAACTCTGCTTCTGCACATCTGGAAAATGTAAGCTAGAGAGAAATTGATGTCATAGATTTCAGCATAATCTTGGAACTCTGCTTTTTCACATCTGGAAAATGTCATCTAGAGGGAAAATGCAGAGGCAGATTTCAGTATAATCCTGGAATTCTGCTTCTGCACATCTGGCAAATGTCATCTAGAGAGAAATTGATGTTGTAGATTTCAGCATAATCCTGGAACTCTGCTTCTGCACATCTGGCAAATGTCAGCTAGAGAGAAATTGCAAGGCAGATTTCAGCATAATACTGGACCTCTGTTTGAGCACATGTGGGAAAGTCATCTAGAGAGATATTGATGTGGTATATTTCAGCATAATCTTTGGACTCTGCTTCCGCACAACTTGAAAATGTCAGCTAGAGAGAAAATGCAGAGGCTGATTTCACCATAATCCTGGAACTCTGCTTCAGCACATCTGGAAAATGTAAACTAGAGAGATATTGATGTGGTAGATTTCAGCATAGTCTTTGAACTCTGCTTCCGCACATCTCAAAAATGTCAGCTAGAGAGAAATTGCAAGGCAGATTTCAGCATAATCTTGGAACTCTGCTTCTGCACATCTGGAAAATGTCAGCTAGAGAGAAATTGATGTGTTGGATTTCAGCATAACCTTTGAACTCTGCTTCTGCACATATGGAAAATGTCAGCTAGAGAGAAAATGCAGAGGCAGATTTCAGCATAATCCTGGAACTTTGCTTCCGCACATCTGGAAAATTTCAGCTAGACAGAAATTGATGTTGTAGATTTCAGCATAATCCTGGAACTCTGCTTCTGCACATCTGGCAAATGTCAGCTAGATAGAACTTGCAAGGCAGTTTTCAGCATAATCTTGGAACTCTGCTTCTGCACATCTGGCAAATGTCAACTAGAGAGAAAATGCAGAGGCAGATTTCAGCATAATCCTGGAACTTTGCTTCCGCACATCTGGAAAATTTCAGCTAGACAGAAATTGATGTTGTAGATTTCAGCATAATCCTGGAACTCTGCTTCTGCACATCTGGCAAATGTCAGCTAGAGAGAAATTGCAAGGCAGATTTCAGCATAATACTGGACCTCTGTTTGAGCACATGTGGGAAAGTCATCTAGAGAGAAATTGATGTGGTGGTTTTCAGCACAAACCTGGAACTCTCCTTCTTGAAATCTGGAAAATGTCAGCTAGAGAGAAATTGATGTAGATTTCAGCATAATCCTGGAACTCTGCTTCTGCACATCTGGAAAATGTCAGCTAGAGAGAACATGCAGAGGCTGATTTCAGCATAATGCTGGAACTGTGCTTCTGCACATCTGGAAAATGTCAGCTGGGGAAAATTTATGTGGTATATTTCAGCATAATCTTTGAACTCTGCTTCCGAACATATGGAAAATGTCAGCTAGAGAATAATTTCAAGGCAGATTTCAGCATAATCCTGGAACTCTGCTTCTGCACATCTGGAAAATGTAAGCTAGAGAGAAATTGATGTCATAGATTTCAGCATAATCTTGGAACTCTGCTTTTTCACATCTGGAAAATGTCATCTAGAGGGAAAATGCAGAGGCAGATTTCAGTATAATCCTGGAATTCTGCTTCTGCACATCTGGCAAATGTCATCTAGAGAGAAAATGCAGAGGCAGATTTCAGCATAATCCTGGAACTTTGCTTCCGCACATCTGGAAAATTTCAGCTAGACAGAAATTGATGTTGTAGATTTCAGCATAATCCTGGAACTCTGCTTCTGCACATCTGGAAAATGTCAGCTAGAGAGAAATTGCAAGGCAGATTTCAGCATAATACTGGACCTCTGTTTGAGCACATGTGGGAAAGTCATCTAGAGAGATATTGATGTGGTATATTTCAGCATAATCTTTGGACTCTGCTTCCGCACAACTTGAAAATGTCAGCTAGAGAGAAAATGCAGAGGCTGATTTCACCATAATCCTGGAACTCTGCTTCAGCACATCTGGAAAATGTAAACTAGAGAGATATTGATGTGGTAGATTTCAGCATAGTCTTTGAACTCTGCTTCCGCACATCTCAAAAATGTCAGCTAGAGAGAAATTGCAAGGCAGATTTCAGCATAATCTTGGAACTCTGCTTCTGCACATCTGGAAAATGTCAGCAAGAGAGAAATTGATGTGTTGGATTTCAGCATAACCTTTGAACTCTGCTTCTGCACATATGGAAAATGTCAGCTAGAGAGAAAATGCAGAGGCAGATTTCAGCATAATCCTGGAACTTTGCTTCCGCACATCTGGAAAATTTCAGCTAGACAGAAATTGATGTTGTAGATTTCAGCATAATCCTGGAACTCTGCTTCTGCACATCTGGCAAATGTCAGCTAGATAGAACTTGCAAGGCAGTTTTCAGCATAATCTTGGAACTCTGCTTCTGCACATCTGGCAAATGTCAACTAGAGAGAAAATGCAGAGGCAGATTTCAGCATAATCCTGGAACTTTGCTTCCGCACATCTGGAAAATTTCAGCTAGACAGAAATTGATGTTGTAGATTTCAGCATAATCCTGGAACTCTGCTTCTGCACATCTGGCAAATGTCAGCTAGAGAGAAATTGCAAGGCAGATTTCAGCATAATACTGGACCTCTGTTTGAGCACATGTGGGAAAGTCATCTAGAGAGAAATTGATGTGGTGGTTTTCAGCACAAACCTGGAACTCTCCTTCTTGAAATCTGGAAAATGTCAGCTAGAGAGAAATTGATGTAGATTTCAGCATAATCCTGGGACTCTGCTTCTGCACATCTGGAAAATGTCAGCTAGAGAGAACATGCAGAGGCTGATTTCAGCATAATGCTGGAACTGTGCTTCTGCACATATGGAAAATGTCAGCTGGGGAAAATTTATGTGGTATATTTCAGCATAATCTTTGAACTCTGCTTCCGAACATATGGAAAATGTCAGCTAGAGAATAATTTCAAGGCAGATTTCAGCATAATCCTGGAACTCTGCTTCTGCACATCTGGAAAATGTAAGCTAGAGAGAAATTGATGTCATAGATTTCAGCATAATCTTTGAATTCTGCTTCTGCACTTCAGGAAAATGTCAGCTAGAGAGAAAATGCAAAGGCAGGTTTCAGCATAATCCTGGTACTCTGCTTCCGCACATCTGGAAAATTTCAGGCAGACAGAAATTGATGTTGTAGATTTCATCATAATCCTGGAACTCTGCTTCCAAACATCTGGCAAATGTCAGCTAGAGAGAAATTGCAAGGCAGATTTCAGCATAATCTTGGAACTCTGCTTCTGCACATCTGGCAAATGTCAGCTAGAGAGAAATTGCAAGGCAGATTTCAGCATAATCCTGGAACTCTGCTTCAGCACATCTGAAAACTGTCAGCTAGATAGGAATTTATGTGGTAGATTTCAGCATAATCTTTGAACTCTGCTTCCGCACTTCTGAAAAATGTCAGCTAGATAGGAATTTATGTGGTAGATTTCAGCATAATCTTTGAACTCTGCTTCCGCACTTCAGGAAAATGTCAGCTAGAGAGAAAATGCAAAGGCAGGTTTCAGCATAATCCTGGTACTCTGCTTCTGCACATCTGGCAAATGTCATCTAGAGAGAAAATGCAGAGGCAGATTTCAGCATAATCCTGGAACTTTGCTTCCGCACATCTGGAAAATTTCAGCTAGACAGAAATTGATGTTGTAGATTTCAGCATAATCCTGGAACTCTGCTTCTGCACATCTGGCAAATGTCAGCTAGAGAGAAATTGCAAGGCAGATTTCAGCATAATACTGGACCTCTGTTTGAGCACATGTGGGAAAGTCATCTAGAGAGATATTGATGTGGTATATTTCAGCATAATCTTTGGACTCTGCTTCCGCACAACTTGAAAATGTCAGCTAGAGAGAAAATGCAGAGGCTGATTTCACCATAATCCTGGAACTCTGCTTCAGCACATCTGGAAAATGTAAACTAGAGAGATATTGATGTGGTAGATTTCAGCATAGTCTTTGAACTCTGCTTCCGCACATCTCAAAAATGTCAGCTAGAGAGAAATTGCAAGGCAGATTTCAGCATAATCTTGGAACTCTGCTTCTGCACATCTGGAAAATGTCAGCAAGAGAGAAATTGATGTGTTGGATTTCAGCATAACCTTTGAACTCTGCTTCTGCACATATGGAAAATGTCAGCTAGAGAGAAAATGCAGAGGCAGATTTCAGCATAATCCTGGAACTTTGCTTCCGCACATCTGGAAAATTTCAGCTAGACAGAAATTGATGTTGTAGATTTCAGCATAATCCTGGAACTCTGCTTCTGCACATCTGGCAAATGTCAGCTAGATAGAACTTGCAAGGCAGTTTTCAGCATAATCTTGGAACTCTGCTTCTGCACATCTGGCAAATGTCAGCTAGAGAGAAAATGCAGAGGCAGATTTCAGCATAATCCTGGAACTTTGCTTCCGCACATCTGGAAAATTTCAGCTAGACAGAAATTGATGTTGTAGATTTCAGCATAATCCTGGAACTCTGCTTCTGCACATCTGGCAAATGTCAGCTAGAGAGAAATTGCAAGGCAGATTTCAGCATAATACTGGACCTCTGTTTGAGCACATGTGGGAAAGTCATCTAGAGAGATATTGATGTGGTATATTTCAGCATAATCTTTGGACTCTGCTTCCGCACAACTTGAAAATGTCAGCTAGAGAGAAAATGCAGAGGCTGATTTCACCATAATCCTGGAACTCTGCTTCAGCACATCTGGAAAATGTAAACTAGAGAGATATTGATGTGGTAGATTTCAGCATAGTCTTTGAACTCTGCTTCCGCACATCTCAAAAATGTCAGCTAGAGAGAAATTGCAAGGCAGATTTCAGCATAATCTTGGAACTCTGCTTCTGCACATCTGGAAAATGTCAGCAAGAGAGAAATTGATGTGTTGGATTTCAGCATAACCTTTGAACTCTGCTTCTGCACATATGGAAAATGTCAGCTAGAGAGAAAATGCAGAGGCAGATTTCAGCATAATCCTGGAACTTTGCTTCCGCACATCTGGAAAATTTCAGCTAGACAGAAATTGATGTTGTAGATTTCAGCATAATCCTGGAACTCTGCTTCTGCACATCTGGCAAATGTCAGCTAGATAGAACTTGCAAGGCAGTTTTCAGCATAATCTTGGAACTCTGCTTCTGCACATCTGGCAAATGTCAACTAGAGAGAAAATGCAGAGGCAGATTTCAGCATAATCCTGGAACTTTGCTTCCGCACATCTGGAAAATTTCAGCTAGACAGAAATTGATGTTGTAGATTTCAGCATAATCCTGGAACTCTGCTTCTGCACATCTGGCAAATGTCAGCTAGAGAGAAATTGCAAGGCAGATTTCAGCATAATACTGGACCTCTGTTTGAGCACATGTGGGAAAGTCATCTAGAGAGAAATTGATGTGGTGGTTTTCAGCACAAACCTGGAACTCTCCTTCTTGAAATCTGGAAAATGTCAGCTAGAGAGAAATTGATGTAGATTTCAGCATAATCCTGGAACTCTGCTTCTGCACATCTGGAAAATGTCAGCTAGAGAGAACATGCAGAGGCTGATTTCAGCATAATGCTGGAACTGTGCTTCTGCACATCTGGAAAATGTCAGCTGGGGAAAATTTATGTGGTATATTTCAGCATAATCTTTGAACTCTGCTTCCGAACATATGGAAAATGTCAGCTAGAGAATAATTTCAAGGCAGATTTCAGCATAATCCTGGAACTCTGCTTCTGCACATCTGGAAAATGTAAGCTAGAGAGAAATTGATGTCATAGATTTCAGCATAATCTTGGAACTCTGCTTTTTCACATCTGGAAAATGTCATCTAGAGGGAAAATGCAGAGGCAGATTTCAGTATAATCCTGGAATTCTGCTTCTGCACATCTGGCAAATGTCATCTAGAGAGAAAATGCAGAGGCAGATTTCAGCATAATCCTGGAACTTTGCTTCCGCACATCTGGAAAATTTCAGCTAGACAGAAATTGATGTTGTAGATTTCAGCATAATCCTGGAACTCTGCTTCTGCACATCTGGCAAATGTCAGCTAGAGAGAAATTGCAAGGCAGATTTCAGCATAATACTGGACCTCTGTTTGAGCACATGTGGGAAAGTCATCTAGAGAGATATTGATGTGGTATATTTCAGCATAATCTTTGGACTCTGCTTCCGCACAACTTGAAAATGTCAGCTAGAGAGAAAATGCAGAGGCTGATTTCACCATAATCCTGGAACTCTGCTTCAGCACATCTGGAAAATGTAAACTAGAGAGATATTGATGTGGTAGATTTCAGCATAGTCTTTGAACTCTGCTTCCGCACATCTCAAAAATGTCAGCTAGAGAGAAATTGCAAGGCAGATTTCAGCATAATCTTGGAACTCTGCTTCTGCACATCTGGAAAATGTCAGCAAGAGAGAAATTGATGTGTTGGATTTCAGCATAACCTTTGAACTCTGCTTCTGCACATATGGAAAATGTCATCTAGAGAGAAAATGCAGAGGCAGATTTCAGCATAATCCTGGAACTTTGCTTCCGCACATCTGGAAAATTTCAGCTAGACAGAAATTGATGTTGTAGATTTCAGCATAATCCTGGAACTCTGCTTCTGCACATCTGGCAAATGTCAGCTAGATAGAACTTGCAAGGCAGTTTTCAGCATAATCTTGGAACTCTGCTTCTGCACATCTGGCAAATGTCAACTAGAGAGAAAATGCAGAGGCAGATTTCAGCATAATCCTGGAACTTTGCTTCCGCACATCTGGAAAATTTCAGCTAGACAGAAATTGATGTTGTAGATTTCAGCATAATCCTGGAACTCTGCTTCTGCACATCTGGCAAATGTCAGCTAGAGAGAAATTGCAAGGCAGATTTCAGCATAATACTGGACCTCTGTTTGAGCACATGTGGGAAAGTCATCTAGAGAGAAATTGATGTGGTGGTTTTCAGCACAAACCTGGAACTCTCCTTCTTGAAATCTGGAAAATGTCAGCTAGAGAGAAATTGATGTAGATTTCAGCATAATCCTGGAACTCTGCTTCTGCACATCTGGAAAATGTCAGCTAGAGAGAACATGCAGAGGCTGATTTCAGCATAATGCTGGAACTGTGCTTCTGCACATATGGAAAATGTCAGCTGGGGAAAATTTATGTGGTATATTTCAGCATAATCTTTGAACTCTGCTTCCGAACATATGGAAAATGTCAGCTAGAGAATAATTTCAAGGCAGATTTCAGCATAATCCTGGAACTCTGCTTCTGCACATCTGGAAAATGTAAGCTAGAGAGAAATTGATGTCATAGATTTCAGCATAATCTTGGAACTCTGCTTTTTCACATCTGGAAAATGTCAGCTAGAGGGAAAATGCAGAGGCAGATTTCAGTATAATCCTGGAATTCTGCTTCTGCACATCTGGAAAATGTAAGCTAGAGAGAAATTGATGTCGTAGATTTTAGCATAATCCTGGAACTCTGCTTCTTCACATCTGGAAAATGTCAGCTAGAGGGAAAATGCAGAGGCACATTTCAGCATAATCCTGGAACTCTGCTTCTGCACTGTGGTGGTCTCCCATGAGAAATGAGACACGCAGACAGGTACCTCGGGACGGGAGCACAGAATCTTCTGTGTAACCTTCTTTTATTACATTTCAGTTCATATCCAGTTACATTCTTATGACAAAGTTAGTAAGGGGTTGGGTATATACCATATATGGTCATATTGTTAGTCTACTCCTGAGTACACATCCTCAGGTATCTTGTGGATAATGTCACGTAAGCTTTCAGGTCACGTAGGCACTGGGGTCAGCAGATTTCAGATGAGATGAGTCACATCATGCTTTTCCTGTCCTGCTTAGTGCCATTGTCCTAATAGTTAATGAGGTATCCATTACACCGGCTGAAGTAAAGTACTTTGTTCCCAAATTAATCCCACATCTCCTCCTTTTTTGTTTTATCAAACGGTCCATCCTCCAATTCCAGAAGGGCTTTGGTTTCGCTGATTAGAACGTCCTTCCTGTTGGAGAAAAGCAAGTTTTTGCACATGTGCAGGAGAGAGGGGAGACATTGAATACAACAGCACAACAATATCAATAACAAAATACAACAATAGTTATAACTGTTAGTATGAGTGACCTCAGCCAACTCCCATCAGGTAGCCAGGACCATAAGGCATCCCAAATGTCAATGATGCCACTTCCGTCTCCGGCCAGGGGGTTGACCTTGTTCTCCATATGCTCAATTGTGTGTGTGATATTATATTTATAGTCAGATACATAAGCATAACAATGTGAATGAATTAAAACACAAACACATCCTTTAGCAGCCAATACAATATCTAAAGCATATCTATTCTGTAAGACCACTTCTCGAATTTCTCCTAATTCTTTGTTAATAAATTTCATAGCTTTAATAGTGTCATTAAACATAACCACAGTCCAGCTATTGAGTAAATGTAAGTCTCTATAATTCATCGCAACCCCAAGATTAGGGAGAATTCCCCGAGATATTTGAGTAGTCAGGGAACCCCCCAAGGTTAAGGGTTGATCTTCAATGCCAGCTCTTTTGTTCCGCAAACGACCTGTTGGTAATGTTGAAACAGGGTAAGTAGCAGGCACCAAGAGACCCAGGGTGCAAATACCCTTCCAATCCCTTGGGACCAGCCGATAGGCTCGCCGAACACAAAGAAGCCAAAATTGTGTTAGCTTATAATGTCCTGAATCAGAAGAATTAGCAAACATAATCATAGTCTCCATGTCTGAACATGCTACATACGTGGAAACGTTTGTCCACTGATTAGACGTGCTGATACCATTTACAGTTGTAAGATTGTGTTTTTATATGTGCACACCGTTTTGCTGAATCCCATACAATGGTTTGTTGGCAATTAGTGTAATTGCCCATTTCCAAGGCATTGGCTAACAAGCCTGTGCTTTGGAAACAAAAGCGAGCAGGTTCTAAAATTCTGGTAGAAACTGCATGTGTATAGTTCAACATGACTGGAGTGGGGTTCCATGAAGCATGAAGTGCCAGTCCTGACTTGCTGTCTGATGGAATGTGCATACAAATCCAACAATCAGTTTTATTCAACAGCTGAGCCGTCTTATTCAGGTCTCTTACGAACGCATTGGTTTCCCAGGCTCCTGGATCACTGGTCTTAACGTGTTGATGGGGTGACAAAATAAGGGCGAACGCAGCGAGCAGGAGTCCAGATGATATCGCCATTGTCATTGATGGCAGCGTAGCCTCAACCCCAAGTGACAAGGGAGGCCGGGCCTTTCCACGTAGGATCAGGAAGACGGTGATAATATACTTGCGGTCGCAGGGAGTCTATAGGAGAAGCAGAAAATTTTGCCGACTTGCGGCGGTTGAATCAGGGGTGCCAGAAACATTGAGAAAATTGAGGGTAAATGGGACAAGGTTCAAGGTATTTTGTATTCCAGGCAAGCCGGGGTGGTTTTCCCCTTTCTGTTTTTAAAGTTTGGGATTGGCTAGAATACAGAAAGTCCGAATACAATGATTAAGAACATGGTTGGTGGCTGCACCCCTCTATGGGAAAGCCATAAGAAACCCTGAGTATGTATCAATGGAAACATGCAAATATATTTCCAATGGGCAAATGATGAGGAAAAGGTGACATCCATTTGCCATAATTGACAACTCTCTGTACCCCGGGGGTTAACCCCAAGGGGGACAGAGTGAGCTTGCAAATTACAAGTAGGACATTGCTGAATAATAGCAGAAGCCTCTTCTGCAGAAAGAGAAAATTGTTTCAGCAAGGCCTTTCGATTTTGGAGAAAATAAGAGTGGCTAGTCCAAGGAGTAATGAATGACAAGGAAAGAATAGAAAGATCAGGGCGGGGGGGCAGAAGGACAGCAGCAGCATCTGCCCGAGAATTCCCCTCCTGGATAATACCAGAAAATGGTTGATGACTTCTGATATGGGCCGAAAAAAGAGTAAAGTCCTAGCATGAAGAAGAGAATGTAAGGTTAAAAAATAAGCTGAGAAGATTATCATCAAGAGATGGGGAAACTTGAGTCCAAAAGGAATGGAAGAACCTAGTAAACATCTATAAGATTAGCATTAATCCCAGATGCTAAATAAACTTCCAGGGAGAATCATGAACTAATTTACAGACATTATGAAAATCAGAAATAATTGCAAAGGTGCAGAAACAGTTAAAGTAAGACAAAAATCTTTAGGAAGATTAAAAGTAAATTTCCTGACAAAATCTGAAGCTTTTTAATCAAAATAAAATTCAATAGTGAAAAAAAGCAAAGTTGTATATTTAGGCAAGGAAAACAAAATGCACAGGTACAGTATATGTGGTATCTTGCTCAACAGTAGTAACTGTGAGATGAATCTTGGAAATTTAGTGGACAATCATTTAAACATAAGCCAGCCGTGTGTAGCAGCTGCCAAAAAATTAACACAGTTCTAGGCTGCATTTACAGAGGGAGAGAATCAAGATCACTTGAAATATCAATACCACTTTACAATGCCTTAGTAAGCCACACCTGAAACTGCATTCAAATGCAAAAAAAAATGTTGAGAGACTAGAAAGAATGCAGAGAAAGCAACAAAGATAATTAGTGAACTGGAAGCTAAAACATATGAAGAACAGTTGCAGGAACTGGGCATATGCAGTTCGATGAAAAGAAGGACTAGGGGACACCTGATAGCAGTTTTCCAATATCTCTGGAGTTGCTATAAAAAAAAAAACTATTCCCCAAAGCATCTGAGGACAAAAGCAATGGGTGGAAACTAATCAAGGAGAGAAGCAACTTAAAACTAAAAAAGAAATTTCCTCACAGTTAAAACAATCAATCAGTGAAAAGGTTTGTCTTCAAAAGGTGTGAATGCTCCAACACTGAAAATTTTTAAGAAGACAACAATTTGTCTCAATGGATTTCCATTTGCCTGAAGTGATTTAGGCTTGCCTGTCTAGGCAAGGAGTTGGACTAGAAGACCTTTAAGGTTCCTTCCAACTCTGTTATTCTATTCCACTCTATGGCTATTTGAAAAAACAAAAACTTTCTAAAATTCAAATTTAAATTTAGAAATAGGAAAAAATGATTTTTAAAAATATCCTGGTAAACTCTAGCAAGTTGTAAAGAGCTCAGCTAAAGTCTAAGGATAAAAAACACGGAATAAATATAGCCATCTTACAAAATAAATTTGTTGCAAAGACAACACAGCCAATCCTTCCAGTAGATGCTGGCAAACACAGCATCTACAACACCACACAGTGTTGTGTAAAACCTTGCATTTTGGAAAATATCTATGAAAATATTTATGAAGAAAAAATAAAGGAACATAATTTCATGGAAAAAAATCACAAAATTTAAAATCTGCAAACAGAAGTAAAATTACTGTTGCTAAGGGAAACAAAGTTAATAGGTAATTTGAAATGTAATCCCATCAGCTGCAGTAGTAACTTTAAACTTTGACTAGCTTTCTGAAGGATGAGATTAGATCATAGAATGTTTAACTTTAGTTAATAATGTAAATAATGAACTTAACAAAAAAGTGGATAATTTTAAAAAAAGGACTAGCCAATTAATAGTTCCCAACAATTGTAACTGAATTAAAATAATAATTGTGGGATATCTGATGAAGCATAAGATCAAGACATCTTATGTCCTAGATTCAAAAATTTCTTGTAGCTAAATTTTTTTTTCTCTCTGGTGCAACATTTAAACCATAGGAGAGAAGACTATACAGATAAAAATCCAATTTAAGTTATTCCCAGCATGAAACCTGTATGAGAATCAACACCTCTGCCAGGCGCTCTGTACTTTTCCTTAAAACATTTCTGGTTACCACAATTGCAACAATTTCCTTGGGCTTTGTTACTTTGTCTCATGGCTGCAATTAACAAATTATTTTGATGGCTAGATGAACGTATAGCTTGCCAAATTTTAACCATTTCAGCCATTTCAGGATTTTTTCCTAATGCTAAGATTTTCCTGCATTCAGAAGCAGCTTTTTTGTTAACGCAATCAGTGTATGCTTGATTAGGCTTAGGTTGAATGCTGGAAAAGGTGTGTGCCGGCTTATCAGCTTTCTGAAAATTTTCAAAGGCACATTCAGAAGAAACTTGCAAATTTGGTGTAGGAAGGTCAATGTTAACATTTACTTTAACTGGACAATGAGCAAGCATTTGAACAATTTCATGATTCTTTTCTAATCTTTCTTCTTGCATTTTTTGAATCAGACCAGTATTTTTTACTACTGGAAAAGACTCATGAGATGAAACTTGGAGACTCTTTGCAAGTTTAATTCCTTTTTCCTGTTCTTCTTTAAATTCTGCCCTGTCTACGCTGAATGCCTCCTGTGGAGGAACAATAGATAAGGAAGCAGAAGCATCCAAAGTGCCGGATTTTAAAGCCTTTTGGTATGCCCTGCAAATAAGGCCAGATTGCAAAACAGGAGCAGGGTTTGAAGCAGAAAAAACAGGGGTTTCGGGAGCCGTGGGTGAAAAAGAACGCACGACTGAAGGTAATGGGGTAGTCAACATGACTGAGGGAATCTGGTTAGGTGGGGGATCTAATAAAAGCTGGCGAGGCGGGTCAGCATGAGTCTGAATCATGATGTAAGCCTCACTTTTAGAAAAGGATGGGGTAAATTTTTGTTCTTGAGGGGAAAGGTATTTTTTCCTGCCCAATTGTCTCAGCTCTTCCACGTTTTGAGCTGTAGACGTTCCACCCCCCATACTTACGAGAAGAGTCAGTCGCCAGCGACGTCGTCGGGTGCACCGTGCCTATTCCAGGCGATAAGTAGAGGGTCGGCAGGGACGTATTCCCATGAGGAATCACATCGAGGGGTCACCAAATGTGGTGGTCTCCCATGAGAAATGAGACACGCAGACAGGTACCTCGGGACGGGAGCACAGAATCTTCTGTGTAACCCTCTTTTATTACATTTCAGTTCATATCCAGTTACATTCTTATGACAAAGTTAGTAAGGGGTTGGGTATATACCATATATGGTCATATTGTTAGTCTACTCCTGAGTACACATCCTCAGGTATCTTGTGGATAATGTCACGTAAGCTTTCAGGTCACGTAGGCACTGGGGTCAGCAGATTTCAGATGAGATGAGTCACATCATGCTTTTCCTGTCCTGCTTAGTGCCATTGTCCTAATAGTTAATGAGGTATCCATTACACCGGCTGAAGTAAAGTACTTTGTTCCCAAATTAATCCGACACTGCACATCTGGCAAATGTCAGCAAGAGAGAAATTGATATGGTAGATTTCAGCATAATATTTTAACTCTGCATCTGCACATCTGGAAAATGTCAGCTAGAGAGAACTTTCAAGGCATATTTCAGCATAATCTTGGAACTCTGCTTCTTCACATCTGGAAAATGTCAGCTAGAGAGAAATTGATGTGGTAGTTATCAGCATAATCCTTGAACTCTTCTTCTGCTACTCTGGAAAATTTCAGCTAGAGAGAAATTGATGTAGATTTCAGCATAATCTTTGAACTCTGCTTCCGTACATTTGGAAAATGTCAGCTAGAGAGAAATTGATGTGGTAGATTTCAGCATAATCTTTGTACTCTGCTTCTGCATATGTGGAAATGTCAGCTAGAGAGAAATTGAGCTGGTAGATTTCAGCATAATCCTGGAACTCGGCTTCTGCACATCTGGAAAAGTCAGCTAGAGAGAAATTGATGTAGTGGTTACAGCAAAACCCTGGCACTCTGGTTCTGCACATCTGGAAAAGTCAGCTAGAGAGAAATTGATGTGGTGGTTTCAGCATAATCCTGGAACTCTGCTTCTGCACATCTGGAAAATGTCAGCTAGAGAGAACATGCAGAGGCTGATTTCAGCATAATGCTGGAACTGTGCTTCTGCACATCTGGAAAATGTCAGCTGGGGAAAATTTATGTGGTATATTTCAGCATAATCTTTGAACTCTGCTTCCGAACATATGGAAAATGTCAGCTAGAGAATAATTTCAAGGCAGATTTCAGCATAATCCTGGAACTCTGCATCTGCACATCTGGAAAATGTCAGCTAGAGAGAACTTTCAAGGCATATTTCAGCATAATCTTGGAACTCTGCTTCTTCACATCTGGAAAATGTCAGCTAGAGAGAAATTGATGTGGTAGATATCAGCATAATCCTTGAACTCTTCTTCTGCTACTCTGGAAAATTTCAGCTAGAGAGAAATTGATGTAGATTTCAGCATAATCTTTGAACTCTGCTTCCGTACATTTGGAAAATGTCAGCTAGAGAGAAATTGATGTGGTAGATTTCAGCATAATCTTTGTACTCTGCTTCTGCATATGTGGAAATGTCAGCTAGAGAGAAATTGAGCTGGTAGATTTCAGCATAATCCTGGAACTCGGCTTCTGCACATCTGGAAAAGTCAGCTAGAGAGAAATTGATGTAGTGGTTACAGCAAAACCCTGGCACTCTGGTTCTGCACATCTGGAAAAGTCAGCTAGAGAGAAACTGATGTGGTGGTTTTCAGCACAATCCTGGAACTCTGCTTCTGCATGTCTGGAAAATGTCAGCTAGAGAGAAATTGATGTGGTGGTTTCAGCATAATCCTGGAACACTGCTTCAGCACATCTGAAAAATGTCAGCTAGATAGGAATTTATGTGGTAGATTTCAGCATAATCTTTGAACTCTGTTTCCTCACATCTGGAAAATGTCAGCTAGAGGGAAAATGCAGAGGCAGATTTCAGCATAATCCTGGAACTCTGCTTCTTCACATCTGGAAAATTTCACTTGGAGACAAAATGCAAGGCAGATTTCAGCATAATCCTTAAACTCTGCTTCTCCACATCTGGAAAATGTCAGCTAGAAAGAAAATGCAAGGCAGTTTTCAGCATAATCTTGGAACTCTGCTTCTGCACATCTGGCAAATGTCAGCTAGAGAGAAAATGCACAGGCAGATTTCAGCATAATCCTGGAACTTTGCTTCAGCACATCTGAAAACTGTCAGCTAGATATGAATTTATGTGGTAGATTTCAGCAAAATCCTGGAACTCTGCTTGTGCACATCTGCAAAATGTAAACTAGAGAGAAATTGATGTGGTATATTTCAGCATAATATTTGGACTCTGGTTCCTCACATCTGGAAAATGTCAGCTAGAGAGAAAATGCAGAGGCTGATTTCAGCATAATCCTGCAACTCTGCTTCAGCACATTTGGAAAATGTAAACTAGAGAGAAATTGCAAGGCAGATTTCAGCATAATCTTTGGACTCTGCTTCCGCACATCTGGAAAATGTCAGCTAGAGAGAAATTGCAAGGCAGATTTCAGCATAAGCCTGGAACTCTGCTTCTGGACATCTGGAAAATGTCAGCTAGAGAGAAATTGATGTGGTAGATTTCAGCATAATCTTTGAACTCTGCTTCCGCACATCTGAAAAATGTCAGCTAGATAGGAATTTATGTGGTAGATTTCAGCATAATCTTTGAACTCTGCTTCTTCACATCTGGAAAATGTCAGCTAGAGAGAAAATGCAGAGGCTGATTTCAGCATAATCTTGGAACTCTGCTTCTCCATATCTGGAAAATGTCAGCTAGATAGGAATTTATGTGGTAGATTTCAGCATAATCTTTGAACTCTGCTTCTGCACATCTGGAAAATGTCAGCTAGAGAGAAAATGCAGAGGCAGATTTCAGCATAATCCTGGTACTCTGCTTCTGCACATCAGGAAAATGTCAGCTAGAGAGAAATTTCAAATCAGATTTCAGAATAATCCTGGAACTCTGCTTCTGCGCATTTGGCAAATGTCAGCTAGAGAGAAATTGATGTGGTAGATTTCAGCATAGTCTTTGAATTCTGCTTCTGCACTTCAGGAAAATGTCAGCTAGAGAGAAAATGCAAAGGCAGGTTTCAGCATAATCCTGGTACTCTGCTTCCGCACATCTGGAAAATTTCAGGCAGACAGAAATTGATGTTGTAGATTTCATCATAATCCTGGAACTCTGCTTCCAAACATCTGGCAAATGTCAGCTAGAGAGAAATTGCAAGGCAGATTTCAGCATAATCTTGGAACTCTGCTTCTGCACATCTGGCAAATGTCAGCTAGAGAGAAATTGCAAGGCAGATTTCAGCATAATCCTGGAACTCTGCTTCAGCACATCTGAAAACTGTCAGCTAGATAGGAATTTATGTGGTAGATTTCAGCATAATCTTTGAACTCTGCTTCCGCACAACTTGAAAATGTCAGCTAGAGAGAAAATGCAGAGGCTGATTTCACCATAATCCTGGAACTCTGCTTCAGCACATCTGGAAAATGTAAACTAGAGAGATATTGATGTGGTAGATTTCAGCATAGTCTTTGAACTCTGCTTCCGCACATCTCAAAAATGTCAGCTAGAGAGAAATTGCAAGGCAGATTTCAGCATAATCTTGGAACTCTGCTTCTGCACATCTGGAAAATGTCAGCTAGAGAGAAATTGATGTGTTGGATTTCAGCATAACCTTTGAACTCTGCTTCTGCACATATGGAAAATGTCAGCTAGAGAGAAAATGCAGAGGCAGATTTCAGCATAATCCTGGAACTTTGCTTCCGCACATCTGGAAAATTTCAGCTAGACAGAAATTGATGTTGTAGATTTCAGCATAATCCTGGAACTCTGCTTCTGCACATCTGGCAAATGTCAGCTAGATAGAACTTGCAAGGCAGTTTTCAGCATAATCTTGGAACTCTGCTTCTGCACATCTGGCAAATGTCAACTAGAGAGAAAATGCAGAGGCAGATTTCAGCATAATCCTGGAACTTTGCTTCCGCACATCTGGAAAATTTCAGCTAGACAGAAATTGATGTTGTAGATTTCAGCATAATCCTGGAACTCTGCTTCTGCACATCTGGCAAATGTCAGCTAGAGAGAAATTGCAAGGCAGATTTCAGCATAATACTGGACCTCTGTTTGAGCACATGTGGGAAAGTCATCTAGAGAGAAATTGATGTGGTGGTTTTCAGCACAAACCTGGAACTCTCCTTCTTGAAATCTGGAAAATGTCAGCTAGAGAGAAATTGATGTAGATTTCAGCATAATCCTGGAACTCTGCTTCTGCACATCTGGAAAATGTCAGCTAGAGAGAACATGCAGAGGCTGATTTCAGCATAATGCTGGAACTGTGCTTCTGCACATCTGGAAAATGTCAGCTGGGGAAAATTTATGTGGTATATTTCAGCATAATCTTTGAACTCTGCTTCCGAACATATGGAAAATGTCAGCTAGAGAATAATTTCAAGGCAGATTTCAGCATAATCCTGGAACTCTGCTTCTGCACATCTGGAAAATGTAAGCTAGAGAGAAATTGATGTCATAGATTTCAGCATAATCTTGGAACTCTGCTTTTTCACATCTGGAAAATGTCATCTAGAGGGAAAATGCAGAGGCAGATTTCAGTATAATCCTGGAATTCTGCTTCTGCACATCTGGCAAATGTCATCTAGAGAGAAAATGCAGAGGCAGATTTCAGCATAATCCTGGAACTTTGCTTCCGCACATCTGGAAAATTTCAGCTAGACAGAAATTGATGTTGTAGATTTCAGCATAATCCTGGAACTCTGCTTCTGCACATCTGGCAAATGTCAGCTAGAGAGAAATTGCAAGGCAGATTTCAGCATAATACTGGACCTCTGTTTGAGCACATGTGGGAAAGTCATCTAGAGAGATATTGATGTGGTATATTTCAGCATAATCTTTGGACTCTGCTTCCGCACAACTTGAAAATGTCAGCTAGAGAGAAAATGCAGAGGCTGATTTCACCATAATCCTGGAACTCTGCTTCAGCACATCTGGAAAATGTAAACTAGAGAGATATTGATGTGGTAGATTTCAGCATAGTCTTTGAACTCTGCTTCCGCACATCTCAAAAATGTCAGCTAGAGAGAAATTGCAAGGCAGATTTCAGCATAATCTTGGAACTCTGCTTCTGCACATCTGGAAAATGTCAGCAAGAGAGAAATTGATGTGTTGGATTTCAGCATAACCTTTGAACTCTGCTTCTGCACATATGGAAAATGTCATCTAGAGAGAAAATGCAGAGGCAGATTTCAGCATAATCCTGGAACTTTGCTTCCGCACATCTGGAAAATTTCAGCTAGACAGAAATTGATGTTGTAGATTTCAGCATAATCCTGGAACTCTGCTTCTGCACATCTGGCAAATGTCAGCTAGATAGAACTTGCAAGGCAGTTTTCAGCATAATCTTGGAACTCTGCTTCTGCACATCTGGCAAATGTCAACTAGAGAGAAAATGCAGAGGCAGATTTCAGCATAATCCTGGAACTTTGCTTCCGCACATCTGGAAAATTTCAGCTAGACAGAAATTGATGTTGTAGATTTCAGCATAATCCTGGAACTCTGCTTCTGCACATCTGGCAAATGTCAGCTAGAGAGAAATTGCAAGGCAGATTTCAGCATAATACTGGACCTCTGTTTGAGCACATGTGGGAAAGTCATCTAGAGAGAAATTGATGTGGTGGTTTTCAGCACAAACCTGGAACTCTCCTTCTTGAAATCTGGAAAATGTCAGCTAGAGAGAAATTGATGTAGATTTCAGCATAATCCTGGAACTCTGCTTCTGCACATCTGGAAAATGTCAGCTAGAGAGAACATGCAGAGGCTGATTTCAGCATAATGCTGGAACTGTGCTTCTGCACATATGGAAAATGTCAGCTGGGGAAAATTTATGTGGTATATTTCAGCATAATCTTTGAACTCTGCTTCCGAACATATGGAAAATGTCAGCTAGAGAATAATTTCAAGGCAGATTTCAGCATAATCCTGGAACTCTGCTTCTGCACATCTGGAAAATGTAAGCTAGAGAGAAATTGATGTCATAGATTTCAGCATAATCTTGGAACTCTGCTTTTTCACATCTGGAAAATGTCAGCTAGAGGGAAAATGCAGAGGCAGATTTCAGTATAATCCTGGAATTCTGCTTCTGCACATCTGGAAAATGTAAGCTAGAGAGAAATTGATGTCGTAGATTTTAGCATAATCCTGGAACTCTGCTTCTTCACATCTGGAAAATGTCAGCTAGAGGGAAAATGCAGAGGCACATTTCAGCATAATCCTGGAACTCTGCTTCTGCACTGTGGTGGTCTCCCATGAGAAATGAGACACGCAGACAGGTACCTCGGGACGGGAGCACAGAATCTTCTGTGTAACCTTCTTTTATTACATTTCAGTTCATATCCAGTTACATTCTTATGACAAAGTTAGTAAGGGGTTGGGTATATACCATATATGGTCATATTGTTAGTCTACTCCTGAGTACACATCCTCAGGTATCTTGTGGATAATGTCACGTAAGCTTTCAGGTCACGTAGGCACTGGGGTCAGCAGATTTCAGATGAGATGAGTCACATCATGCTTTTCCTGTCCTGCTTAGTGCCATTGTCCTAATAGTTAATGAGGTATCCATTACACCGGCTGAAGTAAAGTACTTTGTTCCCAAATTAATCCCACATCTCCTCCTTTTTTGTTTTATCAAACGGTCCATCCTCCAATTCCAGAAGGGCTTTGGTTTCGCTGATTAGAACGTCCTTCCTGTTGGAGAAAAGCAAGTTTTTGCACATGTGCAGGAGAGAGGGGAGACATTGAATACAACAGCACAACAATATCAATAACAAAATACAACAATAGTTATAACTGTTAGTATGAGTGACCTCAGCCAACTCCCATCAGGTAGCCAGGACCATAAGGCATCCCAAATGTCAATGATGCCACTTCCGTCTCCGGCCAGGGGGTTGACCTTGTTCTCCATATGCTCAATTGTGTGTGTGATATTATATTTATAGTCAGATACATAAGCATAACAATGTGAATGAATTAAAACACAAACACATCCTTTAGCAGCCAATACAATATCTAAAGCATATCTATTCTGTAAGACCACTTCTCGAATTTCTCCTAATTCTTTGTTAATAAATTTCATAGCTTTAATAGTGTCATTAAACATAACCACAGTCCAGCTATTGAGTAAATGTAAGTCTCTATAATTCATCGCAACCCCAAGATTAGGGAGAATTCCCCGAGATATTTGAGTAGTCAGGGAACCCCCCAAGGTTAAGGGTTGATCTTCAATGCCAGCTCTTTTGTTCCGCAAACGACCTGTTGGTAATGTTGAAACAGGGTAAGTAGCAGGCACCAAGAGACCCAGGGTGCAAATACCCTTCCAATCCCTTGGGACCAGCCGATAGGCTCGCCGAACACAAAGAAGCCAAAATTGTGTTAGCTTATAATGTCCTGAATCAGAAGAATTAGCAAACATAATCATAGTCTCCATGTCTGAACATGCTACATACGTGGAAACGTTTGTCCACTGATTAGACGTGCTGATACCATTTACAGTTGTAAGATTGTGTTTTTATATGTGCACACCGTTTTGCTGAATCCCATACAATGGTTTGTTGGCAATTAGTGTAATTGCCCATTTCCAAGGCATTGGCTAACAAGCCTGTGCTTTGGAAACAAAAGCGAGCAGGTTCTAAAATTCTGGTAGAAACTGCATGTGTATAGTTCAACATGACTGGAGTGGGGTTCCATGAAGCATGAAGTGCCAGTCCTGACTTGCTGTCTGATGGAATGTGCATACAAATCCAACAATCAGTTTTATTCAACAGCTGAGCCGTCTTATTCAGGTCTCTTACGAACGCATTGGTTTCCCAGGCTCCTGGATCACTGGTCTTAACGTGTTGATGGGGTGACAAAATAAGGGCGAACGCAGCGAGCAGGAGTCCAGATGATATCGCCATTGTCATTGATGGCAGCGTAGCCTCAACCCCAAGTGACAAGGGAGGCCGGGCCTTTCCACGTAGGATCAGGAAGACGGTGATAATATACTTGCGGTCGCAGGGAGTCTATAGGAGAAGCAGAAAATTTTGCCGACTTGCGGCGGTTGAATCAGGGGTGCCAGAAACATTGAGAAAATTGAGGGTAAATGGGACAAGGTTCAAGGTATTTTGTATTCCAGGCAAGCCGGGGTGGTTTTCCCCTTTCTGTTTTTAAAGTTTGGGATTGGCTAGAATACAGAAAGTCCGAATACAATGATTAAGAACATGGTTGGTGGCTGCACCCCTCTATGGGAAAGCCATAAGAAACCCTGAGTATGTATCAATGGAAACATGCAAATATATTTCCAATGGGCAAATGATGAGGAAAAGGTGACATCCATTTGCCATAATTGACAACTCTCTGTACCCCGGGGGTTAACCCCAAGGGGGACAGAGTGAGCTTGCAAATTACAAGTAGGACATTGCTGAATAATAGCAGAAGCCTCTTCTGCAGAAAGAGAAAATTGTTTCAGCAAGGCCTTTCGATTTTGGAGAAAATAAGAGTGGCTAGTCCAAGGAGTAATGAATGGCAAGGAAAGAATAGAAAGATCAGGGCGGGGGGGCAGAAGGACAGCAGCAGCATCTGCCCGAGAATTCCCCTCCTGGATAATACCAGAAAATGGTTGATGACTTCTGATATGGGCCGAAAAAAGAGTAAAGTCCTAGCATGAAGAAGAGAATGTAAGGTTAAAAAATAAGCTGAGAAGATTATCATCAAGAGATGGGGAAACTTGAGTCCAAAAGGAATGGAAGAACCTAGTAAACATCTATAAGATTAGCATTAATCCCAGATGCTAAATAAACTTCCAGGGAGAATCATGAACTAATTTACAGACATTATGAAAATCAGAAATAATTGCAAAGGTGCAGAAACAGTTAAAGTAAGACAAAAATCTTTAGGAAGATTAAAAGTAAATTTCCTGACAAAATCTGAAGCTTTTTAATCAAAATAAAATTCAATAGTGAAAAAAAGCAAAGTTGTATATTTAGGCAAGGAAAACAAAATGCACAGGTACAGTATATGTGGTATCTTGCTCAACAGTAGTAACTGTGAGATGAATCTTGGAAATTTAGTGGACAATCATTTAAACATAAGCCAGCCGTGTGTAGCAGCTGCCAAAAAATTAACACAGTTCTAGGCTGCATTTACAGAGGGAGAGAATCAAGATCACTTGAAATATCAATACCACTTTACAATGCCTTAGTAAGCCACACCTGAAACTGCATTCAAATGCAAAAAAAAATGTTGAGAGACTAGAAAGAATGCAGAGAAAGCAACAAAGATAATTAGTGAACTGGAAGCTAAAACATATGAAGAACAGTTGCAGGAACTGGGCATATGCAGTTCGATGAAAAGAAGGACTAGGGGACACCTGATAGCAGTTTTCCAATATCTCTGGAGTTGCTATAAAAAAAAAACTATTCCCCAAAGCATCTGAGGACAAAAGCAATGGGTGGAAACTAATCAAGGAGAGAAGCAACTTAAAACTAAAAAAGAAATTTCCTCACAGTTAAAACAATCAATCAGTGAAAAGGTTTGTCTTCAAAAGGTGTGAATGCTCCAACACTGAAAATTTTTAAGAAGACAACAATTTGTCTCAATGGATTTCCATTTGCCTGAAGTGATTTAGGCTTGCCTGTCTAGGCAAGGAGTTGGACTAGAAGACCTTTAAGGTTCCTTCCAACTCTGTTATTCTATTCCACTCTATGGCTATTTGAAAAAACAAAAACTTTCTAAAATTCAAATTTAAATTTAGAAATAGGAAAAAATGATTTTTAAAAATATCCTGGTAAACTCTAGCAAGTTGTAAAGAGCTCAGCTAAAGTCTAAGGATAAAAAACACGGAATAAATATAGCCATCTTACAAAATAAATTTGTTGCAAAGACAACACAGCCAATCCTTCCAGTAGATGCTGGCAAACACAGCATCTACAACACCACACAGTGTTGTGTAAAACCTTGCATTTTGGAAAATATCTATGAAAATATTTATGAAGAAAAAATAAAGGAACATAATTTCATGGAAAAAAATCACAAAATTTAAAATCTGCAAACAGAAGTAAAATTACTGTTGCTAAGGGAAACAAAGTTAATAGGTAATTTGAAATGTAATCCCATCAGCTGCAGTAGTAACTTTAAACTTTGACTAGCTTTCTGAAGGATGAGATTAGATCATAGAATGTTTAACTTTAGTTAATAATGTAAATAATGAACTTAACAAAAAAGTGGATAATTTTAAAAAAAGGACTAGCCAATTAATAGTTCCCAACAATTGTAACTGAATTAAAATAATAATTGTGGGATATCTGATGAAGCATAAGATCAAGACATCTTATGTCCTAGATTCAAAAATTTCTTGTAGCTAAATTTTTTTTTCTCTCTGGTGCAACATTTAAACCATAGGAGAGAAGACTATACAGATAAAAATCCAATTTAAGTTATTCCCAGCATGAAACCTGTATGAGAATCAACACCTCTGCCAGGCGCTCTGTACTTTTCCTTAAAACATTTCTGGTTACCACAATTGCAACAATTTCCTTGGGCTTTGTTACTTTGTCTCATGGCTGCAATTAACAAATTATTTTGATGGCTAGATGAACGTATAGCTTGCCAAATTTTAACCATTTCAGCCATTTCAGGATTTTTTCCTAATGCTAAGATTTTCCTGCATTCAGAAGCAGCTTTTTTGTTAACGCAATCAGTGTATGCTTGATTAGGCTTAGGTTGAATGCTGGAAAAGGTGTGTGCCGGCTTATCAGCTTTCTGAAAATTTTCAAAGGCACATTCAGAAGAAACTTGCAAATTTGGTGTAGGAAGGTCAATGTTAACATTTACTTTAACTGGACAATGAGCAAGCATTTGAACAATTTCATGATTCTTTTCTAATCTTTCTTCTTGCATTTTTTGAATCAGACCAGTATTTTTTACTACTGGAAAAGACTCATGAGATGAAACTTGGAGACTCTTTGCAAGTTTAATTCCTTTTTCCTGTTCTTCTTTAAATTCTGCCCTGTCTACGCTGAATGCCTCCTGTGGAGGAACAATAGATAAGGAAGCAGAAGCATCCAAAGTGCCGGATTTTAAAGCCTTTTGGTATGCCCTGCAAATAAGGCCAGATTGCAAAACAGGAGCAGGGTTTGAAGCAGAAAAAACAGGGGTTTCGGGAGCCGTGGGTGAAAAAGAACGCACGACTGAAGGTAATGGGGTAGTCAACATGACTGAGGGAATCTGGTTAGGTGGGGGATCTAATAAAAGCTGGCGAGGCGGGTCAGCATGAGTCTGAATCATGATGTAAGCCTCACTTTTAGAAAAGGATGGGGTAAATTTTTGTTCTTGAGGGGAAAGGTATTTTTTCCTGCCCAATTGTCTCAGCTCTTCCACGTTTTGAGCTGTAGACGTTCCACCCCCCATACTTACGAGAAGAGTCAGTCGCCAGCGACGTCGTCGGGTGCACCGTGCCTATTCCAGGCGATAAGTAGAGGGTCGGCAGGGACGTATTCCCATGAGGAATCACATCGAGGGGTCACCAAATGTGGTGGTCTCCCATGAGAAATGAGACACGCAGACAGGTACCTCGGGACGGGAGCACAGAATCTTCTGTGTAACCCTCTTTTATTACATTTCAGTTCATATCCAGTTACATTCTTATGACAAAGTTAGTAAGGGGTTGGGTATATACCATATATGGTCATATTGTTAGTCTACTCCTGAGTACACATCCTCAGGTATCTTGTGGATAATGTCACGTAAGCTTTCAGGTCACGTAGGCACTGGGGTCAGCAGATTTCAGATGAGATGAGTCACATCATGCTTTTCCTGTCCTGCTTAGTGCCATTGTCCTAATAGTTAATGAGGTATCCATTACACCGGCTGAAGTAAAGTACTTTGTTCCCAAATTAATCCGACACTGCACATCTGGCAAATGTCAGCAAGAGAGAAATTGATATGGTAGATTTCAGCATAATATTTTAACTCTGCATCTGCACATCTGGAAAATGTCAGCTAGAGAGAACTTTCAAGGCATATTTCAGCATAATCTTGGAACTCTGCTTCTTCACATCTGGAAAATGTCAGCTAGAGAGAAATTGATGTGGTAGTTATCAGCATAATCCTTGAACTCTTCTTCTGCTACTCTGGAAAATTTCAGCTAGAGAGAAATTGATGTAGATTTCAGCATAATCTTTGAACTCTGCTTCCGTACATTTGGAAAATGTCAGCTAGAGAGAAATTGATGTGGTAGATTTCAGCATAATCTTTGTACTCTGCTTCTGCATATGTGGAAATGTCAGCTAGAGAGAAATTGAGCTGGTAGATTTCAGCATAATCCTGGAACTCGGCTTCTGCACATCTGGAAAAGTCAGCTAGAGAGAAATTGATGTAGTGGTTACAGCAAAACCCTGGCACTCTGGTTCTGCACATCTGGAAAAGTCAGCTAGAGAGAAATTGATGTGGTGGTTTCAGCATAATCCTGGAACTCTGCTTCTGCACATCTGGAAAATGTCAGCTAGAGAGAACATGCAGAGGCTGATTTCAGCATAATGCTGGAACTGTGCTTCTGCACATCTGGAAAATGTCAGCTGGGGAAAATTTATGTGGTATATTTCAGCATAATCTTTGAACTCTGCTTCCGAACATATGGAAAATGTCAGCTAGAGAATAATTTCAAGGCAGATTTCAGCATAATCCTGGAACTCTGCATCTGCACATCTGGAAAATGTCAGCTAGAGAGAACTTTCAAGGCATATTTCAGCATAATCTTGGAACTCTGCTTCTTCACATCTGGAAAATGTCAGCTAGAGAGAAATTGATGTGGTAGATATCAGCATAATCCTTGAACTCTTCTTCTGCTACTCTGGAAAATTTCAGCTAGAGAGAAATTGATGTAGATTTCAGCATAATCTTTGAACTCTGCTTCCGTACATTTGGAAAATGTCAGCTAGAGAGAAATTGATGTGGTAGATTTCAGCATAATCTTTGTACTCTGCTTCTGCATATGTGGAAATGTCAGCTAGAGAGAAATTGAGCTGGTAGATTTCAGCATAATCCTGGAACTCGGCTTCTGCACATCTGGAAAAGTCAGCTAGAGAGAAATTGATGTAGTGGTTACAGCAAAACCCTGGCACTCTGGTTCTGCACATCTGGAAAAGTCAGCTAGAGAGAAACTGATGTGGTGGTTTTCAGCACAATCCTGGAACTCTGCTTCTGCATGTCTGGAAAATGTCAGCTAGAGAGAAATTGATGTGGTGGTTTCAGCATAATCCTGGAACACTGCTTCAGCACATCTGAAAAATGTCAGCTAGATAGGAATTTATGTGGTAGATTTCAGCATAATCTTTGAACTCTGTTTCCTCACATCTGGAAAATGTCAGCTAGAGGGAAAATGCAGAGGCAGATTTCAGCATAATCCTGGAACTCTGCTTCTTCACATCTGGAAAATTTCACTTGGAGACAAAATGCAAGGCAGATTTCAGCATAATCCTTAAACTCTGCTTCTCCACATCTGGAAAATGTCAGCTAGAAAGAAAATGCAAGGCAGTTTTCAGCATAATCTTGGAACTCTGCTTCTGCACATCTGGCAAATGTCAGCTAGAGAGAAAATGCACAGGCAGATTTCAGCATAATCCTGGAACTTTGCTTCAGCACATCTGAAAACTGTCAGCTAGATATGAATTTATGTGGTAGATTTCAGCAAAATCCTGGAACTCTGCTTGTGCACATCTGCAAAATGTAAACTAGAGAGAAATTGATGTGGTATATTTCAGCATAATATTTGGACTCTGGTTCCTCACATCTGGAAAATGTCAGCTAGAGAGAAAATGCAGAGGCTGATTTCAGCATAATCCTGCAACTCTGCTTCAGCACATTTGGAAAATGTAAACTAGAGAGAAATTGCAAGGCAGATTTCAGCATAATCTTTGGACTCTGCTTCCGCACATCTGGAAAATGTCAGCTAGAGAGAAATTGCAAGGCAGATTTCAGCATAAGCCTGGAACTCTGCTTCTGGACATCTGGAAAATGTCAGCTAGAGAGAAATTGATGTGGTAGATTTCAGCATAATCTTTGAACTCTGCTTCCGCACATCTGAAAAATGTCAGCTAGATAGGAATTTATGTGGTAGATTTCAGCATAATCTTTGAACTCTGCTTCTTCACATCTGGAAAATGTCAGCTAGAGAGAAAATGCAGAGGCTGATTTCAGCATAATCTTGGAACTCTGCTTCTCCATATCTGGAAAATGTCAGCTAGATAGGAATTTATGTGGTAGATTTCAGCATAATCTTTGAACTCTGCTTCTGCACATCTGGAAAATGTCAGCTAGAGAGAAAATGCAGAGGCAGATTTCAGCATAATCCTGGTACTCTGCTTCTGCACATCAGGAAAATGTCAGCTAGAGAGAAATTTCAAATCAGATTTCAGAATAATCCTGGAACTCTGCTTCTGCGCATTTGGCAAATGTCAGCTAGAGAGAAATTGATGTGGTAGATTTCAGCATAGTCTTTGAATTCTGCTTCTGCACTTCAGGAAAATGTCAGCTAGAGAGAAAATGCAAAGGCAGGTTTCAGCATAATCCTGGTACTCTGCTTCCGCACATCTGGAAAATTTCAGGCAGACAGAAATTGATGTTGTAGATTTCATCATAATCCTGGAACTCTGCTTCCAAACATCTGGCAAATGTCAGCTAGAGAGAAATTGCAAGGCAGATTTCAGCATAATCTTGGAACTCTGCTTCTGCACATCTGGCAAATGTCAGCTAGAGAGAAATTGCAAGGCAGATTTCAGCATAATCCTGGAACTCTGCTTCAGCACATCTGAAAACTGTCAGCTAGATAGGAATTTATGTGGTAGATTTCAGCATAATCTTTGAACTCTGCTTCCGCACTTCTGAAAAATGTCAGCTAGATAGGAATTTATGTGGTAGATTTCAGCATAATCTTTGAACTCTGCTTCCGCACTTCAGGAAAATGTCAGCTAGAGAGAAAATGCAAAGGCAGGTTTCAGCATAATCCTGGTACTCTGCTTCTGCACATCTGGCAAATGTCATCTAGAGAGAAAATGCAGAGGCAGATTTCAGCATAATCCTGGAACTTTGCTTCCGCACATCTGGAAAATTTCAGCTAGACAGAAATTGATGTTGTAGATTTCAGCATAATCCTGGAACTCTGCTTCTGCACATCTGGCAAATGTCAGCTAGATAGAACTTGCAAGGCAGTTTTCAGCATAATCTTGGAACTCTGCTTCTGCACATCTGGCAAATGTCAACTAGAGAGAAAATGCAGAGGCAGATTTCAGCATAATCCTGGAACTTTGCTTCCGCACATCTGGAAAATTTCAGCTAGACAGAAATTGATGTTGTAGATTTCAGCATAATCCTGGAACTCTGCTTCTGCACATCTGGCAAATGTCAGCTAGAGAGAAATTGCAAGGCAGATTTCAGCATAATACTGGACCTCTGTTTGAGCACATGTGGGAAAGTCATCTAGAGAGAAATTGATGTGGTGGTTTTCAGCACAAACCTGGAACTCTCCTTCTTGAAATCTGGAAAATGTCAGCTAGAGAGAAATTGATGTAGATTTCAGCATAATCCTGGAACTCTGCTTCTGCACATCTGGAAAATGTCAGCTAGAGAGAACATGCAGAGGCTGATTTCAGCATAATGCTGGAACTGTGCTTCTGCACATCTGGAAAATGTCAGCTGGGGAAAATTTATGTGGTATATTTCAGCATAATCTTTGAACTCTGCTTCCGAACATATGGAAAATGTCAGCTAGAGAATAATTTCAAGGCAGATTTCAGCATAATCCTGGAACTCTGCTTCTGCACATCTGGAAAATGTAAGCTAGAGAGAAATTGATGTCATAGATTTCAGCATAATCTTGGAACTCTGCTTTTTCACATCTGGAAAATGTCATCTAGAGGGAAAATGCAGAGGCAGATTTCAGTATAATCCTGGAATTCTGCTTCTGCACATCTGGCAAATGTCATCTAGAGAGAAATTGATGTTGTAGATTTCAGCATAATCCTGGAACTCTGCTTCTGCACATCTGGCAAATGTCAGCTAGAGAGAAATTGCAAGGCAGATTTCAGCATAATACTGGACCTCTGTTTGAGCACATGTGGGAAAGTCATCTAGAGAGATATTGATGTGGTATATTTCAGCATAATCTTTGGACTCTGCTTCCGCACAACTTGAAAATGTCAGCTAGAGAGAAAATGCAGAGGCTGATTTCACCATAATCCTGGAACTCTGCTTCAGCACATCTGGAAAATGTAAACTAGAGAGATATTGATGTGGTAGATTTCAGCATAGTCTTTGAACTCTGCTTCCGCACATCTCAAAAATGTCAGCTAGAGAGAAATTGCAAGGCAGATTTCAGCATAATCTTGGAACTCTGCTTCTGCACATCTGGAAAATGTCAGCTAGAGAGAAATTGATGTGTTGGATTTCAGCATAACCTTTGAACTCTGCTTCTGCACATATGGAAAATGTCAGCTAGAGAGAAAATGCAGAGGCAGATTTCAGCATAATCCTGGAACTTTGCTTCCGCACATCTGGAAAATTTCAGCTAGACAGAAATTGATGTTGTAGATTTCAGCATAATCCTGGAACTCTGCTTCTGCACATCTGGCAAATGTCAGCTAGATAGAACTTGCAAGGCAGTTTTCAGCATAATCTTGGAACTCTGCTTCTGCACATCTGGCAAATGTCAACTAGAGAGAAAATGCAGAGGCAGATTTCAGCATAATCCTGGAACTTTGCTTCCGCACATCTGGAAAATTTCAGCTAGACAGAAATTGATGTTGTAGATTTCAGCATAATCCTGGAACTCTGCTTCTGCACATCTGGCAAATGTCAGCTAGAGAGAAATTGCAAGGCAGATTTCAGCATAATACTGGACCTCTGTTTGAGCACATGTGGGAAAGTCATCTAGAGAGAAATTGATGTGGTGGTTTTCAGCACAAACCTGGAACTCTCCTTCTTGAAATCTGGAAAATGTCAGCTAGAGAGAAATTGATGTAGATTTCAGCATAATCCTGGAACTCTGCTTCTGCACATCTGGAAAATGTCAGCTAGAGAGAACATGCAGAGGCTGATTTCAGCATAATGCTGGAACTGTGCTTCTGCACATCTGGAAAATGTCAGCTGGGGAAAATTTATGTGGTATATTTCAGCATAATCTTTGAACTCTGCTTCCGAACATATGGAAAATGTCAGCTAGAGAATAATTTCAAGGCAGATTTCAGCATAATCCTGGAACTCTGCTTCTGCACATCTGGAAAATGTAAGCTAGAGAGAAATTGATGTCATAGATTTCAGCATAATCTTGGAACTCTGCTTTTTCACATCTGGAAAATGTCATCTAGAGGGAAAATGCAGAGGCAGATTTCAGTATAATCCTGGAATTCTGCTTCTGCACATCTGGCAAATGTCATCTAGAGAGAAAATGCAGAGGCAGATTTCAGCATAATCCTGGAACTTTGCTTCCGCACATCTGGAAAATTTCAGCTAGACAGAAATTGATGTTGTAGATTTCAGCATAATCCTGGAACTCTGCTTCTGCACATCTGGCAAATGTCAGCTAGAGAGAAATTGCAAGGCAGATTTCAGCATAATACTGGACCTCTGTTTGAGCACATGTGGGAAAGTCATCTAGAGAGATATTGATGTGGTATATTTCAGCATAATCTTTGGACTCTGCTTCCGCACAACTTGAAAATGTCAGCTAGAGAGAAAATGCAGAGGCTGATTTCACCATAATCCTGGAACTCTGCTTCAGCACATCTGGAAAATGTAAACTAGAGAGATATTGATGTGGTAGATTTCAGCATAGTCTTTGAACTCTGCTTCCGCACATCTCAAAAATGTCAGCTAGAGAGAAATTGCAAGGCAGATTTCAGCATAATCTTGGAACTCTGCTTCTGCACATCTGGAAAATGTCAGCAAGAGAGAAATTGATGTGTTGGATTTCAGCATAACCTTTGAACTCTGCTTCTGCACATATGGAAAATGTCAGCTAGAGAGAAAATGCAGAGGCAGATTTCAGCATAATCCTGGAACTTTGCTTCCGCACATCTGGAAAATTTCAGCTAGACAGAAATTGATGTTGTAGATTTCAGCATAATCCTGGAACTCTGCTTCTGCACATCTGGCAAATGTCAGCTAGATAGAACTTGCAAGGCAGTTTTCAGCATAATCTTGGAACTCTGCTTCTGCACATCTGGCAAATGTCAACTAGAGAGAAAATGCAGAGGCAGATTTCAGCATAATCCTGGAACTTTGCTTCCGCACATCTGGAAAATTTCAGCTAGACAGAAATTGATGTTGTAGATTTCAGCATAATCCTGGAACTCTGCTTCTGCACATCTGGCAAATGTCAGCTAGAGAGAAATTGCAAGGCAGATTTCAGCATAATACTGGACCTCTGTTTGAGCACATGTGGGAAAGTCATCTAGAGAGAAATTGATGTGGTGGTTTTCAGCACAAACCTGGAACTCTCCTTCTTGAAATCTGGAAAATGTCAGCTAGAGAGAAATTGATGTAGATTTCAGCATAATCCTGGAACTCTGCTTCTGCACATCTGGAAAATGTCAGCTAGAGAGAACATGCAGAGGCTGATTTCAGCATAATGCTGGAACTGTGCTTCTGCACATATGGAAAATGTCAGCTGGGGAAAATTTATGTGGTATATTTCAGCATAATCTTTGAACTCTGCTTCCGAACATATGGAAAATGTCAGCTAGAGAATAATTTCAAGGCAGATTTCAGCATAATCCTGGAACTCTGCTTCTGCACATCTGGAAAATGTAAGCTAGAGAGAAATTGATGTCATAGATTTCAGCATAATCTTGGAACTCTGCTTTTTCACATCTGGAAAATGTCAGCTAGAGGGAAAATGCAGAGGCAGATTTCAGTATAATCCTGGAATTCTGCTTCTGCACATCTGGAAAATGTAAGCTAGAGAGAAATTGATGTCGTAGATTTTAGCATAATCCTGGAACTCTGCTTCTTCACATCTGGAAAATGTCAGCTAGAGGGAAAATGCAGAGGCACATTTCAGCATAATCCTGGAACTCTGCTTCTGCACTGTGGTGGTCTCCCATGAGAAATGAGACACGCAGACAGGTACCTCGGGACGGGAGCACAGAATCTTCTGTGTAACCTTCTTTTATTACATTTCAGTTCATATCCAGTTACATTCTTATGACAAAGTTAGTAAGGGGTTGGGTATATACCATATATGGTCATATTGTTAGTCTACTCCTGAGTACACATCCTCAGGTATCTTGTGGATAATGTCACGTAAGCTTTCAGGTCACGTAGGCACTGGGGTCAGCAGATTTCAGATGAGATGAGTCACATCATGCTTTTCCTGTCCTGCTTAGTGCCATTGTCCTAATAGTTAATGAGGTATCCATTACACCGGCTGAAGTAAAGTACTTTGTTCCCAAATTAATCCCACATCTCCTCCTTTTTTGTTTTATCAAACGGTCCATCCTCCAATTCCAGAAGGGCTTTGGTTTCGCTGATTAGAACGTCCTTCCTGTTGGAGAAAAGCAAGTTTTTGCACATGTGCAGGAGAGAGGGGAGACATTGAATACAACAGCACAACAATATCAATAACAAAATACAACAATAGTTATAACTGTTAGTATGAGTGACCTCAGCCAACTCCCATCAGGTAGCCAGGACCATAAGGCATCCCAAATGTCAATGATGCCACTTCCGTCTCCGGCCAGGGGGTTGACCTTGTTCTCCATATGCTCAATTGTGTGTGTGATATTATATTTATAGTCAGATACATAAGCATAACAATGTGAATGAATTAAAACACAAACACATCCTTTAGCAGCCAATACAATATCTAAAGCATATCTATTCTGTAAGACCACTTCTCGAATTTCTCCTAATTCTTTGTTAATAAATTTCATAGCTTTAATAGTGTCATTAAACATAACCACAGTCCAGCTATTGAGTAAATGTAAGTCTCTATAATTCATCGCAACCCCAAGATTAGGGAGAATTCCCCGAGATATTTGAGTAGTCAGGGAACCCCCCAAGGTTAAGGGTTGATCTTCAATGCCAGCTCTTTTGTTCCGCAAACGACCTGTTGGTAATGTTGAAACAGGGTAAGTAGCAGGCACCAAGAGACCCAGGGTGCAAATACCCTTCCAATCCCTTGGGACCAGCCGATAGGCTCGCCGAACACAAAGAAGCCAAAATTGTGTTAGCTTATAATGTCCTGAATCAGAAGAATTAGCAAACATAATCATAGTCTCCATGTCTGAACATGCTACATACGTGGAAACGTTTGTCCACTGATTAGACGTGCTGATACCATTTACAGTTGTAAGATTGTGTTTTTATATGTGCACACCGTTTTGCTGAATCCCATACAATGGTTTGTTGGCAATTAGTGTAATTGCCCATTTCCAAGGCATTGGCTAACAAGCCTGTGCTTTGGAAACAAAAGCGAGCAGGTTCTAAAATTCTGGTAGAAACTGCATGTGTATAGTTCAACATGACTGGAGTGGGGTTCCATGAAGCATGAAGTGCCAGTCCTGACTTGCTGTCTGATGGAATGTGCATACAAATCCAACAATCAGTTTTATTCAACAGCTGAGCCGTCTTATTCAGGTCTCTTACGAACGCATTGGTTTCCCAGGCTCCTGGATCACTGGTCTTAACGTGTTGATGGGGTGACAAAATAAGGGCGAACGCAGCGAGCAGGAGTCCAGATGATATCGCCATTGTCATTGATGGCAGCGTAGCCTCAACCCCAAGTGACAAGGGAGGCCGGGCCTTTCCACGTAGGATCAGGAAGACGGTGATAATATACTTGCGGTCGCAGGGAGTCTATAGGAGAAGCAGAAAATTTTGCCGACTTGCGGCGGTTGAATCAGGGGTGCCAGAAACATTGAGAAAATTGAGGGTAAATGGGACAAGGTTCAAGGTATTTTGTATTCCAGGCAAGCCGGGGTGGTTTTCCCCTTTCTGTTTTTAAAGTTTGGGATTGGCTAGAATACAGAAAGTCCGAATACAATGATTAAGAACATGGTTGGTGGCTGCACCCCTCTATGGGAAAGCCATAAGAAACCCTGAGTATGTATCAATGGAAACATGCAAATATATTTCCAATGGGCAAATGATGAGGAAAAGGTGACATCCATTTGCCATAATTGACAACTCTCTGTACCCCGGGGGTTAACCCCAAGGGGGACAGAGTGAGCTTGCAAATTACAAGTAGGACATTGCTGAATAATAGCAGAAGCCTCTTCTGCAGAAAGAGAAAATTGTTTCAGCAAGGCCTTTCGATTTTGGAGAAAATAAGAGTGGCTAGTCCAAGGAGTAATGAATGACAAGGAAAGAATAGAAAGATCAGGGCGGGGGGGGCAGAAGGACAGCAGCAGCATCTGCCCGAGAATTCCCCTCCTGGATAATACCAGAAAATGGTTGATGACTTCTGATATGGGCCGAAAAAAGAGTAAAGTCCTAGCATGAAGAAGAGAATGTAAGGTTAAAAAATAAGCTGAGAAGATTATCATCAAGAGATGGGGAAACTTGAGTCCAAAAGGAATGGAAGAACCTAGTAAACATCTATAAGATTAGCATTAATCCCAGATGCTAAATAAACTTCCAGGGAGAATCATGAACTAATTTACAGACATTATGAAAATCAGAAATAATTGCAAAGGTGCAGAAACAGTTAAAGTAAGACAAAAATCTTTAGGAAGATTAAAAGTAAATTTCCTGACAAAATCTGAAGCTTTTTAATCAAAATAAAATTCAATAGTGAAAAAAAGCAAAGTTGTATATTTAGGCAAGGAAAACAAAATGCACAGGTACAGTATATGTGGTATCTTGCTCAACAGTAGTAACTGTGAGATGAATCTTGGAAATTTAGTGGACAATCATTTAAACATAAGCCAGCCGTGTGTAGCAGCTGCCAAAAAATTAACACAGTTCTAGGCTGCATTTACAGAGGGAGAGAATCAAGATCACTTGAAATATCAATACCACTTTACAATGCCTTAGTAAGCCACACCTGAAACTGCATTCAAATGCAAAAAAAAATGTTGAGAGACTAGAAAGAATGCAGAGAAAGCAACAAAGATAATTAGTGAACTGGAAGCTAAAACATATGAAGAACAGTTGCAGGAACTGGGCATATGCAGTTCGATGAAAAGAAGGACTAGGGGACACCTGATAGCAGTTTTCCAATATCTCTGGAGTTGCTATAAAAAAAAAAACTATTCCCCAAAGCATCTGAGGACAAAAGCAATGGGTGGAAACTAATCAAGGAGAGAAGCAACTTAAAACTAAAAAAGAAATTTCCTCACAGTTAAAACAATCAATCAGTGAAAAGGTTTGTCTTCAAAAGGTGTGAATGCTCCAACACTGAAAATTTTTAAGAAGACAACAATTTGTCTCAATGGATTTCCATTTGCCTGAAGTGATTTAGGCTTGCCTGTCTAGGCAAGGAGTTGGACTAGAAGACCTTTAAGGTTCCTTCCAACTCTGTTATTCTATTCCACTCTATGGCTATTTGAAAAAACAAAAACTTTCTAAAATTCAAATTTAAATTTAGAAATAGGAAAAAATGATTTTTAAAAATATCCTGGTAAACTCTAGCAAGTTGTAAAGAGCTCAGCTAAAGTCTAAGGATAAAAAACACGGAATAAATATAGCCATCTTACAAAATAAATTTGTTGCAAAGACAACACAGCCAATCCTTCCAGTAGATGCTGGCAAACACAGCATCTACAACACCACACAGTGTTGTGTAAAACCTTGCATTTTGGAAAATATCTATGAAAATATTTATGAAGAAAAAATAAAGGAACATAATTTCATGGAAAAAAATCACAAAATTTAAAATCTGCAAACAGAAGTAAAATTACTGTTGCTAAGGGAAACAAAGTTAATAGGTAATTTGAAATGTAATCCCATCAGCTGCAGTAGTAACTTTAAACTTTGACTAGCTTTCTGAAGGATGAGATTAGATCATAGAATGTTTAACTTTAGTTAATAATGTAAATAATGAACTTAACAAAAAAGTGGATAATTTTAAAAAAAGGACTAGCCAATTAATAGTTCCCAACAATTGTAACTGAATTAAAATAATAATTGTGGGATATCTGATGAAGCATAAGATCAAGACATCTTATGTCCTAGATTCAAAAATTTCTTGTAGCTAAATTTTTTTTTCTCTCTGGTGCAACATTTAAACCATAGGAGAGAAGACTATACAGATAAAAATCCAATTTAAGTTATTCCCAGCATGAAACCTGTATGAGAATCAACACCTCTGCCAGGCGCTCTGTACTTTTCCTTAAAACATTTCTGGTTACCACAATTGCAACAATTTCCTTGGGCTTTGTTACTTTGTCTCATGGCTGCAATTAACAAATTATTTTGATGGCTAGATGAACGTATAGCTTGCCAAATTTTAACCATTTCAGCCATTTCAGGATTTTTTCCTAATGCTAAGATTTTCCTGCATTCAGAAGCAGCTTTTTTGTTAACGCAATCAGTGTATGCTTGATTAGGCTTAGGTTGAATGCTGGAAAAGGTGTGTGCCGGCTTATCAGCTTTCTGAAAATTTTCAAAGGCACATTCAGAAGAAACTTGCAAATTTGGTGTAGGAAGGTCAATGTTAACATTTACTTTAACTGGACAATGAGCAAGCATTTGAACAATTTCATGATTCTTTTCTAATCTTTCTTCTTGCATTTTTTGAATCAGACCAGTATTTTTTACTACTGGAAAAGACTCATGAGATGAAACTTGGAGACTCTTTGCAAGTTTAATTCCTTTTTCCTGTTCTTCTTTAAATTCTGCCCTGTCTACGCTGAATGCCTCCTGTGGAGGAACAATAGATAAGGAAGCAGAAGCATCCAAAGTGCCGGATTTTAAAGCCTTTTGGTATGCCCTGCAAATAAGGCCAGATTGCAAAACAGGAGCAGGGTTTGAAGCAGAAAAAACAGGGGTTTCGGGAGCCGTGGGTGAAAAAGAACGCACGACTGAAGGTAATGGGGTAGTCAACATGACTGAGGGAATCTGGTTAGGTGGGGGATCTAATAAAAGCTGGCGAGGCGGGTCAGCATGAGTCTGAATCATGATGTAAGCCTCACTTTTAGAAAAGGATGGGGTAAATTTTTGTTCTTGAGGGGAAAGGTATTTTTTCCTGCCCAATTGTCTCAGCTCTTCCACGTTTTGAGCTGTAGACGTTCCACCCCCCATACTTACGAGAAGAGTCAGTCGCCAGCGACGTCGTCGGGTGCACCGTGCCTATTCCAGGCGATAAGTAGAGGGTCGGCAGGGACGTATTCCCATGAGGAATCACATCGAGGGGTCACCAAATGTGGTGGTCTCCCATGAGAAATGAGACACGCAGACAGGTACCTCGGGACGGGAGCACAGAATCTTCTGTGTAACCCTCTTTTATTACATTTCAGTTCATATCCAGTTACATTCTTATGACAAAGTTAGTAAGGGGTTGGGTATATACCATATATGGTCATATTGTTAGTCTACTCCTGAGTACACATCCTCAGGTATCTTGTGGATAATGTCACGTAAGCTTTCAGGTCACGTAGGCACTGGGGTCAGCAGATTTCAGATGAGATGAGTCACATCATGCTTTTCCTGTCCTGCTTAGTGCCATTGTCCTAATAGTTAATGAGGTATCCATTACACCGGCTGAAGTAAAGTACTTTGTTCCCAAATTAATCCGACACTGCACATCTGGCAAATGTCAGCAAGAGAGAAATTGATATGGTAGATTTCAGCATAATATTTTAACTCTGCATCTGCACATCTGGAAAATGTCAGCTAGAGAGAACTTTCAAGGCATATTTCAGCATAATCTTGGAACTCTGCTTCTTCACATCTGGAAAATGTCAGCTAGAGAGAAATTGATGTGGTAGTTATCAGCATAATCCTTGAACTCTTCTTCTGCTACTCTGGAAAATTTCAGCTAGAGAGAAATTGATGTAGATTTCAGCATAATCTTTGAACTCTGCTTCCGTACATTTGGAAAATGTCAGCTAGAGAGAAATTGATGTGGTAGATTTCAGCATAATCTTTGTACTCTGCTTCTGCATATGTGGAAATGTCAGCTAGAGAGAAATTGAGCTGGTAGATTTCAGCATAATCCTGGAACTCGGCTTCTGCACATCTGGAAAAGTCAGCTAGAGAGAAATTGATGTAGTGGTTACAGCAAAACCCTGGCACTCTGGTTCTGCACATCTGGAAAAGTCAGCTAGAGAGAAATTGAGGTGGTGGTTTCAGCATAATCCTGGAACTCTGCTTCTGCACATCTGGAAAATGTCAGCTAGAGAGAACATGCAGAGGCTGATTTCAGCATAATGCTGGAACTGTGCTTCTGCACATCTGGAAAATGTCAGCTGGGGAAAATTTATGTGGTATATTTCAGCATAATCTTTGAACTCTGCTTCCGAACATATGGAAAATGTCAGCTAGAGAATAATTTCAAGGCAGATTTCAGCATAATCCTGGAACTCTGCATCTGCACATCTGGAAAATGTCAGCTAGAGAGAACTTTCAAGGCATATTTCAGCATAATCTTGGAACTCTGCTTCTTCACATCTGGAAAATGTCAGCTAGAGAGAAATTGATGTGGTAGATATCAGCATAATCCTTGAACTCTTCTTCTGCTACTCTGGAAAATTTCAGCTAGAGAGAAATTGATGTAGATTTCAGCATAATCTTTGAACTCTGCTTCCGTACATTTGGAAAATGTCAGCTAGAGAGAAATTGATGTGGTAGATTTCAGCATAATCTTTGTACTCTGCTTCTGCATATGTGGAAATGTCAGCTAGAGAGAAATTGAGCTGGTAGATTTCAGCATAATCCTGGAACTCGGCTTCTGCACATCTGGAAAAGTCAGCTAGAGAGAAATTGATGTAGTGGTTACAGCAAAACCCTGGCACTCTGGTTCTGCACATCTGGAAAAGTCAGCTAGAGAGAAACTGATGTGGTGGTTTTCAGCACAATCCTGGAACTCTGCTTCTGCATGTCTGGAAAATGTCAGCTAGAGAGAAATTGATGTGGTGGTTTCAGCATAATCCTGGAACACTGCTTCAGCACATCTGAAAAATGTCAGCTAGATAGGAATTTATGTGGTAGATTTCAGCATAATCTTTGAACTCTGTTTCCTCACATCTGGAAAATGTCAGCTAGAGGGAAAATGCAGAGGCAGATTTCAGCATAATCCTGGAACTCTGCTTCTTCACATCTGGAAAATTTCACTTGGAGACAAAATGCAAGGCAGATTTCAGCATAATCCTTAAACTCTGCTTCTCCACATCTGGAAAATGTCAGCTAGAAAGAAAATGCAAGGCAGTTTTCAGCATAATCTTGGAACTCTGCTTCTGCACATCTGGCAAATGTCAGCTAGAGAGAAAATGCACAGGCAGATTTCAGCATAATCCTGGAACTTTGCTTCAGCACATCTGAAAACTGTCAGCTAGATATGAATTTATGTGGTAGATTTCAGCAAAATCCTGGAACTCTGCTTGTGCACATCTGCAAAATGTAAACTAGAGAGAAATTGATGTGGTATATTTCAGCATAATATTTGGACTCTGGTTCCTCACATCTGGAAAATGTCAGCTAGAGAGAAAATGCAGAGGCTGATTTCAGCATAATCCTGCAACTCTGCTTCAGCACATTTGGAAAATGTAAACTAGAGAGAAATTGCAAGGCAGATTTCAGCATAATCTTTGGACTCTGCTTCCGCACATCTGGAAAATGTCAGCTAGAGAGAAATTGCAAGGCAGATTTCAGCATAAGCCTGGAACTCTGCTTCTGGACATCTGGAAAATGTCAGCTAGAGAGAAATTGATGTGGTAGATTTCAGCATAATCTTTGAACTCTGCTTCCGCACATCTGAAAAATGTCAGCTAGATAGGAATTTATGTGGTAGATTTCAGCATAATCTTTGAACTCTGCTTCTTCACATCTGGAAAATGTCAGCTAGAGAGAAAATGCAGAGGCTGATTTCAGCATAATCTTGGAACTCTGCTTCTCCATATCTGGAAAATGTCAGCTAGATAGGAATTTATGTGGTAGATTTCAGCATAATCTTTGAACTCTGCTTCTGCACATCTGGAAAATGTCAGCTAGAGAGAAAATGCAGAGGCAGATTTCAGCATAATCCTGGTACTCTGCTTCTGCACATCAGGAAAATGTCAGCTAGAGAGAAATTTCAAATCAGATTTCAGAATAATCCTGGAACTCTGCTTCTGCGCATTTGGCAAATGTCAGCTAGAGAGAAATTGATGTGGTAGATTTCAGCATAGTCTTTGAATTCTGCTTCTGCACTTCAGGAAAATGTCAGCTAGAGAGAAAATGCAAAGGCAGGTTTCAGCATAATCCTGGTACTCTGCTTCCGCACATCTGGAAAATTTCAGGCAGACAGAAATTGATGTTGTAGATTTCATCATAATCCTGGAACTCTGCTTCCAAACATCTGGCAAATGTCAGCTAGAGAGAAATTGCAAGGCAGATTTCAGCATAATCTTGGAACTCTGCTTCTGCACATCTGGCAAATGTCAGCTAGAGAGAAATTGCAAGGCAGATTTCAGCATAATCCTGGAACTCTGCTTCAGCACATCTGAAAACTGTCAGCTAGATAGGAATTTATGTGGTAGATTTCAGCATAATCTTTGAACTCTGCTTCCGCACTTCTGAAAAATGTCAGCTAGATAGGAATTTATGTGGTAGATTTCAGCATAATCTTTGAACTCTGCTTCCGCACTTCAGGAAAATGTCAGCTAGAGAGAAAATGCAAAGGCAGGTTTCAGCATAATCCTGGTACTCTGCTTCTGCACATCTGGCAAATGTCATCTAGAGAGAAAATGCAGAGGCAGATTTCAGCATAATCCTGGAACTTTGCTTCCGCACATCTGGAAAATTTCAGCTAGACAGAAATTGATGTTGTAGATTTCAGCATAATCCTGGAACTCTGCTTCTGCACATCTGGCAAATGTCAGCTAGATAGAACTTGCAAGGCAGTTTTCAGCATAATCTTGGAACTCTGCTTCTGCACATCTGGCAAATGTCAACTAGAGAGAAAATGCAGAGGCAGATTTCAGCATAATCCTGGAACTTTGCTTCCGCACATCTGGAAAATTTCAGCTAGACAGAAATTGATGTTGTAGATTTCAGCATAATCCTGGAACTCTGCTTCTGCACATCTGGCAAATGTCAGCTAGAGAGAAATTGCAAGGCAGATTTCAGCATAATACTGGACCTCTGTTTGAGCACATGTGGGAAAGTCATCTAGAGAGAAATTGATGTGGTGGTTTTCAGCACAAACCTGGAACTCTCCTTCTTGAAATCTGGAAAATGTCAGCTAGAGAGAAATTGATGTAGATTTCAGCATAATCCTGGAACTCTGCTTCTGCACATCTGGAAAATGTCAGCTAGAGAGAACATGCAGAGGCTGATTTCAGCATAATGCTGGAACTGTGCTTCTGCACATCTGGAAAATGTCAGCTGGGGAAAATTTATGTGGTATATTTCAGCATAATCTTTGAACTCTGCTTCCGAACATATGGAAAATGTCAGCTAGAGAATAATTTCAAGGCAGATTTCAGCATAATCCTGGAACTCTGCTTCTGCACATCTGGAAAATGTAAGCTAGAGAGAAATTGATGTCATAGATTTCAGCATAATCTTGGAACTCTGCTTTTTCACATCTGGAAAATGTCATCTAGAGGGAAAATGCAGAGGCAGATTTCAGTATAATCCTGGAATTCTGCTTCTGCACATCTGGCAAATGTCATCTAGAGAGAAATTGATGTTGTAGATTTCAGCATAATCCTGGAACTCTGCTTCTGCACATCTGGCAAATGTCAGCTAGAGAGAAATTGCAAGGCAGATTTCAGCATAATACTGGACCTCTGTTTGAGCACATGTGGGAAAGTCATCTAGAGAGATATTGATGTGGTATATTTCAGCATAATCTTTGGACTCTGCTTCCGCACAACTTGAAAATGTCAGCTAGAGAGAAAATGCAGAGGCTGATTTCACCATAATCCTGGAACTCTGCTTCAGCACATCTGGAAAATGTAAACTAGAGAGATATTGATGTGGTAGATTTCAGCATAGTCTTTGAACTCTGCTTCCGCACATCTCAAAAATGTCAGCTAGAGAGAAATTGCAAGGCAGATTTCAGCATAATCTTGGAACTCTGCTTCTGCACATCTGGAAAATGTCAGCTAGAGAGAAATTGATGTGTTGGATTTCAGCATAACCTTTGAACTCTGCTTCTGCACATATGGAAAATGTCAGCTAGAGAGAAAATGCAGAGGCAGATTTCAGCATAATCCTGGAACTTTGCTTCCGCACATCTGGAAAATTTCAGCTAGACAGAAATTGATGTTGTAGATTTCAGCATAATCCTGGAACTCTGCTTCTGCACATCTGGCAAATGTCAGCTAGATAGAACTTGCAAGGCAGTTTTCAGCATAATCTTGGAACTCTGCTTCTGCACATCTGGCAAATGTCAACTAGAGAGAAAATGCAGAGGCAGATTTCAGCATAATCCTGGAACTTTGCTTCCGCACATCTGGAAAATTTCAGCTAGACAGAAATTGATGTTGTAGATTTCAGCATAATCCTGGAACTCTGCTTCTGCACATCTGGCAAATGTCAGCTAGAGAGAAATTGCAAGGCAGATTTCAGCATAATACTGGACCTCTGTTTGAGCACATGTGGGAAAGTCATCTAGAGAGAAATTGATGTGGTGGTTTTCAGCACAAACCTGGAACTCTCCTTCTTGAAATCTGGAAAATGTCAGCTAGAGAGAAATTGATGTAGATTTCAGCATAATCCTGGAACTCTGCTTCTGCACATCTGGAAAATGTCAGCTAGAGAGAACATGCAGAGGCTGATTTCAGCATAATGCTGGAACTGTGCTTCTGCACATCTGGAAAATGTCAGCTGGGGAAAATTTATGTGGTATATTTCAGCATAATCTTTGAACTCTGCTTCCGAACATATGGAAAATGTCAGCTAGAGAATAATTTCAAGGCAGATTTCAGCATAATCCTGGAACTCTGCTTCTGCACATCTGGAAAATGTAAGCTAGAGAGAAATTGATGTCATAGATTTCAGCATAATCTTGGAACTCTGCTTTTTCACATCTGGAAAATGTCATCTAGAGGGAAAATGCAGAGGCAGATTTCAGTATAATCCTGGAATTCTGCTTCTGCACATCTGGCAAATGTCATCTAGAGAGAAAATGCAGAGGCAGATTTCAGCATAATCCTGGAACTTTGCTTCCGCACATCTGGAAAATTTCAGCTAGACAGAAATTGATGTTGTAGATTTCAGCATAATCCTGGAACTCTGCTTCTGCACATCTGGCAAATGTCAGCTAGAGAGAAATTGCAAGGCAGATTTCAGCATAATACTGGACCTCTGTTTGAGCACATGTGGGAAAGTCATCTAGAGAGATATTGATGTGGTATATTTCAGCATAATCTTTGGACTCTGCTTCCGCACAACTTGAAAATGTCAGCTAGAGAGAAAATGCAGAGGCTGATTTCACCATAATCCTGGAACTCTGCTTCAGCACATCTGGAAAATGTAAACTAGAGAGATATTGATGTGGTAGATTTCAGCATAGTCTTTGAACTCTGCTTCCGCACATCTCAAAAATGTCAGCTAGAGAGAAATTGCAAGGCAGATTTCAGCATAATCTTGGAACTCTGCTTCTGCACATCTGGAAAATGTCAGCAAGAGAGAAATTGATGTGTTGGATTTCAGCATAACCTTTGAACTCTGCTTCTGCACATATGGAAAATGTCAGCTAGAGAGAAAATGCAGAGGCAGATTTCAGCATAATCCTGGAACTTTGCTTCCGCACATCTGGAAAATTTCAGCTAGACAGAAATTGATGTTGTAGATTTCAGCATAATCCTGGAACTCTGCTTCTGCACATCTGGCAAATGTCAGCTAGATAGAACTTGCAAGGCAGTTTTCAGCATAATCTTGGAACTCTGCTTCTGCACATCTGGCAAATGTCAACTAGAGAGAAAATGCAGAGGCAGATTTCAGCATAATCCTGGAACTTTGCTTCCGCACATCTGGAAAATTTCAGCTAGACAGAAATTGATGTTGTAGATTTCAGCATAATCCTGGAACTCTGCTTCTGCACATCTGGCAAATGTCAGCTAGAGAGAAATTGCAAGGCAGATTTCAGCATAATACTGGACCTCTGTTTGAGCACATGTGGGAAAGTCATCTAGAGAGAAATTGATGTGGTGGTTTTCAGCACAAACCTGGAACTCTCCTTCTTGAAATCTGGAAAATGTCAGCTAGAGAGAAATTGATGTAGATTTCAGCATAATCCTGGAACTCTGCTTCTGCACATCTGGAAAATGTCAGCTAGAGAGAACATGCAGAGGCTGATTTCAGCATAATGCTGGAACTGTGCTTCTGCACATATGGAAAATGTCAGCTGGGGAAAATTTATGTGGTATATTTCAGCATAATCTTTGAACTCTGCTTCCGAACATATGGAAAATGTCAGCTAGAGAATAATTTCAAGGCAGATTTCAGCATAATCCTGGAACTCTGCTTCTGCACATCTGGAAAATGTAAGCTAGAGAGAAATTGATGTCATAGATTTCAGCATAATCTTGGAACTCTGCTTTTTCACATCTGGAAAATGTCAGCTAGAGGGAAAATGCAGAGGCAGATTTCAGTATAATCCTGGAATTCTGCTTCTGCACATCTGGAAAATGTAAGCTAGAGAGAAATTGATGTCGTAGATTTTAGCATAATCCTGGAACTCTGCTTCTTCACATCTGGAAAATGTCAGCTAGAGGGAAAATGCAGAGGCACATTTCAGCATAATCCTGGAACTCTGCTTCTGCACTGTGGTGGTCTCCCATGAGAAATGAGACACGCAGACAGGTACCTCGGGACGGGAGCACAGAATCTTCTGTGTAACCTTCTTTTATTACATTTCAGTTCATATCCAGTTACATTCTTATGACAAAGTTAGTAAGGGGTTGGGTATATACCATATATGGTCATATTGTTAGTCTACTCCTGAGTACACATCCTCAGGTATCTTGTGGATAATGTCACGTAAGCTTTCAGGTCACGTAGGCACTGGGGTCAGCAGATTTCAGATGAGATGAGTCACATCATGCTTTTCCTGTCCTGCTTAGTGCCATTGTCCTAATAGTTAATGAGGTATCCATTACACCGGCTGAAGTAAAGTACTTTGTTCCCAAATTAATCCCACATCTCCTCCTTTTTTGTTTTATCAAACGGTCCATCCTCCAATTCCAGAAGGGCTTTGGTTTCGCTGATTAGAACGTCCTTCCTGTTGGAGAAAAGCAAGTTTTTGCACATGTGCAGGAGAGAGGGGAGACATTGAATACAACAGCACAACAATATCAATAACAAAATACAACAATAGTTATAACTGTTAGTATGAGTGACCTCAGCCAACTCCCATCAGGTAGCCAGGACCATAAGGCATCCCAAATGTCAATGATGCCACTTCCGTCTCCGGCCAGGGGGTTGACCTTGTTCTCCATATGCTCAATTGTGTGTGTGATATTATATTTATAGTCAGATACATAAGCATAACAATGTGAATGAATTAAAACACAAACACATCCTTTAGCAGCCAATACAATATCTAAAGCATATCTATTCTGTAAGACCACTTCTCGAATTTCTCCTAATTCTTTGTTAATAAATTTCATAGCTTTAATAGTGTCATTAAACATAACCACAGTCCAGCTATTGAGTAAATGTAAGTCTCTATAATTCATCGCAACCCCAAGATTAGGGAGAATTCCCCGAGATATTTGAGTAGTCAGGGAACCCCCCAAGGTTAAGGGTTGATCTTCAATGCCAGCTCTTTTGTTCCGCAAACGACCTGTTGGTAATGTTGAAACAGGGTAAGTAGCAGGCACCAAGAGACCCAGGGTGCAAATACCCTTCCAATCCCTTGGGACCAGCCGATAGGCTCGCCGAACACAAAGAAGCCAAAATTGTGTTAGCTTATAATGTCCTGAATCAGAAGAATTAGCAAACATAATCATAGTCTCCATGTCTGAACATGCTACATACGTGGAAACGTTTGTCCACTGATTAGACGTGCTGATACCATTTACAGTTGTAAGATTGTGTTTTTATATGTGCACACCGTTTTGCTGAATCCCATACAATGGTTTGTTGGCAATTAGTGTAATTGCCCATTTCCAAGGCATTGGCTAACAAGCCTGTGCTTTGGAAACAAAAGCGAGCAGGTTCTAAAATTCTGGTAGAAACTGCATGTGTATAGTTCAACATGACTGGAGTGGGGTTCCATGAAGCATGAAGTGCCAGTCCTGACTTGCTGTCTGATGGAATGTGCATACAAATCCAACAATCAGTTTTATTCAACAGCTGAGCCGTCTTATTCAGGTCTCTTACGAACGCATTGGTTTCCCAGGCTCCTGGATCACTGGTCTTAACGTGTTGATGGGGTGACAAAATAAGGGCGAACGCAGCGAGCAGGAGTCCAGATGATATCGCCATTGTCATTGATGGCAGCGTAGCCTCAACCCCAAGTGACAAGGGAGGCCGGGCCTTTCCACGTAGGATCAGGAAGACGGTGATAATATACTTGCGGTCGCAGGGAGTCTATAGGAGAAGCAGAAAATTTTGCCGACTTGCGGCGGTTGAATCAGGGGTGCCAGAAACATTGAGAAAATTGAGGGTAAATGGGACAAGGTTCAAGGTATTTTGTATTCCAGGCAAGCCGGGGTGGTTTTCCCCTTTCTGTTTTTAAAGTTTGGGATTGGCTAGAATACAGAAAGTCCGAATACAATGATTAAGAACATGGTTGGTGGCTGCACCCCTCTATGGGAAAGCCATAAGAAACCCTGAGTATGTATCAATGGAAACATGCAAATATATTTCCAATGGGCAAATGATGAGGAAAAGGTGACATCCATTTGCCATAATTGACAACTCTCTGTACCCCGGGGGTTAACCCCAAGGGGGACAGAGTGAGCTTGCAAATTACAAGTAGGACATTGCTGAATAATAGCAGAAGCCTCTTCTGCAGAAAGAGAAAATTGTTTCAGCAAGGCCTTTCGATTTTGGAGAAAATAAGAGTGGCTAGTCCAAGGAGTAATGAATGACAAGGAAAGAATAGAAAGATCAGGGCGGGGGGGCAGAAGGACAGCAGCAGCATCTGCCCGAGAATTCCCCTCCTGGATAATACCAGAAAATGGTTGATGACTTCTGATATGGGCCGAAAAAAGAGTAAAGTCCTAGCATGAAGAAGAGAATGTAAGGTTAAAAAATAAGCTGAGAAGATTATCATCAAGAGATGGGGAAACTTGAGTCCAAAAGGAATGGAAGAACCTAGTAAACATCTATAAGATTAGCATTAATCCCAGATGCTAAATAAACTTCCAGGGAGAATCATGAACTAATTTACAGACATTATGAAAATCAGAAATAATTGCAAAGGTGCAGAAACAGTTAAAGTAAGACAAAAATCTTTAGGAAGATTAAAAGTAAATTTCCTGACAAAATCTGAAGCTTTTTAATCAAAATAAAATTCAATAGTGAAAAAAAGCAAAGTTGTATATTTAGGCAAGGAAAACAAAATGCACAGGTACAGTATATGTGGTATCTTGCTCAACAGTAGTAACTGTGAGATGAATCTTGGAAATTTAGTGGACAATCATTTAAACATAAGCCAGCCGTGTGTAGCAGCTGCCAAAAAATTAACACAGTTCTAGGCTGCATTTACAGAGGGAGAGAATCAAGATCACTTGAAATATCAATACCACTTTACAATGCCTTAGTAAGCCACACCTGAAACTGCATTCAAATGCAAAAAAAAATGTTGAGAGACTAGAAAGAATGCAGAGAAAGCAACAAAGATAATTAGTGAACTGGAAGCTAAAACATATGAAGAACAGTTGCAGGAACTGGGCATATGCAGTTCGATGAAAAGAAGGACTAGGGGACACCTGATAGCAGTTTTCCAATATCTCTGGAGTTGCTATAAAAAAAAAAACTATTCCCCAAAGCATCTGAGGACAAAAGCAATGGGTGGAAACTAATCAAGGAGAGAAGCAACTTAAAACTAAAAAAGAAATTTCCTCACAGTTAAAACAATCAATCAGTGAAAAGGTTTGTCTTCAAAAGGTGTGAATGCTCCAACACTGAAAATTTTTAAGAAGACAACAATTTGTCTCAATGGATTTCCATTTGCCTGAAGTGATTTAGGCTTGCCTGTCTAGGCAAGGAGTTGGACTAGAAGACCTTTAAGGTTCCTTCCAACTCTGTTATTCTATTCCACTCTATGGCTATTTGAAAAAACAAAAACTTTCTAAAATTCAAATTTAAATTTAGAAATAGGAAAAAATGATTTTTAAAAATATCCTGGTAAACTCTAGCAAGTTGTAAAGAGCTCAGCTAAAGTCTAAGGATAAAAAACACGGAATAAATATAGCCATCTTACAAAATAAATTTGTTGCAAAGACAACACAGCCAATCCTTCCAGTAGATGCTGGCAAACACAGCATCTACAACACCACACAGTGTTGTGTAAAACCTTGCATTTTGGAAAATATCTATGAAAATATTTATGAAGAAAAAATAAAGGAACATAATTTCATGGAAAAAAATCACAAAATTTAAAATCTGCAAACAGAAGTAAAATTACTGTTGCTAAGGGAAACAAAGTTAATAGGTAATTTGAAATGTAATCCCATCAGCTGCAGTAGTAACTTTAAACTTTGACTAGCTTTCTGAAGGATGAGATTAGATCATAGAATGTTTAACTTTAGTTAATAATGTAAATAATGAACTTAACAAAAAAGTGGATAATTTTAAAAAAAGGACTAGCCAATTAATAGTTCCCAACAATTGTAACTGAATTAAAATAATAATTGTGGGATATCTGATGAAGCATAAGATCAAGACATCTTATGTCCTAGATTCAAAAATTTCTTGTAGCTAAATTTTTTTTTCTCTCTGGTGCAACATTTAAACCATAGGAGAGAAGACTATACAGATAAAAATCCAATTTAAGTTATTCCCAGCATGAAACCTGTATGAGAATCAACACCTCTGCCAGGCGCTCTGTACTTTTCCTTAAAACATTTCTGGTTACCACAATTGCAACAATTTCCTTGGGCTTTGTTACTTTGTCTCATGGCTGCAATTAACAAATTATTTTGATGGCTAGATGAACGTATAGCTTGCCAAATTTTAACCATTTCAGCCATTTCAGGATTTTTTCCTAATGCTAAGATTTTCCTGCATTCAGAAGCAGCTTTTTTGTTAACGCAATCAGTGTATGCTTGATTAGGCTTAGGTTGAATGCTGGAAAAGGTGTGTGCCGGCTTATCAGCTTTCTGAAAATTTTCAAAGGCACATTCAGAAGAAACTTGCAAATTTGGTGTAGGAAGGTCAATGTTAACATTTACTTTAACTGGACAATGAGCAAGCATTTGAACAATTTCATGATTCTTTTCTAATCTTTCTTCTTGCATTTTTTGAATCAGACCAGTATTTTTTACTACTGGAAAAGACTCATGAGATGAAACTTGGAGACTCTTTGCAAGTTTAATTCCTTTTTCCTGTTCTTCTTTAAATTCTGCCCTGTCTACGCTGAATGCCTCCTGTGGAGGAACAATAGATAAGGAAGCAGAAGCATCCAAAGTGCCGGATTTTAAAGCCTTTTGGTATGCCCTGCAAATAAGGCCAGATTGCAAAACAGGAGCAGGGTTTGAAGCAGAAAAAACAGGGGTTTCGGGAGCCGTGGGTGAAAAAGAACGCACGACTGAAGGTAATGGGGTAGTCAACATGACTGAGGGAATCTGGTTAGGTGGGGGATCTAATAAAAGCTGGCGAGGCGGGTCAGCATGAGTCTGAATCATGATGTAAGCCTCACTTTTAGAAAAGGATGGGGTAAATTTTTGTTCTTGAGGGGAAAGGTATTTTTTCCTGCCCAATTGTCTCAGCTCTTCCACGTTTTGAGCTGTAGACGTTCCACCCCCCATACTTACGAGAAGAGTCAGTCGCCAGCGACGTCGTCGGGTGCACCGTGCCTATTCCAGGCGATAAGTAGAGGGTCGGCAGGGACGTATTCCCATGAGGAATCACATCGAGGGGTCACCAAATGTGGTGGTCTCCCATGAGAAATGAGACACGCAGACAGGTACCTCGGGACGGGAGCACAGAATCTTCTGTGTAACCCTCTTTTATTACATTTCAGTTCATATCCAGTTACATTCTTATGACAAAGTTAGTAAGGGGTTGGGTATATACCATATATGGTCATATTGTTAGTCTACTCCTGAGTACACATCCTCAGGTATCTTGTGGATAATGTCACGTAAGCTTTCAGGTCACGTAGGCACTGGGGTCAGCAGATTTCAGATGAGATGAGTCACATCATGCTTTTCCTGTCCTGCTTAGTGCCATTGTCCTAATAGTTAATGAGGTATCCATTACACCGGCTGAAGTAAAGTACTTTGTTCCCAAATTAATCCGACACTGCACATCTGGCAAATGTCAGCAAGAGAGAAATTGATATGGTAGATTTCAGCATAATATTTTAACTCTGCATCTGCACATCTGGAAAATGTCAGCTAGAGAGAACTTTCAAGGCATATTTCAGCATAATCTTGGAACTCTGCTTCTTCACATCTGGAAAATGTCAGCTAGAGAGAAATTGATGTGGTAGTTATCAGCATAATCCTTGAACTCTTCTTCTGCTACTCTGGAAAATTTCAGCTAGAGAGAAATTGATGTAGATTTCAGCATAATCTTTGAACTCTGCTTCCGTACATTTGGAAAATGTCAGCTAGAGAGAAATTGATGTGGTAGATTTCAGCATAATCTTTGTACTCTGCTTCTGCATATGTGGAAATGTCAGCTAGAGAGAAATTGAGCTGGTAGATTTCAGCATAATCCTGGAACTCGGCTTCTGCACATCTGGAAAAGTCAGCTAGAGAGAAATTGATGTAGTGGTTACAGCAAAACCCTGGCACTCTGGTTCTGCACATCTGGAAAAGTCAGCTAGAGAGAAATTGATGTGGTGGTTTCAGCATAATCCTGGAACTCTGCTTCTGCACATCTGGAAAATGTCAGCTAGAGAGAACATGCAGAGGCTGATTTCAGCATAATGCTGGAACTGTGCTTCTGCACATCTGGAAAATGTCAGCTGGGGAAAATTTATGTGGTATATTTCAGCATAATCTTTGAACTCTGCTTCCGAACATATGGAAAATGTCAGCTAGAGAATAATTTCAAGGCAGATTTCAGCATAATCCTGGAACTCTGCATCTGCACATCTGGAAAATGTCAGCTAGAGAGAACTTTCAAGGCATATTTCAGCATAATCTTGGAACTCTGCTTCTTCACATCTGGAAAATGTCAGCTAGAGAGAAATTGATGTGGTAGATATCAGCATAATCCTTGAACTCTTCTTCTGCTACTCTGGAAAATTTCAGCTAGAGAGAAATTGATGTAGATTTCAGCATAATCTTTGAACTCTGCTTCCGTACATTTGGAAAATGTCAGCTAGAGAGAAATTGATGTGGTAGATTTCAGCATAATCTTTGTACTCTGCTTCTGCATATGTGGAAATGTCAGCTAGAGAGAAATTGAGCTGGTAGATTTCAGCATAATCCTGGAACTCGGCTTCTGCACATCTGGAAAAGTCAGCTAGAGAGAAATTGATGTAGTGGTTACAGCAAAACCCTGGCACTCTGGTTCTGCACATCTGGAAAAGTCAGCTAGAGAGAAACTGATGTGGTGGTTTTCAGCACAATCCTGGAACTCTGCTTCTGCATGTCTGGAAAATGTCAGCTAGAGAGAAATTGATGTGGTGGTTTCAGCATAATCCTGGAACACTGCTTCAGCACATCTGAAAAATGTCAGCTAGATAGGAATTTATGTGGTAGATTTCAGCATAATCTTTGAACTCTGTTTCCTCACATCTGGAAAATGTCAGCTAGAGGGAAAATGCAGAGGCAGATTTCAGCATAATCCTGGAACTCTGCTTCTTCACATCTGGAAAATTTCACTTGGAGACAAAATGCAAGGCAGATTTCAGCATAATCCTTAAACTCTGCTTCTCCACATCTGGAAAATGTCAGCTAGAAAGAAAATGCAAGGCAGTTTTCAGCATAATCTTGGAACTCTGCTTCTGCACATCTGGCAAATGTCAGCTAGAGAGAAAATGCACAGGCAGATTTCAGCATAATCCTGGAACTTTGCTTCAGCACATCTGAAAACTGTCAGCTAGATATGAATTTATGTGGTAGATTTCAGCAAAATCCTGGAACTCTGCTTGTGCACATCTGCAAAATGTAAACTAGAGAGAAATTGATGTGGTATATTTCAGCATAATATTTGGACTCTGGTTCCTCACATCTGGAAAATGTCAGCTAGAGAGAAAATGCAGAGGCTGATTTCAGCATAATCCTGCAACTCTGCTTCAGCACATTTGGAAAATGTAAACTAGAGAGAAATTGCAAGGCAGATTTCAGCATAATCTTTGGACTCTGCTTCCGCACATCTGGAAAATGTCAGCTAGAGAGAAATTGCAAGGCAGATTTCAGCATAAGCCTGGAACTCTGCTTCTGGACATCTGGAAAATGTCAGCTAGAGAGAAATTGATGTGGTAGATTTCAGCATAATCTTTGAACTCTGCTTCCGCACATCTGAAAAATGTCAGCTAGATAGGAATTTATGTGGTAGATTTCAGCATAATCTTTGAACTCTGCTTCTTCACATCTGGAAAATGTCAGCTAGAGAGAAAATGCAGAGGCTGATTTCAGCATAATCTTGGAACTCTGCTTCTCCATATCTGGAAAATGTCAGCTAGATAGGAATTTATGTGGTAGATTTCAGCATAATCTTTGAACTCTGCTTCTGCACATCTGGAAAATGTCAGCTAGAGAGAAAATGCAGAGGCAGATTTCAGCATAATCCTGGTACTCTGCTTCTGCACATCAGGAAAATGTCAGCTAGAGAGAAATTTCAAATCAGATTTCAGAATAATCCTGGAACTCTGCTTCTGCGCATTTGGCAAATGTCAGCTAGAGAGAAATTGATGTGGTAGATTTCAGCATAGTCTTTGAATTCTGCTTCTGCACTTCAGGAAAATGTCAGCTAGAGAGAAAATGCAAAGGCAGGTTTCAGCATAATCCTGGTACTCTGCTTCCGCACATCTGGAAAATTTCAGGCAGACAGAAATTGATGTTGTAGATTTCATCATAATCCTGGAACTCTGCTTCCAAACATCTGGCAAATGTCAGCTAGAGAGAAATTGCAAGGCAGATTTCAGCATAATCTTGGAACTCTGCTTCTGCACATCTGGCAAATGTCAGCTAGAGAGAAATTGCAAGGCAGATTTCAGCATAATCCTGGAACTCTGCTTCAGCACATCTGAAAACTGTCAGCTAGATAGGAATTTATGTGGTAGATTTCAGCATAATCTTTGAACTCTGCTTCCGCACTTCTGAAAAATGTCAGCTAGATAGGAATTTATGTGGTAGATTTCAGCATAATCTTTGAACTCTGCTTCCGCACTTCAGGAAAATGTCAGCTAGAGAGAAAATGCAAAGGCAGGTTTCAGCATAATCCTGGTACTCTGCTTCTGCACATCTGGCAAATGTCATCTAGAGAGAAAATGCAGAGGCAGATTTCAGCATAATCCTGGAATTCTGCTTCTGCACATCTGGCAAATGTCATCTAGAGAGAAATTGATGTTGTAGATTTCAGCATAATCCTGGAACTCTGCTTCTGCACATCTGGCAAATGTCAGCTAGAGAGAAATTGCAAGGCAGATTTCAGCATAATACTGGACCTCTGTTTGAGCACATGTGGGAAAGTCATCTAGAGAGATATTGATGTGGTATATTTCAGCATAATCTTTGGACTCTGCTTCCGCACAACTTGAAAATGTCAGCTAGAGAGAAAATGCAGAGGCTGATTTCACCATAATCCTGGAACTCTGCTTCAGCACATCTGGAAAATGTAAACTAGAGAGATATTGATGTGGTAGATTTCAGCATAGTCTTTGAACTCTGCTTCCGCACATCTCAAAAATGTCAGCTAGAGAGAAATTGCAAGGCAGATTTCAGCATAATCTTGGAACTCTGCTTCTGCACATCTGGAAAATGTCAGCTAGAGAGAAATTGATGTGTTGGATTTCAGCATAACCTTTGAACTCTGCTTCTGCACATATGGAAAATGTCAGCTAGAGAGAAAATGCAGAGGCAGATTTCAGCATAATCCTGGAACTTTGCTTCCGCACATCTGGAAAATTTCAGCTAGACAGAAATTGATGTTGTAGATTTCAGCATAATCCTGGAACTCTGCTTCTGCACATCTGGCAAATGTCAGCTAGATAGAACTTGCAAGGCAGTTTTCAGCATAATCTTGGAACTCTGCTTCTGCACATCTGGCAAATGTCAACTAGAGAGAAAATGCAGAGGCAGATTTCAGCATAATCCTGGAACTTTGCTTCCGCACATCTGGAAAATTTCAGCTAGACAGAAATTGATGTTGTAGATTTCAGCATAATCCTGGAACTCTGCTTCTGCACATCTGGCAAATGTCAGCTAGAGAGAAATTGCAAGGCAGATTTCAGCATAATACTGGACCTCTGTTTGAGCACATGTGGGAAAGTCATCTAGAGAGAAATTGATGTGGTGGTTTTCAGCACAAACCTGGAACTCTCCTTCTTGAAATCTGGAAAATGTCAGCTAGAGAGAAATTGATGTAGATTTCAGCATAATCCTGGAACTCTGCTTCTGCACATCTGGAAAATGTCAGCTAGAGAGAACATGCAGAGGCTGATTTCAGCATAATGCTGGAACTGTGCTTCTGCACATCTGGAAAATGTCAGCTGGGGAAAATTTATGTGGTATATTTCAGCATAATCTTTGAACTCTGCTTCCGAACATATGGAAAATGTCAGCTAGAGAATAATTTCAAGGCAGATTTCAGCATAATCCTGGAACTCTGCTTCTGCACATCTGGAAAATGTAAGCTAGAGAGAAATTGATGTCATAGATTTCAGCATAATCTTGGAACTCTGCTTTTTCACATCTGGAAAATGTCATCTAGAGGGAAAATGCAGAGGCAGATTTCAGTATAATCCTGGAATTCTGCTTCTGCACATCTGGCAAATGTCATCTAGAGAGAAAATGCAGAGGCAGATTTCAGCATAATCCTGGAACTTTGCTTCCGCACATCTGGAAAATTTCAGCTAGACAGAAATTGATGTTGTAGATTTCAGCATAATCCTGGAACTCTGCTTCTGCACATCTGGCAAATGTCAGCTAGAGAGAAATTGCAAGGCAGATTTCAGCATAATACTGGACCTCTGTTTGAGCACATGTGGGAAAGTCATCTAGAGAGATATTGATGTGGTATATTTCAGCATAATCTTTGGACTCTGCTTCCGCACAACTTGAAAATGTCAGCTAGAGAGAAAATGCAGAGGCTGATTTCACCATAATCCTGGAACTCTGCTTCAGCACATCTGGAAAATGTAAACTAGAGAGATATTGATGTGGTAGATTTCAGCATAGTCTTTGAACTCTGCTTCCGCACATCTCAAAAATGTCAGCTAGAGAGAAATTGCAAGGCAGATTTCAGCATAATCTTGGAACTCTGCTTCTGCACATCTGGAAAATGTCAGCAAGAGAGAAATTGATGTGTTGGATTTCAGCATAACCTTTGAACTCTGCTTCTGCACATATGGAAAATGTCAGCTAGAGAGAAAATGCAGAGGCAGATTTCAGCATAATCCTGGAACTTTGCTTCCGCACATCTGGAAAATTTCAGCTAGACAGAAATTGATGTTGTAGATTTCAGCATAATCCTGGAACTCTGCTTCTGCACATCTGGCAAATGTCAGCTAGATAGAACTTGCAAGGCAGTTTTCAGCATAATCTTGGAACTCTGCTTCTGCACATCTGGCAAATGTCAACTAGAGAGAAAATGCAGAGGCAGATTTCAGCATAATCCTGGAACTTTGCTTCCGCACATCTGGAAAATTTCAGCTAGACAGAAATTGATGTTGTAGATTTCAGCATAATCCTGGAACTCTGCTTCTGCACATCTGGCAAATGTCAGCTAGAGAGAAATTGCAAGGCAGATTTCAGCATAATACTGGACCTCTGTTTGAGCACATGTGGGAAAGTCATCTAGAGAGAAATTGATGTGGTGGTTTTCAGCACAAACCTGGAACTCTCCTTCTTGAAATCTGGAAAATGTCAGCTAGAGAGAAATTGATGTAGATTTCAGCATAATCCTGGAACTCTGCTTCTGCACATCTGGAAAATGTCAGCTAGAGAGAACATGCAGAGGCTGATTTCAGCATAATGCTGGAACTGTGCTTCTGCACATATGGAAAATGTCAGCTGGGGAAAATTTATGTGGTATATTTCAGCATAATCTTTGAACTCTGCTTCCGAACATATGGAAAATGTCAGCTAGAGAATAATTTCAAGGCAGATTTCAGCATAATCCTGGAACTCTGCTTCTGCACATCTGGAAAATGTAAGCTAGAGAGAAATTGATGTCATAGATTTCAGCATAATCTTGGAACTCTGCTTTTTCACATCTGGAAAATGTCAGCTAGAGGGAAAATGCAGAGGCAGATTTCAGTATAATCCTGGAATTCTGCTTCTGCACATCTGGAAAATGTAAGCTAGAGAGAAATTGATGTCGTAGATTTTAGCATAATCCTGGAACTCTGCTTCTTCACATCTGGAAAATGTCAGCTAGAGGGAAAATGCAGAGGCACATTTCAGCATAATCCTGGAACTCTGCTTCTGCACTGTGGTGGTCTCCCATGAGAAATGAGACACGCAGACAGGTACCTCGGGACGGGAGCACAGAATCTTCTGTGTAACCTTCTTTTATTACATTTCAGTTCATATCCAGTTACATTCTTATGACAAAGTTAGTAAGGGGTTGGGTATATACCATATATGGTCATATTGTTAGTCTACTCCTGAGTACACATCCTCAGGTATCTTGTGGATAATGTCACGTAAGCTTTCAGGTCACGTAGGCACTGGGGTCAGCAGATTTCAGATGAGATGAGTCACATCATGCTTTTCCTGTCCTGCTTAGTGCCATTGTCCTAATAGTTAATGAGGTATCCATTACACCGGCTGAAGTAAAGTACTTTGTTCCCAAATTAATCCCACATCTCCTCCTTTTTTGTTTTATCAAACGGTCCATCCTCCAATTCCAGAAGGGCTTTGGTTTCGCTGATTAGAACGTCCTTCCTGTTGGAGAAAAGCAAGTTTTTGCACATGTGCAGGAGAGAGGGGAGACATTGAATACAACAGCACAACAATATCAATAACAAAATACAACAATAGTTATAACTGTTAGTATGAGTGACCTCAGCCAACTCCCATCAGGTAGCCAGGACCATAAGGCATCCCAAATGTCAATGATGCCACTTCCGTCTCCGGCCAGGGGGTTGACCTTGTTCTCCATATGCTCAATTGTGTGTGTGATATTATATTTATAGTCAGATACATAAGCATAACAATGTGAATGAATTAAAACACAAACACATCCTTTAGCAGCCAATACAATATCTAAAGCATATCTATTCTGTAAGACCACTTCTCGAATTTCTCCTAATTCTTTGTTAATAAATTTCATAGCTTTAATAGTGTCATTAAACATAACCACAGTCCAGCTATTGAGTAAATGTAAGTCTCTATAATTCATCGCAACCCCAAGATTAGGGAGAATTCCCCGAGATATTTGAGTAGTCAGGGAACCCCCCAAGGTTAAGGGTTGATCTTCAATGCCAGCTCTTTTGTTCCGCAAACGACCTGTTGGTAATGTTGAAACAGGGTAAGTAGCAGGCACCAAGAGACCCAGGGTGCAAATACCCTTCCAATCCCTTGGGACCAGCCGATAGGCTCGCCGAACACAAAGAAGCCAAAATTGTGTTAGCTTATAATGTCCTGAATCAGAAGAATTAGCAAACATAATCATAGTCTCCATGTCTGAACATGCTACATACGTGGAAACGTTTGTCCACTGATTAGACGTGCTGATACCATTTACAGTTGTAAGATTGTGTTTTTATATGTGCACACCGTTTTGCTGAATCCCATACAATGGTTTGTTGGCAATTAGTGTAATTGCCCATTTCCAAGGCATTGGCTAACAAGCCTGTGCTTTGGAAACAAAAGCGAGCAGGTTCTAAAATTCTGGTAGAAACTGCATGTGTATAGTTCAACATGACTGGAGTGGGGTTCCATGAAGCATGAAGTGCCAGTCCTGACTTGCTGTCTGATGGAATGTGCATACAAATCCAACAATCAGTTTTATTCAACAGCTGAGCCGTCTTATTCAGGTCTCTTACGAACGCATTGGTTTCCCAGGCTCCTGGATCACTGGTCTTAACGTGTTGATGGGGTGACAAAATAAGGGCGAACGCAGCGAGCAGGAGTCCAGATGATATCGCCATTGTCATTGATGGCAGCGTAGCCTCAACCCCAAGTGACAAGGGAGGCCGGGCCTTTCCACGTAGGATCAGGAAGACGGTGATAATATACTTGCGGTCGCAGGGAGTCTATAGGAGAAGCAGAAAATTTTGCCGACTTGCGGCGGTTGAATCAGGGGTGCCAGAAACATTGAGAAAATTGAGGGTAAATGGGACAAGGTTCAAGGTATTTTGTATTCCAGGCAAGCCGGGGTGGTTTTCCCCTTTCTGTTTTTAAAGTTTGGGATTGGCTAGAATACAGAAAGTCCGAATACAATGATTAAGAACATGGTTGGTGGCTGCACCCCTCTATGGGAAAGCCATAAGAAACCCTGAGTATGTATCAATGGAAACATGCAAATATATTTCCAATGGGCAAATGATGAGGAAAAGGTGACATCCATTTGCCATAATTGACAACTCTCTGTACCCCGGGGGTTAACCCCAAGGGGGACAGAGTGAGCTTGCAAATTACAAGTAGGACATTGCTGAATAATAGCAGAAGCCTCTTCTGCAGAAAGAGAAAATTGTTTCAGCAAGGCCTTTCGATTTTGGAGAAAATAAGAGTGGCTAGTCCAAGGAGTAATGAATGACAAGGAAAGAATAGAAAGATCAGGGCGGGGGGGCAGAAGGACAGCAGCAGCATCTGCCCGAGAATTCCCCTCCTGGATAATACCAGAAAATGGTTGATGACTTCTGATATGGGCCGAAAAAAGAGTAAAGTCCTAGCATGAAGAAGAGAATGTAAGGTTAAAAAATAAGCTGAGAAGATTATCATCAAGAGATGGGGAAACTTGAGTCCAAAAGGAATGGAAGAACCTAGTAAACATCTATAAGATTAGCATTAATCCCAGATGCTAAATAAACTTCCAGGGAGAATCATGAACTAATTTACAGACATTATGAAAATCAGAAATAATTGCAAAGGTGCAGAAACAGTTAAAGTAAGACAAAAATCTTTAGGAAGATTAAAAGTAAATTTCCTGACAAAATCTGAAGCTTTTTAATCAAAATAAAATTCAATAGTGAAAAAAAGCAAAGTTGTATATTTAGGCAAGGAAAACAAAATGCACAGGTACAGTATATGTGGTATCTTGCTCAACAGTAGTAACTGTGAGATGAATCTTGGAAATTTAGTGGACAATCATTTAAACATAAGCCAGCCGTGTGTAGCAGCTGCCAAAAAATTAACACAGTTCTAGGCTGCATTTACAGAGGGAGAGAATCAAGATCACTTGAAATATCAATACCACTTTACAATGCCTTAGTAAGCCACACCTGAAACTGCATTCAAATGCAAAAAAAAATGTTGAGAGACTAGAAAGAATGCAGAGAAAGCAACAAAGATAATTAGTGAACTGGAAGCTAAAACATATGAAGAACAGTTGCAGGAACTGGGCATATGCAGTTCGATGAAAAGAAGGACTAGGGGACACCTGATAGCAGTTTTCCAATATCTCTGGAGTTGCTATAAAAAAAAAACTATTCCCCAAAGCATCTGAGGACAAAAGCAATGGGTGGAAACTAATCAAGGAGAGAAGCAACTTAAAACTAAAAAAGAAATTTCCTCACAGTTAAAACAATCAATCAGTGAAAAGGTTTGTCTTCAAAAGGTGTGAATGCTCCAACACTGAAAATTTTTAAGAAGACAACAATTTGTCTCAATGGATTTCCATTTGCCTGAAGTGATTTAGGCTTGCCTGTCTAGGCAAGGAGTTGGACTAGAAGACCTTTAAGGTTCCTTCCAACTCTGTTATTCTATTCCACTCTATGGCTATTTGAAAAAACAAAAACTTTCTAAAATTCAAATTTAAATTTAGAAATAGGAAAAAATGATTTTTAAAAATATCCTGGTAAACTCTAGCAAGTTGTAAAGAGCTCAGCTAAAGTCTAAGGATAAAAAACACGGAATAAATATAGCCATCTTACAAAATAAATTTGTTGCAAAGACAACACAGCCAATCCTTCCAGTAGATGCTGGCAAACACAGCATCTACAACACCACACAGTGTTGTGTAAAACCTTGCATTTTGGAAAATATCTATGAAAATATTTATGAAGAAAAAATAAAGGAACATAATTTCATGGAAAAAAATCACAAAATTTAAAATCTGCAAACAGAAGTAAAATTACTGTTGCTAAGGGAAACAAAGTTAATAGGTAATTTGAAATGTAATCCCATCAGCTGCAGTAGTAACTTTAAACTTTGACTAGCTTTCTGAAGGATGAGATTAGATCATAGAATGTTTAACTTTAGTTAATAATGTAAATAATGAACTTAACAAAAAAGTGGATAATTTTAAAAAAAGGACTAGCCAATTAATAGTTCCCAACAATTGTAACTGAATTAAAATAATAATTGTGGGATATCTGATGAAGCATAAGATCAAGACATCTTATGTCCTAGATTCAAAAATTTCTTGTAGCTAAATTTTTTTTTCTCTCTGGTGCAACATTTAAACCATAGGAGAGAAGACTATACAGATAAAAATCCAATTTAAGTTATTCCCAGCATGAAACCTGTATGAGAATCAACACCTCTGCCAGGCGCTCTGTACTTTTCCTTAAAACATTTCTGGTTACCACAATTGCAACAATTTCCTTGGGCTTTGTTACTTTGTCTCATGGCTGCAATTAACAAATTATTTTGATGGCTAGATGAACGTATAGCTTGCCAAATTTTAACCATTTCAGCCATTTCAGGATTTTTTCCTAATGCTAAGATTTTCCTGCATTCAGAAGCAGCTTTTTTGTTAACGCAATCAGTGTATGCTTGATTAGGCTTAGGTTGAATGCTGGAAAAGGTGTGTGCCGGCTTATCAGCTTTCTGAAAATTTTCAAAGGCACATTCAGAAGAAACTTGCAAATTTGGTGTAGGAAGGTCAATGTTAACATTTACTTTAACTGGACAATGAGCAAGCATTTGAACAATTTCATGATTCTTTTCTAATCTTTCTTCTTGCATTTTTTGAATCAGACCAGTATTTTTTACTACTGGAAAAGACTCATGAGATGAAACTTGGAGACTCTTTGCAAGTTTAATTCCTTTTTCCTGTTCTTCTTTAAATTCTGCCCTGTCTACGCTGAATGCCTCCTGTGGAGGAACAATAGATAAGGAAGCAGAAGCATCCAAAGTGCCGGATTTTAAAGCCTTTTGGTATGCCCTGCAAATAAGGCCAGATTGCAAAACAGGAGCAGGGTTTGAAGCAGAAAAAACAGGGGTTTCGGGAGCCGTGGGTGAAAAAGAACGCACGACTGAAGGTAATGGGGTAGTCAACATGACTGAGGGAATCTGGTTAGGTGGGGGATCTAATAAAAGCTGGCGAGGCGGGTCAGCATGAGTCTGAATCATGATGTAAGCCTCACTTTTAGAAAAGGATGGGGTAAATTTTTGTTCTTGAGGGGAAAGGTATTTTTTCCTGCCCAATTGTCTCAGCTCTTCCACGTTTTGAGCTGTAGACGTTCCACCCCCCATACTTACGAGAAGAGTCAGTCGCCAGCGACGTCGTCGGGTGCACCGTGCCTATTCCAGGCGATAAGTAGAGGGTCGGCAGGGACGTATTCCCATGAGGAATCACATCGAGGGGTCACCAAATGTGGTGGTCTCCCATGAGAAATGAGACACGCAGACAGGTACCTCGGGACGGGAGCACAGAATCTTCTGTGTAACCCTCTTTTATTACATTTCAGTTCATATCCAGTTACATTCTTATGACAAAGTTAGTAAGGGGTTGGGTATATACCATATATGGTCATATTGTTAGTCTACTCCTGAGTACACATCCTCAGGTATCTTGTGGATAATGTCACGTAAGCTTTCAGGTCACGTAGGCACTGGGGTCAGCAGATTTCAGATGAGATGAGTCACATCATGCTTTTCCTGTCCTGCTTAGTGCCATTGTCCTAATAGTTAATGAGGTATCCATTACACCGGCTGAAGTAAAGTACTTTGTTCCCAAATTAATCCGACACTGCACATCTGGCAAATGTCAGCAAGAGAGAAATTGATATGGTAGATTTCAGCATAATATTTTAACTCTGCATCTGCACATCTGGAAAATGTCAGCTAGAGAGAACTTTCAAGGCATATTTCAGCATAATCTTGGAACTCTGCTTCTTCACATCTGGAAAATGTCAGCTAGAGAGAAATTGATGTGGTAGTTATCAGCATAATCCTTGAACTCTTCTTCTGCTACTCTGGAAAATTTCAGCTAGAGAGAAATTGATGTAGATTTCAGCATAATCTTTGAACTCTGCTTCCGTACATTTGGAAAATGTCAGCTAGAGAGAAATTGATGTGGTAGATTTCAGCATAATCTTTGTACTCTGCTTCTGCATATGTGGAAATGTCAGCTAGAGAGAAATTGAGCTGGTAGATTTCAGCATAATCCTGGAACTCGGCTTCTGCACATCTGGAAAAGTCAGCTAGAGAGAAATTGATGTAGTGGTTACAGCAAAACCCTGGCACTCTGGTTCTGCACATCTGGAAAAGTCAGCTAGAGAGAAATTGATGTGGTGGTTTCAGCATAATCCTGGAACTCTGCTTCTGCACATCTGGAAAATGTCAGCTAGAGAGAACATGCAGAGGCTGATTTCAGCATAATGCTGGAACTGTGCTTCTGCACATCTGGAAAATGTCAGCTGGGGAAAATTTATGTGGTATATTTCAGCATAATCTTTGAACTCTGCTTCCGAACATATGGAAAATGTCAGCTAGAGAATAATTTCAAGGCAGATTTCAGCATAATCCTGGAACTCTGCATCTGCACATCTGGAAAATGTCAGCTAGAGAGAACTTTCAAGGCATATTTCAGCATAATCTTGGAACTCTGCTTCTTCACATCTGGAAAATGTCAGCTAGAGAGAAATTGATGTGGTAGATATCAGCATAATCCTTGAACTCTTCTTCTGCTACTCTGGAAAATTTCAGCTAGAGAGAAATTGATGTAGATTTCAGCATAATCTTTGAACTCTGCTTCCGTACATTTGGAAAATGTCAGCTAGAGAGAAATTGATGTGGTAGATTTCAGCATAATCTTTGTACTCTGCTTCTGCATATGTGGAAATGTCAGCTAGAGAGAAATTGAGCTGGTAGATTTCAGCATAATCCTGGAACTCGGCTTCTGCACATCTGGAAAAGTCAGCTAGAGAGAAATTGATGTAGTGGTTACAGCAAAACCCTGGCACTCTGGTTCTGCACATCTGGAAAAGTCAGCTAGAGAGAAACTGATGTGGTGGTTTTCAGCACAATCCTGGAACTCTGCTTCTGCATGTCTGGAAAATGTCAGCTAGAGAGAAATTGATGTGGTGGTTTCAGCATAATCCTGGAACACTGCTTCAGCACATCTGAAAAATGTCAGCTAGATAGGAATTTATGTGGTAGATTTCAGCATAATCTTTGAACTCTGTTTCCTCACATCTGGAAAATGTCAGCTAGAGGGAAAATGCAGAGGCAGATTTCAGCATAATCCTGGAACTCTGCTTCTTCACATCTGGAAAATTTCACTTGGAGACAAAATGCAAGGCAGATTTCAGCATAATCCTTAAACTCTGCTTCTCCACATCTGGAAAATGTCAGCTAGAAAGAAAATGCAAGGCAGTTTTCAGCATAATCTTGGAACTCTGCTTCTGCACATCTGGCAAATGTCAGCTAGAGAGAAAATGCACAGGCAGATTTCAGCATAATCCTGGAACTTTGCTTCAGCACATCTGAAAACTGTCAGCTAGATATGAATTTATGTGGTAGATTTCAGCAAAATCCTGGAACTCTGCTTGTGCACATCTGCAAAATGTAAACTAGAGAGAAATTGATGTGGTATATTTCAGCATAATATTTGGACTCTGGTTCCTCACATCTGGAAAATGTCAGCTAGAGAGAAAATGCAGAGGCTGATTTCAGCATAATCCTGCAACTCTGCTTCAGCACATTTGGAAAATGTAAACTAGAGAGAAATTGCAAGGCAGATTTCAGCATAATCTTTGGACTCTGCTTCCGCACATCTGGAAAATGTCAGCTAGAGAGAAATTGCAAGGCAGATTTCAGCATAAGCCTGGAACTCTGCTTCTGGACATCTGGAAAATGTCAGCTAGAGAGAAATTGATGTGGTAGATTTCAGCATAATCTTTGAACTCTGCTTCCGCACATCTGAAAAATGTCAGCTAGATAGGAATTTATGTGGTAGATTTCAGCATAATCTTTGAACTCTGCTTCTTCACATCTGGAAAATGTCAGCTAGAGAGAAAATGCAGAGGCTGATTTCAGCATAATCTTGGAACTCTGCTTCTCCATATCTGGAAAATGTCAGCTAGATAGGAATTTATGTGGTAGATTTCAGCATAATCTTTGAACTCTGCTTCTGCACATCTGGAAAATGTCAGCTAGAGAGAAAATGCAGAGGCAGATTTCAGCATAATCCTGGTACTCTGCTTCTGCACATCAGGAAAATGTCAGCTAGAGAGAAATTTCAAATCAGATTTCAGAATAATCCTGGAACTCTGCTTCTGCGCATTTGGCAAATGTCAGCTAGAGAGAAATTGATGTGGTAGATTTCAGCATAGTCTTTGAATTCTGCTTCTGCACTTCAGGAAAATGTCAGCTAGAGAGAAAATGCAAAGGCAGGTTTCAGCATAATCCTGGTACTCTGCTTCCGCACATCTGGAAAATTTCAGGCAGACAGAAATTGATGTTGTAGATTTCATCATAATCCTGGAACTCTGCTTCCAAACATCTGGCAAATGTCAGCTAGAGAGAAATTGCAAGGCAGATTTCAGCATAATCTTGGAACTCTGCTTCTGCACATCTGGCAAATGTCAGCTAGAGAGAAATTGCAAGGCAGATTTCAGCATAATCCTGGAACTCTGCTTCAGCACATCTGAAAACTGTCAGCTAGATAGGAATTTATGTGGTAGATTTCAGCATAATCTTTGAACTCTGCTTCCGCACTTCTGAAAAATGTCAGCTAGATAGGAATTTATGTGGTAGATTTCAGCATAATCTTTGAACTCTGCTTCCGCACTTCAGGAAAATGTCAGCTAGAGAGAAAATGCAAAGGCAGGTTTCAGCATAATCCTGGTACTCTGCTTCTGCACATCTGGCAAATGTCATCTAGAGAGAAAATGCAGAGGCAGATTTCAGCATAATCCTGGAACTTTGCTTCCGCACATCTGGAAAATTTCAGCTAGACAGAAATTGATGTTGTAGATTTCAGCATAATCCTGGAACTCTGCTTCTGCACATCTGGCAAATGTCAGCTAGATAGAACTTGCAAGGCAGTTTTCAGCATAATCTTGGAACTCTGCTTCTGCACATCTGGCAAATGTCAACTAGAGAGAAAATGCAGAGGCAGATTTCAGCATAATCCTGGAACTTTGCTTCCGCACATCTGGAAAATTTCAGCTAGACAGAAATTGATGTTGTAGATTTCAGCATAATCCTGGAACTCTGCTTCTGCACATCTGGCAAATGTCAGCTAGAGAGAAATTGCAAGGCAGATTTCAGCATAATACTGGACCTCTGTTTGAGCACATGTGGGAAAGTCATCTAGAGAGAAATTGATGTGGTGGTTTTCAGCACAAACCTGGAACTCTCCTTCTTGAAATCTGGAAAATGTCAGCTAGAGAGAAATTGATGTAGATTTCAGCATAATCCTGGAACTCTGCTTCTGCACATCTGGAAAATGTCAGCTAGAGAGAACATGCAGAGGCTGATTTCAGCATAATGCTGGAACTGTGCTTCTGCACATCTGGAAAATGTCAGCTGGGGAAAATTTATGTGGTATATTTCAGCATAATCTTTGAACTCTGCTTCCGAACATATGGAAAATGTCAGCTAGAGAATAATTTCAAGGCAGATTTCAGCATAATCCTGGAACTCTGCTTCTGCACATCTGGAAAATGTAAGCTAGAGAGAAATTGATGTCATAGATTTCAGCATAATCTTGGAACTCTGCTTTTTCACATCTGGAAAATGTCATCTAGAGGGAAAATGCAGAGGCAGATTTCAGTATAATCCTGGAATTCTGCTTCTGCACATCTGGCAAATGTCATCTAGAGAGAAATTGATGTTGTAGATTTCAGCATAATCCTGGAACTCTGCTTCTGCACATCTGGCAAATGTCAGCTAGAGAGAAATTGCAAGGCAGATTTCAGCATAATACTGGACCTCTGTTTGAGCACATGTGGGAAAGTCATCTAGAGAGATATTGATGTGGTATATTTCAGCATAATCTTTGGACTCTGCTTCCGCACAACTTGAAAATGTCAGCTAGAGAGAAAATGCAGAGGCTGATTTCACCATAATCCTGGAACTCTGCTTCAGCACATCTGGAAAATGTAAACTAGAGAGATATTGATGTGGTAGATTTCAGCATAGTCTTTGAACTCTGCTTCCGCACATCTCAAAAATGTCAGCTAGAGAGAAATTGCAAGGCAGATTTCAGCATAATCTTGGAACTCTGCTTCTGCACATCTGGAAAATGTCAGCTAGAGAGAAATTGATGTGTTGGATTTCAGCATAACCTTTGAACTCTGCTTCTGCACATATGGAAAATGTCAGCTAGAGAGAAAATGCAGAGGCAGATTTCAGCATAATCCTGGAACTTTGCTTCCGCACATCTGGAAAATTTCAGCTAGACAGAAATTGATGTTGTAGATTTCAGCATAATCCTGGAACTCTGCTTCTGCACATCTGGCAAATGTCAGCTAGATAGAACTTGCAAGGCAGTTTTCAGCATAATCTTGGAACTCTGCTTCTGCACATCTGGCAAATGTCAACTAGAGAGAAAATGCAGAGGCAGATTTCAGCATAATCCTGGAACTTTGCTTCCGCACATCTGGAAAATTTCAGCTAGACAGAAATTGATGTTGTAGATTTCAGCATAATCCTGGAACTCTGCTTCTGCACATCTGGCAAATGTCAGCTAGAGAGAAATTGCAAGGCAGATTTCAGCATAATACTGGACCTCTGTTTGAGCACATGTGGGAAAGTCATCTAGAGAGAAATTGATGTGGTGGTTTTCAGCACAAACCTGGAACTCTCCTTCTTGAAATCTGGAAAATGTCAGCTAGAGAGAAATTGATGTAGATTTCAGCATAATCCTGGAACTCTGCTTCTGCACATCTGGAAAATGTCAGCTAGAGAGAACATGCAGAGGCTGATTTCAGCATAATGCTGGAACTGTGCTTCTGCACATCTGGAAAATGTCAGCTGGGGAAAATTTATGTGGTATATTTCAGCATAATCTTTGAACTCTGCTTCCGAACATATGGAAAATGTCAGCTAGAGAATAATTTCAAGGCAGATTTCAGCATAATCCTGGAACTCTGCTTCTGCACATCTGGAAAATGTAAGCTAGAGAGAAATTGATGTCATAGATTTCAGCATAATCTTGGAACTCTGCTTTTTCACATCTGGAAAATGTCATCTAGAGGGAAAATGCAGAGGCAGATTTCAGTATAATCCTGGAATTCTGCTTCTGCACATCTGGCAAATGTCATCTAGAGAGAAAATGCAGAGGCAGATTTCAGCATAATCCTGGAACTTTGCTTCCGCACATCTGGAAAATTTCAGCTAGACAGAAATTGATGTTGTAGATTTCAGCATAATCCTGGAACTCTGCTTCTGCACATCTGGCAAATGTCAGCTAGAGAGAAATTGCAAGGCAGATTTCAGCATAATACTGGACCTCTGTTTGAGCACATGTGGGAAAGTCATCTAGAGAGATATTGATGTGGTATATTTCAGCATAATCTTTGGACTCTGCTTCCGCACAACTTGAAAATGTCAGCTAGAGAGAAAATGCAGAGGCTGATTTCACCATAATCCTGGAACTCTGCTTCAGCACATCTGGAAAATGTAAACTAGAGAGATATTGATGTGGTAGATTTCAGCATAGTCTTTGAACTCTGCTTCCGCACATCTCAAAAATGTCAGCTAGAGAGAAATTGCAAGGCAGATTTCAGCATAATCTTGGAACTCTGCTTCTGCACATCTGGAAAATGTCAGCAAGAGAGAAATTGATGTGTTGGATTTCAGCATAACCTTTGAACTCTGCTTCTGCACATATGGAAAATGTCAGCTAGAGAGAAAATGCAGAGGCAGATTTCAGCATAATCCTGGAACTTTGCTTCCGCACATCTGGAAAATTTCAGCTAGACAGAAATTGATGTTGTAGATTTCAGCATAATCCTGGAACTCTGCTTCTGCACATCTGGCAAATGTCAGCTAGATAGAACTTGCAAGGCAGTTTTCAGCATAATCTTGGAACTCTGCTTCTGCACATCTGGCAAATGTCAACTAGAGAGAAAATGCAGAGGCAGATTTCAGCATAATCCTGGAACTTTGCTTCCGCACATCTGGAAAATTTCAGCTAGACAGAAATTGATGTTGTAGATTTCAGCATAATCCTGGAACTCTGCTTCTGCACATCTGGCAAATGTCAGCTAGAGAGAAATTGCAAGGCAGATTTCAGCATAATACTGGACCTCTGTTTGAGCACATGTGGGAAAGTCATCTAGAGAGAAATTGATGTGGTGGTTTTCAGCACAAACCTGGAACTCTCCTTCTTGAAATCTGGAAAATGTCAGCTAGAGAGAAATTGATGTAGATTTCAGCATAATCCTGGAACTCTGCTTCTGCACATCTGGAAAATGTCAGCTAGAGAGAACATGCAGAGGCTGATTTCAGCATAATGCTGGAACTGTGCTTCTGCACATATGGAAAATGTCAGCTGGGGAAAATTTATGTGGTATATTTCAGCATAATCTTTGAACTCTGCTTCCGAACATATGGAAAATGTCAGCTAGAGAATAATTTCAAGGCAGATTTCAGCATAATCCTGGAACTCTGCTTCTGCACATCTGGAAAATGTAAGCTAGAGAGAAATTGATGTCATAGATTTCAGCATAATCTTGGAACTCTGCTTTTTCACATCTGGAAAATGTCAGCTAGAGGGAAAATGCAGAGGCAGATTTCAGTATAATCCTGGAATTCTGCTTCTGCACATCTGGAAAATGTAAGCTAGAGAGAAATTGATGTCGTAGATTTTAGCATAATCCTGGAACTCTGCTTCTTCACATCTGGAAAATGTCAGCTAGAGGGAAAATGCAGAGGCACATTTCAGCATAATCCTGGAACTCTGCTTCTGCACTGTGGTGGTCTCCCATGAGAAATGAGACACGCAGACAGGTACCTCGGGACGGGAGCACAGAATCTTCTGTGTAACCTTCTTTTATTACATTTCAGTTCATATCCAGTTACATTCTTATGACAAAGTTAGTAAGGGGTTGGGTATATACCATATATGGTCATATTGTTAGTCTACTCCTGAGTACACATCCTCAGGTATCTTGTGGATAATGTCACGTAAGCTTTCAGGTCACGTAGGCACTGGGGTCAGCAGATTTCAGATGAGATGAGTCACATCATGCTTTTCCTGTCCTGCTTAGTGCCATTGTCCTAATAGTTAATGAGGTATCCATTACACCGGCTGAAGTAAAGTACTTTGTTCCCAAATTAATCCCACATCTCCTCCTTTTTTGTTTTATCAAACGGTCCATCCTCCAATTCCAGAAGGGCTTTGGTTTCGCTGATTAGAACGTCCTTCCTGTTGGAGAAAAGCAAGTTTTTGCACATGTGCAGGAGAGAGGGGAGACATTGAATACAACAGCACAACAATATCAATAACAAAATACAACAATAGTTATAACTGTTAGTATGAGTGACCTCAGCCAACTCCCATCAGGTAGCCAGGACCATAAGGCATCCCAAATGTCAATGATGCCACTTCCGTCTCCGGCCAGGGGGTTGACCTTGTTCTCCATATGCTCAATTGTGTGTGTGATATTATATTTATAGTCAGATACATAAGCATAACAATGTGAATGAATTAAAACACAAACACATCCTTTAGCAGCCAATACAATATCTAAAGCATATCTATTCTGTAAGACCACTTCTCGAATTTCTCCTAATTCTTTGTTAATAAATTTCATAGCTTTAATAGTGTCATTAAACATAACCACAGTCCAGCTATTGAGTAAATGTAAGTCTCTATAATTCATCGCAACCCCAAGATTAGGGAGAATTCCCCGAGATATTTGAGTAGTCAGGGAACCCCCCAAGGTTAAGGGTTGATCTTCAATGCCAGCTCTTTTGTTCCGCAAACGACCTGTTGGTAATGTTGAAACAGGGTAAGTAGCAGGCACCAAGAGACCCAGGGTGCAAATACCCTTCCAATCCCTTGGGACCAGCCGATAGGCTCGCCGAACACAAAGAAGCCAAAATTGTGTTAGCTTATAATGTCCTGAATCAGAAGAATTAGCAAACATAATCATAGTCTCCATGTCTGAACATGCTACATACGTGGAAACGTTTGTCCACTGATTAGACGTGCTGATACCATTTACAGTTGTAAGATTGTGTTTTTATATGTGCACACCGTTTTGCTGAATCCCATACAATGGTTTGTTGGCAATTAGTGTAATTGCCCATTTCCAAGGCATTGGCTAACAAGCCTGTGCTTTGGAAACAAAAGCGAGCAGGTTCTAAAATTCTGGTAGAAACTGCATGTGTATAGTTCAACATGACTGGAGTGGGGTTCCATGAAGCATGAAGTGCCAGTCCTGACTTGCTGTCTGATGGAATGTGCATACAAATCCAACAATCAGTTTTATTCAACAGCTGAGCCGTCTTATTCAGGTCTCTTACGAACGCATTGGTTTCCCAGGCTCCTGGATCACTGGTCTTAACGTGTTGATGGGGTGACAAAATAAGGGCGAACGCAGCGAGCAGGAGTCCAGATGATATCGCCATTGTCATTGATGGCAGCGTAGCCTCAACCCCAAGTGACAAGGGAGGCCGGGCCTTTCCACGTAGGATCAGGAAGACGGTGATAATATACTTGCGGTCGCAGGGAGTCTATAGGAGAAGCAGAAAATTTTGCCGACTTGCGGCGGTTGAATCAGGGGTGCCAGAAACATTGAGAAAATTGAGGGTAAATGGGACAAGGTTCAAGGTATTTTGTATTCCAGGCAAGCCGGGGTGGTTTTCCCCTTTCTGTTTTTAAAGTTTGGGATTGGCTAGAATACAGAAAGTCCGAATACAATGATTAAGAACATGGTTGGTGGCTGCACCCCTCTATGGGAAAGCCATAAGAAACCCTGAGTATGTATCAATGGAAACATGCAAATATATTTCCAATGGGCAAATGATGAGGAAAAGGTGACATCCATTTGCCATAATTGACAACTCTCTGTACCCCGGGGGTTAACCCCAAGGGGGACAGAGTGAGCTTGCAAATTACAAGTAGGACATTGCTGAATAATAGCAGAAGCCTCTTCTGCAGAAAGAGAAAATTGTTTCAGCAAGGCCTTTCGATTTTGGAGAAAATAAGAGTGGCTAGTCCAAGGAGTAATGAATGACAAGGAAAGAATAGAAAGATCAGGGCGGGGGGGGCAGAAGGACAGCAGCAGCATCTGCCCGAGAATTCCCCTCCTGGATAATACCAGAAAATGGTTGATGACTTCTGATATGGGCCGAAAAAAGAGTAAAGTCCTAGCATGAAGAAGAGAATGTAAGGTTAAAAAATAAGCTGAGAAGATTATCATCAAGAGATGGGGAAACTTGAGTCCAAAAGGAATGGAAGAACCTAGTAAACATCTATAAGATTAGCATTAATCCCAGATGCTAAATAAACTTCCAGGGAGAATCATGAACTAATTTACAGACATTATGAAAATCAGAAATAATTGCAAAGGTGCAGAAACAGTTAAAGTAAGACAAAAATCTTTAGGAAGATTAAAAGTAAATTTCCTGACAAAATCTGAAGCTTTTTAATCAAAATAAAATTCAATAGTGAAAAAAAGCAAAGTTGTATATTTAGGCAAGGAAAACAAAATGCACAGGTACAGTATATGTGGTATCTTGCTCAACAGTAGTAACTGTGAGATGAATCTTGGAAATTTAGTGGACAATCATTTAAACATAAGCCAGCCGTGTGTAGCAGCTGCCAAAAAATTAACACAGTTCTAGGCTGCATTTACAGAGGGAGAGAATCAAGATCACTTGAAATATCAATACCACTTTACAATGCCTTAGTAAGCCACACCTGAAACTGCATTCAAATGCAAAAAAAAATGTTGAGAGACTAGAAAGAATGCAGAGAAAGCAACAAAGATAATTAGTGAACTGGAAGCTAAAACATATGAAGAACAGTTGCAGGAACTGGGCATATGCAGTTCGATGAAAAGAAGGACTAGGGGACACCTGATAGCAGTTTTCCAATATCTCTGGAGTTGCTATAAAAAAAAAAACTATTCCCCAAAGCATCTGAGGACAAAAGCAATGGGTGGAAACTAATCAAGGAGAGAAGCAACTTAAAACTAAAAAAGAAATTTCCTCACAGTTAAAACAATCAATCAGTGAAAAGGTTTGTCTTCAAAAGGTGTGAATGCTCCAACACTGAAAATTTTTAAGAAGACAACAATTTGTCTCAATGGATTTCCATTTGCCTGAAGTGATTTAGGCTTGCCTGTCTAGGCAAGGAGTTGGACTAGAAGACCTTTAAGGTTCCTTCCAACTCTGTTATTCTATTCCACTCTATGGCTATTTGAAAAAACAAAAACTTTCTAAAATTCAAATTTAAATTTAGAAATAGGAAAAAATGATTTTTAAAAATATCCTGGTAAACTCTAGCAAGTTGTAAAGAGCTCAGCTAAAGTCTAAGGATAAAAAACACGGAATAAATATAGCCATCTTACAAAATAAATTTGTTGCAAAGACAACACAGCCAATCCTTCCAGTAGATGCTGGCAAACACAGCATCTACAACACCACACAGTGTTGTGTAAAACCTTGCATTTTGGAAAATATCTATGAAAATATTTATGAAGAAAAAATAAAGGAACATAATTTCATGGAAAAAAATCACAAAATTTAAAATCTGCAAACAGAAGTAAAATTACTGTTGCTAAGGGAAACAAAGTTAATAGGTAATTTGAAATGTAATCCCATCAGCTGCAGTAGTAACTTTAAACTTTGACTAGCTTTCTGAAGGATGAGATTAGATCATAGAATGTTTAACTTTAGTTAATAATGTAAATAATGAACTTAACAAAAAAGTGGATAATTTTAAAAAAAGGACTAGCCAATTAATAGTTCCCAACAATTGTAACTGAATTAAAATAATAATTGTGGGATATCTGATGAAGCATAAGATCAAGACATCTTATGTCCTAGATTCAAAAATTTCTTGTAGCTAAATTTTTTTTTCTCTCTGGTGCAACATTTAAACCATAGGAGAGAAGACTATACAGATAAAAATCCAATTTAAGTTATTCCCAGCATGAAACCTGTATGAGAATCAACACCTCTGCCAGGCGCTCTGTACTTTTCCTTAAAACATTTCTGGTTACCACAATTGCAACAATTTCCTTGGGCTTTGTTACTTTGTCTCATGGCTGCAATTAACAAATTATTTTGATGGCTAGATGAACGTATAGCTTGCCAAATTTTAACCATTTCAGCCATTTCAGGATTTTTTCCTAATGCTAAGATTTTCCTGCATTCAGAAGCAGCTTTTTTGTTAACGCAATCAGTGTATGCTTGATTAGGCTTAGGTTGAATGCTGGAAAAGGTGTGTGCCGGCTTATCAGCTTTCTGAAAATTTTCAAAGGCACATTCAGAAGAAACTTGCAAATTTGGTGTAGGAAGGTCAATGTTAACATTTACTTTAACTGGACAATGAGCAAGCATTTGAACAATTTCATGATTCTTTTCTAATCTTTCTTCTTGCATTTTTTGAATCAGACCAGTATTTTTTACTACTGGAAAAGACTCATGAGATGAAACTTGGAGACTCTTTGCAAGTTTAATTCCTTTTTCCTGTTCTTCTTTAAATTCTGCCCTGTCTACGCTGAATGCCTCCTGTGGAGGAACAATAGATAAGGAAGCAGAAGCATCCAAAGTGCCGGATTTTAAAGCCTTTTGGTATGCCCTGCAAATAAGGCCAGATTGCAAAACAGGAGCAGGGTTTGAAGCAGAAAAAACAGGGGTTTCGGGAGCCGTGGGTGAAAAAGAACGCACGACTGAAGGTAATGGGGTAGTCAACATGACTGAGGGAATCTGGTTAGGTGGGGGATCTAATAAAAGCTGGCGAGGCGGGTCAGCATGAGTCTGAATCATGATGTAAGCCTCACTTTTAGAAAAGGATGGGGTAAATTTTTGTTCTTGAGGGGAAAGGTATTTTTTCCTGCCCAATTGTCTCAGCTCTTCCACGTTTTGAGCTGTAGACGTTCCACCCCCCATACTTACGAGAAGAGTCAGTCGCCAGCGACGTCGTCGGGTGCACCGTGCCTATTCCAGGCGATAAGTAGAGGGTCGGCAGGGACGTATTCCCATGAGGAATCACATCGAGGGGTCACCAAATGTGGTGGTCTCCCATGAGAAATGAGACACGCAGACAGGTACCTCGGGACGGGAGCACAGAATCTTCTGTGTAACCCTCTTTTATTACATTTCAGTTCATATCCAGTTACATTCTTATGACAAAGTTAGTAAGGGGTTGGGTATATACCATATATGGTCATATTGTTAGTCTACTCCTGAGTACACATCCTCAGGTATCTTGTGGATAATGTCACGTAAGCTTTCAGGTCACGTAGGCACTGGGGTCAGCAGATTTCAGATGAGATGAGTCACATCATGCTTTTCCTGTCCTGCTTAGTGCCATTGTCCTAATAGTTAATGAGGTATCCATTACACCGGCTGAAGTAAAGTACTTTGTTCCCAAATTAATCCGACACTGCACATCTGGCAAATGTCAGCAAGAGAGAAATTGATATGGTAGATTTCAGCATAATATTTTAACTCTGCATCTGCACATCTGGAAAATGTCAGCTAGAGAGAACTTTCAAGGCATATTTCAGCATAATCTTGGAACTCTGCTTCTTCACATCTGGAAAATGTCAGCTAGAGAGAAATTGATGTGGTAGTTATCAGCATAATCCTTGAACTCTTCTTCTGCTACTCTGGAAAATTTCAGCTAGAGAGAAATTGATGTAGATTTCAGCATAATCTTTGAACTCTGCTTCCGTACATTTGGAAAATGTCAGCTAGAGAGAAATTGATGTGGTAGATTTCAGCATAATCTTTGTACTCTGCTTCTGCATATGTGGAAATGTCAGCTAGAGAGAAATTGAGCTGGTAGATTTCAGCATAATCCTGGAACTCGGCTTCTGCACATCTGGAAAAGTCAGCTAGAGAGAAATTGATGTAGTGGTTACAGCAAAACCCTGGCACTCTGGTTCTGCACATCTGGAAAAGTCAGCTAGAGAGAAATTGATGTGGTGGTTTCAGCATAATCCTGGAACTCTGCTTCTGCACATCTGGAAAATGTCAGCTAGAGAGAACATGCAGAGGCTGATTTCAGCATAATGCTGGAACTGTGCTTCTGCACATCTGGAAAATGTCAGCTGGGGAAAATTTATGTGGTATATTTCAGCATAATCTTTGAACTCTGCTTCCGAACATATGGAAAATGTCAGCTAGAGAATAATTTCAAGGCAGATTTCAGCATAATCCTGGAACTCTGCATCTGCACATCTGGAAAATGTCAGCTAGAGAGAACTTTCAAGGCATATTTCAGCATAATCTTGGAACTCTGCTTCTTCACATCTGGAAAATGTCAGCTAGAGAGAAATTGATGTGGTAGATATCAGCATAATCCTTGAACTCTTCTTCTGCTACTCTGGAAAATTTCAGCTAGAGAGAAATTGATGTAGATTTCAGCATAATCTTTGAACTCTGCTTCCGTACATTTGGAAAATGTCAGCTAGAGAGAAATTGATGTGGTAGATTTCAGCATAATCTTTGTACTCTGCTTCTGCATATGTGGAAATGTCAGCTAGAGAGAAATTGAGCTGGTAGATTTCAGCATAATCCTGGAACTCGGCTTCTGCACATCTGGAAAAGTCAGCTAGAGAGAAATTGATGTAGTGGTTACAGCAAAACCCTGGCACTCTGGTTCTGCACATCTGGAAAAGTCAGCTAGAGAGAAACTGATGTGGTGGTTTTCAGCACAATCCTGGAACTCTGCTTCTGCATGTCTGGAAAATGTCAGCTAGAGAGAAATTGATGTGGTGGTTTCAGCATAATCCTGGAACTCTGCTTCAGCACATCTGAAAAATGTCAGCTAGATAGGAATTTATGTGGTAGATTTCAGCATAATCTTTGAACTCTGTTTCCTCACATCTGGAAAATGTCAGCTAGAGGGAAAATGCAGAGGCAGATTTCAGCATAATCCTGGAACTCTGCTTCTTCACATCTGGAAAATTTCACTTGGAGACAAAATGCAAGGCAGATTTCAGCATAATCCTTAAACTCTGCTTCTCCACATCTGGAAAATGTCAGCTAGAAAGAAAATGCAAGGCAGTTTTCAGCATAATCTTGGAACTCTGCTTCTGCACATCTGGCAAATGTCAGCTAGAGAGAAAATGCACAGGCAGATTTCAGCATAATCCTGGAACTTTGCTTCAGCACATCTGAAAACTGTCAGCTAGATATGAATTTATGTGGTAGATTTCAGCAAAATCCTGGAACTCTGCTTGTGCACATCTGCAAAATGTAAACTAGAGAGAAATTGATGTGGTATATTTCAGCATAATATTTGGACTCTGGTTCCTCACATCTGGAAAATGTCAGCTAGAGAGAAAATGCAGAGGCTGATTTCAGCATAATCCTGCAACTCTGCTTCAGCACATTTGGAAAATGTAAACTAGAGAGAAATTGCAAGGCAGATTTCAGCATAATCTTTGGACTCTGCTTCCGCACATCTGGAAAATGTCAGCTAGAGAGAAATTGCAAGGCAGATTTCAGCATAAGCCTGGAACTCTGCTTCTGGACATCTGGAAAATGTCAGCTAGAGAGAAATTGATGTGGTAGATTTCAGCATAATCTTTGAACTCTGCTTCCGCACATCTGAAAAATGTCAGCTAGATAGGAATTTATGTGGTAGATTTCAGCATAATCTTTGAACTCTGCTTCTTCACATCTGGAAAATGTCAGCTAGAGAGAAAATGCAGAGGCTGATTTCAGCATAATCTTGGAACTCTGCTTCTCCATATCTGGAAAATGTCAGCTAGATAGGAATTTATGTGGTAGATTTCAGCATAATCTTTGAACTCTGCTTCTGCACATCTGGAAAATGTCAGCTAGAGAGAAAATGCAGAGGCAGATTTCAGCATAATCCTGGTACTCTGCTTCTGCACATCAGGAAAATGTCAGCTAGAGAGAAATTTCAAATCAGATTTCAGAATAATCCTGGAACTCTGCTTCTGCGCATTTGGCAAATGTCAGCTAGAGAGAAATTGATGTGGTAGATTTCAGCATAGTCTTTGAATTCTGCTTCTGCACTTCAGGAAAATGTCAGCTAGAGAGAAAATGCAAAGGCAGGTTTCAGCATAATCCTGGTACTCTGCTTCCGCACATCTGGAAAATTTCAGGCAGACAGAAATTGATGTTGTAGATTTCATCATAATCCTGGAACTCTGCTTCCAAACATCTGGCAAATGTCAGCTAGAGAGAAATTGCAAGGCAGATTTCAGCATAATCTTGGAACTCTGCTTCTGCACATCTGGCAAATGTCAGCTAGAGAGAAATTGCAAGGCAGATTTCAGCATAATCCTGGAACTCTGCTTCAGCACATCTGAAAACTGTCAGCTAGATAGGAATTTATGTGGTAGATTTCAGCATAATCTTTGAACTCTGCTTCCGCACTTCTGAAAAATGTCAGCTAGATAGGAATTTATGTGGTAGATTTCAGCATAATCTTTGAACTCTGCTTCCGCACTTCAGGAAAATGTCAGCTAGAGAGAAAATGCAAAGGCAGGTTTCAGCATAATCCTGGTACTCTGCTTCTGCACATCTGGCAAATGTCATCTAGAGAGAAAATGCAGAGGCAGATTTCAGCATAATCCTGGAACTTTGCTTCCGCACATCTGGAAAATTTCAGCTAGACAGAAATTGATGTTGTAGATTTCAGCATAATCCTGGAACTCTGCTTCTGCACATCTGGCAAATGTCAGCTAGAGAGAAATTGCAAGGCAGATTTCAGCATAATACTGGACCTCTGTTTGAGCACATGTGGGAAAGTCATCTAGAGAGATATTGATGTGGTATATTTCAGCATAATCTTTGGACTCTGCTTCCGCACAACTTGAAAATGTCAGCTAGAGAGAAAATGCAGAGGCTGATTTCACCATAATCCTGGAACTCTGCTTCAGCACATCTGGAAAATGTAAACTAGAGAGAAATTGATGTGGTAGATTTCAGCATAGTCTTTGAACTCTGCTTCCGCACATCTCAAAAATGTCAGCTAGAGAGAAATTGCAAGGCAGATTTCAGCATAATCTTGGAACTCTGCTTCTGCACATCTGGAAAATGTCAGCAAGAGAGAAATTGATGTGTTGGATTTCAGCATAACCTTTGAACTCTGCTTCTGCACATATGGAAAATGTCAGCTAGAGAGAAAATGCAGAGGCAGATTTCAGCATAATCCTGGAACTTTGCTTCCGCACATCTGGAAAATTTCAGCTAGACAGAAATTGATGTTGTAGATTTCAGCATAATCCTGGAACTCTGCTTCTGCACATCTGGCAAATGTCAGCTAGATAGAACTTGCAAGGCAGTTTTCAGCATAATCTTGGAACTCTGCTTCTGCACATCTGGCAAATGTCAGCTAGAGAGAAAATGCAGAGGCAGATTTCAGCATAATCCTGGAACTTTGCTTCCGCACATCTGGAAAATTTCAGCTAGACAGAAATTGATGTTGTAGATTTCAGCATAATCCTGGAACTCTGCTTCTGCACATCTGGCAAATGTCAGCTAGAGAGAAATTGCAAGGCAGATTTCAGCATAATACTGGACCTCTGTTTGAGCACATGTGGGAAAGTCATCTAGAGAGAAATTGATGTGGTTTTCAGCACAAACCTGGAACTCTCCTTCTTGAAATCTGGAAAATGTCAGCTAGAGAGAAATTGATGTAGATTTCAGCATAATCCTGGAACTCTGCTTCTGCACATCTGGAAAATGTCAGCTAGAGAGAACATGCAGAGGCTGATTTCAGCATAATGCTGGAACTGTGCTTCTGCACATCTGGAAAATGTCAGCTGGGGAAAATTTATGTGGTATATTTCAGCATAATCTTTGAACTCTGCTTCCGAACATATGGAAAATGTCAGCTAGAGAATAATTTCAAGGCAGATTTCAGCATAATCCTGGAACTCTGCATCTGCACATCTGGAAAATGTCAGCTAGAGAGAACTTTCAAGGCATATTTCAGCATAATCTTGGAACTCTGCTTCTTCACATCTGGAAAATGTCAGCTAGAGAGAAATTGATGTGGTAGATATCAGCATAATCCTTGAACTCTTCTTCTGCTACTCTGGAAAATTTCAGCTAGAGAGAAATTGATGTAGATTTCAGCATAATCTTTGAACTCTGCTTCCGTACATTTGGAAAATGTCAGCTAGAGAGAAATTGATGTGGTAGATTTCAGCATAATCTTTGTACTCTGCTTCTGCATATGTGGAAATGTCAGCTAGAGAGAAATTGAGCTGGTAGATTTCAGCATAATCCTGGAACTCTGCTTCTGCACATCTGGAAAAGTCAGCTAGAGAGAAATTGATGTAGTGGTTACAGCAAAACCCTGGCACTCTGGTTCTGCACATCTGGAAAAGTCAGCTAGAGAGAAACTGATGTGGTGGTTTTCAGCACAATCCTGGAACTCTGCTTCTGCATGTCTGGAAAATGTCAGCTAGAGAGAAATTGATGTGGTGGTTTCAGCATAATCCTTGAAGTCTGCTTCTGCACATCTGGAAAATATCAGCTAGCGAGAAATTGATGTTGTAGATTTCAGCATAAACTTTGAACTCTGCTTCTGTACATTTGGAAAATGTCAGCTAGAGAAAACTTGCAAGGCATATTTCAGCATAATCTTGGAACTCTGCTTCTTCACATCTGGCAAATGTCAGCTAGAGAGAAATTGATATGGTAGATTTCAGCATAATATTTGAACTCTGCTTCTGCACATCTGGAAAAGTCAGCTAGAGAGAAGTTTATGTGGCAGATTTCAGCATAATCCTGGAACTCTGCTTCTGCACATCTAGAAAATGTAAGCTAGAGAGAAATTGATGTCGTAGATTTCAGCATAATCTTGGAACTCTGCTTCCACACATCTGGAAAATGTCAGCTAGAGAGAAATTGAAGTTGTAGATTTCAGCATAATCTTTGAACTCTGCTTTTTCACATCTGGAAAATGTCAGCTAGAGAGAAATTGATGTCGTAGATTTCAGCATAATCCTGGAACTCTGCTTCAGCACATCTGAAAAATGTCAGCTAGATAGGAATTTATGTGGTAAATTTCAGCATAATCTTTGAACTCTGCTTCCTCACATCTGGAAAATGTCAGCTAGAGGGAAAATGCAGAGGCAGATTTCAGCATAATCCTGGAACTCTGCTTCTTCACATCTGGAAAATTTCACTTGGAGACAAAATGCAAGGCAGATTTCAGCATAATCCTTAAACTCTGCTTCTCCACATCTGGAAAATGTCAGCTAGAAAGAAATGGCAAGGCAGTTTTCAGCATAATCTTGGAACTCTGCTTCTGCACATCTGGCAAATGTCAGCTAGAGAGAAAATGCAGAGGCAGATTTCAGCATAATCCTGGAACTTTGCTTCAGCACATCTGAAAACTGTCAGCCAGATATGAATTTATGTGGTAGATTTCAGCAAAATCCTGGAACTCTGCTTGTGCACATCTGCAAAATGTAAACTAGAGAGAAATTGATGTGGTATATTTCAGCATAATATTTGGACTCTGCTTCCTCACATCTGGAAAATGTCAGCTAGAGAGAAAATGCAGAGGCTGATTTCAGCATAATCCTGCAACTCTGCTTCAGCACATTTGGAAAATGTAAACTAGAGAGAAATTGCAAGGCAGATTTCAGCATAATCTTTGGACTCTGCTTCCGCACATCTGGAAAATGTCAGCTAGAGAGAAATTGCAAGGCAGATTTCAGCATAAGCCTGGAACTCTGCTTCTGGACATCTGGAAAATGTCAGCTAGAGAGAAATTGATGTGGTAGATTTCAGCATAATCTTTGAACTCTGCTTCCGCACATCTGAAAAATGTCAGCTAGATAGGAATTTATGTGGTAGATTTCAGCATAATCTTTGAACTCTGCTTCTTCACATCTGGAAAATGTCAGCTAGAGAGAAAATGCAGAGGCTGATTTCAGCATAATCTTGGAACTCTGCTTCTCCATATCTGGAAAATGTCAGCTAGATAGGAATTTATGTGGTAGATTTCAGCATAATCTTTGAACTCTGCTTCTGCACATCTGGAAAATGTCAGCTAGAGAGAAAATGCAGAGGCAGATTTCAGCATAATCCTGGTACTCTGCTTCTGCACATCAGGAAAATGTCAGCTAGAGAGAAATTTCAAATCAGATTTCAGAATAATCCTGGAACTCTGCTTCTGCGCATTTGGCAAATGTCAGCTAGAGAGAAATTGATGTGGTAGATTTCAGCATAGTCTTTGAATTCTGCTTCTGCACTTCAGGAAAATGTCAGCTAGAGAGAAAATGCAAAGGCAGGTTTCAGCATAATCCTGGTACTCTGCTTCCGCACATCTGGAAAATTTCAGGCAGACAGAAATTGATGTTGTAGATTTCATCATAATCCTGGAACTCTGCTTCCAAACATCTGGCAAATGTCAGCTAGAGAGAAATTGCAAGGCAGATTTCAGCATAATCTTGGAACTCTGCTTCTGCACATCTGGCAAATGTCAGCTAGAGAGAAATTGCAAGGCAGATTTCAGCATAATCCTGGAACTCTGCTTCAGCACATCTGAAAACTGTCAGCTAGATAGGAATTTATGTGGTAGATTTCAGCATAATCTTTGAACTCTGCTTCCGCACTTCTGAAAAATGTCAGCTAGATAGGAATTTATGTGGTAGATTTCAGCATAATCTTTGAACTCTGCTTCCGCACTTCAGGAAAATGTCAGCTAGAGAGAAAATGCAAAGGCAGGTTTCAGCATAATCCTGGTACTCTGCTTCTGCACATCTGGCAAATGTCATCTAGAGAGAAAATGCAGAGGCAGATTTCAGCATAATCCTGGAACTTTGCTTCCGCACATCTGGAAAATTTCAGCTAGACAGAAATTGATGTTGTAGATTTCAGCATAATCCTGGAACTCTGCTTCTGCACATCTGGCAAATGTCAGCTAGAGAGAAATTGCAAGGCAGATTTCAGCATAATACTGGACCTCTGTTTGAGCACATGTGGGAAAGTCATCTAGAGAGATATTGATGTGGTATATTTCAGCATAATCTTTGGACTCTGCTTCCGCACAACTTGAAAATGTCAGCTAGAGAGAAAATGCAGAGGCTGATTTCACCATAATCCTGGAACTCTGCTTCAGCACATCTGGAAAATGTAAACTAGAGAGAAATTGATGTGGTAGATTTCAGCATAGTCTTTGAACTCTGCTTCCGCACATCTCAAAAATGTCAGCTAGAGAGAAATTGCAAGGCAGATTTCAGCATAATCTTGGAACTCTGCTTCTGCACATCTGGAAAATGTCAGCAAGAGAGAAATTGATGTGTTGGATTTCAGCATAACCTTTGAACTCTGCTTCTGCACATATGGAAAATGTCAGCTAGAGAGAAAATGCAGAGGCAGATTTCAGCATAATCCTGGAACTTTGCTTCCGCACATCTGGAAAATTTCAGCTAGACAGAAATTGATGTTGTAGATTTCAGCATAATCCTGGAACTCTGCTTCTGCACATCTGGCAAATGTCAGCTAGATAGAACTTGCAAGGCAGTTTTCAGCATAATCTTGGAACTCTGCTTCTGCACATCTGGCAAATGTCAGCTAGAGAGAAAATGCAGAGGCAGATTTCAGCATAATCCTGGAACTTTGCTTCCGCACATCTGGAAAATTTCAGCTAGACAGAAATTGATGTTGTAGATTTCAGCATAATCCTGGAACTCTGCTTCTGCACATCTGGCAAATGTCAGCTAGAGAGAAATTGCAAGGCAGATTTCAGCATAATACTGGACCTCTGTTTGAGCACATGTGGGAAAGTCATCTAGAGAGAAATTGATGTGGTGGTTTTCAGCACAAACCTGGAACTCTCCTTCTTGAAATCTGGAAAATGTCAGCTAGAGAGAAATTGATGTAGATTTCAGCATAATCCTGGAACTCTGCTTCTGCACATCTGGAAAATGTCAGCTAGAGAGAACATGCAGAGGCTGATTTCAGCATAATGCTGGAACTGTGCTTCTGCACATCTGGAAAATGTCAGCTGGGGAAAATTTATGTGGTATATTTCAGCATAATCTTTGAACTCTGCTTCCGAACATATGGAAAATGTCAGCTAGAGAATAATTTCAAGGCAGATTTCAGCATAATCCTGGAACTCTGCTTCTGCACATCTGGAAAATGTAAGCTAGAGAGAAATTGATGTCATAGATTTCAGCATAATCTTGGAACTCTGCTTTTTCACATCTGGAAAATGTCAGCTAGAGGGAAAATGCAGAGGCAGATTTCAGTATAATCCTGGAATTCTGCTTCTGCACATCTGGAAAATGTAAGCTAGAGAGAAATTGATGTCGTAGATTTTAGCATAATCCTGGAACTCTGCTTCTTCACATCTGGAAAATGTCAGCTAGAGGGAAAATGCAGAGGCACATTTCAGCATAATCCTGGAACTCTGCTTCTGCACTGTGGTGGTCTCCCATGAGAAATGAGACACGCAGACAGGTACCTCGGGACGGGAGCACAGAATCTTCTGTGTAACCTTCTTTTATTACATTTCAGTTCATATCCAGTTACATTCTTATGACAAAGTTAGTAAGGGGTTGGGTATATACCATATATGGTCATATTGTTAGTCTACTCCTGAGTACACATCCTCAGGTATCTTGTGGATAATGTCACGTAAGCTTTCAGGTCACGTAGGCACTGGGGTCAGCAGATTTCAGATGAGATGAGTCACATCATGCTTTTCCTGTCCTGCTTAGTGCCATTGTCCTAATAGTTAATGAGGTATCCATTACACCGGCTGAAGTAAAGTACTTTGTTCCCAAATTAATCCCACTTCTCCTCCTTTTTTGTTTTATCAAACGGTCCATCCTCCAATTCCAGAAGGGCTTTGGTTTCGCTGATTAGAACGTCCTTCCTGTTGGAGAAAAGCAAGTTTTTGCACATGTGCAGGAGAGAGGGGAGACATTGAATACAACAGCACAACAATATCAATAACAAAATACAACAATAGTTATAACTGTTAGTATGAGTGACCTCAGCCAACTCCCATCAGGTAGCCAGGACCATAAGGCATCCCAAATGTCAATGATGCCACTTCCGTCTCCGGCCAGGGGGTTGACCTTGTTCTCCATATGCTCAATTGTGTGTGTGATATTATATTTATAGTCAGATACATAAGCATAACAATGTGAATGAATTAAAACACAAACACATCCTTTAGCAGCCAATACAATATCTAAAGCATATCTATTCTGTAAGACCACTTCTCGAATTTCTCCTAATTCTTTGTTAATAAATTTCATAGCTTTAATAGTGTCATTAAACATAACCACAGTCCAGCTATTGAGTAAATGTAAGTCTCTATAATTCATCGCAACCCCAAGATTAGGGAGAATTCCCCGAGATATTTGAGTAGTCAGGGAACCCCCCAAGGTTAAGGGTTGATCTTCAATGCCAGCTCTTTTGTTCCGCAAACGACCTGTTGGTAATGTTGAAACAGGGTAAGTAGCAGGCACCAAGAGACCCAGGGTGCAAATACCCTTCCAATCCCTTGGGACCAGCCGATAGGCTCGCCGAACACAAAGAAGCCAAAATTGTGTTAGCTTATAATGTCCTGAATCAGAAGAATTAGCAAACATAATCATAGTCTCCATGTCTGAACATGCTACATACGTGGAAACGTTTGTCCACTGATTAGACGTGCTGATACCATTTACAGTTGTAAGATTGTGTTTTTATATGTGCACACCGTTTTGCTGAATCCCATACAATGGTTTGTTGGCAATTAGTGTAATTGCCCATTTCCAAGGCATTGGCTAACAAGCCTGTGCTTTGGAAACAAAAGCGAGCAGGTTCTAAAATTCTGGTAGAAACTGCATGTGTATAGTTCAACATGACTGGAGTGGGGTTCCATGAAGCATGAAGTGCCAGTCCTGACTTGCTGTCTGATGGAATGTGCATACAAATCCAACAATCAGTTTTATTCAACAGCTGAGCCGTCTTATTCAGGTCTCTTACGAACGCATTGGTTTCCCAGGCTCCTGGATCACTGGTCTTAACGTGTTGATGGGGTGACAAAATAAGGGCGAACGCAGCGAGCAGGAGTCCAGATGATATCGCCATTGTCATTGATGGCAGCGTAGCCTCAACCCCAAGTGACAAGGGAGGCCGGGCCTTTCCACGTAGGATCAGGAAGACGGTGATAATATACTTGCGGTCGCAGGGAGTCTATAGGAGAAGCAGAAAATTTTGCCGACTTGCGGCGGTTGAATCAGGGGTGCCAGAATCATTGAGAAAATTGAGGGTAAATGGGACAAGGTTCAAGGTATTTTGTATTCCAGGCAAGCCGGGGTGGTTTTCCCCTTTCTGTTTTTAAAGTTTGGGATTGGCTAGAATACAGAAAGTCCGAATACAATGATTAAGAACATGGTTGGTGGCTGCACCCCTCTATGGGAAAGCCATAAGAAACCCTGAGTATGTATCAATGGAAACATGCAAATATATTTCCAATGGGCAAATGATGAGGAAAAGGTGACATCCATTTGCCATAATTGACAACTCTCTGTACCCCGGGGGTTAACCCCAAGGGGGACAGAGTGAGCTTGCAAATTACAAGTAGGACATTGCTGAATAATAGCAGAAGCCTCTTCTGCAGAAAGAGAAAATTGTTTCAGCAAGGCCTTTCGATTTTGGAGAAAATAAGAGTGGCTAGTCCAAGGAGTAATGAATGACAAGGAAAGAATAGAAAGATCAGGGTGGGGGGGGGGGCAGAAGGACAGCAGCAGCATCTGCCCGAGAATTCCCCTCCTGGATAATACCAGAAAATGGTTGATGACTTCTGATATGGGCCGAAAAAAGAGTAAAGTCCTAGCATGAAGAAGAGAATGTAAGGTTAAAAAATAAGCTGAGAAGATTATCATCAAGAGATGGGGAAACTTGAGTCCAAAAGGAATGGAAGAACCTAGTAAACATCTATAAGATTAGCATTAATCCCAGATGCTAAATAAACTTCCAGGGAGAATCATGAACTAATTTACAGACATTATGAAAATCAGAAATAATTGCAAAGGTGCAGAAACAGTTAAAGTAAGACAAAAATCTTTAGGAAGATTAAAAGTAAATTTCTTGACAAAATCTGAAGCTTTTTAATCAAAATAAAATTCAATAGTGAAAAAAAGCAAAGTTGTATATTTAGGCAAGGAAAACAAAATGCACAGGTACAGTATATGTGGTATCTTGCTCAACAGTAGTAACTGTGAGATGAATCTTGGAAATTTAGTGGACAATCATTTAAACATAAGCCAGCCGTGTGTAGCAGCTGCCAAAAAATTAACACAGTTCTAGGCTGCATTTACAGAGGGAGAGAATCAAGATCACTTGAAATATCAATACCACTTTACAATGCCTTAGTAAGCCACACCTGAAACTGCATTCAAATGCAAAAAAAAATGTTGAGAGACTAGAAAGAATGCAGAGAAAGCAACAAAGATAATTAGTGAACTGGAAGCTAAAACATATGAAGAACAGTTGCAGGAACTGGGCATATGCAGTTCGATGAAAAGAAGGACTAGGGGACACCTGATAGCAGTTTTCCAATATCTCTGGAGTTGCTATAAAAAAAAAAACTATTCCCCAAAGCATCTGAGGACAAAAGCAATGGGTGGAAACTAATCAAGGAGAGAAGCAACTTAAAACTAAAAAAGAAATTTCCTCACAGTTAAAACAATCAATCAGTGAAAAGGTTTGTCTTCAAAAGGTGTGAATGCTCCAACACTGAAAATTTTTAAGAAGACAACAATTTGTCTCAATGGATTTCCATTTGCCTGAAGTGATTTAGGCTTGCCTGTCTAGGCAAGGAGTTGGACTAGAAGACCTTTAAGGTTCCTTCCAACTCTGTTATTCTATTCCACTCTATGGCTATTTGAAAAAACAAAAACTTTCTAAAATTCAAATTTAAATTTAGAAATAGGAAAAAATGATTTTTAAAAATATCCTGGTAAACTCTAGCAAGTTGTAAAGAGCTCAGCTAAAGTCTAAGGATAAAAAACACGGAATAAATATAGCCATCTTACAAAATAAATTTGTTGCAAAGACAACACAGCCAATCCTTCCAGTAGATGCTGGCAAACACAGCATCTACAACACCACACAGTGTTGTGTAAAACCTTGCATTTTGGAAAATATCTATGAAAATATTTATGAAGAAAAAATAAAGGAACATAATTTCATGGAAAAAAATCACAAAATTTAAAATCTGCAAACAGAAGTAAAATTACTGTTGCTAAGGGAAACAAAGTTAATAGGTAATTTGAAATGTAATCCCATCAGCTGCAGTAGTAACTTTAAACTTTGACTAGCTTTCTGAAGGATGAGATTAGATCATAGAATGTTTAACTTTAGTTAATAATGTAAATAATGAACTTAACAAAAAAGTGGATAATTTTAAAAAAAGGACTAGCCAATTAATAGTTCCCAACAATTGTAACTGAATTAAAATAATAATTGTGGGATATCTGATGAAGCATAAGATCAAGACATCTTATGTCCTAGATTCAAAAATTTCTTGTAGCTAAATTTTTTTTTCTCTCTGGTGCAACATTTAAACCATAGGAGAGAAGACTATACAGATAAAAATCCAATTTAAGTTATTCCCAGCATGAAACCTGTATGAGAATCAACACCTCTGCCAGGCGCTCTGTACTTTTCCTTAAAACATTTCTGGTTACCACAATTGCAACAATTTCCTTGGGCTTTGTTACTTTGTCTCATGGCTGCAATTAACAAATTATTTTGATGGCTAGATGAACGTATAGCTTGCCAAATTTTAACCATTTCAGCCATTTCAGGATTTTTTCCTAATGCTAAGATTTTCCTGCATTCAGAAGCAGCTTTTTTGTTAACGCAATCAGTGTATGCTTGATTAGGCTTAGGTTGAATGCTGGAAAAGGTGTGTGCCGGCTTATCAGCTTTCTGAAAATTTTCAAAGGCACATTCAGAAGAAACTTGCAAATTTGGTGTAGGAAGGTCAATGTTAACATTTACTTTAACTGGACAATGAGCAAGCATTTGAACAATTTCATGATTCTTTTCTAATCTTTCTTCTTGCATTTTTTGAATCAGACCAGTATTTTTTACTACTGGAAAAGACTCATGAGATGAAACTTGGAGACTCTTTGCAAGTTTAATTCCTTTTTCCTGTTCTTCTTTAAATTCTGCCCTGTCTACGCTGAATGCCTCCTGTGGAGGAACAATAGATAAGGAAGCAGAAGCATCCAAAGTGCCGGATTTTAAAGCCTTTTGGTATGCCCTGCAAATAAGGCCAGATTGCAAAACAGGAGCAGGGTTTGAAGCAGAAAAAACAGGGGTTTCGGGAGCCGTGGGTGAAAAAGAACGCACGACTGAAGGTAATGGGGTAGTCAACATGACTGAGGGAATCTGGTTAGGTGGGGGATCTAATAAAAGCTGGCGAGGCGGGTCAGCATGAGTCTGAATCATGATGTAAGCCTCACTTTTAGAAAAGGATGGGGTAAATTTTTGTTCTTGAGGGGAAAGGTATTTTTTCCTGCCCAATTGTCTCAGCTCTTCCACGTTTTGAGCTGTAGACGTTCCACCCCCCATACTTACGAGAAGAGTCAGTCGCCAGCGACGTCGTCGGGTGCACCGTGCCTATTCCAGGCGATAAGTAGAGGGTCGGCAGGGACGTATTCCCATGAGGAATCACATCGAGGGGTCACCAAATGTGGTGGTCTCCCATGAGAAATGAGACACGCAGACAGGTACCTCGGGACGGGAGCACAGAATCTTCTGTGTAACCCTCTTTTATTACATTTCAGTTCATATCCAGTTACATTCTTATGACAAAGTTAGTAAGGGGTTGGGTATATACCATATATGGTCATATTGTTAGTCTACTCCTGAGTACACATCCTCAGGTATCTTGTGGATAATGTCACGTAAGCTTTCAGGTCACGTAGGCACTGGGGTCAGCAGATTTCAGATGAGATGAGTCACATCATGCTTTTCCTGTCCTGCTTAGTGCCATTGTCCTAATAGTTAATGAGGTATCCATTACACCGGCTGAAGTAAAGTACTTTGTTCCCAAATTAATCCGACACTGCACATCTGGCAAATGTCAGCAAGAGAGAAATTGATATGGTAGATTTCAGCATAATATTTTAACTCTGCATCTGCACATCTGGAAAATGTCAGCTAGAGAGAACTTTCAAGGCATATTTCAGCATAATCTTGGAACTCTGCTTCTTCACATCTGGAAAATGTCAGCTAGAGAGAAATTGATGTGGTAGTTATCAGCATAATCCTTGAACTCTTCTTCTGCTACTCTGGAAAATTTCAGCTAGAGAGAAATTGATGTAGATTTCAGCATAATCTTTGAACTCTGCTTCCGTACATTTGGAAAATGTCAGCTAGAGAGAAATTGATGTGGTAGATTTCAGCATAATCTTTGTACTCTGCTTCTGCATATGTGGAAATGTCAGCTAGAGAGAAATTGAGCTGGTAGATTTCAGCATAATCCTGGAACTCGGCTTCTGCACATCTGGAAAAGTCAGCTAGAGAGAAATTGATGTAGTGGTTACAGCAAAACCCTGGCACTCTGGTTCTGCACATCTGGAAAAGTCAGCTAGAGAGAAACTGATGTGGTGGTTTTCAGCACAATCCTGGAACTCTGCTTCTGCATGTCTGGAAAATGTCAGCTAGAGAGAAATTGATGTGGTGGTTTCAGCATAATCCTTGAAGTCTGCTTCTGCACATCTGGAAAAGTCAGATAGAGAGAAATTGATGTGCTGGTTTTCAGCACAATCCTGGAACTCTACTTCTGCACATCTGGAAAATATCAGCTAGCGAGAAATTGATGTTGTAGATTTCAGCATAAACTTTGAACTCTGCTTCTGTACATTTGGAAAATGTCAGCTAGAGAAAACTTGCAAGGCATATTTCAGCATAATCTTGGAACTCTGCTTCTTCACATCTGGCAAATGTCAGCTAGAGAGAAATTGATATGGTAGATTTCAGCATAATATTTGAACTCTGCTTCTGCACATCTGGAAAAGTCAGCTAGAGAGAAGTTTATGTGGCAGATTTCAGCATAATCCTGGAACTCTGCTTCTGCACATCTAGAAAATGTAAGCTAGAGAGAAATTGATGTCGTAGATTTCAGCATAATCTTGGAACTCTGCTTCCACACATCTGGAAAATGTCAGCTAGAGAGAAATTGAAGTTGTAGATTTCAGCATAATCTTTGAACTCTGCTTTTTCACATCTGAAAAATGTCAGCTAGAGAGAAATTGCAAGGCAGATTTCAGCATAACACTGGAACTCTGCTTCTGCACATCTGGAAAATGTAAGCTAGAGAGAAATTGATGTCGTAGATTTCAGCATAATCCTGGAACTCTGCTTCAGCACATCTGAAAAATGTCAGCTAGATAGGAATTTATGTGGTAGATTTCAGCATAATCTTTGAACTCTGTTTCCTCACATCTGGAAAATGTCAGCTAGAGGGAAAATGCAGAGGCAGATTTCAGCATAATCCTGGAACTCTGCTTCTTCACATCTGGAAAATTTCACTTGGAGACAAAATGCAAGGCAGATTTCAGCATAATCCTTAAACTCTGCTTCTCCACATCTGGAAAATGTCAGCTAGAAAGAAAATGCAAGGCAGTTTTCAGCATAATCTTGGAACTCTGCTTCTGCACATCTGGCAAATGTCAGCTAGAGAGAAAATGCACAGGCAGATTTCAGCATAATCCTGGAACTTTGCTTCAGCACATCTGAAAACTGTCAGCTAGATATGAATTTATGTGGTAGATTTCAGCAAAATCCTGGAACTCTGCTTGTGCACATCTGCAAAATGTAAACTAGAGAGAAATTGATGTGGTATATTTCAGCATAATCTTTGGACTCTGCTTCCGCACATCTGGAAAATGTCAGCTAGAGAGAAAATGCAGAGGCTGATTTCACCATAATCCTGGAACTCTGCTTCAGCACATTTGGAAAATGTAAACTAGAGAGAAATTGCAAGGCAGATTTCAGCAAAATACTGGTCCTCTGTTTGAGCACATGTGGGAAAGTCATCTAGAGAGAAATTGATGTGGTGGTTTTCAGCACAAGCCTGGAACTCTCCTTCTTGAAATCTGGAAAATGTCAGCTAGAGAGAAATTGATGTAGATTTCAGCATAATGCTGGAACTCTGCTTCTGCACATCTGGAAAATGTCAGCTGGGGAAAATTTATGTGGTATATTTCAGCATAATCTTTGAACTCTGCTTCCCAACATATGGAAAATGTCAGCTAGAGAATAATTTCAAGGCAGATTTCAGCATAATCCTGGAACTCTGCTTCTGCACATCTGGAAAATGTAAGCTAGAGAGAAATTGATGTCGTAGATTTCAGGATAATCTTGGAACTCTGCTTCAGCACATCTGAAAAATGTCAGCTTGATAGGAATTTATGTGGTAGATTTCAGCATAATCTTTGAACTCTGCTTCTTCACATCTGGAAAATGTCAGCTAGAGGGAAAATGCAGAGGCAGATTTCAGCATAATCCTGGAACTCTGCTTCTGCACATCTGGCAAATGTCAGCAAGAGGAAATTGATATGGTAGATTTCAGCATAATATTTCAACTCTGCATCTGCTACTCTGGAAAATTTCAGCTAGAGAGAAACTGATGTAGTGGTATATTTCAGGATAATCTTTGGACTCTGCTTCCGCACATCTGGAAAATGTCAGCTAGAGAGAAATTGCAAGGCAGATTTCAGCATAATCCTGGAACTTTGCTTCAGCACATCTGAAAACTGTCAGCTAGATATGAATTTATGTGGTAGATTTCAGCAAAATCCTGGAACTCTGCTTGTGCACATCTGCAAAATGTAAACTAGAGAGAAATTGATGTGTTAGATTTCAGCATAATCTTTGGACTCTGCTTCCGCACATCTGGAAAATGTCAGCTAGAGAGAAATTGCAAGGCAGATTTCAGTATAATGCTGGAACTCTGCTTCTGGACATCTGGAAAATGTCAGCTAGAGAGAAAATGCAGAGGCTGATTTCAGCATAACCTTTGAACTCTGCTTCTGCACATCTGGAAAATGTCAGCTAGAGAGAAAATGCAGAGGCAGATTTCAGCATAATCCTGGAACTTTGCTTCCGCACATCTGGAAAATTTCAGCTAGACAGAAATGGATGTTGTAGATTTCAGCATAATCCTGGAACTCTGCTTCTGCACATCCGGCAAATGTCAGCTAGCGAGAACTTGCAAGGCAGTTTTCAGCATAATCTTGGAACTCTGCTTCTGCACATCTGGAAAATGTAAGCTAGAGAGAAATTGATGTGGTGGAGTTCACCATAATGTTTGAACTCTGCTTGCGCTCATCTGGAAAATGTCAGCTAGAGAGAAATTGCAAGGCAGATTTCAGCATAATCTTGGAACTCTGCTTCTGCACATCTGGAAAATGTCAGCTAGAGAGAAAATGCAGAGGCTGATTTCAGCATAATCCTGGAACACTGCTTCCTCACGTCTGGAAAATGTCAGCTAGAGGAAAAATGCAGAGGCAGATTTCAGCATAATCCTGGAACTCTGCTTCTGCACATCTGGAAAATGTAACCTAGAGAGAAATTGATGTGTTAGATTTCAGCATAATGCTTGAACTCTGCTTCTGCACATCTGGAAAATATCACCTGGAGAAAAATTGCAAGGCAGATTTCAGAATAATCCTGGAACTCTGCTTCTGCACATCTGAAAAATGTCAGCTAGATAGGAATTGATGTGGTAGATTTCAGCATAGTCTTTGAACTCTGCTTCTGCACTTCAGGAAAATGTCAGCTAGAGAGAAAATGCAAAGGCGGATTTCAGCATAATCCTGGAACTCTGCTTCCGCACATCTGGAAAATTTCAGCTAGACAGAAATTGAGGTTGTAGATTTCATCATAATCCTGGAACTCTGCTTCCAAACATCTGGCAAATGTCAGCTAGAGAGAAATTGCATGGCAGATTTCAGCATAATCCTGGAACTCTGCTTCTGCACATCTGGAAAAGTCAGCTAGAGATAAATTGCAAGGCAGAGTTCAGCATAATCCTGGAACTCTGCTTCTGCACATCTGGAAAAGTCAGCTAGAGAGAAATTGATGTAGTGGTTACAGCAAAACCCTGGCACTCTGCTTCTGCACATCTGGAAAAGTCAGCTAGAGAGAAACTGATGTGGTGGTTTTCAGCACAATCCTGGAACTCTGCTTCTGCATGTCTGGAAAATGTCAGCTAGAGAGAAATTGATGTGGTGGTTTCAGCATAATCCTTGAAGTCTGCTTCTGCACATCTGGAAAAGTCAGATAGAGAGAAATTGATGTGCTGGTTTTCAGCACAATCCTGGAACTCTACTTCTGCACATCTGGAAAATATCAGCTAGCGAGAAATTGATGTTGTAGATTTCAGCATAAACTTTGAACTCTGCTTCTGTACATTTGGAAAATGTCAGCTAGAGAAAATTTGCAAGGCATATTTCAGCATAATCTTGGAACTCTGCTTCTTCACATCTGGCAAATGTCAGCTAGAGAGAAATTGATATGGTAGATTTCAGCATAATATTTGAACTCTGCTTCTGCACATCTGGAAAAGTCAGCTAGAGAGAAGTTTATGTGGCAGATTTCAGCATAATCCTGGAACTCTGCTTCTGCACATCTAGAAAATGTAAGCTAGAGAGAAATTGATGTCGTAGATTTCAGCATAATCTTGGAACTCTGCTTCCACACATCTGGAAAATGTCACCTAGAGAGAAATTGAAGTTGTAGATTTCAGCATAATCTTTGAACTCTGCTTTTTCACATCTGAAAAATGTCAGCTAGAGAGAAATTGCAAGGCAGATTTCAGCATAAGACTGGAACTCTGCTTCTGCACATCTGGAAAATGTAAGCTAGAGAGAAATTGATGTCGTAGATTTCAGCATAATCCTGGAACTCTGCTTCAGCACATCTGAAAAATGTCAGCTAGATAGGAATTTATGTGGTAGATTTCAGCATAATCTTTGAACTCTGTTTCCTCACATCTGGAAAATGTCAGCTAGAGGGAAAATGCAGAGGCAGATTTCAGCATAATCCTGGAACTCTGCTTCTTCACATCTGGAAAATTTCACTTGGAGACAAAATGCAAGGCAGATTTCAGCATAATCCTTAAACTCTGCTTCTCCACATCTGAAAAATGTCAGCTAGAAAGAAAATGCAAGGCAGTTTTCAGCATAATCTTGGAACTCTGCTTCTGCACATCTGGCAAATGTCAGCTAGAGAGAAAATGCACAGGCAGATTTCAGCATAATCATGGAACTTTGCTTCAGCACATCTGAAAACTGTCAGCTAGATATGAATTTATGTGGTAGATTTCAGCAAAATCCTGGAACTCTGCTTGTGCACATCTGCAAAATGTAAACTAGAGAGAAATTGATGTGGTATATTTCAGCATAATCTTTGGACTCTGCTTCCGCACATCTGGAAAATGTCAGCTAGAGAGAAAATGCAGAGGCTGATTTCACCATAATCCTGGAACTCTGCTTCAGTACATTTGGAAAATGTAAACTAGAGAGAAATTGCAAGGCAGATTTCAGCATAATACTGGTCCTCTGTTTGAGCACATGTGGGAAAGTCATCTAGAGAGAAATTGATGTGGTGGTTTTCAGTACAAACCTGGAACTCTCCTTCTTGAAATCTGGAAAATGTCAGCTAGAGAGAAATTGATGTAGATTTCAGCATAATGCTGGAACTCTGCTTCTGCACATCTGGAAAATGTCAGCTAGCGAGAACTTGCAAGGCAGTTTTCAGCATAATCTTGGAACTCTGCTTCTGCACATCTGGAAAATGTAAGCTAGAGAGAAATTGATGTGGTGGAGTTCACCATAATGTTTGAACTCTGCTTGCGCTCATCTGGAAAATGTCAGCTAGAGAGAAATTGCAAGGCAGATTTCAGCATAATCTTGGAACTCTGCTTCTGCACATCTGGAAAATGTCAGCTAGAGAGAAAATGCAGAGGCTGATTTCAGCATAATCCTGGAACACTGCTTCCTCACGTCTGGAAAATGTCAGCTAGAGGAAAAATGCAGAGGCAGATTTCAGCATAATCCTGGAACTCTGCTTCTGCACATCTGGAAAATGTAACCTAGAGAGAAATTGATGTGTTAGATTTCAGCATAATGCTTGAACTCTGCTTCTGCACATCTGGAAAATATCACCTGGAGAAAAATTGCAAGGCAGATTTCAGAATAATCCTGGAACTCTGCTTCTGCACATCTGAAAAATGTCAGCTAGATAGGAATTGATGTGGTAGATTTCAGCATAGTCTTTGAACTCTGCTTCTGCACTTCAGGAAAATGTCAGCTAGAGAGAAAATGCAAAGGCGGATTTCAGCATAATCCTGGAACTCTGCTTCCGCACATCTGGAAAATTTCAGCTAGACAGAAATTGAGGTTGTAGATTTCATCATAATCCTGGAACTCTGCTTCCAAACATCTGGCAAATGTCAGCTAGAGAGAAATTGCATGGCAGATTTCAGCATAATCCTGGAACTCTGCTTCTGCACATCTGGAAAAGTCAGCTAGATATAAATTGCAAGGCAGAGTTCAGCATAATCCTGGAACTCTGCTTCTGCACATCTGGAAACTGTCAGCTAGATATGAATTTATGTGGTAGATTTCAGCAAAATCCTGGAACTCTGCTTGTGCACATCTGCAAAATGTAAACTAGAGAGAAATTGATGTGGTATATTTCAGCATAATCTTTGGACTCTGCTTCCGCACATCTGGAAAATGTCAGCTAGAGAGAAAATGCAGAGGCTGATTTCACCATAATCCTGGAACTCTGCTTCAGCACATTTGGAAAATGTAAACTAGAGAGAAATTGCAAGGCAGATTTCAGCATAATACTGGTCCTCTGTTTGAGCACATGTGGGAAAGTCATCTAGAGAGAAATTGATGTGGTGGTTTTCAGTACAAACCTGGAACTCTCCTTCTTGAAATCTGGAAAATGTCAGCTAGAGAGAAATTGATGTAGATTTCAGCATAATGCTGGAACTCTGCTTCTGCACATCTGGAAAATGTCAGCTAGCGAGAACTTGCAAGGCAGTTTTCAGCATAATCTTGGAACTCTGCTTCTGCACATCTGGAAAATGTAAGCTAGAGAGAAATTGATGTGGTGGAGTTCACCATAATGTTTGAACTCTGCTTGCGCTCATCTGGAAAATGTCAGCTAGAGAGAAATTGCAAGGCAGATTTCAGCATAATCTTGGAACTCTGCTTCTGCACATCTGGAAAATGTCAGCTAGAGAGAAAATGCAGAGGCTGATTTCAGCATAATCCTGGAACACTGCTTCCTCACGTCTGGAAAATGTCAGCTAGAGGAAAAATGCAGAGGCAGATTTCAGCATAATCCTGGAACTCTGCTTCTGCACATCTGGAAAATGTAACCTAGAGAGAAATTGATGTGTTAGATTTCAGCATAATGCTTGAACTCTGCTTCTGCACATCTGGAAAATATCACCTGGAGAAAAATTGCAAGGCAGATTTCAGAATAATCCTGGAACTCTGCTTCTGCACATCTGAAAAATGTCAGCTAGATAGGAATTGATGTGGTAGATTTCAGCATAGTCTTTGAACTCTGCTTCTGCACTTCAGGAAAATGTCAGCTAGAGAGAAAATGCAAAGGCGGATTTCAGCATAATCCTGGAACTCTGCTTCCGCACATCTGGAAAATTTCAGCTAGACAGAAATTGAGGTTGTAGATTTCATCATAATCCTGGAACTCTGCTTCCAAACATCTGGCAAATGTCAGCTAGAGAGAAATTGCATGGCAGATTTCAGCATAATCCTGGAACTCTGCTTCTGCACATCTGGAAAAGTCAGCTAGATATAAATTGCAAGGCAGAGTTCAGCATAATCCTGGAACTCTGCTTCTGCACATCTGGAAAAGTCAGCTAGAGAGAAATTGATGTAGTGGTTACAGCAAAACCCTGGCACTCTGCTTCTGCACATCTGGAAAAGTCAGCTAGAGAGAAACTGATGTGGTGGTTTTCAGCACAATCCTGGAACTCTGCTTCTGCATGTCTGGAAAATGTCAGCTAGAGAGAAATTGATGTGGTGGTTTCAGCATAATCCTTGAAGTCTGCTTCTGCACATCTGGAAAAGTCAGATAGAGAGAAATTGATGTGCTGGTTTTCAGCACAATCCTGGAACTCTACTTCTGCACATCTGGAAAATATCAGCTAGCGAGAAATTGATGTTGTAGATTTCAGCATAAACTTTGAACTCTGCTTCTGTACATTTGGAAAATGTCAGCTAGAGAAAACTTGCAAGGCATATTTCAGCATAATCTTGGAACTCTGCATCTTCACATCTGGCAAATGTCAGCTAGAGAGAAATTGATATGGTAGATTTCAGCATAATATTTGAACTCTGCTTCTGCACATCTGGAAAAGTCAGCTAGAGAGAAGTTTATGTGGCAGATTTCAGCATAATCCTGGAACTCTGCTTCTGCACATCTAGAAAATGTAAGCTAGAGAGAAATTGATGTCGTAGATTTCAGCATAATCTTGGAACTCTGCTTCCACACATCTGGAAAATGTCAGCTAGAGAGAAATTGAAGTTGTAGATTTCAGCATAATCCTGGAACTCTGCTTCAGCACATCTGAAAAATGTCAGCTAGATAGGAATTTATGTGGTAGATTTCAGCATAATCTTTGAACTCTGTTTCCTCACATCTGGAAAATGTCAGCTAGAGGGAAAATGCAGAGGCAGATTTCAGCATAATCCTGGAACTCTGCTTCTTCACATCTGGAAAATTTCACTTGGAGACAAAATGCAAGGCAGATTTCAGCATAATCCTTAAACTCTGCTTCTCCACATCTGGAAAATGTCAGCTAGAAAGAAAATGCAAGGCAGTTTTCAGCATAATCTTGGAACTCTGCTTCTGCACATCTGGCAAATGTCAGCTAGAGAGAAAATGCAGAGGCTGATTTCACCATAATCCTGGAACTCTGCTTCAGCACATTTGGAAAATGTAAACTAGAGAGAAATTGCAAGGCAGATTTCAGCATAATACTGGTCCTCTGTTTGAGCACATGTGGGAAAGTCATCTAGAGAGAAATTGATGTGGTGGTTTTCAGCACAAACCTGGAACTCTCCTTCTTGAAATCTGGAAAATGTCAGCTAGAGAGAAATTGATGTAGATTTCAGCATAATGCTGGAACTCTGCTTCTGCACATCTGGAAAATGTCAGCTGGGGAAAATTTATGTAGTATATTTCAGCATAATCTTTGAACTCTGCTTCCCAACATATGGAAAATGTCAGCTAAAGAATAATTTCAAGGCAGATTTCAGCATAATCCTGGAACTCTGCTTCTGCACATCTGGAAAATGTAAGCTAGAGAGAAATTGATGTCGTAGATTTCAGGATAATCTTGGAACTCTGCTTCAGCACATCTGAAAAATGTCAGCTTGATAGGAATTTATGTGGTAGATTTCAGCATAATCTTTGAACTCTGCTTCTTCACATCTGGAAAATGTCAGCTAGAGGGAAAATGCAGAGGCAGATTTCAGCATAATCCTGGAACTCTGCTTCTGCACATCTGGCAAATGTCAGCAAGAGGAAATAGATATGGTAGATTTCAGCATAATATTTTAACTCTGCATCTGCTACTCTGGAAAATTTCAGCTAGAGAGAAACTGATGTAGTGGTATATTTCAGCATAATCTTTGGACTCTGCTTCCGCACATCTGGAAAATGTCAGCTAGAGAGAAATTGCAAGGCAGATTTCAGCATAATCCTGGAACTTTGCTTCAGCACATCTGAAAACTGTCAGCTAGATATGAATTTATGTGGTAGATTTCAGCAAAATCCTGGAACTCTGCTTGTGCACATCTGCAAAATGTAAACTAGAGAGAAATTGATGTGTTAGATTTCAGCATAATCTTTGGACTCTGCTTCCGCACATCTGGAAAATGTCAGCTAGAGAGAAATTGCAAGGCAGATTTCAGTATAATGCTGGAACTCTGCTTCTGGACATCTGGAAAATGTCAGCTAGAGAGAAAATGCAGAGGCTGATTTCAGCATAACCTTTGAACTCTGCTTCTGCACATCTGGAAAATGTCAGCTAGAGAGAAAATGCAGAGGCAGATTTCAGCATAATCCTGGAACTTTGCTTCCGCACATCTGGAAAATGTCAGCTAGAGAGAAATTGCAAGGCAGATTTCAGCATAATCTTGGAACTCTGCTTCTGCACATCTGGAAAATGTCAGCTAGAGAGAAAATGCAGAGGCTGATTTCAGCATAATCCTGGAACACTGCTTCCTCACGTCTGGAAAATGTCAGCTAGAGGAAAAATGCAGAGGCAGATTTCAGCATAATCCTGGAACTCTGCTTCTGCACATCTGGAAAATGTAACCTAGAGAGAAATTGATGTGTTAGATTTCAGCATAATGCTTGAACTCTGCTTCTGCACATCTGGAAAATATCACCTGGAGAAAAATTGCAAGGCAGATTTCAGAATAATCCTGGAACTCTGCTTCTGTACATCTGAAAAATGTCAGCTAGATAGGAATTTATGTGGTAGATTTCAGCATAATCTTTGAAATCTGCTTCAGCACATCTGGAAAATGTCAGCTAGAGAGAAAATGCAGAGGCAGATTTCAGCATAATCCTGGTACTCTGCTTCTGCACATCAGGAAAATGTCAGCTAGAGAGAAATTTCAAATCAGATATCAGAATAATCCTGGAACTCTGCTTCTGCGCATTTGGCAAATGTCAGCTAGAGAGAAATTGATGTGGTAGATTTCAGCATAGTCTTTGAACTCTGCTTCTGCACTTCAGGAAAATTTCAGCTAGAGAGAAATTGCATGGCAGATTTCAGCATAATCCTGGAACTCTGCTTCTGCACATCTGGAAAAGTCAGCTAGAGATAAATTGCAAGGCAGAGTTCAGCATAATCCTGGAACTCTGCTTCTGCACATCTGGAAAAGTCAGCTAGAGAGAAATTGATGTAGTGGTTACAGCAAAACCCTGGCACTCTGCTTCTGCACATCTGGAAAAGTCAGCTAGAGAGAAACTGATGTGGTGGTTTTCAGCACAATCCTGGAACTCTGCTTCTGCATGTCTGGAAAATGTCAGCTAGAGAGAAATTGATGTGGTGGTTTCAGCATAATCCTTGAAGTCTGCTTCTGCACATCTGGAAAAGTCAGATAGAGAGAAATTGATGTGCTGGTTTTCAGCACAATCCTCGAACTCTACTTCTGCACATCTGGAAAATATCAGCTAGCGAGAAATTGATGTTGTAGATTTCAGCATAAACTTTTTTTTTTTTTTTTTTCCAAAAAGTTTTATTAGTACAAAATTACATAGATAATAGCTAAACATTAAATAGAAAGTACAAACATTTTTTTTAATTTTTCTCCCCCCTAACCCACCCCTTTCCCTCCCCCCCTCCCCCCCGGACTTCCCAGAGAGAGTACAGGGCATAATATCAATAAAATAAATTTAAATTAAATTAAAAAATTTTGACTTCCACCTTATTTTTTTAAAACTTCAACTCCAAATTGTACACTAATAAAAATTCCTTCCTCCTCCTTTCAATCATCTACCCTTCACAACATTTCTTCACTGTTAACTAAGAATTAAATGATTATTACATAAATGATGACTAAGTATTAAATACAAAAACCTTAAACTTCATCATAAAATCAATCAGTATATAAATAACATACTATTACTATATATCAGATTATAAGCACTAATTCCAAACTTTAAATAACCTTCCTCCCAAAAAAAAAAAATGTTAAATCTAATTGTAATATTTTATAACTGGATAGATAACAATTCCAAATCTTTCTCACAATTAAATAAAACTTAAATTGATATTACACAAAAAATAACTAAATAATAATACAAAAACCTTAAACTTCATCATAAATTCTACCACTCTATTAGTAACATAATGTTACTATGTATTAAATTATTAGGTTCAAAAAAGTTCTAAATCTTTAAAAAGAATTAATAATACTTTGAATAAGCCCCCCAAAAAAAACAAAAGAAAAAAAAAGAATGCAAGAAGTAAAGAAAAGAAAAAAAAAATTAAGGAAAGAAGGGAAAAAGAAAAGTACAGTCATAATGGCAACCATCTGTCCAATAAACTTCAACACTGCATCTTGTTGTATCTTGATGATGGTTGCATCTTTTTGTAACTTGATAATTTTGTAGTTGTCAGCTCGCCTCCCATCTGACCCCGATCTTCCATCTCCTTTTCCACACTGTAGACATCTGTCTGGCTCTGCCAATCATTTAAATTTTGTAAATCTGTTTCGATTTGAAGAGGAAGGGATGGCTTTCCCTCCTCCTCCTCTTTTGTTTTCATACATCTTTCCTCTGGAATCTTGGATATATCAGCCTTTAAGACGTTGACATAAAATTCAGTAGCTTTCTTTGTTGTATTAAGCCGATATCTTTTTCCCAGAAATTTCACTGCAACTCCTGTTGGTGCTTCCCATTTGTAATGTAAATTTAACCTTTTAAATTCATCAATCAGAAAGGTATAATCTTTTCTGGCTTTGAGCATTTTAGAGGGAATTTCTTTCCATATCATCAGTTCCTGGCCATTCACCTGCAGGTTATTCTTAAACGTCGCCTGTATAATCCTATTCCGTAAGGCTCTTGTAGTAAAGTATATTACAATATCCCTTGGTAGGTGTTTTTGTTTTGCATACCAGGAGTTGATTCTATATATTTTATCAATTTGCCTGGCTAGTTCTTCTTTAGACAGTCCAGACACCTGCTCCAAAGCTTCCACCATCCTTCCTTTCAAATCTTCATATAATCCTTCTTTCAACCCCCTGACCCTTATGGCAAATTCCATGGATCTGAATTGCGTCATTAACACCTCTGTTTCAAAATTTGCAATGTCATTTTGTATTTTATCTATGTATTCTACTGAAGTTGTCAAAACTTGTTTGTTTTCTTCAATGCGGTTTGCCAAAACTTCAATATTTGTTGCTAGACCTTTACATACCTCCAACACATCATTTCTAATTTGTTGGTCAATATTCTTTAAAGCAGCCTGCATTTTATTATCTATTTCACTAATTTTTTGGTTAAATTCAACAATAAGTTCATCTTTCATAATCTTTAAGGTACTTATTAAATTTTCAGGTGTTAAAGACTTTGGGGGTGTTAACTCAGTGGTAAGTTGCATTTTAGAAATATAACCAGATGAATAATCCATTCTTTTATTCAAAACAATCTTTCCAGATTTTGAAGCCATTTTAGTATTTCCAGTGGTGAACAAAGAAAAAGCCAAGCCTCTAGTTAAAGTTCTTTTAAATTTCTTTTAAAATTCTTTCAAATTCCAAAGCCAGATAGAATTTTATTTTTAAAAAATTGTCAGTTATTATTTAATCCAGAATCGGGAGACAGAGAGAGTAAAGCCAACTTTCAAAATCAAAAATTTCCATAAGAAAAAAAGCTGCTAGGGAAACGAAAGTTACTTTCACTTCTCCTCCCACTTTCTCCGATCGCCATGTTGTAGCCTAATAACTGTTACTTAGTTTCTTCCGAAGTGAAAATCAGCAGTGGAGTTGAAAGAAAAAAAAAATCTGTACTTGCCCTTTAAAATCCTGTCTCTCTCTGTCTGCTTGTTTAAACAATTAAGTAGTTGTAATCCCATTCACGAAGCAGCGGGTGGTCACGGCATCTTGCTCCGCAAAAGCGGAGGTTTCCAAGTCCCCGGAGCAAGAGACAGGCTGGCTGGGGAGCCCTCACCTTTCGCGCCCCTGGCTGACACTTGGGGCACTAGGGGGGGCTCTACCCCACCTGTCCGGCTCTCATCTCTCCCCTTTGCCCGGGGCAGAGACTTTCAAGCCGCCAGACAGCTGTTCTGGCGGCTTTAACGGGGAAAAGGAAAGGCGCTCAACGAGGAGCGTCCGCGATGCAGCGATCCGGAACCGGAAGTCCGATTTCAGCATAAACTTTGAACTCTGCTTCTGTACATTTGGAAAATGTCAGCTAGAGAAAACTTGCAAGGCATATTTCAGCATAATCTTGGAACTCTGCTTCTTCACATCTGGCAAATGTCAGCTAGAGAGAAATTGAAGTTGTAGATTTCAGCATAATCTTTGAACTCTGCTTTTTCACATCTGGAAAATGTCAGCTAGAGAAAAATTGCAAGGCAGATTTCAGCATAACACTGGAACTCTGCTTCTGCACATCTGGAAAATGTAAGCTAGAGAGAAATTGATGTCGTAGATTTCAGCATAATCCTGGAACTCTGCTTCAGCACATCTGAAAAATGTCAGCTAGATAGGAATTTATGTGGTAGATTTCAGCATAATCTTTGAACTCTGCTTCCTCACATCTGGAAAATGTCAGCTAGAGGGAAAATGCAGAGGCAGATTTCAGCATAATCCTGGAACTCTGCTTCTTCACATCTGGAAAATTTCACTTGGAGACAAAATGCAAGGCAGATTTCAGCATAAACCTTAAACTCTGCTTCTCCACATCTGGAAAATGTCAGCTAGAAAGAAAATGCAAGGCAGTTTTCAGCATAATCTTGGAACTCTGCTTCTGCACTTCTGGCAAATGTCAGCTAGAGAGAAAATGCAGAGGCAGATTTCAGCATAATCCTGGAACTTTGCTTCAGCACATCTGAAAACTGTCAGCTAGATATGAATTTATGTGGTAGATTTCAGCAAAATCCTGGAACTCTGCTTGTGCACATCTGCAAAATGTAAACTAGAGAGAAATTGATGTGGTATATTTCAGCATAATCTTTGGACTCTGCTTCCGCACATCTGGCAAATGTCAGCTAGAGAGAAATTGCAAGGCAGATTTCAGCATAATGCTGGAACTCTGCTTCTGGACATCTGGAAAATGTCAGCTAGAGAGAAAATGCAAGGCAGATTTCAGCATAATACTGGTCCTCTGTTTGAGCACATGTGGGAAAGTCATCTAGAGAGAAATTGATGTGGTGGTTTTCAGCACAAACCTGGAACTCTCCTTCTTGAAATCTGGAAAATGTCAGCTAGAGAGAAATTGATGTAGATTTCAGCATAATGCTGGAACTCTGCTTCTGCACATCTGGAAAATGTCAGCTGGGGAAAATTTATGTGGTATATTTCAGCATAATCTTTGAACTCTGCTTCCCAACATATGGAAAATGTCAGCTAGAGAATAATTTCAAGTCAGATTTCAGCATAATCCTGGAACTCTGCTTCTGCACATCTGGTAAATGTAAGCTAGAGAGAAATTGATGTCGTAGATTTCAGCATAATCTTGGAACTCTGCTTCAGCACATCTGAAAAATGTCAGCTTGATAGGAATTTATGGGGTAGATTTCAGCATAATCTTTGAACTCTGCTTCTTCACATATGGAAAATGTCAGCTAGAGGGAAAATGCAGAGGCACATTTCAGCATAATCCTGGAACTCTGCTTCTGCACATCTGGCAAATGTCAGCAAGAGAGAAATTGATATGGTAGATTTCAGCATAATATTTTAACTCTGCATCTGCTACTCTGGAAAATTTCAGCTAGAGAGAAATTGATGTAGATTTCAGCATAATCTTTGAACTCTGCTTCCGTACATTTGGAAAATGTCAGCTAGAGAGAAATTGATGTGGTAGATTTCAGCATAATCTTTGTACTCTGCTTCTGCATATGTGGAAATGTCAGCTGGAGAGAAATTGCAAGGCAGATTTCAGCATAATCCTGGAACTCTGCTTCTGAGAATCTGGAAAATGTCAGCTAGAAAGAAATTGATGTAGATTTCAGCATAATCCTGGAACTCTGCTTCTGCACATCTGGAAAAGTCAGCTAGAGAGAAACTGATGTAGTGGTATATTTCAGCATAATCTTTGGACTCTGCTTCCGCACATCTGGAAAATGTCAGCTAGAGAGAAATTGCAAGGCAGATTTCAGCATAATCCTGGAACTCTGCTTCTGGACATCTGGAAAATGTCAGCTAGAGAGAAATTGATGTGGTAGATTTCAGCATAATCTTTGAACTCTGCTTCCGCACATCTGAAAAATGTCAGCTAGATAGGAATTTATGTGGTAGATTTTAGCATAATCTTTGAACTCTGCTTCTTCACATCTGGAAAATGTCAGCTAGAGAGAAAATGCAGAGGCTGATTTCAGCATAATCCTTAAACTCTGCTTCTCCACATCTGGAAAATGTCAGCTAGAAAGAAAATGCAAGGCAGTTTTCAGCATAATCTTGGAACTCTGCTTCTGCACATCTGGCAAATGTCAGCTAGAGAGAAAATGCAGAGGCAGATTTCAGCATAATCCTGGAACTTTGCTTCAGCACATCTGAAAACTGTCAGCTAGATATGAATTTATCTGGTAGATTTCAGCAAAATCCTGGAACTCTGCTTGTGCACATCTGCAAAATGTAAACTAGAGAGAAATTGATGTGTTAGATTTCAGCATAATCTTTGGACTCTGCTTCCGCACATCTGGAAAATGTCAGCTAGAGAGAAATTGCAAGGCAGATTTCAGTATAATGCTGGAACTCTGCTTCTGGACATCTGGAAAATGTCAGCTAGAGAGAAAATGCAGAGGCTGATTTCAGCATAACCTTTGAACTCTGCTTCTGCACATCTGGAAAATGTCAGCTAGAGAGAAAATGCAGAGGCAGATTTCAGCATAATCCTGGAACTTTGCTTCCGCACATCTGGAAAATTTCAGCTACACAGAAATGGATGTTGTAGATTTCAGCATAATCCTGGAACTCTGCTTCTGCACATCTGGCAAATGTCAGCTAGCGAGAACTTGCAAGGCAGTTTTCAGCATAATCTTGGAACTCTGCTTCTGCACATCTGGAAAATGTAAGCTAGAGAGAAATTGATGTGGTGGAGTTCACCATAATGTTTGAACTCTTCTTGCGCTCATCTGGAAAATGTCAGCTAGAGAGAAATTGCAAGGCAGATTTCAGCATAATCTTGGAACTCTGCTTCTGCACATCTGGAAAATGTCAGCTAGAGAGAAAATGCAGAGGCTGATTTCAGCATAATCCTGGAACACTGCTTCCTCACGTCTGGAAAATGTCAGCTAGAGGAAAAATGCAGAGGCAGATTTCAGCATAATCCTGGAACTCTGCTTCTGCACATCTGGAAAATGTAACCTAGAGAGAAATTGATGTGTTAGATTTCAGCATAATGCTTGATCTCTGGTTCTGCACATCTGGAAAATATCACCTGGAGAAAAATTGCAAGGCAGATTTCAGAATAATCCTGGAACTCTGCTTCTGCACATCTGAAAAATGTCAGCTAGATAGGAATTGATGTGGTAGATTTCAGCATAGTCTTTGAACTCTGCTTCTGCACTTCAGGAAAATGTCAGCTAGAGAGAAAATGCAAAGGCGGATTTCAGCATAATCCTGGAACTCTGCTTCCGCACATCTGGAAAATTTCAGCTAGACAGAAATTGAGGTTGTAGATTTCATCATAATCCTGGAACTCTGCTTCCAAACATCTGGCAAATGTCAGCTAGAGAGAAATTGCATGGCAGATTTCAGCATAATCCTGGAACTCTGCTTCTGCACATCTGGAAAAGTCAGCTAGAGATAAATTGCAAGGCAGAGTTCAGCATAATCCTGGAACTCTGCTTCTGCACATCTGGAAAAGTCAGCTAGAGAGAAATTGATATAGTGGTTACAGCAAAACCCTGGCACTCTGCTTCTGCACATCTGGAAAAGTCAGCTAGAGAGAAACTGATGTGGTGGTTTTCAGCACAATCCTGGAACTCTGCTTCTGCATGTCTGGAAAATGTCAGCTAGAGAGAAATTGATGTGGTGGTTTCAGCATAATCCTTGAAGTCTGCTTCTGCACATCTGGAAAAGTCAGATAGAGAGAAATTGATGTGCTGGTTTTCAGCACAATCCTGGAACTCTACTTCTGCACATCTGGAAAATATCAGCTAGCGAGAAATTGATGTTGTAGATTTCAGCATAAACTTTGAACTCTGCTTCTGTACATTTGGAAAATGTCAGCTAGAGAAAACTTGCAAGGCATATTTCACCATAATCTTGGAACTCTGCTTCTTCACATCTGGCAAATGTCAGCTAGAGAGAAATTGATATGGTAGATTTCAGCATAATATTTGAACTCTGCTTCTGCACATCTGGAAAAGTCAGCTAGAGAGAAGTTTATGTGGCAGATTTCAGCATAATCCTGGAACTCTGCTTCTGCACATCTAGAAAATGTAAGCTAGAGAGAAATTGATGTCGTAGATTTCAGCATAATCTTGGAACTCTGCTTCCACACATCTGGAAAATGTCAGCTAGAGAGAAATTGAAGTTGTAGATTTCAGCATAATCTTTGAACTCTGCTTTTTCACATCTGAAAAATGTCAGCTAGAGAGAAATTGCAAGGCAGATTTCAGCATAACACTGGAACTCTGCTTCTGCACATCTGGAAAATGTAAGCTAGAGAGAAATTGATGTCGTAGATTTCAGCATAATCCTGGAACTCTGCTTCAGCACATCTGAAAAATGTCAGCTAGATAGGAATTTATGTGGTAGATTTCAGCATAATCTTTGAACTCTGTTTCCTCACATCTGGAAAATGTCAGCTAGAGGGAAAATGCAGAGGCAGATTTCAGCATAATCCTGGAACTCTGCTTCTTCACATCTGGAAAATTTCACTTGGAGACAAAATGCAAGGCAGATTTCAGCATAATCCTTAAACTCTGCTTCTCCACATCTGGAAAATGTCAGCTAGAAAGAAAATGCAAGGCAGTTTTCAGCATAATCTTGGAACTCTGCTTCTGCACATCTGGCAAATGTCAGCTAGAGAGAAAATGCACAGGCAGATTTCAGCATAATCCTGGAACTTTGCTTCAGCACATCTGAAAACTGTCAGCTAGATATGAATTTATGTGGTAGATTTCAGCAAAATCCTGGAACTCTGCTTGTGCACATCTGCAAAATGTAAACTAGAGAGAAATTGATGTGGTATATTTCAGCATAATCTTTGGACTCTGCTTCCGCACATCTGGAAAATGTCAGCTAGAGAGAAAATGCAGAGGCTGATTTCACCATAATCCTGGAACTCTGCTTCAGCACATTTGGAAAATGTAAACTAGAGAGAAATTGCAAGGCAGATTTCAGCATAATACTGGTCCTCTGTTTGAGCACATGTGGGAAAGTCATCTAGAGAGAAATTGATGTGGTGGTTTTCAGCACAAACCTGGAACTCTCCTTCTTGAAATCTGGAAAATGTCAGCTAGAGAGAAATTGATGTAGATTTCAGCATAATGCTGGAACTCTGCTTCTGCACATCTGGAAAATGTCAGCTGGGGAAAATTTATGTGGTATATTTCAGCATAATCTTTGAACTCTGCTTCCCAACATATGGAAAATGTCAGCTAGAGAATAATTTCAAGGCAGATTTCAGCATAATCCTGGAACTCTGCTTCTGCACATCTGGAAAATGTAAGCTAGAGAGAAATTGATGTCGTAGATTTCAGGATAATCTTGGAACTCTGCTTCAGCACATCTGAAAAATGTCAGCTTGATAGGAATTTATGTGGTAGATTTCAGCATAATCTTTGAACTCTGCTTCTTCACATCTGGAAAATGTCAGCTAGAGGGAAAATGCAGAGGCAGATTTCAGCATAATCCTGGAACTCTGCTTCTGCACATCTGGCAAATGTCAGCAAGAGGAAATTGATATGGTAGATTTCAGCATAATATTTTAACTCTGCATCTGCTACTCTGGAAAATTTCAGCTAGAGAGAAACTGATGTAGTGGTATATTTCAGCATAATCTTTGGACTCTGCTTCCGCACATCTGGAAAATGTCAGCTAGAGAGAAATTGCAAGGCAGATTTCAGCATAATCCTGGAACTTTGCTTCTGGACATCTGGAAAATGTCAGCTAGAGAGAAATTGATGTGGTAGATTTCAGCATAATCTTTGAACTCTGCTTCCGCACATCTGAAAAATGTCAGCTAGATAGGAATTTATGTGGTAGATTTTAGCATAATCTTTGAACTCTGCTTCTTCACATCTGGAAAATGTCAGCTAGAGAGAAAATGCAGAGGCTGATTTCAGCATAACCTTTGAACTCTACTTCTGCACATCTGGAAAATGTCAGCTAGAGAGAAAATGCAGAGACAGATTTCAGCATAATCCTGGAACTTTGCTTCCGCACATCTGGAAAAGTCAGCTAGAGAGAAATTGATGTAGATTTCAGCATAATCCTGGAGCTCTGCTTCCACACATCTGGAAAATGTCAGCTAGAGGGAAAATGCAGAGGCAGATTTCAGAATAATCCTGGAACTCTGCTTCTGTACATCTGGAAAATGTAAGATAGAGAGAAATTGATGTGGTAGATTTCAGCATAATCTTTGAACACTGCTTCCACACATCTAGAAAATGTCAGCTAGAAAGAAAATGCAGAGGCAGATTTCAGCATAATCTTTGAACTCTGCGTCCGCACATCTGGAAAATGTCAGCTAGAGGGGAAATGCAGAGGCAGATTTCAGCATAATCTTTGAACTCTGCTTCCACACATCTAGAAAATGTCAGCTAGAAAGAAAATGCAGAGGCAGATTTAAGCATAATCTTTGAACTCGGCTTCCGCACATCTGGAAAATGTCAGCTATAGGGGAAATGCAGAGGCATATTTCAGCATAATACTGGAACTCTGCTTGTGCACATCTGGAAAATGTCAGCTAGAGAATAATTGCAAGGCAGATTTCAGCATAATCCTGGAACTCTGCTTCTGCACATCTGAAAAATGTCAGCTAGAGAAATTGAAGTTGTAGATTTCAGCATAATCTTTGAACTCTGTTTCTACACATCTGGAAAATGTCAGCTAGAGAGAAAATGCAGAGGCAGATTTCAGCATAATCCTGGAATTCTGCTTCTGCAGATCTTGAAAATGTAAGATAGAGAGAAATTGATTTGGTAGATTTCAGCATAATCTTTGAACTCTCCTTCCGAACATCTGGAAAATGTAAACTAGAGAGAAATTGATGTCGTAGATTTCAGCATAATCTTGCAACTCTGCTTTTTCACATCTGGAAAATGTCAGCTAGAGGGAAAATGCAGTCACGGATTTCAGCATAATAGTGGAACTCTGCTTCTGCACATCTGGAAAATGTAAGCTAGAGAGAAATTGATGTCGTAGATTTCAGCATAATCTTTGCTCTCTGCTTCTGAACATCTGAAAAACATCAGCTAGAGAGAAATTGATGTGGTAGATTTCAGCATAATCTTTGTACTCTGTTTCCTCACATCTGGAAAATGTCAGCTAGAGGGAAAATGCAGAGGCAGATTTCAGCATAATCCTGGAACTCTGCTTCTTCACATCTGGAAAATTTCACTTGGAGACAAAATGCAAGGCAGATTTCAGCATAATCCTTAAACTCTGCTTCTCCACATCTGGAAAATGTCAGCTAGAAAGAAAATGCAAGGCAGTTTTCAGCATAATCTTGGAACTCTGCTTCTGCACATCTGGCAAATGTCAGCTAGAGAGAAAATGCACAGGCAGATTTCAGCATAATCCTGGAACTTTGCTTCAGCACATCTGAAAACTGTCAGCTAGATATGAATTTATGTGGTAGATTTCAGCAAAATCCTGGAACTCTGCTTGTGCACATCTGCAAAATGTAAACTAGAGAGAAATTGATGTGGTATATTTCAGCATAATCTTTGGACTCTGCTTCCGCACATCTGGAAAATGTCAGCTAGAGAGAAAATGCAGAGGCTGATTTCACCATAATCCTGGAACTCTGCTTCAGCACATTTGGAAAATGTAAACTAGAGAGAAATTGCAAGGCAGATTTCAGCATAATACTGGTCCTCTGTTTGAGCACATGTGGGAAAGTCATCTAGAGAGAAATTGATGTGGTGGTTTTCAGCACAAACCTGGAACTCTCCTTCTTGAAATCTGGAAAATGTCAGCTAGAGAGAAATTGATGTAGATTTCAGCATAATGCTGGAACTCTGCTTCTGCACATCTGGAAAATGTCAGCTGGGGAAAATTTATGTGGTATATTTCAGCATAATCTTTGAACTCTGCTTCCCAACATATGGAAAATGTCAGCTAGAGAATAATTTCAAGGCAGATTTCAGCATAATCCTGGAACTCTGCTTCTGCACATCTGGAAAATGTAAGCTAGAGAGAAATTGATGTCGTAGATTTCAGGATAATCTTGGAACTCTGCTTCAGCACATCTGAAAAATGTCAGCTTGATAGGAATTTATGTGGTAGATTTCAGCATAATCTTTGAACTCTGCTTCTTCACATCTGGAAAATGTCAGCTAGAGGGAAAATGCAGAGGCAGATTTCAGCATAATCCTGGAACTCTGCTTCTGCACATCTGGCAAATGTCAGCAAGAGGAAATTGATATGGTAGATTTCAGCATAATATTTTAACTCTGCATCTGCTACTCTGGAAAATTTCAGCTAGAGAGAAACTGATGTAGTGGTATATTTCAGCATAATCTTTGGACTCTGCTTCCGCACATCTGGAAAATGTCAGCTAGAGAGAAATTGCAAGGCAGATTTCAGCATAATCCTGGAACTTTGCTTCTGGACATCTGGAAAATGTCAGCTAGAGAGAAATTGATGTGGTAGATTTCAGCATAATCTTTGAACTCTGCTTCCGCACATCTGAAAAATGTCAGCTAGATAGGAATTTATGTGGTAGATTTTAGCATAATCTTTGAACTCTGCTTCTTCACATCTGGAAAATGTCAGCTAGAGAGAAAATGCAGAGGCTGATTTCAGCATAACCTTTGAACTCTACTTCTGCACATCTGGAAAATGTCAGCTAGAGAGAAAATGCAGAGACAGATTTCAGCATAATCCTGGAACTTTGCTTCCGCACATCTGGAAAAGTCAGCTAGAGAGAAATTGATGTAGATTTCAGCATAATCCTGGAGCTCTGCTTCCACACATCTGGAAAATGTCAGCTAGAGGGAAAATGCAGAGGCAGATTTCAGAATAATCCTGGAACTCTGCTTCTGTACATCTGGAAAATGTAAGATAGAGAGAAATTGATGTGGTAGATTTCAGCATAATCTTTGAACACTGCTTCCACACATCTAGAAAATGTCAGCTAGAAAGAAAATGCAGAGGCAGATTTCAGCATAATCTTTGAACTCTGCGTCCGCACATCTGGAAAATGTCAGCTAGAGGGGAAATGCAGAGGCAGATTTCAGCATAATCTTTGAACTCTGCTTCCACACATCTAGAAAATGTCAGCTAGAAAGAAAATGCAGAGGCAGATTTAAGCATAATCTTTGAACTCGGCTTCCGCACATCTGGAAAATGTCAGCTATAGGGGAAATGCAGAGGCATATTTCAGCATAATACTGGAACTCTGCTTGTGCACATCTGGAAAATGTAAACTAGAGAGAAATTGATGTGGTAGATTTCAGCATAATCTTTGAACTCTTTTTCCGCAACTCTGGCGAATGTCAGCCAGAGAGAAATTGATGGGTTGGTTTCAGCATAATCTTGGAACTCTGCTTCTGCACATGTGGAAAATGTCAGCTGGATAGGAATTTATGTGGTAGATTTCAGCATAATCTTTGCTCTCTGCTTCCGAACATCTGGAAAATGTCAGCTAGAGAATAATTGCAAGGCAGATTTCAGCATAATCCTGGAACTCTGCTTCTGCACATCTGAAAAATGTCAGCTAGATAGGAATTTATGTGGTAGATTTCAGCATAATCTTTGAACTCTGCTTCTTCACATATAGAAAATGTCAGCTAGAGGGAAAATGCAGAGGCAGATTTCAGCATAATCCTGGAACTCTGCTTCTGCACATCTAGAAAATTTCAGCTAGAGAGAAATTGATGTGTTAGATTTCAGCATAATCTTTGAACTCTGCTTCTGCACATCTGGAAAATGTAAGCTAGAGAGAAATTGATGTGGTAGAGTTCACCATAATCTTTGAACTCTGCTTGCGCTCATCTGGAAAATGTCAGCTAGAGAGAAATTGCAAGACAGATTTCAGCATAATCTTGGAACTCTGCTTCTGCACATCTGGAAAATGTCAGCTAGATAGGAATTTATGTGGTAGATTTCAGCATAATCTTTGAACTCTGCTTCCGAACATCTGGAAAATGTCAGCTAGAGAATAATTGCAAGGCAGATTTCAGCATAATCCTGGAACTCTGCTTCTGCACATCTGAAAAATGTCAGCTAGAGAAATTGAAGTTGTAGATTTCAGCATAATCTTTGAACTCTGTTTCTACACATCTGGAAAATGTCAGCTAGAGAGAAAATGCAGAGGCAGATTTCAGCATAATCCTGGAATTCTGCTTCTGCAGATCTTGAAAATGTAAGATAGAGAGAAATTGATTTGGTAGATTTCAGCATAATCTTTGAACTCTCCTTCCGAACATCTGGAAAATGTAAACTAGAGAGAAATTGATGTCGTAGATTTCAGCATAATCTTGCAACTCTGCTTTTTCACATCTGGAAAATGTCAGCTAGAGGGAAAATGCAGTCACAGATTTCAGCATAATAGTGGAACTCTGCTTCTGCACATCTGGAAAATGTAAGCTAGAGAGAAATTGATGTCGTAGATTTCAGCATAATCCTGGAACTCTGCTTCAGCACATCTGAAAAATGTCAGCTAGATAGGAATTTATGTGGTAGATTTCAGCATAATCTTTGAACTCTGCTTCTTCACATCTGGAAAATGTCAGCTAGAGGGAAAATGCAGAGGCAGATTTCAGCATAATCCTGGAACTCTGCTTCTTCACATCTGGAAAATTTCACTTGGAGACAAAATGCAAGGCAGATTTCAGCATAATCCTTAAACTCTGCTTCTGCACATCTGGAAAATGTCAGCTAGAAAGAAAATGCAAGGCAGTTTTCAGCATAATCTTGGAACTCTGCTTCTGCACATCTGGCAAATGTCAGCTAAAGAGAAAATGCAGAGGCAGATTTCAGCATAATCCTGGAACTTTGCTTCAGCACATCTGGAAAATGTAAGCTAGAGAGAAATTGATGTCGTAGATTTCAGGATAATCTTGGAACTCTGCTTCAGCACATCTGAAAAATGTCAGCTTGATAGGAATTTATGGGGTAGATTTCAGCATAATCTTTGAACTCTGCTTCTTCACATATGGAAAATGTCAGCTAGAGGGAAAATGCAGAGGCACATTTCAGCATAATCCTGGAACTCTGCTTCTGCACATCTGGCAAATGTCAGCAAGAGAGAAATTGATATGGTAGATTTCAGCATAATATTTTAACTCTGCATCTGCTACTCTGGAAAATTTCAGCTAGAGAGAAATTGATGTAGATTTCAGCATAATCTTTGAACTCTGCTTCCGTACATTTGGAAAATGTCAGCTAGAGAGAAATTGATGTGGTAGATTTCAGCATAATCTTTGTACTCTGCTTCTGCATATGTGGAAATGTCAGCTAGAGAGAAACTGATGTAGTGGTATATTTCAGCATAATCTTTGGACTCTGCTTCCACACATCTGGAAAATGTCAGCTAGAGGGAAAATGCAGAGGCAGATTTAAGCATAATCTTTGAACTCTGCTTCCGCACATCTGGAAAATGTCAGCTATAGGGGAAATGCAGAGGCATATTTCAGCATAATACTGGAACTCTGCTTGTGCACATCTGGAAAATGTAAACTAGAGAGAAATTGATGTGGTAGATTTCAGCATAATCTTTGAACTCTTTTTCCGCAACTCTGGCGAATGTCAGCCAGAGAGAAATTGATGGGTTGGTTTCAGCATAATCTTGGAACTCTGCTTCTGCACATGTGGAAAATGTCAGCTGGATAGGAATTTATGTGGTAGATTTCAGCATAATCTTTGCTCTCTGCTTCCGAACATCTGGAAAATGTCAGCTAGAGAATAATTGCAAGGCAGATTTCAGCATAATCCTGGAACTCTGCTTCTGCACATCTGAAAAATGTCAGCTAGATAGGAATTTATGTGGTAGATTTCAGCATAATCTTTGAACTCTGCTTCTTCACATATAGAAAATGTCAGCTAGAGGGAAAATGCAGAGGCAGATTTCAGCATAATCCTGGAACTCTGCTTCTGCACATCTAGAAAATTTCAGCTAGAGAGAAATTGATGTGTTAGATTTCAGCATAATCTTTGAACTCTGCTTCTGCACATCTGGAAAATGTAAGCTAGAGAGAAATTGATGTGGTAGAGTTCACCATAATCTTTGAACTCTGCTTGCGCTCATCTGGAAAATGTCAGCTAGAGAGAAATTGCAAGGCAGATTTCAGCATAATCTTGGAACTCTGCTTCTGCACATCTGGAAAATGTCAGCTAGATAGGAATTTATGTGGTAGATTTCAGCATAATCTTTGAACTCTGCTTCCGAACATCTGGAAACTGTCAGCTAGAGAATAATTGCAAGGCAGATTTCAGCATAATCCTGGAACTCTGCTTCTGCACATCTGAAAAATGTCAGCTAGAGAAATTGAAGTTGTAGATTTCAGCATAATCTTTGAACTCTGTTTCTACACATCTGGAAAATGTCAGCTAGAGAGAAAATGCAGAGGCAGATTTCAGCATAATCCTGGAATTCTGCTTCTGCAGATCTTGAAAATGTAAGATAGAGAGAAATTGATTTGGTAGATTTCAGCATAATCTTTGAACTCTCCTTCCGAACATCTGGAAAATGTAAACTAGAGAGAAATTGATGTCGTAGATTTCAGCATAATCTTGCAACTCTGCTTTTTCACATCTGGAAAATGTCAGCTAGAGGGAAAATGCAGTCACAGATTTCAGCATAATCGTGGAACTCTGCTTCTGCACATCTGGAAAATGTCAGCTAGATAGGAATTGATGTGGTAGATTTCAGCATAATCTTTGAACTCTGCTTCTTCACATCTGGAAAATGTCAGCTAGAGGGAAAATGCAGAGGCAGATTTCAGCATAATCCTGGAACTCTGCTTCTTCACATCTGGAAAATTTCACTTGGAGACAAAATGCAAGGCAGATTTCAGCATAATCCTTAAACTCTGCTTCTGCACATCTGGAAAATGTCAGCTAGAAAGAAAATGCAAGGCAGTTTTCAGCATAATCTTGGAACTCTGCTTCTGCACATCTGGCAAATGTCAGCTAGAGAGAAAATGCAGAGGCAGATTTCAGCATAATCCTGGAACTTTGCTTCAGCACATCTGGAAAATGTAAGCTAGAGAGAAATTGATGTCGTAGATTTCAGGATAATCTTGGAACTCTGCTTCAGCACATCTGAAAAATGTCAGCTTGATAGGAATTTATGGGGTAGATTTCAGCATAATCTTTTAACTCTGCTTCTTCACATATGGAAAATGTCAGCTAGAGGGAAAATGCAGAGGCACATTTCAGCATAATCCTGGAACTCTGCTTCTGCACATCTGGCAAATGTCAGCAAGAGAGAAATTGATATGGTAGATTTCAGCATAATATTTTAACTCTGCATCTGCTACTCTGGAAAATTTCAGCTAGAGAGAAATTAATGTGTTAGATTTCAGCATAATCTTTGTACTCTGCTTCTGCATATGTGGAAATGTCAGCTGGAGAGAAATTGCAAGGCAGATTTCAGCATAATCCTGGAACTCTGCTTCTGAGAATCTGGAAAATGTCAGCTAGAAAGAAATTGATGTAGATTTCAGCATAATCCTGGAACTCTGCTTCTGCACATCTGGAAAAGTCAGCTAGAGAGAAACTGATGTAGTGGTATATTTCAGCATAATCTTTGGACTCTGCTTCCGCACATCTGGAAAATGTCAGCTAGAGAGAAATTGCAAGGTAGATTTCAGCATAATCCTGGAACTCTGCTTCTGGACATCTGGAAAATGTCAGCTAGAGAGAAATTGATGTGGTAGATTTCAGCATAATCTTTGAACTCTGCTTCCGCACATCTGAAAAATGTCAGCTAGATAGGAATTTATGTGGTAGATTTTAGCATAATCTTTGAACTCTGCTTCTTCACATCTGGAAAATGTCAGCTAGAGAGAAAATGCAGAGGCTGATTTCAGCATAATCCTTAAACTCTGCTTCTCCACATCTGGAAAATGTCAGCTAGAAAGAAAATGCAAGGCAGTTTTCAGCATAATCTTGGAACTCTGCTTCTGCACATCTGGCAAATGTCAGCTAGAGAGAAAATGCAGAGGCAGATTTCAGCATAATCCTGGAACTTTGCTTCAGCACATCTGAAAACTGTCAGCTAGATATGAATTTATGTGGTTGATTTCAGCAAAATCCTGGAACTCTGCTTGTGCACATCTGCAAAATGTAAACTAGAGAGAAATTGATGTGTTAGATTTCAGCATAATCTTTGGACTCTGCTTCCGCACATCTGGAAAATGTCAGCTAGAGAGAAATTGCAAGGCAGATTTCAGTATAATGCTGGAACTCTGCTTCTGGACATCTGGAAAATGTCAGCTAGAGAGAAAATGCAGAGGCTTATTTCAGCATAACCTTTGAACTCTGCTTCTGCACATCTGGAAAATGTCAGCTAGAGAGAAAATGCAGAGGCAGATTTCAGCATAATCCTGGAACTTTGCTTCCGCACATCTGGAAAATTTCAGCTAGACAGAAATGGATGTTGTAGATTTCAGCATAATCCTGGAACTCTGCTTCTGCACATCTGGCAAATGTCAGCTAGCGAGAACTTGCAAGGCAGTTTTCAGCATAATCTTGGAACTCTGCTTCTGCACATCTGGAAAATGTAAGCTAGAGAGAAATTGATGTGGTGGAGTTCACCATAATCTTTGAACTCTGCTTGCGCTCATCTGGAAAATGTCAGCTAGAGAGAAATTGCAAGGCAGATTTCAGCATAATCTTGGAACTCTGCTTCTGCACATCTGGAAAATGTCAGCTAGAGAGAAAATGCAGAGGCTGATTTCAGCATAATCCTGGAACACTGCTTCCTCACGTCTGGAAAATGTCAGCTAGAGGAAAAATGCAGAGGCAGATTTCAGCATAATCCTGGAACTCTGCTTCTGCACATCTGGAAAATGTAACCTAGAGAGAAATTGATGTGTTAGATTTCAGCATAATGCTTGAACTCTGCTTCTGCACATCTGGAAAATATCACCTGGAGAAAAATTGCAAGGCAGATTTCAGAATAATCCTGGAACTCTGCTTCTGCACATCTGAAAAATGTCAGCTAGATAGGAATTGATGTGGTAGATTTCAGCATAGTCTTTGAACTCTGCTTCTGCACTTCAGGAAAATGTCAGCTAGAGAGAAAATGCAAAGGCCGATTTCAGCATAATCCTGGAACTCTGCTTCCGCACATCTGGAAAATTTCAGCTAGACAGAAATTGAGGTTGTAGATTTCATCATAATCCTGGAACTCTGCTTCCAAACATCTGGCAAATGTCAGCTAGAGAGAAATTGCATGGCAGATTTCAGCATAATCCTGGAACTCTGCTTCTGCACATCTGGAAAAGTCAGCTAGAGATAAATTGAAAGGCAGAGTTCAGCATAATCCTGGAACTCTGCTTCTGCACATCTGGCAAATGTCAGCAAGAGGAAATTGATATGGTAGATTTCAGCATAATATTTTAACTCTGCATCTGCTACTCTGGAAAATTTCAGCTAGAGAGAAACTAATGTAGTGGTATATTTCAGCATAATCTTTGGACTCTGCTTCCGCACATCTGGAAAATGTAAGCTAGAGAGAAATTGATGTCGCAGATTTCAGCATAATCCTGGAACTTTGCTTCTGGACATCTGGAAAATGTCAGCTAGAGAGAAATTGATGTGGTAGATTTCAGCATAATCTTTGAACTCTGCTTCCGCACATCTGAAAAATGTCAGCTAGATAGGAATTTATGTGGTAGATTTTAGCATAATCTTTGAACTCTGCTTCTTCACATCTGGAAAATGTCAGCTAGAGAGAAAATGCAGAGGCTGATTTCAGCATAACCTTTGAACTCTACTTCTGCACATCTGGAAAATGTCAGCTAGAGAGAAAATGCAGAGACAGATTTCAGCATAATCCTGGAACTTTGCTTCCGCACATCTGGAAAAGTCAGCTAGAGAGAAATTGATGTAGATTTCAGCATAATCCTGGAGCTCTGCTTCCACACATCTGGAAAATGTCAGCTAGAGGGAAAATGCAGAGGCAGATTTCAGAATAATCCTGGAACTCTGCTTCTGTACATCTGGAAAATGTAAGATAGAGAGAAATTGATGTGGTAGATTTCAGCATAATCTTTGAACACTGCTTCCACACATCTAGAAAATGTCAGCTAGAAAGAAAATGCAGAGGCAGATTTCAGCATAATCTTTGAACTCTGCGTCCGCACATCTGGAAAATGTCAGCTAGAGGGGAAATGCAGAGGCAGATTTCAGCATAATCTTTGAACTCTGCTTCCACACATCTAGAAAATGTCAGCTAGAAAGAAAATGCAGAGGCAGATTTAAGCATAATCTTTGAACTCTGCTTCCGCACATCTGGAAAATGTCAGCTATAGGGGAAATGCAGAGGCATATTTCAGCATAATACTGGAACTCTGCTTGTGCACATCTGGAAAATGTAAACTAGAGAGAAATTGATGTGGTAGATTTCAGCATAATCTTTGAACTCTTTTTCCGCAACTCTGGCGAATGTCAGCTAGAGAGAAATTGATGTGTTGGTTTCAGCATAATCTTGGAACTCTGCTTCTGCACATCTGTCAAATGTCAGCTAGAGAGAAAATGCAGAGGCTGATTTCAGCATAATGCTGGAACTCTGTTTCTGCACATCTGGAAAATGTCAGCTGGGGAAAATTTATGTGGTATATTTCAGCATAATCTTTGAACTCTGCTTCCGAACATATGGAAAATGTCAGCTAGAGAATAATTTCAAGGCAGATTTCAGCATAAAACTGGAACTGTTCTTCTGCACATCTGGAAATTGTAAGCTAGAGAGAAATTGATGTCGTAGATTTCAGCATAATCTTGCAACTCTGCTTTTTCACATCTGGAAAATGTCAGCTAGAGGGAAAATGCAGTCACAGATTTCAGCATAATCGTGGAACTCTGCTTCTGCACATCTGGAAAATGTAAGCTAGAGAGAAATTGATGTCGTAGATTTCAGCATAATCCTGGAACTCTGCTTCAGCACATCTGAAAAATGTCAGCTAGATAGGAATTTATGTGGTAGATTTCAGCATAATCTTTGAACTCTGCTTCTTCACATCTGGAAAATGTCAGCTAGAGGGAAAATGCAGAGGCAGATTTCAGCATAATCCTGGAACTCTGCTTCTTCACATCTGGAAAATTTCACTTGGAGACAAAATGCAAGGCAGATTTCAGCATAATCCTTAAACTCTGCTTCTGCACATCTGGAAAATGTCAGCTAGAAAGAAAATGCAAGGCAGTTTTCAGCATAATCTTGGAACTCTGCTTCTGCACATCTGGCAAATGTCAGCTAGAGAGAAAATGCAGAGGCAGATTTCAGCATAATCCTGGAACTTTGCTTCAGCACATCTGGAAAATGTAAGCTAGAGAGAAATTGATGTCGTAGATTTCAGGATAATCTTGGAACTCTGCTTCAGCACATCTGAAAAATGTCAGCTTGATAGGAATTTATGGGGTAGATTTCAGCATAATCTTTGAACTCTGCTTCTTCACATATGGAAAATGTCAGCTAAGGGAAAATGCAGAGGCACATTTCAGCATAATCCTGGAACTCTGCTTCTGCACATCTGGCAAATGTCAGCAAGAGAGAAATTGATATGGTAGATTTCAGCATAATATTTTAACTCTGCATCTGCTACTCTGGAAAATTTCAGCTAGAGAGAAATTGATGTAGATTTCAGCATAATCTTTGAACTCTGCTTCCGTACATTTGGAAAATGTCAGCTAGAGAGAAATTGATGTGGTAGATTTCAGCATAATCTTTGTACTCTGCTTCTGCATATGTGGAAATGTCAGCTGGAGAGAAATTGCAAGGCAGATTTCAGCATAATCCTGGAACTCTGCTTCTGAGAATCTGGAAAATGTCAGCTAGAAAGAAATTGATGTAGATTTCAGCATAATCCTGGAACTCTGCTTCTGCACATCTGGAAAAGTCTGCTAGAGAGAAACAGATGTAGTGGTATATTTCAGCATAATCTTTGGACTCTGCTTCCGCACATCTGGAAAATGTCAGCTAGAGAGAAATTGCAAGGCAGATTTCAGCATAATCCTGGAACTCTGCTTCTGGACATCTGGAAAATGTCAGCTAGAGAGAAATTGATGTGGTAGATTTCAGCATAATCTTTGAACTCTGCTTCCGCACATCTGAAAAATGTCAGCTAGATAGGAATTTATGTGGTAGATTTTAGCATAATCTTTGAACTCTGCTTCTTCACATCTGGAAAATGTCAGCTAGAGAGAAAATGCAGAGGCTGATTTCAGCATAATCCTTAAACTCTGCTTCTCCACATCTGGAAAATGTCAGCTAGAAAGAAAATGCAAGGCAGTTTTCAGCATAATCTTGGAACTCTGCTTCTGCACATCTGGCAAATGTCAGCTAGAGAGAAAATGCAGAGGCAGATTTCAGCATAATCCTGGAACTTTGCTTCAGCACATCTGAAAACTGTCAGCTAGATATGAATTTATGTGGTTGATTTCAGCAAAATCCTGGAACTCTGCTTGTGCACATCTGCAAAATGTAAACTAGAGAGAAATTGATGTGTTAGATTTCAGCATAATCTTTGGACTCTGCTTCCGCACATCTGGAAAATGTCAGCTAGAGAGAAATTGCAAGGCAGATTTCAGTATAATGCTGGAACTCTGCTTCTGGACATCTGGAAAATGTCAGCTAGAGAGAAAATGCAGAGGCTGATTTCAGCATAACCTTTGAACTCTGCTTCTGCACATCTGGAAAATGTCAGCTAGAGAGAAAATGCAGAGGCAGATTTCAGCATAATCCTTGAACTTTGCTTCCGCACATCTGGAAAATTTCAGCTAGACAGAAATGGATGTTGTAGATTTCAGCATAATCCTGGAAATCTGCTTCTGCACATCTGGCAAATGTCAGCTAGCGAGAACTTGCAAGGCAGTTTTCAGCATAATCTTGGAACTCTGCTTCTGCACATCTGGAAAATGTAAGCTAGAGAGAAATTGATGTGGTGGAGTTCACCATAATCTTTGAACTCTGCTTGCGCTCATCTGGAAAATGTCAGCTAGAGAGAAATTGCAAGGCAGATTTCAGCATAATCTTGGAACTCTGCTTCTGCACATCTGGAAAATGTCAGCTAGAGAGAAAATGCAGAGGCTGATTTCAGCATAATCCTGGAACACTGCTTCCTCACGTCTGGAAAATGTCAGCTAGAGGAAAAATGCAGAGGCAGATTTCAGCATAATCCTGGAACTCTGCTTCTGCACATCTGGAAAATGTAACCTAGAGAGAAATTGATGTGTTAGATTTCAGCATAATGCTTGAACTCTGCTTCTGCACATCTGGAAAATATCACCTGGAGAAAAATTGCAAGGCAGATTTCAGAATAATCCTGGAACTCTGCTTCTGCACATCTGAAAAATGTCAGCTAGATAGGAATTGATGTGGTAGATTTCAGCATAGTCTTTGAACTCTGCTTCTGCACTTCAGGAAAATGTCAGCTAGAGAGAAAATGCAAAGGCGGATTTCAGCATAATCCTGGAACTCTGCTTCCGCACATCTGGAAAATTTCAGCTAGACAGAAATTGAGGTTGTAGATTTCATCATAATCCTGGAACTCTGCTTCCAAACATCTGGCAAATGTCAGCTAGAGAGAAATTGCATGGCAGATTTCAGCATAATCCTGGAACTCTGCTTCTGCACATCTGGAAAAGTCAGCTAGAGATAAATTGCAAGGCAGAGTTCAGCATAATCCTGGAACTCTGCTTCTGCACATCTGGAAAAGTCAGCTAGAGAGAAATTGATGTAGTGGTTACAGCAAAACCCTGGCACTCTGCTTCTGCACATCTGGAAAAGTCAGCTAGAGAGAAACTGATGTGGTGGTTTTCAGCACAATCCTGGAACTCTGCTTCTGCATGTCTGGAAAATGTCAGCTAGAGTGAAATTGATGTGGTGGTTTCAGCATAATCCTTGAAGTCTGCTTCTGCACATCTGGAAAAGTCAGATAGAGAGAAATTGATGTGCTGGTTTTCAGCACAATCCTGGAACTCTACTTCTGCACATCTGGAAAATATCAGCTAGCGAGAAATTGATGTTGTAGATTTCAGCATAAACTTTGAACTCTGCTTCTGTACATTTGGAAAATGTCAGCTAGAGAAAACTTGCAAGGCATATTTCAGCATAATCTTGGAACTCTGCTTCTTCACATCTGGCAAATGTCAGCTAGAGAGAAATTGATATGGTAGATTTCAGCATAATATTTGAACTCTGCTTCTGCACATCTGGAAAAGTCAGCTAGAGAGAAGTTTATGTGGCAGATTTCAGCATAATCCTGGAACTCTGCTTCTGCACATCTAGAAAATGTAAGCTAGAGAGAAATTGATATGGTAGATTTCAGCATAATATTTGAACTCTGCTTCTGCACATCTGGAAAAGTCAGCTAGAGAGAAGTTTATGTGGCAGATTTCAGCATAATCCTGGAACTCTGCTTCAGCACATCTGAAAAATGTTAGCTAGATAGGAATTTATGTGGTAGATTTCAGCATAATCTTTGAACTCTGCTTCCTCACATCTGGAAAATGTCAGCTAGAGGGAAAATGCAGAGGCAGATTTCAGCATAATCCTGGAACTCTGCTTCTTCACATCTGGAAAATTTCACTTGGAGACAAAATGCAAGGCAGATTTCAGCATAATCCTTAAACTCTGCTTCTCCACATCTGGAAAATGTCAGCTAGAAAGAAAATGCAAGGCAGTTTTCAGCATAATCTTGGAACTCTGCTTCTGCACATCTGGCAAATGTCAGCTAGAGAGAAAATGCACAGGCAGATTTCAGCATAATCCTGGAACTTTGCTTCAGCACATCTGAAAACTGTCAGCTAGATATGAATTTATGTGGTAGATTTCAGCAAAATCCTGGAACTCTGCTTGTGCACATCTGCAAAATGTAAACTAGAGAGAAATTGATGTGGTATATTTCAGCATAATCTTTGGACTCTGCTTCCGCACATCTGGAAAATGTCAGCTAGAGAGAAAATGCAGAGGCTGATTTCACCATAATCCTGGAACTCTGCATCAGCACATTTGGAAAATGTAAACTAGAGAGAAATTGCAAGGCAGATTTCAGCATAATACTGGTCATCTGTTTGAGCACATGTGGGAAAGTCATCTAGAGAGAAATTGATGTGGTGGTTTTCAGCACAAACCTGGAACTCTCCTTCTTGAAATCTGGAAAATGTCAGCTAGAGAGAAATTGATGTAGATTTCAGCATAATGCTGGAACTCTGCTTCTGCACATCTGGAAAATGTCAGCTGGGGAAAATTTATGTGGTATATTTCAGCATAATCTTTGAACTCTGCTTCCCAACATATGGAAAATGTCAGCTAGAGAATAATTTCAAGGCAGATTTCAACATAATCCTGGAACTCTGCTTCTGCACATCTGGAAAACGTAAGCTAGAGAGAAATTGATGTCGTAGATTTCAGGATAATCTTGGAACTCTGCTTCAGCACATCTGAAAAATGTCAGCTTGATAGGAATTTATGTGGTAGATTTCAGCATAATCTTTGAACTCTGCTTCTTCACATCTGGAAAATGTCAGCTAGAGAGAAACTGATGTAGTGGTATATTTCAGCATAATCTTTGGACTCTGCTTCCGCACATCTGGAAAATGTCAGCTAGAGAGAAATTGCAAGGCAGATTTCAGCATAATCCTGGAACTTTGCTTCTGGACATCTGGAAAATGTCAGCTAGAGAGAAATTGATGTGGTAGATTTCAGCATAATCTTTGAACTCTGCTTCCGCACATCTGAAAAATGTCAGCTAGATAGGAATTTATGTGGTAGATTTTAGCATAATCTTTGAACTCTGCTTCTTCACATCTGGAAAATGTCAGCTAGAGAGAAAATGCAGAGGCTGATTTCAGCATAAGCTTTGAACTCTACTTCTGCACATCTGGAAAATGTCAGCTAGAGAGAAAATGCAGAGACATATTTCAGCATAATCCTGGAACTTTGCTTCCGCACATCTGGAAAAGTCAGCTAGAGAGAAATTGATGTAGATTTCAGCATAATCCTGGAGCTCTGCTTCCACACATCTGGAAAATGTCAGCTAGAGGGAAAATGCAGAGGCAGATTTCAGAATAATCCTGGAACTCTGCTTCTGTACATCTGGAAAATGTAAGATAGAGAGAAATTGATGTGGTAGATTTCAGCATAATCTTTGAACACTGCTTCCACACATCTAGAAAATGTCAGCTAGAAAGAAAATGCAGAGGCAGATTTCAGCATAATCTTTGAACTCTGCTTCCGCACATCTGGAAAATGTCAGCTAGAGGGGAAATGCAGAGGCAGATTTCAGCATAATCTTTGAACTCTGCTTCCACACATCTAGAAAATGTCAGCTAGAAAGAAAATGCAGAGGCAGATTTAAGCATAATCTTTGAACTCTGCTTCCGCACATCTGGAAAATGTCAGCTAGAGGGGAAATGCAGAGGCATATTTCAGCATAATACTGGAACTCTGCTTGTGCACATCTGGAAAATGTAAACTAGAGAGAAATTGATGTGGTAGATTTCAGCATAATCTTTGAACTCTTCTTCCGCAACTCTGGCGAATGTCAGCTAGAGAGAAATTGATGGGTTGGTTTCAGCATAATCTTGGAACTCTGCTTCTGCACATCTGTCAAATGTCAGCTAGAGAGAAAATGCAGAGGCTGATTTCAGCATAATGCTGGAACTCTGCTTCTGCACATCTGGAAAATGTCAGCTGGGGAAAATTTATGTGGTATATTTCAGCATAATCTTTGAACTCTGCTTCCGAACATATGGAAAATGTCAGCTAGAGAATTATTTCAAGGCAGATTTCAGCATAAAACTGGAACTGTTCTTCTGCACATCTGGAAATTGTAAGCTAGAGAGAAATTGATGTCGTAGATTTCAGCATAATCTTGCAACTCTGCTTTTTCACATCTGGAAAATGTCAGCTAGAGGGAAAATGCAGTCACAGATTTCAGCATAATCGTGGAACTCTGCTTCTGCACATCTGGAAAATGTAAGCTAGAGAGAAATTGATGTCGTAGATTTCAGCATAATCCTGGAACTCTGCTTCAGCACATCTGAAAAATGTCAGCTAGATAGGAATTTATGTGGTAGATTTCAGCATAATCTTTGAACTCTGCTTCTTCACATCTGGAAAATGTCAGCTAGAGGGAAAATGCAGAGGCAGATTTCAGCATAATCCTGGAACTCTGCTTCTTCACATCTGGAAAATTTCACTTGGAGACAAAATGCAAGGCAGATTTCAGCATAATCCTTAAACTCTGCTTCTGCACATCTGGAAAATGTCAGCTAGAAAGAAAATGCAAGGCAGTTTTCAGCATAATCTTGGAACTCTGCTTCTGCACATCTGGCAAATGTCAGCTAGAGAGAAAATGCAGAGGCAGATTTCAGCATAATCCTGGAACTTTGCTTCAGCACATCTGGAAAATGTCAGCTAGAGAGAAAATGCAGAGGCAGATTTCAGCATAATCCTGGAACTTTGCTTCCGCACATCTGGAAAATTTCAGCTAGACAGAAATGGATGTTGTAGATTTCAGCATAATCCTGGAACTCTGCTTCTGCACATCTGGCAAATGTCAGCTAGCGAGAACTTGCAAGGCAGTTTTCAGCATAATCTTGGAACTCTGCTTCTGCACATCTGGAAAATGTAAGCTAGAGAGAAATTGATGTGGTGGAGTTCACCATAATCTTTGAACTCTGCTTGCGCTCATCTGGAAAATGTCAGCTAGAGAGAAATTGCAAGGCAGATTTCAGCATAATCTTGGAACTCTGCTTCTGCACATCTGGAAAATGTCAGCTAGAGAGAAAATGCAGAGGCTGATTTCAGCATAATCCTGGAACACTGCTTCCTCACGTCTGGAAAATGTCAGCTAGAGGAAAAATGCAGAGGCAGATTTCAGCATAATCCTGGAACTCTGCTTCTGCACATCTGGAAAATGTAACCTAGAGAGAAATTGATGTGTTAGATTTCAGCATAATGCTTGAACTCTGCTTCTGCACATCTGGAAAATATCACCTGGAGAAAAATTGCAAGGCAGATTTCAGAATAATCCTGGAACTCTGCTTCTGTATATCTGAAAAATGTCAGCTAGATAGGAATTTATGTGGTAGATTTCAGCATAATCTTTGAACTCTGCTTCTGCACATCTGGAAAATGTCAGCTAGAGAGAAAATGCAGAGGCAGATTTCAGCATAATCCTGGTACTCTGCTTCTGCACATCAGGAAAATGTCAGCTAGAGAGAAATTTCAAATCAGATATCAGAATAATCCTGGAACTCTGCTTCTGCGCATTTGGCAAATGTCAGCTAGAGAGAAATTGATGTGGTAGATTTCAGCATAGTCTTTGAACTCTGCTTCTGCACTTCAGGAAAATGTCAGCTAGAGAGAAAATGCAAAGGCGGATTTCAGCATAATCCTGGAACTCTACTTCCGCACATCTGGAAAATTTCAGCTAGACAGAAATTGAGGTTGTAGATTTCATCATAATCCTGGAACTCTGCTTCCAAACATCTGGCAAATGTCAGCTAGAGAGAAAATGCATGGCAGATTTCAGCATAATCCTGGAACTCTGCTTCTGCACATCTGGAAAAGTCAGCTAGAGATAAATTGCAAGGCAGAGTTCAGCATAATCCTGGAACTCTGCTTCTGCACATCTGGAAAAGTCAGCTAGAGAGAAATTGATGTAGTGGTTACAGCAAAACCCTGGCACTCTGCTTCTGCACATCTGGAAAAGTCAGCTAGAGAGAAACTGATGTGGTGGTTTTCAGCACAATCCTGGAACTCTGCTTCTGCATGTCTGGAAAATGTCAGCTAGAGAGAAATTGATGTGGTGGTTTCAGCATAATCCTTGAAGTCTGCTTCTGCACATCTGGAAAAGTCAGATAGAGAGAAATTGATGTGCTTGTTTTCAGCACAATCCTGGAACTCTACTTCTGCACATCTGGAAAATATCAGCTAGCGAGAAATTGATGTTGTAGATTTCAGCATAAACTTTGAACTCTGCTTCTGTACATTTGGAAAATGTCAGCTAGAGAAAACTTGCAAGGCATATTTCAGCATAATCTTGGAACTCTGCTTTTTCACATCTGGAAAATGTCAGCTAGAGAGAAATTGCAAGGCAGATTTCAGCATAACACTGGAACTCTGCTTCTGCACATCTGGAAAATGTAAGCTAGAAAGAAATTGATGTCGTAGATTTCAGCATAATCCTGGAACTCTGCTTCAGCACATCTGAAAAATGTCAGCTAGATAGGAATTTATGTGGTAGATTTCAGCATAATCTTTGAACTCTGCTTCCTCACATCTGGAAAATGTCAGCTAGAGGGAAAATGCAGAGGCAGATTTCAGCATAATCCTGGAACTCTGCTTCTTCACATCTGGAAAATTTCACTTGGAGACAAAATGCAAGGCAGATTTCAGCATAATCCTTAAACTCTGCTTCTCCACATCTGGAAAATGTCAGCTAGAAAGAAAATGCAAGGCAGTTTTCAGCGTAATCTTGGAACTCTGCTTCTGCACATCTGGCAAATGTCAGCTAGAGAGAAAATGCAGAGGCAGATTTCAGCATAATCCTGGAACTTTGCTTCAGCACATCTGAAAACTGTCAGCTAGATATGAATTTATGTGGTAGATTTCAGCAAAATCCTGGAACTCTGCTTGTGCACATCTGCAAAATGTAAACTAGAGAGAAATTGATGTGGTATATTTCAGCATAATCTTTGGACTTTGCTTCCGCACATCTGGAAAATGTCAGCTAGAGAGAAAATGCAGAGGCTGATTTCACCATAATCCTGGAACTCTGCTTCAGCACATTTGGAAAATGTAAACTAGAGAGAAATTGCAAGGCAGATTTCAGCATAATCTTGGAACTCTGCTTGTGCACAACTGCAAAATGTAAACTAGAGAGAAATTGATGTGGTATATTTCAGCATAATCTTTGGACTCTGCTTCCGCACATCTGGCAAATGTCAGCTAGAGAGAAATTGCAAGGCAGATTTCAGCATAATGCTGGAACTCTGCTTCTGGACATCTGGAAAATGTCAGCTAGAGAGAAAATGCAAGGCAGATTTCAGCATAATACTGGTCCTCTGTTTGAGCACATGTGGGAAAGTCATCTAGAGAGAAATTGATGTGGTGGTTTTCAGCACAAACCTGGAACTCTCCTTCTTGAAATCTGGAAAATGTCAGCTAGAGAGAAATTGATGTAGATTTCAGCATAATGCTGGAACTCTGCTTCTGCACATCTGGAAAATGTCAGCTGGGGAAAATTTATGTGGTATATTTCAGCATAATCTTTGAACTCTGCTTCCCAACATATGGAAAATGTCAGCTAGAGAATAATTTCAAGGCAGATTTCAGCATAATCCTGGAACTCTGCTTCTGCACATCTGGAAAATGTAAGCTAGAGAGAAATTGATGTTGTAGATTTCAGGATAATCTTGGAACTCTGCTTCAGCACATCTGAAAAATGTCAGCTTGATAGGAATTTATGGGGTAGATTTCAGCATAATCTTTGAACTCTGCTTCTTCACATCTGGCAAATGTCAGCTAGAGGGAAAATGCAGAGGCACATTTCAGCATAATCCTGGAACTCTGCTTCTGCACATCTGGCAAATGTCAGCAAGAGAGAAATTGATATGGTAGATTTCAGCATAATATTTTAACTCTGCTTCCGTACATTTGGAAAATGTCAGCTAGAGAGAAATTGATGTGGTAGATTTCAGCATAATCTTTGTTCTCTGCTTCTGCATATGTGGAAATGTCAGCTGGAGAGAAATTGCAAGGCAGATTTCAGCATAATCCTGGAACTCTGCTTCTGGACATCTGGAAAATGTCAGCTAGAGAGAAATTGATGTGGTAGATTTCAGCATAATCTTTGAACTCTGCTTCCGCACATCTGAAAAATGTCAGCTAGATAGGAATTTATGTGGTAGATTTTAGCATAATCTTTGAACTCTGCTTCTTCACATCTGGAAAATGTCAGCTAGAGAGAAAATGCAGAGGCTGATTTCAGCATAACCTTTGAACTCTACTTCTGCACATCTGGAAAATGTCAGCTAGAGAGAAAATGCAGAGACAGATTTCAGCATAATCCTGGAATTTTGCTTCCGCACATCTGGAAAAGTCAGCTAGAGAGAAATTGATGTAGATTTCAGCACAATCCTGGAGCTCTGCTTCCACACATCTGGAAAATGTCAGCTAGAGGGAAAATGCAGATGCAGATTTCAGCATAATCCTGGAACTCTGCTTCTGTATATCTGGAAAATGTAAGATAGAGAGAAATTGATGTGGTAGATTTCAGCATAATCTTTGAACACTGCTTCCACACATCTAGAAAATGTCAGCTAGAAAGAAAATGCAGAGGCAGATTTCAGCATAATCTTTGAACTCTGCTTCCGCACATCTGGAAAATGTCAGCTAGAGGGGAAATGCAGAGGCAGATTTCAGCATAATCTTTGAACTCTGCTTCCACACATCTAGAAAATGTCAGCTAGAAAGAAAATGCAGAGGCAGATTTCAGCATAATCTTTGAACTCTGCTTCCGCACATCTAGAAAATGTCAGCTAGAGAGGAAATGCAGAGGCATATTTCAGCATAATACTGGAACTCTCCTTGTGCACATCTGGAAAATGTAAACTAGAGAGAAATTGATGTGGTAGATTTCAGCATAATCTTTGAACTCTTCTTCGCGACTCTGGCGAATGTCAGCTAGAGAGAAATTGATGTGGTGGTTTCAGCATAATCTTGGAACTCTGCTTCTGCACATCTGGCAAATGTCAGCTAGAGAGAAAATGCAGAGACTGATTTCAGCATAATGCTGGAACTCTGCTTCTGCACATCTGGAAAATGTCAGCTGGGGAAAATTTATGTGGTATATTTCAGCATAATCTTTGAACTCTGCTTCCGAACATATGGAAAATGTCAGCTAGAGAATAATTTCAAGGCAGATTTCAGCATAATCCTGGAACTCTGCTTCTGCACATCTGGAAAATGTAAGCTAGAGAGAAATTGATGTCGTAGATTTCAGCATAATCTTGCAACTCTGCTTTTTCACATCTGGAAAATGTCAGCTAGAGGGAAAATGCAGACGCAGATTTCAGCATAATCGTGGAACTCTGCTTCTGCACATCTGGAAAATGTAAGCTAGAGAGAAATTGATGTCGTAGATTTTAGCATAATCCTGGAACTCTGCTTCAGCACATCTGAAAAATGTCAGCTAGATAGGAATTTATGTGGTAGATTTCAGCATAATCTTTGAACTCTGCTTCTTCACATCTGGAAAATGTCAGCTAGAGGGAAAATGCAGAGGCAGATTTCAGCATAATCCTGGAACTCTGCTTCTTCACATCTGGAAAATTTCACTTGGAGACAAAATGCAAGGCAGATTTCAGCATAATCCTTAAACTCTGCTTCTCCACATCTGGAAAATGTCAGCTAGAAAGAAAATGCAAGGCAGTTTTCAGCATAATCTTGGAACTCTGCTTCTGCACATCTGGCAAATGTCAGCTAGAGAGAAAATGCAGAGGCAGATTTCAGCATAATCCTGGAACTTTGCTTCAGCACATCTGAAAACTGTCAGCTAGATATGAATTTATGTGGTAGATTTCAGCAAAATCCTGGAACTCTGCTTGTGCACATCTGCAAAATGTAAACTAGAGAGAAATTGATGTGTTAGATTTCAGCATAATCTTTGGACTCTGCTTCCGCACATCTGGAAAATGTCAGCTAGAGAGAAATTGCAAGGCAGATTTCAGTATAATGCTGGAACTCTGCTTCTGGACATCTGGAAAATGTCAGCTAGAGAGAAAATGCAGAGGCTGATTTCAGCATAACCTTTGAACTCTGCTTCTGCACATCTGGAAAATGTCAGCTAGAGAGAAAATGCAGAGGCAGATTTCAGCATAATCCTGGAACTTTTCTTCCGCACATCTGGAAAATTTCAGCTAGACAGAAATGGATGTTGTAGATTTCAGCATAATCCTGGAACTCTGCTTCTGCACATCTGGCAAATGTCAGCTAGCGAGAACTTGCAAGGCAGTTTTCAGCATAATCTTGGAACTCTGCTTCTGCACATCTGGAAAATGTAAGCTAGAGAGAAATTGATGTGGTGGAGTTCACCATAATCTTTGAACTCTGCTTGCGCTCATCTGGAAAATGTCAGCTAGAGAGAAATTGCAAGGCAGATTTCAGCATAATCTTGGAACTCTGCTTCTGCACATCTGGAAAATGTCAGCTAGAGAGAAAATGCAGAGGCTGATTTCAGCATAATCCTGGAACACTGCTTCCTCACGTCTGGAAAATGTCAGCTAGAGGAAAAATGCAGAGGCAGATTTCAGCATAATCCTGGAACTCTGCTTCTGCACATCTGGAAAATGTAACCTAGAGAGAAATTGATGTGTTAGATTTCAGCATAATGCTTGAACTCTGCTTCTGCACATCTGGAAAATATCACCTGGAGAAAAATTGCAAGGCAGATTTCAGAATAATCCTGGAACTCTGCTTCTGCACATCTGAAAAATGTCAGCTAGATAGGAATTTATGTGGTAGATTACAGCATAATCTTTGAACTCTGCTTCTGCACATCTGGAAAATGTCAGCTAGAGAGAAAATGCAGAAGCAGATTTCAGCATAATCCTGGAACTCTGCTTCTTCACATCTGGAAAATTTCACTTGGAGACAAAATGCAAGGCAGATTTCAGCATAATCCTTAAACTCTGCTTCTCCACATCTGGAAAATGTCAGCTAGAAAGAAAATGCAAGGCAGTTTTCAGCGTAATCTTGGAACTCTGCTTCTGCACATCTGGCAAATGTCAGCTAGAGAGAAAATGCAGAGGCAGATTTCAGCATAATCCTGGAACTTTGCTTCAGCACATCTGAAAACTGTCAGCTAGATATGAATTTATGTGGTAGATTTCAGCAAAATCCTGGAACTCTGCTTGTGCACATCTGCAAAATGTAAACTAGAGAGAAATTGATGTGTTAGATTTCAGCATAATCTTTGGACTCTGCTTCCGCACATCTGGAAAATGTCAGCTAGAGAGAAATTGCAAGGCAGATTTCAGTATAACCTTTGAACTCTGCTTCTGCACATCTGGAAAATGTCAGCTAGAGAGAAAATGCAGAGGCAGATTTCAGCATAATCCTGGAACTCTGCTTCTGCACATCTGGCAAATGTCAGCTAGCGAGAACTTGCAAGGCAGTTTTCAGCATAATCTTGGAACTCTGCTTCTGCACATCTGGAAAATGTAAGCTAGAGAGGAATTGATGTGGTGGAGTTCACCATAATCTGTGAACTCTGCTTGCGCTCATCTGGAAAATGTCAGCTAGAGAGAAATTGCAAGGCAGATTTCAGCATAATCTTGGAACTCTGCTTCTGCACATCTGGAAAATGTCAGCTAGAGAGAAAATGCAGAGGCTGATTTCAGCATAATCCTGGAACACTGCTTCCTCACGTCTGGAAAATGTCAGCTAGAGGAAAAATGCAGAGGCAGATTTCAGCATAATCCTGGAACTCTGCTTCTGCACATCTGGAAAATGTAACCTAGAGAGAAATTGATGTGTTAGATTTCAGCATAATGCTTGAACTCTGCTTCTGCACATCTGGAAAATATCACCTGGAGAAAAATTGCAAGGCAGATTTCAGAATAATCCTGGAACTCTGCTTCTGTACATCTGAAAAATGTCAGCTAGATAGGAATTTATGTGGTAGATTTCAGCATAATCTTTGAACTCTGCTTCTGCACATCTGGAAAATGTCAACTAGAGAGAAAATGCAGAGGCAGATTTCAGCATAATCCTGGTACTCTGCTTCTGCACATCAGGAAAATGTCAGCTAGAGAGAAATTTCAAATCAGATATCAGAATAATCCTGGAACTCTGCTTCTGCGCATTTGGCAAATGTCAGCTAGAGAGAAATTGATGTGGTAGATTTCAGCATAGTCTTTGAACTCTGCTTCTGCACTTCAGGAAAATGTCAACTAGAGAGAAAATGCAAAGGCGGATTTCAGCATAATCCTGGAACTCTGCTTCCGCACATCTGGAAAATTTCAGCTAGACAGAAATTGAGGTTGTAGATTTCATCATAATCCTGGAACTCTGCTTCCAAACATCTGGCAAATGTCAGCTAGAGAGAAAATGCATGGCAGATTTCAGCATAATCCTGGAACTCTGCTTCTGCACATCTGGAAAAGTCAGCTAGAGATAAATTGCAAGGCAGAGTTCAGCATAATCCTGGAACTCTGCTTCTGCACATCTGGAAAAGTCAGCTAGAGAGAAATTGATGTAGTGGTTACAGCAAAACCCTGGCACTCTGCTTCTGCACATCTGGAAAAGTCAGCTAGAGAGAAACTGATGTGGTGGTTTTCAGCACAATCCTGGAACTCTGCTTCTGCATGTCTGGAAAATGTCAGCTAGAGAGAAATTGATGTGGTGGTTTCAGCATAATCCTTGAAGTCTGCTTCTGCACATCTGGAAAATATCAGCTAGCGAGAAATTGATGTTGTAGATTTCAGCATAAACTTTGAACTCTGCTTCTGTACATTTGGAAAATGTCAGCTAGAGAAAACTTGCAAGGCATATTTCAGCATAATCTTGGAACTCTGCTTTTTCACATATGGAAAATGTCAGCTAGAGAGAAATTGCAAGGCAGATTTCAGCATAACACTGGAACTCTGCTTCTGCACATCTGGAAAATGTAAGCTAGAGAGAAATTGATGTCGTAGATTTCAGCATAATCCTGGAACTCTGCTTCAGCACATCTGAAAAATGTCAGCTAGATATGAATTTATGTGGTAGATTTCAGCATAATCTTTGAACTCTGCTTCCTCACATCTGGAAAATGTCAGCTAGAGGGAAAATGCAGAGGCAGATTTCAGCATAATCCTGGAACTCTGCTTCTTCACATCTGGAAAATTTCACTTGGAGACAAAATGCAAGGCAGATTTCAGCATAATCCTTAAACTCTGCTTCTCCACATCTGGAAAATGTCAGCTAGAGAGAAAATGCAGAGGCAGATTTCAGCATAATCCTGGAACTTTGCTTCAGCACATCTGAAAACTGTCAGCTAGATATGAATTTATGTGGTAGATTTCAGCAAAATCCTGGAACTCTGCTTGTGCACATCTGCAAAATGTAAACTAGAGAGAAATTGATGTGGTATATTTCAGCATAATCTTTGGACTCTGCTTCCGCACATCTGGAAAATGTCAGCTAGAGAGAAAATGCAGAGGCTGATTTCACCATAATCCTGGAACTCTGCTTCAGCACATTTGGAAAATGTAAACTAGAGAGAAATTGCAAGGCAGATTTCAGCATAATCTTGGAACTCTGCTTGTGCACAACTGCAAAATGTAAACTAGAGAGAAATTGATGTGGTATATTTCAGCATAATCTTTGGACTCTGCTTCCGCACATCTGGCAAATGTCAGCTAGAGAGAAATTGCAAGGCAGATTTCAGCATAATGCTGGAACTCTGCTTCTGGACATCTGGAAAATGTCAGCTAGAGAGAAAATGCAAGGCAGATTTCAGCATAATACTGGTCCTCTGTTTGAGCACATGTGGGAAAGTCATCTAGAGAGAAATTGATGTGGTGGTTTTCAGCACAAACCTGGAAATCTCCTTCTTGAAATCTGGAAAATGTCAGCTAGAGAGAAATTGATGTAGATTTCAGCATAATGCTGGAACTCTGCTTCTGCACATCTGGAAAATGTCAGCTGGGGAAAATTTATGTGGTATATTTCAGCATAATCTTTGAACTCTGCTTCCCAACATATGGAAAATGTCAGCTAGAGAATAATTTCAAGGCAGATTTCAGCATAATCCTGGAACTCTGCTTCTGCACATCTGGAAAATGTAAGCTAGAGAGAAATTGATGTTGTAGATTTCAGGATAATCTTGGAACTCTGCTTCAGCACATCTGAAAAATGTCAGCTTGATAGGAATTTATGGGGTAGATTTCAGCATAATCTTTGAACTCTGCTTCTTCACATCTGGCAAATGTCAGCTAGAGGGAAAATGCAGAGGCACATTTCAGCATAATCCTGGAACTCTGCTTCTGCACATCTGGCAAATGTCAGCAAGAGAGAAATTGATATGGTAGATTTCAGCATAATATTTTAACTCTGCTTCCGTACATTTGGAAAATGTCAGCTAGAGAGAAATTGATGTGGTAGATTTCAGCATAATCTTTGTACTCTGCTTCTGCATATGTGGAAATGTCAGCTGGAGAGAAATTGCAAGGCAGATTTCAGCATAATCCTGGAACTCTGCTTCTGGACATCTGGAAAATGTCAGCTAGAGAGAAATTGATGTGGTAGATTTCAGCATAATCTTTGAACTCTGCTTCCGCACATCTGAAAAATGTCAGCTAGATAGGAATTTATGTGGTAGATTTTAGCATAATCTTTGAACTCTGCTTCTTCACATCTGGAAAATGTCAGCTAGAGAGAAAATGCAGAGGCTGATTTCAGCATAACCTTTGAACTCTACTTCTGCACATCTGGAAAATGTCAGCTAGAGAGAAAATGCAGAGACAGATTTCAGCATAATCCTGTAACTTTGCTTCCGCACATCTGGAAAAGTCAGCTAGAGAGAAATTGATGTAGATTTCAGCACAATCCTGGAGCTCTGCTTCCACACATCTGGAAAATGTCAGCTAGAGGGAAAATGCAGAGGCAGATTTCAGCATAATCCTGGAACTCTGCTTCTGTATATCTGGAAAATGTAAGATAGAGAGAAATTGATGTGGTAGATTTCAGCATAATCTTTGAACACTGCTTCCACACATCTAGAAAATGTCAGCTAGAAAGAAAATGCAGAGGCAGATTTCAGCATAATCTTTGAACTCTGCTTCCGCACATCTGGAAAATGTCAGCTAGAGGGGAAATGCAGAGGCAGATTTCAGCATAATCTTTGAACTCTGCTTCCACACATCTAGAAAATGTCAGCTAGAAAGAAAATGCAGAGGCAGATTTCAGCATAATCTTTGAACTCTGCTTCCGCACATCTAGAAAATGTCAGCTAGAGAGGAAATGCAGAGGCATATTTCAGCATAATACTGGAACTCTGCTTGTGCACATCTGGAAAATGTAAACTAGAGAGAAATTGATGTGGTAGATTTCAGCATAATCTTTGAACTCTTCTTCGCGACTCTGGCGAATGTCAGCTAGAGAGAAATTGATGTGGTGGTTTCAGCATAATCTTGGAACTCTGCTTCTGCACATCTGGCAAATGTCAGCTAGAGAGAAAATGCAGAGACTGATTTCAGCATAATGCTGGAACTCTGCTTCTGCACATCTGGAAAATGTCAGCTGGGGAAAATTTATGTGGTATATTTCAGCATAATCTTTGAACTCTGCTTCCGAACATATGGAAAATGTCAGCTAGAGAATAATTTCAAGGCAGATTTCAGCATAATCCTGGAACTCTGCTTCTGCACATCTGGAAAATGTAAGCTAGAGAGAAATTGATGTCGTAGATTTCAGCATAATCTTGCAACTCTGCTTTTTCACATCTGGAAAATGTCAGCTAGAGGGAAAATGCAGATGCAGATTTCAGCATAATCGTGGAACTCTGCTTCTGCACATCTGGAAAATGTAAGCTAGAGAGAAATTGATGTCGTAGATTTTAGCATAATCCTGGAACTCTGCTTCTGTACATCTGAAAAATGTCAGCTAGATAGGAATTTATGTGGTAGATTTCAGCATAATCTTTGAACTCTGCTTCTGCACATCTGGAAAATGTCAACTAGAGAGAAAATGCAGAGGCAGATTTCAGCATAATCCTGGTACTCTGCTTCTGCACATCAGGAAAATGTCAGCTAGAGAGAAATTTCAAATCAGATATCAGAATAATCCTGGAACTCTGCTTCTGCGCATTTGGCAAATGTCAGCTAGAGAGAAATTGATGTGGTAGATTTCAGCATAGTCTTTGAACTCTGCTTCTGCACTTCAGGAAAATGTCAGCTAGAGAGAAAATGCAAAGGCGGATTTCAGCATAATCCTGGAACTCTGCTTCCGCACATCTGGAAAATTTCAGCTAGACAGAAATTGAGGTTGTAGATTTCATCATAATCCTGGAACTCTGCTTCCAAACATCTGGCAAATGTCAGCTAGAGAGAAAATGCATGGCAGATTTCAGCATAATCCTGGAACTCTGCTTCTGCACATCTGGAAAAGTCAGCTAGAGATAAATTGCAAGGCAGAGTTCAGCATAATCCTGGAACTCTGCTTCTGCACATCTGGAAAAGTCAGCTAGAGAGAAATTGATGTAGTGGTTACAGCAAAACCCTGGCACTCTGCTTCTGCACATCTGGAAAAGTCAGCTAGAGAGAGACTGATGTGGTGGTTTTCAGCACAATCCTGGAACTCTGCTTCTGCATGTCTGGAAAATGTCAGCTAGAGAGAAATTGATGTGGTGGTTTCAGCATAATCCTTGAAGTCTGCTTCTGCACATCTGGAAAATATCAGCTAGCGAGAAATTGATGTTGTAGATTTCAGCATAAACTTTGAACTCTGCTTCTGTACATTTGGAAAATGTCAGCTAGAGAAAACTTGCAAGGCATATTTCAGCATAATCTTGGAACTCTGCTTTTTCACATCTGGAAAATGTCAGCTAGAGAGAAATTGCAAGGCAGATTTCAGCATAACACTGGAACTCTGCTTCTGCACATCTGGAAAATGTAAGCTAGAGAGAAATTGATGTCGTAGATTTCAGCATAATCCTGGAACTCTGCTTCAGCACATCTGAAAAATGTCAGCTAGATAGGAATTTATGTGGTAGATTTCAGCATAATCTTTGAACTCTGCTTCCTCACATCTGGAAAATGTCAGCTAGAGGGAAAATGCAGAGGCAGATTTCAGCATAATCCTGGAACTCTGCTTCTTCACATCTGGAAAATTTCACTTGGAGACAAAATGCAAGGCAGATTTCAGCATAATCCTTAAACTCTGCTTCTCCACATCTGGAAAATGTCAGCTAGAGAGAAAATGCAGAGGCAGATTTCAGCATAATCCTGGAACTTTGCTTCAGCACATCTGAAAACTGTCAGCTAGATATGAATTTATGTGGTAGATTTCAGCAAAATCCTGGAACTCTGCTTGTGCACATCTGCAAAATGTAAACTAGAGAGAAATTGATGTGGTATATTTCAGCATAATCTTTGGACTCTGCTTCCGCACATCTGGAAAATGTCAGCTAGAGAGAAAATGCAGAGGCTGATTTCACCATAATCCTGGAACCCTGCTTCAGCACATTTGGAAAATGTAAACTAGAGAGAAATTGCAAGGAAGATTTCAGCATAATCTTGGAACTCTGCTTGTGCACAACTGCAAAATGTAAACTAGAGAGAAATTGATGTGGTATATTTCAGCATAATCTTTGGACTCTGCTTCCGCACATCTGGCAAATGTCAGCTAGAGAGAAATTGCAAGGCAGATTTCAGCATAATGCTGGAACTCTGCTTCTGGACATCTGGAAAATGTCAGCTAGAGAGAAAATGCAAGGCAGATTTCAGCATAATACTGGTCCTCTGTTTGAGCACATGTGGGAAAGTCATCTAGAGAGAAATTGATGTGGTGGTTTTCAGCACAAACCTGGAACTCTCCTTCTTGAAATCTGGAAAATGTCAGCTAGAGAGAAATTGATGTAGATTTCAGCATAATGCTGGAACTCTGCTTCTGCACATCTGGAAAATGTCAGCTGGGGAAAATTTATGTGGTATATTTCAGCATAATCTTTGAACTCTGCTTCCCAACATATGGAAAATGTCAGCTAGAGAATAATTTCAAGGCAGATTTCAGCATAATCCTGGAACTCTGCTTCTGCACATCTGGAAAATGTAAGCTAGAGAGAAATTGATGTTGTAGATTTCAGGATAATCTTGGAACTCTGCTTCAGCACATCTGAAAAATGTCAGCTTGATAGGAATTTATGGGGTAGATTTCAGCATAATCTTTGAACTCTGCTTCTTCACATCTGGCAAATGTCAGCTAGAGGGAAAATGCAGAGGCAGATTTCAGCATAATCCTGGAACTCTGCTTCTGCACATCTGGCAAATGTCAGCAAGAGAGAAATTGATATGGTAGATTTCAGCATAATATTTTAACTCTGCTTCCGTACATTTGGAAAATGTCAGCTAGAGAGAAATTGATGTGGTAGATTTCAGCATAATCTTTGTACTCTGCTTCTGCATATGTGGAAATGTCAGCTGGAGAGAAATTGCAAGGCAGATTTCAGCATAATCCTGGAACTCTGCTTCTGGACATCTGGAAAATGTCAGCTAGAGAGAAATTGATGTGGTAGATTTCAGCATAATCTTTGAACTCTGCTTCCGCACATCTGAAAAATGTCAGCTAGATAGGAATTTATGTGGTAGATTTTAGCATAATCTTTGAACTCTGCTTCTTCACATCTGGAAAATGTCAGCTAGAGAGAAAATGCAGAGGCTGATTTCAGCATAACCTTTGAACTCTACTTCTGCACATCTGGAAAATGTCAGCTAGAGAGAAAATGCAGAGACAGATTTCAGCATAATCCTGGAACTTTGCTTCCGCACATCTGGAAAAGTCAGCTAGAGAGAAATTGATGTAGATTTCAGCACAATCCTGGAGCTCTGCTTCCACACATCTGGAAAATGTCAGCTAGAGGGAAAATGCAGAGGCAGATTTCAGCATAATCCTGGAACTCTGCTTCTGTATATCTGGAAAATGTAAGATAGAGAGAAATTGATGTGGTAGATTTCAGCATAATCTTTGAACACTGCTTCCACACATCTAGAAAATGTCAGCTAGAAAGAAAATGCAGAGGCAGATTTCAGCATAATCTTTGAACTCTGCTTCCGCACATCTAGAAAATGTCAGCTAGAGAGGAAATGCAGAGGCATATTTCAGCATAATACTGGAACTCTGCTTGTGCACATCTGGAAAATGTAAACTAGAGAGAAATTGATGTGGTAGATTTCAGCATAATCTTTGAACTCTTCTTCGCGACTCTGGCGAATGTCAGCTAGAGAGAAATTGATGTGGTGGTTTCAGCATAATCTTGGAACTCTGCTTCTGCACATCTGGCAAATGTCAGCTAGAGAGAAAATGCAGAGACTGATTTCAGCATAATGCTGGAACTCTGCTTCTGCACATCTGGAAAATGTCAGCTGGGGAAAATTTATGTGGTATATTTCAGCATAATCTTTGAACTCTGCTTCCGAACATATGGAAAATGTCAGCTAGAGAATAATTTCAAGGCAGATTTCAGCATAATCCTGGAACTCTGCTTCTGCACATCTGGAAAATGTAAGCTAGAGAGAAATTGATGTCGTAGATTTCAGCATAATCTTGCAACTCTGCTTTTTCACATCTGGAAAATGTCAGCTAGAGGGAAAATGCAGACGCAGATTTCAGCATAATCGTGGAACTCTGCTTCTGCACATCTGGAAAATGTAAGCTAGAGAGAAATTGATGTCGTAGATTTTAGCATAATCCTGGAACTCTGCTTCAGCACATCTGAAAAATGTCAGCTAGATAGGAATTTATGTTTTAGATTTCAGCATAATCTTTGAACTCTGCTTCTTCACATCTGGAAAATGTCAGCTAGAGGGAAAATGCAGAGGCAGATTTCAGCATAAACCTGGAACTCTGCTTCTTCACATCTGGAAAATTTCACTTGGAGACAAAATGCAAGGCAGATTTCAGCATAATCCTTAAACTCTGCTTCTCCACATCTGGAAAATGTCAGCTAGGAAGAAAATGCAAGGCAGTTTTCAGCATAATCTTGGAACTCTGCTTCTGCACATCTGGCAAATGTCAGCTAGAGAGAAAATGCAGAGGCAGATTTCAGCATAATCCTGGAACTTTGCTTCAGCACATCTGAAAACTGTCAGCTAGATATGAATTTATGTGGTAGATTTCAGCAAAATCCTGGAACTCTGCTTGTGCACATCTGCAAAATGTAAACTAGAGAGAAATTGATGTGTTAGATTTCAGCATAATCTTTGGACTCTGCTTCCGCACATCTGGAAAATGTCAGCTAGAGAGAAATTGCAAGGCAGATTTCAGTATAATGCTGGAACTCTGCTTCTGGACATCTGGAAAATGTCAGCTAGAGAGAAAATGCAGAGGCTGATTTCAGCATAACCTTTGAACTCTGCTTCTGCACATCTGGAAAATGTCAGCTAGAGAGAAAATGCAGAGGCAGATTTCAGCATAATCCTGGAACTTTGCTTCCGCACATCTGGAAAATTTCAGCTAGACAGAAATGGATGTTGTAGATTTCAGCATAATCCTGGAACTCTGCTTCTGCACATCTGGCAAATGTCAGCTAGCGAGAACTTGCAAGGCAGTTTTCAGCATAATCTTGGAACTCTGCTTCTGCACATCTGGAAAATGTAAGCTAGAGAGAAATTGATGTGGTGGAGTTCACCATAATCTTTGAACTCTGCTTGCGCTCATCTGGAAAATGTCAGCTAGAGAGAAATTGCAAGGCAGATTTCAGCATAATCTTGGAACTCTGCTTCTGCACATCTGGAAAATGTCAGCTAGAGAGAAAATGCAGAGGCTGATTTCAGCATAATCCTGGAACACTGCTTCCTCACGTCTGGAAAATGTCAGCTAGAGGAAAAATGCAGAGGCAGATTTCAGCATAATCCTGGAACTCTGCTTCTGCACATGTGGAAAATGTAACCTAGAGAGAAATTGATGTGTTAGATTTCAGCATAATGCTTGAACTCTGCTTCTGCACATCTGTAAAATATCACCTGGAGAAAAATTGCAAGGCAGATTTCAGAATAATCCTGGAACTCTGCTTCTGCACATCTGAAAAATGTCAGCTAGATAGGAATTTATGTGGTAGATTACAGCATAATCTTTGAACTCTGCTTCTGCACATCTGGAAAATGTCAGCTAGAGAGAAAATGCAGAGGCAGATTTCAGCATAATCCTGGAACTCTGCTTCTTCACATCTGGAAAATTTCACTTGGAGACAAAATGCAAGGCAGATTTCAGCATAATCCTTAAACTCTGCTTCTCCACATCTGGAAAATTTCAGCTAGAAAGAAAATGCAAGGCAGTTTTCAGCGTAATCTTGGAACTCTGCTTCTGCACATCTGGCAAATGTCAGCTAGAGAGAAAATGCAGAGGCAGATTTCAGCATAATCCTGGAACTTTGCTTCAGCACATCTGAAAACTGTCAGCTAGATATGAATTTATGTGGTAGATTTCAGCAAAATCCTGGAACTCTGCTTGTGCACATCTGCAAAATGTAAACTAGAGAGAAATTGATGTGGTGTATTTCAGCATAATCTTTGGACTCTGCTTCCGCACATCTGGAAAATGTCAGCTAGAGAGAAAATGCAGAGGCTGATTTCACCATAATCCTGGAACTCTGCTTCAGCACATTTGGAAAATGTAAACTAGAGAGAAATTGCAAGGCAGATTTCAGCATAATCTTGGAACTCTGCTTGTGCACAACTGCAAAATGTAAACTAGAGAGAAATTGATGTGGTATATTTCAGCATAATCTTTGGACTCTGCTTCCGCACATCTGGCAAATGTCAGCTAGAGAGAAATTGCAAGGCAGATTTCAGCATAATGCTGGAACTCTGCTTCTGGACATCTGGAAAATGTCAGCTAGAGAGAAAATGCAAGGCAGATTTCAGCATAATACTGGTCCTCTGTTTGAGCACATGTGGGAAAGTCATCTAGAGAGAAATTGATGTGGTGGTTTTCAGCACAAACCTGGAACTCTCCTTCTTGAAATCTGGAAAATGTCAGCTAGAGAGAAATTGATGTAGATTTCAGCATAATGCTGGAACTCTGCTTCTGCACATCTGGAAAATGTCAGCTGGGGAAAATTTATGTGGTATATTTCAGCATAATCTTTGAACTCTGCTTCCCAACATATGGAAAATGTCAGCTAGAGAATAATTTCAAGGCAGATTTCAGCATAATCCTGGAACTCTGCTTCTGCACATCTGGAAAATGTAAGCTAGAGAGAAATTGATGTTGTAGATTTCAGGATAATCTTGGAACTCTGCTTCAGCACATCTGAAAAATGTCAGCTTGATAGGAATTTATGGGGTAGATTTCAGCATAATCTTTGAACTCTGCTTCTTCACATCTGGCAAATGTCAGCTAGAGGGAAAATGCAGAGGCACATTTCAGCATAATCCTGGAACTCTGCTTCTGCACATCTGGCAAATGTCAGCAAGAGAGAAATTGATATGGTAGATTTCAGCATAATATTTTAACTCTGCTTCCGTACATTTGGAAAATGTCAGCTAGAGAGAAATTGATGTGGTAGATTTCAGCATAATCTTTGTACTCTGCTTCTGCATATGTGGAAATGTCAGCTGGAGAGAAATTGCAAGGCAGATTTCAGCATAATCCTGGAACTCTGCTTCTGGACATCTGGAAAATGTCAGCTAGAGAGAAATTGATGTGGTAGATTTCAGCATAATCTTTGAACTCTGCTTCCGCACATCTGAAAAATGTCAGCTAGATAGGAATTTATGTGGTAGATTTTAGCATAATCTTTGAACTCTGCTTCTTCACATCTGGAAAATGTCAGCTAGAGAGAAAATGCAGAGGCTGATTTCAGCATAACCTTTGAACTCTACTTCTGCACATCTGGAAAATGTCAGCTAGAGAGAAAATGCAGAGACAGATTTCAGCATAATCCTGGAACTTTGCTTCCGCACATCTGGAAAAGTCAGCTAGAGAGAAATTGATGTAGATTTCAGCACAATCCTGGAGCTCTGCTTCCACACATCTGGAAAATGTCAGCTAGAGGGAAAATGCAGAGGCAGATTTCAGCATAATCTTTGAACTCTGCTTCCACACATCTGGAAAATGTCAGCTAGAGGGGAAATGCAGAGGCAGATTTCAGCATAATCTTTGAACTCTGCTTCCACACATCTAGAAAATGTCAGCTAGAAAGAAAATGCAGAGGCAGATTTAAGCATAATCTTTGAACTCTGCTTCCGCACATCTAGAAAATGTCAGCTAGAGAGGAAATGCAGAGGCATATTTCAGCATAATACTGGAACTCTGCTTGTGCACATCTGGAAAATGTAAACTAGAGAGAAATTGATGTGGTAGATTTCAGCATAATCTTTGAACTCTTCTTCGCGACTCTGGCGAATGTCAGCTAGAGAGAAATTGATGTGGTGGTTTCAGCATAATCTTGGAACTCTGCTTCTGCACATCTGGCAAATGTCAGCTAGAGAGAAAATGCAGAGACTGATTTCAGCATAATGCTGGAACTCTGCTTCTGCACATCTGGAAAATGTCAGCTGGGGAAAATTTATGTGGTATATTTCAGCATAATCTTTGAACTCTGCTTCCGAACATATGGAAAATGTCAGCTAGAGAATAATTTCAAGGCAGATTTCAGCATAATCCTGGAACTCTGCTTCTGCACATCTGGAAAATGTAAGCTAGAGAGAAATTGATGTCGTAGATTTCAGCATAATCTTGCAACTCTGCTTTTTCACATCTGGAAAATGTCAGCTAGAGGGAAAATGCAGACGCAGATTTCAGCATAATCGTGGAACTCTGCTTCTGCACATCTGGAAAATGTAAGCTAGAGAGAAATTGATGTCGTAGATTTTAGCATAATCCTGGAACTCTGCTTCAGCACATCTGAAAAATGTCAGCTAGATAGGAATTTATGTGGTAGATTTCAGCATAATCTTTGAACTCTGCTTCTTCACATCTGGAAAATGTCAGCTAGAGGGAAAATGCAGAGGCAGATTTCAGCATAATCCTGGAACTCTGCTTCTTCACATCTGGAAAATTTCACTTGGAGACAAAATGCAAGGCAGATTTCAGCATAATCCTTAAACTCTGCTTCTCCACATCTGGAAAATGTCAGCTAGAAAGAAAATGCAAGGCAGTTTTCAGCATAATCTTGGAACTCTGCTTCTGCACATCTGGCAAATGTCAGCTAGAGAGAAAATGCAGAGGCAGATTTCAGCATAATCCTGGAACTTTGCTTCAGCACATCTGAAAACTGTCAGCTAGATATGAATTTATGTGGTAGATTTCAGCAAAATCCTGGAACTCTGCTTGTGCACATCTGCAAAATGTAAACTAGAGAGAAATTGATGTGTTAGATTTCAGCATAATCTTTGGACTCTGCTTCCGCACATCTGGAAAATGTCAGCTAGAGAGAAAATGCAGAGGCTGATTTCACCATAATCCTGGAACTCTGCTTCTGGACATCTGGAAAATGTCAGCTAGAGAGAAAATGCAAGGCAGATTTCAGCATAATACTGGTCCTCTGTTTGAGCACATGTGGGAAAGTCATCTAGAGAGAAATTGATGTGGTGGTTTTCAGCACAAACCTGGAACTCTCCTTCTTGAAATCTGGAAAATGTCAGCTAGAGAGAAATTGATGTAGATTTCAGCATAATGCTGGAACTCTGCTTCTGCACATCTGGAAAATGTCAGCTGGGGAAAATTTATGTGGTATATTTCAGCATAATCTTTGAACTCTGCTTCCCAACATATGGAAAATGTCACCTAGAGAATAATTTCAAGGCAGATTTCAGCATAATCCTGGAACTCTGCTTCTGCACATCTGGAAAATGTAAGCTAGAGAGAAATTGAGGTCGTAGATTTCAGGATAATCTTGGAACTCTGCTTCTGCACATCTGGCAAATGTCAGCAAGAGAGACATTGATATGGTAGATTTCAGCATAATATTTTAACTCTGCATCTGCTACTCTGGAAAATTTCAGCTAGAGAGAAATTGATGTAGGTTTCAGCATAATCTTTGAACTCTGCTTCCGTACATTTGGAAAATGTCAGCTAGAGAGAAATTGATGTGGTAGATTTCAGCATAATCTTTGTACTCTGCTTCTGCATATGTGGAAATGTCAGCTGGAGAGAAATTGCAAGGCAGATTTCAGCATAATCCTGGAACTCTGCTTCTGAGAATCTGGAAAATGTCAGCTAGAAAGAAATTGATGTAGATTTCAGCATAATCCTGGAACTCTGCTTCTGCACATCTGGAAAAGTCAGCTAGAGAGAAACTGATGTAGTGGTATATTTCAGCATAATCTTTGGACTCTGCTTCCGCACATCTGGAAAATGTCAGCTAGAGAGAAATTGCAAGGCAGATTTCAGCATAATTCTGGAACTCTGCTTCTGGACATCTGGAAAATGTCAGCTAGAGAGAAATTGATGTGGTAGATTTCAGCATAATCTTTGAACTCTGCTTCCGCACATCTGAAAAATGTCAGCTAGATAGGAATTTATGTGGTAGATTTTAGCATAATCTTTGAACTCTGCTTCTTCACATCTGGAAAATGTCAGCTAGAGAGAAAATGCAGAGGCTGATTTCAGCATAACCTTTGAACTCTACTTCTGCACATCTGGAAAATGTCAGCTAGAGAGAAAATGCAGAGACAGATTTCAGCATAATCCTGGAACTTTGCTTCCACACATCTGGAAAAGTCAGCTAGAGAGAAATTGATGTAGATTTCAGCATAATCCTGGAGCTCTGCTTCCACACATCTGGAAAATGTCAGCTAGAGGGAAAATGCAGAGGCAGATTTCAGCATAATCCTGGAACTCTGCTTCTCTACATCTGGAAAATGTAAGATAGAGAGAAATTGATGTGGTAGATTTCAGCATAATCTTTGAACACTGCTTCCACACATCTAGAAAATGTCAGCTAGAAAGAAAATGCAGAGGCAGATTTCAGCATAATCTTTGAACTCTGCTTCCGCACATCTGGAAAATGTCAGCTAGAGGGGAAATGCAGAGGCAGATTTCAGCATAATCTTAGAACTCTGCTTCCACACATCTGGAAAATGTCAGCTAGAGGGGAAATGCAGAGGCATATTTCAGCATAATACTGGAACTCTGCTTGTGCACATCTGGAAAATGTAAACTAGAGAGAAATTGATGTGGTAGATTTCAGCATAATCTTTGAACTCTGCTTCTGCACATCTGGCAAATGTCAGCTAGAGAGAAAATGCAGAGGCTGATTTCAGCATAATGCTGGAACTCTGCTTCTGCACATCTGGAAAATGTCAGCTGGGGAAAATTTATGTGGTATATTTCAGCATAATCTTTGAACTCTGCTTCCGAACATATGGAAAATGTCAGCTAGAGAATAATTTCAAGGCAGATTTCAGCATAAAACTGGAACTGTTCTTCTGCACATCTGGAAATTGTAAGCTAGAGAGAAATTGATGTCGTAGATTTCAGCATAATCTTGCAACTCTGCTTTTTCACATCTGGAATATGTCAGCTAGAGGGAAAATGCAGAGGCAGATTTCAGCATAATCCTGGAATTCTGCTTCTGCACATCTGGAAAATGTAAGCTAGACAGAAATTGATGTCGTAGATTTTAGCATAATCCTGGAACTCTGCTTCAGCACATCTGAAAAATGTCAGCTTGATAGGAATTTATGTGGTAGATATCAGCATAATCTTTGAACTCTGCTTCTTCACATCTGGAAAATGTCAGCTAGAGGGAAAATGCAGAGGCATATTTCAGCATAATCCTGGAACTCTGCTTCTGCACATCTGGCAAATGTCAGCAAGAGAGAAATTGATATGGTAGATTTCAGCATAATATTTTAACTCTGCATCTGCACATCTGGAAAATGTCAGCTAGAGAGAACTTGCAAGGCATATTTCAGCATAATCTTGGAACTCTGCTTCTTCACATCTGGAAAATGTCAGCTAGAGAGAAATTGATGTGGTAGATTTCAGCATAATATTTTAACTCTGCATCTGCTACTCTGGAAAATTTCAGCTAGAGAGAAATTGATGTAGATTTCAGCATAATCTTTGAACTCTGCTTCCGTACATTTGGAAAATGTCAGCTAGAGAGAAATTGATGTGGTAGATTTCAGCATAATCTTTGTACTCTGCTTCTGCATATGTGGAAATGTCAGCTAGAGAGAAATTGAGCTGGTAGATTTCAGCATAATCCTGGAACTCTGCTTCTGCACATCTGGAAAAGTCAGCTAGAGATAAATTGCAAGGCAGAGTTCAGCATAATCCTGGAACTCTGCTTCTGCACATCTGGAAAAGTCAGCTAGAGAGAAATTGATGTAGTGGTTACAGCAAAACCCTGGCACTCTGCTTCTGCACATCTGGAAAAGTCAGCTAGAGAGAAACTGATGTGGTGGTTTTCAGCACAATCCTGGAACTCTGCTTCTGCATGTCTGGAAAATGTCAGCTAGAGAGAAATTGATGTGGTGGTTTCAGCATAATCCTTGAAGTCTGCTTCTGCACATCTGGAAAGGTCAGATAGAGAGAAATTGATGTGCTGGTTTTCAGCACAATCCTGGAACTCTACTTCTGCACATCTGGAAAATATCAGCTAGCGAGAAATTGATGTTGTAGATTTCAGCATAAACTTTGAACTCTGCTTCTGTACATTTGGAAAATGTCAGCTAGAGAAAACTTGCAAGGCATATTTCAGCATAATCTTGGAACTCTGCTTCTTCACATCTGGCAAATGTCAGCTAGAGAGAAATTGATATGGTAGATTTCAGCATAATATTTGAACTCTGCTTCTGCACATCTGGAAAAGTCAGCTAGAGAGAAGTTTATGTGGCAGATTTCAGCATAATCCTGGAACTCTGCTTCTGCACATCTAGAAAATGTAAGCTAGAGAGAAATTGATGTCGTAGATTTCAGCATAATCTTGGAACTCTGCTTCCACACATCTGGAAAATGTCAGCTAGAGAGAAATTGAAGTTGTAGATTTCAGCATAATCTTTGGACTCTGCTTCCGCACATCTGGAAAATGCCAGCTAGAGAGAAATTGCAAGGCAGATTTCAGCATAATCCTGGAACTCTGCTTCTGGTCATCTGGAAAATGTCAGCTAGAGAGAAATTGATCTGGTAGATTTCAGCATAATCTTTGAACTCTTCTTCCGCACATCTGAAAAATGTCAGCTAGATAGGAATTTATGTGGTAGATTTTAGCATAATCTTTGAACTCTGCTTCTTCACATCTGGAAAATGTCAGCTAGAGAGAAAATGCAGAGGCAGATTTCAGCATAAACCTGGAACTTTGCTTACGCACATCTGGCAAATGTCAGCTAGAGAGAAATTGCAAGGCAGATTTCAGCATAATACTGGTCCTCTGTTTGAGCACATGTGGGAAAGTCATCTAGAGAGAAATTGATGTGGTGGTTTTCAGCACAAACCTGGAACTCTCCTTCTTGAAATCTGGAAAATGTCAGCTAGAGAGAAATTGATGTAGATTTCAGCATAATCCTGGAACTCTGCTTCTGCACATCTGGAAAATGTCAGCTAGAGAGAACATGCAGAGGCTGATTTCAGCATAAAGCTGGAACTCTGCTTCTGCACATCCGGAAAATGTCAGCTGGGGAAAATTTATGTGGTATATTTCAGCATAATCTTTGAACTCTGCTTCCGAACATATGGAAAATGTCAGCTAGAGAATTATTTCAAGGCAGATTTCAGCATAATCCTGGAACTCTGCTTCTGCACATCTGGAAAATGTAACCTAGAGAGAAATTGATGTCGTAGATTTCAGCATAATCTTGGAACTCTGCTTTTTCACATCTGGAAAATGTCAGCTAGAGGGAAAATGCAGAGGCAGATTTCCGCATAATCCTGGAATTCTGCTTCCGCACATCTGAAAAATGTCAGCTAGATAGGAATTTATGTGGTAGATTTTAGCATAATCTTTGAACTCTGCTTCTTCACATCTGGAAAATGTCAGCTAGAGAGAAAATGCAGAGGCAGATTTCAGCATAAACCTGGAACTTTGCTTACGCACATCTGGCAAATGTCAGCTAGAGAGAAATTGCAAGGCAGATTTCAGCATAATACTGGTCCTCTGTTTGAGCACATGTGGGAAAGTCATCTAGAGAGAAATTGATGTTGTGGTTTTCAGCACAAACCTGGAACTCTCCTTCTTGAAATCTGGAAAATGTCAGCTAGAGAGAAATTGATGTAGATTTCAGCATAATCCTGGAACTCTGCTTCTGCACATCTGGAAAATGTCAGCTAGAGAGAACATGCAGAGGCTGATTTCAGCATAAAGCTGGAACTCTGCTTCTGCACATCCGGAAAATGTCAGCTGGGGAAAATTTATGTGGTATATTTCAGCATAATCTTTGAACTCTGCTTCCGAACATATGGAAAATGTCAGCTAGAGAATTATTTCAAGGCAGATTTCAGCATAATCCTGGAACTCTGCTTCTGCACATCTGGAAAATGTAACCTAGAGAGAAATTGATGTCGTAGATTTCAGCATAATCTTGGAACTCTGCTTTTTCACATCTGGAAAATGTCAGCTAGAGGGAAAATGCAGAGGCAGATTTCCGCATAATCCTGGAATTCTGCTTCTGCACATCTGAAAAATGTCAGCTAGATAGGAATTTATGTGGTAGATTTCAGCATAATCTTTGAACTCTGCTTCTGCACATCTGGAAAATGTCAGCTAGAGAGAAAATGCAGAGGCAGATTTCAAGATAATCCTGGTACTCTGCTTCTGCACATCAGGAAAATGTCAGCTAGAGAGAAATTTCAAATCAGATATCAGAATAATCCTGGAACTCTGCTTCTGCGCATTTGGCAAATGTCAGCTAGAGAGAAATTGATGTGGTAGATTTCAGCATAGTCTTTGAACTCTGCTTCTGCACTTCAGGAAAATGTCAGGTAGAGAGAAAATGCAAAGGCGGATTTCAGCATAATCCTGGAACTCTGCTTCCGCACATCTGTAAAATTTCAGCTAGACAGAAATTGAGGTTGTAGATTTCATCATAATCCTGGAACTCTGCTTCCAAACTTCTGGCAAATGTCAGCTAGAGAGAAATTGCAAGGCAGATTTCAGCATAATCCTGGAACTCTGCTTCAGCACATCTGAAAACTGTCAGCTAGATAGGAATTTATGTGGTAGATTTCAGCATAATCCTTGAACTCTGCTTGTGCACATCTGCAAAATGTAAACTAGAGAGAAATTGATGTGGTTTATTTCAGCATAATCTTTGGACTCTGCTTCCGCACATCTGGAAAATGTCAGCTAGAGAGAAATTGCAAGGCAAATTTCAGCATAATCCTGGAACTCTGCTTCTGGACATCTGGAAAACGTCAGCTAGAGAGAAATTGATGTGGTAGATTTCAGCATAATCTTTGAACTCTGCTTCCGCACATCTGAAAAATGTCAGCTAGATAGGAATTTATGTGGTAGATTTTAGCATAATCTTTGAACTCTGCTTCTTCACATCTGGAAAATGTCAGCTAGAGAGAAAATGCAGAGGCAGATTTCAGCATAATCCTGGAACTTTGCTTCCGCACATCTGGAAAATGTCAGCTAGACAGAAATTGATGTTGTAGATTTCAGCATAATCCTGGAACTCTGCTTCTGCACATCTGGCAAATGTCAGCTAGAGAGAAATTGCAAGGCAGATTTCAGCATAATACTGGTCCTCTGTTTGAGCACATGTGGGAAAGTCATCTAGAGAGAAATTGATGTGGTGGTTTTCAGCACAAACCTGGAACTCTCCTTCTTGAAATCTGGAAAATGTCAGCTAGAGAGAAATTGATGTAGATTTCAGCATAATCCTGGAACTCTGCTTCTGCACATCTGGAAAATGTCAGCTAGAGAGAACATGCAGAGGCTGATTTCAGCATAATGCTGGAACTCTGCTTCTGCACATCCGGAAAATGTCAGCTGGGGAAAATTTATGTGGTATATTTCAGCATAATCTTTGAACTCTGCTTCCGAACATATGGAAAATGTCAGCTAGAGAATTATTTCAAGGCAGATTTCAGCATAATCCTGGAACTCTGCTTCTGCACATCTGGAAAATGTAACCTAGAGAGAAATTGATGTCGTAGATTTCAGCATAATATTTTAACTCTGCATCTGCACATCTGGAAAATGTCAGCTAGAGAGAAATTGATGTGTTAGATTTCAGCATAATGCTGGAACTCTGCTTCTGCACATCTGGAAAATATCACCTGGAGAAAAATTGCAAGGCAGATTTCAGAATAATCCTAGAACTCTGATTCTGCACATCTGAAAAATGTCAGCTAGATAGGAATTTATGTGGTAGATTTCAGCATAATCTTTGAACTCTGCTTCTGCACATCTGGAAAAGTCAGCTAGAGAGAAATTGATGTAGATTTCAGCATAATCCTGGAACTCTCCTGCACATCTCGAAAAGTCAGCTAGAGAGAAATTACAAGGCAGATTTCAGCATAATCCTGGACCTGTGCTGCTGCACATCTGGGAAAGTCAGCTAGAGAGGAATTGATGTGGTGGTTTTCACCACAATCATGGAACTCTGCTTCTGCACATCTGGAAAATTTCAGCTAGACAGAAATTGAGGTTGTAGATTTCATCATAATCCTGGAACTCTGCTTCTGTACATCTGGCAAATGTCAGCTAGAGAGAAATTGCAAGGCAGATTTCAGCATAATCTTGGAACTCTGCTTCTGCACATCTGGGAAATGTCAGCTAGAGAGAAATTGCAAGGCAGATTTCAGCATAATCCTGGAACTCTGCTTCAGCACATCTGAAAAATGTCAGCTAGATAGGAATTTATGTGGTAGATTTCAGCATAATCTTTGAACTCTGCTTCTTCACATCTGGAAAATGTCAGCTAGAGGGAAAATGCAGAGGCAGATTTCAGCATAATCCTGGAACGCTGCTTCTGCACATCTAGAAAATTTCAGCTAGAGAGAAATTGATGTGTTAGATTTCTGCATAATGCTTGAACTCTGCTTCTGCACATCTGGAAAATATCACCTGGAGAAAAATTGCAAGGCAGATTTCAGAATAATCCTGGAACTCTGCTTCTGCATATCTGAAAAATGTCAGCTAGATAGGAATTTATTTGGTAGATTTCAGCATAATCTTTGAACTCTGCTTCTGCACATCTGGAAAATGTCAGCTAGAGAGAAAATGCAGAGGCAGATTTCAGCATAATCCTGGTACTCTGCTTCTGCACATCAGGAAAATGTCAGCTAGAGAGAAATTTCAAATCAGATTTCAGAATAATCCTGGAACTCTGCTTCTGCGCATTTGGCAAATGTCAGCTAGAGACAAATTGATGTGGTAGATTTCAGCATAGTCTTTGAACTCTGCTTCTGCACATCTAGAAAATTTCAGCTAGAGAGAAATTGATGTGTTAGATTTCAGCATAATCTTTGAACTCTGCTTCTGCACATCTGGAAAATGTAAGCTAGAGAGAAATTGATGTGGTGGAGTTCACCATAATCTTTGAACTCTGCTTGCGCTCATCTGGAAAATGTCAGCTAGAGAGAAATTGCAAGGCAGATTTCAGCATAATCTTGGAACTCTGCTTCTGCACATCTGGAAAATGTCAGCTAGAGAGAAAATGCAGAGGCTGATTTCAGCATAATCCTGGAACACTGCTTCCTCACATCTTGAAAATGTCAGCTAGAGGGAAAATGCAGAGGCAGATTTCAGCATAATCCTGGAACTCTGCTTCTGCACATCTGGAAAATGTAAGCTAGAGAGAAATTGATGTGTTAGATTTCAGCATAATGCTTGAACTCTGCTTCTGCACATCTGGAAAATATCACCTGGAGAAATATTGCAAGTCAGATTTCAGAATTATCCTGGAACTCTTCTTCTGCACATCTGAAAAATGTCAGCTAGATAGGAATTTATGTGGTAGATTTCAGCATAATCTTTGAACTCTGCTTCTGCACATCTGGAAAATGTCAGATAGAGAGAAAATGCAGAGGCAGATTTCAGCATAATCCTGGTACTCTGCTTCTGCACATCAGGAAAATGTCAGCTAGAGAGAAATTTCAAATCAGATTTCAGAATAATCCTGGAACTCTGCTTCTGCGCATTTGGCAAATGTCAGCTAGAGACAAATTGATGTGGTAGATTTCAGCATAGTCTTTGAACTCTGCTTCTGCACTTCAGGAAAATGTCAGCTAGAGAGAAAATGCAAAGGCAGATTTCAGCATAATCCTGGAACTCTGCTTCTGTACATCTGGAAAAGTCAGCTAGAGATAAATTGCAAGGCAGAGTTCAGCATAATCCTGGAACTCTGCTTCTGCACATCTGGAAAAGTCAGCTAGAGATAAATTGCAAGGCAGAGTTCAGCATAATCCTGGAACTCTGCTTCTGCACATCTGGAAAAGTCAGCTAGAGAGAAATTGATGTAGTGGTTACAGCAAAACCCTGGCACTCTGCTTCTGCACATCTGGAAAAGTCAGCTAGAGAGAAACTGATGTGGTGGTTTTCAGCACAATCCTGGAACTCTGCTTCTGCATGTCTGGAAAATGTCAGCTAGAGAGAAATTGATGTGGTGGTTTCAGCATAATCCTTGAAGTCTGCTTCTGTACATTTGGAAAATGTCAGCTAGAGAAAACTTGCAAGGCATATTTCAGCATAATCCTGGAATTCTGCTTCTGCACATCTGGAAAAGTCAGCTAGAGAGAAGTTTATGTGGCAGATTTCAGCATAATCCTGGAACTCTGCTTCTGCACATCTAGAAAATGTAAGCTAGAGAGAAATTGATGTCGTAGATTTCAGCATAATCTTGGAACTCTGCTTCCACACATCTGGAAAATGTCAGCTAGAGAGAAATTGAAGTTGTAGATTTCAGCATAATCTTTGAACTCTGCTTTTTCACATCTGGAAAATGTCAGCTAGAGAGAAATTGCAAGGCAGATTTCAGCATAACACTGGAACTCTGCTTCTGCACATCTGGAAAATCTAAGCTAGAGAGAAATTGATGTCATAGATTTCAGCATAATCTTGGAACTGTGCTTCTGCACATCTGGCAAATGTCAGCTAGAGAGAAAATGCAGAGGCAGATTTCAGCATAATCCTGGAACTTTCCTTCAGCACATCTGAAAACTGTCAGCTAGATATGAATTTATGTGGTAGATTTCAGCAAAATCCTGGAACTCTGCTTGTGCACATCTGCAAAATGTAAACTAGAGAGAAATTGATGTGTTAGATTTCAGCATAATCTTTGGACTCTGCTTCCGCACATCTGGAAAATGTCAGCTAGAGAGAAAATGCAGAGGCTGATTTCACCATAATCCTGGAACTCTGCTTCTGGACATCTGGAAAATGTCAGCTAGAGAGAAAATGCAAGGCAGATTTCAGCATAATACTGGTCCTCTGTTTGAGCACATGTGGGAAAGTCATCTAGAGAGAAATTGATGTGGTGGTTTTCAGCACAAACCTGGAACTCTCCTTCTTGAAATCTGGAAAATGTCAGCTAGAGAGAAATTGATGTAGATTTCAGCATAATGCTGGAACTCTGCTTCTGCACATCTGGAAAATGTCAGCTGGGGAAAATTTATGTGGTATATTTCAGCATAATCTTTGAACTCTGCTTCCCAACATATGGAAAATGTCACCTAGAGAATAATTTCAAGGCAGATTTCAGCATAATCCTGGAACTCTGCTTCTGCACATCTGGAAAATGTAAGCTAGAGAGAAATTGAGGTCGTAGATTTCAGGATAATCTTGGAACTCTGCTTCTGCACATCTGGCAAATGTCAGCAAGAGAGACATTGATATGGTAGATTTCAGCATAATATTTTAACTCTGCATCTGCTACTCTGGAAAATTTCAGCTAGAGAGAAATTGATGTAGGTTTCAGCATAATCTTTGAACTCTGCTTCCGTACATTTGGAAAATGTCAGCTAGAGAGAAATTGATGTGGTAGATTTCAGCATAATCTTTGTACTCTGCTTCTGCATATGTGGAAATGTCAGCTGGAGAGAAATTGCAAGGCAGATTTCAGCATAATCCTGGAACTCTGCTTCTGAGAATCTGGAAAATGTCAGCTAGAAAGAAATTGATGTAGATTTCAGCATAATCCTGGAACTCTGCTTCTGCACATCTGGAAAAGTCAGCTAGAGAGAAACTGATGTAGTGGTATATTTCAGCATAATCTTTGGACTCTGCTTCCGCACATCTGGAAAATGTCAGCTAGAGAGAAATTGCAAGGCAGATTTCAGCATAATTCTGGAACTCTGCTTCTGGACATCTGGAAAATGTCAGCTAGAGAGAAATTGATGTGGTAGATTTCAGCATAATCTTTGAACTCTGCTTCCGCACATCTGAAAAATGTCAGCTAGATAGGAATTTATGTGGTAGATTTTAGCATAATCTTTGAACTCTGCTTCTTCACATCTGGAAAATGTCAGCTAGAGAGAAAATGCAGAGGCTGATTTCAGCATAACCTTTGAACTCTACTTCTGCACATCTGGAAAATGTCAGCTAGAGAGAAAATGCAGAGACAGATTTCAGCATAATCCTGGAACTTTGCTTCCACACATCTGGAAAAGTCAGCTAGAGAGAAATTGATGTAGATTTCAGCATAATCCTGGAGCTCTGCTTCCACACATCTGGAAAATGTCAGCTAGAGGGAAAATGCAGAGGCAGATTTCAGCATAATCCTGGAACTCTGCTTCCGCACATCTGGAAAATGTCAGCTAGAGGGGAAATGCAGAGGCAGATTTCAGCATAATCTTAGAACTCTGCTTCCACACATCTGGAAAATGTCAGCTAGAGGGGAAATGCAGAGGCATATTTCAGCATAATACTGGAACTCTGCTTGTGCACATCTGGAAAATGTAAACTAGAGAGAAATTGATGTGGTAGATTTCAGCATAATCTTTGAACTCTGCTTCTGCACATCTGGCAAATGTCAGCTAGAGAGAAAATGCAGAGGCTGATTTCAGCATAATGCTGGAACTCTGCTTCTGCACATCTGGAAAATGTCAGCTGGGGAAAATTTATGTGGTATATTTCAGCATAATCTTTGAACTCTGCTTCCGAACATATGGAAAATGTCAGCTAGAGAATAATTTCAAGGCAGATTTCAGCATAAAACTGGAACTGTTCTTCTGCACATCTGGAAATTGTAAGCTAGAGAGAAATTGATGTCGTAGATTTCAGCATAATCTTGCAACTCTGCTTTTTCACATCTGGAATATGTCAGCTAGAGGGAAAATGCAGAGGCAGATTTCAGCATAATCCTGGAATTCTGCTTCTGCACATCTGGAAAATGTAAGCTAGACAGAAATTGATGTCGTAGATTTTAGCATAATCCTGGAACTCTGCTTCAGCACATCTGAAAAATGTCAGCTAGATAGGAATTTATTTGGTAGATTTCAGCATAATCTTTGAACTCTGCTTCTGCACATCTGGAAAATGTCAGCTAGAGAGAAAATGCAGAGGCAGATTTCAGCATAATCCTGGTACTCTGCTTCTGCACATCAGGAAAATGTCAGCTAGAGAGAAATTTCAAATCAGATTTCAGAATAATCCTGGAACTCTGCTTCTGCGCATTTGGCAAATGTCAGCTAGAGACAAATTGATGTGGTAGATTTCAGCATAGTCTTTGAACTCTGCTTCTGCACTTCAGGAAAATGTCAGCTAGAGAGAAAATGCAAAGGCAGATTTCAGCATAATCCTGGAACTCTGCTTCTGTACATCTGGAAAAGTCAGCTAGAGATAAATTGCAAGGCAGAGTTCAGCATAATCCTGGAACTCTGCTTCTGCACATCTGGAAAAGTCAGCTAGAGATAAATTGCAAGGCAGAGTTCAGCATAATCCTGGAACTCTGCTTCTGCACATCTGGAAAAGTCAGCTAGAGAGAAATTGATGTAGTGGTTACAGCAAAACCCTGGCACTCTGCTTCTGCACATCTGGAAAAGTCAGCTAGAGAGAAACTGATGTGGTGGTTTTCAGCACAATCCTGGAACTCTGCTTCTGCATGTCTGGAAAATGTCAGCTAGAGAGAAATTGATGTGGTGGTTTCAGCATAATCCTTGAAGTCTGCTTCTGCACATCTGGAAAATATCAGCTAGCGAGAAATTGATGTTGTAGATTTCAGCATAAACTTTGAACTCTGCTTCTGTACATTTGGAAAATGTCAGCTAGAGAAAACTTGCAAGGCATATTTCAGCATAATCTTGGAACTCTGCTTTTTCACATATGGAAAATGTCAGCTAGAGAGAAATTGCAAGGCAGATTTCAGCATAACACTGGAACTCTGCTTCTGCACATCTGGAAAATGTAAGCTAGAGAGAAATTGATGTCGTAGATTTCAGCATAATCCTGGAACTCTGCTTCAGCACATCTGAAAAATGTCAGCTAGATAGGAATTTATGTGGTAGATTTCAGCATAATCTTTGAACTCTGCTTCCTCACATCTGGAAAATGTCAGCTAGAGGGAAAATGCAGAGGCAGATTTCAGCATAATCCTGGAACTCTGCTTCTTCACATCTGGAAAATTTCACTTGGAGACAAAATGCAAGGCAGATTTCAGCATAATCCTTAAACTCTGCTTCTCCACATCTGGAAAATGTCAGCTAGAGAGAAAATGCAGAGGCAGATTTCAGCATAATCCTGGAACTTTGCTTCAGCACATCTGAAAACTGTCAGCTAGATATGAATTTATGTGGTAGATTTCAGCAAAATCCTGGAACTCTGCTTGTGCACATCTGCAAAATGTAAACTAGAGAGAAATTGATGTGGTATATTTCAGCATAATCTTTGGACTCTGCTTCCGCACATCTGGAAAATGTCAGCTAGAGAGAAAATGCAGAGGCTGATTTCACCATAATCCTGGAACTCTGCTTCAGCACATTTGGAAAATGTAAACTAGAGAGAAATTGCAAGGCAGATTTCAGCATAATCTTGGAACTCTGCTTGTGCACAACTGCAAAATGTAAACTAGAGAGAAATTGATGTGGTATATTTCAGCATAATCTTTGGACTCTGCTTCCGCACATCTGGCAAATGTCAGCTAGAGAGAAATTGCAAGGCAGATTTCAGCATAATGCTGGAACTCTGCTTCTGGACATCTGGAAAATGTCAGCTAGAGAGAAAATGCAAGGCAGATTTCAGCATAATACTGGTCCTCTGTTTGAGCACATGTGGGAAAGTCATCTAGAGAGAAATTGATGTGGTGGTTTTCAGCACAAACCTGGAAATCTCCTTCTTGAAATCTGGAAAATGTCAGCTAGAGAGAAATTGATGTAGATTTCAGCATAATGCTGGAACTCTGCTTCTGCACATCTGGAAAATGTCAGCTGGGGAAAATTTATGTGGTATATTTCAGCATAATCTTTGAACTCTGCTTCCCAACATATGGAAAATGTCAGCTAGAGAATAATTTCAAGGCAGATTTCAGCATAATCCTGGAACTCTGCTTCTGCACATCTGGAAAATGTAAGCTAGAGAGAAATTGATGTTGTAGATTTCAGGATAATATTTTAACTCTGCTTCCGTACATTTGGAAAATGTCAGCTAGAGAGAAATTGATGTGGTAGATTTCAGCATAATCTTTGTACTCTGCTTCTGCATATGTGGAAATGTCAGCTGGAGAGAAATTGCAAGGCAGATTTCAGCATAATCCTGGAACTCTGCTTCTGGACATCTGGAAAATGTCAGCTAGAGAGAAATTGATGTGGTAGATTTCAGCATAATCTTTGAACTCTGCTTCCGCACATCTGAAAAATGTCAGCTAGATAGGAATTTATGTGGTAGATTTTAGCATAATCTTTGAACTCTGCTTCTTCACATCTGGAAAATGTCAGCTAGAGAGAAAATGCAGAGGCTGATTTCAGCATAACCTTTGAACTCTACTTCTGCACATCTGGAAAATGTCAGCTAGAGAGAAAATGCAGAGACAGATTTCAGCATAATCCTGGAACTTTGCTTCCGCACATCTGGAAAAGTCAGCTAGAGAGAAATTGATGTAGATTTCAGCACAATCCTGGAGCTCTGCTTCCACACATCTGGAAAATGTCAGCTAGAGGGAAAATGCAGAGGCAGATTTCAGCATAATCCTGGAACTCTGCTTCTGTATATCTGGAAAATGTAAGATAGAGAGAAATTGATGTGGTAGATTTCAGCATAATCTTTGAACACTGCTTCCACACATCTAGAAAATGTCAGCTAGAAAGAAAATGCAGAGGCAGATTTCAGCATAATCTTTGAACTCTGCTTCCGCACATCTGGAAAATGTCAGCTAGAGGGGAAATGCAGAGGCAGATTTCAGCATAATCTTTGAACTCTGCTTCCACACATCTAGAAAATGTCAGCTAGAAAGAAAATGCAGAGGCAGATTTCAGCATAATCTTTGAACTCTGCTTCCGCACATCTAGAAAATGTCAGCTAGAGAGGAAATGCAGAGGCATATTTCAGCATAATACTGGAACTCTGCTTGTGCACATCTGGAAAATGTAAACTAGAGAGAAATTGATGTGGTAGATTTCAGCATAATCTTTGAACTCTTCTTCGCGACTCTGGCGAATGTCAGCTAGAGAGAAATTGATGTGGTGGTTTCAGCATAATCTTGGAACTCTGCTTCTGCACATCTGGCAAATGTCAGCTAGAGAGAAAATGCAGAGACTGATTTCAGCATAATGCTGGAACTCTGCTTCTGCACATCTGGAAAATGTCAGCTGGGGAAAATTTATGTGGTATATTTCAGCATAATCTTTGAACTCTGCTTCCGAACATATGGAAAATGTCAGCTAGAGAATAATTTCAAGGCAGATTTCAGCATAATCCTGGAACTCTGCTTCTGCACATCTGGAAAATGTAAGCTAGAGAGAAATTGATGTCGTAGATTTCAGCATAATCTTGCAACTCTGCTTTTTCACATCTGGAAAATGTCAGCTAGAGGGAAAATGCAGACGCAGATTTCAGCATAATCGTGGAACTCTGCTTCTGCACATCTGGAAAATGTAAGCTAGAGAGAAATTGATGTCGTAGATTTTAGCATAATCCTGGAACTCTGCTTCTGTACATCTGAAAAATGTCAGCTAGATAGGAATTTATGTGGTAGATTTCAGCATAATCTTTGAACTCTGCTTCTGCACATCTGGAAAATGTCAACTAGAGAGAAAATGCAGAGGCAGATTTCAGCATAATCCTGGTATTCTGCTTCTGCACATCAGGAAAATGTCAGCTAGAGAGAAATTTCAAATCAGATATCAGAATAATCCTGGAACTCTGCTTCTGCGCATTTGGCAAATGTCAGCTAGAGAGAAATTGATGTGGTAGATTTCAGCATAGTCTTTGAACTCTGCTTCTGCACTTCAGGAAAATGTCAGCTAGAGAGAAAATGCAAAGGCGGATTTCAGCATAATCCTGGAACTCTGCTTCCGCACATCTGGAAAATTTCAGCTAGACAGAAATTGAGGTTGTAGATTTCATCATAATCCTGGAACTCTGCTTCCAAACATCTGGCAAATGTCAGCTAGAGAGAAAATGCATGGCAGATTTCAGCATAATCCTGGAACTCTGCTTCTGCACATCTGGAAAAGTCAGCTAGAGATAAATTGCAAGGCAGAGTTCAGCATAATCCTGGAACTCTGCTTCTGCACATCTGGAAAAGTCAGCTAGAGAGAAATTGATGTAGTGGTTACAGCAAAACCCTGGCACTCTGCTTCTGCACATCTGGAAAAGTCAGCTAGAGAGAGACTGATGTGGTGGTTTTCAGCACAATCCTGGAACTCTGCTTCTGCATGTCTGGAAAATGTCAGCTAGAGAGAAATTGATGTGGTGGTTTCAGCATAATCCTTGAAGTCTGCTTCTGCACATCTGGAAAATATCAGCTAGCGAGAAATTGATGTTGTAGATTTCAGCATAAACTTTGAACTCTGCTTCTGTACATTTGGAAAATGTCAGCTAGAGAAAACTTGCAAGGCATATTTCAGCATAATCTTGGAACTCTGCTTTTTCACATCTGGAAAATGTCAGCTAGAGAGAAATTGCAAGGCAGATTTCAGCATAACACTGGAACTCTGCTTCTGCACATCTGGAAAATGTAAGCTAGAGAGAAATTGATGTCGTAGATTTCAGCATAATCCTGGAACTCTGCTTCAGCACATCTGAAAAATGTCAGCTAGATAGGAATTTATGTGGTAGATTTCAGCATAATCTTTGAACTCTGCTTCCTCACATCTGGAAAATGTCAGCTAGAGGGAAAATGCAGAGGCAGATTTCAGCATAATCCTGGAACTCTGCTTCTTCACATCTGGAAAATTTCACTTGGAGACAAAATGCAAGGCAGATTTCAGCATAATCCTTAAACTCTGCTTCTCCACATCTGGAAAATGTCAGCTAGAGAGAAAATGCAGAGGCAGATTTCAGCATAATCCTGGAACTTTGCTTCAGCACATCTGAAAACTGTCAGCTAGATATGAATTTATGTGGTAGATTTCAGCAAAATCCTGGAACTCTGCTTGTGCACATCTGCAAAATGTAAACTAGAGAGAAATTGATGTGGTATATTTCAGCATAATCTTTGGACTCTGCTTCCGCACATCTGGAAAATGTCAGCTAGAGAGAAAATGCAGAGGCTGATTTCACCATAATCCTGGAACCCTGCTTCAGCACATTTGGAAAATGTAAACTAGAGAGAAATTGCAAGGAAGATTTCAGCATAATCTTGGAACTCTGCTTGTGCACAACTGCAAAATGTAAACTAGAGAGAAATTGATGTGGTATATTTCAGCATAATCTTTGGACTCTGCTTCCGCACATCTGGCAAATGTCAGCTAGAGAGAAATTGCAAGGCAGATTTCAGCATAATGCTGGAACTCTGCTTCTGGACATCTGGAAAATGTCAGCTAGAGAGAAAATGCAAGGCAGATTTCAGCATAATACTGGTCCTCTGTTTGAGCACATGTGGGAAAGTCATCTAGAGAGAAATTGATGTGGTGGTTTTCAGCACAAACCTGGAACTCTCCTTCTTGAAATCTGGAAAATGTCAGCTAGAGAGAAATTGATGTAGATTTCAGCATAATGCTGGAACTCTGCTTCTGCACATCTGGAAAATGTCAGCTGGGGAAAATTTATGTGGTATATTTCAGCATAATCTTTGAACTCTGCTTCCCAACATATGGAAAATGTCAGCTAGAGAATAATTTCAAGGCAGATTTCAGCATAATCCTGGAACTCTGCTTCTGCACATCTGGAAAATGTAAGCTAGAGAGAAATTGATGTTGTAGATTTCAGGATAATCTTGGAACTCTGCTTCAGCACATCTGAAAAATGTCAGCTTGATAGGAATTTATGGGGTAGATTTCAGCATAATCTTTGAACTCTGCTTCTTCACATCTGGCAAATGTCAGCTAGAGGGAAAATGCAGAGGCACATTTCAGCATAATCCTGGAACTCTGCTTCTGCACATCTGGCAAATGTCAGCAAGAGAGAAATTGATATGGTAGATTTCAGCATAATATTTTAACTCTGCTTCCGTACATTTGGAAAATGTCAGCTAGAGAGAAATTGATGTGGTAGATTTCAGCATAATCTTTGTACTCTGCTTCTGCATATGTGGAAATGTCAGCTGGAGAGAAATTGCAAGGCAGATTTCAGCATAATCCTGGAACTCTGCTTCTGGACATCTGGAAAATGTCAGCTAGAGAGAAATTGATGTGGTAGATTTCAGCATAATCTTTGAACTCTGCTTCCGCACATCTGAAAAATGTCAGCTAGATAGGAATTTATGTGGTAGATTTTAGCATAATCTTTGAACTCTGCTTCTTCACATCTGGAAAATGTCAGCTAGAGAGAAAATGCAGAGGCTGATTTCAGCATAACCTTTGAACTCTACTTCTGCACATCTGGAAAATGTCAGCTAGAGAGAAAATGCAGAGACAGATTTCAGCATAATCCTGGAACTTTGCTTCCGCACATCTGGAAAAGTCAGCTAGAGAGAAATTGATGTAGATTTCAGCACAATCCTGGAGCTCTGCTTCCACACATCTGGAAAATGTCAGCTAGAGGGAAAATGCAGAGGCAGATTTCAGCATAATCTTTGAACTCTGCTTCCACACATCTGGAAAATGTCAGCTAGAGGGGAAATGCAGAGGCAGATTTCAGCATAATCTTTGAACTCTGCTTCCACACATCTAGAAAATGTCAGCTAGAAAGAAAATGCAGAGGCAGATTTAAGCATAATCTTTGAACTCTGCTTCCGCACATCTAGAAAATGTCAGCTAGAGAGGAAATGCAGAGGCATATTTCAGCATAATACTGGAACTCTGCTTGTGCACATCTGGAAAATGTAAACTAGAGAGAAATTGATGTGGTAGATTTCAGCATAATCTTTGAACTCTTCTTCGCGACTCTGGCGAATGTCAGCTAGAGAGAAATTGATGTGGTGGTTTCAGCATAATCTTGGAACTCTGCTTCTGCACATCTGGCAAATGTCAGCTAGAGAGAAAATGCAGAGACTGATTTCAGCATAATGCTGGAACTCTGCTTCTGCACATCTGGAAAATGTCAGCTGGGGAAAATTTATGTGGTATATTTCAGCATAATCTTTGAACTCTGCTTCCGAACATATGGAAAATGTCAGCTAGAGAATAATTTCAAGGCAGATTTCAGCATAATCCTGGAACTCTGCTTCTGCACATCTGGAAAATGTAAGCTAGAGAGAAATTGATGTCGTAGATTTCAGCATAATCTTGCAACTCTGCTTTTTCACATCTGGAAAATGTCAGCTAGAGGGAAAATGCAGACGCAGATTTCAGCATAATCGTGGAACTCTGCTTCTGCACATCTGGAAAATGTAAGCTAGAGAGAAATTGATGTCGTAGATTTTAGCATAATCCTGGAACTCTGCTTCAGCACATCTGAAAAATGTCAGCTAGATAGGAATTTATGTGGTAGATTTCAGCATAATCTTTGAACTCTGCTTCTTCACATCTGGAAAATGTCAGCTAGAGGGAAAATGCAGAGGCAGATTTCAGCATAATCCTGGAACTCTGCTTCTTCACATCTGGAAAATTTCACTTGGAGACAAAATGCAAGGCAGATTTCAGCATAATCCTTAAACTCTGCTTCTCCACATCTGGAAAATGTCAGCTAGAAAGAAAATGCAAGGCAGTTTTCAGCATAATCTTGGAACTCTGCTTCTGCACATCTGGCAAATGTCAGCTAGAGAGAAAATGCAGAGGCAGATTTCAGCATAATCCTGGAACTTTGCTTCAGCACATCTGAAAACTGTCAGCTAGATATGAATTTATGTGGTAGATTTCAGCAAAATCCTGGAACTCTGCTTGTGCACATCTGCAAAATGTAAACTAGAGAGAAATTGATGTGTTAGATTTCAGCATAATCTTTGGACTCTGCTTCCGCACATCTGGAAAATGTCAGCTAGAGAGAAAATGCAGAGGCTGATTTCACCATAATCCTGGAACTCTGCTTCTGGACATCTGGAAAATGTCAGCTAGAGAGAAAATGCAAGGCAGATTTCAGCATAATACTGGTCCTCTGTTTGAGCACATGTGGGAAAGTCATCTAGAGAGAAATTGATGTGGTGGTTTTCAGCACAAACCTGGAACTCTCCTTCTTGAAATCTGGAAAATGTCAGCTAGAGAGAAATTGATGTAGATTTCAGCATAATGCTGGAACTCTGCTTCTGCACATCTGGAAAATGTCAGCTGGGGAAAATTTATGTGGTATATTTCAGCATAATCTTTGAACTCTGCTTCCCAACATATGGAAAATGTCACCTAGAGAATAATTTCAAGGCAGATTTCAGCATAATCCTGGAACTCTGCTTCTGCACATCTGGAAAATGTAAGCTAGAGAGAAATTGAGGTCGTAGATTTCAGGATAATCTTGGAACTCTGCTTCTGCACATCTGGCAAATGTCAGCAAGAGAGACATTGATATGGTAGATTTCAGCATAATATTTTAACTCTGCATCTGCTACTCTGGAAAATTTCAGCTAGAGAGAAATTGATGTAGGTTTCAGCATAATCTTTGAACTCTGCTTCCGTACATTTGGAAAATGTCAGCTAGAGAGAAATTGATGTGGTAGATTTCAGCATAATCTTTGTACTCTGCTTCTGCATATGTGGAAATGTCAGCTGGAGAGAAATTGCAAGGCAGATTTCAGCATAATCCTGGAACTCTGCTTCTGAGAATCTGGAAAATGTCAGCTAGAAAGAAATTGATGTAGATTTCAGCATAATCCTGGAACTCTGCTTCTGCACATCTGGAAAAGTCAGCTAGAGAGAAACTGATGTAGTGGTATATTTCAGCATAATCTTTGGACTCTGCTTCCGCACATCTGGAAAATGTCAGCTAGAGAGAAATTGCAAGGCAGATTTCAGCATAATTCTGGAACTCTGCTTCTGGACATCTGGAAAATGTCAGCTAGAGAGAAATTGATGTGGTAGATTTCAGCATAATCTTTGAACTCTGCTTCCGCACATCTGAAAAATGTCAGCTAGATAGGAATTTATGTGGTAGATTTTAGCATAATCTTTGAACTCTGCTTCTTCACATCTGGAAAATGTCAGCTAGAGAGAAAATGCAGAGGCTGATTTCAGCATAACCTTTGAACTCTACTTCTGCACATCTGGAAAATGTCAGCTAGAGAGAAAATGCAGAGACAGATTTCAGCATAATCCTGGAACTTTGCTTCCACACATCTGGAAAAGTCAGCTAGAGAGAAATTGATGTAGATTTCAGCATAATCCTGGAGCTCTGCTTCCACACATCTGGAAAATGTCAGCTAGAGGGAAAATGCAGAGGCAGATTTCAGCATAATCCTGGAACTCTGCTTCTCTACATCTGGAAAATGTAAGATAGAGAGAAATTGATGTGGTAGATTTCAGCATAATCTTTGAACACTGCTTCCACACATCTAGAAAATGTCAGCTAGAAAGAAAATGCAGAGGCAGATTTCAGCATAATCTTTGAACTCTGCTTCCGCACATCTGGAAAATGTCAGCTAGAGGGGAAATGCAGAGGCAGATTTCAGCATAATCTTAGAACTCTGCTTCCACACATCTGGAAAATGTCAGCTAGAGGGGAAATGCAGAGGCATATTTCAGCATAATACTGGAACTCTGCTTGTGCACATCTGGAAAATGTAAACTAGAGAGAAATTGATGTGGTAGATTTCAGCATAATCTTTGAACTCTGCTTCTGCACATCTGGCAAATGTCAGCTAGAGAGAAAATGCAGAGGCTGATTTCAGCATAATGCTGGAACTCTGCTTCTGCACATCTGGAAAATGTCAGCTGGGGAAAATTTATGTGGTATATTTCAGCATAATCTTTGAACTCTGCTTCCGAACATATGGAAAATGTCAGCTAGAGAATAATTTCAAGGCAGATTTCAGCATAAAACTGGAACTGTTCTTCTGCACATCTGGAAATTGTAAGCTAGAGAGAAATTGATGTCGTAGATTTCAGCATAATCTTGCAACTCTGCTTTTTCACATCTGGAATATGTCAGCTAGAGGGAAAATGCAGAGGCAGATTTCAGCATAATCCTGGAATTCTGCTTCTGCACATCTGGAAAATGTAAGCTAGACAGAAATTGATGTCGTAGATTTTAGCATAATCCTGGAACTCTGCTTCAGCACATCTGAAAAATGTCAGCTTGATAGGAATTTATGTGGTAGATATCAGCATAATCTTTGAACTCTGCTTCTTCACATCTGGAAAATGTCAGCTAGAGGGAAAATGCAGAGGCATATTTCAGCATAATCCTGGAACTCTGCTTCTGCACATCTGGCAAATGTCAGCAAGAGAGAAATTGATATGGTAGATTTCAGCATAATATTTTAACTCTGCATCTGCACATCTGGAAAATGTCAGCTAGAGAGAACTTGCAAGGCATATTTCAGCATAATCTTGGAACTCTGCTTCTTCACATCTGGAAAATGTCAGCTAGAGAGAAATTGATGTGGTAGATTTCAGCATAATATTTTAACTCTGCATCTGCTACTCTGGAAAATTTCAGCTAGAGAGAAATTGATGTAGATTTCAGCATAATCTTTGAACTCTGCTTCCGTACATTTGGAAAATGTCAGCTAGAGAGAAATTGATGTGGTAGATTTCAGCATAATCTTTGTACTCTGCTTCTGCATATGTGGAAATGTCAGCTAGAGAGAAATTGAGCTGGTAGATTTCAGCATAATCCTGGAACTCTGCTTCTGCACATCTGGAAAAGTCAGCTAGAGATAAATTGCAAGGCAGAGTTCAGCATAATCCTGGAACTCTGCTTCTGCACATCTGGAAAAGTCAGCTAGAGAGAAATTGATGTAGTGGTTACAGCAAAACCCTGGCACTCTGCTTCTGCACATCTGGAAAAGTCAGCTAGAGAGAAACTGATGTGGTGGTTTTCAGCACAATCCTGGAACTCTGCTTCTGCATGTCTGGAAAATGTCAGCTAGAGAGAAATTGATGTGGTGGTTTCAGCATAATCCTTGAAGTCTGCTTCTGCACATCTGGAAAGGTCAGATAGAGAGAAATTGATGTGCTGGTTTTCAGCACAATCCTGGAACTCTACTTCTGCACATCTGGAAAATATCAGCTAGCGAGAAATTGATGTTGTAGATTTCAGCATAAACTTTGAACTCTGCTTCTGTACATTTGGAAAATGTCAGCTAGAGAAAACTTGCAAGGCATATTTCAGCATAATCTTGGAACTCTGCTTCTTCACATCTGGCAAATGTCAGCTAGAGAGAAATTGATATGGTAGATTTCAGCATAATATTTGAACTCTGCTTCTGCACATCTGGAAAAGTCAGCTAGAGAGAAGTTTATGTGGCAGATTTCAGCATAATCCTGGAACTCTGCTTCTGCACATCTAGAAAATGTAAGCTAGAGAGAAATTGATGTCGTAGATTTCAGCATAATCTTGGAACTCTGCTTCCACACATCTGGAAAATGTCAGCTAGAGAGAAATTGAAGTTGTAGATTTCAGCATAATCTTTGGACTCTGCTTCCGCACATCTGGAAAATGCCAGCTAGAGAGAAATTGCAAGGCAGATTTCAGCATAATCCTGGAACTCTGCTTCTGGTCATCTGGAAAATGTCAGCTAGAGAGAAATTGATCTGGTAGATTTCAGCATAATCTTTGAACTCTTCTTCCGCACATCTGAAAAATGTCAGCTAGATAGGAATTTATGTGGTAGATTTTAGCATAATCTTTGAACTCTGCTTCTTCACATCTGGAAAATGTCAGCTAGAGAGAAAATGCAGAGGCAGATTTCAGCATAATCCTGGAACTTTGCTTACGCACATCTGGCAAATGTCAGCTAGAGAGAAATTGCAAGGCAGATTTCAGCATAATACTGGTCCTCTGTTTGAGCACATGTGGGAAAGTCATCTAGAGAGAAATTGATGTGGTGCTGTTCAGCACAAACCTGGAACTCTCCTTCTTGAAATCTGGAAAATGTCAGCTAGAGAGAAATTGATGTAGATTTCAGCATAATCCTGGAACTCTGCTTCTGCACATCTGGAAAATGTCAGCTAGAGAGAACATGCAGAGGCTGATTTCAGCATAAAGCTGGAACTCTGCTTCTGCACATCCGGAAAATGTCAGCTGGGGAAAATTTATGTGGTATATTTCAGCATAATCTTTGAACTCTGCTTCCGAACATATGGAAAATGTCAGCTAGAGAATTATTTCAAGGCAGATTTCAGCATAATCCTGGAACTCTGCTTCTGCACATCTGGAAAATGTAACCTAGAGAGAAATTGATGTCGTAGATTTCAGCATAATCTTGGAACTCTGCTTTTTCACATCTGGAAAATGTCAGCTAGAGGGAAAATGCAGAGGCAGATTTCCGCATAATCCTGGAATTCTGCTTCTGCACATCTGAAAAATGTCAGCTAGATAGGAATTTATGTGGTAGATTTCAGCATAATCTTTGAACTCTGCTTCTGCACATCTGGAAAATGTCAGCTAGAGAGAAAATGCAGAGGCAGATTTCAAGATAATCCTGGTACTCTGCTTCTGCACATCAGGAAAATGTCAGCTAGAGAGAAATTTCAAATCAGATATCAGAATAATCCTGGAACTCTGCTTCTGCGCATTTGGCAAATGTCAGCTAGAGAGAAATTGATGTGGTAGATTTCAGCATAGTCTTTGAACTCTGCTTCTGCACTTCAGGAAAATGTCAGGTAGAGAGAAAATGCAAAGGCGGATTTCAGCATAATCCTGGAACTCTGCTTCCGCACATCTGTAAAATTTCAGCTAGACAGAAATTGAGGTTGTAGATTTCATCATAATCCTGGAACTCTGCTTCCAAACTTCTGGCAAATGTCAGCTAGAGAGAAATTGCAAGGCAGATTTCAGCATAATCCTGGAACTCTGCTTCAGCACATCTGAAAACTGTCAGCTAGATAGGAATTTATGTGGTAGATTTCAGCATAATCCTTGAACTCTGCTTGTGCACATCTGCAAAATGTAAACTAGAGAGAAATTGATGTGGTTTATTTCAGCATAATCTTTGGACTCTGCTTCCGCACATCTGGAAAATGTCAGCTAGAGAGAAATTGCAAGGCAAATTTCAGCATAATCCTGGAACTCTGCTTCTGGACATCTGGAAAACGTCAGCTAGAGAGAAATTGATGTGGTAGATTTCAGCATAATCTTTGAACTCTGCTTCCGCACATCTGAAAAATGTCAGCTAGATAGGAATTTATGTGGTAGATTTTAGCATAATCTTTGAACTCTGCTTCTTCACATCTGGAAAATGTCAGCTAGAGAGAAAATGCAGAGGCAGATTTCAGCATAATCCTGGAACTTTGCTTCCGCACATCTGGAAAATGTCAGCTAGACAGAAATTGATGTTGTAGATTTCAGCATAATCCTGGAACTCTGCTTCTGCACATCTGGCAAATGTCAGCTAGAGAGAAATTGCAAGGCAGATTTCAGCATAATACTGGTCCTGTGTTTGAGCACATGTGGGAAAGTCATCTAGAGAGAAATTGATGTGGTGGTTTTCAGCACAAACCTGGAACTCTCCTTCTTGAAATCTGGAAAATGTCAGCTAGAGAGAAATTGATGTAGATTTCAGCATAATCCTGGAACTCTGCTTCTGCACATCTGGAAAATGTCAGCTAGAGAGAACATGCAGAGGCTGATTTCAGCATAATGCTGGAACTCTGCTTCTGCACATCCGGAAAATGTCAGCTGGGGAAAATTTATGTGGTATATTTCAGCATAATCTTTGAACTCTGCTTCCGAACATATGGAAAATGTCAGCTAGAGAATTATTTCAAGGCAGATTTCAGCATAATCCTGGAATTCTGCTTCTGCACATCTGGAAAATGTAACCTAGAGAGAAATTGATGTCGTAGATTTCAGCATAATATTTTAACTCTGCATCTGCACATCTGGAAAATGTCAGCTAGAGAGAAATTGATGTGTTAGATTTCAGCATAATGCTGGAACTCTGCTTCTGCACATCTGGAAAATATCACCTGGAGAAAAATTGCAAGGCAGATTTCAGAATAATCCTAGAACTCTGATTCTGCACATCTGAAAAATGTCAGCTAGATAGGAATTTATGTGGTAGATTTCAGCATAATCTTTGAACTCTGCTTCTGCACATCTGGAAAAGTCAGCTAGAGAGAAATTGATGTAGATTTCAGCATAATCCTGGAACTCTCCTGCACATCTCGAAAAGTCAGCTAGAGAGAAATTACAAGGCAGATTTCAGCATAATCCTGGACCTGTGCTGCTGCACATCTGGGAAAGTCAGCTAGAGAGGAATTGATGTGGTGGTTTTCACCACAATCATGGAACTCTGCTTCTGCACATCTGGAAAATTTCAGCTAGACAGAAATTGAGGTTGTAGATTTCATCATAATCCTGGAACTCTGCTTCTGTACATCTGGCAAATGTCAGCTAGAGAGAAATTGCAAGGCAGATTTCAGCATAATCTTGGAACTCTGCTTCTGCACATCTGGGAAATGTCAGCTAGAGAGAAATTGCAAGGCAGATTTCAGCATAATCCTGGAACTCTGCTTCAGCACATCTGAAAAATGTCAGCTAGATAGGAATTTATGTGGTAGATTTCAGCATAATCTTTGAACTCTGCTTCTTCACATCTGGAAAATGTCAGCTAGAGGGAAAATGCAGAGGCAGATTTCAGCATAATCCTGGAACGCTGCTTCTGCACATCTAGAAAATTTCAGCTAGAGAGAAATTGATGTGTTAGATTTCTGCATAATGCTTGAACTCTGCTTCTGCACATCTGGAAAATATCACCTGGAGAAAAATTGCAAGGCAGATTTCAGAATAATCCTGGAACTCTGCTTCTGCATATCTGAAAAATGTCAGCTAGATAGGAATTTATTTGGTAGATTTCAGCATAATCTTTGAACTCTGCTTCTGCACATCTGGAAAATGTCAGCTAGAGAGAAAATGCAGAGGCAGATTTCAGCATAATCCTGGTACTCTGCTTCTGCACATCAGGAAAATGTCAGCTAGAGAGAAATTTCAAATCAGATTTCAGAATAATCCTGGAACTCTGCTTCTGCGCATTTGGCAAATGTCAGCTAGAGACAAATTGATGTGGTAGATTTCAGCATAGTCTTTGAACTCTGCTTCTGCACATCTAGAAAATTTCAGCTAGAGAGAAATTGATGTGTTAGATTTCAGCATAATCTTTGAACTCTGCTTCTGCACATCTGGAAAATGTAAGCTAGAGAGAAATTGATGTGGTGGAGTTCACCATAATCTTTGAACTCTGCTTGCGCTCATCTGGAAAATGTCAGCTAGAGAGAAATTGCAAGGCAGATTTCAGCATAATCTTGGAACTCTGCTTCTGCACATCTGGAAAATGTCAGCTAGAGAGAAAATGCAGAGGCTGATTTCAGCATAATCCTGGAACACTGCTTCCTCACATCTTGAAAATGTCAGCTAGAGGGAAAATGCAGAGGCAGATTTCAGCATAATCCTGGAACTCTGCTTCTGCACATCTGGAAAATGTAAGCTAGAGAGAAATTGATGTGTTAGATTTCAGCATAATGCTTGAACTCTGCTTCTGCACATCTGGAAAATATCACCTGGAGAAATATTGCAAGTCAGATTTCAGAATTATCCTGGAACTCTTCTTCTGCACATCTGAAAAATGTCAGCTAGATAGGAATTTATGTGGTAGATTTCAGCATAATCTTTGAACTCTGCTTCTGCACATCTGGAAAATGTCAGATAGAGAGAAAATGCAGAGGCAGATTTCAGCATAATCCTGGAACACTGCTTCCTCACATCTTGAAAATGTCAGCTAGAGGGAAAATGCAGAGGCAGATTTCAGCATAATCCTGGAACTCTGCTTCTGCACATCTGGAAAATGTAAGCTAGAGAGAAATTGATGTGTTAGATTTCAGCATAATGCTTGAACTCTGCTTCTGCACATCTGGAAAATATCACCTGGAGAAAAATTGCAAGTCAGATTTCAGAATAATCCTGGAACTCTTCTTCTGCACATCTGAAAAATGTCAGCTAGATAGGAATTTATGTGGTAGATTTCAGCATAATCTTTGAACTCTGCTTCTGCACATCTGGAAAATGTCAGATAGAGAGAAAATGCAGAGGCAGATTTCAGCATAATCCTGGTACTCTGCTTCTGCACATCAGGAAAATGTCAGCTAGAGAGAAATTTCAAATCAGATTTCAGAATAATCCTGGAACTCTGCTTCTGCGCATTTGGCAAATGTCAGCTAGAGACAAATTGATGTGGTAGATTTCAGCATAGTCTTTGAACTCTGCTTCTGCACTTCAGGAAAATGTCAGCTAGAGAGAAAATGCAAAGGCAGATTTCAGCATAATCCTGGAACTCTGCTTCTGTACATCTGGAAAAGTCAGCTAGAGATAAATTGCAAGGCAGAGTTCAGCATAATCCTGGAACTCTGCTTCTGCACATCTGGAAAAGTCAGCTAGAGATAAATTGCAAGGCAGAGTTCAGCATAATCCTGGAACTCTGCTTCTGCACATCTGGAAAAGTCAGCTAGAGAGAAATTGATGTAGTGGTTACAGCAAAACCCTGGCACTCTGCTTCTGCACATCTGGAAAAGTCAGCTAGAGAGAAACTGATGTGGTGGTTTTCAGCACAATCCTGGAACTCTGCTTCTGCATGTCTGGAAAATGTCAGCTAGAGAGAAATTGATGTGGTGGTTTCAGCATAATCCTTGAAGTCTGCTTCTGTACATTTGGAAAATGTCAGCTAGAGAAAACTTGCAAGGCATATTTCAGCATAATCCTGGAATTCTGCTTCTGCACATCTGGAAAAGTCAGCTAGAGAGAAGTTTATGTGGCAGATTTCAGCATAATCCTGGAACTCTGCTTCTGCACATCTAGAAAATGTAAGCTAGAGAGAAATTGATGTCGTAGATTTCAGCATAATCTTGGAACTCTGCTTCCACACATCTGGAAAATGTCAGCTAGAGAGAAATTGAAGTTGTAGATTTCAGCATAATCTTTGAACTCTGCTTTTTCACATCTGGAAAATGTCAGCTAGAGAGAAATTGCAAGGCAGATTTCAGCATAACACTGGAACTCTGCTTCTGCACATCTGGAAAATCTAAGCTAGAGAGAAATTGATGTCATAGATTTCAGCATAATCTTGGAACTGTGCTTCTGCACATCTGGCAAATGTCAGCTAGAGAGAAAATGCAGAGGCAGATTTCAGCATAATCCTGGAACTTTCCTTCAGCACATCTGAAAACTGTCAGCTAGATATGAATTTATGTGGTAGATTTCAGCAAAATCCTGGAACTCTGCTTGTGCACATCTGCAAAATGTAAACTAGAGAGAAATTGATGTGTTAGATTTCAGCATAATCTTTGGACTCTGCTTCCGCACATCTGGAAAATGTCAGCTAGAGAGAAAATGCAGAGGCTGATTTCACCATAATCCTGGAACTCTGCTTCTGGACATCTGGAAAATGTCAGCTAGAGAGAAAATGCAAGGCAGATTTCAGCATAATACTGGTCCTCTGTTTGAGCACATGTGGGAAAGTCATCTAGAGAGAAATTGATGTGGTGGTTTTCAGCACAAACCTGGAACTCTCCTTCTTGAAATCTGGAAAATGTCAGCTAGAGAGAAATTGATGTAGATTTCAGCATAATGCTGGAACTCTGCTTCTGCACATCTGGAAAATGTCAGCTGGGGAAAATTTATGTGGTATATTTCAGCATAATCTTTGAACTCTGCTTCCCAACATATGGAAAATGTCACCTAGAGAATAATTTCAAGGCAGATTTCAGCATAATCCTGGAACTCTGCTTCTGCACATCTGGAAAATGTAAGCTAGAGAGAAATTGAGGTCGTAGATTTCAGGATAATCTTGGAACTCTGCTTCTGCACATCTGGCAAATGTCAGCAAGAGAGACATTGATATGGTAGATTTCAGCATAATATTTTAACTCTGCATCTGCTACTCTGGAAAATTTCAGCTAGAGAGAAATTGATGTAGGTTTCAGCATAATCTTTGAACTCTGCTTCCGTACATTTGGAAAATGTCAGCTAGAGAGAAATTGATGTGGTAGATTTCAGCATAATCTTTGTACTCTGCTTCTGCATATGTGGAAATGTCAGCTGGAGAGAAATTGCAAGGCAGATTTCAGCATAATCCTGGAACTCTGCTTCTGAGAATCTGGAAAATGTCAGCTAGAAAGAAATTGATGTAGATTTCAGCATAATCCTGGAACTCTGCTTCTGCACATCTGGAAAAGTCAGCTAGAGAGAAACTGATGTAGTGGTATATTTCAGCATAATCTTTGGACTCTGCTTCCGCACATCTGGAAAATGTCAGCTAGAGAGAAATTGCAAGGCAGATTTCAGCATAATTCTGGAACTCTGCTTCTGGACATCTGGAAAATGTCAGCTAGAGAGAAATTGATGTGGTAGATTTCAGCATAATCTTTGAACTCTGCTTCCGCACATCTGAAAAATGTCAGCTAGATAGGAATTTATGTGGTAGATTTTAGCATAATCTTTGAACTCTGCTTCTTCACATCTGGAAAATGTCAGCTAGAGAGAAAATGCAGAGGCTGATTTCAGCATAACCTTTGAACTCTACTACTGCACATCTGGAAAATGTCAGCTAGAGAGAAAATGCAGAGACAGATTTCAGCATAATCCTGGAACTTTGCTTCCACACATCTGGAAAAGTCAGCTAGAGAGAAATTGATGTAGATTTCAGCATAATCCTGGAGCTCTGCTTCCACACATCTGGAAAATGTCAGCTAGAGGGAAAATGCAGAGGCAGATTTCAGCATAATCCTGGAACTCTGCTTCCGCACATCTGGAAAATGTCAGCTAGAGGGGAAATGCAGAGGCAGATTTCAGCATAATCTTAGAACTCTGCTTCCACACATCTGGAAAATGTCAGCTAGAGGGGAAATGCAGAGGCATATTTCAGCATAATACTGGAACTCTGCTTGTGCACATCTGGAAAATGTAAACTAGAGAGAAATTGATGTGGTAGATTTCAGCATAATCTTTGAACTCTGCTTCTGCACATCTGGCAAATGTCAGCTAGAGAGAAAATGCAGAGGCTGATTTCAGCATAATGCTGGAACTCTGCTTCTGCACATCTGGAAAATGTCAGCTGGGGAAAATTTATGTGGTATATTTCAGCATAATCTTTGAACTCTGCTTCCGAACATATGGAAAATGTCAGCTAGAGAATAATTTCAAGGCAGATTTCAGCATAAAACTGGAACTGTTCTTCTGCACATCTGGAAATTGTAAGCTAGAGAGAAATTGATGTCGTAGATTTCAGCATAATCTTGCAACTCTGCTTTTTCACATCTGGAATATGTCAGCTAGAGGGAAAATGCAGAGGCAGATTTCAGCATAATCCTGGAATTCTGCTTCTGCACATCTGGAAAATGTAAGCTAGACAGAAATTGATGTCGTAGATTTTAGCATAATCCTGGAACTCTGCTTCAGCACATCTGAAAAATGTCAGCTTGATAGGAATTTATGTGGTAGATATCAGCATAATCTTTGAACTCTGCTTCTTCACATCTGGAAAATGTCAGCTAGAGGGAAAATGCAGAGGCATATTTCAGCATAATCCTGGAACTCTGCTTCTGCACATCTGGCAAATGTCAGCAAGAGAGAAATTGATATGGTAGATTTCAGCATAATATTTTAACTCTGCATCTGCACATCTGGAAAATGTCAGCTAGAGAGAACTTGCAAGGCATATTTCAGCATAATCTTGGAACTCTGCTTCTTCACATCTGGAAAATGTCAGCTAGAGAGAAATTGATGTGGTAGATTTCAGCATAATATTTTAACTCTGCATCTGCTACTCTGGAAAATTTCAGCTAGAGAGAAATTGATGTAGATTTCAGCATAATCTTTGAACTCTGCTTCCGTACATTTGGAAAATGTCAGCTAGAGAGAAATTGATGTGGTAGATTTCAGCATAATCTTTGTACTCTGCTTCTGCATATGTGGAAATGTCAGCTAGAGAGAAATTGAGCTGGTAGATTTCAGCATAATCCTGGAACTCTGCTTCTGCACATCTGGAAAAGTCAGCTAGAGATAAATTGCAAGGCAGAGTTCAGCATAATCCTGGAACTCTGCTTCTGCACATCTGGAAAAGTCAGCTAGAGAGAAATTGATGTAGTGGTTACAGCAAAACCCTGGCACTCTGCTTCTGCACATCTGGAAAAGTCAGCTAGAGAGAAACTGATGTGGTGGTTTTCAGCACAATCCTGGAACTCTGCTTCTGCATGTCTGGAAAATGTCAGCTAGAGAGAAATTGATGTGGTGGTTTCAGCATAATCCTTGAAGTCTGCTTCTGCACATCTGGAAAGGTCAGATAGAGAGAAATTGATGTGCTGGTTTTCAGCACAATCCTGGAACTCTACTTCTGCACATCTGGAAAATATCAGCTAGCGAGAAATTGATGTTGTAGATTTCAGCATAAACTTTGAACTCTGCTTCTGTACATTTGGAAAATGTCAGCTAGAGAAAACTTGCAAGGCATATTTCAGCATAATCTTGGAACTCTGCTTCTTCACATCTGGCAAATGTCAGCTAGAGAGAAATTGATATGGTAGATTTCAGCATAATATTTGAACTCTGCTTCTGCACATCTGGAAAAGTCAGCTAGAGAGAAGTTTATGTGGCAGATTTCAGCATAATCCTGGAACTCTGCTTCTGCACATCTAGAAAATGTAAGCTAGAGAGAAATTGAAGTTGTAGATTTCAGCATAATCTTTGGACTCTGCTTCCGCACATCTGGAAAATGCCAGCTAGAGAGAAATTGCAAGGCAGATTTCAGCATAATCCTGGAACTCTGCTTCTGGTCATCTGGAAAATGTCAGCTAGAGAGAAATTGATCTGGTAGATTTCAGCATAATCTTTGAACTCTTCTTCCGCACATCTGAAAAATGTCAGCTAGATAGGAATTTATGTGGTAGATTTTAGCATAATCTTTGAACTCTGCTTCTTCACATCTGGAAAATGTCAGCTAGAGAGAAAATGCAGAGGCAGATTTCAGCATAATCCTGGAACTTTGCTTACGCACATCTGGCAAATGTCAGCTAGAGAGAAATTGCAAGGCAGATTTCAGCATAATACTGGTCCTCTGTTTGAGCACATGTGGGAAAGTCATCTAGAGAGAAATTGATGTGGTGGTTTTCAGCACAAACCTGGAACTCTCCTTCTTGAAATCTGGAAAATGTCAGCTAGAGAGAAATTGATGTAGATTTCAGCATAATCCTGGAACTCTGCTTCTGCACATCTGGAAAATGTCAGCTAGAGAGAACATGCAGAGGCTGATTTCAGCATAAAGCTGGAACTCTGCTTCTGCACATCCGGAAAATGTCAGCTGGGGAAAATTTATGTGGTATATTTCAGCATAATCTTTGAACTCTGCTTCCGAACATATGGAAAATGTCAGCTAGAGAATTATTTCAAGGCAGATTTCAGCATAATCCTGGAACTCTGCTTCTGCACATCTGGAAAATGTAACCTAGAGAGAAATTGATGTCATAGATTTCAGCATAATCTTGGAACTCTGCTTTTTCACATCTGGAAAATGTCAGCTAGAGGGAAAATGCAGAGGCAGATTTCCGCATAATCCTGGAATTCTGCTTCTGCACATCTGAAAAATGTCAGCTAGATAGGAATTTATGTGGTAGATTTCAGCATAATCTTTGAACTCTGCTTCTGCACATCTGGAAAATGTCAGCTAGAGAGAAAATGCAGAGGCAGATTTCAAGATAATCCTGGTACTCTGCTTCTGCACATCAGGAAAATGTCAGCTAGAGAGAAATTTCAAATCAGATATCAGAATAATCCTGGAACTCTGCTTCTGCGCATTTGGCAAATGTCAGCTAGAGAGAAATTGATGTGGTAGATTTCAGCATAGTCTTTGAACTCTGCTTCTGCACTTCAGGAAAATGTCAGGTAGAGAGAAAATGCAAAGGCGGATTTCAGCATAATCCTGGAACTCTGCTTCTGCACATCTGGCAAATGTCAGCAAGAGAGAAATTGATATGGTAGATTTCAGCATAATATTTTAACTCTGCATCTGCACATCTGGAAAATGTCAGCTAGAGAGAACTTGCAAGGCATATTTCAGCATAATCTTGGAACTCTGCTTCTTCACATCTGGAAAATGTCAGCTAGAGAGAAATTGATGTGGTAGATTTCAGCATAATATTTTAACTCTGCATCTGCTACTCTGGAAAATTTCAGCTAGAGAGAAATTGATGTAGATTTCAGCATAATCTTTGAACTCTGCTTCCGTACATTTGGAAAATGTCAGCTAGAGAGAAATTGATGTGGTAGATTTCAGCATAATCTTTGTACTCTGCTTCTGCATATGTGGAAATGTCAGCTAGAGAGAAATTGAGCTGGTAGATTTCAGCATAATCCTGGAACTCTGCTTCTGCACATCTGGAAAAGTCAGCTAGAGATAAATTGCAAGGCAGAGTTCAGCATAATCCTGGAACTCTGCTTCTGCACATCTGGAAAAGTCAGCTAGAGAGAAATTGATGTAGTGGTTACAGCAAAACCCTGGCACTCTGCTTCTGCACATCTGGAAAAGTCAGCTAGAGAGAAACTGATGTGGTGGTTTTCAGCACAATCCTGGAACTCTGCTTCTGCATGTCTGGAAAATGTCAGCTAGAGAGAAATTGATGTGGTGGTTTCAGCATAATCCTTGAAGTCTGCTTCTGCACATCTGGAAAGGTCAGATAGAGAGAAATTGATGTGCTGGTTTTCAGCACAATCCTGGAACTCTACTTCTGCACATCTGGAAAATATCAGCTAGCGAGAAATTGATGTTGTAGATTTCAGCATAAACTTTGAACTCTGCTTCTGTACATTTGGAAAATGTCAGCTAGAGAGAAATTGAAGTTGTAGATTTCAGCATAATCTTTGGACTCTGCTTCCGCACATCTGGAAAATGCCAGCTAGAGAGAAATTGCAAGGCAGATTTCAGCATAATCCTGGAACTCTGCTTCTGGTCATCTGGAAAATGTCAGCTAGAGAGAAATTGATCTGGTAGATTTCAGCATAATCTTTGAACTCTTCTTCCGCACATCTGAAAAATGTCAGCTAGATAGGAATTTATGTGGTAGATTTTAGCATAATCTTTGAACTCTGCTTCTTCACATCTGGAAAATGTCAGCTAGAGAGAAATTGCAAGGCAGATTTCAGCATAATACTGGTCCTCTGTTTGAGCACATGTGGGAAAGTCATCTAGAGAGAAATTGATGTGGTGGTTTTCAGCACAAACCTGGAACTCTCCTTCTTGAAATCTGGAAAATGTCAGCTAGAGAGAAATTGATGTAGATTTCAGCATAATCCTGGAACTCTGCTTCTGCACATCTGGAAAATGTCAGCTAGAGAGAACATGCAGAGGCTGATTTCAGCATAAAGCTGGAACTCTGCTTCTGCACATCCGGAAAATGTCAGCTGGGGAAAATTTATGTGGTATATTTCAGCATAATCTTTGAACTCTGCTTCTGTACATTTGGAAAATGTCAGCTAGAGAAAACTTGCAAGGCATATTTCAGCATAATCTTGGAACTCTGCTTCTTCACATCTGGCAAATGTCAGCTAGAGAGAAATTGATATGGTAGATTTCAGCATAATATTTGAACTCTGCTTCTGCACATCTGGAAAAGTCAGCTAGAGAGAAGTTTATGTGGCAGATTTCAGCATAATCCTGGAACTCTGCTTCTGCACATCTAGAAAATGTAAGCTAGAGAGAAATTGATGTCGTAGATTTCAGCATAATCTTGGAACTCTGCTTCCACACATCTGGAAAATGTCAGCTAGAGAGAAATTGAAGTTGTAGATTTCAGCATAATCTTTGGACTCTGCTTCCGCACATCTGGAAAATGCCAGCTAGAGAGAAATTGCAAGGCAGATTTCAGCATAATCCTGGAACTCTGCTTCTGGTCATCTGGAAAATGTCAGCTAGAGAGAAATTGATCTGGTAGATTTCAGCATAATCTTTGAACTCTTCTTCCGCACATCTGAAAAATGTCAGCTAGATAGGAATTTATGTGGTAGATTTTAGCATAATCTTTGAACTCTGCTTCTTCACATCTGGAAAATGTCAGCTAGAGAGAAATTGCAAGGCAGATTTCAGCATAATACTGGTCCTCTGTTTGAGCACATGTGGGAAAGTCATCTAGAGAGAAATTGATGTGGTGGTTTTCAGCACAAACCTGGAACTCTCCTTCTTGAAATCTGGAAAATGTCAGCTAGAGAGAAATTGATGTAGATTTCAGCATAATCCTGGAACTCTGCTTCTGCACATCTGGAAAATGTCAGCTAGAGAGAACATGCAGAGGCTGATTTCAGCATAAAGCTGGAACTCTGCTTCTGCACATCCGGAAAATGTCAGCTGGGGAAAATTTATGTGGTATATTTCAGCATAATCTTTGAACTCTGCTTCCGAACATATGGAAAATGTCAGCTAGAGAATTATTTCAAGGCAGATTTCAGCATAATCCTGGAACTCTGCTTCTGCACATCTGGAAAATGTAACCTAGAGAGAAATTGATGTCATAGATTTCAGCATAATCTTGGAACTCTGCTTTTTCACATCTGGAAAATGTCAGCTAGAGGGAAAATGCAGAGGCAGATTTCCGCATAATCCTGGAATTCTGCTTCTGCACATCTGAAAAATGTCAGCTAGATAGGAATTTATGTGGTAGATTTCAGCATAATCTTTGAACTCTGCTTCTGCACATCTGGAAAATGTCAGCTAGAGAGAAAATGCAGAGGCAGATTTCAAGATAATCCTGGTACTCTGCTTCTGCACATCAGGAAAATGTCAGCTAGAGAGAAATTTCAAATCAGATATCAGAATAATCCTGGAACTCTGCTTCTGCGCATTTGGCAAATGTCAGCTAGAGAGAAATTGATGTGGTAGATTTCAGCATAGTCTTTGAACTCTGCTTCTGCACTTCAGGAAAATGTCAGGTAGAGAGAAAATGCAAAGGCGGATTTCAGCATAATCCTGGAACTCTGCTTCCGCACATCTGTAAAATTTCAGCTAGACAGAAATTGAGGTTGTAGATTTCATCATAATCCTGGAACTCTGCTTCCAAACTTCTGGCAAATGTCAGCTAGAGAGAAATTGCAAGGCAGATTTCAGCATAATCCTGGAACTCTGCTTCAGCACATCTGAAAACTGTCAGCTAGATAGGAATTTATGTGGTAGATTTCAGCATAATCCTTGAACTCTGCTTGTGCACATCTGCAAAATGTAAACTAGAGAGAAATTGATGTGGTTTATTTCAGCATAATCTTTGGACTCTGCTTCCGCACATCTGGAAAATGTCAGCTAGAGAGAAATTGCAAGGCAAATTTCAGCATAATCCTGGAACTCTGCTTCTGGACATCTGGAAAACGTCAGCTAGAGAGAAATTGATGTGGTAGATTTCAGCATAATCTTTGAACTCTGCTTCCGCACATCTGAAAAATGTCAGCTAGATAGGAATTTATGTGGTAGATTTTAGCATAATCTTTGAACTCTGCTTCTTCACATCTGGAAAATGTCAGCTAGAGAGAAAATGCAGAGGCAGATTTCAGCATAATCCTGGAACTTTGCTTCCGCACATCTGGAAAATGTCAGCTAGACAGAAATTGATGTTGTAGATTTCAGCATAATCCTGGAACTCTGCTTCTGCACATCTGGCAAATGTCAGCTAGAGAGAAATTGCAAGGCAGATTTCAGCATAATACTGGTCCTCTGTTTGAGCACATGTGGGAAAGTCATCTAGAGAGAAATTGATGTGGTGGTTTTCAGCACAAACCTGGAACTCTCCTTCTTGAAATCTGGAAAATGTCAGCTAGAGAGAAATTGATGTAGATTTCAGCATAATCCTGGAACTCTGCTTCTGCACATCTGGAAAATGTCAGCTAGAGAGAACATGCAGAGGCTGATTTCAGCATAATGCTGGAACTCTGCTTCTGCACATCCGGAAAATGTCAGCTGGGGAAAATTTATGTGGTATATTTCAGCATAATCTTTGAACTCTGCTTCCGAACATATGGAAAATGTCAGCTAGAGAATTATTTCAAGGCAGATTTCAGCATAATCCTGGAACTCTGCTTCTGCACATCTGGAAAATGTAACCTAGAGAGAAATTGATGTCGTAGATTTCAGCATAATATTTTAACTCTGCATCTGCACATCTGGAAAATGTCAGCTAGAGAGAAATTGATGTGTTAGATTTCAGCATAATGCTGGAACTCTGCTTCTGCACATCTGGAAAATATCACCTGGAGAAAAATTGCAAGGCAGATTTCAGAATAATCCTAGAACTCTGATTCTGCACATCTGAAAAATGTCAGCTAGATAGGAATTTATGTGGTAGATTTCAGCATAATCTTTGAACTCTGCTTCTGCACATCTGGAAAAGTCAGCTAGAGAGAAATTGATGTAGATTTCAGCATAATCCTGGAACTCTCCTGCACATCTCGAAAAGTCAGCTAGAGAGAAATTACAAGGCAGATTTCAGCATAATCCTGGACCTGTGCTGCTGCACATCTGGGAAAGTCAGCTAGAGAGGAATTGATGTGGTGGTTTTCACCACAATCATGGAACTCTGCTTCTGCACATCTGGAAAATTTCAGCTAGACAGAAATTGAGGTTGTAGATTTCATCATAATCCTGGAACTCTGCTTCTGTACATCTGGCAAATGTCAGCTAGAGAGAAATTGCAAGGCAGATTTCAGCATAATCTTGGAACTCTGCTTCTGCACATCTGGGAAATGTCAGCTAGAGAGAAATTGCAAGGCAGATTTCAGCATAATCCTGGAACTCTGCTTCAGCACATCTGAAAAATGTCAGCTAGATAGGAATTTATGTGGTAGATTTCAGCATAATCTTTGAACTCTGCTTCTTCACATCTGGAAAATGTCAGCTAGAGGGAAAATGCAGAGGCAGATTTCAGCATAATCCTGGAACGCTGCTTCTGCACATCTAGAAAATTTCAGCTAGAGAGAAATTGATGTGTTAGATTTCTGCATAATGCTTGAACTCTGCTTCTGCACATCTGGAAAATATCACCTGGAGAAAAATTGCAAGGCAGATTTCAGAATAATCCTGGAACTCTGCTTCTGCATATCTGAAAAATGTCAGCTAGATAGGAATTTATTTGGTAGATTTCAGCATAATCTTTGAACTCTGCTTCTGCACATCTGGAAAATGTCAGCTAGAGAGAAAATGCAGAGGCAGATTTCAGCATAATCCTGGTACTCTGCTTCTGCACATCAGGAAAATGTCAGCTAGAGAGAAATTTCAAATCAGATTTCAGAATAATCCTGGAACTCTGCTTCTGCGCATTTGGCAAATGTCAGCTAGAGACAAATTGATGTGGTAGATTTCAGCATAGTCTTTGAACTCTGCTTCTGCACATCTAGAAAATTTCAGCTAGAGAGAAATTGATGTGTTAGATTTCAGCATAATCTTTGAACTCTGCTTCTGCACATCTGGAAAATGTAAGCTAGAGAGAAATTGATGTGGTGGAGTTCACCATAATCTTTGAACTCTGCTTGCGCTCATCTGGAAAATGTCAGCTAGAGAGAAATTGCAAGGCAGATTTCAGCATAATCTTGGAACTCTGCTTCTGCACATCTGGAAAATGTCAGCTAGAGAGAAAATGCAGAGGCTGATTTCAGCATAATCCTGGAACACTGCTTCCTCACATCTTGAAAATGTCAGCTAGAGGGAAAATGCAGAGGCAGATTTCAGCATAATCCTGGAACTCTGCTTCTGCACATCTGGAAAATGTAAGCTAGAGAGAAATTGATGTGTTAGATTTCAGCATAATGCTTGAACTCTGCTTCTGCACATCTGGAAAATATCACCTGGAGAAATATTGCAAGTCAGATTTCAGAATTATCCTGGAACTCTTCTTCTGCACATCTGAAAAATGTCAGCTAGATAGGAATTTATGTGGTAGATTTCAGCATAATCTTTGAACTCTGCTTCTGCACATCTGGAAAATGTCAGATAGAGAGAAAATGCAGAGGCAGATTTCAGCATAATCCTGGAACACTGCTTCCTCACATCTTGAAAATGTCAGCTAGAGGGAAAATGCAGAGGCAGATTTCAGCATAATCCTGGAACTCTGCTTCTGCACATCTGGAAAATGTAAGCTAGAGAGAAATTGATGTGTTAGATTTCAGCATAATGCTTGAACTCTGCTTCTGCACATCTGGAAAATATCACCTGGAGAAAAATTGCAAGTCAGATTTCAGAATAATCCTGGAACTCTTCTTCTGCACATCTGAAAAATGTCAGCTAGATAGGAATTTATGTGGTAGATTTCAGCATAATCTTTGAACTCTGCTTCTGCACATCTGGAAAATGTCAGATAGAGAGAAAATGCAGAGGCAGATTTCAGCATAATCCTGGTACTCTGCTTCTGCACATCAGGAAAATGTCAGCTAGAGAGAAATTTCAAATCAGATTTCAGAATAATCCTGGAACTCTGCTTCTGCACATTTGGCAAATGTCAGCTAGAGACAAATTGATGTGGTAGATTTCAGCATAGTCTTTGAACTCTGCTTCTGCACTTCAGGAAAATGTCAGCTAGAGAGAAAATGCAAAGGCAGATTTCAGCATAATCCTGGAACTCTGCTTCTGTACATCTGGCAAATGTCAGCTAGAGAGAAATTGCAAGGCAGATTTCAGCATAATCTTGGAACTCTGCTTCCGCACATCTGGAAAATTTCAGCTAGACAGAAATTGAGGTTGTAGATTTCATCATAATCCTGGAACTCTGCTTCCAAACATCTGGCAAATGTCAGCTAGAGAGAAATTGCAAGGCAGATTTCAGCATAATCTTGGAACTCTGCTTCTGCACATCTGGCAAATGTCAGCTACAGAGAAATTGCAAGGCAGATTTCAGAATAATCCTGGAACTCTGCTTCTGCATATCTGAAAAATGTCAGCTAGATAGGAATTTATGTGGTAGATTTCAGCATAATCTTTGAACTCTGCTTCTGCACATCAGGAAAATGTCAGCTAGAGAGAAATTTCAAATCAGATTTCAGAATAATCCTGGAACTCTGCTTCTGCACATCTAGAAAATTTCAGCTAGAGAGAAATTGATGTGTTAGATTTCAGCATAATCTTTGAACTCTGCTTCTGCACATCTGGAAAATGTAAGCTAGAGAGAAATTGATGTGGTGGAGTTTACCATAATCTTTGAACTCTGCTTGCGCTCATCTGGAAAATGTCAGCTAGAGAGAAATTGCAAGGCAGATTTCAGCATAATCTTGGAACTCTGCTTCTGCACATCTGGAAAATGTCAGCTAGAGAGAAAATGCAGAGGCTGATTTCAGCATAATCCTGTAACACTGCTTCCTCACATCTTGAAAATGTCAGCTAGAGGGAAAATGCAGAGGCAGATTTCAGCATAATCCTGGAACTCTGCTTCTGCACATCTGGAAAATGTAAGCTAGATAGAAATTGATGTGTTAGATTTCAGCATAATGCTTGAACTCTGCTTCTGCACATCTGGAAAATATCACCTGGAGAAAAATTGCAAGGCAGATTTCAGAATAATCCTGGAACTCTGCTTCTGCACATCTGAAAAATGTCAGCTAGATAGGAATTTATGTGTTAGATTTCAGCATAATCTTTGAACTCTGCTTCCGCACATCTGGAAAATGTCAGATAGAGAGAAATTTCAAATCAGATTTCAGAATAAACCTGGAACTCTGCTTCTGCGCATTTGGCAAATGTCAGCTAGAGACAAATTGATGTGGTAGATTTCAGCATAGTCTTTGAACTCTGCTTCTGCACTTCAGGAAAATGTCAGCTAGAGAGAAAATGCAAAGGCAGATTTCAGCATAATCCTGGAACTCTGCTTCCGCACATCTGGAAAATTTCAGCTAGACAGAAATTGAGGTTGTAGATTTCATCATAATCCTGGAACTCTGCTTCCAAACATCTGGCAAATGTCAGCTAGAGAGAAATTGCAAGGCAGATTTCAGCATAATCCTGGAACTCTGCTTCTGCACATCTAGAAAATTTCAGCTAGAGAGAAATTGATGTGTTAGATTTCAGCATAATGCTTGAACTCTGCTTCCGCACATCTGAAAAATGTCAGCTAGATAGGAATTTATGTGGTAGATTTTAGCATAATCTTTGAACTCTGCTTCTTCACATCTGGAAAATGTCAGCTAGAGAGAAATTGCAAGGCAGATTTCAGCATAATCCTGGAACTCTGCTTCTGGACATCTGGAAAATGTCAGCTAGAGAGAAATTGATGTGGTAGATTTCAGCATAATCTTTGAACTCTGCTTCCGCACATCTGAAAAATGTCAGCTAGATAGGAATTTATGTGGTAGATTTTAGCATAATCTTTGAACTCTGCTTCTTCACATCTGGAAAATGTCAGCTAGAGAGAAAATGCAGAGGCTGATTTCAGCATAATCCTTAAACTCTGCTTCTCCACATCTGGAAAATGTCAGCTAGAAAGAAAATGCAAGGCAGTTTTCAGCATAATCTTGGAACTCTGCTTCTGCACATCTGGCAAATGTCAGCTAGAGAGAAAATGCAGAGGCAGATTTCAGCATAATCCTGGAACTTTGCTTCAGCACATCTGAAAACTGTCAGCTAGATATGAATTTATGTGGTTGATTTCAGCAAAATCCTGGAACTCTGCTTGTGCACATCTGCAAAATGTAAACTAGAGAGAAATTGATGTGTTAGATTTCAGCATAATCTTTGGACTCTGCTTCCGCACATCTGGAAAATGTCAGCTAGAGAGAAATTGCAAGGCAGATTTCAGTATAATGCTGGAACTCTGCTTCTGGACATCTGGAAAATGTCAGCTAGAGAGAAAATGCAGAGGCTGATTTCAGCATAACCTTTGAACTCTGCTTCTGCACATCTGGAAAATGTCAGCTAGAGAGAAAATGCAGAGGCAGATTTCAGCATAATCCTGGAACTTTGCTTCCGCACATCTGGAAAATTTCAGCTAGACAGAAATGGATGTTGTAGATTTCAGCATAATCCTGGAAATCTGCTTCTGCACATCTGGCAAATGTCAGCTAGCGAGAACTTGCAAGGCAGTTTTCAGCATAATCTTGGAACTCTTCTTCTGCTACTCTGGAAAATTTCAGCTAGAGAGAAATTGATGTAGATTTCAGCATAATCTTTGAACTCTGCTTCTGTACATTTGGAAAATGTCAGCTAGAGAGAAATTGATGTGGTAGATTTCAGCATAATCTTTGTACTCTGCTTCTGCATATGTGGAAATGTCAGCTAGAGAGAAATTGAGCTGGTAGATTTCAGCATAATCCTGGAACTGTGCTTCTGCATATCTGGAAAGGTCAGCTAGAGAGAAACTGATGTGGTGGTTTTCAGCACAATCCTGGAACTCTACTTCTGCACATCTGGAAAATATCAGCTAGCGAGAAATTGATGTTGTAGATTTCAGCATAAACTTTGAACTCTGCTTCTGTACATTTGGAAAATGTCAGCTAGAGAGAAACTGATGTGGTGGTTTTCAGCACAATCCTGGAACTCTACTTCTGCACATCTGGAAAATATCAGCTAGCGAGAAATTGATGTTGTAGATTTCAGCATAAACTTTGAACTCTGCTTCTGTACATTTGGAAAATGTCAGCTAGAGAAAACTTGCAAGGCATATTTCAGCATAATCTTGGAACTCTGCTTCTTCACATCTGGCAAATGTCAGCTAGAGAGAAATTGATATGGTAGATTTCAGCATAATATTTGAACTCTGCTTCTGCACATCTGGAAAATGTCAGCTAGAGAGAAGTTTATGTGGCAGATTTCAGCATAATCCTGGAACTCTGCTTCTGCACATCTAGAAAATGTAAGCTAGAGAGAAATTGATGTCGTAGATTTCAGCATAATCTTGGAACTCTGCTTCCACACATCTGGAAAATGTCAGCTAGAGAGAAATTGAAGTTGTAGATTTCAGCATAATCTTTGAACTCTGCTTTTTCACATCTGGAAAATGTCAGCTAGAGAGAAATTGCAAGGCAGATTTCAGCATAATACTGGACCTGTGCTGCTGCACATCTGGGAAAGTCAGCTAGAGAGGAATTGATGTGGTGGTTTTCACCACAATCATGGAACTCTGCTTCTGCACATCTGGAAAATGTCAGCTAGAGCGAAATTGAGCTGGTAGATTTCAGCATAATCCTGGAACTCTGCTTCTGAGAATCTGGAAAATGTCAGCTAGAAAGAAATTGATGTAGATTTCAGCATAATCTTGGAACTCTGCTTCTGCACATCTGGAAAATGCAAGCTAGAGAGAAATTGATGTGGTAGACTTCACCATAATCTTTGAACTCTGCTTGCGCTCATCTGGAAAATGTCAGCTAGAGAGAAATTGCAAGTCAGATTTCAGTATAATCTTGGAACTCTGCTTCTGCACATATGGAAAATGTCAGCTAGAGAGAAAATGCAGAGGCTGATTTCAGCATAATCCTGGAACACTGCTTCCTCACATCTGGAAAATATCAGGTGGAGGGAAAATGCAGAGGCAGATTTCAGCATAATCCTGGAACTCTGCTTCTGCACATCTGGAAAATGTAAGCTAGAGAGAAATTGATTTGTTAGATTTCAGCATAATGCTGGAACTCTGCTTCTGCACATCTGGAAAATATCACCTGGAGAAAAATTGCAAGGCAGATTTCAGAATAATCCTGGAACTCTGATTCTGCACATCTGAAAAATGTCAGCTAGATAGGAATTTATGTGGTAGATTTCAGCATAATCTTTGAACTCTGCTTCTGCACATCTGGAAAAGTCAGCTAGAGAGAAATTGATGTAGATTTCAGCATAATCCTGGAACTCTCCTGCACATCTCGAAAAGTCAGCTAGAGAGAAATTACAAGGCAGATTTCAGCATAATCCTGGACCTGTGCTGCTGCACATCTGGGAAAGTCAGCTAGAGAGGAATTGATGTGGTGGTTTTCACCACAATCATGGAACTCTGCTTCAGCACATCTGAAAACTGTCAGCTAGATAGGAATTTATGTGGTAGATTTCAGCATAATCTTTGAACTCTGCTTTTTCACACCTGGAAAATGTCAGCTAGAGAGAAATTGCAAGGCAGATTTCAGCATAATACTGGACCTGTGCTGCTGCACATCTGGGAAAGTCAGCTAGAGAGGAATTGATGTGGTGGTTTTCACCACAATCATGGAACTCTGCTTCTGCACATCTGGAAAATGTCAGCTAGAGCGAAATTGAGCTGGTAGATTTCAGCATAATCTTGGAACTCTGCTTCTGCACATCTGGAAAATGCAAGCTAGAGAGAAATTGATGTGGTAGACTTCACCATAATCTTTGAACTGTGCTTGCGCTCATCTGGAAAATGTCAGCTAGAGAGAAAATGCAGAGGCTGATTTCAGCATAATCCTGGACCTCTGCTTCTGAGAATCTGGAAAATGTCAGCTAGAAAGAAATTGATGTAGATTTCAGCATAATCTTGGAACTCTGCTTCTGCACATCTGGAAAATGCAAGCTAGAGAGAAATTGATGTGGTAGACTTCACCATAATCTTTGAACTGTGCTTGCGCTCATCTGGAAAATGTCAGCTAGAGAGAAAATGCAGAGGCTGATTTCAGCATAATCCTGGAACACTGCTTCCTCACATCTGGAAAATATCAGGTGGAGGGAAAATGCAGAGGCAGATTTCAGCATAATCCTGGAACTCTCCTTCTGCACATCTGGAAAATGTAAGCTAGAGAGAAATTGATGTGTTAGATTTCAGCATAATGCTGGAACTCTGCTTCTGCACATCTGGAAAATATCACCTGGAGAAAAATTGCAAGGCAGATTTCAGAATAATCCTAGAACTCTGATTCTGCACATCTGAAAAATGTCAGCTAGATAGGAATTTATGTGGTAGATTTCAGCATAATCTTTGAACTCTGCTTCTGCACATCTGGAAAAGTCAGCTAGAGAGAAATTGATGTAGATTTCAGCATAATCCTGGAACTCTCCTGCACATCTCGAAAAGTCAGCTAGAGAGAAATTACAAGGCAGATTTCAGCATAATCCTGGACCTGTGCTGCTGCACATCTGGGAAAGTCAGCTAGAGAGGAATTGATGTGGTGGTTTTCACCACAATCATGGAACTCTGCTTCTGCACATCTGGAAAATTTCAGCTAGACAGAAATTGAGGTTTTAGATTTCATCATAATCCTGGAACTCTGCTTCTGTACATCTGGCAAATGTCAGCTAGAGAGAAATTGCAAGGCAGATTTCAGCATAATCTTGGAACTCTGCTTCTGCACATCTGGGAAATGTCAGCTAGAGAGAAATTGCAAGGCAGATTTCAGCATAATCCTGGAACTCTGCTTCAGCACATCTGAAAAATGTCAGCTAGATAGGAATTTATGTGGTAGATTTCAGCATAATCTTTGAACTCTGCTTCTTCACATCTGGAAAATGTCAGCTAGAGGGAAAATGCAGAGGCAGATTTCAGCATAATCCTGGAATGCTGCTTCTGCACATCTAGAAAATTTCAGCTAGAGAGAAATTGATGTGTTAGATTTCTGCATAATGCTTGAACTCTGCTTCTGCACATCTGGAAAATATCACCTGGAGAAAAATTGCAAGGCAGATTTCAGAATAATCCTGGAACTCTGCTTCTGCATATCTGAAAAATGTCAGCTAGATAGGAATTTATTTGGTAGATTTCAGCATAATCTTTGAACTCTGCTTCTGCACATCTGGAAAATGTCAGCTAGAGAGAAAATGCAGAGGCAGATTTCAGCATAATCCTGGTACTCTGCTTCTGCACATCAGGAAAATGTCAGCTAGAGAGAAATTTCAAATCAGATTTCAGAATAATCCTGGAACTCTGCTTCTGCGCATTTGGCAAATGTCAGCTAGAGACAAATTGATGTGGTAGATTTCAGCATAGTCTTTGAACTCTGCTTCTGCACATCTAGAAAATTTCAGCTAGAGAGAAATTGATGTGTTAGATTTCAGCATAATCTTTGAACTCTGCTTCTGCACATCTGGAAAATGTAAGCTAGAGAGAAATTGATGTGGTGGAGTTCACCATAATCTTTGAACTCTGCTTGCGCTCATCTGGAAAATGTCAGCTAGAGAGAAATTGCAAGGCAGATTTCAGCATAATCTTGGAACTCTGCTTCTGCACATCTGGAAAATGTCAGCTAGAGAGAAAATGCAGAGGCTGATTTCAGCATAATCCTGGAACACTGCTTCCTCACATCTTGAAAATGTCAGCTAGAGGGAAAATGCAGAGGCAGATTTCAGCATAATCCTGGAACTCTGCTTCTGCACATCTGGAAAATGTAAGCTAGAGAGAAATTGATGTGTTAGATTTCAGCATAATGCTTGAACTCTGCTTCTGCACATCTGGAAAATATCACCTGGAGAAATATTGCAAGTCAGATTTCAGAATTATCCTGGAACTCTTCTTCTGCACATCTGAAAAATGTCAGCTAGATAGGAATTTATGTGGTAGATTTCAGCATAATCTTTGAACTCTGCTTCTGCACATCTGGAAAATGTCAGATAGAGAGAAAATGCAGAGGCAGATTTCAGCATAATCCTGGAACACTGCTTCCTCACATCTTGAAAATGTCAGCTAGAGGGAAAATGCAGAGGCAGATTTCAGCATAATCCTGGAACTCTGCTTCTGCACATCTGGAAAATGTAAGCTAGAGAGAAATTGATGTGTTAGATTTCAGCATAATGCTTGAACTCTGCTTCTGCACATCTGGAAAATATCACCTGGAGAAAAATTGCAAGTCAGATTTCAGAATAATCCTGGAACTCTTCTTCTGCACATCTGAAAAATGTCAGCTAGATAGGAATTTATGTGGTAGATTTCAGCATAATCTTTGAACTCTGCTTCTGCACATCTGGAAAATGTAAGCTAGAGAGAAATTGATGTGTTAGATTTCAGCATAATGCTTGAACTCTGCTTCTGCACATCTGGAAAATATCACCTGGAGAAATATTGCAAGTCAGATTTCAGAATTATCCTGGAACTCTTCTTCTGCACATCTGAAAAATGTCAGCTAGATAGGAATTTATGTGGTAGATTTCAGCATAATCTTTGAACTCTGCTTCTGCACATCTGGAAAATGTCAGATAGAGAGAAAATGCAGAGGCAGATTTCAGCATAATCCTGGAACACTGCTTCCTCACATCTTGAAAATGTCAGCTAGAGGGAAAATGCAGAGGCAGATTTCAGCATAATCCTGGAACTCTGCTTCTGCACATCTGGAAAATGTAAGCTAGAGAGAAATTGATGTGTTAGATTTCAGCATAATGCTTGAACTCTGCTTCTGCACATCTGGAAAATGTTAGATAGAGAGAAAATGCAGAGGCAGATTTCAGCATAATCCTGGTACTCTGCTTCTGCACATCAGGAAAATGTCAGCTAGAGAGAAATTTCAAATCAGATTTCAGAATAATCCTGGAACTCTGCTTCTGCGCATTTGGCAAATGTCAGCTAGAGACAAATTGATGTGGTAGATTTCAGCATAGTCTTTGAACTCTGCTTCTGCACATCTAGAAAATTTCAGCTAGAGAGAAATTGATGTGTTAGATTTCAGCATAATCTTTGAACACTGCTTCCACACATCTAGAAAATGTCAGCTAGAAAGAAAATGCAGAGGCAGATTTCAGCATAATCTTTGAACTCTGCTTCCGCACATCTGGAAAATGTCAGCTAGAGGGGAAATGCAGAGGCAGATTTCAGCATAATCTTAGAACTCTGCTTCCACACATCTGGAAAATGTCAGCTAGAGGGGAAATGCAGAGGCATATTTCAGCATAATACTGGAACTCTGCTTGTGCACATCTGGAAAATGTAAACTAGAGAGAAATTGATGTGGTAGATTTCAGCATAATCTTTGAACTCTGCTTCTGCACATCTGGCAAATGTCAGCTAGAGAGAAAATGCAGAGGCTGATTTCAGCATAATGCTGGAACTCTGCTTCTGCACATCTGGAAAATGTCAGCTGGGGAAAATTTATGTGGTATATTTCAGCATAATCTTTGAACTCTGCTTCCGAACATATGGAAAATGTCAGCTAGAGAATAATTTCAAGGCAGATTTCAGCATAAAACTGGAACTGTTCTTCTGCACATCTGGAAATTGTAAGCTAGAGAGAAATTGATGTCGTAGATTTCAGCATAATCTTGCAACTCTGCTTTTTCACATCTGGAATATGTCAGCTAGAGGGAAAATGCAGAGGCAGATTTCAGCATAATCCTGGAATTCTGCTTCTGCACATCTGGAAAATGTAAGCTAGACAGAAATTGATGTCGTAGATTTTAGCATAATCCTGGAACTCTGCTTCAGCACATCTGAAAAATGTCAGCTTGATAGGAATTTATGTGGTAGATATCAGCATAATCTTTGAACTCTGCTTCTTCACATCTGGAAAATGTCAGCTAGAGGGAAAATGCAGAGGCATATTTCAGCATAATCCTGGAACTCTGCTTCTGCACATCTGGCAAATGTCAGCAAGAGAGAAATTGATATGGTAGATTTCAGCATAATATTTTAACTCTGCATCTGCACATCTGGAAAATGTCAGCTAGAGAGAACTTGCAAGGCATATTTCAGCATAATCTTGGAACTCTGCTTCTTCACATCTGGAAAATGTCAGCTAGAGAGAAATTGATGTGGTAGATTTCAGCATAATATTTTAACTCTGCATCTGCTACTCTGGAAAATTTCAGCTAGAGAGAAATTGATGTAGATTTCAGCATAATCTTTGAACTCTGCTTCCGTACATTTGGAAAATGTCAGCTAGAGAGAAATTGATGTGGTAGATTTCAGCATAATCTTTGTACTCTGCTTCTGCATATGTGGAAATGTCAGCTAGAGAGAAATTGAGCTGGTAGATTTCAGCATAATCCTGGAACTCTGCTTCTGCACATCTGGAAAAGTCAGCTAGAGATAAATTGCAAGGCAGAGTTCAGCATAATCCTGGAACTCTGCTTCTGCACATCTGGAAAAGTCAGCTAGAGAGAAATTGATGTAGTGGTTACAGCAAAACCCTGGCACTCTGCTTCTGCACATCTGGAAAAGTCAGCTAGAGAGAAACTGATGTGGTGGTTTTCAGCACAATCCTGGAACTCTGCTTCTGCATGTCTGGAAAATGTCAGCTAGAGAGAAATTGATGTGGTGGTTTCAGCATAATCCTTGAAGTCTGCTTCTGCACATCTGGAAAGGTCAGATAGAGAGAAATTGATGTGCTGGTTTTCAGCACAATCCTGGAACTCTACTTCTGCACATCTGGAAAATATCAGCTAGCGAGAAATTGATGTTGTAGATTTCAGCATAAACTTTGAACTCTGCTTCTGTACATTTGGAAAATGTCAGCTAGAGAAAACTTGCAAGGCATATTTCAGCATAATCTTGGAACTCTGCTTCTTCACATCTGGCAAATGTCAGCTAGAGAGAAATTGATATGGTAGATTTCAGCATAATATTTGAACTCTGCTTTTGCACATCTGGAAAAGTCAGCTAGAGAGAAGTTTATGTGGCAGATTTCAGCATAATCCTGGAACTCTGCTTCTGCACATCTAGAAAATGTAAGCTAGAGAGAAATTGATGTCGTAGATTTCAGCATAATCTTGGAACTCTGCTTCCACACATCTGGAAAATGTCAGCTAGAGAGAAATTGAAGTTGTAGATTTCAGCATAATCTTTGGACTCTGCTTCCGCACATCTGGAAAATGCCAGCTAGAGAGAAATTGCAAGGCAGATTTCAGCATAATCCTGGAACTCTGCTTCTGGTCATCTGGAAAATGTCAGCTAGAGAGAAATTGATCTGGTAGATTTCAGCATAATCTTTGAACTCTTCTTCCGCACATCTGAAAAATGTCAGCTAGATAGGAATTTATGTGGTAGATTTTAGCATAATCTTTGAACTCTGCTTCTTCACATCTGGAAAATGTCAGCTAGAGAGAAAATGCAGAGGCAGATTTCAGCATAATCCTGGAACTTTGCTTACGCACATCTGGCAAATGTCAGCTAGAGAGAAATTGCAAGGCAGATTTCAGCATAATACTGGTCCTCTGTTTGAGCACATGTGGGAAAGTCATCTAGAGAGAAATTGATGTGGTGGTTTTCAGCACAAACCTGGAACTCTCCTTCTTGAAATCTGGAAAATGTCAGCTAGAGAGAAATTGATGTAGATTTCAGCATAATCCTGGAACTCTGCTTCTGCACATCTGGAAAATGTCAGCTAGAGAGAACATGCAGAGGCTGATTTCAGCATAAAGCTGGAACTCTGCTTCTGCACATCCGGAAAATGTCAGCTGGGGAAAATTTATGTGGTATATTTCAGCATAATCTTTGAACTCTGCTTCCGAACATATGGAAAATGTCAGCTAGAGAATTATTTCAAGGCAGATTTCAGCATAATCCTGGAACTCTGCTTCTGCACATCAGGAAAATGTCAGCTAGAGAGAAATTTCAAATCAGATATCAGAATAATCCTGGAACTCTGCTTCTGCGCATTTGGCAAATGTCAGCTAGAGAGAAATTGATGTGGTAGATTTCAGCATAGTCTTTGAACTCTGCTTCTGCACTTCAGGAAAATGTCAGGTAGAGAGAAAATGCAAAGGCGGATTTCAGCATAATCCTGGAACTCTGCTTCCGCACATCTGTAAAATTTCAGCTAGACAGAAATTGAGGTTGTAGATTTCATCATAATCCTGGAACTCTGCTTCCAAACTTCTGGCAAATGTCAGCTAGAGAGAAATTGCAAGGCAGATTTCAGCATAATCCTGGAACTCTGCTTCAGCACATCTGAAAACTGTCAGCTAGATAGGAATTTATGTGGTAGATTTCAGCATAATCCTTGAACTCTGCTTGTGCACATCTGCAAAATGTAAACTAGAGAGAAATTGATGTGGTTTATTTCAGCATAATCTTTGAACTCTGCTTCTTCACATCTGGAAAATGTCAGCTAGAGAGAAAATGCAGAGGCAGATTTCAGCATAATCCTGGAACTTTGCTTCCGCACATCTGGAAAATGTCAGCTAGACAGAAATTGATGTTGTAGATTTCAGCATAATCCTGGAACTCTGCTTCTGCACATCTGGCAAATGTCAGCTAGAGAGAAATTGCAAGGCAGATTTCAGCATAATACTGGTCCTCTGTTTGAGCACATGTGGGAAAGTCATCTAGAGAGAAATTGATGTGGTGGTTTTCAGCACAAACCTGGAACTCTCCTTCTTGAAATCTGGAAAATGTCAGCTAGAGAGAAATTGATGTAGATTTCAGCATAATCCTGGAACTCTGCTTCTGCACATCTGGAAAATGTCAGCTAGAGAGAACATGCAGAGGCTGATTTCAGCATAATGCTGGAACTCTGCTTCTGCACATCCGGAAAATGTCAGCTGGGGAAAATTTATGTGGTATATTTCAGCATAATCTTTGAACTCTGCTTCCGAACATATGGAAAATGTCAGCTAGAGAATTATTTCAAGGCAGATTTCAGCATAATCCTGGAACTCTGCTTCTGCACATCTGGAAAATGTAACCTAGAGAGAAATTGATGTCGTAGATTTCAGCATAATATTTTAACTCTGCATCTGCACATCTGGAAAATGTCAGCTAGAGAGAAATTGATGTGTTAGATTTCAGCATAATGCTGGAACTCTGCTTCTGCACATCTGGAAAATATCACCTGGAGAAAAATTGCAAGGCAGATTTCAGAATAATCCTAGAACTCTGATTCTGCACATCTGAAAAATGTCAGCTAGATAGGAATTTATGTGGTAGATTTCAGCATAATCTTTGAACTCTGCTTCTGCACATCTGGAAAAGTCAGCTAGAGAGAAATTGATGTAGATTTCAGCATAATCCTGGAACTCTCCTGCACATCTCGAAAAGTCAGCTAGAGAGAAATTACAAGGCAGATTTCAGCATAATCCTGGACCTGTGCTGCTGCACATCTGGGAAAGTCAGCTAGAGAGGAATTGATGTGGTGGTTTTCACCACAATCATGGAACTCTGCTTCTGCACATCTGGAAAATTTCAGCTAGACAGAAATTGAGGTTGTAGATTTCATCATAATCCTGGAACTCTGCTTCTGTACATCTGGCAAATGTCAGCTAGAGAGAAATTGCAAGGCAGATTTCAGCATAATCTTGGAACTCTGCTTCTGCACATCTGGGAAATGTCAGCTAGAGAGAAATTGCAAGGCAGATTTCAGCATAATCCTGGAACTCTGCTTCAGCACATCTGAAAAATGTCAGCTAGATAGGAATTTATGTGGTAGATTTCAGCATAATCTTTGAACTCTGCTTCTTCACATCTGGAAAATGTCAGCTAGAGGGAAAATGCAGAGGCAGATTTCAGCATAATCCTGGAACGCTGCTTCTGCACATCTAGAAAATTTCAGCTAGAGAGAAATTGATGTGTTAGATTTCTGCATAATGCTTGAACTCTGCTTCTGCACATCTGGAAAATATCACCTGGAGAAAAATTGCAAGGCAGATTTCAGAATAATCCTGGAACTCTGCTTCTGCATATCTGAAAAATGTCAGCTAGATAGGAATTTATTTGGTAGATTTCAGCATAATCTTTGAACTCTGCTTCTGCACATCTGGAAAATGTCAGCTAGAGAGAAAATGCAGAGGCAGATTTCAGCATAATCCTGGTACTCTGCTTCTGCACATCAGGAAAATGTCAGCTAGAGAGAAATTTCAAATCAGATTTCAGAATAATCCTGGAACTCTGCTTCTGCGCATTTGGCAAATGTCAGCTAGAGACAAATTGATGTGGTAGATTTCAGCATAGTCTTTGAACTCTGCTTCTGCACATCTAGAAAATTTCAGCTAGAGAGAAATTGATGTGTTAGATTTCAGCATAATCTTTGAACTCTGCTTCTGCACATCTGGAAAATGTAAGCTAGAGAGAAATTGATGTGGTGGAGTTCACCATAATCTTTGAACTCTGCTTGCGCTCATCTGGAAAATGTCAGCTAGAGAGAAATTGCAAGGCAGATTTCAGCATAATCTTGGAACTCTGCTTCTGCACATCTGGAAAATGTCAGCTAGAGAGAAAATGCAGAGGCTGATTTCAGCATAATCCTGGAACACTGCTTCCTCACATCTTGAAAATGTCAGCTAGAGGGAAAATGCAGAGGCAGATTTCAGCATAATCCTGGAACTCTGCTTCTGCACATCTGGAAAATGTAAGCTAGAGAGAAATTGATGTGTTAGATTTCAGCATAATGCTTGAACTCTGCTTCTGCACATCTGGAAAATATCACCTGGAGAAATATTGCAAGTCAGATTTCAGAATTATCCTGGAACTCTTCTTCTGCACATCTGAAAAATGTCAGCTAGATAGGAATTTATGTGGTAGATTTCAGCATAATCTTTGAACTCTGCTTCTGCACATCTGGAAAATGTCAGATAGAGAGAAAATGCAGAGGCAGATTTCAGCATAATCCTGGAACACTGCTTCCTCACATCTTGAAAATGTCAGCTAGAGGGAAAATGCAGAGGCAGATTTCAGCATAATCCTGGAACTCTGCTTCTGCACATCTGGAAAATGTAAGCTAGAGAGAAATTGATGTGTTAGATTTCAGCATAATGCTTGAACTCTGCTTCTGCACATCTGGAAAATATCACCTGGAGAAAAATTGCAAGTCAGATTTCAGAATAATCCTGGAACTCTTCTTCTGCACATCTGAAAAATGTCAGCTAGATAGGAATTTATGTGGTAGATTTCAGCATAATCTTTGAACTCTGCTTCTGCACATCTGGAAAATGTCAGATAGAGAGAAAATGCAGAGGCAGATTTCAGCATAATCCTGGTACTCTGCTTCTGCACATCAGGAAAATGTCAGCTAGAGAGAAATTTCAAATCAGATTTCAGAATAATCCTGGAACTCTGCTTCTGCGCATTTGGCAAATGTCAGCTAGAGACAAATTGATGTGGTAGATTTCAGCATAGTCTTTGAACTCTGCTTCTGCACTTCAGGAAAATGTCAGCTAGAGAGAAAATGCAAAGGCAGATTTCAGCATAATCCTGGAACTCTGCTTCTGTACATCTGGCAAATGTCAGCTAGAGAGAAATTGCAAGGCAGATTTCAGCATAATCTTGGAACTCTGCTTCCGCACATCTGGAAAATTTCAGCTAGACAGAAATTGAGGTTGTAGATTTCATCATAATCCTGGAACTCTGCTTCCAAACATCTGGCAAATGTCAGCTAGAGAGAAATTGCAAGGCAGATTTCAGCATAATCTTGGAACTCTGCTTCTGCACATCTGGCAAATGTCAGCTACAGAGAAATTGCAAGGCAGATTTCAGAATAATCCTGGAACTCTGCTTCTGCATATCTGAAAAATGTCAGCTAGATAGGAATTTATGTGGTAGATTTCAGCATAATCTTTGAACTCTGCTTCTGCACATCAGGAAAATGTCAGCTAGAGAGAAATTTCAAATCAGATTTCAGAATAATCCTGGAACTCTGCTTCTGCACATCTAGAAAATTTCAGCTAGAGAGAAATTGATGTGTTAGATTTCAGCATAATCTTTGAACTCTGCTTCTGCACATCTGGAAAATGTAAGCTAGAGAGAAATTGATGTGGTGGAGTTTACCATAATCTTTGAACTCTGCTTGCGCTCATCTGGAAAATGTCAGCTAGAGAGAAATTGCAAGGCAGATTTCAGCATAATCTTGGAACTCTGCTTCTGCACATCTGGAAAATGTCAGCTAGAGAGAAAATGCAGAGGCTGATTTCAGCATAATCCTGTAACACTGCTTCCTCACATCTTGAAAATGTCAGCTAGAGGGAAAATGCAGAGGCAGATTTCAGCATAATCCTGGAACTCTGCTTCTGCACATCTGGAAAATGTAAGCTAGATAGAAATTGATGTGTTAGATTTCAGCATAATGCTTGAACTCTGCTTCTGCACATCTGGAAAATATCACCTGGAGAAAAATTGCAAGGCAGATTTCAGAATAATCCTGGAACTCTGCTTCTGCACATCTGAAAAATGTCAGCTAGATAGGAATTTATGTGTTAGATTTCAGCATAATCTTTGAACTCTGCTTCCGCACATCTGGAAAATGTCAGATAGAGAGAAATTTCAAATCAGATTTCAGAATAAACCTGGAACTCTGCTTCTGCGCATTTGGCAAATGTCAGCTAGAGACAAATTGATGTGGTAGATTTCAGCATAGTCTTTGAACTCTGCTTCTGCACTTCAGGAAAATGTCAGCTAGAGAGAAAATGCAAAGGCAGATTTCAGCATAATCCTGGAACTCTGCTTCCGCACATCTGGAAAATTTCAGCTAGACAGAAATTGAGGTTGTAGATTTCATCATAATCCTGGAACTCTGCTTCCAAACATCTGGCAAATGTCAGCTAGAGAGAAATTGCAAGGCAGATTTCAGCATAATCCTGGAACTCTGCTTCTGCACATCTAGAAAATTTCAGCTAGAGAGAAATTGATGTGTTAGATTTCAGCATAATGCTTGAACTCTGCTTCCGCACATCTGAAAAATGTCAGCTAGATAGGAATTTATGTGGTAGATTTTAGCATAATCTTTGAACTCTGCTTCTTCACATCTGGAAAATGTCAGCTAGAGAGAAATTGCAAGGCAGATTTCAGCATAATCCTGGAACTCTGCTTCTGGACATCTGGAAAATGTCAGCTAGAGAGAAATTGATGTGGTAGATTTCAGCATAATCTTTGAACTCTGCTTCCGCACATCTGAAAAATGTCAGCTAGATAGGAATTTATGTGGTAGATTTTAGCATAATCTTTGAACTCTGCTTCTTCACATCTGGAAAATGTCAGCTAGAGAGAAAATGCAGAGGCTGATTTCAGCATAATCCTTAAACTCTGCTTCTCCACATCTGGAAAATGTCAGCTAGAAAGAAAATGCAAGGCAGTTTTCAGCATAATCTTGGAACTCTGCTTCTGCACATCTGGCAAATGTCAGCTAGAGAGAAAATGCAGAGGCAGATTTCAGCATAATCCTGGAACTTTGCTTCAGCACATCTGAAAACTGTCAGCTAGATATGAATTTATGTGGTTGATTTCAGCAAAATCCTGGAACTCTGCTTGTGCACATCTGCAAAATGTAAACTAGAGAGAAATTGATGTGTTAGATTTCAGCATAATCTTTGGACTCTGCTTCCGCACATCTGGAAAATGTCAGCTAGAGAGAAATTGCAAGGCAGATTTCAGTATAATGCTGGAACTCTGCTTCTGGACATCTGGAAAATGTCAGCTAGAGAGAAAATGCAGAGGCTGATTTCAGCATAACCTTTGAACTCTGCTTCTGCACATCTGGAAAATGTCAGCTAGAGAGAAAATGCAGAGGCAGATTTCAGCATAATCCTGGAACTTTGCTTCCGCACATCTGGAAAATTTCAGCTAGACAGAAATGGATGTTGTAGATTTCAGCATAATCCTGGAAATCTGCTTCTGCACATCTGGCAAATGTCAGCTAGCGAGAACTTGCAAGGCAGTTTTCAGCATAATCTTGGAACTCTTCTTCTGCTACTCTGGAAAATTTCAGCTAGAGAGAAATTGATGTAGATTTCAGCATAATCTTTGAACTCTGCTTCCGTACATTTGGAAAATGTCAGCTAGAGAGAAATTGATGTGGTAGATTTCAGCATAATCTTTGTACTCTGCTTCTGCATATGTGGAAATGTCAGCTAGAGAGAAATTGAGCTGGTAGATTTCAGCATAATCCTGGAACTGTGCTTCTGCATATCTGGAAAGGTCAGCTAGAGAGAAACTGATGTGGTGGTTTTCAGCACAATCCTGGAACTCTACTTCTGCACATCTGGAAAATATCAGCTAGCGAGAAATTTATGTTGTAGATTTCAGCATAAACTTTGAACTCTGCTTCTGTACATTTGGAAAATGTCAGCTAGAGAGAAACTGATGTGGTGGTTTTCAGCACAATCCTGGAACTCTACTTCTGCACATCTGGAAAATATCAGCTAGCGAGAAATTGATGTTGTAGATTTCAGCATAAACTTTGAACTCTGCTTCTGTACATTTGGAAAATGTCAGCTAGAGAAAACTTGCAAGGCATATTTCAGCATAATCTTGGAACTCTGCTTCTTCACATCTGGCAAATGTCAGCTAGAGAGAAATTGATATGGTAGATTTCAGCATAATATTTGAACTCTGCTTCTGCACATCTGGAAAATGTCAGCTAGAGAGAAGTTTATGTGGCAGATTTCAGCATAATCCTGGAACTCTGCTTCTGCACATCTAGAAAATGTAAGCTAGAGAGAAATTGATGTCGTAGATTTCAGCATAATCTTGGAACTCTGCTTCCACACATCTGGAAAATGTCAGCTAGAGAGAAATTGAAGTTGTAGATTTCAGCATAATCTTTGAACTCTGCTTTTTCACATCTGGAAAATGTCAGCTAGAGAGAAATTGCAAGGCAGATTTCAGCATAATACTGGACCTGTGCTGCTGCACATCTGGGAAAGTCAGCTAGAGAGGAATTGATGTGGTGGTTTTCACCACAATCATGGAACTCTGCTTCTGCACATCTGGAAAATGTCAGCTAGAGCGAAATTGAGCTGGTAGATTTCAGCATAATCCTGGAACTCTGCTTCTGAGAATCTGGAAAATGTCAGCTAGAAAGAAATTGATGTAGATTTCAGCATAATCTTGGAACTCTGCTTCTGCACATCTGGAAAATGCAAGCTAGAGAGAAATTGATGTGGTAGACTTCACCATAATCTTTGAACTCTGCTTGCGCTCATCTGGAAAATGTCAGCTAGAGAGAAATTGCAAGTCAGATTTCAGTATAATCTTGGAACTCTGCTTCTGCACATATGGAAAATGTCAGCTAGAGAGAAAATGCAGAGGCTGATTTCAGCATAATCCTGGAACACTGCTTCCTCACATCTGGAAAATATCAGGTGGAGGGAAAATGCAGAGGCAGATTTCAGCATAATCCTGGAACTCTGCTTCTGCACATCTGGAAAATGTAAGCTAGAGAGAAATTGATTTGTTAGATTTCAGCATAATGCTGGAACTCTGCTTCTGCACATCTGGAAAATATCACCTGGAGAAAAATTGCAAGGCAGATTTCAGAATAATCCTGGAACTCTGATTCTGCACATCTGAAAAATGTCAGCTAGATAGGAATTTATGTGGTAGATTTCAGCATAATCTTTGAACTCTGCTTCTGCACATCTGGAAAAGTCAGCTAGAGAGAAATTGATGTAGATTTCAGCATAATCCTGGAACTCTCCTGCACATCTCGAAAAGTCAGCTAGAGAGAAATTACAAGGCAGATTTCAGCATAATCCTGGACCTGTGCTGCTGCACATCTGGGAAAGTCAGCTAGAGAGGAATTGATGTGGTGGTTTTCACCACAATCATGGAACTCTGCTTCTGCACATCTGGAAAATTTCAGCTAGACAGAAATTGAGGTTGTAGATTTCATCATAATCCTGGAACTCTGCTTCTGTACATCTGGCAAATGTCAGCTAGAGAGAAATTGCAAGGCAGATTTCAGCATAATCTTGGAACTCTGCTTCTGCACATCTGGGAAATGTCAGCTAGAGAGAAATTGCAAGGCAGATTTCAGCATAATCCTGGAACTCTGCTTCAGCACATCTGAAAACTGTCAGCTAGATAGGAATTTATGTGGTAGATTTCAGCATAATCTTTGAACTCTGCTTTTTCACACCTGGAAAATGTCAGCTAGAGAGAAATTGCAAGGCAGATTTCAGCATAATACTGGACCTGTGCTGCTGCACATCTGGGAAAGTCAGCTAGAGAGGAATTGATGTGGTGGTTTTCACCACAATCATGGAACTCTGCTTCTGCACATCTGGAAAATGTCAGCTAGAGCGAAATTGAGCTGGTAGATTTCAGCATAATCTTGGAACTCTGCTTCTGCACATCTGGAAAATGCAAGCTAGAGAGAAATTGATGTGGTAGACTTCACCATAATCTTTGAACTGTGCTTGCGCTCATCTGGAAAATGTCAGCTAGAGAGAAAATGCAGAGGCTGATTTCAGCATAATCCTGGACCTCTGCTTCTGAGAATCTGGAAAATGTCAGCTAGAAAGAAATTGATGTAGATTTCAGCATAATCTTGGAACTCTGCTTCTGCACATCTGGAAAATGCAAGCTAGAGAGAAATTGATGTGGTAGACTTCACCATAATCTTTGAACTGTGCTTGCGCTCATCTGGAAAATGTCAGCTAGAGAGAAAATGCAGAGGCTGATTTCAGCATAATCCTGGAACACTGCTTCCTCACATCTGGAAAATATCAGGTGGAGGGAAAATGCAGAGGCAGATTTCAGCATAATCCTGGAACTCTCCTTCTGCACATCTGGAAAATGTAAGCTAGAGAGAAATTGATGTGTTAGATTTCAGCATAATGCTGGAACTCTGCTTCTGCACATCTGGAAAATATCACCTGGAGAAAAATTGCAAGGCAGATTTCAGAATAATCCTAGAACTCTGATTCTGCACATCTGAAAAATGTCAGCTAGATAGGAATTTATGTGGTAGATTTCAGCATAATCTTTGAACTCTGCTTCTGCACATCTGGAAAAGTCAGCTAGAGAGAAATTGATGTAGATTTCAGCATAATCCTGGAACTCTCCTGCACATCTCGAAAAGTCAGCTAGAGAGAAATTACAAGGCAGATTTCAGCATAATCCTGGACCTGTGCTGCTGCACATCTGGGAAAGTCAGCTAGAGAGGAATTGATGTGGTGGTTTTCACCACAATCATGGAACTCTGCTTCTGCACATCTGGAAAATTTCAGCTAGACAGAAATTGAGGTTTTAGATTTCATCATAATCCTGGAACTCTGCTTCTGTACATCTGGCAAATGTCAGCTAGAGAGAAATTGCAAGGCAGATTTCAGCATAATCTTGGAACTCTGCTTCTGCACATCTGGGAAATGTCAGCTAGAGAGAAATTGCAAGGCAGATTTCAGCATAATCCTGGAACTCTGCTTCAGCACATCTGAAAAATGTCAGCTAGATAGGAATTTATGTGGTAGATTTCAGCATAATCTTTGAACTCTGCTTCTTCACATCTGGAAAATGTCAGCTAGAGGGAAAATGCAGAGGCAGATTTCAGCATAATCCTGGAACGCTGCTTCTGCACATCTAGAAAATTTCAGCTAGAGAGAAATTGATGTGTTAGATTTCTGCATAATGCTTGAACTCTGCTTCTGCACATCTGGAAAATATCACCTGGAGAAAAATTGCAAGGCAGATTTCAGAATAATCCTGGAACTCTGCTTCTGCATATCTGAAAAATGTCAGCTAGATAGGAATTTATTTGGTAGATTTCAGCATAATCTTTGAACTCTGCTTCTGCACATCTGGAAAATGTCAGCTAGAGAGAAAATGCAGAGGCAGATTTCAGCATAATCCTGGTACTCTGCTTCTGCACATCAGGAAAATGTCAGCTAGAGAGAAATTTCAAATCAGATTTCAGAATAATCCTGGAACTCTGCTTCTGCGCATTTGGCAAATGTCAGCTAGAGACAAATTGATGTGGTAGATTTCAGCATAGTCTTTGAACTCTGCTTCTGCACATCTAGAAAATTTCAGCTAGAGAGAAATTGATGTGTTAGATTTCAGCATAATCTTTGAACTCTGCTTCTGCACATCTGGAAAATGTAAGCTAGAGAGAAATTGATGTGGTGGAGTTCACCATAATCTTTGAACTCTGCTTGCGCTCATCTGGAAAATGTCAGCTAGAGAGAAATTGCAAGGCAGATTTCAGCATAATCTTGGAACTCTGCTTCTGCACATCTGGAAAATGTCAGCTAGAGAGAAAATGCAGAGGCTGATTTCAGCGTAATCCTGGAACACTGCTTCCTCACATCTTGAAAATGTCAGCTAGAGGGAAAATGCAGAGGCAGATTTCAGCATAATCCTGGAACTCTGCTTCTGCACATCTGGAAAATGTAAGCTAGAGAGAAATTGATGTGTTAGATTTCAGCATAATGCTTGAACTCTGCTTCTGCACATCTGGAAAATATCACCTGGAGAAATATTGCAAGTCAGATTTCAGAATTATCCTGGAACTCTTCTTCTGCACATCTGAAAAATGTCAGCTAGATAGGAATTTATGTGGTAGATTTCAGCATAATCTTTGAACTCTGCTTCTGCACATCTGGAAAATGTCAGATAGAGAGAAAATGCAGAGGCAGATTTCAGCATAATCCTGGAACACTGCTTCCTCACATCTTGAAAATGTCAGCTAGAGGGAAAATGCAGAGGCAGATTTCAGCATAATCCTGGAACTCTGCTTCTGCACATCTGGAAAATGTAAGCTAGAGAGAAATTGATGTGTTAGATTTCAGCATAATGCTTGAACTCTGCTTCTGCACATCTGGAAAATATCACCTGGAGAAAAATTGCAAGTCAGATTTCAGAATAATCCTGGAACTCTTCTTCTGCACATCTGAAAAATGTCAGCTAGATAGGAATTTATGTGGTAGATTTCAGCATAATCTTTGAACTCTGCTTCTGCACATCTGGAAAATGTCAGATAGAGAGAAAATGCAGAGGCAGATTTCAGCATAATCCTGGTACTCTGCTTCTGCACATCAGGAAAATGTCAGCTAGAGAGAAATTTCAAATCAGATTTCAGAATAATCCTGGAACTCTGCTTCTGCGCATTTGGCAAATGTCAGCTAGAGACAAATTGATGTGGTAGATTTCAGCATAGTCTTTGAACTCTGCTTCTGCACTTCAGGAAAATGTCAGCTAGAGAGAAAATGCAAAGGCAGATTTCAGCATAATCCTGGAACTCTGCTTCTGTACATCTGGCAAATGTCAGCTAGAGAGAAATTGCAAGGCAGATTTCAGCATAATCTTGGAACTCTGCTTCCGCACATCTGGAAAATTTCAGCTAGACAGAAATTGAGGTTGTAGATTTCATCATAATCCTGGAACTCTGCTTCCAAACATCTGGCAAATGTCAGCTAGAGAGAAATTGCAAGGCAGATTTCAGCATAATCTTGGAACTCTGCTTCTGCACATCTGGCAAATGTCAGCTACAGAGAAATTGCAAGGCAGATTTCAGAATAATCCTGGAACTCTGCTTCTGCATATCTGAAAAATGTCAGCTAGATAGGAATTTATGTGGTAGATTTCAGCATAATCTTTGAACTCTGCTTCTGCACATCAGGAAAATGTCAGCTAGAGAGAAATTTCAAATCAGATTTCAGAATAATCCTGGAACTCTGCTTCTGCACATCTAGAAAATTTCAGCTAGAGAGAAATTGATGTGTTAGATTTCAGCATAATCTTTGAACTCTGCTTCTGCACATCTGGAAAATGTAAGCTAGAGAGAAATTGATGTGGTGGAGTTTACCATAATCTTTGAACTCTGCTTGCGCTCATCTGGAAAATGTCAGCTAGAGAGAAATTGCAAGGCAGATTTCAGCATAATCTTGGAACTCTGTTTCTGCACATCTGGAAAATGTCAGCTAGAGAGAAAATGCAGAGGCTGATTTCAGCATAATCCTGGAACACTGCTTCCTCACATCTTGAAAATGTCAGCTAGAGGGAAAATGCAGAGGCAGATTTCAGCATAATCCTGGAACTCTGCTTCTGCACATCTGGAAAATGTAAGCTAGATAGAAATTGATGTGTTAGATTTCAGCATAATGCTTGAACTCTGCTTCTGCACATCTGGAAAATATCACCTGGAGAAAAATTGCAAGGCAGATTTCAGAATAATCCTGGAACTCTGCTTCTGCACATCTGAAAAATGTCAGCTAGATAGGAATTTATGTGTTAGATTTCAGCATAATCTTTGAACTCTGCTTCCGCACATCTGGAAAATGTCAGATAGAGAGAAATTTCAAATCAGATTTCAGAATAATCCTGGAACTCTGCTTCTGCGCATTTGGCAAATGTCAGCTAGAGACAAATTGATGTGGTAGATTTCAGCATAGTCTTTGAACTCTGCTTCTGCACTTCAGGAAAATGTCAGCTAGAGAGAAAATGAAAAGGCAGATTTCAGCATAATCCTGGAACTCTGCTTCCGCACATCTGGAAAATTTCAGCTAGACAGAAATTGAGGTTGTAGATTTCATCATAATCCTGGAACTCTGCTTCCAAACATCTGGCAAATGTCAGCTAGAGAGAAATTGCAAGGCAGATTTCAGCATAATCCTGGAACTCTGCTTCTGCACATCTAGAAAATTTCAGCTAGAGAGAAATTGATGTGTTAGATTTCAGCATAATGCTTGAACTCTGCTTCCGCACATCTGAAAAATGTCAGCTAGATAGGAATTTATGTGGTAGATTTTAGCATAATCTTTGAACTCTGCTTCTTCACATCTGGAAAATGTCAGCTAGAGAGAAATTGCAAGGCAGATTTCAGCATAATCCTGGAACTCTGCTTCTGGACATCTGGAAAATGTCAGCTAGAGAGAAATTGATGTGGTAGATTTCAGCATAATCTTTGAACTCTGCTTCCGCACATCTGAAAAATGTCAGCTAGATAGGAATTTATGTGGTAGATTTTAGCATAATCTTTGAACTCTGCTTCTTCACATCTGGAAAATGTCAGCTAGAGAGAAAATGCAGAGGCTGATTTCAGCATAATCCTTAAACTCTGCTTCTCCACATCTGGAAAATGTCAGCTAGAAAGAAAATGCAAGGCAGTTTTCAGCATAATCTTGGAACTCTGCTTCTGCACATCTGGCAAATGTCAGCTAGAGAGAAAATGCAGAGGCAGATTTCAGCATAATCCTGGAACTTTGCTTCAGCACATCTGAAAACTGTCAGCTAGATATGAATTTATGTGGTTGATTTCAGCAAAATCCTGGAACTCTGCTTGTGCACATCTGCAAAATGTAAACTAGAGAGAAATTGATGTGTTAGATTTCAGCATAATCTTTGGACTCTGCTTCCGCACATCTGGAAAATGTCAGCTAGAGAGAAATTGCAAGGCAGATTTCAGTATAATGCTGGAACTCTGCTTCTGGACATCTGGAAAATGTCAGCTAGAGAGAAAATGCAGAGGCTGATTTCAGCATAACCTTTGAACTCTGCTTCTGCACATCTGGAAAATGTCAGCTAGAGAGAAAATGCAGAGGCAGATTTCAGCATAATCCTGGAACTTTGCTTCCGCACATCTGGAAAATTTCAGCTAGACAGAAATGGATGTTGTAGATTTCAGCATAATCCTGGAAATCTGCTTCTGCACATCTGGCAAATGTCAGCTAGCGAGAACTTGCAAGGCAGTTTTCAGCATAATCTTGGAACTCTGCTTCTGCACATCTGGAAAATGTAAGCTAGAGAGAAATTGATGTGGTGGAGTTCACCATAATCTTTGAACTCTGCTTGCGCTCATCTGGAAAATGTCAGCTAGAGAGAAATTGCAAGGCAGATTTCAGCATAATCTTGGAACTCTGCTTCTGCACATCTGGAAAATGTCAGCTAGAGAGAAAATGCAGAGGCTGATTTCAGCATAATCCTGGAACACTGCTTCCTCACGTCTGGAAAATGTCAGCTAGAGGAAAAATGCAGAGGCATATTTCAGCATAATCCTGGAACTCTGCTTCTGCACATCTGGAAAATGTAACCTAGAGAGAAATTGATGTGTTAGATTTCAGCATAATGCTTGAACTCTGCTTCTGCACATCTGGAAAATATCACCTGGAGAAAAATTGCAAGGCAGATTTCAGAATAATCCTGGAACTCTGCTTCTGCACATCTGAAAAATGTCAGCTAGATAGGAATTGATGTGGTAGATTTCAGCATAGTCTTTGAACTCTACTTCTGCACTTCAGGAAAATGTCAGCTAGAGAGAAAATGCAAAGGCGGATTTCAGCATAATCCTGGAACTCTGCTTCCGCACATCTGGAAAATTTCAGCTAGACAGAAATTGAGGTTGTAGATTTCATCATAATCCTGGAACTCTGCTTCCAAACATCTGGCAAATGTCAGCTAGAGAGAAATTGCATGGCAGATTTCAGCATAATCCTGGAACTCTGCTTCTGCACATCTGGAAAAGTCAGCTAGAGATAAATTGCAAGGCAGAGTTCAGCATAATCCTGGAACTCTGCTTCTGCACATCTGGAAAAGTCAGCTAGAGAGAAATTGATGTAGTGGTTACAGCAAAACCCTGGCACTCTGCTCCTGCACATCTGGAAAAGTCAGCTAGAGAGAAACTGATGTGGTGGTTTTCAGCACAATCCTGGAACTCTGCTTCTGCATGTCTGGAAAATGTCAGCTAGAGAGAAATTGATGTGGTGGTTTCAGCATAATCCTTGAAGTCTGCTTCTGCACATCTGGAAAAGTCAGATAGAGAGAAATTGATGTGCTGGTTTTCAGCACAATCCTGGAACTCTACTTCTGCACATCTGGAAAATATCAGCTAGCGAGAAATTGATGTTGTAGATTTCAGCATAAACTTTGAACTCTGCTTCTGTACATTTGGAAAATGTCAGCTAGAGAAAACTTGCAAGGCATATTTCAGCATAATCTTGGAACTCTGCTTCTTCACATCTGGCAAATGTCAGCTAGAGAGAAATTGATATGGTAGATTTCAGCATAATATTTGAACTCTGCTTCTGCACATCTGGAAAAGTCAGCTAGAGAGAAGTTTATGTGGCAGATTTCAGCATAATCCTGGAACTCTGCTTCTGCACATCTAGAAAATGTAAGCTAGAGAGAAATTGATGTCGTAGATTTCAGCATAATCTTGGAACTCTGCTTCCACACATCTGGAAAATGTCAGCTAGAGAGAAATTGAAGTTGTAGATTTCAGCATAATCTTTGAACTCTGCTTTTTCACATCTGAAAAATGTCAGCTAGAGAGAAATTGCAAGGCAGATTTCAGCATAACACTGGAACTCTGCTTCTGCACATCTGGAAAATGTAAGCTAGAGAGAAATTGATGTCGTAGATTTCAGCATAATCCTGGAACTCTGCTTCAGCACATCTGAAAAATGTTAGCTAGATAGGAATTTATGTGGTAGATTTCAGCATAATCTTTGAACTCTGCTTCCTCACATCTGGAAAATGTCAGCTAGAGGGAAAATGCAGAGGCAGATTTCAGCATAATCCTGGAACTCTGCTTCTTCACATCTGGAAAATTTCACTTGGAGACAAAATGCAAGGCAGATTTCAGCATAATCCTTAAACTCTGCTTCTCCACATCTGGAAAATGTCAGCTAGAAAGAAAATGCAAGGCAGTTTTCAGCATAATCTTGGAACTCTGCTTCTGCACATCTGGCAAATGTCAGCTAGAGAGAAAATGCACAGGCAGATTTCAGCATAATCCTGGAACTTTGCTTCAGCACATCTGAAAACTGTCAGCTAGATATGAATTTATGTGGTAGATTTCAGCAAAATCCTGGAACTCTGCTTGTGCACATCTGCAAAATGTAAACTAGAGAGAAATTGATGTGGTATATTTCAGCATAATCTTTGGACTCTGCTTCCGCACATCTGGAAAATGTCAGCTAGAGAGAAAATGCAGAGGCTGATTTCACCATAATCCTGGAACTCTGCATCAGCACATTTGGAAAATGTAAACTAGAGAGAAATTGCAAGGCAGATTTCAGCATAATACTGGTCATCTGTTTGAGCACATGTGGGAAAGTCATCTAGAGAGAAATTGATGTGGTGGTTTTCAGCACAAACCTGGAACTCTCCTTCTTGAAATCTGGAAAATGTCAGCTAGAGAGAAATTGATGTAGATTTCAGCATAATGCTGGAACTCTGCTTCTGCACATCTGGAAAATGTCAGCTGGGGAAAATTTATGTGGTATATTTCAGCATAATCTTTGAACTCTGCTTCCCAACATATGGAAAATGTCAGCTAGAGAATAATTTCAAGGCAGATTTCAGCATAATCCTGGAACTCTGCTTCTGCACATCTGGAAAATGTAAGCTAGAGAGAAATTGATGTCGTAGATTTCAGGATAATCTTGGAACTCTGCTTCAGCACATCTGAAAAATGTCAGCTTGATAGGAATTTATGTGGTAGATTTCAGCATAATCTTTGAACTCTGCTTCTTCACATCTGGAAAATGTCAGCTAGAGGGAAAATGCAGAGGCAGATTTCAGCATAATCCTGGAACTCTGCTTCTGCACATCTGGCAAATGTCAGCAAGAGGAAATTGATATGGTAGATTTCAGCATAATATTTTAACTCTGCATCTGCTACTCTGGAAAATTTCAGCTAGAGAGAAACTGATGTAGTGGTTTATTTCAGCATAATCTTTGGACTCTGCTTCCGCACATCTGGAAAATGTCAGCTAGAGAGAAATTGCAAGGCAGATTTCAGCATAATCCTGGAACTTTGCTTCTGGACATCTGGAAAATGTCAGCTAGAGAGAAATTGATGTGGTAGATTTCAGCATAATCTTTGAACTCTGCTTCCGCACATCTGAAAAATGTCAGCTAGATAGGAATTTATGTGGTAGATTTTAGCATAATCTTTGAACTCTGCTTCTTCACATCTGGAAAATGTCAGCTAGAGAGAAAATGCAGAGGCTGATTTCAGCATAACCTTTGAACTCTACTTCTGCACATCTGGAAAATGTCAGCTAGAGAGAAAATGCAGAGACATATTTCAGCATAATCCTGGAACTTTGCTTCCGCACATCTGGAAAAGTCAGCTAGAGAGAAATTGATGTAGATTTCAGCATAATCCTGGAGCTCTGCTTCCACACATCTGGAAAATGTCAGCTAGAGGGAAAATGCAGAGGCAGATTTCAGAATAATCCTGGAACTCTGCTTCTGTACATCTGGAAAATGTAAGATAGAGAGAAATTGATGTGGTAGATTTCAGCATAATCTTTGAACACTGCTTCCACACATCTAGAAAATGTCAGCTAGAAAGAAAATGCAGAGGCAGATTTCAGCATAATCTTTGAACTCTGCTTCCGCACATCTGGAAAATGTCAGCTAGAGGGGAAATGCAGAGGCAGATTTCAGCATAATCTTTGAACTCTGCTTCCACACATCTAGAAAATGTCAGCTAGAAAGAAAATGCAGAGGCAGATTTAAGCATAATCTTTGAACTCTGCTTCCGCACATCTGGAAAATGTCAGCTAGAGGGGAAATGCAGAGGCATATTTCAGCATAATACTGGAACTCTGCTTGTGCACATCTGGAAAATGTAAACTAGAGAGAAATTGATGTGGTAGATTTCAGCATAATCTTTGAACTCTTTTTCCGCAACTCTGGCGAATGTCAGCCAGAGAGAAAATGCAGAGGCTGATTTCAGCATAATGCTGGAACTCTGCTTCTGCACATCTGGAAAATGTCAGCTGGGGAAAATTTATGTGGTATATTTCAGCATAATCTTTGAACTCTGCTTCCGAACATATGGAAAATGTCAGCTAGAGAATTATTTCAAGGCAGATTTCAGCATAAAACTGGAACTGTTCTTCTGCACATCTGGAAATTGTAAGCTAGAGAGAAATTGATGTCGTAGATTTCAGCATAATCTTGCAACTCTGCTTTTTCACATCTGGAAAATGTCAGCTAGAGGGAAAATGCAGTCACAGATTTCAGCATAATCGTGGAACTCTGCTTCTGCACATCTGGAAAATGTAAGCTAGAGAGAAATTGATGTCGTAGATTTCAGCATAATCCTGGAACTCTGCTTCAGCACATCTGAAAAATGTCAGCTAGATAGGAATTTATGTGGTAGATTTCAGCATAATCTTTGAACTCTGCTTCTTCACATCTGGAAAATGTCAGCTAGAGGGAAAATGCAGAGGCAGATTTCAGCATAATCCTGGAACTCTGCTTCTTCACATCTGGAAAATTTCACTTGGAGACAAAATGCAAGGCAGATTTCAGCATAATCCTTAAACTCTGCTTCTGCACATCTGGAAAATGTCAGCTAGAAAGAAAATGCAAGGCAGTTTTCAGCATAATCTTGGAACTCTGCTTCTGCACATCTGGCAAATGTCAGCTAGAGAGAAAATGCAGAGGCAGATTTCAGCATAATCCTGGAACTTTGCTTCAGCACATCTGGAAAATGTCAGCTAGAGAGAAAATGCAGAGGCAGATTTCAGCATAATCCTGGAACTCTGCTTCTGCACATCTGGAAAATGTCAGCTAGAGAGAAAATGCAGAGGCTGATTTCAGCATAATCCTGGAACACTGCTTCCTCACGTCTGGAAAATGTCAGCTAGAGGAAAAATGCAGAGGCAGATTTCAGCATAATCCTGGAACTCTGCTTCTGCACATCTGGAAAATGTAACCTAGAGAGAAATTGATGTGTTAGATTTCAGCATAATCCTTAAACTCTGCTTCTCCACATCTGGAAAATGTCAGCTAGAAAGAAAATGCAAGGCAGTTTTCAGCATAATCTTGGAACTCTGCTTCTGCACATCTGGCAAATGTCAGCTAGAGAGAAAATGCAGAGGCAGATTTCAGCATAATCCTGGAACTTTGCTTCAGCACATCTGAAAACTGTCAGCTAGATATGAATTTATGTGGTTGATTTCAGCAAAATCCTGGAACTCTGCTTGTGCACATCTGCAAAATGTAAACTAGAGAGAAATTGATGTGTTAGATTTCAGCATAATCTTTGGACTCTGCTTCCGCACATCTGGAAAATGTCAGCTAGAGAGAAATTGCAAGGCAGATTTCAGTATAATGCTGGAACTCTGCTTCTGGACATCTGGAAAATGTCAGCTAGAGAGAAAATGCAGAGGCTGATTTCAGCATAACCTTTGAACTCTGCTTCTGCACATCTGGAAAATGTCAGCTAGAGAGAAAATGCAGAGGCAGATTTCAGCATAATCCTGGAACTTTGCTTCCGCACATCTGGAAAATTTCAGCTAGACAGAAATGGATGTTGTAGATTTCAGCATAATCCTGGAAATCTGCTTCTGCACATCTGGCAAATGTCAGCTAGCGAGAACTTGCAAGGCAGTTTTCAGCATAATCTTGGAACTCTGCTTCTGCACATCTGGAAAATGTAAGCTAGAGAGAAATTGATGTGGTGGAGTTCACCATAATCTTTGAACTCTGCTTGCGCTCATCTGGAAAATGTCAGCTAGAGAGAAATTGCAAGGCAGATTTCAGCATAATCTTGGAACTCTGCTTCTGCACATCTGGAAAATGTCAGCTAGAGAGAAAATGCAGAGGCTGATTTCAGCATAATCCTGGAACACTGCTTCCTCACATCTGGAAAATGTCAGCTAGAGGAAAAATGCAGAGGCAGATTTCAGCATAATCCTGGAACTCTGCTTCTGCACATCTGGAAAATGTAACCTAGAGAGAAATTGATGTGTTAGATTTCAGCATAATGCTTGAACTCTGCTTCTGCACATCTGGAAAATATCACCTGGAGAAAAATTGCAAGGCAGATTTCAGAATAATCCTGGAACTCTGCTTCTGCACATCTGAAAAATGTCAGCTAGATAGGAATTGATGTGGTAGATTTCAGCATAGTCTTTGAACTCTACTTCTGCACTTCAGGAAAATGTCAGCTAGAGAGAAAATGCAAAGGCGGATTTCAGCATAATCCTGGAACTCTGCTTCCGCACATCTGGAAAATTTCAGCTAGACAGAAATTGAGGTTGTAGATTTCATCATAATCCTGGAACTCTGCTTCCAAACATCTGGCAAATGTCAGCTAGAGAGAAATTGCATGGCAGATTTCAGCATAATCCTGGAACTCTGCTTCTGCACATCTGGAAAAGTCAGCTAGAGATAAATTGCAAGGCAGAGTTCAGCATAATCCTGGAACTCTGCTTCTGCACATCTGGAAAAGTCAGCTAGAGAGAAATTGATGTAGTGGTTACAGCAAAACCCTGGCACTCTGCTCCTGCACATCTGGAAAAGTCAGCTAGAGAGAAACTGATGTGGTGGTTTTCAGCACAATCCTGGAACTCTGCTTCTGCATGTCTGGAAAATGTCAGCTAGAGAGAAATTGATGTGGTGGTTTCAGCATAATCCTTGAAGTCTGCTTCTGCACATCTGGAAAAGTCAGATAGAGAGAAATTGATGTGCTGGTTTTCAGCACAATCCTGGAACTCTACTTCTGCACATCTGGAAAATATCAGCTAGCGAGAAATTGATGTTGTAGATTTCAGCATAAACTTTGAACTCTGCTTCTGTACATTTGGAAAATGTCAGCTAGAGAAAACTTGCAAGGCATATTTCAGCATAATCTTGGAACTCTGCTTCTTCACATCTGGCAAATGTCAGCTAGAGAGAAATTGATATGGTAGATTTCAGCATAATATTTGAACTCTGCTTCTGCACATCTGGAAAAGTCAGCTAGAGAGAAGTTTATGTGGCAGATTTCAGCATAATCCTGGAACTCTGCTTCTGCACATCTAGAAAATGTAAGCTAGAGAGAAATTGATGTCGTAGATTTCAGCATAATCTTGGAACTCTGCTTCCACACATCTGGAAAATGTCAGCTAGAGAGAAATTGAAGTTGTAGATTTCAGCATAATCTTTGAACTCTGCTTTTTCACATCTGAAAAATGTCAGCTAGAGAGAAATTGCAAGGCAGATTTCAGCATAACACTGGAACTCTGCTTCTGCACATCTGGAAAATGTAAGCTAGAGAGAAATTGATGTCGTAGATTTCAGCATAATCCTGGAACTCTGCTTCAGCACATCTGAAAAATGTTAGCTAGATAGGAATTTATGTGGTAGATTTCAGCATAATCTTTGAACTCTGCTTCCTCACATCTGGAAAATGTCAGCTAGAGGGAAAATGCAGAGGCAGATTTCAGCATAATCCTGGAACTCTGCTTCTTCACATCTGGAAAATTTCACTTGGAGACAAAATGCAAGGCAGATTTCAGCATAATCCTTAAACTCTGCTTCTCCACATCTGGAAAATGTCAGCTAGAAAGAAAATGCAAGGCAGTTTTCAGCATAATCTTGGAACTCTGCTTCTGCACATCTGGCAAATGTCAGCTAGAGAGAAAATGCACAGGCAGATTTCAGCATAATCCTGGAACTTTGCTTCAGCACATCTGAAAACTGTCAGCTAGATATGAATTTATGTGGTAGATTTCAGCAAAATCCTGGAACTCTGCTTGTGCACATCTGCAAAATGTAAACTAGAGAGAAATTGATGTGGTATATTTCAGCATAATCTTTGGACTCTGCTTCCGCACATCTGGAAAATGTCAGCTAGAGAGAAAATGCAGAGGCTGATTTCACCATAATCCTGGAACTCTGCATCAGCACATTTGGAAAATGTAAACTAGAGAGAAATTGCAAGGCAGATTTCAGCATAATACTGGTCATCTGTTTGAGCACATGTGGGAAAGTCATCTAGAGAGAAATTGATGTGGTGGTTTTCAGCACAAACCTGGAACTCTCCTTCTTGAAATCTGGAAAATGTCAGCTAGAGAGAAATTGATGTAGATTTCAGCATAATGCTGGAACTCTGCTTCTGCACATCTGGAAAATGTCAGCTGGGGAAAATTTATGTGGTATATTTCAGCATAATCTTTGAACTCTGCTTCCCAACATATGGAAAATGTCAGCTAGAGAATAATTTCAAGGCAGATTTCAGCATAATCCTGGAACTCTGCTTCTGCACATCTGGAAAATGTAAGCTAGAGAGAAATTGATGTCGTAGATTTCAGGATAATCTTGGAACTCTGCTTCAGCACATCTGAAAAATGTCAGCTTGATAGGAATTTATGTGGTAGATTTCAGCATAATCTTTGAACTCTGCTTCTTCACATCTGGAAAATGTCAGCTAGAGGGAAAATGCAGAGGCAGATTTCAGCATAATCCTGGAACTCTGCTTCTGCACATCTGGCAAATGTCAGCAAGAGGAAATTGATATGGTAGATTTCAGCATAATATTTTAACTCTGCATCTGCTACTCTGGAAAATTTCAGCTAGAGAGAAACTGATGTAGTGGTATATTTCAGCATAATCTTTGGACTCTGCTTCCGCACATCTGGAAAATGTCAGCTAGAGAGAAATTGCAAGGCAGATTTCAGCATAATCCTGGAACTTTGCTTCTGGACATCTGGAAAATGTCAGCTAGAGAGAAATTGATGTGGTAGATTTCAGCATAATCTTTGAACTCTGCTTCCGCACATCTGAAAAATGTCAGCTAGATAGGAATTTATGTGGTAGATTTTAGCATAATCTTTGAACTCTGCTTCTTCACATCTGGAAAATGTCAGCTAGAGAGAAAATGCAGAGGCTGATTTCAGCATAACCTTTGAACTCTACTTCTGCACATCTGGAAAATGTCAGCTAGAGAGAAAATGCAGAGACATATTTCAGCATAATCCTGGAACTTTGCTTCCGCACATCTGGAAAAGTCAGCTAGAGAGAAATTGATGTAGATTTCAGCATAATCCTGGAGCTCTGCTTCCACACATCTGGAAAATGTCAGCTAGAGGGAAAATGCAGAGGCAGATTTCAGAATAATCCTGGAACTCTGCTTCTGTACATCTGGAAAATGTAAGATAGAGAGAAATTGATGTGGTAGATTTCAGCATAATCTTTGAACACTGCTTCCACACATCTAGAAAATGTCAGCTAGAAAGAAAATGCAGAGGCAGATTTCAGCATAATCTTTGAACTCTGCTTCCGCACATCTGGAAAATGTCAGCTAGAGGGGAAATGCAGAGGCAGATTTCAGCATAATCTTTGAACTCTGCTTCCACACATCTAGAAAATGTCAGCTAGAAAGAAAATGCAGAGGCAGATTTAAGCATAATCTTTGAACTCTGCTTCCGCACATCTGGAAAATGTCAGCTAGAGGGGAAATGCAGAGGCATATTTCAGCATAATACTGGAACTCTGCTTGTGCACATCTGGAAAATGTAAACTAGAGAGAAATTGATGTGGTAGATTTCAGCATAATCTTTGAACTCTTTTTCCGCAACTCTGGCGAATGTCAGCCAGAGAGAAAATGCAGAGGCTGATTTCAGCATAATGCTGGAACTCTGCTTCTGCACATCTGGAAAATGTCAGCTGGGGAAAATTTATGTGGTATATTTCAGCATAATCTTTGAACTCTGCTTCCGAACATATGGAAAATGTCAGCTAGAGAATTATTTCAAGGCAGATTTCAGCATAAAACTGGAACTGTTCTTCTGCACATCTGGAAATTGTAAGCTAGAGAGAAATTGATGTCGTAGATTTCAGCATAATCTTGCAACTCTGCTTTTTCACATCTGGAAAATGTCAGCTAGAGGGAAAATGCAGTCACAGATTTCAGCATAATCGTGGAACTCTGCTTCTGCACATCTGGAAAATGTAAGCTAGAGAGAAATTGATGTCGTAGATTTCAGCATAATCCTGGAACTCTGCTTCAGCACATCTGAAAAATGTCAGCTAGATAGGAATTTATGTGGTAGATTTCAGCATAATCTTTGAACTCTGCTTCTTCACATCTGGAAAATGTCAGCTAGAGGGAAAATGCAGAGGCAGATTTCAGCATAATCCTGGAACTCTGCTTCTTCACATCTGGAAAATTTCACTTGGAGACAAAATGCAAGGCAGATTTCAGCATAATCCTTAAACTCTGCTTCTGCACATCTGGAAAATGTCAGCTAGAAAGAAAATGCAAGGCAGTTTTCAGCATAATCTTGGAACTCTGCTTCTGCACATCTGGCAAATGTCAGCTAGAGAGAAAATGCAGAGGCAGATTTCAGCATAATCCTGGAACTTTGCTTCAGCACATCTGGAAAATGTCAGCTAGAGAGAAAATGCAGAGGCAGATTTCAGCATAATCCTGGAACTCTGCTTCTGCACATCTGGAAAATGTCAGCTAGAGAGAAAATGCAGAGGCTGATTTCAGCATAATCCTGGAACACTGCTTCCTCACGTCTGGAAAATGTCAGCTAGAGGAAAAATGCAGAGGCAGATTTCAGCATAATCCTGGAACTCTGCTTCTGCACATCTGGAAAATGTAACCTAGAGAGAAATTGATGTGTTAGATTTCAGCATAATGCTTGAACTCTGCTTCTGCACATCTGGAAAATATCACCTGGAGAAAAATTGCAAGGCAGATTTCAGAATAATCCTGGAACTCTGCTTCTGCACATCTGAAAAATGTCAGCTAGATAGGAATTGATGTGGTAGATTTCAGCATAGTCTTTGAACTCTACTTCTGCACTTCAGGAAAATGTCAGCTAGAGAGAAAATGCAAAGGCGGATTTCAGCATAATCCTGGAACTCTGCTTCCGCACATCTGGAAAATTTCAGCTAGACAGAAATTGAGGTTGTAGATTTCATCATAATCCTGGAACTCTGCTTCCAAACATCTTGCAAATATCAGCTAGAGAGAAATTGCATGGCAGATTTCAGCATAATCCTGGAACTCTGCTTCTGCACATCTGGAAAAGTCAGCTAGAGATAAATTGCAAGGCAGAGTTCAGCATAATCCTGGAACTCTGCTTCTGCACATCTGGAAAAGTCAGCTAGAGAGAAATTGATGTAGTGGTTACAGCAAAACCCTGGCACTCTGCTTCTGCACATCTGGAAAAGTCAGCTAGAGAGAAACTGATGTGGTGGTTTTCAGCACAATCCTGGAACTCTGCTTCTGCATGTCTGGAAAATGTCAGCTAGAGAGAAATTGATGTGGTGGTTTCAGCATAATCCTTGAAGTCTGCTTCTGCACATCTGGAAAAGTCAGATAGAGAGAAATTGATGTGCTGGTTTTCAGCACAATCCTGGAACTCTACTTCTGCACATCTGGAAAATATCAGCTAGCGAGAAATTGATGTTGTAGATTTCAGCATAAACTTTGAACTCTGCTTCTGTACATTTGGAAAATGTCAGCTAGAGAAAACTTGCAAGGCATATTTCAGCATAATCTTGGAACTCTGCTTCTTCACATCTGGCAAATGTCAGCTAGAGAGAAATTGATATGGTAGATTTCAGCATAATATTTGAACTCTGCTTCTGCACATCTGGAAAAGTCAGCTAGAGAGAAGTTTATGTGGCAGATTTCAGCATAATCCTGGAACTCTGCTTCTGCACATCTAGAAAATGTAAGCTAGAGAGAAATTGATGTCGTAGATTTCAGCATAATCTTGGAACTCTGCTTCCACACATCTGGAAAATGTCAGCTAGAGAGAAATTGAAGTTGTAGATTTCAGCATAATCTTTGAACTCTGCTTTTTCACATCTGAAAAATGTCAGCTAGAGAGAAATTGCAAGGCAGATTTCAGCATAACACTGGAACTCTGCTTCTGCACATCTGGAAAATGTAAGCTAGAGAGAAATTGATGTCGTAGATTTCAGCATAATCCTGGAACTCTGCTTCAGCACATCTGAAAAATGTTAGCTAGATAGGAATTTATGTGGTAGATTTCAGCATAATCTTTGAACTCTGCTTCCTCACATCTGGAAAATGTCAGCTAGAGGGAAAATGCAGAGGCAGATTTCAGCATAATCCTGGAACTCTGCTTCTTCACATCTGGAAAATTTCACTTGGAGACAAAATGCAAGGCAGATTTCAGCATAATCCTTAAACTCTGCTTCTCCACATCTGGAAAATGTCAGCTAGAAAGAAAATGCAAGGCAGTTTTCAGCATAATCTTGGAACTCTGCTTCTGCACATCTGGCAAATGTCAGCTAGAGAGAAAATGCACAGGCAGATTTCAGCATAATCCTGGAACTTTGCTTCAGCACATCTGAAAACTGTCAGCTAGATATGAATTTATGTGGTAGATTTCAGCAAAATCCTGGAACTCTGCTTGTGCACATCTGCAAAATGTAAACTAGAGAGAAATTGATGTGGTATATTTCAGCATAATCTTTGGACTCTGCTTCCGCACATCTGGAAAATGTCAGCTAGAGAGAAAATGCAGAGGCTGATTTCACCATAATCCTGGAACTCTGCATCAGCACATTTGGAAAATGTAAACTAGAGAGAAATTGCAAGGCAGATTTCAGCATAATACTGGTCATCTGTTTGAGCACATGTGGGAAAGTCATCTAGAGAGAAATTGATGTGGTGGTTTTCAGCACAAACCTGGAACTCTCCTTCTTGAAATCTGGAAAATGTCAGCTAGAGAGAAATTGATGTAGATTTCAGCATAATGCTGGAACTCTGCTTCTGCACATCTGGAAAATGTCAGCTGGGGAAAATTTATGTGGTATATTTCAGCATAATCTTTGAACTCTGCTTCCCAACATATGGAAAATGTCAGCTAGAGAATAATTTCAAGGCAGATTTCAGCATAATCCTGGAACTCTGCTTCTGCACATCTGGAAAATGTAAGCTAGAGAGAAATTGATGTCGTAGATTTCAGGATAATCTTGGAACTCTGCTTCAGCACATCTGAAAAATGTCAGCTTGATAGGAATTTATGTGGTAGATTTCAGCATAATCTTTGAACTCTGCTTCTTCACATCTGGAAAATGTCAGCTAGAGGGAAAATGCAGAGGCAGATTTCAGCATAATCCTGGAACTCTGCTTCTGCACATCTGGCAAATGTCAGCAAGAGGAAATTGATATGGTAGATTTCAGCATAATATTTTAACTCTGCATCTGCTACTCTGGAAAATTTCAGCTAGAGAGAAACTGATGTAGTGGTATATTTCAGCATAATCTTTGGACTCTGCTTCCGCACATCTGGAAAATGTCAGCTAGAGAGAAATTGCAAGGCAGATTTCAGCATAATCCTGGAACTTTGCTTCTGGACATCTGGAAAATGTCAGCTAGAGAGAAATTGATGTGGTAGATTTCAGCATAATCTTTGAACTCTGCTTCCGCACATCTGAAAAATGTCAGCTAGATAGGAATTTATGTGGTAGATTTTAGCATAATCTTTGAACTCTGCTTCTTCACATCTGGAAAATGTCAGCTAGAGAGAAAATGCAGAGGCTGATTTCAGCATAACCTTTGAACTCTACTTCTGCACATCTGGAAAATGTCAGCTAGAGAGAAAATGCAGAGACATATTTCAGCATAATCCTGGAACTTTGCTTCCGCACATCTGGAAAAGTCAGCTAGAGAGAAATTGATGTAGATTTCAGCATAATCCTGGAGCTCTGCTTCCACACATCTGGAAAATGTCAGCTAGAGGGAAAATGCAGAGGCAGATTTCAGAATAATCCTGGAACTCTGCTTCTGTACATCTGGAAAATGTAAGATAGAGAGAAATTGATGTGGTAGATTTCAGCATAATCTTTGAACACTGCTTCCACACATCTAGAAAATGTCAGCTAGAAAGAAAATGCAGAGGCAGATTTCAGCATAATCTTTGAACTCTGCTTCCGCACATCTGGAAAATGTCAGCTAGAGGGGAAATGCAGAGGCAGATTTCAGCATAATCTTTGAACTCTGCTTCCACACATCTAGAAAATGTCAGCTAGAAAGAAAATGCAGAGGCAGATTTAAGCATAATCTTTGAACTCTGCTTCCGCACATCTGGAAAATGTCAGCTAGAGGGGAAATGCAGAGGCATATTTCAGCATAATACTGGAACTCTGCTTGTGCACATCTGGAAAATGTAAACTAGAGAGAAATTGATGTGGTAGATTTCAGCATAATCTTTGAACTCTTTTTCCGCAACTCTGGCGAATGTCAGCCAGAGAGAAAATGCAGAGGCTGATTTCAGCATAATGCTGGAACTCTGCTTCTGCACATCTGGAAAATGTCAGCTGGGGAAAATTTATGTGGTATATTTCAGCATAATCTTTGAACTCTGCTTCCGAACATATGGAAAATGTCAGCTAGAGAATTATTTCAAGGCAGATTTCAGCATAAAACTGGAACTGTTCTTCTGCACATCTGGAAATTGTAAGCTAGAGAGAAATTGATGTCGTAGATTTCAGCATAATCTTGCAACTCTGCTTTTTCACATCTGGAAAATGTCAGCTAGAGGGAAAATGCAGTCACAGATTTCAGCATAATCGTGGAACTCTGCTTCTGCACATCTGGAAAATGTAAGCTAGAGAGAAATTGATGTCGTAGATTTCAGCATAATCCTGGAACTCTGCTTCAGCACATCTGAAAAATGTCAGCTAGATAGGAATTTATGTGGTAGATTTCAGCATAATCTTTGAACTCTGCTTCTTCACATCTGGAAAATGTCAGCTAGAGGGAAAATGCAGAGGCAGATTTCAGCATAATCCTGGAACTCTGCTTCTTCACATCTGGAAAATTTCACTTGGAGACAAAATGCAAGGCAGATTTCAGCATAATCCTTAAACTCTGCTTCTGCACATCTGGAAAATGTCAGCTAGAAAGAAAATGCAAGGCAGTTTTCAGCATAATCTTGGAACTCTGCTTCTGCACATCTGGCAAATGTCAGCTAGAGAGAAAATGCAGAGGCAGATTTCAGCATAATCCTGGAACTTTGCTTCAGCACATCTGGAAAATGTCAGCTAGAGAGAAAATGCAGAGGCAGATTTCAGCATAATCCTGGAACTTTGCTTCCGCACATCTGGAAAATTTCAGCTAGACAGAAATGGATGTTGTAGATTTCAGCATAATCCTGGAACTCTGCTTCTGCACATCTGGCAAATGTCAGCTAGCGAGAACTTGCAAGGCAGTTTTCAGCATAATCTTGGAACTCTGCTTCTGCACATCTGGAAAATGTAAGCTAGAGAGAAATTGATGTGGTGGAGTTCACCATAATCTTTGAACTCTGCTTGCGCTCATCTGGAAAATGTCAGCTAGAGAGAAATTGCAAGGCAGATTTCAGCATAATCTTGGAACTCTGCTTCTGCACATCTGGAAAATGTCAGCTAGAGAGAAAATGCAGAGGCTGATTTCAGCATAATCCTGGAACACTGCTTCCTCACGTCTGGAAAATGTCAGCTAGAGGAAAAATGCAGAGGCAGATTTCAGCATAATCCTGGAACTCTGCTTCTGCACATCTGGAAAATGTAACCTAGAGAGAAATTGATGTGTTAGATTTCAGCATAATGCTTGAACTCTGCTTCTGCACATCTGGAAAATATCACCTGGAGAAAAATTGCAAGGCAGATTTCAGAATAATCCTGGAACTCTGCTTCTGTACATCTGAAAAATGTCAGCTAGATAGGAATTTATGTGGTAGATTTCAGCATAATCTTTGAACTCTGCTTCTGCACATCAGGAAAATGTCAGCTAGAGAGAAATTTCAAATCAGATATCAGAATAATCCTGGAACTCTGCTTCTGCGCATTTGGCAAATGTCAGCTAGAGAGAAATTGATGTGGTAGATTTCAGCATAGTCTTTGAACTCTGCTTCTGCACTTCAGGAAAATGTCAGCTAGAGAGAAAATGCAAAGGCGGATTTCAGCATAATCCTGGAACTCTACTTCCGCACATCTGGAAAATTTCAGCTAGACAGAAATTGAGGTTGTAGATTTCATCATAATCCTGGAACTCTGCTTCCAAACATCTGGCAAATGTCAGCTAGAGAGAAAATGCATGGCAGATTTCAGCATAATCCTGGAACTCTGCTTCTGCACATCTGGAAAAGTCAGCTAGAGATAAATTGCAAGGCAGAGTTCAGCATAATCCTGGAACTCTGCTTCTGCACATCTGGAAAAGTCAGCTAGAGAGAAATTGATGTAGTGGTTACAGCAAAACCCTGGCACTCTGCTTCTGCACATCTGGAAAAGTCAGCTAGAGAGAAACTGATGTGGTGGTTTTCAGCACAATCCTGGAACTCTGCTTCTGCATGTCTGGAAAATGTCAGCTAGAGAGAAATTGATGTGGTGGTTTCAGCATAATCCTTGAAGTCTGCTTCTGCACATCTGGAAAAGTCAGATAGAGAGAAATTGATGTGCTGGTTTTCAGCACAATCCTGGAACTCTACTTCTGCACATCTGGAAAATATCAGCTAGCGAGAAATTGATGTTGTAGATTTCAGCATAAACTTTGAACTCTGCTTCTGTACATTTGGAAAATGTCAGCTAGAGAAAACTTGCAAGGCATATTTCAGCATAATCTTGGAACTCTGCTTTTTCACATCTGGAAAATGTCAGCTAGAGAGAAATTGCAAGGCAGATTTCAGCATAACACTGGAACTCTGCTTCTGCACATCTGGAAAATGTAAGCTAGAGAGAAATTGATGTCGTAGATTTCAGCATAATCCTGGAACTCTGCTTCAGCACATCTGAAAAATGTCAGCTAGATAGGAATTTATGTGGTAGATTTCAGCATAATCTTTGAACTCTGCTTCCTCACATCTGGAAAATGTCAGCTAGAGGGAAAATGCAGAGGCAGATTTCAGCATAATCCTGGAACTCTGCTTTTTCACATCTGGAAAATTTCACTTGGAGACAAAATGCAAGGCAGATTTCAGCATAATCCTTAAACTCTGCTTCTCCACATCTGGAAAATGTCAGCTAGAAAGAAAATGCAAGGCAGTTTTCAGCGTAATCTTGGAACTCTGCTTCTGCACATCTGGCAAATGTCAGCTAGAGAGAAAATGCAGAGGCAGATTTCAGCATAATCCTGGAACTTTGCTTCAGCACATCTGAAAACTGTCAGCTAGATATGAATTTATGTGGTAGATTTCAGCAAAATCCTGGAACTCTGCTTGTGCACATCTGCAAAATGTAAACTAGAGAGAAATTGATGTGGTATATTTCAGCATAATCTTTGGACTTTGCTTCCGCACATCTGGAAAATGTCAGCTAGAGAGAAAATGCAGAGGCTGATTTCACCATAATCCTGGAACTCTGCTTCAGCACATTTGGAAAATGTAAACTAGAGAGAAATTGCAAGGCAGATTTCAGCATAATCTTGGAACTCTGCTTGTGCACAACTGCAAAATGTAAACTAGAGAGAAATTGATGTGGTATATTTCAGCATAATCTTTGGACTCTGCTTCCGCACATCTGGCAAATGTCAGCTAGAGAGAAATTGCAAGGCAGATTTCAGCATAATGCTGGAACTCTGCTTCTGGACATCTGGAAAATGTCAGCTAGAGAGAAAATGCAAGGCAGATTTCAGCATAATACTGGTCCTCTGTTTGAGCACATGTGGGAAAGTCATCTAGAGAGAAATTGATGTGGTGGTTTTCAGCACAAACCTGGAACTCTCCTTCTTGAAATCTGGAAAATGTCAGCTAGAGAGAAATTGATGTAGATTTCAGCATAATGCTGGAACTCTGCTTCTGCACATCTGGAAAATGTCAGCTGGGGAAAATTTATGTGGTATATTTCAGCATAATCTTTGAACTCTGCTTCCCAACATATGGAAAATGTCAGCTAGAGAATAATTTCAAGGCAGATTTCAGCATAATCCTGGAACTCTGCTTCTGCACATCTGGAAAATGTAAGCTAGAGAGAAATTGATGTTGTAGATTTCAGGATAATCTTGGAACTCTGCTTCAGCACATCTGAAAAATGTCAGCTTGATAGGAATTTATGGGGTAGATTTCAGCATAATCTTTGAACTCTGCTTCTTCACATCTGGCAAATGTCAGCTAGAGGGAAAATGCAGAGGCACATTTCAGCATAATCCTGGAACTCTGCTTCTGCACATCTGGCAAATGTCAGCAAGAGAGAAATTGATATGGTAGATTTCAGCATAATATTTTAACTCTGCTTCCGTACATTTGGAAAATGTCAGCTAGAGAGAAATTGATGTGGTAGATTTCAGCATAATCTTTGTACTCTGCTTTTGCATATGTGGAAATGTCAGCTGGAGAGAAATTGCAAGGCAGATTTCAGCATAATCCTGGAACTCTGCATCAGCACATTTGGAAAATGTAAACTAGAGAGAAATTGCAAGGCAGATTTCAGCATAATACTGGTCATCTGTTTGAGCACATGTGGGAAAGTCATCTAGAGAGAAATTGATGTGGTGGTTTTCAGCACAAACCTGGAACTCTCCTTCTTGAAATCTGGAAAATGTCAGCTAGAGAGAAATTGATGTAGATTTCAGCATAATGCTGGAACTCTGCTTCTGCACATCTGGAAAATGTCAGCTGGGGAAAATTTATGTGGTATATTTCAGCATAATCTTTGAACTCTGCTTCCCAACATATGGAAAATGTCAGCTAGAGAATAATTTCAAGGCAGATTTCAGCATAATCCTGGAACTCTGCTTCTGCACATCTGGAAAATGTAAGCTAGAGAGAAATTGATGTCGTAGATTTCAGGATAATCTTGGAACTCTGCTTCAGCACATCTGAAAAATGTCAGCTTGATAGGAATTTATGTGGTAGATTTCAGCATAATCTTTGAACTCTGCTTCTTCACATCTGGAAAATGTCAGCTAGAGGGAAAATGCAGAGGCAGATTTCAGCATAATCCTGGAACTCTGCTTCTGCACATCTGGCAAATGTCAGCAAGAGGAAATTGATATGGTAGATTTCAGCATAATATTTTAACTCTGCATCTGCTACTCTGGAAAATTTCAGCTAGAGAGAAACTGATGTAGTGGTATATTTCAGCATAATCTTTGGACTCTGCTTCCGCACATCTGGAAAATGTCAGCTAGAGAGAAATTGCAAGGCAGATTTCAGCATAATCCTGGAACTTTGCTTCTGGACATCTGGAAAATGTCAGCTAGAGAGAAATTGATGTGGTAGATTTCAGCATAATCTTTGAACTCTGCTTCCGCACATCTGAAAAATGTCAGCTAGATAGGAATTTATGTGGTAGATTTTAGCATAATCTTTGAACTCTGCTTCTTCACATCTGGAAAATGTCAGCTAGAGAGAAAATGCAGAGGCTGATTTCAGCATAACCTTTGAACTCTACTTCTGCACATCTGGAAAATGTCAGCTAGAGAGAAAATGCAGAGACAGATTTCAGCATAATCCTGGAATTTTGCTTCCGCACATCTGGAAAAGTCAGCTAGAGAGAAATTGATGTAGATTTCAGCACAATCCTGGAGCTCTGCTTCCACACATCTGGAAAATGTCAGCTAGAGGGAAAATGCAGATGCAGATTTCAGCATAATCCTGGAACTCTGCTTCTGTATATCTGGAAAATGTAAGATAGAGAGAAATTGATGTGGTAGATTTCAGCATAATCTTTGAACACTGCTTCCACACATCTAGAAAATGTCAGCTAGAAAGAAAATGCAGAGGCAGATTTCAGCATAATCTTTGAACTCTGCTTCCGCACATCTGGAAAATGTCAGCTAGAGGGGAAATGCAGAGGCAGATTTCAGCATAATCTTTGAACTCTGCTTCCACACATCTAGAAAATGTCAGCTAGAAAGAAAATGCAGAGGCAGATTTCAGCATAATCTTTGAACTCTGCTTCCGCACATCTAGAAAATGTCAGCTAGAGAGGAAATGCAGAGGCATATTTCAGCATAATACTGGAACTCTCCTTGTGCACATCTGGAAAATGTAAACTAGAGAGAAATTGATGTGGTAGATTTCAGCATAATCTTTGAACTCTTCTTCGCGACTCTGGCGAATGTCAGCTAGAGAGAAATTGATGTGGTGGTTTCAGCATAATCTTGGAACTCTGCTTCTGCACATCTGGCAAATGTCAGCTAGAGAGAAAATGCAGAGACTGATTTCAGCATAATGCTGGAACTCTGCTTCTGCACATGTGGAAAATGTCAGCTGGGGAAAATTTATGTGGTATATTTCAGCATAATCTTTGAACTCTGCTTCCGAACATATGGAAAATGTCAGCTAGAGAATAATTTCAAGGCAGATTTCAGCATAATCCTGGAACTCTGCTTCTGCACATCTGGAAAATGTAAGCTAGAGAGAAATTGATGTCGTAGATTTCAGCATAATCTTGCAACTCTGCTTTTTCACATCTGGAAAATGTCAGCTAGAGGGAAAATGCAGACGCAGATTTCAGCATAATCGTGGAACTCTGCTTCTGCACATCTGGAAAATGTAAGCTAGAGAGAAATTGATGTCGTAGATTTTAGCATAATCCTGGAACTCTGCTTCAGCACATCTGAAAAATGTCAGCTAGATAGGAATTTATGTGGTAGATTTCAGCATAATCTTTGAACTCTGCTTCTTCACATCTGGAAAATGTCAGCTAGAGGGAAAATGCAGAGGCAGATTTCAGCATAATCCTGGAACTCTGCTTCTGTATATCTGGAAAATGTAAGATAGAGAGAAATTGATGTGGTAGATTTCAGCATAATCTTTGAACACTGCTTCCACACATCTAGAAAATGTCAGCTAGAAAGAAAATGCAGAGGCAGATTTCAGCATAATCTTTGAACTCTGCTTCCGCACATCTGGAAAATGTCAGCTAGAGGGGAAATGCAGAGGCAGATTTCAGCATAATCTTTGAACTCTGCTTCCACACATCTAGAAAATGTCAGCTAGAAAGAAAATGCAGAGGCAGATTTCAGCATAATCTTTGAACTCTGCTTCCGCACATCTAGAAAATGTCAGCTAGAGAGGAAATGCAGAGGCATATTTCAGCATAATACTGGAACTCTCCTTGTGCACATCTGGAAAATGTAAACTAGAGAGAAATTGATGTGGTAGATTTCAGCATAATCTTTGAACTCTTCTTCGCGACTCTGGCGAATGTCAGCTAGAGAGAAATTGATATGGTGGTTTCAGCATAATCTTGGAACTCTGCTTCTGCACATCTGGCAAATGTCAGCTAGAGAGAAAATGCAGAGACTGATTTCAGCATAATGCTGGAACTCTGCTTCTGCACATCTGGAAAATGTCAGCTGGGGAAAATTTATGTGGTATATTTCAGCATAATCTTTGAACTCTGCTTCCGAACATATGGAAAATGTCAGCTAGAGAATAATTTCAAGGCAGATTTCAGCATAATCCTGGAACTCTGCTTCTGCACATCTGGAAAATGTAAGCTAGAGAGAAATTGATGTCGTAGATTTCAGCATAATCTTGCAACTCTGCTTTTTCACATCTGGAAAATGTCAGCTAGAGGGAAAATGCAGATGCAGATTTCAGCATAATCGTGGAACTCTGCTTCTGCACATCTGGAAAATGTAAGCTAGAGAGAAATTGATGTCGTAGATTTTAGCATAATCCTGGAACTCTGCTTCAGCACATCTGAAAAATGTCAGCTAGATAGGAATTTATGTGGTAGATTTCAGCATAATCTTTGAACTCTGCTTCTTCACATCTGGAAAATGTCAGCTAGAGGGAAAATGCAGAGGCAGATTTCAGCATAATCCTGGAACTCTGCTTCTTCACATCTGGAAAATTTCACTTGGAGACAAAATGCAAGGCAGATTTCAGCATAATCCTTAAACTCTGCTTCTCCACATCTGGAAAATGTCAGCTAGAAAGAAAATGCAAGGCAGTTTTCAGCATAATCTTGGAACTCTGCTTCTGCACATCTGGCAAATGTCAGCTAGAGAGAAAATGCAGAGGCAGATTTCAGCATAATCCTGGAACTTTGCTTCAGCACATCTGAAAACTGTCAGCTAGATATGAATTTATGTGGTAGATTTCAGCAAAATCCTGGAACTCTGCTTGTGCACATCTGCAAAATGTAAACTAGAGAGAAATTGATGTGTTAGATTTCAGCATAATCTTTGGACTCTGCTTCCGCACATCTGGAAAATGTCAGCTAGAGAGAAATTGCAAGGCAGATTTCAGTATAATGCTGGAACTCTGCTTCTGGACATCTGGAAAATGTCAGCTAGAGAGAAAATGCAGAGGCTGATTTCAGCATAACCTTTGAACTCTGCTTCTGCACATCTGGAAAATGTCAGCTAGAGAGAAAATGCAGAGGCAGATTTCAGCATAATCCTGGAACTTTGCTTCCGCACATCTGGAAAATTTCAGCTAGACAGAAATGGATGTTGTAGATTTCAGCATAATCCTGGAACTCTGCTTCTGCACATCTGGCAAATGTCAGCTAGCGAGAACTTGCAAGGCAGTTTTCAGCATAATCTTGGAACTCTGCTTCTGCACATCTGGAAAATGTAAGCTAGAGAGAAATTGATGTGGTGGAGTTCACCATAATCTTTGAACTCTGCTTGCGCTCATCTGGAAAATGTCAGCTAGAGAGAAATTGCAAGGCAGATTTCAGCATAATCTTGGAACTCTGCTTCTGCACATCTGGAAAATGTCAGCTAGAGAGAAAATGCAGAGGCTGATTTCAGCATAATCCTGGAACACTGCTTCCTCACGTCTGGAAAATGTCAGCTAGAGGAAAAATGCAGAGGCAGATTTCAGCATAATCCTGGAACTCTGCTTCTGCACATCTGGAAAATGTAACCTAGAGAGAAATTGATGTGTTAGATTTCAGCATAATGCTTGAACTCTGCTTCTGCACATCTGGAAAATATCACCTGGAGAAAAATTGCAAGGCAGATTTCAGAATAATCCTGGAACTCTGCTTCTGCACATCTGAAAAATGTCAGCTAGATAGGAATTTATGTGGTAGATTACAGCATAATCTTTGAACTCTGCTTCTGCACATCTGGAAAATGTCAGCTAGAGAGAAAATGCAGAGGCAGATTTCAGCATAATCCTGGAACTCTGCTTCTTCACATCTGGAAAATTTCACTTGGAGACAAAATGCAAGGCAGATTTCAGCATAATCCTTAAACTCTGCTTCTCCACATCTGGAAAATGTCAGCTAGAAAGAAAATGCAAAGCAGTTTTCAGCGTAATCTTGGAACTCTGCTTCTGCACATCTGGCAAATGTCAGCTAGAGAGAAAATGCAGAGGCACATTTCAGCATAATCCTGGAACTTTGCTTCAGCACATCTGAAAACTGTCAGCTAGATATGAATTTATGTGGTAGATTTCAGCAAAATCCTGGAACTCTGCTTGTGCACATCTGCAAAATGTAAACTAGAGAGAAATTGATGTGTTAGATTTCAGCATAATCTTTGGACTCTGCTTCCGCACATCTGGAAAATGTCAGTTAGAGAGAAATTGCAAGGCAGATTTCAGTATAATGCTGGAACTCTGCTTCTGGACATCTGGAAAATGTCAGCTAGAGAGAAAATGCAGAGGCTGATTTCAGCATAACCTTTGAACTCTGCTTCTGCACATCTGGAAAATGTCAGCTAGAGAGAAAATGCAGAGGCAGATTTCAGCATAATCCTGGAACTCTGCTTCTGCACATCTGGCAAATGTCAGCTAGCGAGAACTTGCAAGGCAGTTTTCAGCATAATCTTGGAACTCTGCTTCTGCACATCTGGAAAATGTAAGCTAGAGAGAAATTGATGTGGTGGAGTTCACCATAATCTTTGAACTCTGCTTGCGCTCATCTGGAAAATGTCAGCTAGAGAGAAATTGCAAGGCAGATTTCAGCATAATCTTGGAACTCTGCTTCTGCACATCTGGAAAATGTCAGCTAGAGAGAAAATGCAGAGGCTGATTTCAGCATAATCCTGGAACACTGCTTCCTCACGTCTGGAAAATGTCAGCTAGAGGAAAAATGCAGAGGCAGATTTCAGCATAATCCTGGAACTCTGCTTCTGCACATCTGGAAAATGTAACCTAGAGAGAAATTGATGTGTTAGATTTCAGCATAATGCTTGAACTCTGCTTCTGCACATCTGGAAAATATCACCTGGAGAAAAATTGCAAGGCAGATTTCAGAATAATCCTGGAACTCTGCTTCTGTACATCTGAAAAATGTCAGCTAGATAGGAATTTATGTGGTAGATTTCAGCATAATCTTTGAACTCTGCTTCTGCACATCTGGAAAATGTCAACTAGAGAGAAAATGCAGAGGCAGATTTCAGCATAATCCTGGTACTCTGCTTCTGCACATCAGGAAAATGTCAGCTAGAGAGAAATTTCAAATCAGATATCAGAATAATCCTGGAACTCTGCTTCTGCGCATTTGGCAAATGTCAGCTAGAGAGAAATTGATGTGGTAGATTTCAGCATAGTCTTTGAACTCTGCTTCTGCACTTCAGGAAAATGTCAGCTAGAGAGAAAATGCAAAGGCGGATTTCAGCATAATCCTGGAACTCTGCTTCCGCACATCTGGAAAATTTCAGCTAGACAGAAATTGAGGTTGTAGATTTCATCATAATCCTGGAACTCTGCTTCCAAACATCTGGCAAATGTCAGCTAGAGAGAAAATGCATGGCAGATTTCAGCATAATCCTGGAACTCTGCTTCTGCACATCTGGAAAAGTCAGCTAGAGATAAATTGCAAGGCAGAGTTCAGCATAATCCTGGAACTCTGCTTCTGCACATCTGGAAAAGTCAGCTAGAGAGAAATTGATGTAGTGGTTACAGCAAAACCCTGGCACTCTGCTTCTGCACATCTGGAAAAGTCAGCTAGAGAGAAACTGATGTGGTGGTTTTCAGCACAATCCTGGAACTCTGCTTCTGCATGTCTGGAAAATGTCAGCTAGAGAGAAATTGATGTGGTGGTTTCAGCATAATCCTTGAAGTCTGCTTCTGCACATCTGGAAAATATCAGCTAGCGAGAAATTGATGTTGTAGATTTCAGCATAAACTTTGAACTCTGCTTCTGTACATTTGGAAAATGTCAGCTAGAGAAAACTTGCAAGGCATATTTCAGCATAATCTTGGAACTCTGCTTTTTCACATATGGAAAATGTCAGCTAGAGAGAAATTGCAAGGCAGATTTCAGCATAACACTGGAACTCTGCTTCTGCACATCTGGAAAATGTAAGCTAGAGAGAAATTGATGTCGTAGATTTCAGCATAATCCTGGAACTCTGCTTCAGCACATCTGAAAAATGTCAGCTAGATATGAATTTATGTGGTAGATTTCAGCATAATCTTTGAACTCTGCTTCCTCACATCTAGAAAATGTCAGCTAGAAAGAAAATGCAGAGGCAGATTTCAGCATAATCTTTGAACTCTGCTTCCGCACATCTGGAAAATGTCAGCTAGAGGGGAAATGCAGAGGCAGATTTCAGCATAATCTTTGAACTCTGCTTCCACACATCTAGAAAATGTCAGCTAGAAAGAAAATGCAGAGGCAGATTTCAGCATAATCTTTGAACTCTGCTTCCGCACATCTAGAAAATGTCAGCTAGAGAGGAAATGCAGAGGCATATTTCAGCATAATACTGGAACTCTCCTTGTGCACATCTGGAAAATGTAAACTAGAGAGAAATTGATGTGGTAGATTTCAGCATAATCTTTGAACTCTTCTTCGCGACTCTGGCGAATGTCAGCTAGAGAGAAATTGATGTGGTGGTTTCAGCATAATCTTGGAACTCTGCTTCTGCACATCTGGCAAATGTCAGCTAGAGAGAAAATGCAGAGACTGATTTCAGCATAATGCTGGAACTCTGCTTCTGCACATCTGGAAAATGTCAGCTGGGGAAAATTTATGTGGTATATTTCAGCATAATCTTTGAACTCTGCTTCCGAACATATGGAAAATGTCAGCTAGAGAATAATTTCAAGGCAGATTTCAGCATAATCCTGGAACTCTGCTTCTGCACATCTGGAAAATGTAAGCTAGAGAGAAATTGATGTCGTAGATTTCAGCATAATCTTGCAACTCTGCTTTTTCACATCTGGAAAATGTCAGCTAGAGGGAAAATGCAGACGCAGATTTCAGCATAATCGTGGAACTCTGCTTCTGCACATCTGGAAAATGTAAGCTAGAGAGAAATTGATGTCGTAGATTTTAGCATAATCCTGGAACTCTGCTTCAGCACATCTGAAAAATGTCAGCTAGATAGGAATTTATGTGGTAGATTTCAGCATAATCTTTGAACTCTGCTTCTTCACATCTGGAAAATGTCAGCTAGAGGGAAAATGCAGAGGCAGATTTCAGCATAATCCTGGAACTCTGCTTCTTCACATCTGGAAAATTTCACTTGGAGACAAAATGCAAGGCAGATTTCAGCATAATCCTTAAACTCTGCTTCTCCACATCTGGAAAATGTCAGCTAGAAAGAAAATGCAAGGCAGTTTTCAGCATAATCTTGGAACTCTGCTTCTGCACATCTGGCAAATGTCAGCTAGAGAGAAAATGCAGAGGCAGATTTCAGCATAATCCTGGAACTTTGCTTCAGCACATCTGAAAACTGTCAGCTAGATATGAATTTATGTGGTAGATTTCAGCAAAATCCTGGAACTCTGCTTGTGCACATCTGCAAAATGTAAACTAGAGAGAAATTGATGTGTTAGATTTCAGCATAATCTTTGGACTCTGCTTCCGCACATCTGGAAAATGTCAGCTAGAGAGAAATTGCAAGGCAGATTTCAGTATAATGCTGGAACTCTGCTTCTGGACATCTGGAAAATGTCAGCTAGAGAGAAAATGCAGAGGCTGATTTCAGCATAACCTTTGAACTCTGCTTCTGCACATCTGGAAAATGTCAGCTAGAGAGAAAATGCAGAGGCAGATTTCAGCATAATCCTGGAACTCTGCTTCTGCACATCTGGCAAATGTCAGCTAGCGAGAACTTGCAAGGCAGTTTTCAGCATAATCTTGGAACTCTGCTTCTGCACATCTGGAAAATGTAAGCTAGAGAGAAATTGATGTGGTGGAGTTCACCATAATCTTTGAACTCTGCTTGCGCTCATCTGGAAAATGTCAGCTAGAGAGAAATTGCAAGGCAGATTTCAGCATAATCTTGGAACTCTGCTTCTGCACATCTGGAAAATGTCAGCTAGAGAGAAAATGCAGAGGCTGATTTCAGCATAATCCTGGAACACTGCTTCCTCACGTCTGGAAAATGTCAGCTAGAGGAAAAATGCAGAGGCAGATTTCAGCATAATCCTGGAACTCTGCTTCTGCACATCTGGAAAATGTAACCTAGAGAGAAATTGATGTGTTAGATTTCAGCATAATGCTTGAACTCTGCTTCTGCACATCTGGAAAATATCACCTGGAGAAAAATTGCAAGGCAGATTTCAGAATAATCCTGGAACTCTGCTTCTGTACATCTGAAAAATGTCAGCTAGATAGGAATTTATGTGGTAGATTTCAGCATAATCTTTGAACTCTGCTTCTGCACATCTGGAAAATGTCAACTAGAGAGAAAATGCAGAGGCAGATTTCAGCATAATCCTGGTACTCTGCTTCTGCACATCAGGAAAATGTCAGCTAGAGAGAAATTTCAAATCAGATATCAGAATAATCCTGGAACTCTGCTTCTGCGCATTTGGCAAATGTCAGCTAGAGAGAAATTGATGTGGTAGATTTCAGCATAGTCTTTGAACTCTGCTTCTGCACTTCAGGAAAATGTCAGCTAGAGAGAAAATGCAAAGGCGGATTTCAGCATAATCCTGGAACTCTGCTTCCGCACATCTAGAAAATTTCAGCTAGACAGAAATTGAGGTTGTAGATTTCATCATAATCCTGGAACTCTGCTTCCAAACATCTGGCAAATGTCAGCTAGAGAGAAAATGCATGGCAGATTTCAGCATAATCCTGGAACTCTGCTTCTGCACATCTGGAAAAGTCAGCTAGAGATAAATTGCAAGGCAGAGTTCAGCATAATCCTGGAACTCTGCTTCTGCACATCTGGAAAAGTCAGCTAGAGAGAAATTGATGTAGTGGTTACAGCAAAACCCTGGCACTCTGCTTCTGCACATCTGGAAAAGTCAGCTAGAGAGAAACTGATGTGGTGGTTTTCAGCACAATCCTGGAACTCTGCTTCTGCATGTCTGGAAAATGTCAGCTAGAGAGAAATTGATGTGGTGGTTTCAGCATAATCCTTGAAGTCTGCTTCTGCACATCTGGAAAATGTAAGCTAGAGAGAAATTGATGTCGTAGATTTCAGCATAATCCTGGAACTCTGCTTCAGCACATCTGAAAAATGTCAGCTAGATATGAATTTATGTGGTAGATTTCAGCATAATCTTTGAACTCTGCTTCCTCACATCTGGAAAATGTCAGCTAGAGGGAAAATGCAGAGGCAGATTTCAGCATAATCCTGGAACTCTGCTTCTTCACATCTGGAAAATTTCACTTGGAGACAAAATGCAAGGCAGATTTCAGCATAATCCTTAAACTCTGCTTCTCCACATCTGGAAAATGTCAGCTAGAGACAAAATGCAGAGGCAGATTTCAGCATAATCCTGGAACTTTGCTTCAGCACATCTGAAAACTGTCAGCTAGATATGAATTTATGTGGTAGATTTCAGCAAAATCCTGGAACTCTGCTTGTGCACATCTGCAAAATGTAAACTAGAGAGAAATTGATGTGGTATATTTCAGCATAAACTTTGAACTCTGCTTCTGTACATTTGGAAAATGCAAGCTAGAGAGAAATTGATGTGGTAGACTTCACCATAATCTTTGAACTCTGCTTGCGCTCATCTGGAAAATGTCAGCTAGAGAGAAATTGCAAGTCAGATTTCAGTATAATCTTGGAACTCTGCTTCTGCACATATGGAAAATGTCAGCTAGAGAGAAAATGCAGAGGCTGATTTCAGCATAATCCTGGAACACTGCTTCCTCACATCTGGAAAATATCAGGTGGAGGGAAAATGCAGAGGCAGATTTCAGCATAATCCTGGAACTCTGCTTCTGCACATCTGGAAAATGTAAGCTAGAGAGAAATTGATTTGTTAGATTTCAGCATAATGCTGGAACTCTGCTTCTGCACATCTGGAAAATATCACCTGGAGAAAAATTGCAAGGCAGATTTCAGAATAATCCTGGAACTCTGATTCTGCACATCTGGAAAATGTCAGCTAGATAGGAATTTATGTGGTAGATTTCAGCATAATCTTTGAACTCTGCTTCTGCACATCTGGAAAAGTCAGCTAGAGAGAAATTGATGTAGATTTCAGCATAATCCTGGAACTCTCCTGCACATCTCGAAAAGTCAGCTAGAGAGAAATTACAAGGCAGATTTCAGCATAATCCTGGACCTGTGCTGCTGCACATCTGGGAAAGTCAGCTAGAGAGGAATTGATGTGGTGGTTTTCACCACAATCATGGAACTCTGCTTCTGCACATCTGGAAAATTTCAGCTAGACAGAAATTGAGGTTTTAGATTTCATCATAATCCTGGAACTCTGCTTCTGTACATCTGGCAAATGTCAGCTAGAGAGAAATTGCAAGGCAGATTTCAGCATAATCTTGGAACTCTGCTTCTGCACATCTGGGAAATGTCAGCTAGAGAGAAATTGCAAGGCAGATTTCAGCATAATCCTGGAACTCTGCTTCAGCACATCTGAAAAATGTCAGCTAGATAGGAATTTATGTGGTAGATTTCAGCATAATCTTTGAACTCTGCTTCTTCACATCTGGAAAATGTCAGCTAGAGGGAAAATGCAGAGGCAGATTTCAGCATAATCCTGGAACGCTGCTTCTGCACATCTAGAAAATTTCAGCTAGAGAGAAATTGATGTGTTAGATTTCTGCATAATGCTTGAACTCTGCTTCTGCACATCTGGAAAATATCACCTGGAGAAAAATTGCAAGGCAGATTTCAGAATAATCCTGGAACTCTGCTTCTGCATATCTGAAAAATGTCAGCTAGATAGGAATTTATTTGGTAGATTTCAGCATAATCTTTGAACTCTGCTTCTGCACATCTGGAAAATGTCAGCTAGAGAGAAAATGCAGAGGCAGATTTCAGCATAATCCTGGTACTCTGCTTCTGCACATCAGGAAAATGTCAGCTAGAGAGAAATTTCAAATCAGATTTCAGAATAATCCTGGAACTCTGCTTCTGCGCATTTGGCAAATGTCAGCTAGAGACAAATTGATGTGGTAGATTTCAGCATAGTCTTTGAACTCTGCTTCTGCACTTCAGGAAAATGTCAGCTAGAGAGAAAATGCAAAGGCAGATTTCAGCATAATCCTGGAACTCTGCTTCTGTACATCTGGCAAATGTCAGCTAGAGAGAAATTGCAAGGCAGATTTCAGCATAATCTTGGAACTCTGCTTCCGCACATCTGGAAAATTTCAGCTAGACAGAAATTGAGGTTGTAGATTTCATCATAATCCTGGAACTCTGCTTCCAAACATCTGGCAAATGTCAGCTAGAGAGAAATTGCAAGGCAGATTTCAGCATAATCTTGGAACTCTGCTTCTGCACATCTGGCAAATGTCAGCTACAGAGAAATTGCAAGGCAGATTTCAGAATAATCCTGGAACTCTGCTTCTGCATATCTGAAAAATGTCAGCTAGATAGGAATTTATGTGGTAGATTTCAGCATAATCTTTGAACTCTGCTTCTGCACATCAGGAAAATGTCAGCTAGAGAGAAATTTCAAATCAGATTTCAGAATAATCCTGGAACTCTGCTTCTGCACATCTAGAAAATTTCAGCTAGAGAGAAATTGATGTGTTAGATTTCAGCATAATCTTTGAACTCTGCTTCTGCACATCTGGAAAATGTAAGCTAGAGAGAAATTGATGTGGTGGAGTTTACCATAATCTTTGAACTCTGCTTGCGCTCATCTGGAAAATGTCAGCTAGAGAGAAATTGCAAGGCAGATTTCAGCATAATCTTGGAACTCTGTTTCTGCACATCTGGAAAATGTCAGCTAGAGAGAAAATGCAGAGGCTGATTTCAGCATAATCCTGGAACACTGCTTCCTCACATCTTGAAAATGTCAGCTAGAGGGAAAATGCAGAGGCAGATTTCAGCATAATCCTGGAACTCTGCTTCTGCACATCTGGAAAATGTAAGCTAGATAGAAATTGATGTGTTAGATTTCAGCATAATGCTTGAACTCTGCTTCTGCACATCTGGAAAATATCACCTGGAGAAAAATTGCAAGGCAGATTTCAGAATAATCCTGGAACTCTGCTTCTGCACATCTGAAAAATGTCAGCTAGATAGGAATTTATGTGTTAGATTTCAGCATAATCTTTGAACTCTGCTTCCGCACATCTGGAAAATGTCAGATAGAGAGAAATTTCAAATCAGATTTCAGAATAATCCTGGAACTCTGCTTCTGCGCATTTAGCAAATGTCAGCTAGAGACAAATTGATGTGGTAGATTTCAGCATAGTCTTTGAACTCTGCTTCTGCACTTCAGGAAAATGTCAGCTAGAGAGAAATTTCAAATCAGATTTCAGAATAATCCTGGAACTCTGCTTCTGCGCATTTAGCAAATGTCAGCTAGAGACAAATTGATGTGGTAGATTTCAGCATAGTCTTTGAACTCTGCTTCTGCACTTCAGGAAAATGTCAGCTAGAGAGAAAATGCAAAGGCAGATTTCAGCATAATCCTGGAACTCTGCTTCCGCACATCTGGAAAATTTCAGCTAGACAGAAATTGAGGTTGTAGATTTCATCATAATCCTGGAACTCTGCTTCCAAACATCTGGCAAATGTCAGCTAGAGAGAAATTGCAAGGCAGATTTCAGCATAATCCTGGAACTCTGCTTCTGCACATCTAGAAAATTTCAGCTAGAGAGAAATTGATGTGTTAGATTTCAGCATAATGCTTGAACTCTGCTTCCGCACATCTGAAAAATGTCAGCTAGATAGGAATTTATGTGGTAGATTTTAGCATAATCTTTGAACTCTGCTTCTTCACATCTGGAAAATGTCAGCTAGAGAGAAATTGATGTAGATTTCAGCATAATCCTGGAACTCTCCTGCACATCTCGAAAAGTCAGCTAGAGAGAAATTACAAGGCAGATTTCAGCATAATCCTGGACCTGTGCTGCTGCACATCTGGGAAAGTCAGCTAGAGAGGAATTGATGTGGTGGTTTTCACCACAATCATGGAACTCTGCTTCTGCACATCTGGAAAATTTCAGCTAGACAGAAATTGAGGTTTTAGATTTCATCATAATCCTGGAACTCTGCTTCTGTACATCTGGCAAATGTCAGCTAGAGAGAAATTGCAAGGCAGATTTCAGCATAATCTTGGAACTCTGCTTCTGCACATCTGGGAAATGTCAGCTAGAGAGAAATTGCAAGGCAGATTTCAGCATAATCCTGGAACTCTGCTTCAGCACATCTGAAAAATGTCAGCTAGATAGGAATTTATGTGGTAGATTTCAGCATAATCTTTGAACTCTGCTTCTTCACATCTGGAAAATGTCAGCTAGAGGGAAAATGCAGAGGCAGATTTCAGCATAATCCTGGAACGCTGCTTCTGCACATCTAGAAAATTTCAGCTAGAGAGAAATTGATGTGTTAGATTTCTGCATAATGCTTGAACTCTGCTTCTGCACATCTGGAAAATATCACCTGGAGAAAAATTGCAAGGCAGATTTCAGAATAATCCTGGAACTCTGCTTCTGCATATCTGAAAAATGTCAGCTAGATAGGAATTTATTTGGTAGATTTCAGCATAATCTTTGAACTCTGCTTCTGCACATCTGGAAAATGTCAGCTAGAGAGAAAATGCAGAGGCAGATTTCAGCATAATCCTGGTACTCTGCTTCTGCACATCAGGAAAATGTCAGCTAGAGAGAAATTTCAAATCAGATTTCAGAATAATCCTGGAACTCTGCTTCTGCGCATTTGGCAAATGTCAGCTAGAGACAAATTGATGTGGTAGATTTCAGCATAGTCTTTGAACTCTGCTTCTGCACTTCAGGAAAATGTCAGCTAGAGAGAAAATGCAAAGGCAGATTTCAGCATAATCCTGGAACTCTGCTTCTGTACATCTGGCAAATGTCAGCTAGAGAGAAATTGCAAGGCAGATTTCAGCATAATCTTGGAACTCTGCTTCCGCACATCTGGAAAATTTCAGCTAGACAGAAATTGAGGTTGTAGATTTCATCATAATCCTGGAACTCTGCTTCCAAACATCTGGCAAATGTCAGCTAGAGAGAAATTGCAAGGCAGATTTCAGCATAATCTTGGAACTCTGCTTCTGCACATCTGGCAAATGTCAGCTACAGAGAAATTGCAAGGCAGATTTCAGAATAATCCTGGAACTCTGCTTCTGCATATCTGAAAAATGTCAGCTAGATAGGAATTTATGTGGTAGATTTCAGCATAATCTTTGAACTCTGCTTCTGCACATCAGGAAAATGTCAGCTAGAGAGAAATTTCAAATCAGATTTCAGAATAATCCTGGAACTCTGCTTCTGCACATCTAGAAAATTTCAGCTAGAGAGAAATTGATGTGTTAGATTTCAGCATAATCTTTGAACTCTGCTTCTGCACATCTGGAAAATGTAAGCTAGAGAGAAATTGATGTGGTGGAGTTTACCATAATCTTTGAACTCTGCTTGCGCTCATCTGGAAAATGTCAGCTAGAGAGAAATTGCAAGGCAGATTTCAGCATAATCTTGGAACTCTGTTTCTGCACATCTGGAAAATGTCAGCTAGAGAGAAAATGCAGAGGCTGATTTCAGCATAATCCTGGAACACTGCTTCCTCACATCTTGAAAATGTCAGCTAGAGGGAAAATGCAGAGGCAGATTTCAGCATAATCCTGGAACTCTGCTTCTGCACATCTGGAAAATGTAAGCTAGATAGAAATTGATGTGTTAGATTTCAGCATAATGCTTGAACTCTGCTTCTGCACATCTGGAAAATATCACCTGGAGAAAAATTGCAAGGCAGATTTCAGAATAATCCTGGAACTCTGCTTCTGCACATCTGAAAAATGTCAGCTAGATAGGAATTTATGTGTTAGATTTCAGCATAATCTTTGAACTCTGCTTCCGCACATCTGGAAAATGTCAGATAGAGAGAAATTTCAAATCAGATTTCAGAATAATCCTGGAACTCTGCTTCTGCGCATTTAGCAAATGTCAGCTAGAGACAAATTGATGTGGTAGATTTCAGCATAGTCTTTGAACTCTGCTTCTGCACTTCAGGAAAATGTCAGCTAGAGAGAAAATGCAAAGGCAGATTTCAGCATAATCCTGGAACTCTGCTTCCGCACATCTGGAAAATTTCAGCTAGACAGAAATTGAGGTTGTAGATTTCATCATAATCCTGGAACTCTGCTTCCAAACATCTGGCAAATGTCAGCTAGAGAGAAATTGCAAGGCAGATTTCAGCATAATCCTGGAACTCTGCTTCTGCACATCTAGAAAATTTCAGCTAGAGAGAAATTGATGTGTTAGATTTCAGCATAATGCTTGAACTCTGCTTCCGCACATCTGAAAAATGTCAGCTAGATAGGAATTTATGTGGTAGATTTTAGCATAATCTTTGAACTCTGCTTCTTCACATCTGGAAAATGTCAGCTAGAGAGAAATTGCAAGGCAGATTTCAGCATAATCCTGGAACTCTGCTTCTGGACATCTGGAAAATGTCAGCTAGAGAGAAATTGATGTGGTAGATTTCAGCATAATCTTTGAACTCTGCTTCCGCACATCTGAAAAATGTCAGCTAGATAGGAATTTATGTGGTAGATTTTAGCATAATCTTTGAACTCTGCTTCTTCACATCTGGAAAATGTCAGCTAGAGAGAAAATGCAGAGGCTGATTTCAGCATAATCCTTAAACTCTGCTTCTCCACATCTGGAAAATGTCAGCTAGAAAGAAAATGCAAGGCAGTTTTCAGCATAATCTTGGAACTCTGCTTCTGCACATCTGGCAAATGTCAGCTAGAGAGAAAATGCAGAGGCAGATTTCAGCATAATCCTGGAACTTTGCTTCAGCACATCTGAAAACTGTCAGCTAGATATGAATTTATGTGGTTGATTTCAGCAAAATCCTGGAACTCTGCTTGTGCACATCTGCAAAATGTAAACTAGAGAGAAATTGATGTGTTAGATTTCAGCATAATCTTTGGACTCTGCTTCCGCACATCTGGAAAATGTCAGCTAGAGAGAAATTGCAAGGCAGATTTCAGTATAATGCTGGAACTCTGCTTCTGGACATCTGGAAAATGTCAGCTAGAGAGAAAATGCAGAGGCTGATTTCAGCATAACCTTTGAACTCTGCTTCTGCACATCTGGAAAATGTCAGCTAGAGAGAAAATGCAGAGGCAGATTTCAGCATAATCCTGGAACTTTGCTTCCGCACATCTGGAAAATTTCAGCTAGACAGAAATGGATGTTGTAGATTTCAGCATAATCCTGGAAATCTGCTTCTGCACATCTGGCAAATGTCAGCTAGCGAGAACTTGCAAGGCAGTTTTCAGCATAATCTTGGAACTCTGCTTCTGCACATCTGGAAAATGTAAGCTAGAGAGAAATTGATGTGGTGGAGTTCACCATAATCTTTGAACTCTGCTTGCGCTCATCTGGAAAATGTCAGCTAGAGAGAAATTGCAAGGCAGATTTCAGCATAATCTTGGAACTCTGCTTCTGCACATCTGGAAAATGTCAGCTAGAGAGAAAATGCAGAGGCTGATTTCAGCATAATCCTGGAACACTGCTTCCTCACGTCTGGAAAATGTCAGCTAGAGGAAAAATGCAGAGGCAGATTTCAGCATAATCCTGGAACTCTGCTTCTGCACATCTGGAAAATGTAACCTAGAGAGAAATTGATGTGTTAGATTTCAGCATAATGCTTGAACTCTGCTTCTGCACATCTGGAAAATATCACCTGGAGAAAAATTGCAAGGCAGATTTCAGAATAATCCTGGAACTCTGCTTCTGCACATCTGAAAAATGTCAGCTAGATAGGAATTGATGTGGTAGATTTCAGCATAGTCTTTGAACTCTACTTCTGCACTTCAGGAAAATGTCAGCTAGAGAGAAAATGCAAAGGCGGATTTCAGCATAATCCTGGAACTCTGCTTCCGCACATCTGGAAAATTTCAGCTAGACAGAAATTGAGGTTGTAGATTTCATCATAATCCTGGAACTCTGCTTCCAAACATCTGGCAAATGTCAGCTAGAGAGAAATTGCATGGCAGATTTCAGCATAATCCTGGAACTCTGCTTCTGCACATCTGGAAAAGTCAGCTAGAGATAAATTGCAAGGCAGAGTTCAGCATAATCCTGGAACTCTGCTTCTGCACATCTGGAAAAGTCAGCTAGAGAGAAACTGATGTGGTGGTTTTCAGCACAATCCTGGAACTCTGCTTCTGCATGTCTGGAAAATGTCAGCTAGAGAGAAATTGATGTGGTGGTTTCAGCATAATCCTTGAAGTCTGCTTCTGCACATCTGGAAAAGTCAGATAGAGAGAAATTGATGTGCTGGTTTTCAGCACAATCCTGGAACTCTACTTCTGCACATCTGGAAAATATCAGCTAGCGAGAAATTGATGTTGTAGATTTCAGCATAAACTTTGAACTCTGCTTCTGTACATTTGGAAAATGTCAGCTAGAGAAAACTTGCAAGGCATATTTCAGCATAATCTTGGAACTCTGCTTCTTCACATCTGGCAAATGTCAGCTAGAGAGAAATTGATATGGTAGATTTCAGCATAATATTTGAACTCTGCTTCTGCACATCTGGAAAAGTCAGCTAGAGAGAAGTTTATGTGGCAGATTTCAGCATAATCCTGGAACTCTGCTTCTGCACATCTAGAAAATGTAAGCTAGAGAGAAATTGATGTCGTAGATTTCAGCATAATCTTGGAACTCTGCTTCCACACATCTGGAAAATGTCAGCTAGAGAGAAATTGAAGTTGTAGATTTCAGCATAATCTTTGAACTCTGCTTTTTCACATCTGAAAAATGTCAGCTAGAGAGAAATTGCAAGGCAGATTTCAGCATAACACTGGAACTCTGCTTCTGCACATCTGGAAAATGTAAGCTAGAGAGAAATTGATGTCGTAGATTTCAGCATAATCCTGGAACTCTGCTTCAGCACATCTGAAAAATGTCAGCTAGATAGGAATTTATGTGGTAGATTTCAGCATAATCTTTGAACTCTGCTACCTCACATCTGGAAAATGTCAGCTAGAGGGAAAATGCAGAGGCAGATTTCAGCATAATCCTGGAACTCTGCTTCTTCACATCTGGAAAATTTCACTTGGAGACAAAATGCAAGGCAGATTTCAGCATAATCCTTAAACTCTGCTTCTCCACATCTGGAAAATGTCAGCTAGAAAGAAATTGATATGGTAGATTTCAGCATAATATTTGAACTCTGCTTCTGCACATCTGGCAAATGTCAGCTAGAGAGAAAATGCACAGGCAGATTTCAGCATAATCCTGGAACTTTGCTTCAGCACATCTGAAAACTGTCAGCTAGATATGAATTTATGTGGTAGATTTCAGCAAAATCCTGGAACTCTGCTTGTGCACATCTGCAAAATGTAAACTAGAGAGAAATTGATGTGGTATATTTCAGCATAATCTTTGGACTCTGCTTCCGCACATCTGGAAAATGTCAGCTAGAGAGAAAATGCAGAGGCTGATTTCACCATAATCCTGGAACTCTGCATCAGCACATTTGGAAAATGTAAACTAGAGAGAAATTGCAAGGCAGATTTCAGCATAATACTGGTCATCTGTTTGAGCACATGTGGGAAAGTCATCTAGAGAGAAATTGATGTGGTGGTTTTCAGCACAAACCTGGAACTCTCCTTCTTGAAATCTGGAAAATGTCAGCTAGAGAGAAATTGATGTAGATTTCAGCATAATGCTGGAACTCTGCTTCTGCACATCTGGAAAATGTCAGCTGGGGAAAATTTATGTGGTATATTTCAGCATAATCTTTGAACTCTGCTTCCCAACATATGGAAAATGTCAGCTAGAGAATAATTTCAAGGCAGATTTCAGCATAATCCTGGAACTCTGCTTCTGCACATCTGGAAAATGTAAGCTAGAGAGAAATTGATGTCGTAGATTTCAGGATAATCTTGGAACTCTGCTTCAGCACATCTGAAAAATGTCAGCTTGATAGGAATTTATGTGGTAGATTTCAGCATAATCTTTGAACTCTGCTTCTTCACATCTGGAAAATGTCAGCTAGAGGGAAAATGCAGAGGCAGATTTCAGCATAATCCTGGAACTCTGCTTCTGCACATCTGGCAAATGTCAGCAAGAGGAAATTGATATGGTAGATTTCAGCATAATATTTTAACTCTGCATCTGCTACTCTGGAAAATTTCAGCTAGAGAGAAACTGATGTAGTGGTATATTTCAGCATAATCTTTGGACTCTGCTTCCGCACATCTGGAAAATGTCAGCTAGAGAGAAATTGCAAGGCAGATTTCAGCATAATCCTGGAACTTTGCTTCTGGACATCTGGAAAATGTCAGCTAGAGAGAAATTGATGTGGTAGATTTCAGCATAATCTTTGAACTCTGCTTCCGCACATCTGAAAAATGTCAGCTAGATAGGAATTTATGTGGTAGATTTTAGCATAATCTTTGAACTCTGCTTCTTCACATCTGGAAAATGTCAGCTAGAGAGAAAATGCAGAGGCTGATTTCAGCATAACCTTTGAACTCTACTTCTGCACATCTGGAAAATGTCAGCTAGAGAGAAAATGCAGAGACATATTTCAGCATAATCCTGGAACTTTGCTTCCGCACATCTGGAAAAGTCAGCTAGAGAGAAATTGATGTAGATTTCAGCATAATCCTGGAGCTCTGCTTCCACACATCTGGAAAATGTCAGCTAGAGGGAAAATGCAGAGGCAGATTTCAGAATAATCCTGGAACTCTGCTTCTGTACATCTGGAAAATGTAAGATAGAGAGAAATTGATGTGGTAGATTTCAGCATAATCTTTGAACACTGCTTCCACACATCTAGAAAATGTCAGCTAGAAAGAAAATGCAGAGGCAGATTTCAGCATAATCTTTGAACTCTGCTTCCGCACATCTGGAAAATGTCAGCTAGAGGGGAAATGCAGAGGCAGATTTCAGCATAATCTTTGAACTCTGCTTCCACACATCTAGAAAATGTCAGCTAGAAAGAAAATGCAGAGGCAGATTTCAGCATAATCTTTGAACTCTGCTTCCGCACATCTAGAAAATGTCAGCTAGAGAGGAAATGCAGAGGCATATTTCAGCATAATACTGGAACTCTCCTTGTGCACATCTGGAAAATGTAAACTAGAGAGAAATTGATGTGGTAGATTTCAGCATAATCTTTGAACTCTTCTTCGCGACTCTGGCGAATGTCAGCTAGAGAGAAATTGATGTGGTGGTTTCAGCATAATCTTGGAACTCTGCTTCTGCACATCTGGCAAATGTCAGCTAGAGAGAAAATGCAGAGACTGATTTCAGCATAATGCTGGAACTCTGCTTCTGCACATCTGGAAAATGTCAGCTGGGGAAAATTTATGTGGTATATTTCAGCATAATCTTTGAACTCTGCTTCCGAACATATGGAAAATGTCAGCTAGAGAATAATTTCAAGGCAGATTTCAGCATAATCCTGGAACTCTGCTTCTGCACATCTGGAAAATGTAAGCTAGAGAGAAATTGATGTCGTAGATTTCAGCATAATCTTGCAACTCTGCTTTTTCACATCTGGAAAATGTCAGCTAGAGGGAAAATGCAGACGCAGATTTCAGCATAATCGTGGAACTCTGCTTCTGCACATCTGGAAAATGTAAGCTAGAGAGAAATTGATGTCGTAGATTTTAGCATAATCCTGGAACTCTGCTTCAGCACATCTGAAAAATGTCAGCTAGATAGGAATTTATGTGGTAGATTTCAGCATAATCTTTGAACTCTGCTTCTTCACATCTGGAAAATGTCAGCTAGAGGGAAAATGCAGAGGCAGATTTCAGCATAATCCTGGAACTCTGCTTCTTCACATCTGGAAAATTTCACTTGGAGACAAAATGCAAGGCAGATTTCAGCATAATCCTTAAACTCTGCTTCTCCACATCTGGAAAATGTCAGCTAGAAAGAAAATGCAAGGCAGTTTTCAGCATAATCTTGGAACTCTGCTTCTGCACATCTGGCAAATGTCAGCTAGAGAGAAAATGCAGAGGCAGATTTCAGCATAATCCTGGAACTTTGCTTCAGCACATCTGAAAACTGTCAGCTAGATATGAATTTATGTGGTAGATTTCAGCAAAATCCTGGAACTCTGCTTGTGCACATCTGCAAAATGTAAACTAGAGAGAAATTGATGTGTTAGATTTCAGCATAATATTTGAACTCTGCTTCTGCACATCTGGAAAATGTCAGCTAGAGAGAAAATGCAGAGGCAGATTTCAGCATAATCCTGGAACTCTGCTTCTGCACATCTGGCAAATGTCAGCTAGCGAGAACTTGCAAGGCAGTTTTCAGCATAATCTTGGAACTCTGCTTCTGCACATCTGGAAAATGTAAGCTAGAGAGAAATTGATGTGGTGGAGTTCACCATAATCTTTGAACTCTGCTTGCGCTCATCTGGAAAATGTCAGCTAGAGAGAAATTGCAAGGCAGATTTCAGCATAATCTTGGAACTCTGCTTCTGCACATCTGGAAAATGTCAGCTAGAGAGAAAATGCAGAGGCTGATTTCAGCATAATCCTGGAACACTGCTTCCTCACGTCTGGAAAATGTCAGCTAGAGGAAAAATGCAGAGGCAGATTTCAGCATAATCCTGGAACTCTGCTTCTGCACATCTGGAAAATGTAACCTAGAGAGAAATTGATGTGTTAGATTTCAGCATAATGCTTGAACTCTGCTTCTGCACATCTGGAAAATATCACCTGGAGAAAAATTGCAAGGCAGATTTCAGAATAATCCTGGAACTCTGCTTCTGTACATCTGAAAAATGTCAGCTAGATAGGAATTTATGTGGTAGATTTCAGCATAATCTTTGAACTCTGCTTCTGCACATCTGGAAAATGTCAACTAGAGAGAAAATGCAGAGGCAGATTTCAGCATAATCCTGGTACTCTGCTTCTGCACATCAGGAAAATGTCAGCTAGAGAGAAATTTCAAATCAGATATCAGAATAATCCTGGAACTCTGCTTCTGCGCATTTGGCAAATGTCAGCTAGAGAGAAATTGATGTGGTAGATTTCAGCATAGTCTTTGAACTCTGCTTCTGCACTTCAGGAAAATGTCAGCTAGAGAGAAAATGCAAAGGCGGATTTCAGCATAATCCTGGAACTCTGCTTCCGCACATCTGGAAAATTTCAGCTAGACAGAAATTGAGGTTGTAGATTTCATCATAATCCTGGAACTCTGCTTCCAAACATCTGGCAAATGTCAGCTAGAGAGAAAATGCATGGCAGATTTCAGCATAATCCTGGAACTCTGCTTCTGCACATCTGGAAAAGTCAGCTAGAGATAAATTGCAAGGCAGAGTTCAGCATAATCCTGGAACTCTGCTTCTGCACATCTGGAAAAGTCAGCTAGAGAGAAATTGATGTAGTGGTTACAGCAAAACCCTGGCACTCTGCTTCTGCACATCTGGAAAAGTCAGCTAGAGAGAAACTGATGTGGTGGTTTTCAGCACAATCCTGGAACTCTGCTTCTGCATGTCTGGAAAATGTCAGCTAGAGAGAAATTGATGTGGTGGTTTCAGCATAATCCTTGAAGTCTGCTTCTGCACATCTGGAAAATGTAAGCTAGAGAGAAATTGATGTCGTAGATTTCAGCATAATCCTGGAACTCTGCTTCAGCACATCTGAAAAATGTCAGCTAGATATGAATTTATGTGGTAGATTTCAGCATAATCTTTGAACTCTGCTTCCTCACATCTGGAAAATGTCAGCTAGAGGGAAAATGCAGAGGCAGATTTCAGCATAATCCTGGAACTCTGCTTCTTCACATCTGGAAAATTTCACTTGGAGACAAAATGCAAGGCAGATTTCAGCATAATCCTTAAACTCTGCTTCTCCACATCTGGAAAATGTCAGCTAGAGACAAAATGCAGAGGCAGATTTCAGCATAATCCTGGAACTTTGCTTCAGCACATCTGAAAACTGTCAGCTAGATATGAATTTATGTGGTAGATTTCAGCAAAATCCTGGAACTCTGCTTGTGCACATCTGCAAAATGTAAACTAGAGAGAAATTGATGTGGTATATTTCAGCATAAACTTTGAACTCTGCTTCTGTACATTTGGAAAATGCAAGCTAGAGAGAAATTGATGTGGTAGACTTCACCATAATCTTTGAACTCTGCTTGCGCTCATCTGGAAAATGTCAGCTAGAGAGAAATTGCAAGTCAGATTTCAGTATAATCTTGGAACTCTGCTTCTGCACATATGGAAAATGTCAGCTAGAGAGAAAATGCAGAGGCTGATTTCAGCATAATCCTGGAACACTGCTTCCTCACATCTGGAAAATATCAGGTGGAGGGAAAATGCAGAGGCAGATTTCAGCATAATCCTGGAACTCTGCTTCTGCACATCTGGAAAATGTAAGCTAGAGAGAAATTGATTTGTTAGATTTCAGCATAATGCTGGAACTCTGCTTCTGCACATCTGGAAAATATCACCTGGAGAAAAATTGCAAGGCAGATTTCAGAATAATCCTGGAACTCTGATTCTGCACATCTGGAAAATGTCAGCTAGATAGGAATTTATGTGGTAGATTTCAGCATAATCTTTGAACTCTGCTTCTGCACATCTGGAAAAGTCAGCTAGAGAGAAATTGATGTAGATTTCAGCATAATCCTGGAACTCTCCTGCACATCTCGAAAAGTCAGCTAGAGAGAAATTACAAGGCAGATTTCAGCATAATCCTGGACCTGTGCTGCTGCACATCTGGGAAAGTCAGCTAGAGAGGAATTGATGTGGTGGTTTTCACCACAATCATGGAACTCTGCTTCTGCACATCTGGAAAATTTCAGCTAGACAGAAATTGAGGTTTTAGATTTCATCATAATCCTGGAACTCTGCTTCTGTACATCTGGCAAATGTCAGCTAGAGAGAAATTGCAAGGCAGATTTCAGCATAATCTTGGAACTCTGCTTCTGCACATCTGGGAAATGTCAGCTAGAGAGAAATTGCAAGGCAGATTTCAGCATAATCCTGGAACTCTGCTTCAGCACATCTGAAAAATGTCAGCTAGATAGGAATTTATGTGGTAGATTTCAGCATAATCTTTGAACTCTGCTTCTTCACATCTGGAAAATGTCAGCTAGAGGGAAAATGCAGAGGCAGATTTCAGCATAATCCTGGAACGCTGCTTCTGCACATCTAGAAAATTTCAGCTAGAGAGAAATTGATGTGTTAGATTTCTGCATAATGCTTGAACTCTGCTTCTGCACATCTGGAAAATATCACCTGGAGAAAAATTGCAAGGCAGATTTCAGAATAATCCTGGAACTCTGCTTCTGCATATCTGAAAAATGTCAGCTAGATAGGAATTTATTTGGTAGATTTCAGCATAATCTTTGAACTCTGCTTCTGCACATCTGGAAAATGTCAGCTAGAGAGAAAATGCAGAGGCAGATTTCAGCATAATCCTGGTACTCTGCTTCTGCACATCAGGAAAATGTCAGCTAGAGAGAAATTTCAAATCAGATTTCAGAATAATCCTGGAACTCTGCTTCTGCGCATTTGGCAAATGTCAGCTAGAGACAAATTGATGTGGTAGATTTCAGCATAGTCTTTGAACTCTGCTTCTGCACTTCAGGAAAATGTCAGCTAGAGAGAAAATGCAAAGGCAGATTTCAGCATAATCCTGGAACTCTGCTTCTGTACATCTGGCAAATGTCAGCTAGAGAGAAATTGCAAGGCAGATTTCAGCATAATCTTGGAACTCTGCTTCCGCACATCTGGAAAATTTCAGCTAGACAGAAATTGAGGTTGTAGATTTCATCATAATCCTGGAACTCTGCTTCCAAACATCTGGCAAATGTCAGCTAGAGAGAAATTGCAAGGCAGATTTCAGCATAATCTTGGAACTCTGCTTCTGCACATCTGGCAAATGTCAGCTACAGAGAAATTGCAAGGCAGATTTCAGAATAATCCTGGAACTCTGCTTCTGCATATCTGAAAAATGTCAGCTAGATAGGAATTTATGTGGTAGATTTCAGCATAATCTTTGAACTCTGCTTCTGCACATCAGGAAAATGTCAGCTAGAGAGAAATTTCAAATCAGATTTCAGAATAATCCTGGAACTCTGCTTCTGCACATCTAGAAAATTTCAGCTAGAGAGAAATTGATGTGTTAGATTTCAGCATAATCTTTGAACTCTGCTTCTGCACATCTGGAAAATGTAAGCTAGAGAGAAATTGATGTGGTGGAGTTTACCATAATCTTTGAACTCTGCTTGCGCTCATCTGGAAAATGTCAGCTAGAGAGAAATTGCAAGGCAGATTTCAGCATAATCTTGGAACTCTGTTTCTGCACATCTGGAAAATGTCAGCTAGAGAGAAAATGCAGAGGCTGATTTCAGCATAATCCTGGAACACTGCTTCCTCACATCTTGAAAATGTCAGCTAGAGGGAAAATGCAGAGGCAGATTTCAGCATAATCCTGGAACTCTGCTTCTGCACATCTGGAAAATGTAAGCTAGATAGAAATTGATGTGTTAGATTTCAGCATAATGCTTGAACTCTGCTTCTGCACATCTGGAAAATATCACCTGGAGAAAAATTGCAAGGCAGATTTCAGAATAATCCTGGAACTCTGCTTCTGCACATCTGAAAAATGTCAGCTAGATAGGAATTTATGTGTTAGATTTCAGCATAATCTTTGAACTCTGCTTCCGCACATCTGGAAAATGTCAGATAGAGAGAAATTTCAAATCAGATTTCAGAATAATCCTGGAACTCTGCTTCTGCGCATTTAGCAAATGTCAGCTAGAGACAAATTGATGTGGTAGATTTCAGCATAGTCTTTGAACTCTGCTTCTGCACTTCAGAAAAATGTCAGCTAGAGAGAAAATGCAAAGGCAGATTTCAGCATAATCCTGGAACTCTGCTTCCGCACATCTGGAAAATTTCAGCTAGACAGAAATTGAGGTTGTAGATTTCATCATAATCCTGGAACTCTGCTTCCAAACATCTGGCAAATGTCAGCTAGAGAGAAATTGCAAGGCAGATTTCAGCATAATCCTGGAACTCTGCTTCTGCACATCTAGAAAATTTCAGCTAGAGAGAAATTGATGTGTTAGATTTCAGCATAATGCTTGAACTCTGCTTCCGCACATCTGAAAAATGTCAGCTAGATAGGAATTTATGTGGTAGATTTTAGCATAATCTTTGAACTCTGCTTCTTCACATCTGGAAAATGTCAGCTAGAGAGAAATTGATGTAGATTTCAGCATAATCCTGGAACTCTCCTGCACATCTCGAAAAGTCAGCTAGAGAGAAATTACAAGGCAGATTTCAGCATAATCCTGGACCTGTGCTGCTGCACATCTGGGAAAGTCAGCTAGAGAGGAATTGATGTGGTGGTTTTCACCACAATCATGGAACTCTGCTTCTGCACATCTGGAAAATTTCAGCTAGACAGAAATTGAGGTTTTAGATTTCATCATAATCCTGGAACTCTGCTTCTGTACATCTGGCAAATGTCAGCTAGAGAGAAATTGCAAGGCAGATTTCAGCATAATCTTGGAACTCTGCTTCTGCACATCTGGGAAATGTCAGCTAGAGAGAAATTGCAAGGCAGATTTCAGCATAATCCTGGAACTCTGCTTCAGCACATCTGAAAAATGTCAGCTAGATAGGAATTTATGTGGTAGATTTCAGCATAATCTTTGAACTCTGCTTCTTCACATCTGGAAAATGTCAGCTAGAGGGAAAATGCAGAGGCAGATTTCAGCATAATCCTGGAACGCTGCTTCTGCACATCTAGAAAATTTCAGCTAGAGAGAAATTGATGTGTTAGATTTCTGCATAATGCTTGAACTCTGCTTCTGCACATCTGGAAAATATCACCTGGAGAAAAATTGCAAGGCAGATTTCAGAATAATCCTGGAACTCTGCTTCTGCATATCTGAAAAATGTCAGCTAGATAGGAATTTATTTGGTAGATTTCAGCATAATCTTTGAACTCTGCTTCTGCACATCTGGAAAATGTCAGCTAGAGAGAAAATGCAGAGGCAGATTTCAGCATAATCCTGGTACTCTGCTTCTGCACATCAGGAAAATGTCAGCTAGAGAGAAATTTCAAATCAGATTTCAGAATAATCCTGGAACTCTGCTTCTGCGCATTTGGCAAATGTCAGCTAGAGACAAATTGATGTGGTAGATTTCAGCATAGTCTTTGAACTCTGCTTCTGCACTTCAGGAAAATGTCAGCTAGAGAGAAAATGCAAAGGCAGATTTCAGCATAATCCTGGAACTCTGCTTCTGTACATCTGGCAAATGTCAGCTAGAGAGAAATTGCAAGGCAGATTTCAGCATAATCTTGGAACTCTGCTTCCGCACATCTGGAAAATTTCAGCTAGACAGAAATTGAGGTTGTAGATTTCATCATAATCCTGGAACTCTGCTTCCAAACATCTGGCAAATGTCAGCTAGAGAGAAATTGCAAGGCAGATTTCAGCATAATCTTGGAACTCTGCTTCTGCACATCTGGCAAATGTCAGCTACAGAGAAATTGCAAGGCAGATTTCAGAATAATCCTGGAACTCTGCTTCTGCATATCTGAAAAATGTCAGCTAGATAGGAATTTATGTGGTAGATTTCAGCATAATCTTTGAACTCTGCTTCTGCACATCAGGAAAATGTCAGCTAGAGAGAAATTTCAAATCAGATTTCAGAATAATCCTGGAACTCTGCTTCTGCACATCTAGAAAATTTCAGCTAGAGAGAAATTGATGTGTTAGATTTCAGCATAATCTTTGAACTCTGCTTCTGCACATCTGGAAAATGTAAGCTAGAGAGAAATTGATGTGGTGGAGTTTACCATAATCTTTGAACTCTGCTTGCGCTCATCTGGAAAATGTCAGCTAGAGAGAAATTGCAAGGCAGATTTCAGCATAATCTTGGAACTCTGTTTCTGCACATCTGGAAAATGTCAGCTAGAGAGAAAATGCAGAGGCTGATTTCAGCATAATCCTGGAACACTGCTTCCTCACATCTTGAAAATGTCAGCTAGAGGGAAAATGCAGAGGCAGATTTCAGCATAATCCTGGAACTCTGCTTCTGCACATCTGGAAAATGTAAGCTAGATAGAAATTGATGTGTTAGATTTCAGCATAATGCTTGAACTCTGCTTCTGCACATCTGGAAAATATCACCTGGAGAAAAATTGCAAGGCAGATTTCAGAATAATCCTGGAACTCTGCTTCTGCACATCTGAAAAATGTCAGCTAGATAGGAATTTATGTGTTAGATTTCAGCATAATCTTTGAACTCTGCTTCCGCACATCTGGAAAATGTCAGATAGAGAGAAATTTCAAATCAGATTTCAGAATAATCCTGGAACTCTGCTTCTGCGCATTTAGCAAATGTCAGCTAGAGACAAATTGATGTGGTAGATTTCAGCATAGTCTTTGAACTCTGCTTCTGCACTTCAGGAAAATGTCAGCTAGAGAGAAAATGCAAAGGCAGATTTCAGCATAATCCTGGAACTCTGCTTCCGCACATCTGGAAAATTTCAGCTAGACAGAAATTGAGGTTGTAGATTTCATCATAATCCTGGAACTCTGCTTCCAAACATCTGGCAAATGTCAGCTAGAGAGAAATTGCAAGGCAGATTTCAGCATAATCCTGGAACTCTGCTTCTGCACATCTAGAAAATTTCAGCTAGAGAGAAATTGATGTGTTAGATTTCAGCATAATGCTTGAACTCTGCTTCCGCACATCTGAAAAATGTCAGCTAGATAGGAATTTATGTGGTAGATTTTAGCATAATCTTTGAACTCTGCTTCTTCACATCTGGAAAATGTCAGCTAGAGAGAAATTGCAAGGCAGATTTCAGCATAATCCTGGAACTCTGCTTCTGGACATCTGGAAAATGTCAGCTAGAGAGAAATTGATGTGGTAGATTTCAGCATAATCTTTGAACTCTGCTTCCGCACATCTGAAAAATGTCAGCTAGATAGGAATTTATGTGGTAGATTTTAGCATAATCTTTGAACTCTGCTTCTTCACATCTGGAAAATGTCAGCTAGAGAGAAAATGCAGAGGCTGATTTCAGCATAATCCTTAAACTCTGCTTCTCCACATCTGGAAAATGTCAGCTAGAAAGAAAATGCAAGGCAGTTTTCAGCATAATCTTGGAACTCTGCTTCTGCACATCTGGCAAATGTCAGCTAGAGAGAAAATGCAGAGGCAGATTTCAGCATAATCCTGGAACTTTGCTTCAGCACATCTGAAAACTGTCAGCTAGATATGAATTTATGTGGTTGATTTCAGCAAAATCCTGGAACTCTGCTTGTGCACATCTGCAAAATGTAAACTAGAGAGAAATTGATGTGTTAGATTTCAGCATAATCTTTGGACTCTGCTTCCGCACATCTGGAAAATGTCAGCTAGAGAGAAATTGCAAGGCAGATTTCAGTATAATGCTGGAACTCTGCTTCTGGACATCTGGAAAATGTCAGCTAGAGAGAAAATGCAGAGGCTGATTTCAGCATAACCTTTGAACTCTGCTTCTGCACATCTGGAAAATGTCAGCTAGAGAGAAAATGCAGAGGCAGATTTCAGCATAATCCTGGAACTTTGCTTCCGCACATCTGGAAAATTTCAGCTAGACAGAAATGGATGTTGTAGATTTCAGCATAATCCTGGAAATCTGCTTCTGCACATCTGGCAAATGTCAGCTAGCGAGAAAATGCAGAGGCTGATTTCAGCATAATCCTGGAACACTGCTTCCTCACGTCTGGAAAATGTCAGCTAGAGGAAAAATGCAGAGGCAGATTTCAGCATAATCCTGGAACTCTGCTTCTGCACATCTGGAAAATGTAACCTAGAGAGAAATTGATGTGTTAGATTTCAGCATAATGCTTGAACTCTGCTTCTGCACATCTGGAAAATATCACCTGGAGAAAAATTGCAAGGCAGATTTCAGAATAATCCTGGAACTCTGCTTCTGCACATCTGAAAAATGTCAGCTAGATAGGAATTGATGTGGTAGATTTCAGCATAGTCTTTGAACTCTACTTCTGCACTTCAGGAAAATGTCAGCTAGAGAGAAAATGCAAAGGCGGATTTCAGCATAATCCTGGAACTCTGCTTCCGCACATCTGGAAAATTTCAGCTAGACAGAAATTGAGGTTGTAGATTTCATCATAATCCTGGAACTCTGCTTCCAAACATCTGGCAAATGTCAGCTAGAGAGAAATTGCATGGCAGATTTCAGCATAATCCTGGAACTCTGCTTCTGCACATCTGGAAAAGTCAGCTAGAGATAAATTGCAAGGCAGAGTTCAGCATAATCCTGGAACTCTGCTTCTGCACATCTGGAAAAGTCAGCTAGAGAGAAACTGATGTGGTGGTTTTCAGCACAATCCTGGAACTCTGCTTCTGCATGTCTGGAAAATGTCAGCTAGAGAGAAATTGATGTGGTGGTTTCAGCATAATCCTTGAAGTCTGCTTCTGCACATCTGGAAAAGTCAGATAGAGAGAAATTGATGTGCTGGTTTTCAGCACAATCCTGGAACTCTACTTCTGCACATCTGGAAAATATCAGCTAGCGAGAAATTGATGTTGTAGATTTCAGCATAAACTTTGAACTCTGCTTCTGTACATTTGGAAAATGTCAGCTAGAGAAAACTTGCAAGGCATATTTCAGCATAATCTTGGAACTCTGCTTCTTCACATCTGGCAAATGTCAGCTAGAGAGAAATTGATATGGTAGATTTCAGCATAATATTTGAACTCTGCTTCTGCACATCTGGAAAAGTCAGCTAGAGAGAAGTTTATGTGGCAGATTTCAGCATAATCCTGGAACTCTGCTTCTGCACATCTAGAAAATGTAAGCTAGAGAGAAATTGATGTCGTAGATTTCAGCATAATCTTGGAACTCTGCTTCCACACATCTGGAAAATGTCAGCTAGAGAGAAATTGAAGTTGTAGATTTCAGCATAATCTTTGAACTCTGCTTTTTCACATCTGAAAAATGTCAGCTAGAGAGAAATTGCAAGGCAGATTTCAGCATAACACTGGAACTCTGCTTCTGCACATCTGGAAAATGTAAGCTAGAGAGAAATTGATGTCGTAGATTTCAGCATAATCCTGGAACTCTGCTTCAGCACATCTGAAAAATGTCAGCTAGATAGGAATTTATGTGGTAGATTTCAGCATAATCTTTGAACTCTGCTACCTCACATCTGGAAAATGTCAGCTAGAGGGAAAATGCAGAGGCAGATTTCAGCATAATCCTGGAACTCTGCTTCTTCACATCTGGAAAATTTCACTTGGAGACAAAATGCAAGGCAGATTTCAGCATAATCCTTAAACTCTGCTTCTCCACATCTGGAAAATGTCAGCTAGAAAGAAATTGATATGGTAGATTTCAGCATAATATTTGAACTCTGCTTCTGCACATCTGGCAAATGTCAGCTAGAGAGAAAATGCACAGGCAGATTTCAGCATAATCCTGGAACTTTGCTTCAGCACATCTGAAAACTGTCAGCTAGATATGAATTTATGTGGTAGATTTCAGCAAAATCCTGGAACTCTGCTTGTGCACATCTGCAAAATGTAAACTAGAGAGAAATTGATGTGGTATATTTCAGCATAATCTTTGGACTCTGCTTCCGCACATCTGGAAAATGTCAGCTAGAGAGAAAATGCAGAGGCTGATTTCACCATAATCCTGGAACTCTGCATCAGCACATTTGGAAAATGTAAACTAGAGAGAAATTGCAAGGCAGATTTCAGCATAATACTGGTCATCTGTTTGAGCACATGTGGGAAAGTCATCTAGAGAGAAATTGATGTGGTGGTTTTCAGCACAAACCTGGAACTCTCCTTCTTGAAATCTGGAAAATGTCAGCTAGAGAGAAATTGATGTAGATTTCAGCATAATGCTGGAACTCTGCTTCTGCACATCTGGAAAATGTCAGCTGGGGAAAATTTATGTGGTATATTTCAGCATAATCTTTGAACTCTGCTTCCCAACATATGGAAAATGTCAGCTAGAGAATAATTTCAAGGCAGATTTCAGCATAATCCTGGAACTCTGCTTCTGCACATCTGGAAAATGTAAGCTAGAGAGAAATTGATGTCGTAGATTTCAGGATAATCTTGGAACTCTGCTTCAGCACATCTGAAAAATGTCAGCTTGATAGGAATTTATGTGGTAGATTTCAGCATAATCTTTGAACTCTGCTTCTTCACATCTGGAAAATGTCAGCTAGAGGGAAAATGCAGAGGCAGATTTCAGCATAATCCTGGAACTCTGCTTCTGCACATCTGGCAAATGTCAGCAAGAGGAAATTGATATGGTAGATTTCAGCATAATATTTTAACTCTGCATCTGCTACTCTGGAAAATTTCAGCTAGAGAGAAACTGATGTAGTGGTATATTTCAGCATAATCTTTGGACTCTGCTTCCGCACATCTGGAAAATGTCAGCTAGAGAGAAATTGCAAGGCAGATTTCAGCATAATCCTGGAACTTTGCTTCTGGACATCTGGAAAATGTCAGCTAGAGAGAAATTGATGTGGTAGATTTCAGCATAATCTTTGAACTCTGCTTCCGCACATCTGAAAAATGTCAGCTAGATAGGAATTTATGTGGTAGATTTTAGCATAATCTTTGAACTCTGCTTCTTCACATCTGGAAAATGTCAGCTAGAGAGAAAATGCAGAGGCTGATTTCAGCATAACCTTTGAACTCTACTTCTGCACATCTGGAAAATGTCAGCTAGAGAGAAAATGCAGAGACATATTTCAGCATAATCCTGGAACTTTGCTTCCGCACATCTGGAAAAGTCAGCTAGAGAGAAATTGATGTAGATTTCAGCATAATCCTGGAGCTCTGCTTCCACACATCTGGAAAATGTCAGCTAGAGGGAAAATGCAGAGGCAGATTTCAGAATAATCCTGGAACTCTGCTTCTGTACATCTGGAAAATGTAAGATAGAGAGAAATTGATGTGGTAGATTTCAGCATAATCTTTGAACACTGCTTCCACACATCTAGAAAATGTCAGCTAGAAAGAAAATGCAGAGGCAGATTTCAGCATAATCTTTGAACTCTGCTTCCGCACATCTGGAAAATGTCAGCTAGAGGGGAAATGCAGAGGCAGATTTCAGCATAATCTTTGAACTCTGCATCCACACATCTAGAAAATGTCAGCTAGAAAGAAAATGCAGAGGCAGATTTAAGCATAATCTTTGAACTCTGCTTCCGCACATCTGGAAAATGTCAGCTAGAGGGGAAATGCAGAGGCATATTTCAGCATAATACTGGAACTCTGCTTGTGCACATCTGGAAAATGTAAACTAGAGAGAAATTGATGTGGTAGATTTCAGCATAATCTTTGAACTCTTTTTCCGCAACTCTGGCGAATGTCAGCCAGAGAGAAAATGCAGAGGCTGATTTCAGCATAATGCTGGAACTCTGCTTCTGCACATCTGGAAAATGTCAGCTGGGGAAAATTTATGTGGTATATTTCAGCATAATCTTTGAACTCTGCTTCCGAACATATGGAAAATGTCAGCTAGAGAATTATTTCAAGGCAGATTTCAGCATAAAACTGGAACTGTTCTTCTGCACATCTGGAAATTGTAAGCTAGAGAGAAATTGATGTCGTAGATTTCAGCATAATCTTGCAACTCTGCTTTTTCACATCTGGAAAATGTCAGCTAGAGGGAAAATGCAGTCACAGATTTCAGCATAATCGTGGAACTCTGCTTCTGCACATCTGGAAAATGTAAGCTAGAGAGAAATTGATGTCGTAGATTTCAGCATAATCCTGGAACTCTGCTTCAGCACATCTGAAAAATGTCAGCTAGATAGGAATTTATGTGGTAGATTTCAGCATAATCTTTGAACTCTGCTTCTTCACATCTGGAAAATGTCAGCTAGAGGGAAAATGCAGAGGCAGATTTCAGCATAATCCTGGAACTCTGCTTCTTCACATCTGGAAAATTTCACTTGGAGACAAAATGCAAGGCAGATTTCAGCATAATCCTTAAACTCTGCTTCTGCACATCTGGAAAATGTCAGCTAGAAAGAAAATGCAAGGCAGTTTTCAGCATAATCTTGGAACTCTGCTTCTGCACATCTGGCAAATGTCAGCTAGAGAGAAAATGCAGAGGCAGATTTCAGCATAATCCTGGAACTTTGCTTCAGCACATCTGGAAAATGTCAGCTAGAGAGAAAATGCAGAGGCAGATTTCAGCATAATCCTGGAACTCTGCTTCTGCACATCTGGAAAATGTCAGCTAGAGAGAAAATGCAGAGGCTGATTTCAGCATAATCCTGGAACACTGCTTCCTCACGTCTGGAAAATGTCAGCTAGAGGAAAAATGCAGAGGCAGATTTCAGCATAATCCTGGAACTCTGCTTCTGCACATCTGGAAAATGTAACCTAGAGAGAAATTGATGTGTTAGATTTCAGCATAATGCTTGAACTCTGCTTCTGCACATCTGGAAAATATCACCTGGAGAAAAATTGCAAGGCAGATTTCAGAATAATCCTGGAACTCTGCTTCTGCACATCTGAAAAATGTCAGCTAGATAGGAATTGATGTGGTAGATTTCAGCATAGTCTTTGAACTCTACTTCTGCACTTCAGGAAAATGTCAGCTAGAGAGAAAATGCAAAGGCGGATTTCAGCATAATCCTGGAACTCTGCTTCCGCACATCTGGAAAATTTCAGCTAGACAGAAATTGAGGTTGTAGATTTCATCATAATCCTGGAACTCTGCTTCCAAACATCTGGCAAATGTCAGCTAGAGAGAAATTGCATGGCAGATTTCAGCATAATCCTGGAACTCTGCTTCTGCACATCTGGAAAAGTCAGCTAGAGATAAATTGCAAGGCAGAGTTCAGCATAATCCTGGAACTCTGCTTCTGCACATCTGGAAAAGTCAGCTAGAGAGAAATTGATGTAGTGGTTACAGCAAAACCCTGGCACTCTGCTTCTGCACATCTGGAAAAGTCAGCTAGAGAGAAACTGATGTGGTGGTTTTCAGCACAATCCTGGAACTCTGCTTCTGCATGTCTGGAAAATGTCAGCTAGAGAGAAATTGATGTGGTGGTTTCAGCATAATCCTTGAAGTCTGCTTCTGCACATCTGGAAAAGTCAGATAGAGAGAAATTGATGTGCTGGTTTTCAGCACAATCCTGGAACTCTACTTCTGCACATCTGGAAAATATCAGCTAGCGAGAAATTGATGTTGTAGATTTCAGCATAAACTTTGAACTCTGCTTCTGTACATTTGGAAAATGTCAGCTAGAGAAAACTTGCAAGGCATATTTCAGCATAATCTTGGAACTCTGCTTCTTCACATCTGGCAAATGTCAGCTAGAGAGAAATTGATATGGTAGATTTCAGCATAATATTTGAACTCTGCTTCTGCACATCTGGAAAAGTCAGCTAGAGAGAAGTTTATGTGGCAGATTTCAGCATAATCCTGGAACTCTGCTTCTGCACATCTAGAAAATGTAAGCTAGAGAGAAATTGATGTCGTAGATTTCAGCATAATCTTGGAACTCTGCTTCCACACATCTGGAAAATGTCAGCTAGAGAGAAATTGAAGTTGTAGATTTCAGCATAATCTTTGAACTCTGCTTTTTCACATCTGAAAAATGTCAGCTAGAGAGAAATTGCAAGGCAGATTTCAGCATAACACTGGAACTCTGCTTCTGCACATCTGGAAAATGTAAGCTAGAGAGAAATTGATGTCGTAGATTTCAGCATAATCCTGGAACTCTGCTTCAGCACATCTGAAAAATGTTAGCTAGATAGGAATTTATGTGGTAGATTTCAGCATAATCTTTGAACTCTGCTTCCTCACATCTGGAAAATGTCAGCTAGAGGGAAAATGCAGAGGCAGATTTCAGCATAATCCTGGAACTCTGCTTCTTCACATCTGGAAAATTTCACTTGGAGACAAAATGCAAGGCAGATTTCAGCATAATCCTTAAACTCTGCTTCTCCACATCTGGAAAATGTCAGCTAGAAAGAAAATGCAAGGCAGTTTTCAGCATAATCTTGGAACTCTGCTTCTGCACATCTGGCAAATGTCAGCTAGAGAGAAAATGCACAGGCAGATTTCAGCATAATCCTGGAACTTTGCTTCAGCACATCTGAAAACTGTCAGCTAGATATGAATTTATGTGGTAGATTTCAGCAAAATCCTGGAACTCTGCTTGTGCACATCTGCAAAATGTAAACTAGAGAGAAATTGATGTGGTATATTTCAGCATAATCTTTGGACTCTGCTTCCGCACATCTGGAAAATGTCAGCTAGAGAGAAAATGCAGAGGCTGATTTCACCATAATCCTGGAACTCTGCATCAGCACATTTGGAAAATGTAAACTAGAGAGAAATTGCAAGGCAGATTTCAGCATAATACTGGTCATCTGTTTGAGCACATGTGGGAAAGTCATCTAGAGAGAAATTGATGTGGTGGTTTTCAGCACAAACCTGGAACTCTCCTTCTTGAAATCTGGAAAATGTCAGCTAGAGAGAAATTGATGTAGATTTCAGCATAATGCTGGAACTCTGCTTCTGCACATCTGGAAAATGTCAGCTGGGGAAAATTTATGTGGTATATTTCAGCATAATATTTGAACTCTGCTTCCCAACATATGGAAAATGTCAGCTAGAGAATAATTTCAAGGCAGATTTCAGCATAATCCTGGAACTCTGCTTCTGCACATCTGGAAAATGTAAGCTAGAGAGAAATTGATGTCGTAGATTTCAGGATAATCTTGGAACTCTGCTTCAGCACATCTGAAAAATGTCAGCTTGATAGGAATTTATGTGGTAGATTTCAGCATAATCTTTGAACTCTGCTTCTTCACATCTGGAAAATGTCAGCTAGAGGGAAAATGCAGAGGCAGATTTCAGCATAATCCTGGAACTCTGCTTCTGCACATCTGGCAAATGTCAGCAAGAGGAAATTGATATGGTAGATTTCAGCATAATATTTTAACTCTGCATCTGCTACTCTGGAAAATTTCAGCTAGAGAGAAACTGATGTAGTGGTATATTTCAGCATAATCTTTGGACTCTGCTTCCGCACATCTGGAAAATGTCAGCTAGAGAGAAATTGCAAGGCAGATTTCAGCATAATCCTGGAACTTTGCTTCTGGACATCTGGAAAATGTCAGCTAGAGAGAAATTGATGTGGTAGATTTCAGCATAATCTTTGAACTCTGCTTCCGCACATCTGAAAAATGTCAGCTAGATAGGAATTTATGTGGTAGATTTTAGCATAATCTTTGAACTCTGCTTCTTCACATCTGGAAAATGTCAGCTAGAGAGAAAATGCAGAGGCTGATTTCAGCATAACCTTTGAACTCTACTTCTGCACATCTGGAAAATGTCAGCTAGAGAGAAAATGCAGAGACATATTTCAGCATAATCCTGGAACTTTGCTTCCGCACATCTGGAAAAGTCAGCTAGAGAGAAATTGATGTAGATTTCAGCATAATCCTGGAGCTCTGCTTCCACACATCTGGAAAATGTCAGCTAGAGGGAAAATGCAGAGGCAGATTTCAGAATAATCCTGGAACTCTGCTTCTGTACATCTGGAAAATGTAAGTTAGAGAGAAATTGATGTGGTAGATTTCAGCATAATCTTTGAACACTGCTTCCACACATCTAGAAAATGTCAGCTAGAAAGAAAATGCAGAGGCAGATTTCAGCATAATCTTTGAACTCTGCTTCCGCACATCTGGAAAATGTCAGCTAGAGGGGAAATGCAGAGGCAGATTTCAGCATAATCTTTGAACTCTGCTTCCACACATCTAGAAAATGTCAGCTAGAAAGAAAATGCAGAGGCAGATTTAAGCATAATCTTTGAACTCTGCTTCCGCACATCTGGAAAATGTCAGCTAGAGGGGAAATGCAGAGGCATATTTCAGCATAATACTGGAACTCTGCTTGTGCACATCTGGAAAATGTAAACTAGAGAGAAATTGATGTGGTAGATTTCAGCATAATCTTTGAACTCTTTTTCCGCAACTCTGGCGAATGTCAGTCAGAGAGAAAATGCAGAGGCTGATTTCAGCATAATGCTGGAACTCTGCTTCTGCACATCTGGAAAATGTCAGCTGGGGAAAATTTATGTGGTATATTTCAGCATAATCTTTGAACTCTGCTTCCGAACATATGGAAAATGTCAGCTAGAGAATTATTTCAAGGCAGATTTCAGCATAAAACTGGAACTGTTCTTCTGCACATCTGGAAATTGTAAGCTAGAGAGAAATTGATGTCGTAGATTTCAGCATAATCTTGCAACTCTGCTTTTTCACATCTGGAAAATGTCAGCTAGAGGGAAAATGCAGTCACAGATTTCAGCATAATCGTGGAACTCTGCTTCTGCACATCTGGAAAATGTAAGCTAGAGAGAAATTGATGTCGTAGATTTCAGCATAATCCTGGAACTCTGCTTCAGCACATCTGAAAAATGTCAGCTAGATAGGAATTTATGTGGTAGATTTCAGCATAATCTTTGAACTCTGCTTCTTCACATCTGGAAAATGTCAGCTAGAGGGAAAATGCAGAGGCAGATTTCAGCATAATCCTGGAACTCTGCTTCTTCACATCTGGAAAATTTCACTTGGAGACAAAATGCAAGGCAGATTTCAGCATAATCCTTAAACTCTGCTTCTGCACATCTGGAAAATGTCAGCTAGAAAGAAAATGCAAGGCAGTTTTCAGCATAATCTTGGAACTCTGCTTCTGCACATCTGGCAAATGTCAGCTAGAGAGAAAATGCAGAGGCAGATTTCAGCATAATCCTGGAACTTTGCTTCAGCACATCTGGAAAATGTCAGCTAGAGAGAAAATGCAGAGGCAGATTTCAGCATAATCCTGGAACTTTGCTTCCGCACATCTGGAAAATTTCAGCTAGACAGAAATGGATGTTGTAGATTTCAGCATAATCCTGGAACTCTGCTTCTGCACATCTGGCAAATGTCAGCTAGCGAGAACTTGCAAGGCAGTTTTCAGCATAATCTTGGAACTCTGCTTCTGCACATCTGGAAAATGTAAGCTAGAGAGAAATTGATGTGGTGGAGTTCACCATAATCTTTGAACTCTGCTTGCGCTCATCTGGAAAATGTCAGCTAGAGAGAAATTGCAAGGCAGATTTCAGCATAATCTTGGAACACTGCTTCTGCACATCTGGAAAATGTCAGCTAGAGAGAAAATGCAGAGGCTGATTTCAGCATAATCCTGGAACACTGCTTCCTCACGTCTGGAAAATGTCAGCTAGAGGAAAAATGCAGAGGCAGATTTCAGCATAATCCTGGAACTCTGCTTCTGCACATCTGGAAAATGTAACCTAGAGAGAAATTGATGTGTTAGATTTCAGCATAATGCTTGAACTCTGCTTCTGCACATCTGGAAAATATCACCTGGAGAAAAATTGCAAGGCAGATTTCAGAATAATCCTGGAACTCTGCTTCTGTACATCTGAAAAATGTCAGCTAGATAGGAATTTATGTGGTAGATTTCAGCATAATCTTTGAACTCTGCTTCTGCACATCTGGAAAATGTCAGCTAGAGAGAAAATGCAGAGGCAGATTTCAGCATAATCCTGGTACTCTGCTTCTGCACATCAGGAAAATGTCAGCTAGAGAGAAATTTCAAATCAGATATCAGAATAATCCTGGAACTCTGCTTCTGCGCATTTGGCAAATGTCAGCTAGAGAGAAATTGATGTGGTAGATTTCAGCATAGTCTTTGAACTCTGCTTCTGCACTTCAGGAAAATGTCAGCTAGAGAGAAAATGCAAAGGCGGATTTCAGCATAATCCTGGAACTCTACTTCCGCACATCTGGAAAATTTCAGCTAGACAGAAATTGAGGTTGTAGATTTCATCATAATCCTGGAACTCTGCTTCCAAACATCTGGCAAATGTCAGCTAGAGAGAAAATGCATGGCAGATTTCAGCATAATCCTGGAACTCTGCTTCTGCACATCTGGAAAAGTCAGCTTGAGATAAATTGCAAGGCAGAGTTCAGCATAATCCTGGAACTCTGCTTCTGCACATCTGGAAAAGTCAGCTAGAGAGAAATTGATGTAGTGGTTACAGCAAAACCCTGGCACTCTGCTTCTGCACATCTGGAAAAGTCAGCTAGAGAGAAACTGATGTGGTGGTTTTCAGCACAATCCTGGAACTCTGCTTCTGCATGTCTGGAAAATGTCAGCTAGAGAGAAATTGATGTGGTGGTTTCAGCATAATCCTTGAAGTCTGCTTCTGCACATCTGGAAAAGTCAGATAGAGAGAAATTGATGTGCTGGTTTTCAGCACAATCCTGGAACTCTACTTCTGCACATCTGGAAAATATCAGCTAGCGAGAAATTGATGTTGTAGATTTCAGCATAAACTTTGAACTCTGCTTCTGTACATTTGGAAAATGTCAGCTAGAGAAAACTTGCAAGGCATATTTCAGCATAATCTTGGAACTCTGCTTTTTCACATCTGGAAAATGTCAGCTAGAGAGAAATTGCAAGGCAGATTTCAGCATAACACTGGAACTCTGCTTCTGCACATCTGGAAAATGTAAGCTAGAGAGAAATTGATGTCGTAGATTTCAGCATAATCCTGGAACTCTGCTTCAGCACATCTGAAAAATGTCAGCTAGATAGGAATTTATGTGGTAGATTTCAGCATAATCTTTGAACTCTGCTTCCTCACATCTGGAAAATGTCAGCTAGAGGGAAAATGCAGAGGCAGATTTCAGCATAATCCTGGAACTCTGCTTTTTCACATCTGGAAAATTTCACTTGGAGACAAAATGCAAGGCAGATTTCAGCATAATCCTTAAACTCTGCTTCTCCACATCTGGAAAATGTCAGCTAGAAAGAAAATGCAAGGCAGTTTTCAGCGTAATCTTGGAACTCTGCTTCTGCACATCTGGCAAATGTCAGCTAGAGAGAAAATGCAGAGGCAGATTTCAGCATAATCCTGGAACTTTGCTTCAGCACATCTGAAAACTGTCAGCTAGATATGAATTTATGTGGTAGATTTCAGCAAAATCCTGGAACTCTGCTTGTGCACATCTGCAAAATGTAAACTAGAGAGAAATTGATGTGGTATATTTCAGCATAATCTTTGGACTTTGCTTCCGCACATCTGGAAAATGTCAGCTAGAGAGAAAATGCAGAGGCTGATTTCACCATAATCCTGGAACTCTGCTTCAGCACATTTGGAAAATGTAAACTAGAGAGAAATTGCAAGGCAGATTTCAGCATAATCTTGGAACTCTGCTTGTGCACAACTGCAAAATGTAAACTAGAGAGAAATTGATGTGGTATATTTCAGCATAATCTTTGGACTCTGCTTCCGCACATCTGGCAAATGTCAGCTAGAGAGAAATTGCAAGGCAGATTTCAGCATAATGCTGGAACTCTGCTTCTGGACATCTGGAAAATGTCAGCTAGAGAGAAAATGCAAGGCAGATTTCAGCATAATACTGGTCCTCTGTTTGAGCACATGTGGGAAAGTCATCTAGAGAGAAATTGATGTGGTGGTTTTCAGCACAAACCTGGAACTCTCCTTCTTGAAATCTGGAAAATGTCAGCTAGAGAGAAATTGATGTAGATTTCAGCATAATGCTGGAACTCTGCTTCTGCACATCTGGAAAATGTCAGCTGGGGAAAATTTATGTGGTATATTTCAGCATAATCTTTGAACTCTGCTTCCCAACATATGGAAAATGTCAGCTAGAGAATAATTTCAAGGCAGATTTCAGCATAATCCTGGAACTCTGCTTCTGCACATCTGGAAAATGTAAGCTAGAGAGAAATTGATGTTGTAGATTTCAGGATAATCTTGGAACTCTGCTTCAGCACATCTGAAAAATGTCAGCTTGATAGGAATTTATGGGGTAGATTTCAGCATAATCTTTGAACTCTGCTTCTTCACATCTGGCAAATGTCAGCTAGAGGGAAAATGCAGAGGCACATTTCAGCATAATCCTGGAACTCTGCTTCTGCACATCTGGCAAATGTCAGCAAGAGAGAAATTGATATGGTAGATTTCAGCATAATATTTTAACTCTGCTTCCGTACATTTGGAAAATGTCAGCTAGAGAGAAATTGATGTGGTAGATTTCAGCATAATCTTTGTACTCTGCTTTTGCATATGTGGAAATGTCAGCTGGAGAGAAATTGCAAGGCAGATTTCAGCATAATCCTGGAACTCTGCATCAGCACATTTGGAAAATGTAAACTAGAGAGAAATTGCAAGGCAGATTTCAGCATAATACTGGTCATCTGTTTGAGCACATGTGGGAAAGTCATCTAGAGAGAAATTGATGTGGTGGTTTTCAGCACAAACCTGGAACTCTCCTTCTTGAAATCTGGAAAATGTCAGCTAGAGAGAAATTGATGTAGATTTCAGCATAATGCTGGAACTCTGCTTCTGCACATCTGGAAAATGTCAGCTGGGGAAAATTTATGTGGTATATTTCAGCATAATCTTTGAACTCTGCTTCCCAACATATGGAAAATGTCAGCTAGAGAATAATTTCAAGGCAGATTTCAGCATAATCCTGGAACTCTGCTTCTGCACATCTGGAAAATGTAAGCTAGAGAGAAATTGATGTCGTAGATTTCAGGATAATCTTGGAACTCTGCTTCAGCACATCTGAAAAATGTCAGCTTGATAGGAATTTATGTGGTAGATTTCAGCATAATCTTTGAACTCTGCTTCTTCACATCTGGAAAATGTCAGCTAGAGAGAAATTGATGTCGTAGATTTTAGCATAATCCTGGAACTCTGCTTCAGCACATCTGGAAAATGTCAGCTAGAGGGGAAATGCAGAGGCAGATTTCAGCATAATCTTGCAACTCTGCTTTTTCACATCTGGAAAATGTCAGCTAGAGGGAAAATGCAGACGCAGATTTCAGCATAATCGTGGAACTCTGCTTCTGCACATCTGGAAAATGTAAGCTAGAGAGAAATTGATGTCGTAGATTTTAGCATAATCCTGGAACTCTGCTTCAGCACATTTGGAAAATGTAAACTAGAGAGAAATTGCAAGGCAGATTTCAGCATAATCTTGGAACTCTGCTTGTGCACAACTGCAAAATGTAAACTAGAGAGAAATTGATGTGGTATATTTCAGCATAATCTTTGGACTCTGCTTCCGCACATCTGGCAAATGTCAGCTAGAGAGAAATTGCAAGGCAGATTTCAGCATAATGCTGGAACTCTGCTTCTGGACATCTGGAAAATGTCAGCTAGAGAGAAAATGCAAGGCAGATTTCAGCATAATACTGGTCCTCTGTTTGAGCACATGTGGGAAAGTCATCTAGAGAGAAATTGATGTGGTGGTTTTCAGCACAAACCTGGAACTCTCCTTCTTGAAATCTGGAAAATGTCAGCTAGAGAGAAATTGATGTAGATTTCAGCATAATGCTGGAACTCTGCTTCTGCACATCTGGAAAATGTCAGCTGGGGAAAATTTATGTGGTATATTTCAGCATAATCTTTGAACTCTGCTTCCCAACATATGGAAAATGTCAGCTAGAGAATAATTTCAAGGCAGATTTCAGCATAATCCTGGAACTCTGCTTCTGCACATCTGGAAAATGTAAGCTAGAGAGAAATTGATGTTGTAGATTTCAGGATAATCTTGGAACTCTGCTTCAGCACATCTGAAAAATGTCAGCTTGATAGGAATTTATGGGGTAGATTTCAGCATAATCTTTGAACTCTGCTTCTTCACATCTGGCAAATGTCAGCTAGAGGGAAAATGCAGAGGCACATTTCAGCATAATCCTGGAACTCTGCTTCTGCACATCTGGCAAATGTCAGCAAGAGAGAAATTGATATGGTAGATTTCAGCATAATATTTTAACTCTGCTTCCGTACATTTGGAAAATGTCAGCTAGAGAGAAATTGATGTGGTAGATTTCAGCATAATCTTTGTACTCTGCTTTTGCATATGTGGAAATGTCAGCTGGAGAGAAATTGCAAGGCAGATTTCAGCATAATCCTGGAACTCTGCATCAGCACATTTGGAAAATGTAAACTAGAGAGAAATTGCAAGGCAGATTTCAGCATAATACTGGTCATCTGTTTGAGCACATGTGGGAAAGTCATCTAGAGAGAAATTGATGTGGTGGTTTTCAGCACAAACCTGGAACTCTCCTTCTTGAAATCTGGAAAATGTCAGCTAGAGAGAAATTGATGTAGATTTCAGCATAATGCTGGAACTCTGCTTCTGCACATCTGGAAAATGTCAGCTGGGGAAAATTTATGTGGTATATTTCAGCATAATCTTTGAACTCTGCTTCCCAACATATGGAAAATGTCAGCTAGAGAATAATTTCAAGGCAGATTTCAGCATAATCCTGGAACTCTGCTTCTGCACATCTGGAAAATGTAAGCTAGAGAGAAATTGATGTCGTAGATTTCAGGATAATCTTGGAACTCTGCTTCAGCACATCTGAAAAATGTCAGCTTGATAGGAATTTATGTGGTAGATTTCAGCATAATCTTTGAACTCTGCTTCTTCACATCTGGAAAATGTCAGCTAGAGAGAAATTGATGTCGTAGATTTTAGCATAATCCTGGAACTCTGCTTCAGCACATCTGGAAAATGTCAGCTAGAGGGGAAATGCAGAGGCAGATTTCAGCATAATCTTGCAACTCTGCTTTTTCACATCTGGAAAATGTCAGCTAGAGGGAAAATGCAGACGCAGATTTCAGCATAATCGTGGAACTCTGCTTCTGCACATCTGGAAAATGTAAGCTAGAGAGAAATTGATGTCGTAGATTTTAGCATAATCCTGGAACTCTGCTTCAGCACATCTGAAAAATGTCAGCTAGATAGGAATTTATGTGGTAGATTTCAGCATAATCTTTGAACTCTGCTTCTTCACATCTGGAAAATGTCAGCTAGAGGGAAAATGCAGAGGCAGATTTCAGCATAATCCTGGAACTCTGCTTCTGTATATCTGGAAAATGTAAGATAGAGAGAAATTGATGTGGTAGATTTCAGCATAATCTTTGAACACTGCTTCCACACATCTAGAAAATGTCAGCTAGAAAGAAAATGCAGAGGCAGATTTCAGCATAATCTTTGAACTCTGCTTCCGCACATCTGGAAAATGTCAGCTAGAGGGGAAATGCAGAGGCAGATTTCAGCATAATCTTTGAACTCTGCTTCCACACATCTAGAAAATGTCAGCTAGAAAGAAAATGCAGAGGCAGATTTCAGCATAATCTTTGAACTCTGCTTCCGCACATCTAGAAAATGTCAGCTAGAGAGGAAATGCAGAGGCATATTTCAGCATAATACTGGAACTCTCCTTGTGCACATCTGGAAAATGTAAACTAGAGAGAAATTGATGTGGTAGATTTCAGCATAATCTTTGAACTCTTCTTCGCGACTCTGGCGAATGTCAGCTAGAGAGAAATTGATATGGTGGTTTCAGCATAATCTTGGAACTCTGCTTCTGCACATCTGGCAAATGTCAGCTAGAGAGAAAATGCAGAGACTGATTTCAGCATAATGCTGGAACTCTGCTTCTGCACATCTGGAAAATGTCAGCTGGGGAAAATTTATGTGGTATATTTCAGCATAATCTTTGAACTCTGCTTCCGAACATATGGAAAATGTCAGCTAGAGAATAATTTCAAGGCAGATTTCAGCATAATCCTGGAACTCTGCTTCTGCACATCTGGAAAATGTAAGCTAGAGAGAAATTGATGTCGTAGATTTCAGCATAATCTTGCAACTCTGCTTTTTCACATCTGGAAAATGTCAGCTAGAGGGAAAATGCAGATGCAGATTTCAGCATAATCGTGGAACTCTGCTTCTGCACATCTGGAAAATGTAAGCTAGAGAGAAATTGATGTCGTAGATTTTAGCATAATCCTGGAACTCTGCTTCAGCACATCTGAAAAATGTCAGCTAGATAGGAATTTATGTGGTAGATTTCAGCATAATCTTTGAACTCTGCTTCTTCACATCTGGAAAATGTCAGCTAGAGGGAAAATGCAGAGGCAGATTTCAGCATAATCCTGGAACTCTGCTTCTTCACATCTGGAAAATTTCACTTGGAGACAAAATGCAAGGCAGATTTCAGCATAATCCTTAAACTCTGCTTCTCCACATCTGGAAAATGTCAGCTAGAAAGAAAATGCAAGGCAGTTTTCAGCATAATCTTGGAACTCTGCTTCTGCACATCTGGCAAATGTCAGCTAGAGAGAAAATGCAGAGGCAGATTTCAGCATAATCCTGGAACTTTGCTTCAGCACATCTGAAAACTGTCAGCTAGATATGAATTTATGTGGTAGATTTCAGCAAAATCCTGGAACTCTGCTTGTGCACATCTGCAAAATGTAAACTAGAGAGAAATTGATGTGTTAGATTTCAGCATAATCTTTGGACTCTGCTTCCGCACATCTGGAAAATGTCAGCTAGAGAGAAATTGCAAGGCAGATTTCAGTATAATGCTGGAACTCTGCTTCTGGACATCTGGAAAATGTCAGCTAGAGAGAAAATGCAGAGGCTGATTTCAGCATAACCTTTGAACTCTGCTTCTGCACATCTGGAAAATGTCAGCTAGAGAGAAAATGCAGAGGCAGATTTCAGCATAATCCTGGAACTTTGCTTCCGCACATCTGGAAAATTTCAGCTAGACAGAAATGGATGTTGTAGATTTCAGCATAATCCTGGAACTCTGCTTCTGCACATCTGGCAAATGTCAGCTAGCGAGAACTTGCAAGGCAGTTTTCAGCATAATCTTGGAACTCTGCTTCTGCACATCTGGAAAATGTAAGCTAGAGAGAAATTGATGTGGTGGAGTTCACCATAATCTTTGAACTCTGCTTGCGCTCATCTGGAAAATGTCAGCTAGAGAGAAATTGCAAGGCAGATTTCAGCATAATCTTGGAACTCTGCTTCTGCACATCTGGAAAATGTCAGCTAGAGAGAAAATGCAGAGGCTGATTTCAGCATAATCCTGGAACACTGCTTCCTCACGTCTGGAAAATGTCAGCTAGAGGAAAAATGCAGAGGCAGATTTCAGCATAATCCTGGAACTCTGCTTCTGCACATCTGGAAAATGTAACCTAGAGAGAAATTGATGTGTTAGATTTCAGCATAATGCTTGAACTCTGCTTCTGCACATCTGGAAAATATCACCTGGAGAAAAATTGCAAGGCAGATTTCAGAATAATCCTGGAACTCTGCTTCTGCACATCTGAAAAATGTCAGCTAGATAGGAATTTATGTGGTAGATTACAGCATAATCTTTGAACTCTGCTTCTGCACATCTGGAAAATGTCAGCTAGAGAGAAAATGCAGAGGCAGATTTCAGCATAATCCTGGAACTCTGCTTCTTCACATCTGGAAAATTTCACTTGGAGACAAAATGCAAGGCAGATTTCAGCATAATCCTTAAACTCTGCTTCTCCACATCTGGAAAATGTCAGCTAGAAAGAAAATGCAAAGCAGTTTTCAGCGTAATCTTGGAACTCTGCTTCTGCACATCTGGCAAATGTCAGCTAGAGAGAAAATGCAGAGGCACATTTCAGCATAATCCTGGAACTTTGCTTCAGCACATCTGAAAACTGTCAGCTAGATATGAATTTATGTGGTAGATTTCAGCAAAATCCTGGAACTCTGCTTGTGCACATCTGCAAAATGTAAACTAGAGAGAAATTGATGTGTTAGATTTCAGCATAATCTTTGGACTCTGCTTCCGCACATCTGGAAAATGTCAGCTAGAGAGAAATTGCAAGGCAGATTTCAGTATAATGCTGGAACTCTGCTTCTGGACATCTGGAAAATGTCAGCTAGAGAGAAAATGCAGAGGCTGATTTCAGCATAACCTTTGAACTCTGCTTCTGCACATCTGGAAAATGTCAGCTAGAGAGAAAATGCAGAGGCAGATTTCAGCATAATCCTGGAACTCTGCTTCTGCACATCTGGCAAATGTCAGCTAGCGAGAACTTGCAAGGCAGTTTTCAGCATAATCTTGGAACTCTGCTTCTGCACATCTGGAAAATGTAAGCTAGAGAGAAATTGATGTGGTGGAGTTCACCATAATCTTTGAACTCTGCTTGCGCTCATCTGGAAAATGTCAGCTAGAGAGAAATTGCAAGGCAGATTTCAGCATAATCTTGGAACTCTGCTTCTGCACATCTGGAAAATGTCAGCTAGAGAGAAAATGCAGAGGCTGATTTCAGCATAATCCTGGAACACTGCTTCCTCACGTCTGGAAAATGTCAGCTAGAGGAAAAATGCAGAGGCAGATTTCAGCATAATCCTGGAACTCTGCTTCTGCACATCTGGAAAATGTAACCTAGAGAGAAATTGATGTGTTAGATTTCAGCATAATGCTTGAACTCTGCTTCTGCACATCTGGAAAATATCACCTGGAGAAAAATTGCAAGGCAGATTTCAGAATAATCCTGGAACTCTGCTTCTGTACATCTGAAAAATGTCAGCTAGATAGGAATTTATGTGGTAGATTTCAGCATAATCTTTGAACTCTGCTTCTGCACATCTGGAAAATGTCAACTAGAGAGAAAATGCAGAGGCAGATTTCAGCATAATCCTGGTACTCTGCTTCTGCACATCAGGAAAATGTCAGCTAGAGAGAAATTTCAAATCAGATATCAGAATAATCCTGGAACTCTGCTTCTGCGCATTTGGCAAATGTCAGCTAGAGAGAAATTGATGTGGTAGATTTCAGCATAGTCTTTGAACTCTGCTTCTGCACTTCAGGAAAATGTCAGCTAGAGAGAAAATGCAAAGGCGGATTTCAGCATAATCCTGGAACTCTGCTTCCGCACATCTGGAAAATTTCAGCTAGACAGAAATTGAGGTTGTAGATTTCATCATAATCCTGGAACTCTGCTTCCAAACATCTGGCAAATGTCAGCTAGAGAGAAAATGCATGGCAGATTTCAGCATAATCCTGGAACTCTGCTTCTGCACATCTGGAAAAGTCAGCTAGAGATAAATTGCAAGGCAGAGTTCAGCATAATCCTGGAACTCTGCTTCTGCACATCTGGAAAAGTCAGCTAGAGAGAAATTGATGTAGTGGTTACAGCAAAACCCTGGCACTCTGCTTCTGCACATCTGGAAAAGTCAGCTAGAGAGAAACTGATGTGGTGGTTTTCAGCACAATCCTGGAACTCTGCTTCTGCATGTCTGGAAAATGTCAGCTAGAGAGAAATTGATGTGGTGGTTTCAGCATAATCCTTGAAGTCTGCTTCTGCACATCTGGAAAATATCAGCTAGCGAGAAATTGATGTTGTAGATTTCAGCATAAACTTTGAACTCTGCTTCTGTACATTTGGAAAATGTCAGCTAGAGAAAACTTGCAAGGCATATTTCAGCATAATCTTGGAACTCTGCTTTTTCACATATGGAAAATGTCAGCTAGAGAGAAATTGCAAGGCAGATTTCAGCATAACACTGGAACTCTGCTTCTGCACATCTGGAAAATGTAAGCTAGAGAGAAATTGATGTCGTAGATTTCAGCATAATCCTGGAACTCTGCTTCAGCACATCTGAAAAATGTCAGCTAGATATGAATTTATGTGGTAGATTTCAGCATAATCTTTGAACTCTGCTTCCTCACATCTAGAAAATGTCAGCTAGAAAGAAAATGCAGAGGCAGATTTCAGCATAATCTTTGAACTCTGCTTCCGCACATCTGGAAAATGTCAGCTAGAGGGGAAATGCAGAGGCAGATTTCAGCATAATCTTTGAACTCTGCTTCCACACATCTAGAAAATGTCAGCTAGAAAGAAAATGCAGAGGCAGATTTCAGCATAATCTTTGAACTCTGCTTCCGCACATCTAGAAAATGTCAGCTAGAGAGGAAATGCAGAGGCATATTTCAGCATAATACTGGAACTCTCCTTGTGCACATCTGGAAAATGTAAACTAGAGAGAAATTGATGTGGTAGATTTCAGCATAATCTTTGAACTCTTCTTCGCGACTCTGGCGAATGTCAGCTAGAGAGAAATTGATGTGGTGGTTTCAGCATAATCTTGGAACTCTGCTTCTGCACATCTGGCAAATGTCAGCTAGAGAGAAAATGCAGAGACTGATTTCAGCATAATGCTGGAACTCTGCTTCTGCACATCTGGAAAATGTCAGCTGGGGAAAATTTATGTGGTATATTTCAGCATAATCTTTGAACTCTGCTTCCGAACATATGGAAAATGTCAGCTAGAGAATAATTTCAAGGCAGATTTCAGCATAATCCTGGAACTCTGCTTCTGCACATCTCGAAAATGTAAGCTAGAGAGAAATTGATGTCGTAGATTTCAGCATAATCTTGCAACTCTGCTTTTTCACATCTGGAAAATGTCAGCTAGAGGGAAAATGCAGACGCAGATTTCAGCATAATCGTGGAACTCTGCTTCTGCACATCTGGAAAATGTAAGCTAGAGAGAAATTGATGTCGTAGATTTTAGCATAATCCTGGAACTCTGCTTCAGCACATCTGAAAAATGTCAGCTAGATAGGAATTTATGTGGTAGATTTCAGCATAATCTTTGAACTCTGCTTCTTCACATCTGGAAAATGTCAGCTAGAGGGAAAATGCAGAGGCAGATTTCAGCATAATCCTGGAACTCTGCTTCTTCACATCTGAAAAATTTCACTTGGAGACAAAATGCAAGGCAGATTTCAGCATAATCCTTAAACTCTGCTTCTCCACATCTGGAAAATGTCAGCTAGAAAGAAAATGCAAGGCAGTTTTCAGCATAATCTTGGAACTCTGCTTCTGCACATCTGGCAAATGTCAGCTAGAGAGAAAATGCAGAGGCAGATTTCAGCATAATCCTGGAACTTTGCTTCAGCACATCTGAAAACTGTCAGCTAGATATGAATTTATGTGGTAGATTTCAGCAAAATCCTGGAACTCTGCTTGTGCACATCTGCAAAATGTAAACTAGAGAGAAATTGATGTGTTAGATTTCAGCATAATCTTTGGACTCTGCTTCCGCACATCTGGAAAATGTCAGCTAGAGAGAAATTGCAAGGCAGATTTCAGTATAATGCTGGAACTCTGCTTCTGGACATCTGGAAAATGTCAGCTAGAGAGAAAATGCAGAGGCTGATTTCAGCATAACCTTTGAACTCTGCTTCTGCACATCTGGAAAATGTCAGCTAGAGAGAAAATGCAGAGGCAGATTTCAGCATAATCCTGGAACTTTGCTTCCGCACATCTGGAAAATTTCAGCTAGACAGAAATGGATGTTGTAGATTTCAGCATAATCCTGGAACTCTGCTTCTGCACATCTGGCAAATGTCAGCTAGCGAGAACTTGCAAGGCAGTTTTCAGCATAATCTTGGAACTCTGCTTCTGCACATCTGGAAAATGTAAGCTAGAGAGAAATTGATGTGGTGGAGTTCACCATAATCTTTGAACTCTGCTTGCGCTCATCTGGAAAATGTCAGCTAGAGAGAAATTGCAAGGCAGATTTCAGCATAATCTTGGAACTCTGCTTCTGCACATCTGGAAAATGTCAGCTAGAGAGAAAATGCAGAGGCTGATTTCAGCATAATCCTGGAACACTGCTTCCTCACGTCTGGAAAATGTCAGCTAGAGGAAAAATGCAGAGGCAGATTTCAGCATAATCCTGGAACTCTGCTTCTGCACATCTGGAAAATGTAACCTAGAGAGAAATTGATGTGTTAGATTTCAGCATAATGCTTGAACTCTGCTTCTGCACATCTGGAAAATATCACCTGGAGAAAAATTGCAAGGCAGATTTCAGAATAATCCTGGAACTCTGCTTCTGCACATCTGAAAAATGTCAGCTAGATAGGAATTTATGTGGTAGATTACAGCATAATCTTTGAACTCTGCTTCTGCACATCTGGAAAATGTCAGCTAGAGAGAAAATGCAGAGGCAGATTTCAGCATAATCCTGGAACTCTGCTTCTTCACATCTGGAAAATTTCACTTGGAGACAAAATGCAAGGCAGATTTCAGCATAATCCTTAAACTCTGCTTCTCCACATCTGGAAAATGTCAGCTAGAAAGAAAATGCAAGGCAGTTTTCAGCGTAATCTTGGAACTCTGCTTCTGCACATCTGGCAAATGTCAGCTAGAGAGAAAATGCAGAGGCACATTTCAGCATAATCCTGGAACTTTGCTTCAGCACATCTGAAAACTGTCAGCTAGATATGAATTTATGTGGTAGATTTCAGCAAAATCCTGGAACTCTGCTTGTGCACATCTGCAAAATGTAAACTAGAGAGAAATTGATGTGTTAGATTTCAGCATAATCTTTGGACTCTGCTTCCGCACATCTGGAAAATGTCAGCTAGAGAGAAATTGCAAGGCAGATTTCAGTATAATGCTGGAACTCTGCTTCTGGACATCTGGAAAATGTCAGCTAGAGAGAAAATGCAGAGGCTGATTTCAGCATAACCTTTGAACTCTGCTTCTGCACATCTGGAAAATGTCAGCTAGAGAGAAAATGCAGAGGCAGATTTCAGCATAATCCTGGAACTCTGCTTCTGCACATCTGGCAAATGTCAGCTAGCGAGAACTTGCAAGGCAGTTTTCAGCATAATCTTGGAACTCTGCTTCTGCACATCTGGAAAATGTAAGCTAGAGAGAAATTGATGTGGTGGAGTTCACCATAATCTTTGAACTCTGCTTGCGCTCATCTGGAAAATGTCAGCTAGAGAGAAATTGCAAGGCAGATTTCAGCATAATCTTGGAACTCTGCTTCTGCACATCTGGAAAATGTCAGCTAGAGAGAAAATGCAGAGGCTGATTTCAGCATAATCCTGGAACACTGCTTCCTCACGTCTGGAAAATGTCAGCTAGAGGAAAAATGCAGAGGCAGATTTCAGCATAATCCTGGAACTCTGCTTCTGCACATCTGGAAAATGTAACCTAGAGAGAAATTGATGTGTTAGATTTCAGCATAATGCTTGAACTCTGCTTCTGCACATCTGGAAAATATCACCTGGAGAAAAATTGCAAGGCAGATTTCAGAATAATCCTGGAACTCTGCTTCTGTACATCTGAAAAATGTCAGCTAGATAGGAATTTATGTGGTAGATTTCAGCATAATCTTTGAACTCTGCTTCTGCACATCTGGAAAATGTCAACTAGAGAGAAAATGCAGAGGCAGATTTCAGCATAATCCTGGTACTCTGCTTCTGCACATCAGGAAAATGTCAGCTAGAGAGAAATTTCAAATCAGATATCAGAATAATCCTGGAACTCTGCTTCTGCGCATTTGGCAAATGTCAGCTAGAGAGAAATTGATGTGGTAGATTTCAGCATAGTCTTTGAACTCTGCTTCTGCACTTCAGGAAAATGTCAGCTAGAGAGAAAATGCAAAGGCGGATTTCAGCATAATCCTGGAACTCTGCTTCCGCACATCTGGAAAATTTCAGCTAGACAGAAATTGAGGTTGTAGATTTCATCATAATCCTGGAACTCTGCTTCCAAACATCTGGCAAATGTCAGCTAGAGAGAAAATGCATGGCAGATTTCAGCATAATCCTGGAACTCTGCTTCTGCACATCTGGAAAAGTCAGCTAGAGATAAATTGCAAGGCAGAGTTCAGCATAATCCTGGAACTCTGCTTCTGCACATCTGGAAAAGTCAGCTAGAGAGAAATTGATGTAGTGGTTACAGCAAAACCCTGGCACTCTGCTTCTGCACATCTGGAAAAGTCAGCTAGAGAGAAACTGATGTGGTGGTTTTCAGCACAATCCTGGAACTCTGCTTCTGCATGTCTGGAAAATGTCAGCTAGAGAGAAATTGATGTGGTGGTTTCAGCATAATCCTTGAAGTCTGCTTCTGCACATCTGGAAAATATCAGCTAGCGAGAAATTGATGTTGTAGATTTCAGCATAAACTTTGAACTCTGCTTCTGTACATTTGGAAAATGTCAGCTAGAGAAAACTTGCAAGGCATATTTCAGCATAATCTTGGAACTCTGCTTTTTCACATATGGAAAATGTCAGCTAGAGAGAAATTGCAAGGCAGATTTCAGCATAACACTGGAACTCTGCTTCTGCACATCTGGAAAATGTAAGCTAGAGAGAAATTGATGTCGTAGATTTCAGCATAATCCTGGAACTCTGCTTCAGCACATCTGAAAAATGTCAGCTAGATATGAATTTATGTGGTAGATTTCAGCATAATCTTTGAACTCTGCTTCCTCACATCTGGAAAATGTCAGCTAGAGGGAAAATGCAGAGGCAGATTTCAGCATAATCCTGGAACTCTGCTTCTTCACATCTGGAAAATTTCACTTGGAGACAAAATGCAAGGCAGATTTCAGCATAATCCTTAAACTCTGCTTCTCCACATCTGGAAAATGTCAGCTAGAGAGAAAATGCAGAGGCAGATTTCAGCATAATCCTGGAACTTTGCTTCAGCACATCTGAAAACTGTCAGCTAGATATGAATTTATGTGGTAGATTTCAGCAAAATCCTGGAACTCTGCTTGTGCACATCTGCAAAATGTAAACTAGAGAGAAATTGATGTGGTATATTTCAGCATAAACTTTGAACTCTGCTTCTGTACATTTGGAAAATGTCAGCTAGAGAAAACTTGCAAGGCATATTTCAGCATAATCTTGGAACTCTGCTTTTTCACATATGGAAAATGTCAGCTAGAGAGAAATTGCAAGGCAGATTTCAGCATAACACTGGAACTCTGCTTCTGCACATCTGGAAAATGTAAGCTAGAGAGAAATTGATGTCGTAGATTTCAGCAAAATCCTGGAACTCTGCTTGTGCACATCTGCAAAATGTAAACTAGAGAGAAATTGATGTGGTATATTTCAGCATAATCTTTGGACTCTGCTTCCGCACATCTGGAAAATGTCAGCTAGAGAGAAAATGCAGAGGCTGATTTCACCATAATCCTGGAACTCTGCTTCAGCACATTTGGAAAATGTAAACTAGAGAGAAATTGCAAGGCAGATTTCAGCATAATCTTGGAACTCTGCTTCTGGACATGTGGGAAAGTCATCTAGAGAGAAATTGATGTGGTGGTTTTCAGCACAAACCTGGAAATCTCCTTCTTGAAATCTGGAAAATGTCAGCTAGAGAGAAATTGATGTAGATTTCAGCATAATGCTAGAACTCTGCTTCTGCACATCTGGAAAATGTCAGCTGGGGAAAATTTATGTGGTATATTTCAGCATAATCTTTGAACTCTGCTTCCCAACATATGGAAAATGTCAGCTAGAGAATAATTTCAAGGCAGATTTCAGCATAATCCTGGAACTCTGCTTCTGCACATCTGGAAAATGTAAGCTAGAGAGAAATTGATGTTGTAGATTTCAGGATAATCTTGGAACTCTGCTTCAGCACATCTGAAAAATGTCAGCTTGATAGGAATTTATGGGGTAGATTTCAGCATAATCTTTGAACTCTGCTTCTGCACATCTGGCAAATGTCAGCAAGAGAGAAATTGATATGGTAGATTTCAGCATAATATTTTAACTCTGCTTCCGTACATTTGGAAAATGTCAGCTAGAGAGAAATTGATGTGGTAGATTTCAGCATAATCTTTGTACTCTGCTTCTGCATATGTGGAAATGTCAGCTGGAGAGAAATTGCAAGGCAGATTTCAGCATAATCCTGGAACTCTGCTTCTGGACATCTGGAAAATGTCAGCTAGAGAGAAATTGATGTGGTAGATTTCAGCATAATCTTTGAACTCTGCTTCCGCACATCTGAAAAATGTCAGCTAGATAGGAATTTATGTGGTAGATTTTAGCATAATCTTTGAACTCTGCTTCTTCACATCTCGAAAATGTCAGCTAGAGAGAAAATGCAGAGGCTGATTTCAGCATAACCTTTGAACTCTACTTCTGCACATCTGGAAAATGTCAGCTAGAGAGAAAATGCAGAGACAGATTTCAGCATAATCCTGGAACTTTGCTTCCGCACATCTGGAAAAGTCAGCTAGAGAGAAATTGATGTAGATTTCAGCACAATCCTGGAGCTCTGCTTCCACACATCTGGAAAATGTCAGCTAGAGGGAAAATGCAGAGGCAGATTTCAGCATAATCCTGGAACTCTGCTTCTGTATATCTGGAAAATGTAAGATAGAGAGAAATTGATGTGGTAGATTTCAGCATAATCTTTGAACACTGCTTCCACACATCTAGAAAATGTCAGCTAGAAAGAAAATGCAGAGGCAGATTTCAGCATAATCTTTGAACTCTGCTTCCGCACATCTGGAAAATGTCAGCTAGAGGGGAAATGCAGAGGCAGATTTCAGCATAATCTTTGAACTCTGCTTCCACACATCTAGAAAATGTCAGCTAGAAAGAAAATGCAGAGGCAGATTTCAGCATAATCTTTGAACTCTGCTTCCGCACATCTAGAAAATGTCAGCTAGAGAGGAAATGCAGAGGCATATTTCAGCATAATACTGGAACTCTGCTTGTGCACATCTGGAAAATGTAAACTAGAGAGAAATTGATGTGGTAGATTTCAGCATAATCTTTGAACTCTTCTTCGCGACTCTGGCGAATGTCAGCTAGAGAGAAATTGATGTGGTGGTTTCAGCATAATCTTGGAACTCTGCTTCTGCACATCTGGCAAATGTCAGCTAGAGAGAAAATGCAGAGACTGATTTCAGCATAATGCTGGAACTCTGCTTCTGCACATCTGGAAAATGTCAGCTGGGGAAAATTTATGTGGTATATTTCAGCATAATCTTTGAACTCTGCTTCCGAACATATGGAAAATGTCAGCTAGAGAATAATTTCAAGGCAGATTTCAGCATAATCCTGGAACTCTGCTTCTGCACATCTGGAAAATGTAAGCTAGAGAGAAATTGATGTCGTAGATTTCAGCATAATCTTGCAACTCTGCTTTTTCACATCTGGAAAATGTCAGCTAGAGGGAAAATGCAGACGCAGATTTCAGCATAATCGTGGAACTCTGCTTCTGCACATCTGGAAAATGTAAGCTAGAGAGAAATTGATGTCGTAGATTTTAGCATAATCCTGGAACTCTGCTTCTGTACATCTGAAAAATGTCAGCTAGATAGGAATTTATGTGGTAGATTTCAACATAATCTTTGAACTCTGCTTCTGCACATCTGGAAAATGTCAACTAGAGAGAAAATGCAGAGGCAGATTTCAGCATAATCCTGGTACTCTGCTTCTGCACTTCAGGAAAATGTCAGCTAGAGAGAAAATGCAAAGGCGGATTTCAGCATAATCCTGGAACTCTGCTTCCGCACATCTGGAAAATTTCAGCTAGACAGAAATTGAGGTTGTAGATTTCATCATAATCCTGGAACTCTGCTTCCAAACATCTGGCAAATGTCAGCTAGAGAGAAAATGCATGGCAGATTTCAGCATAATCCTGGAACTCTGCTTCTGCACATCTGGAAAAGTCAGCTAGAGATAAATTGCAAGGCAGAGTTCAGCATAATCCTGGAACTCTGCTTCTGCACATCTGGAAAAGTCAGCTAGAGAGAAATTGATGTAGTGGTTACAGCAAAACCCTGGCACTCTGCTTCTGCACATCTGGAAAAGTCAGCTAGAGAGAAACTGATGTGGTGGTTTTCAGCACAATCCTGGAACTCTGCTTCTGCATGTCTGGAAAATGTCAGCTAGAGAGAAATTGATGTGGTGGTTTCAGCATAATCCTTGAAGTCTGCTTCTGCACATCTGGAAAATATCAGCTAGCGAGAAATTGATGTTGTAGATTTCAGCATAAACTTTGAACTCTGCTTCTGTACATTTGGAAAATGTCAGCTAGAGAAAACTTGCAAGGCATATTTCAGCATAATCTTGGAACTCTGCTTTTTCACATCTGGAAAATGTCAGCTAGAGAGAAATTGCAAGGCAGATTTCAGCATAACACTGGAACTCTGCTTCTGCACATCTGGAAAATGTAAGCTAGAGAGAAATTGATGTCGTAGATTTCAGCATAATCCTGGAACTCTGCTTCAGCACATCTGAAAAATGTCAGCTAGATAGGAATTTATGTGGTAGATTTCAGCATAATCTTTGAACTCTGCTTCCTCACATCTGGAAAATGTCAGCTAGAGGGAAAATGCAGAGGCAGATTTCAGCATAATCCTGGAACTCTGCTTCTTCACATCTGGAAAATGTCAGCTAGAGAGAAAATGCAGAGGCAGATTTCAGCATAATCCTGGAACTTTGCTTCAGCACATCTGAAAACTGTCAGCTAGATATGAATTTATGTGGTAGATTTCAGCAAAATCCTGGAACTCTGCTTGTGCACATCTGCAAAATGTAAACTAGAGAGAAATTGATGTGGTATATTTCAGCATAATCTTTGGACTCTGCTTCCGCACATCTGGAAAATGTCAGCTAGAGAGAAAATGCAGAGGCTGATTTCACCATAATCCTGGAACTCTGCTTCAGCACATTTGGAAAATGTAAACTAGAGAGAAATTGCAAGGCAGATTTCAGCATAATCTTGGAACTCTGCTTGTGCACAACTGCAAAATGTAAACTAGAGAGAAATTGATGTGGTATATTTCAGCATAATCTTTGGACTCTGCTTCCGCACATCTGGCAAATGTCAGCTAGAGAGAAATTGCAAGGCAGATTTCAGCATAATGCTGGAACTCTGCTTCTGCACATCTGGAAAATGTCAGCTGGGGAAAATTTATGTGGTATATTTCAGCATAATCTTTGAACTCTGCTTCCCAACATATGGAAAATGTCAGCTAGAGAATAATTTCAAGGCAGATTTCAGCATAATCCTGGAACTCTGCTTCTGCACATCTGGAAAATGTAAGCTAGAGAGAAATTGATGTTGTAGATTTCAGGATAATCTTGGAACTCTGCTTCAGCACATCTGAAAAATGTCAGCTTGATAGGAATTTATGGGGTAGATTTCAGCATAATCTTTGAACTCTGCTTCTTCACATCTGGCAAATGTCAGCTAGAGGGAAAATGCAGAGGCACATTTCAGCATAATCCTGGAACTCTGCTTCTGCACATCTGGCAAATGTCAGCAAGAGAGAAATTGATATGGTAGATTTCAGCATAATATTTTAACTCTGCTTCCGTACATTTGGAAAATGTCAGCTAGAGAGAAATTGATGTGGTAGATTTCAGCATAATCTTTGTACTCTGCTTCTGCATATGTGGAAATGTCAGCTGGAGAGAAATTGCAAGGCAGATTTCAGCATAATCCTGGAACTCTGCTTCTGGACATCTGGAAAATGTCAGCTAGAGAGAAATTGATGTGGTAGATTTCAGCATAATCTTTGAACTCTGCTTCCGCACATCTGAAAAATGTCAGCTAGATAGGAATTTATGTGGTAGATTTTAGCATAATCTTTGAACTCTGCTTCTTCACATCTGGAAAATGTCAGCTAGAGAGAAAATGCAGAGGCTGATTTCAGCATAACCTTTGAACTCTACTTCTGCACATCTGGAAAATGTCAGCTAGAGAGAAAATGCAGAGACAGATTTCAGCATAATCCTGGAACTTTGCTTCCGCACATCTGGAAAAGTCAGCTAGAGAGAAATTGATGTAGATTTCAGCACAATCCTGGAGCTCTGCTTCCACACATCTGGAAAATGTCACCTAGAGGGAAAATGCAGAGGCAGATTTCAGCATAATCCTGGAACTCTGCTTCTGTATATCTGGAAAATGTAAGATAGAGAGAAATTGATGTGGTAGATTTCAGCATAATCTTTGAACACTGCTTCCACACATCTAGAAAATGTCAGCTAGAAAGAAAATGCAGAGGCAGATTTCAGCATAATCTTTGAACTCTGCTTCTGCACATCTGGAAAATGTAAGCTAGATAGAAATTGATGTGTTAGATTTCAGCATAATGCTTGAACTCTGCTTCTGCACATCTGGAAAATATCACCTGGAGAAAAATTGCAAGGCAGATTTCAGAATAATCCTGGAACTCTGCTTCTGCATATCTGAAAAATGTCAGCTAGATAGGAATTTATGTGTTAGATTTCAGCATAATCTTTGAACTCTGCTTCCGCACATCTGGAAAATGTCAGATAGAGAGAAATTTCAAATCAGATTTCAGAATAATCCTGGAACTCTGCTTCTGCGCATTTGGCAAATGTCAGCTAGAGACAAATTGATGTGGTAGATTTCAGCATAGTCTTTGAACTCTGCTTCTGCACTTCAGGAAAATGTCAGCTAGAGAGAAAATGCAAAGGCAGATTTCAGCATAATCCTGGAACTCTGCTTCCGCACATCTGGAAAATTTCAGCTAGACAGAAATTGAGGTTGTAGATTTCATCATAATCCTGGAACTCTGCTTCCAAACATCTGGCAAATGTCAGCTAGAGAGAAATTGCAAGGCAGATTTCAGCATAATCCTGGAACTCTGCTTCTGCACATCTAGAAAATTTCAGCTAGAGAGAAATTGATGTGTTAGATTTCAGCATAATGCTTGAACTCTGCTTCTGCACATCTGGAAAATATCACCTGGAGAAAAATTGCAAGGCAGATTTCAGAATAATCCTGGAACGCTGCTTCTGCACATCTAAAAAATGTCAGCTAGATAGGAATTTATGTGGTAGATTTCAGCATAATCTTTGAACTCTGCTTCTGCACATCTGGAAAATGTCAGCTAGAGAGAAAATGCAGAGGCAGATTTCAGCATAATCCTGGTACTCTGCTTCTGCACATCAGGAAAATGTCAGCTAGAGAGAAATTTCAAATCAGATTTCAGAATAATCCTGGAACTCTGCTTCCGCACATCTGGAAAATTTCAGCTAGACAGAAATTGAGGTTGTAGATTTCATCATAATCCTGGAACTCTGCTTCCAAACATCTGGCAAATGTCAGCTAGAGAGAAATTGCATGGCAGATTTCAGCATAATCCTTGAACTCTGCTTCTGCACATCTGGAAAAGTCAGCTAGAGATAAATTGCAAGGCAGAGTTCAGCATAATCCTGGAACTCTGCTTCTGCACATCTGGAAAAGTCAGCTAGAGAGAAATTGATGTAGTGGTTACAGCAAAACCCTGGCACTCTGCTTCTGCACATCTGGAAAAGTCAGCTAGAGAGAAACTGATGTGGTGGTTTTCAGCACAATCCTGGAACTCTGCTTCTGCATGTCTGGAAAATGTCAGCTAGAGAGAAATTGATGTGGTGGTTTCAGCATAATCCTTGAAGTCTGCTTCTGCACATCTGGAAAGGTCAGATAGAGAGAAATTGATGTGCTGGTTTTCAGCACAATCCTGGAACTCTACTTCTGCACATCTGGAAAATATCAGCTAGCGAGAAATTCATGTTGTAGATTTCAGCATAAACTTTGAACTCTGCTTCTGTACATTTGGAAAATGTCAGCTAGAGAAAACTTGCAAGGCATATTTCAGCATAATCTTGGAACTCTGCTTCTTCACATCTGGCAAATGTCAGCTAGAGAGAAATTGATATGGTAGATTTCAGCATAATCTTTGAACTCTGCTTCTGCACATCTGGAAAAGTCAGCTAGAGAGAAGTTTATGTGGCAGATTTCAGCATAATCCTGGAACTCTGCTTCTGCACATCTAGAAAATGTAAGCTAGAGAGAAATTGATGTCGTAGATTTCAGCATAATCTTGGAACTCTGCTTCCACACATCTGGAAAATGTCAGCTAGAGAGAAATTGAAGTTGTAGATTTCAGCATAATCTTTGGACTCTGCTTCCGCACATCTGGAAAATGCCAGCTAGAGAGAAATTGCAAGGCAGATTTCAGCATAATCCTGGAACTCTGCTTCTGGTCATCTGGAAAATGTCAGCTAGAGAGAAATTGATCTGGTAGATTTCAGCATAATCTTTGATCTCTTCTTCCGCATATCTGAAAAATGTCAGCTAGATAGGAATTTATGTGGTAGATTTTAGCATAATCTTTGAACTCTGCTTCTTCACATCTGGAAAATGTCAGCTAGAGAGAAAATGCAGAGGCAGATTTCAGCATAATCCTGGAACTTTGCTTACGCACATCTGGCAAATGTCAGCTAGAGAGAAATTGCAAGGCAGATTTCAGCATAATACTGGTCCTCTGTTTGAGCACATGTGGGAAAGTCATCTAGAGAGAAATTGATGTGGTGGTTTTCAGCACAAACCTGGAACTCTCCTTCTTGAAATCTGGAAAATGTCAGCTAGAGAGAAATTGATGTAGATTTCAGCATAATCCTGGAACTCTGCTTCTGCACATCTGGAAAATGTCAGCTAGAGAGAACATGCAGAGGCTGATTTCAGCATAAAGCTGGAACTCTGCTTCTGCACATCCGGAAAATGTCAGCTGGGGAAAATTTATGTGGTATATTTCAGCATAATCTTTGAACTCTGCTTCCGAACATATGGAAAATGTCAGCTAGAGAATTATTTCAAGGCAGATTTCAGCATAATCCTGGAACTCTGCTTCTGCACATCTGGAAAATGTAACCTAGAGAGAAATTGATGTCGTAGATTTCAGCATAATCTTGGAACTCTGCTTTTTCACATCTGGAAAATGTCAGCTAGAGGGAAAATGCAGAGGCAGATTTCCGCATAATCCTGGAATTCTGCTTCTGCACATCTGAAAAATGTCAGCTAGATAGGAATTAATGTGGTAGATTTCAGCATAATCTTTGAACTCTGCTTCTGCACATCTGGAAAATGTCAGCTAGAGAGAAAATGCAGAGGCAGATTTCAAGATAATCCTGGTACTCTGCTTCTGCACATCAGGAAAATGTCAGCTAGAGAGAAATTTCAAATCAGATATCAGAATAATCCTGGAACTCTGCTTCTGCGCATTTGGCAAATGTCAGCTAGAGAGAAATTGATGTGGTAGATTTCAGCATAGTCTTTGAACTCTGCTTCTGCACTTCAGGAAAATGTCAGGTAGAGAGAAAATGCAAAGGCGGATTTCAGCATAATCCTGGAACTCTGCTTCCGCACATCTGGAAAATTTCAGCTAGACAGAAATTGAGGTTGTAGATTTCATCATAATCCTGGAACTCTGCTTCCAAACATCTGGCAAATGTCAGCTAGAGAGAAATTGCATGGCAGATTTCAGCATAATCCTTGAACTCTGCTTCTGCACATCTGGAAAAGTCAGCTAGAGATAAATTGCAAGGCAGAGTTCAGCATAATCCTGGAACTCTGCTTCTGCACATCTGGAAAAGTCAGCTAGAGAGAAATTGATGTAGTGGTTACAGCAAAACCCTGGCACTCTGCTTCTGCACATCTGGAAAAGTCAGCTAGAGAGAAACTGATGTGGTGGTTTTCAGCACAATCCTGGAACTCTGCTTCTGCATGTCTGGAAAATGTCAGCTAGAGAGAAATTGATGTGGTGGTTTCAGCATAATCCTTGAAGTCTGCTTCTGCACATCTGGAAAGGTCAGATAGAGAGAAATTGATGTGCTGGTTTTCAGCACAATCCTGGAACTCTACTTCTGCACATCTGGAAAATATCAGCTAGCGAGAAATTCATGTTGTAGATTTCAGCATAAACTTTGAACTCTGCTTCTGTACATTTGGAAAATGTCAGCTAGAGAAAACTTGCAAGGCATATTTCAGCATAATCTTGGAACTCTGCTTCTTCACATCTGGCAAATGTCAGCTAGAGAGAAATTGATATGGTAGATTTCAGCATAATCTTTGAACTCTGCTTCTGCACATCTGGAAAAGTCAGCTAGAGAGAAGTTTATGTGGCAGATTTCAGCATAATCCTGGAACTCTGCTTCTGCACATCTAGAAAATGTAAGCTAGAGAGAAATTGATGTCGTAGATTTCAGCATAATCTTGGAACTCTGCTTCCACACATCTGGAAAATGTCAGCTAGAGAGAAATTGAAGTTGTAGATTTCAGCATAATCTTTGGACTCTGCTTCCGCACATCTGGAAAATGCCAGCTAGAGAGAAATTGCAAGGCAGATTTCAGCATAATCCTGGAACTCTGCTTCTGGACATCTGGAAAATGTCAGCTAGAGAGAAATTGATGTGGTAGATTTCAGCATAATCTTTGAACTCTGCTTCCGCACATCTGAAAAATGTCAGCTAGATAGGAATTTATGTGGTAGATTTTAGCATAATCTTTGAACTCTGCTTCTTCACATCTGGAAAATGTCAGCTAGAGAGAAAATGCAGAGGCTGATTTCAGCATAACCTTTGAACTCTACTTCTGCACATCTGGAAAATGTCAGCTAGAGAGAAAATGCAGAGACAGATTTCAGCATAATCCTGGAACTTTGCTTCCGCACATCTGGAAAAGTCAGCTAGAGAGAAATTGATGTAGATTTCAGCACAATCCTGGAGCTCTGCTTCCACACATCTGGAAAATGTCAGCTAGAGGGAAAATGCAGAGGCAGATTTCAGCATAATCCTGGAACTCTGCTTCTGTATATCTGGAAAATGTAAGATAGAGAGAAATTGATGTGGTAGATTTCAGCATAATCTTTGAACACTGCTTCCACACATCTAGAAAATGTCAGCTAGAAAGAAAATGCAGAGGCAGATTTCAGCATAATCTTTGAACTCTGCTTCTGCACATCTGGAAAATGTAAGCTAGATAGAAATTGATGTGTTAGATTTCAGCATAATGCTTGAACTCTGCTTCTGCACATCTGGAAAATATCACCTGGAGAAAAATTGCAAGGCAGATTTCAGAATAATCCTGGAACTCTGCTTCTGCATATCTGAAAAATGTCAGCTAGATAGGAATTTATGTGTTAGATTTCAGCATAATCTTTGAACTCTGCTTCCGCACATCTGGAAAATGTCAGATAGAGAGAAATTTCAAATCAGATTTCAGAATAATCCTGGAACTCTGCTTCTGCGCATTTGGCAAATGTCAGCTAGAGACAAATTGATGTGGTAGATTTCAGCATAGTCTTTGAACTCTGCTTCTGCACTTCAGGAAAATGTCAGCTAGAGAGAAAATGCAAAGGCAGATTTCAGCATAATCCTGGAACTCTGCTTCCGCACATCTGGAAAATTTCAGCTAGACAGAAATTGAGGTTGTAGATTTCATCATAATCCTGGAACTCTGCTTCCAAACATCTGGCAAATGTCAGCTAGAGAGAAATTGCAAGGCAGATTTCAGCATAATCCTGGAACTCTGCTTCTGCACATCTAGAAAATTTCAGCTAGAGAGAAATTGATGTGTTAGATTTCAGCATAATGCTTGAACTCTGCTTCTGCACATCTGGAAAATATCACCTGGAGAAAAATTGCAAGGCAGATTTCAGAATAATCCTGGAACGCTGCTTCTGCACATCTAAAAAATGTCAGCTAGATAGGAATTTATGTGGTAGATTTCAGCATAATCTTTGAACTCTGCTTCTGCACATCTGGAAAATGTCAGCTAGAGAGAAAATGCAGAGGCAGATTTCAGCATAATCCTGGTACTCTGCTTCTGCACATCAGGAAAATGTCAGCTAGAGAGAAATTTCAAATCAGATTTCAGAATAATCCTGGAACTCTGCTTCCGCACATCTGGAAAATTTCAGCTAGACAGAAATTGAGGTTGTAGATTTCATCATAATCCTGGAACTCTGCTTCCAAACATCTGGCAAATGTCAGCTAGAGAGAAATTGCATGGCAGATTTCAGCATAATCCTTGAACTCTGCTTCTGCACATCTGGAAAAGTCAGCTAGAGATAAATTGCAAGGCAGAGTTCAGCATAATCCTGGAACTCTGCTTCTGCACATCTGGAAAAGTCAGCTAGAGAGAAATTGATGTAGTGGTTACAGCAAAACCCTGGCACTCTGCTTCTGCACATCTGGAAAAGTCAGCTAGAGAGAAACTGATGTGGTGGTTTTCAGCACAATCCTGGAACTCTGCTTCTGCATGTCTGGAAAATGTCAGCTAGAGAGAAATTGATGTGGTGGTTTCAGCATAATCCTTGAAGTCTGCTTCTGCACATCTGGAAAGGTCAGATAGAGAGAAATTGATGTGCTGGTTTTCAGCACAATCCTGGAACTCTACTTCTGCACATCTGGAAAATATCAGCTAGCGAGAAATTCATGTTGTAGATTTCAGCATAAACTTTGAACTCTGCTTCTGTACATTTGGAAAATGTCAGCTAGAGAAAACTTGCAAGGCATATTTCAGCATAATCTTGGAACTCTGCTTCTTCACATCTGGCAAATGTCAGCTAGAGAGAAATTGATATGGTAGATTTCAGCATAATCTTTGAACTCTGCTTCTGCACATCTGGAAAAGTCAGCTAGAGAGAAGTTTATGTGGCAGATTTCAGCATAATCCTGGAACTCTGCTTCTGCACATCTAGAAAATGTAAGCTAGAGAGAAATTGATGTCGTAGATTTCAGCATAATCTTGGAACTCTGCTTCCACACATCTGGAAAATGTCAGCTAGAGAGAAATTGAAGTTGTAGATTTCAGCATAATCTTTGGACTCTGCTTCCGCACATCTGGAAAATGCCAGCTAGAGAGAAATTGCAAGGCAGATTTCAGCATAATCCTGGAACTCTGCTTCTGGTCATCTGGAAAATGTCAGCTAGAGAGAAATTGATCTGGTAGATTTCAGCATAATCTTTGATCTCTTCTTCCGCATATCTGAAAAATGTCAGCTAGATAGGAATTTATGTGGTAGATTTTAGCATAATCTTTGAACTCTGCTTCTTCACATCTGGAAAATGTCAGCTAGAGAGAAAATGCAGAGGCAGATTTCAGCATAATCCTGGAACTTTGCTTACGCACATCTGGCAAATGTCAGCTAGAGAGAAATTGCAAGGCAGATTTCAGCATAATACTGGTCCTCTGTTTGAGCACATGTGGGAAAGTCATCTAGAGAGAAATTGATGTGGTGGTTTTCAGCACAAACCTGGAACTCTCCTTCTTGAAATCTGGAAAATGTCAGCTAGAGAGAAATTGATGTAGATTTCAGCATAATCCTGGAACTCTGCTTCTGCACATCTGGAAAATGTCAGCTAGAGAGAACATGCAGAGGCTGATTTCAGCATAAAGCTGGAACTCTGCTTCTGCACATCCGGAAAATGTCAGCTGGGGAAAATTTATGTGGTATATTTCAGCATAATCTTTGAACTCTGCTTCCGAACATATGGAAAATGTCAGCTAGAGAATTATTTCAAGGCAGATTTCAGCATAATCCTGGAACTCTGCTTCTGCACATCTGGAAAATGTAACCTAGAGAGAAATTGATGTCGTAGATTTCAGCATAATCTTGGAACTCTGCTTTTTCACATCTGGAAAATGTCAGCTAGAGGGAAAATGCAGAGGCAGATTTCCGCATAATCCTGGAATTCTGCTTCTGCACATCTGAAAAATGTCAGCTAGATAGGAATTAATGTGGTAGATTTCAGCATAATCTTTGAACTCTGCTTCTGCACATCTGGAAAATGTCAGCTAGAGAGAAAATGCAGAGGCAGATTTCAAGATAATCCTGGTACTCTGCTTCTGCACATCAGGAAAATGTCAGCTAGAGAGAAATTTCAAATCAGATATCAGAATAATCCTGGAACTCTGCTTCTGCGCATTTGGCAAATGTCAGCTAGAGAGAAATTGATGTGGTAGATTTCAGCATAGTCTTTGAACTCTGCTTCTGCACTTCAGGAAAATGTCAGGTAGAGAGAAAATGCAAAGGCGGATTTCAGCATAATCCTGGAACTCTGCTTCCGCACATCTGGAAAATTTCAGCTAGACAGAAATTGAGGTTGTAGATTTCATCATAATCCTGGAACTCTGCTTCCAAACATCTGGCAAATGTCAGCTAGAGAGAAATTGCATGGCAGATTTCAGCATAATCCTTGAACTCTGCTTCTGCACATCTGGAAAAGTCAGCTAGAGATAAATTGCAAGGCAGAGTTCAGCATAATCCTGGAACTCTGCTTCTGCACATCTGGAAAAGTCAGCTAGAGAGAAATTGATGTAGTGGTTACAGCAAAACCCTGGCACTCTGCTTCTGCACATCTGGAAAAGTCAGCTAGAGAGAAACTGATGTGGTGGTTTTCAGCACAATCCTGGAACTCTGCTTCTGCATGTCTGGAAAATGTCAGCTAGAGAGAAATTGATGTGGTGGTTTCAGCATAATCCTTGAAGTCTGCTTCTGCACATCTGGAAAGGTCAGATAGAGAGAAATTGATGTGCTGGTTTTCAGCACAATCCTGGAACTCTACTTCTGCACATCTGGAAAATATCAGCTAGCGAGAAATTCATGTTGTAGATTTCAGCATAAACTTTGAACTCTGCTTCTGTACATTTGGAAAATGTCAGCTAGAGAAAACTTGCAAGGCATATTTCAGCATAATCTTGGAACTCTGCTTCTTCACATCTGGCAAATGTCAGCTAGAGAGAAATTGATATGGTAGATTTCAGCATAATCTTTGAACTCTGCTTCTGCACATCTGGAAAAGTCAGCTAGAGAGAAGTTTATGTGGCAGATTTCAGCATAATCCTGGAACTCTGCTTCTGCACATCTAGAAAATGTAAGCTAGAGAGAAATTGATGTCGTAGATTTCAGCATAATCTTGGAACTCTGCTTCCACACATCTGGAAAATGTCAGCTAGAGAGAAATTGAAGTTGTAGATTTCAGCATAATCTTTGGACTCTGCTTCCGCACATCTGGAAAATGCCAGCTAGAGAGAAATTGCAAGGCAGATTTCAGCATAATCCTGGAACTCTGCTTCTGGTCATCTGGAAAATGTCAGCTAGAGAGAAATTGATCTGGTAGATTTCAGCATAATCTTTGATCTCTTCTTCCGCATATCTGAAAAATGTCAGCTAGATAGGAATTTATGTGGTAGATTTTAGCATAATCTTTGAACTCTGCTTCTTCACATCTGGAAAATGTCAGCTAGAGAGAAAATGCAGAGGCAGATTTCAGCATAATCCTGGAACTTTGCTTACGCACATCTGGCAAATGTCAGCTAGAGAGAAATTGCAAGGCAGATTTCAGCATAATACTGGTCCTCTGTTTGAGCACATGTGGGAAAGTCATCTAGAGAGAAATTGATGTGGTGGTTTTCAGCACAAACCTGGAACTCTCCTTCTTGAAATCTGGAAAATGTCAGCTAGAGAGAAATTGATGTAGATTTCAGCATAATCCTGGAACTCTGCTTCTGCACATCTGGAAAATGTCAGCTAGAGAGAACATGCAGAGGCTGATTTCAGCATAAAGCTGGAACTCTGCTTCTGCACATCCGGAAAATGTCAGCTGGGGAAAATTTATGTGGTATATTTCAGCATAATCTTTGAACTCTGCTTCCGAACATATGGAAAATGTCAGCTAGAGAATTATTTCAAGGCAGATTTCAGCATAATCCTGGAACTCTGCTTCTGCACATCTGGAAAATGTAACCTAGAGAGAAATTGATGTCGTAGATTTCAGCATAATCTTGGAACTCTGCTTTTTCACATCTGGAAAATGTCAGCTAGAGGGAAAATGCAGAGGCAGATTTCCGCATAATCCTGGAATTCTGCTTCTGCACATCTGAAAAATGTCAGCTAGATAGGAATTAATGTGGTAGATTTCAGCATAATCTTTGAACTCTGCTTCTGCACATCTGGAAAATGTCAGCTAGAGAGAAAATGCAGAGGCAGATTTCAAGATAATCCTGGTACTCTGCTTCTGCACATCAGGAAAATGTCAGCTAGAGAGAAATTTCAAATCAGATATCAGAATAATCCTGGAACTCTGCTTCTGCGCATTTGGCAAATGTCAGCTAGAGAGAAATTGATGTGGTAGATTTCAGCATAGTCTTTGAACTCTGCTTCTGCACTTCAGGAAAATGTCAGGTAGAGAGAAAATGCAAAGGCGGATTTCAGCATAATCCTGGAACTCTGCTTCCGCACATCTGGAAAATTTCAGCTAGACAGAAATTGAGGTTGTAGATTTCATCATAATCCTGGAACTCTGCTTCCAAACTTCTGGCAAATGTCAGCTAGAGAGAAATTGCAAGGCAGATTTCAGCATAATCCTGGAACTCTGCTTCAGCACATCTGAAAACTGTCAGCTAGATAGGAATTTATGTGGTAGATTTCAGCATAATCCTTGAACTCTGCTTGTGCACATCTGCAAAATGTAAACTAGAGAGAAATTGATGTGGTTTATTTCAGCATAATCTTTGGACTCTGCTTCCGCACATCTGGAAAATGTCAGCTAGAGAGAAATTGCAAGGCAGATTTCAGCATAATCCTGGAACTCTGCTTCTGGACATCTGGAAAACGTCAGCTAGAGAGAAATTGATGTGGTAGATTTCAGCATAATCTTTGAACTCTGCTTCCGCACATCTGAAAAATGTCAGCTAGATAGGAATTTATGTGGTAGATTTTAGCATAATCTTTGAACTCTGCTTCTTCACATCTGGAAAATGTCAGCTAGAGAGAAAATGCAGAGGCAGATTTCAGCATAATCCTGGAACTTTGCTTCCGCACATCTGGAAAATGTCAGCTAGACAGAAATTGATGTTGTAGATTTCAGCATAATCCTGGAACTCTGCTTCTGCACATCTGGCAAATGTCAGCTAGAGAGAAATTGCAAGGCAGATTTCAGCATAATACTGGTCCTCTGTTTGAGCACATGTGGGAAAGTCATCTAGAGAGAAATTGATGTGGTGGTTTTCAGCACAAACCTGGAACTCTCCTTCTTGAAATCTGGAAAATGTCAGCTAGAGAGAAATTGATGTAGATTTCAGCATAATCCTGGAACTCTGCTTCTGCACATCTGGAAAATGTCAGCTAGAGAGAACATGCAGAGGCTGATTTCAGCATAATGCTGGAACTCTGCTTCTGCACATCCGGAAAATGTCAGCTGGGGAAAATTTATGTGGTATATTTCAGCATAATCTTTGAACTCTGCTTCCGAACATATGGAAAATGTCAGCTAGAGAATTATTTCAAGGCAGATTTCAGCATAATCCTGGAACTCTGCTTCTGCACATCTGGAAAATGTAACCTAGAGAGAAATTGATGTCGTAGATTTTAGCATAATATTTTAACTCTGCATCTGCACATCTAGAAAATGTCAGCTAGAGAGAACTTGCAAGGCATAATTCAGCATAATCTTGGAACTCTGCTTCTTCACATCTGGAAAATGTCAGCTAGAGAGAAATTGATGTGGTAGATTTCAGCATAATCCTTGAACTCTTCTTCTGCTACTCTGGAAAATTTCAGCTAGAGAGAAATTGATGTAGATTTCAGCATAATCTTTGAACTCTGCTTCCGTACATTTGGAAAATGTCAGCTAGAGAGAAATTGATGTGGTAGATTTCAGCATAATCTTTGTACTCTGCTTCTGCATATGTGGAAATGTCAGCTAGAGAGAAATTGAGCTGGTAGATTTCAGCATAATCCTTGAACTCTTCTTCTGCTACTCTGGAAAATTTCAGCTAGAGAGAAATTGATGTAGATTTCAGCATAATCTTTGAACTCTGCTTCCGTACATTTGGAAAATGTCAGCTAGAGAGAAATTGATGTGGTAGATTTCAGCATAATCTTTGTACTCTGCTCCTGCATATGTGGAAATGTCAGCTAGAGAGAAATTGAGCTGGTAGATTTCAGCATAATCCTGGAACTGTGCTTCTGCATATCTGGAAAGGTCAGCTAGAGAGAAACTGATGTGGTGGTTTTCAGCACAATCCTGGAACTCTACTTCTGCACATCTGGAAAATATCAGCTAGCGAGAAATTGATGTTGTAGATTTCAGCATAAACTTTGAACTCTGCTTCTGTACATTTGGAAAATGTCAGCTAGAGAAAACTTGCAAGGCATATTTCAGCATAATCTTGGAACTCTGCTTCTTCACATCTGGCAAATGTCAGCTAGAGAGAAATTGATATGGTAGATTTCAGCATAATATTTGAACTCTGCTTCTGCACATCTGGAAAATGTCAGCTAGAGAGAAGTTTATGTGGCAGATTTCAGCATAATCCTGGAACTCTGCTTCTGCACATCTAGAAAATGTAAGCTAGAGAGAAATTGATGTTGTAGATTTCAGCATAATCTTGGAACTCTGCCTCCACACATCTGGAAAATGTCAGCTAGAGAGAAATTGAAGTTGTAGATTTCAGCATAATCTTTGAACTCTGCTTTTTCACATCTGGAAAATGTCAGCTAGAGAGAAATTGCAAGGCAGATTTCAGCATAATACTGGACCTGTGCTGCTGCACATCTGGGAAAGTCAGCTAGAGAGGAATTGATGTGGTGGTTTTCACCACAATCATGGAACTCTGCTTCTGCACATCTGGAAAATGTCAGCTAGAGCGAAATTGAGCTGGTAGATTTCAGCATAATCCTGGAACTCTGCTTCTGAGAATCTGGAAAATGTCAGCTAGAAAGAAATTGATGTAGATTTCAGCATAATCTTGGAACTCTGCTTCTGCACATCTGGAAAATGCAAGCTAGAGAGAAATTGATGTGGTAGACTTCACCATAATCTTTGAACTCTGCTTGCGCTCATCTGGAAAATGTCAGCTAGAGAGAAATTGCAAGTCAGATTTCAGTATAATCTTGGAACTCTGCTTCTGCACATATGGAAAATGTCAGCTAGAGAGAAAATGCAGAGGCTGATTTCAGCATAATCCTGGAACACTGCTTCCTCACATCTGGAAAATATCAGGTGGAGGGAAAATGCAGAGGCAGATTTCAGCATAATCCTGGAACTCTGCTTCTGTACATCTGGAAAATGTAAGCTAGAGAGAAATTGATTTGTTAGATTTCAGCATAATGCTGGAACTCTGCTTCTGCACATCTGGAAAATATCACCTGGAGAAAAATTGCAAGGCAGATTTCAGAATAATCCTGGAACTCTGATTCTGCACATCTGAAAAATGTCAGCTAGATAGGAATTTATGTGGTAGATTTCAGCATAATCTTTGAACTCTGCTTCTGCACATCTGGAAAAGTCAGCTAGAGAGAAATTGATGTAGATTTCAGCATAATCCTGGAACTCTCCTGCACATCTCGAAAAGTCAGCTAGAGAGAAATTACAAGGCAGATTTCAGCATAATCCTGGACCTGTGCTGCTGCACATCTGGGAAAGTCAGCTAGAGAGGAATTGATGTGGTGGTTTTCACCACAATCATGGAACTCTGCTTCTGCACATCTGGAAAATTTCAGCTAGACAGAAATTGAGGTTGTAGATTTCATCATAATCCTGGAACTCTGCTTCTGTACATCTGGCAAATGTCAGCTAGAGAGAAATTGCAAGGCAGATTTCAGCATAATCCTGGAACTCTGCTTCAGCACATCTGAAAACTGTCAGCTAGATAGGAATTTATGTGGTAGATTTCAGCATAATCTTTGAACTCTGCTTTTTCACATCTGGAAAATGTCAGCTAGAGAGAAATTGCAAGGCAGATTTCAGCATAATACTGGACCTGTGCTGCTGCACATCTGGGAAAGTCAGCTAGAGAGGAATTGATGTGGTGGTTTTCACCACAATCATGGAACTCTGCTTCTGCACATCTGGAAAATGTCAGCTAGAGCGAAATTGAGCTGGTAGATTTCAGCATAATCCTGGAACTCTGCTTCTGAGAATCTGGAAAATGTCAGCTAGAAAGAAATTGATGTAGATTTCAGCATAATCTTGGAACTCTGCTTCTGCACATCTGGAAAATGCAAGCTAGAGAGAAATTGATGTGGTAGACTTCACCATAATCTTTGAACTCTGCTTGCGCTCATCTGGAAAATGTCAGCTAGAGAGAAAATGCAGAGGCTGATTTCAGCATAATCCTGGAACACTGCTTCCTCACATCTGGAAAATATCAGGTGGAGGGAAAATGCAGAGGCAGATTTCAGCATAATCCTGGAACTCTCCTTCTGCACATCTGGAAAATGTAAGCTAGAGAGAAATTGATGTGTTAGATTTCAGCATAATGCTGGAACTCTGCTTCTGCATTATCTGGAAAATATCACCTGGAGAAAAATTGCAAGGCAGATTTCAGAATAATCCTAGAACTCTGATTCTGCACATCTGAAAAATGTCAGCTAGATAGGAATTTATGTGGTAGATTTCAGCATAATCTTTGAACTCTGCTTCTGCACATCTGGAAAAGTCAGCTAGAGAGAAATTGATGTAGATTTCAGCATAATCCTGGAACTCTCCTGCACATCTCGAAAAGTCAGCTAGAGAGAAATTACAAGGCAGATTTCAGCATAATCCTGGACCTGTGCTGCTGCACATCTGGGAAAGTCAGCTAGAGAGGAATTGATGTGGTGGTTTTCACCACAATCATGGAACTCTGCTTCTGCACATCTGGAAAATTTCAGCTAGACAGAAATTGAGGTTGTAGATTTCATCATAATCCTGGAACTCTGCTTCTGTACATCTGGCAAATGTCAGCTAGAGAGAAATTGCAAGGCAGATTTCAGCATAATCTTGGAACTCTGCTTCTGCACATCTGGGAAATGTCAGCTAGAGAGAAATTGCAAGGCAGATTTCAGCATAATCCTGGAACTCTGCTTCAGCACATCTGAAAAATGTCAGCTAGATAGGAATTTATGTGGTAGATTTCAGCATAATCTTTGAACTCTGCTTCTTCACATCTGGAAAATGTCAGCTAGAGGGAAAATGCAGAGGCAGATTTCAGCATAATCCTGGAACGCTGCTTCTGCACATCTAGAAAATTTCAGCTAGAGAGAAATTGATGTGTTAGATTTCTGCATAATGCTTGAACTCTGCTTCTGCACATCTGGAAAATATCACCTGGAGAAAAATTGCAAGGCAGATTTCAGAATAATCCTGGAACTCTGCTTCTGCATATCTGAAAAATGTCAGCTAGATAGGAATTTATGTGGTAGATTTCAGCATAATCTTTGAACTCTGCTTCTGCACATCTGGAAAAGTCAGCTAGAGAGAAATTGATGTAGATTTCAGCATAATCCTGGAACTCTCCTGCACATCTCGAAAAGTCAGCTAGAGAGAAATTACAAGGCAGATTTCAGCATAATCCTGGACCTGTGCTGCTGCACATCTGGGAAAGTCAGCTAGAGAGGAATTGATGTGGTGGTTTTCACCACAATCATGGAACTCTGCTTCTGCACATCTGGAAAATTTCAGCTAGACAGAAATTGAGGTTGTAGATTTCATCATAATCCTGGAACTCTGCTTCTGTACATCTGGCAAATGTCAGCTAGAGAGAAATTGCAAGGCAGATTTCAGCATAATCTTGGAACTCTGCTTCTGCACATCTGGGAAATGTCAGCTAGAGAGAAATTGCAAGGCAGATTTCAGCATAATCCTGGAACTCTGCTTCAGCACATCTGAAAAATGTCAGCTAGATAGGAATTTATGTGGTAGATTTCAGCATAATCTTTGAACTCTGCTTCTTCACATCTGGAAAATGTCAGCTAGAGGGAAAATGCAGAGGCAGATTTCAGCATAATCCTGGAACGCTGCTTCTGCACATCTAGAAAATTTCAGCTAGAGAGAAATTGATGTGTTAGATTTCTGCATAATGCTTGAACTCTGCTTCTGCACATCTGGAAAATATCACCTGGAGAAAAATTGCAAGGCAGATTTCAGAATAATCCTGGAACTCTGCTTCTGCATATCTGAAAAATGTCAGCTAGATAGGAATTTATGTGGTAGATTTCAGCATAATCTTTGAACTCTGCTTCTGCACATCTGGAAAAGTCAGCTAGAGAGAAATTGATGTAGATTTCAGCATAATCCTGGAACTCTCCTGCACATCTCGAAAAGTCAGCTAGAGAGAAATTACAAGGCAGATTTCAGCATAATCCTGGACCTGTGCTGCTGCACATCTGGGAAAGTCAGCTAGAGAGGAATTGATGTGGTGGTTTTCACCACAATCATGGAACTCTGCTTCTGCACATCTGGAAAATTTCAGCTAGACAGAAATTGAGGTTGTAGATTTCATCATAATCCTGGAACTCTGCTTCTGTACATCTGGCAAATGTCAGCTAGAGAGAAATTGCAATGCAGATTTCAGCATAATCTTGGAACTCTGCTTCTGCACATCTGGCAAATGTCAGCTAGAGAGAAATTGCAAGGCAGATTTCAGCATAATCCTGGAACTCTGCTTCAGCACATCTGAAAACTGTCAGCTAGATAGGAATTTATGTGGTAGATTTCAGCATAATCTTTGAACTCTGCTTTTTCACATCTGGAAAATGTCAGCTAGAGAGAAATTGCAAGGCAGATTTCAGCATAATACTGGACCTGTGCTGCTGCACATCTGGGAAAGTCAGCTAGAGAGGAATTGATGTGGTGGTTTTCACCACAATCATGGAACTCTGCTTCTGCACGTCTGGAAAATGTCAGCTAGAGCGAAATTGAGCTGGTAGATTTCAGCATAATCCTGGAACTCTGCTTCTGAGAATCTGGAAAATGTCAGCTAGAAAGAAATTGATGTAGATTTCAGCATAATCTTGGAACTCTGCTTCTGCACATCTGGAAAATGCAAGCTAGAGAGAAATTGATGTGGTAGACTTCACCATAATCTTTGAACTCTGCTTGCGCTCATCTGGAAAATGTCAGCTAGAGAGAAAATGCAGAGGCTGATTTCAGCATAATCCTGGAACACTGCTTCCTCACATCTGGAAAATGTCAGCTAGAGGGAAAATGCAGAGGCAGATTTCAGCATAATCCTGGAACGCTGCTTCTGCACATCTAGAAAATTTCAGCTAGAGAGAAATTGATGTGTTAGATTTCTGCATAATGCTTGAACTCTGCTTCTGCACATCTGGAAAATATCACCTGGAGAAAAATTGCAAGGCAGATTTCAGAATAATCCTGGAACTCTGCTTCTGCATATCTGAAAAATGTCAGCTAGATAGGAATTTATGTGGTAGATTTCAGCATAATCTTTGAACTCTGCTTCTGCACATCTGGAAAAGTCAGCTAGAGAGAAATTGATGTAGATTTCAGCATAATCCTGGAACTCTCCTGCACATCTCGAAAAGTCAGCTAGAGAGAAATTACAAGGCAGATTTCAGCATAATCCTGGACCTGTGCTGCTGCACATCTGGGAAAGTCAGCTAGAGAGGAATTGATGTGGTGGTTTTCACCACAATCATGGAACTCTGCTTCTGCACATCTGGAAAATTTCAGCTAGACAGAAATTGAGGTTGTAGATTTCATCATAATCCTGGAACTCTGCTTCTGTACATCTGGCAAATGTCAGCTAGAGAGAAATTGCAAGGCAGATTTCAGCATAATCTTGGAACTCTGCTTCTGCACATCTGGGAAATGTCAGCTAGAGAGAAATTGCAAGGCAGATTTCAGCATAATCCTGGAACTCTGCTTCAGCACATCTGAAAAATGTCAGCTAGATAGGAATTTATGTGGTAGATTTCAGCATAATCTTTGAACTCTGCTTCTTCACATCTGGAAAATGTCAGCTAGAGGGAAAATGCAGAGGCAGATTTCAGCATAATCCTGGAACGCTGCTTCTGCACATCTAGAAAATTTCAGCTAGAGAGAAATTGATGTGTTAGATTTCTGCATAATGCTTGAACTCTGCTTCTGCACATCTGGAAAATATCACCTGGAGAAAAATTGCAAGGCAGATTTCAGAATAATCCTGGAACTCTGCTTCTGCATATCTGAAAAATGTCAGCTAGATAGGAATTTATTTGGTAGATTTCAGCATAATCTTTGAACTCTGCTTCTGCACATCTGGAAAATGTCAGCTAGAGAGAAAATGCAGAGGCAGATTTCAGCATAATCCTGGTACTCTGCTTCTGCACATCAGGAAAATGTCAGCTAGAGAGAAATTTCAAATCAGATTTCAGAATAATCCTGGAACTCTGCTTCTGCGCATTTGGCAAATGTCAGCTAGAGACAAATTGATGTGGTAGATTTCAGCATAGTCTTTGAACTCTGCTTCTGCACATCTAGAAAATTTCAGCTAGAGAGAAATTGATGTGTTAGATTTCAGCATAATCTTTGAACTCTGCTTCTGCACATCTGGAAAATGTAAGCTAGAGAGAAATTGATGTGGTGGAGTTCACCATAATCTTTGAACTCTGCTTGCGCTCATCTGGAAAATGTCAGCTAGAGAGAAATTGCAAGGCAGATTTCAGCATAATCCTGGAACTCTGCTTCTGCACATCAGGAAAATGTCAGCTAGAGAGAAATTTCAAATCAGATTTCAGAATAATCCTGGAACTCTGCTTCTGCACATCTAGAAAATTTCAGCTAGAGAGAAATTGATGTGTTAGATTTCAGCATAATCTTTGAACTCTGCTTCTGCACATCTGGAAAATGTAAGCTAGAGAGAAATTGATGTGGTGGAGTTTACCATAATCTTTGAACTCTGCTTGCGCTCATCTGGAAAATGTCAGCTAGAGAGAAATTGCAAGGCAGATTTCAGCATAATCTTGGAACTCTGCTTCTGCACATCTGGAAAATGTCAGCTAGAGAGAAAATGCAGAGGCTGATTTCAGCATAATCCTGGAACACTGCTTCCTCACATCTTGAAAATGTCAGCTAGAGGGAAAATGCAGAGGCAGATTTCAGCATAATCCTGGAACTCTGCTTCTGCACATCTGGAAAATGTAAGCTAGATAGAAATTGATGTGTTAGATTTCAGCATAATGCTTGAACTCTGCTTCTGCACATCTGGAAAATATCACCTGGAGAAAAATTGCAAGGCAGATTTCAGAATAATCCTGGAACTCTGCTTCTGCACATCTGAAAAATGTCAGCTAGATAGGAATTTATGTGTTAGATTTCAGCATAATCTTTGAACTCTGCTTCCCAACATATGGAAAATGTCACCTAGAGAATAATTTCAAGGCAGATTTCAGCATAATCCTGGAACTCTGCTTCTGCACATCTGGAAAATGTAAGCTAGAGAGAAATTGAGGTCGTAGATTTCAGGATAATCTTGGAACTCTGCTTCAGCACATCTGAAAAATGTCAGCTTGATAGGAATTTATGTGGTAGATTTCAGCATAATCTTTGAACTCTGCTTCTTCACATCTGGAAAATGTCAGCTAGAGGGAAAATGCAGAGGCACATTTCAGCATAATCCTGGAACTCTGCTTCTGCACATCTGGCAAATGTCAGCAAGAGAGAAATTGATATGGTAGATTTCAGCATAATATTTTAACTCTGCATCTGCTAATCTGGAAAATTTCAGCTAGAGAGAAATTGATGTAGGTTTCAGCATAATCTTAGAACTCTGCTTCCGTACATTTGGAAAATGTCAGCTAGAGAGAAATTGATGTGGTAGATTTCAGCATAATCTTTGTACTCTGCTTCTGCATATGTGGAAATGTCAGCTGGAGAGAAATTGCAAGGCAGATTTCAGCATAATCCTGGAACTCTGCTTCTGAGAATCTGGAAAATGTCAGCTAGAAAGAAATTGATGTAGATTTCAGCATAATCCTGGAACTCTGCTTCTGCACATCTGGAAAAGTCAGCTAGAGAGAAACTGATGTAGTGGTATATTTCAGCATAATCTTTGGACTCTGCTTCCGCACATCTGGAAAATGTCAGCTAGAGAGAAATTGCAAGGCAGATTTCAGCATAATCCTGGAACTCTGCTTCTGGACATCTGGAAAATGTCAGCTAGAGAGAAATTGATGTGGTAGATTTCAGCATAATCTTTGAACACTGCTTCCGCACATCTGAAAAATGTCAGCTAGATAGGAATTCATGTGGTAGATTTTAGCATAATCTTTGAACTCTGCTTCTTCACATCTGGAAAATGTCAGCTAGAGAGAAAATGCAGAGGCTGATTTCAGCATAATCCTGGAACTTTGCTTCCGCACATCTGGAAAAGTCAGCTAGAGAGAAATTGATGTAGATTTCAGCATAATCCTGGAACTCTGCTTCTCTACATCTGGAAAATGTAAGATAGAGAGAAATTGACGTGGTAGATTTCAGCATAATCTTTGAACACTGCTTCCACACATCTAGAAAATGTCAGCTAGAAAGAAAATGCAGAGGCAGATTTCAGCATAATCTTTGAACTCTGCTTCCGCACATCTGGAAAATGTCAGCTAGAGGGGAAATGCAGAGGCAGATTTCAGCATAATCTTTGAACTCTGCTTCCACACATCTGGAAAATGTCAGCTAGAGGGGAAATGCAGAGGCATATTTCAGCATAATACTGGAACTCTGCTTGTGCACATCTGGAAAATGTAAACTAGAGAGAAATTGATGTGGTAGATTTCAGCATAATCTTTGAACTCTGCTTCTGCACATCTGGCAAATGTCAGCTAGAGAGAAAATGCAGAGGCTGATTTCAGCATAATGCTGGAACTCTGCTTCTGCACATCTGGAAAATGTCAGCTGGGGAAAATTTATGTGGTATATTTCAGCATAATCTTTGAACTCTGCTTCCGAACATATGGAAAATGTCAGCTAGAGAATAATTTCAAGGCAGATTTCAGCATAAAACTGGAACTGTTCTTCTGCACATCTGGAAATTGTAAGCTAGAGATAAATTGATGTCGTAGATTTCAGCATAATCTTGCAACTCTGCTTTTTCACATCTGGAATATGTCAGCTAGAGGGAAAATGCAGAGGCAGATTTCAGCATAATCCTGGAATTCTGCTTCTGCACATCTGGAAAATGTAAGCTAGACAGAAATTGATGTCGTAGATTTTAGCATAATCCTGGAACTCTGCTTCAGCACATCTGAAAAATGTCAGCTTGATAGGAATTTATGTGGTAGATATCAGCATAATCTTTGAACTCTGCTTCTTCACATCTGGAAAATGTCAGCTAGAGGGAAAATGCAGAGGCATATTTCAGCATAATCCTGGAACTCTGCTTCTGCACATCTGGCAAATGTCAGCAAGAGAGAAATTGATATGGTAGATTTCAGCATAATATTTTAACTCTGCATCTGCACATCTGGAAAATGTCAGCTAGAGAGAACTTGCAAGGCATATTTCAGCATAATCTTGGAACTCTGCTTCTTCACATCTGGAAAATGTCAGCTAGAGAGAAATTGATGTGGTAGATTTCAGCATAATATTTTAACTCTGCATCTGCTACTCTGGAAAATTTCAGCTAGAGAGAAATTGATGTAGATTTCAGCATAATCTTTGAACTCTGCTTCCGTACATTTGGAAAATGTCAGCTAGAGAGAAATTGATGTGGTAGATTTCAGCATAATCTTTGTACTCTGCTTCTGCATATGTGGAAATGTCAGCTAGAGAGAAATTGAGCTGGTAGATTTCAGCATAATCCTGGAACTCTGCTTCTGCACATCTGGAAAAGTCAGCTAGAGATAAATTGCAAGGCAGAGTTCAGCATAATCCTGGAACTCTGCTTCTGCACATCTGGAAAAGTCAGCTAGAGAGAAATTGATGTAGTGGTTACAGCAAAACCCTGGCACTCTGCTTCTGCACATCTGGAAAAGTCAGCTAGAGAGAAACTGATGTGGTGGTTTTCAGCACAATCCTGGAACTCTGCTTCTGCATGTCTGGAAAATGTCAGCTAGAGAGAAATTGATGTGGTGGTTTCAGCATAATCCTTGAAGTCTGCTTCTGCACATCTGGAAAATATCAGCTAGCGAGAAATTGATGTTGTAGATTTCAGCATAAACTTTGAACTCTGCTTCTGTACATTTGGAAAATGTCAGCTAGAGAAAACTTGCAAGGCATATTTCAGCATAATCTTGGAACTCTGCTTCTTCACATCTGGCAAATGTCAGCTAGAGAGAAATTGATATGGTAGATTTCAGCATAATATTTGAACTCTGCTTCTGCACATCTGGAAAAGTCAGCTAGAGAGAAGTTTATGTGGCAGATTTCAGCATAATCCTGGAACTCTGCTTCTGCACATCTAGAAAATGTAAGCTAGAGAGAAATTGATGTCGTAGATTTCAGCATAATCTTGGAACTCTGCTTCCACACATCTGGAAAATGTCAGCTAGAGAGAAATTGAAGTTGTAGATTTCAGCATAATCTTTGGACTCTGCTTCCGCACATCTGGAAAATGCCAGCTAGAGAGAAATTGCAAGGCAGATTTCAGCATAATCCTGGAACTCTGCTTCTGGTCATCTGGAAAATGTCAGCTAGAGAGAAATTGATCTGGTAGATTTCAGCATAATCTTTGAACTCTTCTTCCGCACATCTGAAAAATGTCAGCTAGATAGGAATTTATGTGGTAGATTTTAGCATAATCTTTGAACTCTGCTTCTTCACATCTGGAAAATGTCAGCTAGAGAGAAAATGCAGAGGCAGATTTCAGCATAATCCTGGAACTTTGCTTACGCACATCTGGCAAATGTCAGCTAGAGAGAAATTGCAAGGCAGATTTCAGCATAATACTGGTCCTCTGTTTGAGCACATGTGGGAAAGTCATCTAGAGAGAAATTGATGTGGTGGTTTTCAGCACAAACCTGGAACTCTCCTTCTTGAAATCTGGAAAATGTCAGCTAGAGAGAAATTGATGTAGATTTCAGCATAATCATGGAACTCTGCTTCTGCACATCTGGAAAATGTCAGCTAGAGAGAACATGCAGAGGCTGATTTCAGCATAAAGCTGGAACTCTGCTTCTGCACATCCGGAAAATGTCAGCTGGGGAAAATTTATGTGGTATATTTCAGCATAATCTTTGAACTTTGCTTCCGAACATATGGAAAATGTCAGCTAGAGAATTATTTCAAGGCAGATTTCAGCATAATCCTGGAACTCTGCTTCTGCACATCTGGAAAATGTAACCTAGAGAGAAATTGATGTCGTAGATTTCAGCATAATCTTGGAACTCTGCTTTTTCACATCTGGAAAATGTCAGCTAGAGGGAAAATGCAGAGGCAGATTTCAGCATAATCCTGGAATTCTGCTTCTGCACATCTGAAAAATGTCAGCTAGATAGGAATTTATGTGGTAGATTTCAGCATAATCTTTGAACTCTGCTTCTGCACATCTGGAAAATGTCAGCTAGAGAGAAAATGCAGAGGCAGATTTCAGCATAATCCTGGTACTCTGCTTCTGCACATCTGGAAAATGTCAGCTAGAGAGAAATTTCAAATCAGATTTCAGAATAATCCTGGAACTCTGCTTCTGCGCATTTGGCAAATGTCAGCTAGAGACAAATTGATGTGGTAGATTTCAGCATAGTCTTTGAACTCTGCTTCTGCACTTCAGGAAAATGTCAGCTAGAGAGAAAATGCAAAGGCAGATTTCAGCATAATCCTGGAACTCTGCTTCTGTACATCTGGCAAATGTCAGCTAGAGAGAAATTGCAAGGCAGATTTCAGCATAATCTTGGAACTCTGCTTCCGCACATCTGGAAAATTTCAGCTAGACAGAAATTGAGGTTGTAGATTTCATCATAATCCTGGAACTCTGCTTCCAAACATCTGGCAAATGTCAGCTAGAGAGAAATTGCAAGGCAGATTTCAGCATAATCTTGGAACTCTGCTTCTGCACATCTGGCAAATGTCAGCTACAGAGAAATTGCAAGGCAGATTTCAGAATAATCCTGGAACTCTGCTTCTGCATATCTGAAAAATGTCAGCTAGATAGGAATTTATGTGGTAGATTTCAGCATAATCTTTGAACTCTGCTTCTGCACATCAGGAAAATGTCAGCTAGAGAGAAATTTCAAATCAGATTTCAGAATAATCCTGGAACTCTGCTTCTGCACATCTAGAAAATTTCAGCTAGAGAGAAATTGATGTGTTAGATTTCAGCATAATCTTTGAACTCTGCTTCTGCACATCTGGAAAATGTAAGCTAGAGAGAAATTGATGTGGTGGAGTTTACCATAATCTTTGAACTCTGCTTGCGCTCATCTGGAAAATGTCAGCTAGAGAGAAATTGCAAGGCAGATTTCAGCATAATCTTGGAACTGTGCTTCTGCACATCTGGCAAATGTCAGCTAGAGAGAAAATGCAGAGGCAGATTTCAGCATAATCCTGGAACTTTCCTTCAGCACATCTGAAAACTGTCAGCTAGATATGAATTTATGTGGTAGATTTCAGCAAAATCCTGGAACTCTGCTTGTGCACATCTGCAAAATGTAAACTAGAGAGAAATTGATGTGTTAGATTTCAGCATAATCTTTGGACTCTGCTTCCGCACATCTGGAAAATGTCAGCTAGAGAGAAAATGCAGAGGCTGATTTCACCATAATCCTGGAACTCTGCTTCTGGACATCTGGAAAATGTCAGCTAGAGAGAAAATGCAAGGCAGATTTCAGCATAATACTGGTCCTCTGTTTGAGCACATGTGGGAAAGTCATCTAGAGAGAAATTGATGTGGTGGTTTTCAGCACAAACCTGGAACTCTCCTTCTTGAAATCTGGAAAATGTCAGCTAGAGAGAAATTGATGTAGATTTCAGCATAATGCTGGAACTCTGCTTCTGCACATCTGGAAAATGTCAGCTGGGGAAAATTTATGTGGTATATTTCAGCATAATCTTTGAACTCTGCTTCCCAACATATGGAAAATGTCACCTAGAGAATAATTTCAAGGCAGATTTCAGCATAATCCTGGAACTCTGCTTCTGCACATCTGGAAAATGTAAGCTAGAGAGAAATTGAGGTCGTAGATTTCAGGATAATCTTGGAACTCTGCTTCAGCACATCTGAAAAATGTCAGCTTGATAGGAATTTATGTGGTAGATTTCAGCATAATCTTTGAACTCTGCTTCTTCACATCTGGAAAATGTCAGCTAGAGGGAAAATGCAGAGGCACATTTCAGCATAATCCTGGAACTCTGCTTCTGCACATCTGGCAAATGTCAGCAAGAGAGAAATTGATATGGTAGATTTCAGCATAATATTTTAACTCTGCATCTGCTAATCTGGAAAATTTCAGCTAGAGAGAAATTGATGTAGGTTTCAGCATAATCTTAGAACTCTGCTTCCGTACATTTGGAAAATGTCAGCTAGAGAGAAATTGATGTGGTAGATTTCAGCATAATCTTTGTACTCTGCTTCTGCATATGTGGAAATGTCAGCTGGAGAGAAATTGCAAGGCAGATTTCAGCATAATCCTGGAACTCTGCTTCTGAGAATCTGGAAAATGTCAGCTAGAAAGAAATTGATGTAGATTTCAGCATAATCCTGGAACTCTGCTTCTGCACATCTGGAAAAGTCAGCTAGAGAGAAACTGATGTAGTGGTATATTTCAGCATAATCTTTGGACTCTGCTTCCGCACATCTGGAAAATGTCAGCTAGAGAGAAATTGCAAGGCAGATTTCAGCATAATCCTGGAACTCTGCTTCTGGACATCTGGAAAATGTCAGCTAGAGAGAAAATGCAGAGACAGATTTCAGCATAATCCTGGAACTTTGCTTCCGCACATCTGGAAAAGTCAGCTAGAGAGAAATTGATGTAGATTTCAGCATAATCCTGGAGCTCTGCTTCCACACATCTGGAAAATGTCAGCTAGAGGGAAAATGCAGAGGCAGATTTCAGCATAATCCTGGAACTCTGCTTCTCTACATCTGGAAAATGTAAGATAGAGAGAAATTGATGTGGTAGATTTCAGCATAATCTTTGAACACTGCTTCCGCACATCTGAAAAATGTCAGCTAGATAGGAATTCATGTGGTAGATTTTAGCATAATCTTTGAACTCTGCTTCTTCACATCTGGAAAATGTCAGCTAGAGAGAAAATGCAGAGGCTGATTTCAGCATAACCTTTGAACTCTACTTCTGCACATCTGGAAAATGTCAGCTAGAGAGAAAATGCAGAGACAGATTTCAGCATAATCCTGGAACTTTGCTTCCGCACATCTGGAAAAGTCAGCTAGAGAGAAATTGATGTAGATTTCAGCATAATCCTGGAGCTCTGCTTCCACACATCTGGAAAATGTCAGCTAGAGGGAAAATGCAGAGGCAGATTTCAGCATAATCCTGGAACTCTGCTTCTCTACATCTGGAAAATGTAAGATAGAGAGAAATTGATGTGGTAGATTTCAGCATAATCTTTGAACACTGCTTCCACACATCTAGAAAATGTCAGCTAGAAAGAAAATGCAGAGGCAGATTTCAGCATAATCTTTGAACTCTGCTTCCGCACATGTGGAAAATGTCAGCTAGAGGGGAAATGCAGAGGCAGATTTCAGCATAATCTTTGAACTCTGCTTCCACACATCTGGAAAATGTCAGCTAGAGGGGAAATGCAGAGGCATATTTCAGCATAATACTGGAACTCTGCTTGTGCACATCTGGAAAATGTAAACTAGAGAGAAATTGATGTGGTAGATTTCAGCATAATCTTTGAACTCTGCTTCTGCACATCTGGCAAATGTCAGCTAGAGAGAAAATGCAGAGGCTGATTTCAGCATAATGCTGGAACTCTGCTTCTGCACATCTGGAAAATGTCAGCTGGGGAAAATTTATGTGGTATATTTCAGCATAATCTTTGAACTCTGCTTCCGAACATATGGAAAATGTCAGCTAGAGAATAATTTCAAGGCAGATTTCAGCATAAAACTGGAACTGTTCTTCTGCACATCTGGAAATTGTAAGCTAGAGAGAAATTGATGTCGTAGATTTCAGCATAATCTTGCAACTCTGCTTTTTCACATCTGGAATATGTCAGCTAGAGGGAAAATGCAGAGGCAGATTTCAGCATAATCCTGGAATTCTGCTTCTGCACATCTGGAAAATGTAAGCTAGACAGAAATTGATGTCGTAGATTTTAGCATAATCCTGGAACTCTGCTTCAGCACATCTGAAAAATGTCAGCTTGATAGGAATTTATGTGGTAGATATCAGCATAATCTTTGAACTCTGCTTCTTCACATCTGGAAAATGTCAGCTAGAGGGAAAATGCAGAGGCATATTTCAGCATAATCCTGGAACTCTGCTTCTGCACATCTGGCAAATGTCAGCAAGAGAGAAATTGATATGGTAGATTTCAGCATAATATTTTAACTCTGCATCTGCACATCTGGAAAATGTCAGCTAGAGAGAACTTGCAAGGCATATTTCAGCATAATCTTGGAACTCTGCTTCTTCACATCTGGAAAATGTCAGCTAGAGAGAAATTGATGTGGTAGATTTCAGCATAATATTTTAACTCTGCATCTGCTACTCTGGAAAATTTCAGCTAGAGAGAAATTGATGTAGATTTCAGCATAATCTTTGAACTCTGCTTCCGTACATTTGGAAAATGTCAGCTAGAGAGAAATTGATGTGGTAGATTTCAGCATAATCTTTGTACTCTGCTTCTGCATATGTGGAAATGTCAGCTAGAGAGAAATTGAGCTGGTAGATTTCAGCATAATCCTGGAACTCTGCTTCTGCACATCTGGAAAAGTCAGCTAGAGATAAATTGCAAGGCAGAGTTCAGCATAATCCTGGAACTCTGCTTCTGCACATCTGGAAAAGTCAGCTAGAGAGAAATTGATGTAGTGGTTACAGCAAAACCCTGGCACTCTGCTTCTGCACATCTGGAAAAGTCAGCTAGAGAGAAACTGATGTGGTGGTTTTCAGCACAATCCTGGAACTCTGCTTCTGCATGTCTGGAAAATGTCAGCTAGAGAGAAATTGATGTGGTGGTTTCAGCATAATCCTTGAAGTCTGCTTCTGCACATCTGGAAAGGTCAGATAGAGAGAAATTGATGTGCTGGTTTTCAGCACAATCCTGGAACTCTACTTCTGCACATCTGGAAAATATCAGCTAGCGAGAAATTGATGTTGTAGATTTCAGCATAAACTTTGAACTCTGCTTCTGTACATTTGGAAAATGTCAGCTAGAGAAAACTTGCAAGGCATATTTCAGCATAATCTTGGAACTCTGCTTCTTCACATCTGGCAAATGTCAGCTAGAGAGAAATTGATATGGTAGATTTCAGCATAATATTTGAACTCTGCTTCTGCACATCTGGAAAAGTCAGCTAGAGAGAAGTTTATGTGGCAGATTTCAGCATAATCCTGGAACTCTGCTTCTGCACATCTAGAAAATGTAAGCTAGAGAGAAATTGATGTCGTAGATTTCAGCATAATCTTGGAACTCTGCTTCCACACATCTGGAAAATGTCAGCTAGAGAGAAATTGAAGTTGTAGATTTCAGCATAATCTTTGGACTCTGCTTCCGCACATCTGGAAAATGCCAGCTAGAGAGAAATTGCAAGGCAGATTTCAGCATAATCCTGGAACTCTGCTTCTGGTCATCTGGAAAATGTCAGCTAGAGAGAAATTGATCTGGTAGATTTCAGCATAATCTTTGAACTCTTCTTCCGCACATCTGAAAAATGTCAGCTAGATAGGAATTTATGTGGTAGATTTTAGCATAATCTTTGAACTCTGCTTCTTCACATCTGGAAAATGTCAGCTAGAGAGAAAATGCAGAGGCAGATTTCAGCATAATCCTGGAACTTTGCTTACGCACATCTGGCAAATGTCAGCTAGAGAGAAATTGCAAGGCAGATTTCAGCATAATACTGGTCCTCTGTTTGAGCACATGTGGGAAAGTCATCTAGAGAGAAATTGATGTGGTGGTTTTCAGCACAAACCTGGAACTCTCCTTCTTGAAATCTGGAAAATGTCAGCTAGAGAGAAATTGATGTAGATTTCAGCATAATCATGGAACTCTGCTTCTGCACATCTGGAAAATGTCAGCTAGAGAGAACATGCAGAGGCTGATTTCAGCATAAAGCTGGAACTCTGCTTCTGCACATCCGGAAAATGTCAGCTGGGGAAAATTTATGTGGTATATTTCAGCATAATCTTTGAACTTTGCTTCCGAACATATGGAAAATGTCAGCTAGAGAATTATTTCAAGGCAGATTTCAGCATAATCCTGGAACTCTGCTTCTGCACATCTGGAAAATGTAACCTAGAGAGAAATTGATGTCGTAGATTTCAGCATAATCTTGGAATTCTGCTTTTTCACATCTGGAAAATGTCAGCTAGAGGGAAAATGCAGAGGCAGATTTCAGCATAATCGTGGAATTCTGCTTCTGCACATCTGAAAAATGTCAGCTAGATAGGAATTTATGTGGTAGATTTCAGCATAATCTTTGAACTCTGCTTCTGCACATCTGGAAAATGTCAGCTAGAGAGAAAATGCAGAGGCAGATTTCAGCATAATCCTGGTACTCTGCTTCTGCACATCTGGAAAATGTCAGCTAGAGAGAAATTTCAAATCAGATTTCAGAATAATCCTGGAACTCTGCTTCTGCGCATTTGGCAAATGTCAGCTAGAGACAAATTGATGTGGTAGATTTCAGCATAGTCTTTGAACTCTGCTTCTGCACTTCAGGAAAATGTCAGCTAGAGAGAAAATGCAAAGGCAGATTTCAGCATAATCCTGGAACTCTGCTTCTGTACATCTGGCAAATGTCAGCTAGAGAGAAATTGCAAGGCAGATTTCAGCATAATCTTGGAACTCTGCTTCCGCACATCTGGAAAATTTCAGCTAGACAGAAATTGAGGTTGTAGATTTCATCATAATCCTGGAACTCTGCTTCCAAACATCTGGCAAATGTCAGCTAGAGAGAAATTGCAAGGCAGATTTCAGCATAATCTTGGAACTCTGCTTCTGCACATCTGGCAAATGTCAGCTACAGAGAAATTGCAAGGCAGATTTCAGAATAATCCTGGAACTCTGCTTCTGCATATCTGAAAAATGTCAGCTAGATAGGAATTTATGTGGTAGATTTCAGCATAATCTTTGAACTCTGCTTCTGCACATCAGGAAAATGTCAGCTAGAGAGAAATTTCAAATCAGATTTCAGAATAATCCTGGAACTCTGCTTCTGCACATCTAGAAAATTTCAGCTAGAGAGAAATTGATGTGTTAGATTTCAGCATAATCTTTGAACTCTGCTTCTGCACATCTGGAAAATGTAAGCTAGAGAGAAATTGATGTGGTGGAGTTTACCATAATCTTTGAACTCTGCTTGCGCTCATCTGGAAAATGTCAGCTAGAGAGAAATTGCAAGGCAGATTTCAGCATAATCTTGGAACTCTGCTTCTGCACATCTGGAAAATGTCAGCTAGAGAGAAAATGCAGAGGCTGATTTCAGCATAATCCTGGAACACTGCTTCCTCACATCTTGAAAATGTCAGCTAGAGGGAAAATGCAGAGGCAGATTTCAGCATAATCCTGGAACTCTGCTTCTGCACATCTGGAAAATGTAAGCTAGATAGAAATTGATGTGTTAGATTTCAGCATAATGCTTGAACTCTGCTTCTGCACATCTGGAAAATATCACCTGGAGAAAAATTGCAAGGCAGATTTGAGAATAATCCTGGAACTCTGCTTCCGCACATCTGGAAAATGTCAGATAGAGAGAAATTTCAAATCAGATTTCAGAATAATCCTGGAACTCTGCTTCTGCGCATTTGGCAAATGTCAGCTAGAGACAAATTGATGTGGTAGATTTCAGCATAGTCTTTGAACTCTGCTTCTGCACTTCAGGAAAATGTCAGCTAGAGAGAAAATGCAAAGGCAGATTTCAGCATAATCCTGGAACTCTGCTTCCGCACATCTGGAAAATTTCAGCTAGACAGAAATTGAGGTTGTAGATTTCATCATAATCCTGGAACTCTGCTTCCAAACATCTGGCAAATGTCAGCTAGAGAGAAATTGCAAGGCAGATTTCAGCATAATCCTGGAACTCTGCTTCTGCACATCTGGCAAATGTCAGCTAGAGAGAAATTGCAAGGCAGATTTCAGCATAATCCTGGAACTCTGCTTCTGCACATCTAGAAAATTTCAGCTAGAGAGAAATTGATGTGTTAGATTTCAGCATAATGCTTGAACTCTGCTTCTGCACATCTGGAAAATATCACCTGGAGAAAAATTGCAAGGCAGATTTCAGAATAATCCTGGAACGCTGCTTCTGCACATCTAAAAAATGTCAGCTAGATAGGAATTTATGTGGTAGATTTCAGCATAATCTTTGAACTCTGCTTCTGCACATCTGGAAAATGTCAGCTAGAGAGAAAATGCAGAGGCAGATTTCAGCATAATCCTGGTACTCTGCTTCTGCACATCAGGAAAATGTCAGCTAGAGAGAAATTTCAAATCAGATTTCAGAATAATCCTGGAACTCTGCTTCCGCACATCTGGAAAATTTCAGCTAGACAGAAATTGAGGTTGTAGATTTCATCATAATCCTGGAACTCTGCTTCCAAACATCTGGCAAATGTCAGCTAGAGAGAAATTGCATGGCAGATTTCAGCATAATCCTTGAACTCTGCTTCTGCACATCTGGAAAAGTCAGCTAGAGATAAATTGCAAGGCAGAGTTCAGCATAATCCTGGAACTCTGCTTCTGCACATCTGGAAAAGTCAGCTAGAGAGAAATTGATGTAGTGGTTACAGCAAAACCCTGGCACTCTGCTTCTGCACATCTGGAAAAGTCAGCTAGAGAGAAACTGATGTGGTGGTTTTCAGCACAATCCTGGAACTCTACTTCTGCACATCTGGAAAATATCAGCTAGCGAGAAATTGATGTTGTAGATTTCAGCATAAACTTTGAACTCTGCTTCTGTACATTTGGAAAATGTCAGCTAGAGAAAACTTGCAAGGCATATTTCAGCATAATCTTGGAACTCTGCTTCTTCACATCTGGCAAATTTCAGCTAGAGAGAAATTGATATGGTAGATTTCAGCATAATACTTGAACTCTGCTTCTGCACATCTGGAAAAGTCAGCTAGAGAGAAGTTTATGTGGCAGATTTCAGCATAATCCTGGAACTCTGCTTCTGCACATCTAGAAAATGTAAGCTAGAGAGAAATTGATGTCGTAGATTTCAGCATAATCTTGGAACTCTGCTTCCACACATCTGGAAAATGTCAGCTAGAGAGAAATTGAAGTTGTAGATTTCAGCATAATCTTTGAACTCTGCTTTTTCACATCTGGAAAATGTCAGCTAGAGAGAAATTGCAAGGCAGATTTCAGCATAATACTGGAACTCTGCTTCTGCACATCTGGAAAATCTAAGCTAGAGAGAAATTGATGTCATAGATTTCAGCATAATCTTGGAACTGTGCTTCTGCACATCTGGCAAATGTCAGCTAGAGAGAAAATGCAGAGGCAGATTTCAGCATAATCCTGGAACTTTCCTTCAGCACATCTGAAAACTGTCAGCTAGATATGAATTTATGTGGTAGATTTCAGCAAAATCCTGGAACTCTGCTTGTGCACATCTGCAAAATGTAAACTAGAGAGAAATTGATGTGTTAGATTTCAGCATAATCTTTGGACTCTGCTTCCGCACATCTGGAAAATGTCAGCTAGAGAGAAAATGCAGAGGCTGATTTCACCATAATCCTGGAACTCTGCTTCTGGACATCTGGAAAATGTCAGCTAGAGAGAAAATGCAAGGCAGATTTCAGCATAATACTGGTCCTCTGTTTGAGCACATGTGGGAAAGTCATCTAGAGAGAAATTGATGTGGTGGTTTTCAGCACAAACCTGGAACTCTCCTTCTTGAAATCTGGAAAATGTCAGCTAGAGAGAAATTGATGTAGATTTCATCATAATGCTGGAACTCTGCTTCTGCACATCTGGAAAATGTCAGCTGGGGAAAATTTATGTGGTATATTTCAGCATAATCTTTGAACTCTGCTTCCCAACATATGGAAAATGTCACCTAGAGAATAATTTCAAGGCAGATTTCAGCATAATCCTGGAACTCTGCTTCTGCACATCTGGAAAATGTAAGCTAGAGAGAAATTGAGGTCGTAGATTTCAGGATAATCTTGGAACTCTGCTTCTGCACATCTGGCAAATGTCAGCAAGAGAGAAATTGATATGGTAGATTTCAGCATAATATTTTAACTCTGCATCTGCTACTCTGGAAAATTTCAGCTAGAGAGAAATTGATGTAGGTTTCAGCATAATCTTTGAACTCTGCTTCCGTACATTTGGAAAATGTCAGCTAGAGAGAAATTGATGTGGTAGATTTCAGCATAATCTTTGTACTCTGCTTCTGCATATGTGGAAATGTCAGCTGGAGAGAAATTGCAAGGCAGATTTCAGCATAATCCTGGAACTCTGCTTCTGCACATCTGGAAAAGTCAGCTAGAGAGAAACTGATGTAGTGGTATATTTCAGCATAATCTTTGGACTCTGCTTCCGCACATCTGGAAAATGTCAGCTAGAGAGAAATTGCAAGGCAGATTTCAGCATAATCCTGGAACTCTGCTTCTGGACATCTGGAAAATGTCAGCTAGAGAGAAATTGATGTGGTAGATTTCAGCATAATCTTTGAACTCTGCTTCCGCACATCTGAAAAATGTCAGCTAGATAGGAATTTATGTGGTAGATTTTAGCATAATCTTTGAACTCTGCTTCTTCACATCTGGAAAATGTCAGCTAGAGAGAAAATGCAGAGGCTGATTTCAGCATAACCTTTGAACTCTACTTCTGCACATCTGGAAAATGTCAGCTAGAGAGAAAATGCAGAGACAGATTTCAGCATAATCCTGGAACTTTGCTTCCGCACATCTGGAAAAGTCAGCTAGAGAGAAATTGATGTAGATTTCAGCATAATCCTGGAGCTCTGCTTCCACACATCTGGAAAATGTCAGCTAGAGGGAAAATGCAGAGGCAGATTTCAGCATAATCCTGGAACTCTGCTTCTCTACATCTGGAAAATGTAAGATAGAGAGAAATTGATGTGGTAGATTTCAGCATAATCTTTGAACACTGCTTCCACACATCTAGAAAATGTCAGCTAGAAAGAAAATGCAGAGGCAGATTTCAGCATAATCTTTGAACTCTGCTTCCGCACATCTGGAAAATGTCAGCTAGAGGGGAAATGCAGAGGCAGATTTCAGCATAATCTTTGAACTCTGCTTCCACACATCTGGAAAATGTCAGCTAGAGGGGAAATGCAGAGGCATATTTCAGCATAATACTGGAACTCTGCTTGTGCACATCTGGAAAATGTAAACTAGAGAGAAATTGATGTGGTAGATTTCAGCATAATCTTTGAACTCTGCTTCTGCACATCTGGCAAATGTCAGCTAGAGAGAAAATGCAGAGGCTGATTTCAGCATAATGCTGGAACTCTGCTTCTGCACATCTGGAAAATGTCAGCTGGGGAAAATTTATGTGGTATATTTCAGCATAATCTTTGAACTCTGCTTCCGAACATATGGAAAATGTCAGCTAGAGAATAATTTCAAGGCAGATTTCAGCATAAAACTGGAACTGTTCTTCTGCACATCTGGAAATTGTAAGCTAGAGAGAAATTGATGTCGTAGATTTCAGCATAATCTTGCAACTCTGCTTTTTCACATCTGGAATATGTCAGCTAGAGGGAAAATGCAGAGGCAGATTTCAGCATAATCCTGGAATTCTGCTTCTGCACATCTGGAAAATGTAAGCTAGACAGAAATTGATGTCGTAGATTTTAGCATAATCCTGGAACTCTGCTTCAGCACATCTGAAAAATGTCAGCTTGATAGGAATTTATGTGGTAGATATCAGCATAATCTTTGAACTCTGCTTCTTCACATCTGGAAAATGTCAGCTAGAGGGAAAATGCAGAGGCATATTTCAGCATAATCCTGGAACTCTGCTTCTGCACATCTGGCAAATGTCAGCAAGAGAGAAATTGATATGGTAGATTTCAGCATAATATTTTAACTCTGCATCTGCACATCTGGAAAATGTCAGCTAGAGAGAACTTGCAAGGCATATTTCAGCATAATCTTGGAACTCTGCTTCTTCACATCTGGAAAATGTCAGCTAGAGAGAAATTGATGTGGTAGATTTTAGCATAATATTTTAACTCTGCATCTGCTACTCTGGAAAATTTCAGCTAGAGAGAAATTGATGTAGATTTCAGCATAATCTTTGAACTCTGCTTCCGTACATTTGGAAAATGTCAGCTAGAGAGAAATTGATGTGGTAGATTTCAGCATAATCTTTGTACTCTGCTTCTGCATATGTGGAAATGTCAGCTAGAGAGAAATTGAGCTGGTAGATTTCAGCATAATCCTGGAACTCTGCTTCTGCACATCTGGAAAAGTCAGCTAGAGATAAATTGCAAGGCAGAGTTCAGCATAATCCTGGAACTCTGCTTCTGCACATCTGGAAAAGTCAGCTAGAGAGAAATTGATGTAGTGGTTACAGCAAAACCCTGGCACTCTGCTTCTGCACATCTGGAAAAGTCAGCTAGAGAGAAACTGATGTGGTGGTTTCAGAATAATCCTTGAAGTCTGCTTCTGCACATCTGGAAAGGTCAGATAGAGAGAAATTGATGTGCTGGTTTTCAGCACAATCCTGGAACTCTACTTCTGCACATCTGGAAAATATCAGCTAGCGAGAAATTGATGTTGTAGATTTCAGCATAAACTTTGAACTCTGCTTCTGTACATTTGGAAAATGTCAGCTAGAGAAAACTTGCAAGGCATATTTCAGCATAATCTTGGAACTCTGCTTCTTCACATCTGGCAAATGTCAGCTAGAGAGAAATTGATATGGTAGATTTCAGCATAATCTTTGAACTCTGCTTCTGCACATCTGGAAAAGTCAGCTAGAGAGAAGTTTATGTGGCAGATTTCAGCATAATCCTGGAACTCTGCTTCTGCACATCTAGAAAATGTAAGCTAGAGAGAAATTGATGTCGTAGATTTCAGCATAATCTTGGAACTCTGCTTCCACACATCTGGAAAATGTCAGCTAGAGAGAAATTGAAGTTGTAGATTTCAGCATAATCTTTGGACTCTGCTTCCGCACATCTGGAAAATGCCAGCTAGAGAGAAATTGCAAGGCAGATTTCAGCATAATCCTGGAACTCTGCTTCTGGTCATCTGGAAAATGTCAGCTAGAGAGAAATTGATCTGGTAGATTTCAGCATAATCTTTGAACTCTTCTTCCGCACATCTGAAAAATGTCAGCTAGATAGGAATTTATGTGGTAGATTTTAGCATAATCTTTGAACTCTGCTTCTTCACATCTGGAAAATGTCAGCTAGAGAGAAAATGCAGAGGCAGATTTCAGCATAATCCTGGAACTTTGCTTACGCACATCTGGCAAATGTCAGCTAGAGAGAAATTGCAAGGCAGATTTCAGCATAATACTGGTCCTCTGTTTGAGTACATGTGGGAAAGTCATCTAGAGAGAAATTGATGTGGTGGTTTTCAGCACAAACCTGGAACTCTCCTTCTTGAAATCTGGAAAATGTCAGCTAGAGAGAAATTGATGTAGATTTCAGCATAATCCTGGAACTCTGCTTCTGCACATCTGGAAAATGTCAGCTAGAGAGAACATGCAGAGGCTGATTTCAGCATAAAGCTGGAACTCTGCTTCTGCACATCCGGAAAATGTCAGCTGGGGAAAATTTATGTGGTATATTTCAGCATAATCTTTGAACTCTGCTTCCGAACATATGGAAAATGTCAGCTAGAGAATTATTTCAAGGCAGATTTCAGCATAATCCTGGAACTCTGCTTCTGCACATCTGGAAAATGTAACCTAGAGAGAAATTGATGTCGTAGATTTCAGCATAATCTTGGAACTCTGTTTTTTCACATCTGGAAAATGTCAGCTAGAGGGAAAATGCAGAGGCAGATTTCAGCATAATCCTGGAATTCTGCTTCTGCACATCTGAAAAATGTCAGCTAGATAGGAATTTATGTGGTAGATTTCAGCATAATCTTTGAACTCTGCTTCTGCACATCTGGAAAATGTCAGCTAGAGAGAAAATGCAGAGGCAGATATCAAGATAATCCTGGTACTCTGCTTCTGCACTTCAGGAAAATGTCAGGTAGAGAGAAAATGCAAAGGCGGATTTCAGCATAATCCTGGAACTCTGCTTCTGCACATCTGGAAAATTTCAGCTAGACAGAAATTGAGGTTGTAGATTTCATCATAATCCTGGAACTCTGCTTCCAAACATCTGGCAAATGTCAGCTAGAGAGAAATTGCAAGGCAGATTTCAGCATAATCCTGGAACTCTGCTTCAGCACATCTGAAAACTGTCAGCTAGATAGGAATTTATGTGGTAGATTTCAGCATAATCCTTGAACTCTGCTTGTGCACATCTGCAAAATGTAAACTAGAGAGAAATTGATGTGGTTTATTTCAGCATAATCTTTGGACTCTGCTTCCGCACATCTGGAAAATGTCAGCTAGAGAGAAATTGCAAGGCAGATTTCAGCATAATCCTGGAACTCTGCTTCTGGACATCTGGAAAACGTCAGCTAGAGAGAAATTGATGTGGTAGATTTCAGCATAATCTTTGAACTCTGCTTCCGCACATCTGAAAAATGTCAGCTAGATAGGAATTTATGTGGTAGATTTTAGCATAATCTTTGAACTCTGCTTCTTCACATCTGGAAAATGTCAGCTAGAGAGAAAATGCAGAGGCAGATTTCAGCATAATCCTGGAACTTTGCTTCCGCACATCTGGAAAATGTCAGCTAGACAGAAATTGATGTTGTAGATTTCAGCATAATCCTGGAACTCTGCTTCTGCACATCAGGAAAATGTCAGCTAGAGAGAAATTTCAAATCAGATTTCAGAATAATCCTGGAACTCTGCTTCCGCACATCTGGAAAATTTCAGCTAGACAGAAATTGAGGTTGTAGATTTCATCATAATCCTGGAACTCTGCTTCCAAACATCTGGCAAATGTAAGCTAGAGAGAAATTGCATGGCAGATTTCAGCATAATCCTTGAACTCTGCTTCTGCACATCTGGAAAAGTCAGCTAGAGATAAATTGCAAGGCAGAGTTCAGCATAATCCTGGAACTCTGCTTCTGCACATCTGGAAAAGTCAGCTAGAGAGAAATTGATGTAGTGGTTACAGCAAAACCCTGGCACTCTGCTTCTGCACATCTGGAAAAGTCAGCTAGAGAGAAACTGATGTGGTGGTTTTCAGCACAATCCTGGAACTCTACTTCTGCACATCTGGAAAATATCAGCTAGCGAGAAATTGATGTTGTAGATTTCAGCATAAACTTTGAACTCTGCTTCTGTACATTTGGAAAATGTCAGCTAGAGAAAACTTGCAAGGCATATTTCAGCATAATCTTGGAACTCTGCTTCTTCACATCTGGCAAATTTCAGCTAGAGAGAAATTGATATGGTAGATTTCAGCATAATACTTGAACTCTGCTTCTGCACATCTGGAAAAGTCAGCTAGAGAGAAGTTTATGTGGCAGATTTCAGCATAATCCTGGAACTCTGCTTCTGCACATCTAGAAAATGTAAGCTAGAGAGAAATTGATGTCGTAGATTTCAGCATAATCTTGGAACTCTGCTTCCACACATCTGGAAAATGTCAGCTAGAGAGAAATTGAAGTTGTAGATTTCAGCATAATCTTTGAACTCTGCTTTTTCACATCTGGAAAATGTCAGCTAGAGAGAAAATGCAAGGCAGATTTCAGCATAATACTGGAACTCTGCTTCTGCACATCTGGAAAATCTAAGCTAGAGAGAAATTGATGTCATAGATTTCAGCATAATCTTGGAACTGTGCTTCTGCACATCTGGCAAATGTCAGCTAGAGAGAAAATGCAGAGGCAGATTTCAGCATAATCCTGGAACTTTCCTTCAGCACATCTGAAAACTGTCAGCTAGATATGAATTTATGTGGTAGATTTCAGCAAAATCCTGGAACTCTGCTTGTGCACATCTGCAAAATGTAAACTAGAGAGAAATTGATGTGTTAGATTTCAGCATAATCTTTGGACTCTGCTTCCGCACATCTGGAAAATGTCAGCTAGAGAGAAAATGCAGAGGCTGATTTCACCATAATCCTGGAACTCTGCTTCTGGACATCTGGAAAATGTCAGCTAGAGAGAAAATGCAAGGCAGATTTCAGCATAATACTGGTCCTCTGTTTGAGCACATGTGGGAAAGTCATCTAGAGAGAAATTGATGTGGTGGTTTTCAGCACAAACCTGGAACTCTCCTTCTTGAAATCTGGAAAATGTCAGCTAGAGAGAAATTGATGTAGATTTCAGCATAATGCTGGAACTCTGCTTCTGCACATCTGGAAAATGTCAGCTGGGGAAAATTTATGTGGTATATTTCAGCATAATCTTTGAACTCTGCTTCCCAACATATGGAAAATGTCACCTAGAGAATAATTTCAAGGCAGATTTCAGCATAATCCTGGAACTCTGCTTCTGCACATCTGGAAAATTTAAGCTAGAGAGAAATTGAGGTCGTAGATTTCAGGATAATCTTGGAACTCTGCTTCAGCACATCTGAAAAATGTCAGCTTGATAGGAATTTATGTGGTAGATTTCAGCATAATCTTTGAACTCTGCTTCTTCACATCTGGAAAATGTCAGCTAGAGGGAAAATGCAGAGGCACATTTCAGCATAATCCTGGAACTCTGCTTCTGCACATCTGGCAAATGTCAGCAAGAGAGAAATTGATATGGTAGATTTCAGCATAATATTTTAACTCTGCATCTGCTACTCTGGAAAATTTCAGCTAGAGAGAAATTGATGTAGGTTTCAGCATAATCTTTGAACTCTGCTTCCGTACATTTGGAAAATGTCAGCTAGAGAGAAATTGATGTGGTAGATTTCAGCATAATCTTTGTACTCTGCTTCTGCATATGTGGAAATGTCAGCTGGAGAGAAATTGCAAGGCAGATTTCAGCATAATCCTGGAACTCTGCTTCTGAGAATCTGGAAAATGTCAGCTAGAAAGAAATTGATGTAGATTTCAGCATAATCCTGGAACTCTGCTTCTGCACATCTGGAAAAGTCAGCTAGAGAGAAACTGATGTAGTGGTATATTTCAGCATAATCTTTGGACTCTGCTTCCGCACATCTGGAAAATGTCAGCTAGAGAGAAATTGCAAGGCAGATTTCAGCATAATCCTGGAACTCTGCTTCTGGACATCTGGAAAATGTCAGCTAGAGAGAAATTGATGTGGTAGATTTCAGCATAATCTTTGAACTCTGCTTCCGCACATCTGAAAAATGTCAGCTAGATAGGAATTTATGTGGTAGATTTTAGCATAATCTTTGAACTCTGCTTCTTCACATCTGGAAAATGTCAGCTAGAGAGAAAATGCAGAGGCTGATTTCAGCATAACCTTTGAACTCTACTTCTGCACATCTGGAAAATGTCAGCTAGAGAGAAAATGCAGAGACAGATTTCAGCATAATCCTGGAACTTTGCTTCCGCACATCTGGAAAAGTCAGCTAGAGAGAAATTGATGTAGATTTCAGCATAATCCTGGAGCTCTGCTTCCACACATCTGGAAAATGTCAGCTAGAGGGAAAATGCAGAGGCAGATTTCAGCATAATCCTGGAACTCTGCTTCTCTACATCTGGAAAATGTAAGATAGAGAGAAATTGATGTGGTAGATTTCAGCATAATCTTTGAACACTGCTTCCACACATCTAGAAAATGTCAGCTAGAAAGAAAATGCAGAGGCAGATTTCAGCATAATCTTTGAACTCTGCTTCCGCACATCTGGAAAATGTCAGCTAGAGGGGAAATGCAGAGGCAGATTTCAGCATAATCTTTGAACTCTGCTTCCACACATCTGGAAAATGTCAGCTAGAGGGGAAATGCAGAGGCATATTTCAGCATAATACTGGAACTCTGCTTGTGCACATCTGGAAAATGTAAACTAGAGAGAAATTGATGTGGTAGATTTCAGCATAATCTTTGAACTCTGCTTCTGCACATCTGGCAAATGTCAGCTAGAGAGAAAATGCAGAGGCTGATTTCAGCATAATGCTGGAACTCTGCTTCTGCACATCTGGAAAATGTCAGCTGGGGAAAATTTATGTGGTATATTTCAGCATAATCTTTGAACTCTGCTTCCGAACATATGGAAAATGTCAGCTAGAGAATAATTTCAAGGCAGATTTCAGCATAAAACTGGAACTGTTCTTCTGCACATCTGGAAATTGTAAGCTAGAGAGAAATTGATGTCGTAGATTTCAGCATAATCTTGCAACTCTGCTTTTTCACATCTGGAATATGTCAGCTAGAGGGAAAATGCAGAGGCAGATTTCAGCATAATCCTGGAATTCTGCTTCTGCACATCTGGAAAATGTAAGCTAGACAGAAATTGATGTCGTAGATTTTAGCATAATCCTGGAACTCTGCTTCAGCACATCTGAAAAATGTCAGCTTGATAGGAATTTATGTGGTAGATATCAGCATAATCTTTGAACTCTGCTTCTTCACATCTGGAAAATGTCAGCTAGAGGGAAAATGCAGAGGCATATTTCAGCATAATCCTGGAACTCTGCTTCTGCACATCTGGCAAATGTCAGCAAGAGAGAAATTGATATGGTAGATTTCAGCATAATATTTTAACTCTGCATCTGCACATCTGGAAAATGTCAGCTAGAGAGAACTTGCAAGGCATATTTCAGCATAATCTTGGAACTCTGCTTCTTCACATCTGGAAAATGTCAGCTAGAGAGAAATTGATGTGGTAGATTTCAGCATAATATTTTAACTCTGCATCTGCTACTCTGGAAAATTTCAGCTAGAGAGAAATTGATGTAGATTTCAGCATAATCTTTGAACTCTGCTTCCGTATATTTGGAAAATGTCAGCTAGAGAGAAATTGATGTGGTAGATTTCAGCATAATCTTTGTACTCTGCTTCTGCATATGTGGAAATGTCAGCTAGAGAGAAATTGAGCTGGTAGATTTCAGCATAATCCTGGAACTCTGCTTCTGCACATCTGGAAAAGTCAGCTAGAGATAAATTGCAAGGCAGAGTTCAGCATAATCCTGGAACTCTGCTTCTGCACATCTGGAAAAGTCAGCTAGAGAGAAATTGATGTAGTGGTTACAGCAAAACCCTGGCACTCTGCTTCTGCACATCTGGAAAAGTCAGCTAGAGAGAAACTGATGTGGTGGTTTTCAGCACAATCCTGGAACTCTGCTTCTGCATGTCTGGAAAATGTCAGCTAGAGAGAAATTGATGTGGTGGTTTCAGCATAATCCTTGAAGTCTGCTTCTGCACATCTGGAAAGGTCAGATAGAGAGAAATTGATGTGCTGGTTTTCAGCACAATCCTGGAACTCTACTTCTGCACATCTGGAAAATATCAGCTAGCGAGAAATTGATGTTGTAGATTTCAGCATAAACTTTGAACTCTGCTTCTGTACATTTGGAAAATGTCAGCTAGAGAAAACTTGCAAGGCATATTTCAGCATAATCTTGGAACTCTGCTTCTTCACATCTGGCAAATGTCAGCTAGAGAGAAATTGATATGGTAGATTTCAGCATAATATTTGAACTCTGCTTCTGCACATCTGGAAAAGTCAGCTAGAGAGAAGTTTATGTGGCAGATTTCAGCATAATCCTGGAACTCTGCTTCTGCACATCTAGAAAATGTAAGCTAGAGAGAAATTGATGTCGTAGATTTCAGCATAATCTTGGAACTCTGCTTCCACACATCTGGAAAATGTCAGCTAGAGAGAAATTGAAGTTGTAGATTTCAGCATAATCTTTGGACTCTGCTTCCGCACATCTGGAAAATGCCAGCTAGAGAGAAATTGCAAGGCAGATTTCAGCATAATCCTGGAACTCTGCTTCTGGTCATCTGGAAAATGTCAGCTAGAGAGAAATTGATCTGGTAGATTTCAGCATAATCTTTGAACTCTTCTTCCGCACATCTGAAAAATGTCAGCTAGATAGGAATTTATGTGGTAGATTTTAGCATAATCTTTGAACTCTGCTTCTTCACATCTGGAAAATGTCAGCTAGAGAGAAAATGCAGAGGCAGATTTCAGCATAATCCTGGAACTTTGCTTACGCACATCTGGCAAATGTCAGCTAGAGAGAAATTGCAAGGCAGATTTCAGCATAATACTGGTCCTCTGTTTGAGCACATGTGGGAAAGTCATCTAGAGAGAAATTGATGTGGTGGTTTTCAGCACAAACCTGGAACTCTCCTTCTTGAAATCTGGAAAATGTCAGCTAGAGAGAAATTGATGTAGATTTCAGCATAATCCTGGAACTCTGCTTCTGCACATCTGGAAAATGTCAGCTAGAGAGAACATGCAGAGGCTGATTTCAGCATAAAGCTGGAACTCTGCTTCTGCACATCCGGAAAATGTCAGCTGGGGAAAATTTATGTGGTATATTTCAGCATAATCTTTGAACTCTGCTTCCGAACATATGGAAAATGTCAGCTAGAGAATTATTTCAAGGCAGATTTCAGCATAATCCTGGAACTCTGCTTCTGCACATCTGGAAAATGTAACCTAGAGAGAAATTGATGTCATAGATTTCAGCATAATCTTGGAACTCTGCTTTTTCACATCTGGAAAATGTCAGCTAGAGGGAAAATGCAGAGGCAGATTTCAGCATAATCCTGGAATTCTGCTTCTGCAGATCTGAAAAATGTCAGCTAGATAGGAATTTATGTGGTAGATTTCAGCATAATCTTTGAACTCTGCTTCTGCACATCTGGAAAATGTCAGCTAGAGAGAAAATGCAGAGGCAGATTTCAAGATAATCCTGGTACTCTGCTTCTGCACTTCAGGAAAATGTCAGGTAGAGAGAAAATGCAAAGGCGGATTTCAGCATAATCCTGGAACTCTGCTTCCGCACATCTGGAAAATTTCAGCTAGACAGAAATTGAGGTTGTAGATTTCATCATAATCCTGGAACTCTGCTTCCAAACATCTGGCAAATGTCAGCTAGAGAGAAATTGCAAGGCAGATTTCAGCATAATCCTGGAACTCTGCTTCAGCACATCTGAAAACTGTCAGCTAGATAGGAATTTATGTGGTAGATTTCAGCATAATCCTTGAACTCTGCTTGTGCACATCTGCAAAATGTAAACTAGAGAGAAATTGATGTGGTTTATTTCAGCATAATCTTTGGACTCTGCTTCCGCACATCTGGAAAATGTCAGCTAGAGAGAAATTGCAAGGCAGATTTCAGCATAATCCTGGAACTCTGCTTCTGGACATCTGGAAAACGTCAGCTAGAGAGAAATTGATGTGGTAGATTTCAGCATAATCTTTGAACTCTGCTTCCGCACATCTGAAAAATGTCAGCTAGATAGGAATTTATGTGGTAGATTTTAGCATAATCTTTGAACTCTGCTTCTTCACATCTGGAAAATGTCAGCTAGAGAGAAAATGCAGAGGCAGATTTCAGCATAATCCTGGAACTTTGCTTCCGCACATCTGGAAAATGTCAGCTAGACAGAAATTGATGTTGTAGATTTCAGCATAATCCTGGAACTCTGCTTCTGCACATCTGGCAAATGTCAGCTAGAGAGAAATTGCAAGGCAGATTTCAGCATAATACTGGTCCTCTGTTTGAGCACATGTGGGAAAGTCATCTAGAGAGAAATTGATGTGGTGGTTTTCAGCACAAACCTGGAACTCTCCTTCTTGAAATCTGGAAAATGTCAGCTAGAGAGAAATTGATGTAGATTTCAGCATAATCCTGGAACTCTGCTTCTGCACATCTGGATAATGTCAGCTAGAGAGAACATGCAGAGGCTGATTTCAGCATAATGCTGGAACTCTGCTTCTGCACATCCGGAAAATGTCAGCTGGGGAAAATTTATGTGGTATATTTCAGCATAATCTTTGAACTCTGCTTCCGAACATATGGAAAATGTCAGCTAGAGAATTATTTCAAGGCAGATTTCAGCATAATCCTGGAACTCTGCTTCTGCACATCTGGAAAATGTAACCTAGAGAGAAATTGATGTCGTAGATTTCAGCATAATATTTTAACTCTGCATCTGCACATCTGGAAAATGTCAGCTAGAGAGAACTTGCAAGGCATAATTCAGCATAATCTTGGAACTCTGCTTCTTCACATCTGGAAAATGTCAGCTAGAGAGAAATTGATGTGGTAGATTTCAGCATAATCCTTGAACTCTTCTTCTGCTACTCTGGAAAATTTCAGCTAGAGAGAAATTGATGTAGATTTCAGCATAATCTTTGAACTCTGCTTCCGTACATTTGGAAAATGTCAGCTAGAGAGAAATTGATGTGGTAGATTTCAGCATAATCTTTGTACTCTGCTTCTGCATATGTGGAAATGTCAGCTAGAGAGAAATTGAGCTGGTAGATTTCAGCATAATCCTGGAACTGTGCTTCTGCATATCTGGAAAGGTCAGCTAGAGATAAATTGCAAGGCAGAGTTCAGCATAATCCTGGAACTCTGCTTCTGCACATCTGGAAAAGTCAGCTAGAGAGAAACTGATGTGGTGGTTTTCAGCACAATCCTGGAACTCTACTTCTGCACATCTGGAAAATATCAGCTAGCGAGAAATTGATGTTGTAGATTTCAGCATAAACTTTGAACTCTGCTTCTGTACATTTGGAAAATGTCAGCTAGAGAAAACTTGCAAGGCATATTTCAGCATAATCTTGGAACTCTGCTTCTTCACATCTGGCAAATGTCAGCTAGAGAGAAATTGATATGGTAGATTTCAGCATAATATTTGAACTCTGCTTCTGCACATCTGGAAAATGTCAGCTAGAGAGAAGTTTATGTGGCAGATTTCAGCATAATCCTGGAACTCTGCTTCTGCACATCTAGAAAATGTAAGCTAGAGAGAAATTGATGTCGTAGATTTCAGCATAATCTTGGAACTCTGCTTCCACACATCTGGAAAATGTCAGCTAGAGAGAAATTGAAGTTGTAGATTTCAGCATAATCTTTGAACTCTGCTTTTTCACATCTGGAAAATGTCAGCTAGAGAGAAATTGCAAGGCAGATTTCAGCATAATACTGGACCTGTGCTGCTGCACATCTGGGAAAGTCAGCTAGAGAGGAATTGATGTGGTGGTTTTCACCACAATCATGGAACTCTGCTTCTGCACATCTGGAAAATGTCAGCTAGAGCGAAATTGAGCTGGTAGATTTCAGCATAATCCTGGAACTCTGCTTCTGAGAATCTGGAAAATGTCAGCTAGAAAGAAATTGATGTAGATTTCAGCATAATCTTGGAACTCTGCTTCTGCACATCTGGAAAATGCAAGCTAGAGAGAAATTGATGTGGTAGACTTCACCATAATCTTTGAACTCTGCTTGCGCTCATCTGGAAAATGTCAGCTAGAGAGAAATTGCAAGTCAGATTTCAGTATAATCTTGGAACTCTGCTTCTGCACATATGGAAAATGTCAGCTAGAGAGAAAATGCAGAGGCTGATTTCAGCATAATCCTGGAACACTGCTTCCTCACATCTGGAAAATATCAGGTGGAGGGAAAATGCAGAGGCAGATTTCAGCATAATCCTGGAACTCTGCTTCTGCACATCTGGAAAATGTAAGCTAGAGAGAAATTGATTTGTTAGATTTCAGCATAATGCTGGAACTCTGCTTCTGCACATCTGGAAAATATCACCTGGAGAAAAATTGCAAGGCAGATTTCAGAATAATCCTGGAACTCTGATTCTGCACATCTGAAAAATGTCAGCTAGATAGGAATTTATGTGGTAGATTTCAGCATAATCTTTAAACTCTGCTTCTGCACATCTGGAAAAGTCAGCTAGAGAGAAATTGATGTAGATTTCAGCATAATCCTGGAACTCTCCTGCACATCTCGAAAAGTCAGCTAGAGAGAAATTACAAGGCAGATTTCAGCATAATCCTGGACCTGTGCTGCTGCACATCTGGGAAAGTCAGCTAGAGAGGAATTGATGTGGTGGTTTTCACCACAATCATGGAACTCTGCTTCTGCACATCTGGAAAATTTCAGCTAGACAGAAATTGAGGTTGTAGATTTCATCATAATCCTGGAACTCTGCTTCTGTAACTCTGGCAAATGTCAGCTAGAGAGAAATTGCAAGGCAGATTTCAGCATAATCTTTGAACTCTGCTTCTGCACATCTGGCAAATGTCAGCTAGAGAGAAATTGCAAGGCAGATTTCAGCATAATACTGGACCTGTGCTGCTGCACATCTGGGAAAGTCAGCTAGAGAGGAATTGATGTGGTGGTTTTCACCACAATCATGGAACTCTGCTTCTGCACATCTGGAAAATGTCAGCTAGAGCGAAATTGAGCTGGTAGATTTCAGCATAATCCTGGAACTCTGCTTCTGAGAATCTGGAAAATGTCAGCTAGAAAGAAATTGATGTAGATTTCAGCATAATCTTGGAACTCTGCTTCTGCACATCTGGAAAATGCAAGCTAGAGAGAAATTGATGTGGTAGACTTCACCATAATCTTTGAACTCTGCTTGCGCTCATCTGGAAAATGTCAGCTAGAGAGAAAATGCAGAGGCTGATTTCAGCATAATCCTGGAACACTGCTTCCTCACATCTGGAAAATATCAGGTGGAGGGAAAATGCAGAGGCAGATTTCAGCATAATCCTGGAACTCTCCTTCTGCACATCTGGAAAATGTCAGCTAGAGAGAAATTGATGTGTTAGATTTCAGCATAATGCTGGAACTCTGCTTCTGCACATCTGGAAAATATCACCTGGAGAAAAATTGCAAGGCAGATTTCAGAATAATCCTAGAACTCTGATTCTGCACATCTGAAAAATGTCAGCTAGATAGGAATTTATGTGGTAGATTTCAGCATAATCTTTGAACTCTGCTTCTGCACATCTGGAAAAGTCAGCTAGAGAGAAATTGATGTAGATTTCAGCATAATCCTGGAACTCTCCTGCACATCTCGAAAAGTCAGCTAGAGAGAAATTACAAGGCAGATTTCAGCATAATCCTGGACCTGTGCTGCTGCACATCTGGGAAAGTCAGCTAGAGAGGAATTGATGTGGTGGTTTTCACCACAATCATGGAACTCTGCTTCTGCACATCTGGAAAATTTCAGCTAGACAGAAATTGAGGTTGTAGATTTCATCATAATCCTGGAACTCTGCTTCTGTACATCTGGCAAATGTCAGCTAGAGAGAAATTGCAAGGTAGATTTCAGCATAATCTTGGAACTCTGCTTCTGCACATCTGGCAAATGTCAGCTAGAGAGAAATTGCAAGGCAGATTTCAGCATAATCCTGGAACTCTGCTTCAGCACATCTGAAAAATGTCAGCTAGATAGGAATTTATGTGGTAGATTTCAGCATAATCTTTGAACTCTGCTTCTTCACATCTGGAAAATGTCAGCTAGAGGGAAAATGCAGAGGCAGATTTCAGCATAATCCTGGAACGCTGCTTCTGCACATCTAGAAAATTTCAGCTAGAGAGAAATTGATGTGTTAGATTTCTGCATAATGCTTGAACTCTGCTTCTGCACATCTGGAAAATATCACCTGGAGAAAAATTGCAAGGCAGATTTCAGAATAATCCTGGAACTCTGCTTCTGCATATCTGAAAAATGTCAGCTAGATAGGAATTTATTTGGTAGATTTCAGCATAATCTTTGAACTCTGCTTCTGCACATCTGGAAAATGTCAGCTAGAGAGAAAATGCAGAGGCAGATTTCAGCATAATCCTGGTACTCTGCTTCTGCACATCAGGAAAATGTCAGCTAGAGAGAAATTTCAAATCAGATTTCAGAATAATCCTGGAACTCTGCTTCTGCGCATTTGGCAAATGTCAGCTAGAGACAAATTGATGTGGTAGATTTCAGCATAGTCTTTGAACTCTGCTTCTGCACATCTAGAAAATTTCAGCTAGAGAGAAATTGATGTGTTAGATTTCAGCATAATCTTTGAACTCTGCTTCTGCACATCTGGAAAATGTAAGCTAGAGAGAAATTGATGTGGTGGAGTTCACCATAATCTTTGAACTCTGCTTGCGCTCATCTGGAAAATGTCAGCTAGAGAGAAATTGCAAGGCAGATTTCAGCATAATCTTGGAACTCTGCTTCTGCACATCTGGAAAATGTCAGCTAGAGAGAAAATGCAGAGGCTGATTTCAGCATAATCCTGGAACACTGCTTCCTCACATCTTGAAAATGTCAGCTAGAGGGAAAATGCAGAGGCAGATTTCAGCATAATCCTGGAACTCTGCTTCTGCACATCTGGAAAATGTAAGCTAGAGAGAAATTGATGTGTTAGATTTCAGCATAATGCTTGAACTCTGCTTCTGCACATCTGGAAAATATCACCTGGAGAAATATTGCAAGTCAGATTTCAGAATTATCCTGGAACTCTTCTTCTGCACATCTGAAAAATGTCAGCTAGATAGGAATTTATGTGGTAGATTTCAGCATAATCTTTGAACTCTGCTTCTGCACATCTGGAAAATGTCAGATAGAGAGAAAATGCAGAGGCAGATTTCAGCATAATCCTGGAACACTGCTTCCTCACATCTTGAAAATGTCAGCTAGAGGGAAAATGCAGAGGCAGATTTCAGCATAATCCTGGAACTCTGCTTCTGCACATCTGGAAAATGTAAGCTAGAGAGAAATTGATGTGTTAGATTTCAGCATAATGCTTGAACTCTGCTTCTGCACATCTGGAAAATATCACCTGGAGAAAAATTGCAAGTCAGATTTCAGAATAACCCTGGAACTCTTCTTCTGCACATCTGAAAAATGTCAGCTAGACAGAAATTGAGGTTGTAGCTTTCATCATAATCCTGGAACTCTGCTTCCAAACATCTGGCAAATGTCAGCTAGAGAGAAATTGCAAGGCAGATTTCAGCATAATCTTGGAACTCTGCTTCTGTAACTCTGGCAAATGTCAGCTAGAGAGAAATTGCAAGGCAGATTTCAGCATAATCTTTGAACTCTGCTTCTGCACATCTGGCAAATGTCAGCTAGAGAGAAATTGCAAGGCAGATTTCAGCATAATACTGGACCTGTGCTGCTGCACATCTGGGAAAGTCAGCTAGAGAGGAATTGATGTGGTGGTTTTCACCACAATCATGGAACTCTGCTTCTGCACATCTGGAAAATGTCAGCTAGAGCGAAATTGAGCTGGTAGATTTCAGCATAATCCTGGAACTCTGCTTCTGAGAATCTGGAAAATGTCAGCTAGAAAGAAATTGATGTAGATTTCAGCATAATCTTGGAACTCTGCTTCTGCACATCTGGAAAATGCAAGCTAGAGAGAAATTGATGTGGTAGACTTCACCATAATCTTTGAACTCTGCTTGCGCTCATCTGGAAAATGTCAGCTAGAGAGAAAATGCAGAGGCTGATTTCAGCATAATCCTGGAACACTGCTTCCTCACATCTGGAAAATATCAGGTGGAGGGAAAATGCAGAGGCAGATTTCAGCATAATCCTGGAACTCTCCTTCTGCACATCTGGAAAATGTCAGCTAGAGAGAAATTGATGTGTTAGATTTCAGCATAATGCTGGAACTCTGCTTCTGCACATCTGGAAAATATCACCTGGAGAAAAATTGCAAGGCAGATTTCAGAATAATCCTAGAACTCTGATTCTGCACATCTGAAAAATGTCAGCTAGATAGGAATTTATGTGGTAGATTTCAGCATAATCTTTGAACTCTGCTTCTGCACATCTGGAAAAGTCAGCTAGAGAGAAATTGATGTAGATTTCAGCATAATCCTGGAACTCTCCTGCACATCTCGAAAAGTCAGCTAGAGAGAAATTACAAGGCAGATTTCAGCATAATCCTGGACCTGTGCTGCTGCACATCTGGGAAAGTCAGCTAGAGAGGAATTGATGTGGTGGTTTTCACCACAATCATGGAACTCTGCTTCTGCACATCTGGAAAATTTCAGCTAGACAGAAATTGAGGTTGTAGATTTCATCATAATCCTGGAACTCTGCTTCTGTACATCTGGCAAATGTCAGCTAGAGAGAAATTGCAAGGTAGATTTCAGCATAATCTTGGAACTCTGCTTCTGCACATCTGGCAAATGTCAGCTAGAGAGAAATTGCAAGGCAGATTTCAGCATAATCCTGGAACTCTGCTTCAGCACATCTGAAAAATGTCAGCTAGATAGGAATTTATGTGGTAGATTTCAGCATAATCTTTGAACTCTGCTTCTTCACATCTGGAAAATGTCAGCTAGAGGGAAAATGCAGAGGCAGATTTCAGCATAATCCTGGAACGCTGCTTCTGCACATCTAGAAAATTTCAGCTAGAGAGAAATTGATGTGTTAGATTTCTGCATAATGCTTGAACTCTGCTTCTGCACATCTGGAAAATATCACCTGGAGAAAAATTGCAAGGCAGATTTCAGAATAATCCTGGAACTCTGCTTCTGCATATCTGAAAAATGTCAGCTAGATAGGAATTTATTTGGTAGATTTCAGCATAATCTTTGAACTCTGCTTCTGCACATCTGGAAAATGTCAGCTAGAGAGAAAATGCAGAGGCAGATTTCAGCATAATCCTGGTACTCTGCTTCTGCACATCAGGAAAATGTCAGCTAGAGAGAAATTTCAAATCAGATTTCAGAATAATCCTGGAACTCTGCTTCTGCGCATTTGGCAAATGTCAGCTAGAGACAAATTGATGTGGTAGATTTCAGCATAGTCTTTGAACTCTGCTTCTGCACATCTAGAAAATTTCAGCTAGAGAGAAATTGATGTGTTAGATTTCAGCATAATCTTTGAACTCTGCTTCTGCACATCTGGAAAATGTAAGCTAGAGAGAAATTGATGTGGTGGAGTTCACCATAATCTTTGAACTCTGCTTGCGCTCATCTGGAAAATGTCAGCTAGAGAGAAATTGCAAGGCAGATTTCAGCATAATCTTGGAACTCTGCTTCTGCACATCTGGAAAATGTCAGCTAGAGAGAAAATGCAGAGGCTGATTTCAGCATAATCCTGGAACACTGCTTCCTCACATCTTGAAAATGTCAGCTAGAGGGAAAATGCAGAGGCAGATTTCAGCATAATCCTGGAACTCTGCTTCTGCACATCTGGAAAATGTAAGCTAGAGAGAAATTGATGTGTTAGATTTCAGCATAATGCTTGAACTCTGCTTCTGCACATCTGGAAAATATCACCTGGAGAAATATTGCAAGTCAGATTTCAGAATTATCCTGGAACTCTTCTTCTGCACATCTGAAAAATGTCAGCTAGATAGGAATTTATGTGGTAGATTTCAGCATAATCTTTGAACTCTGCTTCTGCACATCTGGAAAATGTCAGATAGAGAGAAAATGCAGAGGCAGATTTCAGCATAATCCTGGAACACTGCTTCCTCACATCTTGAAAATGTCAGCTAGAGGGAAAATGCAGAGGCAGATTTCAGCATAATCCTGGAACTCTGCTTCTGCACATCTGGAAAATGTAAGCTAGAGAGAAATTGATGTGTTAGATTTCAGCATAATGCTTGAACTCTGCTTCTGCACATCTGGAAAATATCACCTGGAGAAAAATTGCAAGTCAGATTTCAGAATAACCCTGGAACTCTTCTTCTGCACATCTGAAAAATGTCAGCTAGACAGAAATTGAGGTTGTAGCTTTCATCATAATCCTGGAACTCTGCTTCCAAACATCTGGCAAATGTCAGCTAGAGAGAAATTGCAAGGCAGATTTCAGCATAATCTTGGAACTCTGCTTCTGTAACTCTGGCAAATGTCAGCTAGAGAGAAATTGCAAGGCAGATTTCAGCATAATCTTTGAACTCTGCTTCTGCACATCTGGCAAATGTCAGCTAGAGAGAAATTGCAAGGCAGATTTCAGCATAATACTGGACCTGTGCTGCTGCACATCTGGGAAAGTCAGCTAGAGAGGAATTGATGTGGTGGTTTTCACCACAATCATGGAACTCTGCTTCTGCACATCTGGAAAATGTCAGCTAGAGCGAAATTGAGCTGGTAGATTTCAGCATAATCCTGGAACTCTGCTTCTGAGAATCTGGAAAATGTCAGCTAGAAAGAAATTGATGTAGATTTCAGCATAATCTTGGAACTCTGCTTCTGCACATCTGGAAAATGCAAGCTAGAGAGAAATTGATGTGGTAGACTTCACCATAATCTTTGAACTCTGCTTGCACTCATCTGGAAAATGTCAGCTAGAGAGAAAATGCAGAGGCTGATTTCAGCATAATCCTGGAACACTGCTTCCTCACATCTGGAAAATATCAGGTGGAGGGAAAATGCAGAGGCAGATTTCAGCATAATCCTGGAACTCTCCTTCTGCACATCTGGAAAATGTCAGCTAGAGAGAAATTGATGTGTTAGATTTCAGCATAATGCTGGAACTCTGCTTCTGCACATCTGGAAAATATCACCTGGAGAAAAATTGCAAGGCAGATTTCAGAATAATCCTAGAACTCTGATTCTGCACATCTGAAAAATGTCAGCTAGATAGGAATTTATGTGGTAGATTTCAGCATAATCTTTGAACTCTGCTTCTGCACATCTGGAAAAGTCAGCTAGAGAGAAATTGATGTAGATTTCAGCATAATCCTGGAACTCTCCTGCACATCTCGAAAAGTCAGCTAGAGAGAAATTACAAGGCAGATTTCAGCATAATCCTGGACCTGTGCTGCTGCACATCTGGGAAAGTCAGCTAGAGAGGAATTGATGTGGTGGTTTTCACCACAATCATGGAACTCTGCTTCTGCACATCTGGAAAATTTCAGCTAGACAGAAATTGAGGTTGTAGATTTCATCATAATCCTGGAACTCTGCTTCTGTACATCTGGCAAATGTCAGCTAGAGAGAAATTGCAAGGTAGATTTCAGCATAATCTTGGAACTCTGCTTCTGCACATCTGGCAAATGTCAGCTAGAGAGAAATTGCAAGGCAGATTTCAGCATAATCCTGGAACTCTGCTTCAGCACATCTGAAAAATGTCAGCTAGATAGGAATTTATGTGGTAGATTTCAGCATAATCTTTGAACTCTGCTTCTTCACATCTGGAAAATGTCAGCTAGAGGGAAAATGCAGAGGCAGATTTCAGCATAATCCTGGAACTCTGCTTCTGCACATCTAGAAAATTTCAGCTAGAGAGAAATTGATGTGTTAGATTTCTGCATAATGCTTGAACTCTGCTTCTGCACATCTGGAAAATATCACCTGGAGAAAAATTGCAAGACAGATTTCAGAATAATCCTGGAACTCTGCTTCTGCATATCTGAAAAATGTCAGCTAGATAGGAATTTATTTGGTAGATTTCAGCATAATCTTTGAACTCTGCTTCTGCACATCTGGAAAATGTCAGCTAGAGAGAAAATGCAGAGGCAGATTTCAGCATAATCCTGGTACTCTGCTTCTGCACATCAGGAAAATGTCAGCTAGAGAGAAATTTCAAATCAGATTTCAGAATAATCCTGGAACTCTGCTTCTGCGCATTTGGCAAATGTCAGCTAGAGACAAATTGATGTGGTAGATTTCAGCATAGTCTTTGAACTCTGCTTCTGCACATCTAGAAAATTTCAGCTAGAGAGAAATTGATGTGTTAGATTTCAGCATAATCTTTGAACTCTGCTTCTGCACATCTGGAAAATGTAAGCTAGAGAGAAATTGATGTGGTGGAGTTCACCATAATCTTTGAACTCTGCTTGCGCTCATCTGGAAAATGTCAGCTAGAGAGAAATTGCAAGGCAGATTTCAGCATAATCTTGGAACTCTGCTTCTGCACATCTGGAAAATGTCAGCTAGAGAGAAAATGCAGAGGCTGATTTCAGCATAATCCTGGAACACTGCTTCCTCACATCTTGAAAATGTCAGCTAGAGGGAAAATGCAGAGGCAGATTTCAGCATAATCCTGGAACTCTGCTTCTGCACATCTGGAAAATGTAAGCTAGAGAGAAATTGATGTGTTAGATTTCAGCATAATGCTTGAACTCTGCTTCTGCACATCTGGAAAATATCACCTGGAGAAATATTGCAAGTCAGATTTCAGAATTATCCTGGAACTCTTCTTCTGCACATCTGAAAAATGTCAGCTAGATAGGAATTTATGTGGTAGATTTCAGCATAATCTTTGAACTCTGCTTCTGCACATCTGGAAAATGTCAGATAGAGAGAAAATGCAGAGGCAGATTTCAGCATAATCCTGGAACACTGCTTCCTCACATCTTGAAAATGTCAGCTAGAGGGAAAATGCAGAGGCAGATTTCAGCATAATCCTGGAACTCTGCTTCTGCACATCTGGAAAATGTAAGCTAGAGAGAAATTGATGTGTTAGATTTCAGCATAATGCTTGAACTCTGCTTCTGCACATCTGGAAAATATCACCTGGAGAAAAATTGCAAGTCAGATTTCAGAATAATCCTGGAACTCTTCTTCTGCACATCTGAAAAATGTCAGCTAGACAGAAATTGAGGTTGTAGCTTTCATCATAATCCTGGAACTCTGCTTCCAAACATCTGGCAAATGTCAGCTAGAGAGAAATTGCAAGGCAGATTTCAGCATAATCTTGGAACTCTGCTTCTGCACATCTGGCAAATGTCAGCTACAGAGAAATTGCAAGGCAGATTTCAGAATAATCCTGGAACTCTGCTTCTGCATATCTGAAAAATGTCAGCTAGATAGGAATTTATGTGGTAGATTTCAGCATAATCTTTGAACTCTGCTTCTGCACATCAGGAAAATGTCAGCTAGAGAGAAATTTCAAATCAGATTTCAGAATAATCCTGGAACTCTGCTTCTGCACATCTAGAAAATTTCAGCTAGAGAGAAATTGATGTGTTAGATTTCAGCATAATCTTTGAACTCTGCTTCTGCACATCTGGAAAATGTAAGCTAGAGAGAAATTGATGTGGTGGAGTTTACCATAATCTTTGAACTCTGCTTGCGCTCATCTGGAAAATGTCAGCTAGAGAGAAATTGCAAGGCAGATTTCAGCATAATCTTGGAACTCTGCTTCTGCACATCTGGAAAATGTCAGCTAGAGAGAAAATGCAGAGGCTGATTTCAGCATAATCCTGGAACACTGCTTCCTCACATCTTGAAAATGTCAGCTAGAGGGAAAATAAAGAGGCAGATTTCAGCATAATCCTGGAACTCTGCTTCTGCACATCTGGAAAATGTAAGCTAGATAGAAATTGATGTGTTAGATTTCAGCATAATGCTTGAACTCTGCTTCTGCACATCTGGAAAATATCACCTGGAGAAAAATTGCAAGGCAGATTTCAGAATAATCCTGGAACTCTGCTTCTGCACATCTGAAAAATGTCAGCTAGATAGGAATTTATGTGTTAGATTTCAGCATAATCTTTGAACTCTGCTTCCGCACATCTGGAAAATGTCAGATAGAGAGAAATTTCAAATCAGATTTCAGAATAATCCTGGAACTCTGCTTCTGCGCATTTGGCAAATGTCAGCTAGAGACAAATTGATGTGGTAGATTTCAGCATAGTCTTTGAACTCTGCTTCTGCACTTCAGGAAAATGTCATGTAGAGAGAAAATGCAAAGGCGGATTTCAGCATAATCCTGGAACTCTGCTTCCGCACATCTGGAAAATTTCAGCTAGACAGAAATTGAGGTTGTAGATTTCATCATAATCCTGGAACTCTGCTTCCAAACATCTGGCAAATGTCAGCTAGAGAGAAATTGCAAGGCAGATTTCAGCATAATCCTGGAACTCTGCTTCAGCACATCTGAAAACTGTCAGCTAGATAGGAATTTATGTGGTAGATTTCAGCATAATCCTTGAACTCTGCTTGTGCACATCTGCAAAATGTAAACTAGAGAGAAATTGATGTGGTTTATTTCAGCATAATCTTTGGACTCTGCTTCCGCACATCTGGAAAATGTCAGCTAGAGAGAAATTGCAAGGCAGATTTCAGCATAATCCTGGAACTCTGCTTCTGGACATCTGGAAAACGTCAGCTAGAGAGAAATTGATGTGGTAGATTTCAGCATAATCTTTGAACTCTGCTTCCGCACATCTGAAAAATGTCAGCTAGATAGGAATTTATGTGGTAGATTTTAGCATAATCTTTGAACTCTGCTTCTTCACATCTGGAAAATGTCAGCTAGAGAGAAAATGCAGAGGCAGATTTCAGCATAATCCTGGAACTTTGCTTCCGCACATCTGGAAAATGTCAGCTAGACAGAAATTGATGTTGTAGATTTCAGCATAATACTGGTCCTCTGTTTGAGCACATGTGGGAAAGTCATCTAGAGAGAAATTGATGTGGTGGTTTTCAGCACAAACCTGGAACTCTCCTTCTTGAAATCTGGAAAATGTCAGCTAGAGAGAAATTGATGTAGATTTCAGCATAATCCTGGAACTCTGCTTCTGCACATCTGGAAAATGTCAGCTAGAGAGAACATGCAGAGGCTGATTTCAGCATAATGCTGGAACTCTGCTTCTGCACATCCGGAAAATGTCAGCTGGGGAAAATTTATGTGGTATATTTCAGCATAATCTTTGAACTCTGCTTCCGAACATATGGAAAATGTCAGCTAGAGAATTATTTCAAGGCAGATTTCAGCATAATCCTGGAACTCTGCTTCTGCACATCTGGAAAATGTAACCTAGAGAGAAATTGATGTCGTAGATTTCAGCATAATATTTTAACTCTGCATCTGCACATCTGGAAAATGTCAGCTAGAGAGAACTTGCAAGGCATAATTCAGCATAATCTTGGAACTCTGCTTCTTCACATCTGGAAAATGTCAGCTAGAGAGAAATTGATGTGGTAGATTTCAGCATAATCCTTGAACTCTTCTTCTGCTACTCTGGAAAATTTCAGCTAGAGAGAAATTGATGTAGATTTCAGCATAATCTTTGAACTCTGCTTCCGTACATTTGGAAAATGTCAGCTAGAGAGAAATTGATGTGGTAGATTTCAGCATAATCTTTGTACTCTGCTTCTGCATATGTGGAAATGTCAGCTAGAGAGAAATTGAGCTGGTAGATTTCAGCATAATCCTGGAACTGTGCTTCTGCATATCTGGAAAGGTCAGCTAGAGATAAATTGCAAGGCAGAGTTCAGCATAATCCTGGAACTCTGCTTCTGCACATCTGGAAAAGTCAGATAGAGAGAAACTGATGTGGTGGTTTTCAGCACAATCCTGGAACTCTACTTCTGCACATCTGGAAAATATCAGCTAGCGAGAAATTGATGTTGTAGATTTCAGCATAAACTTTGAACTCTGCTTCTGTACATTTGGAAAATGTCAGCTAGAGAAAACTTGCAAGGCATATTTCAGCATAATCTTGGAACTCTGCTTCTTCACATCTGGCAAATGTCAGCTAGAGAGAAATTGATATGGTAGATTTCAGCATAATATTTGAACTCTGCTTCTACACATCTGGAAAATGTCAGCTAGAGAGAAGTTTATGTGGCAGATTTCAGCATAATCCTGGAACTCTGCTTCTGCACATCTAAAAAATGTAAGCTAGAGAGAAATTGATGTCGTAGATTTCAGCATAATCTTGGAACTCTGCTTCCACACATCTGGAAAATGTCAGCTAGAGAGAAATTGAAGTTGTAGATTTCAGCATAATCTTTGAACTCTGCTTTTTCACATCTGGAAAATGTCAGCTAGAGAGAAATTGCAAGGCAGATTTCAGCATAATACTGGACCTGTGCTGCTGCACATCTGGGAAAGTCAGCTAGAGAGGAATTGATGTGGTGGTTTTCACCACAATCATGGAACTCTGCTTCTGCACATCTGGAAAATGTCAGCTAGAGCGAAATTGAGCTGGTAGATTTCAGCATAATCCTGGAACTCTGCTTCTGAGAATCTGGAAAATGTCAGCTAGAACGAAATTGATGTAGATTTCAGCATAATCTTGGAACTCTGCTTCTGCACATCTGGAAAATGCAAGCTAGAGAGAAATTGATGTGGTAGACTTCACCATAATCTTTGAACTCTGCTTGCGCTCATCTGGAAAATGTCAGCTAGAGAGAAATTGCAAGTCAGATTTCAGTATAATCTTGGAACTCTGCTTCTGCACATATGGAAAATGTCAGCTAGAGAGAAAATGCAGAGGCTGATTTCAGCATAATCCTGGAACACTGCTTCCTCACATCTGGAAAATATCAGGTGGAGGGAAAATGCAGAGGCAGATTTCAGCATAATCCTGGAACTCTGCTTCTGCACATCTGGAAAATGTAAGCTAGAGAGAAATTGATTTGTTAGATTTCAGCATAATGCTGGAACTCTGCTTCTGCACATCTGGAAAATATCACCTGGAGAAAAATTGCAAGGCAGATTTCAGAATAATCCTGGAACTCTGATTCTGCACATCTGAAAAATGTCAGCTAGATAGGAATTTATGTGGTAGATTTCAGCATAATCTTTGAACTCTGCTTCTGCACATCTGGAAAAGTCAGCTAGAGAGAAATTGATGTAGATTTCAGCATAATCCTGGAACTCTCCTGCACATCTCGAAAAGTCAGCTAGAGAGAAATTACAAGGCAGATTTCAGCATAATCCTGGACCTGTGCTGCTGCACATCTGGGAAAGTCAGCTAGAGAGGAATTGATGTGGTGGTTTTCACCACAATCATGGAACTCTGCTTCTGCACATCTGGAAAATTTCAGCTAGACAGAAATTGAGGTTGTAGATTTCATCATAATCCTGGAACTCTGCTTCTGTACATCTGGCAAATGTCAGCTAGAGAGAAATTGCAAGGCAGATTTCAGCATAATCTTGGAACTCTGCTTCTGCACATCTGGCAAATGTCAGCTAGAGAGAAATTGCAAGGCAGATTTCAGCATAATCCTGGAACTCTGCTTCAGCACATCTGAAAACTGTCAGCTAGATAGGAATTTATGTGGTAGATTTCAGCATAATCTTTGAACTCTGCTTTTTCACATCTGGAAAATGTCAGCTAGAGAGAAATTGCAAGGCAGATTTCAGCACAATACTGGACCTGTGCTGCTGCACATCTGGGAAAGTCAGCTAGAGAGGAATTGATGTGGTGGTTTTCACCACAATCATGGAACTCTGCTTCTGCACATCTGGAAAATGTCAGCTAGAGCGAAATTGAGCTGGTAGATTTCAGCATAATCCTGGAACTCTGCTTCTGAGAATCTGGAAAATGTCAGCTAGAAAGAAATTGATGTAGATTTCAGCATAATCTTGGAACTCTGCTTCTGCACATCTGGAAAATGCAAGCTAGAGAGAAATTGATGTGGTAGACTTCACCATAATCTTTGAACTCTGCTTGCGCTCATCTGGAAAATGTCAGCTAGAGAGAAAATGCAGAGGCTGATTTCAGCATAATCCTGGAACTCTCCTTCTGCACATCTGGAAAATGTAAGCTAGAGAGAAATTGATGTGTTAGATTTCAGCATAATGCTGGAACTCTGCTTCTGCACATCTGGAAAATATCACCTGGAGAAAAATTGCAAGGCAGATTTCAGAATAATCCTAGAACTTTGATTCTGCACATCTGAAAAATGTCAGCTAGATAGGAATTTATGTGGTAGATTTCAGCATAATCTTTGAACTCTGCTTCTGCACATCTGGAAAAGTCAGCTAGAGAGAAATTGATGTAGATTTCAGCATAATCCTGGAACTCTCCTGCACATCTCGAAAAGTCAGCTAGAGAGAAATTACAAGGCAGATTTCAGCATAATCCTGGACCTGTGCTGCTGCACATCTGGGAAAGTCAGCTAGAGAGGAATTGATGTGGTGGTTTTCACCACAATCATGGAACTCTGCTTCTGCACATCTGGAAAATTTCAGCTAGACAGAAATTGAGGTTGTAGATTTCATCATAATCCTGGAACTCTGCTTCTGCGCATTTGGCAAATGTCAGCTAGAGACAAATTGATGTGGTAGATTTCAGCATAGTCTTTGAACTCTGCTTCTGCACATCTAGAAAATTTCAGCTAGAGAGAAATTGATGTGTTAGATTTCAGCATAATCTTTGAACTCTTCTTCTGCACATCTGAAAAATGTCAGCTAGATAGGAATTTATGTGGTAGATTTCAGCATAATCTTTGAACTCTGCTTCTGCACATCTGGAAAATGTCAGATAGAGAGAAAATGCAGAGGCAGATTTCAGCATAATCCTGGAACACTGCTTCCTCACATCTTGAAAATGTCAGCTAGAGGGAAAATGCAGAGGCAGATTTCAGCATAATCCTGGAACTCTGCTTCTGCACATCTGGAAAATGTAAGCTAGAGAGAAATTGATGTGTTAGATTTCAGCATAATGCTTGAACTCTGCTTCTGCACATCTGGAAAATATCACCTGGAGAAAAATTGCAAGTCAGATTTCAGAATAATCCTGGAACTCTTCTTCTGCACATCTGAAAAATGTCAGCTAGATAGGAATTTATGTGGTAGATTTCAGCATAATCTTTGAACTCTGCTTCTGCACATCTGGAAAATGTCAGATAGAGAGAAAATGCAGAGGCAGATTTCAGCATAATCCTGGAACACTGCTTCCTCACATCTTGAAAATGTCAGCTAGAGGGAAAATGCAGAGGCAGATTTCAGCATAATCCTGGAACTCTGCTTCTGCACATCTGGAAAATGTAAGCTAGAGAGAAATTGATGTGTTAGATTTCAGCATAATGCTTGAACTCTGCTTCTGCACATCTGGAAAATATCACCTGGAGAAAAATTGCAAGTCAGATTTCAGAATAATCCTGGAACTCTTCTTCTGCACATCTGAAAAATGTCAGCTAGACAGAAATTGAGGTTGTAGCTTTCATCATAATCCTGGAACTCTGCTTCCAAACATCTGGCAAATGTCAGCTAGAGAGAAATTGCAAGGCAGATTTCAGCATAATCTTGGAACTCTGCTTCTGCACATCTGGCAAATGTCAGCTACAGAGAAATTGCAAGGCAGATTTCAGAATAATCCTGGAACTCTGCTTCTGCATATTTGAAAAATGTCAGCTAGATAGGAATTTATGTGGTAGATTTCAGCATAATCTTTGAACTCTGCTTCTGCACATCTGGAAAATGTCAGATAGAGAGAAAATGCAGAGGCAGATTTCAGCATAATCCTGGTACTCTGCTTCTGCACATCAGGAAAATGTCAGCTAGAGAGAAATTTCAAATCAGATTTCAGAATAATCCTGGAACTCTGCTTCTGCGCATTTGGCAAATGTCAGCTAGAGACAAATTGATGTGGTAGATTTCAGCATAGTCTTTGAACTCTGCTTCTGCACTTCAGGAAAATGTCAGCTAGAGAGAAAATGCAAAGGCAGATTTCAGCATAATCCTGGAACTCTGCTTCTGTACATCTGGCAAATGTCAGCTAGAGAGAAATTGCAAGGCAGATTTCAGCATAATCTTGGAACTCTGCTTCCGCACATCTGGAAAATTTCAGCTAGACAGAAATTGAGGTTGTAGATTTCATCATAATCCTGGAACTCTGCTTCCAAACATCTGGCAAATGTCAGCTAGAGAGAAATTGCAAGGCAGATTTCAGCATAATCTTGGAACTCTGCTTCTGCACATCTGGCAAATGTCAGCTACAGAGAAATTGCAAGGCAGATTTCAGAATAATCCTGGAACTCTGCTTCTGCATATCTGAAAAATGTCAGCTAGATAGGAATTTATGTGGTAGATTTCAGCATAATCTTTGAACTCTGCTTCTGCACATCAGGAAAATGTCAGCTAGAGAATTATTTCAAGGCAGATTTCAGCATAATCCTGGAACTCTGCTTCTGCACATCTGGAAAATGTAACCTAGAGAGAAATTGATGTCGTAGATTTCAGCATAATCTTGGAACTCTGCTTTTTCACATCTGGAAAATGTCAGCTAGAGGGAAAATGCAGAGGCAGATTTCAGCATAATCCTGGAATTCTGCTTCTGCACATCTGAAAAATGTCAGCTAGATAGGAATTTATGTGGTAGATTTCAGCATAATCTTTGAACTCTGCTTCTGCACATCTGGAAAATGTCAGCTAGAGAGAAAATGCAGAGGCAGATTTCAAGATAATCCTGGTACTCTGCTTCTGCACTTCAGGAAAATGTCAGGTAGAGAGAAAATGCAAAGGCGGATTTCAGCATAATCCTGGAACTCTGCTTCCGCACATCTGGAAAATTTCAGCTAGACAGAAATTGAGGTTGTAGATTTCAGCATAATCTTTGAACTCTGCTTCTGCACATCTGGAAAATGTCAGCTAGAGAGAAAATGCAGAGGCAGATTTCAAGATAATCCTGGTACTCTGCTTCTGCACATCTGGAAAATGTCAGCTAGAGAGAAAATGCAGAGGCTGATTTCAGCATAATCCTGGAACACTGCTTCCTCACATCTTGAAAATGTCAGCTAGAGGGAAAATGCAGAGGCAGATTTCAGCATAATCCTGGAACTCTGCTTCTGCACATCTGGAAAATGTAAGCTAGATAGAAATTGATGTGTTAGATTTCAGCATAATGCTTGAACTCTGCTTCTGCACATCTGGAAAATATCACCTGGAGAAAAATTGCAAGGCAGATTTCAGAATAATCCTGGAACTCTGCTTTTGCACATCTGAAAAATGTCAGCTAGATAGGAATTTATGTGTTAGATTTCAGCATAATCTTTGAACTCTGCTTCCGCACATCTGGAAAATGTCAGATAGAGAGAAATTTCAAATCAGATTTCAGAATAATCCTGGAACTCTGCTTCTGCGCATTTGGCAAATGTCAGCTAGAGACAAATTGATGTGGTAGATTTCAGCATAGTCTTTGAACTCTGCTTCTGCACTTCAGGAAAATGTCATGTAGAGAGAAAATGCAAAGGCGGATTTCAGCATAATCCTGGAACTCTGCTTCCGCACATCTGGAAAATTTCAGCTAGACAGAAATTGAGGTTGTAGATTTCATCATAATCCTGGAACTCTGCTTCCAAACATCTGGCAAATGTCAGCTAGAGAGAAATTGCAAGGCAGATTTCAGCATAATCCTGGAACTCTGCTTCAGCACATCTGAAAACTGTCAGCTAGATAGGAATTTATGTGGTAGATTTCAGCATAATCCTTGAACTCTGCTTGTGCACATCTGCAAAATGTAAACTAGAGAGAAATTGATGTGGTTTATTTCAGCATAATCTTTGGACTCTGCTTCCGCACATCTGGAAAATGTCAGCTAGAGAGAAATTGCAAGGCAGATTTCAGCATAATCCTGGAACTCTGCTTCTGGACATCTGGAAAACGTCAGCTAGAGAGAAATTGATGTGGTAGATTTCAGCATAATCTTTGAACTCTGCTTCCGCACATCTGAAAAATGTCAGCTAGATAGGAATTTATGTGGTAGATTTTAGCATAATCTTTGAACTCTGCTTCTTCACATCTGGAAAATGTCAGCTAGAGAGAAAATGCAGAGGCAGATTTCAGCATAATCCTGGAACTTTGCTTCCGCACATCTGGAAAATGTCAGCTAGACAGAAATTGATGTTGTAGATTTCAGCATAATCCTGGAACTCTGCTTCTGCACATCTGGCAAATGTCAGCTAGAGAGAAATTGCAAGGCAGATTTCAGCATAATACTGGTCCTCTGTTTGAGCACATGTGGGAAAGTCATCTAGAGAGAAATTGATGTGGTGGTTTTCAGCACAAACCTGGAACTCTCCTTCTTGAAATCTGGAAAATGTCAGCTAGAGAGAAATTGATGTAGATTTCAGCATAATCCTGGAACTCTGCTTCTGCACATCTGGAAAATGTCAGCTAGAGAGAACATGCAGAGGCTGATTTCAGCATAATGCTGGAACTCTGCTTCTGCACATCCGGAAAATGTCAGCTGGGGAAAATTTATGTGGTATATTTCAGCATAATCTTTGAACTCTGCTTCCGAACATATGGAAAATGTCAGCTAGAGAATTATTTCAAGGCAGATTTCAGCATAATCCTGGAACTCTGCTTCTGCACATCTGGAAAATGTAACCTAGAGAGAAATTGATGTCGTAGATTTCAGCATAATATTTTAACTCTGCATCTGCACATCTGGAAAATGTCAGCTAGAGAGAACTTGCAAGGCATAATTCAGCATAATCTTGGAACTCTGCTTCTTCACATCTGGAAAATGTCAGCTAGAGAGAAATTGATGTGGTAGATTTCAGCATAATCCTTGAACTCTTCTTCTGCTACTCTGGAAAATTTCAGCTAGAGAGAAATTGATGTAGATTTCAGCATAATCTTTGAACTCTGCTTCCGTACATTTGGAAAATGTCAGCTAGAGAGAAATTGATGTGGTAGATTTCAGCATAATCTTTGTACTCTGCTTCTGCATATGTGGAAATGTCAGCTAGAGAGAAATTGAGCTGGTAGATTTCAGCATAATCCTGGAACTGTGCTTCTGCATATCTGGAAAGGTCAGCTAGAGATAAATTGCAAGGCAGAGTTCAGCATAATCCTGGAACTCTGCTTCTGCACATCTGGAAAAGTCAGATAGAGAGAAACTGATGTGGTGGTTTTCAGCACAATCCTGGAACTCTACTTCTGCACATCTGGAAAATATCAGCTAGCGAGAAATTGATGTTGTAGATTTCAGCATAAACTTTGAACTCTGCTTCTGTACATTTGGAAAATGTCAGCTAGAGAAAACTTGCAAGGCATATTTCAGCATAATCTTGGAACTCTGCTTCTTCACATCTGGCAAATGTCAGCTAGAGAGAAATTGATATGGTAGATTTCAGCATAATATTTGAACTCTGCTTCTGCACATCTGGAAAATGTCAGCTAGAGAGAAGTTTATGTGGCAGATTTCAGCATAATCCTGGAACTCTGCTTCTGCACATCTAAAAAATGTAAGCTAGAGAGAAATTGATGTCGTAGATTTCAGCATAATCTTGGAACTCTGCTTCCACACATCTGGAAAATGTCAGCTAGAGAGAAATTGAAGTTGTAGATTTCAGCATAATCTTTGAACTCTGCTTTTTCACATCTGGAAAATGTCAGCTAGAGAGAAATTGCAAGGCAGATTTCAGCATAATACTGGACCTGTGCTGCTGCACATCTGGGAAAGTCAGCTAGAGAGGAATTGATGTGGTGGTTTTCACCACAATCATGGAACTCTGCTTCTGCACATCTGGAAAATGTCAGCTAGAGCGAAATTGAGCTGGTAGATTTCAGCATAATCCTGGAACTCTGCTTCTGAGAATCTGGAAAATGTCAGCTAGAACGAAATTGATGTAGATTTCAGCATAATCTTGGAACTCTGCTTCTGCACATCTGGAAAATGCAAGCTAGAGAGAAATTGATGTGGTAGACTTCACCATAATCTTTGAACTCTGCTTGCGCTCATCTGGAAAATGTCAGCTAGAGAGAAATTGCAAGTCAGATTTCAGTATAATCTTGGAACTCTGCTTCTGCACATATGGAAAATGTCAGCTAGAGAGAAAATGCAGAGGCTGATTTCAGCATAATCCTGGAACACTGCTTCCTCACATCTGGAAAATATCAGGTGGAGGGAAAATGCAGAGGCAGATTTCAGCATAATCCTGGAACTCTGCTTCTGCACATCTGGAAAATGTAAGCTAGAGAGAAATTGATTTGTTAGATTTCAGCATAATGCTGGAACTCTGCTTCTGCACATCTGGAAAATATCACCTGGAGAAAAATTGCAAGGCAGATTTCAGAATAATCCTGGAACTCTGATTCTGCACATCTGAAAAATGTCAGCTAGATAGGAATTTATGTGGTAGATTTCAGCATAATCTTTGAACTCTGCTTCTGCACATCTGGAAAAGTCAGCTAGAGAGAAATTGATGTATATTTCAGCATAATCCTGGAACTCTCCTGCACATCTCGAAAAGTCAGCTAGAGAGAAATTACAAGGCAGATTTCAGCATAATCCTGGACCTGTGCTGCTGCACATCTGGGAAAGTCAGCTAGAGAGGAATTGATGTGGTGGTTTTCACCACAATCATGGAACTCTGCTTCTGCACATCTGGAAAATTTCAGCTAGACAGAAATTGAGGTTGTAGATTTCATCATAATCCTGGAACTCTGCTTCTGTACATCTGGCAAATGTCAGCTAGAGAGAAATTGCAAGGCAGATTTCAGCATAATCTTGGAACTCTGCTTCTGCACATCTGGCAAATGTCAGCTAGAGAGAAATTGCAAGGCAGATTTCAGCATAATCCTGGAACTCTGCTTCAGCACATCTGAAAACTGTCAGCTAGATAGGAATTTATGTGGTAGATTTCAGCATAATCTTTGAACTCTGCTTTTTCACATCTGGAAAATGTCAGCTAGAGAGAAATTGCAAGGCAGATTTCAGCACAATACTGGACCTGTGCTGCTGCACATCTGGGAAAGTCAGCTAGAGAGGAATTGATGTGGTGGTTTTCACCACAATCATGGAACTCTGCTTCTGCACATCTGGAAAATGTCAGCTAGAGCGAAATTGAGCTGGTAGATTTCAGCATAATCCTGGAACTCTGCTTCTGAGAATCTGGAAAATGTCAGCTAGAAAGAAATTGATGTAGATTTCAGCATAATCTTGGAACTCTGCTTCTGCACATCTGGAAAATGCAAGCTAGAGAGAAATTGATGTGGTAGACTTCACCATAATCTTTGAACTCTGCTTGCGCTCATCTGGAAAATGTCAGCTAGAGAGAAAATGCAGAGGCTGATTTCAGCATAATCCTGGAACTCTCCTTCTGCACATCTGGAAAATGTAAGCTAGAGAGAAATTGATGTGTTAGATTTCAGCATAATGCTGGAACTCTGCTTCTGCACATCTGGAAAATATCACCTGGAGAAAAATTGCAAGGCAGATTTCAGAATAATCCTAGAACTCTGATTCTGCACATCTGAAAAATGTCAGCTAGATAGGAATTTATGTGGTAGATTTCAGCATAATCTTTGAACTCTGCTTCTGCACATCTGGAAAAGTCAGCTAGAGAGAAATTGATGTAGATTTCAGCATAATCCTGGAACTCTCCTGCACATCTCGAAAAGTCAGCTAGAGAGAAATTACAAGGCAGATTTCAGCATAATCCTGGACCTGTGCTGCTGCACATCTGGGAAAGTCAGCTAGAGAGGAATTGATGTGGTGGTTTTCACCACAATCATGGAACTCTGCTTCTGCACATCTGGAAAATTTCAGCTAGACAGAAATTGAGGTTGTAGATTTCATCATAATCCTGGAACTCTGCTTCTGCGCATTTGGCAAATGTCAGCTAGAGACAAATTGATGTGGTAGATTTCAGCATAGTCTTTGAACTCTGCTTCTGCACATCTAGAAAATTTCAGCTAGAGAGAAATTGATGTGTTAGATTTCAGCATAATCTTTGAACTCTTCTTCTGCACATCTGAAAAATGTCAGCTAGATAGGAATTTATGTGGTAGATTTCAGCATAATCTTTGAACTCTGCTTCTGCACATCTGGAAAATGTCAGATAGAGAGAAAATGCAGAGGCAGATTTCAGCATAATCCTGGAACACTGCTTCCTCACATCTTGAAAATGTCAGCTAGAGGGAAAATGCAGAGGCAGATTTCAGCATAATCCTGGAACTCTGCTTCTGCACATCTGGAAAATGTAAGCTAGAGAGAAATTGATGTGTTAGATTTCAGCATAATGCTTGAACTCTGCTTCTGCACATCTGGAAAATATCACCTGGAGAAAAATTGCAAGTCAGATTTCAGAATAATCCTGGAACTCTTCTTCTGCACATCTGAAAAATGTCAGCTAGATAGGAATTTATGTGGTAGATTTCAGCATAATCTTTGAACTCTGCTTCTGCACATCTGGAAAATGTCAGATAGAGAGAAAATGCAGAGGCAGATTTCAGCATAATCCTGGTACTCTGCTTCTGCACATCAGGAAAATGTCAGCTAGAGAGAAATTTCAAATCAGATTTCAGAATAATCCTGGAACTCTGCTTCTGCGCATTTGGCAAATGTCAGCTAGAGACAAATTGATGTGGTAGATTTCAGCATAGTCTTTGAACTCTGCTTCTGCACTTCAGGAAAATGTCAGCTAGAGAGAAAATGCAAAGGCAGATTTCAGCATAATCCTGGAACTCTGCTTCTGTACATCTGGCAAATGTCAGCTAGAGAGAAATTGCAAGGCAGATTTCAGCATAATCTTGGAACTCTGCTTCCGCACATCTGGAAAATTTCAGCTAGACAGAAATTGAGGTTGTAGATTTCATCATAATCCTGGAACTCTGCTTCCAAACATCTGGCAAATGTCAGCTAGAGAGAAATTGCAAGGCAGATTTCAGCATAATCTTGGAACTCTGCTTCTGCACATCTGGCAAATGTCAGCTACAGAGAAATTGCAAGGCAGATTTCAGAATAATCCTGGAACTCTGCTTCTGCATATCTGAAAAATGTCAGCTAGATAGGAATTTATGTGGTAGATTTCAGCATAATCTTTGAACTCTGCTTCTGCACATCAGGAAAATGTCAGCTAGAGAATTATTTCAAGGCAGATTTCAGCATAATCCTGGAACTCTGCTTCTGCACATCTGGAAAATGTAACCTAGAGAGAAATTGATGTCGTAGATTTCAGCATAATCTTGGAACTCTGCTTTTTCACATCTGGAAAATGTCAGCTAGAGGGAAAATGCAGAGGCAGATTTCAGCATAATCCTGGAATTCTGCTTCTGCACATCTGAAAAATGTCAGCTAGATAGGAATTTATGTGGTAGATTTCAGCATAATCTTTGAACTCTGCTTCTGCACATCTGGAAAATGTCAGCTAGAGAGAAAATGCAGAGGCAGATTTCAAGATAATCCTGGTACTCTGCTTCTGCACTTCAGGAAAATGTCAGGTAGAGAGAAAATGCAAAGGCGGATTTCAGCATAATCCTGGAACTCTGCTTCCGCACATCTGGAAAATTTCAGCTAGACAGAAATTGAGGTTGTAGATTTCATCATAATCCTGGAACTCTGCTTCCAAACATCTGGCAAATGTCAGCTAGAGAGAAATTGCAAGGCAGATTTCAGCATAATCCTGGAACTCTGCTTCAGCACATCTGAAAACTGTCAGCTAGATAGGAATTTATGTGGTAGATTTCAGCATAATCCTTGAACTCTGCTTGTGCACATCTGCAAAATGTAAACTAGAGAGAAATTGATGTGGTTTATTTCAGCATAATCTTTGGACTCTGCTTCCGCACATCTGGAAAATGTCAGCTAGAGAGAAATTGCAAGGCAGATTTCAGCATAATCCTGGAACTCTGCTTCTGGACATCTGGAAAACGTCAGCTAGAGAGAAATTGATGTGGTAGATTTCAGCATAATCTTTGAACTCTGCTTCCGCACATCTGAAAAATGTCAGCTAGATAGGAATTTATGTGGTAGATTTTAGCATAATCTTTGAACTCTGCTTCTTCACATCTGGAAAATGTCAGCTAGAGAGAAAATGCAGAGGCAGATTTCAGCATAATCCTGGAACTTTGCTTCCGCACATCTGGAAAATGTCAGCTAGACAGAAATTGATGTTGTAGATTTCAGCATAATCCTGGAACTCTGCTTCTGCACATCTGGCAAATGTCAGCTAGAGAGAAATTGCAAGGCAGATTTCAGCATAATACTGGTCCTCTGTTTGAGCACATGTGGGAAAGTCATCTAGAGAGAAATTGATGTGGTGGTTTTCAGCACAAACCTGGAACTCTCCTTCTTGAAATCTGGAAAATGTCAGCTAGAGAGAAATTGATGTAGATTTCAGCATAATCCTGGAACTCTGCTTCTGCACATCTGGATAATGTCAGCTAGAGAGAACATGCAGAGGCTGATTTCAGCATAATGCTGGAACTCTGCTTCTGCACATCCGGAAAATGTCAGCTGGGGAAAATTTATGTGGTATATTTCAGCATAATCTTTGAACTCTGCTTCCGAACATATGGAAAATGTCAGCTAGAGAATTATTTCAAGGCAGATTTCAGCATAATCCTGGAACTCTGCTTCTGCACATCTGGAAAATGTAACCTAGAGAGAAATTGATGTCGTAGATTTCAGCATAATATTTTAACTCTGCATCTGCACATCTGGAAAATGTCAGCTAGAGAGAACTTGCAAGGCATAATTCAGCATAATCTTGGAACTCTGCTTCTTCACATCTGGAAAATGTCAGCTAGAGAGAAATTGATGTGGTAGATTTCAGCATAATCCTTGAACTCTTCTTCTGCTACTCTGGAAAATTTCAGCTAGAGAGAAATTGATGTAGATTTCAGCATAATCTTTGAACTCTGCATCTGCACATCTGGAAAATGTCAGCTAGAGAGAACTTGCAAGGCATAATTCAGCATAATCTTGGAACTCTGCTTCTTCACATCTGGAAAATGTCAGCTAGAGAGAAATTGATGTGGTAGATTTCAGCATAATCCTTGAACTCTTCTTCTGCTACTCTGGAAAATTTCAGCTAGAGAGAAATTGATGTAGATTTCAGCATAATCTTTGAACTCTGCTTCCGTACATTTGGAAAATGTCAGCTAGAGAGAAATTGATGTGGTAGATTTCAGCATAATCTTTGTACTCTGCTTCTGCATATGTGGAAATGTCAGCTAGAGAGAAATTGAGCTGGTAGATTTCAGCATAATCCTGGAACTGTGCTTCTGCATATCTGGAAAGGTCAGCTAGAGATAAATTGCAAGGCAGAGTTCAGCATAATCCTGGAACTCTGCTTCTGCACATCTGGAAAAGTCAGCTAGAGAGAAACTGATGTGGTGGTTTTCAGCACAATCCTGGAACTCTACTTCTGCACATCTGGAAAATATCAGCTAGCGAGAAATTGATGTTGTAGATTTCAGCATAAACTTTGAACTCTGCTTCTGTACATTTGGAAAATGTCAGCTAGAGAAAACTTGCAAGGCATATTTCAGCATAATCTTGGAACTCTGCTTCTTCACATCTGGCAAATGTCAGCTAGAGAGAAATTGATATGGTAGATTTCAGCATAATATTTGAACTCTGCTTCTGCACATCTGGAAAATGTCAGCTAGAGAGAAGTTTATGTGGCAGATTTCAGCATAATCCTGGAACTCTGCTTCTGCACATCTAGAAAATGTAAGCTAGAGAGAAATTGATGTCGTAGATTTCAGCATAATCTTGGAACTCTGCTTCCACACATCTGGAAAATGTCAGCTAGAGAGAAATTGAAGTTGTAGATTTCAGCATAATCTTTGAACTCTGCTTTTTCACATCTGGAAAATGTCAGCTAGAGAGAAATTGCAAGGCAGATTTCAGCATAATACTGGACCTGTGCTGCTGCACATCTGGGAAAGTCAGCTAGAGAGGAATTGATGTGGTGGTTTTCACCACAATCATGGAACTCTGCTTCTGCACATCTGGAAAATGTCAGCTAGAGCGAAATTGAGCTGGTAGATTTCAGCATAATCCTGGAACTCTGCTTCTGAGAATCTGGAAAATGTCAGCTAGAAAGAAATTGATGTAGATTTCAGCATAATCTTGGAACTCTGCTTCTGCACATCTGGAAAATGCAAGCTAGAGAGAAATTGATGTGGTAGACTTCACCATAATCTTTGAACTCTGCTTGCGCTCATCTGGAAAATGTCAGCTAGAGAGAAATTGCAAGTCAGATTTCAGTATAATCTTGGAACTCTGCTTCTGCACATATGGAAAATGTCAGCTAGAGAGAAAATGCAGAGGCTGATTTCAGCATAATCCTGGAACACTGCTTCCTCACATCTGGAAAATATCAGGTGGAGGGAAAATGCAGAGGCAGATTTCAGCATAATCCTGGAACTCTGCTTCTGCACATCTGGAAAATGTAAGCTAGAGAGAAATTGATTTGTTAGATTTCAGCATAATGCTGGAACTCTGCTTCTGCACATCTGGAAAATATCACCTGGAGAAAAATTGCAAGGCAGATTTCAGAATAATCCTGGAACTCTGATTCTGCACATCTGAAAAATGTCAGCTAGATAGGAATTTATGTGGTAGATTTCAGCATAATCTTTGAACTCTGCTTCTGCACATCTGGAAAAGTCAGCTAGAGAGAAATTGATGTAGATTTCAGCATAATCCTGGAACTCTCCTGCACATCTCGAAAAGTCAGCTAGAGAGAAATTACAAGGCAGATTTCAGCATAATCCTGGACCTGTGCTGCTGCACATCTGGGAAAGTCAGCTAGAGAGGAATTGATGTGGTGGTTTTCACCACAATCATGGAACTCTGCTTCTGCACATCTGGAAAATTTCAGCTAGACAGAAATTGAGGTTGTAGATTTCATCATAATCCTGGAACTCTGCTTCTGTACATCTGGCAAATGTCAGCTAGAGAGAAATTGCAAGGCAGATTTCAGCATAATCTTGGAACTCTGCTTCTGCACATCTGGCAAATGTCAGCTAGAGAGAAATTGCAAGGCAGATTTCAGCATAATCCTGGAACTCTGCTTCAGCACATCTGAAAACTGTCAGCTAGATAGGAATTTATGTGGTAGATTTCAGCATAATCTTTGAACTCTGCTTTTTCACATCTCGAAAATGTCAGCTAGAGAGAAATTGCAAGGCAGATTTCAGCATAATACTGGACCTGTGCTGCTGCACATCTGGGAAAGTCAGCTAGAGAGGAATTGATGTGGTGGTTTTCACCACAATCATGGAACTCTGCTTCTGCACATCTGGAAAATGTCAGCTAGAGCGAAATTGAGCTGGTAGATTTCAGCATAATCCTGGACCTCTGCTTCTGAGAATCTGGAAAATGTCAGCTAGAAAGAAATTGATGTAGATTTCAGCATAATCTTGGAACTCTGCTTCTGCACATCTGGAAAATGCAAGCTAGAGAGAAATTGATGTGGTAGACTTCACCATAATCTTTGAACTCTGCTTGCGCTCATCTGGAAAATGTCAGCTAGAGAGAAAATGCAGAGGCTGATTTCAGCATAATCCTGGAACACTGCTTCCTCACATCTGGAAAATGTCAGCTAGAGAGAAAATGCAGAGGCTGATTTCAGCATAATCCTGGAACACTGCTTCCTCACATCTGGAAAATATCAGGTGGAGGGAAAATGCAGAGGCAGATTTCAGCATAATCCTGGAACTCTGCTTCTGCACATCTGGAAAATGTAAGCTAGAGAGAAATTGATTTGTTAGATTTCAGCATAATGCTGGAACTCTGCTTCTGCACATCTGGAAAATATCACCTGGAGAAAAATTGCAAGGCAGATTTCAGAATAATCCTGGAACTCTGATTCTGCACATCTGAAAAATGTCAGCTAGATAGGAATTTATGTGGTAGATTTCAGCATAATCTTTGAACTCTGCTTCTGCACATCTGGAAAAGTCAGCTAGAGAGAAATTGATGTAGATTTCAGCATAATCCTGGAACTCTCCTGCACATCTCGAAAAGTCAGCTAGAGAGAAATTACAAGGCAGATTTCAGCATAATCCTGGACCTGTGCTGCTGCACATCTGGGAAAGTCAGCTAGAGAGGAATTGATGTGGTGGTTTTCACCACAATCATGGAACTCTGCTTCTGCACATCTGGAAAATTTCAGCTAGACAGAAATTGAGGTTGTAGATTTCATCATAATCCTGGAACTCTGCTTCTGTACATCTGGCAAATGTCAGCTAGAGAGAAATTGCAAGGCAGATTTCAGCATAATCTTGGAACTCTGCTTCTGCACATCTGGCAAATGTCAGCTAGAGAGAAATTGCAAGGCAGATTTCAGCATAATCCTGGAACTCTGCTTCAGCACATCTGAAAACTGTCAGCTAGATAGGAATTTATGTGGTAGATTTCAGCATAATCTTTGAACTCTGCTTTTTCACATCTGGAAAATGTCAGCTAGAGAGAAATTGCAAGGCAGATTTCAGCATAATACTGGACCTGTGCTGCTGCACATCTGGGAAAGTCAGCTAGAGAGGAATTGATGTGGTGGTTTTCACCACAATCATGGAACTCTGCTTCTGCACATCTGGAAAATATAGGCTAGAGAGAAATTGATGTGGTAGATTTCAGCATAATCTTGGAACTCTGCTTCCGCACATCTGGAAACTGTAAGCTAGAGAGAAATTGATGTGTTAGATTTCAGCATAATCTTTGAACTCTGCTTCCGCACATCTGGAAAATGTCAGCTATAGAGAGAAATTGATGTGGTAGATTTAAGCATAATCTTGGAACTCTGCTTCCGCACATCTGGAAAATGTAAGCTAGAGAGAAATTGATGTGGTAGATTTCAGCATAATCTTTGAACTCTGCTTCCGCACATCTGGAAAATGTCAGCTAGAGAGAAATTGATGTGTTAGATTTCAGCATAATCTTTGAACTCTGCTTCTTCACATCTGGAAAATATAGGCTAGAGAGAAATTGATGTGGTAGATTTCAGCATAATGTTTGAACTCTGCTTCTGCACATCTGGAAAATGTCACCTGGAGAAAAATTGCAAGGCAGATTTCAGCATAATCCTGGAACTCTGCTTCTGCACACCTGCGAAATGTAAGCTAGAGAGAAATTGATGTCGAAGATTTGAGCATAATCCTGGAATGCTGCTTCTGCACATCTCGAAAATGTCAGCTAGAGAGAAATTGATGTGGTAGATTTCAGTATAATCTTGGAACTCTGCTTCCGCAAATCTGGAAAATGTCAGCTAGAGAGAAATTGATGTGGTTGATTTTATCATAATCCTGGAATTCTGCTTCTGCACATCTGGAAAATATAGGCTAGAGAGAAATTGATGTGGTAGATTTCAGCATAATGTTTGAACTCTGCTTCTGCACATCTGGAAAATGTCACCTGGAAAAAAATTGCAAGGCAGATTTCAGCATAATCCTGGAACTCTGCTTCTGCACACCTGGGAAATGTAAGCTAGAGAGAAATTGATGTCGAAGATTTCAGCATAATGTTTGAACTCTGCTTCTGCATATCTGGAAAATGTCACCTTGAGAAAAATTGCAAGGCAGATTTCAGCATAATCCTGGAACTCTGCTTCTGCACATCTGGAAAATGTCACCTGGAGAAAAATTGATGTGGTTGATTTCATCATAATCCTGGAACTCTGCTTCTGCACATCTGGAAAATGTGACCTGGAGAAAAATTGCAAGGCAGATTTCAGCATAATCCTGGAACTCTGCTTCTGAACATCTGGCAAATGTCAGCTACAGATAAAATGCAGAGGTTGATTTCACCATAATCAATGGAACTCTGCTTCTGCACATCTGGAAAACATCAGCTAGAGATAAAATGCAGAGGTTGATTTCACCATAACCCTGGAACTCTGCTTCTGCACATCTGGAAAATATAGGCTAGCGAGAAATTGATGTGGTAGATTTCAGCATAATCTTGGAACGCTGCTTCTGCACATCTGGAAATTGAAGCTGGAAGAAAAAATGCAGAGGCAGATTTCAGCATAAACATCAAACTTTGCTTCCGCACATCTGGAAAATTTTAACTAGAGAGAAATTGATGTCATAAATTTCAGCATAATCCTGGAACTCTACTTCTGCACATCTGGCAAATGTCAGCTAGAGAGAAATTGATGTGGTAGATTTCAGCATAATCTTGTAACTCTGCTTCCGCACATCTGGAAAATGTAAGCTAGAGAGAAATTGATGTGTTAGATTTCAGCATAATCTTTGAACTCTGCTTCCGCACATCTGGAAAATGTCAGCTATAGAGAGAAATTGATGTGGTAGATTTAAGCATAGTCTTGGAACTCTGCTTCCGCACATCTGGAAAATGTCAGCTAGAGAGAAATTGATGTGGTAGATTTCAGCATAATCTTTGAACTCTGCTTCCGCACATCTGGAAAATGTCAGCTAGAGAGAAATTGATGTGTTAGATTTCAGCATAATCTTTGAACTCTGCTTCTTCACATCTGGAAAATATAGGCTAGAGAGAAATTGATGTGGTAGATTTCAGCATAATGTTTGAACTCTGCTTCTGCACATCTGGCAAATGTCACCTGGAGAAAAATTGCAAGGCAGATTTCAGCATAATCCTGGAACTCTGCTTCTGCAGACCTGGGAAATGTAAGCTAGAGAGAAATTGATGTCGACGATTTCAGCATAATCTTGGAACTCTGCTTCCGCACATCTGGAAAATGTCAGCTAGAGAGAAATTGATGTGGTTGATTTCATCATAATCTTGTAACTCTGCTTCTGCACATCTGGAAAATGTCAGCTAGAGAGAAATTGATGTGGTTGATTTTATAATAATCCTGGAATTCTGCTTCTGCACATCTGGAAAATATAGGCTAGAGAGAAATTGATGTGGTAGATTTCAGCATAATGTTTGAACTCTGCTTCTGCACATCTGGAAAATGTCACCTGGAGAAAAATTGCAAGGCAGATTTCAGCATAATCCTGGAACTCTGCTTCTGCACACCTGGGAAATGTAAGCTAGAGAGAAATTGATGTCGACGATTTCAGCATAATCTTGGAACTCTGCTTCCGCACATCTGGAAAATGTCAGCTAGAGAGAAATTGATGTGGTTGATTTCATCATAATCTTGTAACTCTGCTTCTGCACATCTGGAAAATGTCAGCTAGAGAGAAATTGATGTGGTAGATTTCAGCATAATCTTGTAACTCTGCTTCCGCACATCTGGAAAATGTAAGCTAGAGAGAAATTGATGTGTTAGATTTCAGCATAATCTTTGAACTCTGCTTCCGCACATCTGGAAAATGTCAGCTATAGAGAGAAATTGATGTGGTAGATTTAAGCATAGTCTTGGAACTCTGCTTCCGCACATCTGGAAAATGTCAGCTAGAGAGAAATTGATGTGGTAGATTTCAGCATAATCTTTGAACTCTGCTTCCGCACATCTGGAAAATGTCAGCTAGAGAGAAATTGATGTGTTAGATTTCAGCATAATCTTTGAACTCTGCTTCTTCACATCTGGAAAATATAGGCTAGAGAGAAATTGATGTGGTAGATTTCAGCATAATGTTTGAACTCTGCTTCTGCACATCTGGCAAATGTCACCTGGAGAAAAATTGCAAGGCAGATTTCAGCATAATCCTGGAACTCTGCTTCTGCAGACCTGGGAAATGTAAGCTAGAGAGAAATTGATGTCGACGATTTCAGCATAATCTTGGAACTCTGCTTCCGCACATCTGGAAAATGTCAGCTAGAGAGAAATTGATGTGGTTGATTTCATCATAATCTTGTAACTCTGCTTCTGCACATCTGGAAAATGTCAGCTAGAGAGAAATTGATGTGGTTGATTTTATAATAATCCTGGAATTCTGCTTCTGCACATCTGGAAAATATAGGCTAGAGAGAAATTGATGTGGTAGATTTCAGCATAATGTTTGAACTCTGCTTCTGCACATCTGGAAAATGTCACCTGGAGAAAAATTGCAAGGCAGATTTCAGCATAATCCTGGAACTCTGCTTCTGCACACCTGGGAAATGTAAGCTAGAGAGAAATTGATGTCGACGATTTCAGCATAATCTTGGAACTCTGCTTCCGCACATCTGGAAAATGTCAGCTAGAGAGAAATTGATGTGGTTGATTTCATCATAATCTTGTAACTCTGCTTCTGCACATCTGGAAAATGTCAGCTAGAGAGAAATTGATGTGGTTGATTTCATCATAATCCTGGAACTCTGCTTCTGCACATCTGGAAAATATAGGCCAGAGAGAAATTGATGTGGTAGATTTCAGCATAATGTTTGAACTCTGCTTCTGCACATCTGGAAAATGTCACCTGGAGAAAAATTGCAAGGCAGATTTCAGCATAATCCTGGAACTCTGCTTCCGCACACCTGGGAAATGTAAGCTAGAGAGAAATTGATGTCGAAGATTTCAGCATAATCCTGGAATGCTGCTTCTGCACATCTGGAAAATGTCAGCTAGAGAGAAATTGATGTGGTTGATTTCATCATAATCCTGGATCTCTGCTTCTGCACATCTGGAAAATATAGGCTAGAGAGAAATTGATGTGGTAGATTTCAGCATAATGTTTGAACTCTGCTTCTGCACATCTGGAAAATGTCACCTGGAGAAAAATTGCAAGGCAGATTTCAGCATAATCCTGGAACTCTGCTTCTGCACACCTGGGAAATGTAAGCTAGAGAGAAAATGCAGAGTTAGATTTAAGCATAATCTTGGAACTCTGCTTCCGCACATCTGGAAAATGTCAGCTAGAAGGAAATTGATGTGGTAGATTTCAGCATAATCTTTGAACTCTGCTTCTGCACATCTGGAAAATGTCAGCTAGAAAGAAAATGCAGAGGCTGATTTCACCTAAATCCTGAAACTCTGCTTCTGCACATCTGGAAAATGTCAGCTAGAGAGAAATTGATGTGGTTGATTTCATCATAATCCTGGAACTCTGCTTCTGCACATCTGGAAAATATAGGCTAGAGAGAAATTGATGTGGTAGATTTCAGCATAATGTTTGAACTCTGCTTCTGCACATCTGGAAAATGTCACCTGGAGAAAAATTGCAAGGCAGATTTCAGCATAATCCTGGAACTCTGCTTCTGCACACCTGGGAAATGTAAGCTAGAGAAAAATTGATGTCAAAGATTTCAGCATAATATTGGAACTCTGCTTCCGCACATCTGGAAAATGTCAGCTAGAGAGAAATTGATGTGGTAGATTTCAGCATAATCTTGTAAATCTGCTTATGAACATCTGGAAAATGTCAGCTAGAGATAAAATGCAGAGGTTGATTTCACCATAACCCTGGAACTCTGCTTCTGCACATCTGGCAAATGTCAGTTAGAGAGAAATTGATGTGGTATATTTCAGCATAATGTTTGAACTCTCCTTCTGCACATCTGGAAAATGTCACCTGGAGAAAAATTACAAGGCAGATTTAAGCATAATCCTGGAACTCTGCTTCTGCATATCTGGAAAATGTCACCTTGAGAAAAATTGCAAGGCAGATTTCAGCATAATCCTGGAACTCTGCTTCTGCACATCTGGAAAATGTCAGTTAGAGAGAAATTGATGTGGTTGATTTCAGCATAATCCTGGAACTCTGCTTCTGCACACCTGGCAAATGTCAGCTAGAGAGAAATTGATGTGGTTGATTTCATCATAATCCTGGAACTCTGCTTCTGCACACCTGGCAAATGTCAGCTAGAGAGAAATTGATGTGGTAGATTTCAGCATAATCTTGTAACTCTGCTTCTGAACATCTGGAAAATGTCAGCTAGAGATAAAATGCAGACGTTGATTTCACCATAACGATGGAACTCTACTTCTGCACATCTGGCAAATGTCAGCTAGAGAGAAATTGATGTGTTAGACTTCAGCATAATCTTTGAACTCTGCTTCTGCACATCTGGAAAATGTAAGCTAGAGAGAAAATGCAGAGGCTGATATCTGCTTAATCCTGGAACTCTGCTTCTGCACATCTGGAAAATGTAAGCTAGAGAGAAATTGATGTGGTAGATTTCAGCATAATCTTTGAACTCTGCTTCTGCACATCTGGAAAATGTCAGCTAGTGAGAAATTGATATGGTAGATTTCAGCATAATCTTGGAACTCTGCTTCCACACATCTGGAAAATGTCAGCTAGAGAGAAATTGATGTGGTAGAGTTCAGCATAATCCTGGAACTCTGCTTCTGCACATCTGGAAAATATAGGCTAGAGAGAAATTGATGTGGTAGATTTCAGCATAATGTTTGAACTCTGCTTCTGCACATCTGGAAAATGTCAGCTAGAGAGAAATTGATGTGTTAGATTTCAGCATAATGTTTGAACTCTACTTCTGCGCATCTGGAAAATGTAAGCTGGAAGAAAAAATGCAGAGGCATATTTCAGCATAATCAATGTAACTCTGCTTCTGCACATCTGGAAAATGTCAGCTAGAGATAAAATGCAGAGGTTGATTTCACCATAACCCTGGAACTCTGCTTCTGCACATCTGGAAAATATAGGCTAGCGAGAAATTGATGTGGTAGATTTCAGCATAATCTTGGAACGCTGCTTCTGCACATCTGGAAATTGAAGCTGGAAGAAAAAATGCAGAGGCAGATTTCAGCATAAACATCAAACTTTGCTTCCGCACATCTGGAAAATTTTAACTAGAGAGAAATTGATGTCATACATTTCAGCATAATCCTGGAACTCTGCTTCTGCACATCTGGCAAATGTCAGCTAGAGAGAAATTGATGTGGTAGATTTCAGCATAATCTTGTAACTCTGCTTCTGAACATCTGGAAAATGTCAGCTAGAGATAAAATGCAGAGGTTGATTTCATCATAATCCTGGAACTCTGCTTCCGCACATCTGGATAATGTCAGCTAGAGAGAAATTGATTTGTTAGATTTCAGCATAATCTTTGAACTCTGCTTCTGCACATCTGGAAAATATAGGCTAGAGAGAAATTGATGTGGTAGATTTCAGCATAATCTTGGAACTCTGCTTCCGCACATCTGGAAACTGTAAGCTAGAGAGAAATTGATGTGTTAGATTTCAGCATAATCTTTGAACTCTGCTTCCGCACATCTGGAAAATGTCAGCTATAGAGAGAAATTGATGTGGTAGATTTAAGCATAATCTTGGAACTCTGCTTCCGCACATCTGGAAAATGTAAGCTAGAGAGAAATTGATGTGGTAGATTTCAGCATAATCTTTGAACTCTGCTTCCGCACATCTGGAAAATGTCAGCTAGAGAGAAATTGATGTGTTAGATTTCAGCATAATCTTTGAACTCTGCTTCTTCACATCTGGAAAATATAGGCTAGAGAGAAATTGATGTGGTAGATTTCAGCATAATGTTTGAACTCTGCTTCTGCACATCTGGAAAATGTCACCTGGAGAAAAATTGCAAGGCAGATTTCAGCATAATCCTGGAACTCTGCTTCTGCACACCTGCGAAATGTAAGCTAGAGAGAAATTGATGTCGAAGATTTGAGCATAATCCTGGAATGCTGCTTCTGCACATCTCGAAAATGTCAGCTAGAGAGAAATTGATGTGGTAGATTTCAGTATAATCTTGGAACTCTGCTTCCGCAAATCTGGAAAATGTCAGCTAGAGAGAAATTGATGTGGTTGATTTTATCATAATCCTGGAATTCTGCTTCTGCACATCTGGAAAATATAGGCTAGAGAGAAATTGATGTGGTAGATTTCAGCATAATGTTTGAACTCTGCTTCTGCACATCTGGAAAATGTCACCTGGAAAAAAATTGCAAGGCAGATTTCAGCATAATCCTGGAACTCTGCTTCTGCACACCTGGGAAATGTAAGCTAGAGAGAAATTGATGTCGAAGATTTCAGCATAATGTTTGAACTCTGCTTCTGCATATCTGGAAAATGTCACCTTGAGAAAAATTGCAAGGCAGATTTCAGCATAATCCTGGAACTCTGCTTCTGCACATCTGGAAAATGTCACCTGGAGAAAAATTGATGTGGTTGATTTCATCATAATCCTGGAACTCTGCTTCTGCACATCTGGAAAATGTGACCTGGAGAAAAATTGCAAGGCAGATTTCAGCATAATCCTGGAACTCTGCTTCTGAACATCTGGCAAATGTCAGCTACAGATAAAATGCAGAGGTTGATTTCACCATAATCAATGGAACTCTGCTTCTGCACATCTGGAAAACATCAGCTAGAGATAAAATGCAGAGGTTGATTTCACCATAACCCTGGAACTCTGCTTCTGCACATCTGGAAAATATAGGCTAGCGAGAAATTGATGTGGTAGATTTCAGCATAATCTTGGAACGCTGCTTCTGCACATCTGGAAATTGAAGCTGGAAGAAAAAATGCAGAGGCAGATTTCAGCATAAACATCAAACTTTGCTTCCGCACATCTGGAAAATTTTAACTAGAGAGAAATTGATGTCATACATTTCAGCATAATCCTGGAACTCTGCTTCTGCACATCTGGCAAATGTCAGCTAGAGAGAAATTGATGTGGTAGATTTCAGCATAATCTTGTAACTCTGCTTCCGCACATCTGGAAAATGTAAGCTAGAGAGAAATTGATGTGTTAGATTTCAGCATAATCTTTGAACTCTGCTTCCGCACATCTGGAAAATGTCAGCTATAGAGAGAAATTGATGTGGTAGATTTAAGCATAATCTTGGAACTCTGCTTCCGCACATCTGGAAAATGTAAGCTAGAGAGAAATTGATGTGTTAGATTTCAGCATAATCTTTGAACTCTGCTTCCGCACATCTGGAAAATGTCAGCTAGAGAGAAATTGATGTGTTAGATTTCAGCATAATCTTTGAACTCTGCTTCTTCACATCTGGAAAATATAGGCTAGAGAGAAATTGATGTGGTAGATTTCAGCATAATGTTTGAACTCTGCTTCTGCACATCTGGCAAATGTCACCTGGAGAAAAATTGCAAGGCAGATTTCAGCATAATCCTGGAACTCTGCTTCTGCACACCTGGGAAATGTAAGCTAGAGAGAAATTGATGTCGACGATTTCAGCATAATCTTGGAACTCTGCTTCCACACATCTGGAAAATGTCAGCTAGAGAGAAATTGATGTGGTTGATTTCATCATAATCTTGTAACTCTGCTTCTGCACATCTGGAAAATGTCAGCTAGAGAGAAATTGATGTGGTTGATTTTATCATAATCCTGGAATTCTGCTTCTGCACATCTGGAAAATATAGGCTAGAGAGAAATTGATGTGGTAGATTTCAGCATAATGTTTGAACTCTGCTTCTGCACATCTGGAAAATGTCACCTGGAGAAAAATTGCAAGGCAGATTTCAGCATAATCCTGGAACTCTGCTTCTGCACACCTGGGAAATGTAAGCTAGAGAGAAATTGATGTCGACGATTTCAGCATAATCTTGGAACTCTGCTTCCGCACATCTGGAAAATGTCAGCTAGAGAGAAATTGATGTGGTTGATTTCATCATAATCTTGTAACTCTGCTTCTGCACATCTGGAAAATGTCAGCTAGAGAGAAATTGATGTGGTTGATTTCATCATAATCCTGGAACTCTGCTTCTGCACACCTGGGAAATGTAAGCTAGAGAGAAATTGATGTTGAAGATTTCAGCATAATGTTTGAACTCTGCTTCTGCATATCTGGAAAATGTCACCTTGAGAAAAATTGCAAGGCAGATTTCAGCATAATCCTGGAACTCTGCTTCCGCACATCTGGAAAATGTCAGCTAGAGAGAAATTGGTGTGGTTGATTTCATCATAATCTTGTAACTCTGCTTCTGCACATCTGGAAAATGTCACCTGGAAAAAAATTGCAAGGCAGATTTCAGCATAATCCTGGAACTCTGCTTCTGCACACCTGGGAAATGTAAGCTAGAGAGAAATTGATGTCGAAGATTTCAGCATAATCTTGGAACTCTGCTTCCGCACATCTGGAAAATGTCAGCTAGAGAGAAATTGATGTGGTTGATTTCATCATAATCTTGTAACTCTGCTTCTGCACATCTGGAAAATGTCACCTGGAAAAAAATTGCAAGGCAGATTTCAGCATAATCCTGGAACTCTGCTTCTGCACACCTGGGAAATGTAAGCTAGAGAGAAATTGATGTCGAAGATTTCAGCATAATCTTGGAACTCTGCTTCCGCACATCTGGAAAATGTCAGCTAGAGAGAAATTGATGTGGTTGATTTCATCATAATCTTGTAACTCTGCTTCTGCACATCTGGAAAATGTCACCTGGAAAAAAATTGCAAGGCAGATTTCAGCATAATCCTGGAACTCTGCTTCTGCACACCTGGGAAATGTAAGCTAGAGAGAAATTGATGTCGAAGATTTCAGCATAATCTTGGAACTCTGCTTCCGCACATCTGGAAAATGTCAGCTAGAGAGAAATTGATGTGGTTGATTTCATCATAATCTTGTAACTCTGCTTCTGCACATCTGGAAAATGTCACCTGGAAAAAAATTGCAAGGCAGATTTCAGCATAATCCTGGAACTCTGCTTCTGCACACCTGGGAAATGTAAGCTAGAGAGAAATTGATGTCGAAGATTTCAGCATAATGTTTGAACTCTGCTTCTGCATATCTGGAAAATGTCACCTTGAGAAAAATTGCAAGGCAGATTTCAGCATAATCCTGGAACTCTGCTTCTGCACACCTGGGAAATGTAAGATAGAGAGAAATTGATGTCGAAGATTTCAGCATAATCTTGGAACTCTGCTTCTGCACATCTGGCAAATGTCAGCTAGAAAGAAAATGCAGAGGCTGATTTCACCTAAATCCTGAAGCTCTGCTTCTTCACATCTGCAAAATGTCAGCTAGAGAGAAATTGATGTGGTAGATTTCAGCATAATCTTGTAAATCTGCTTATGAACATCTGGAAAATGTCAGCTAGAGATAAAATGCAGAGGTTGATTTCACCATAACCCTGGAACTCTGCTTCTGCACATCTGGCAAATGTCAGTTAGAGAGAAATTGATGTGGTATATTTCAGCATAATGTTTGAACTCTCCTTCTGCACATCTGGAAAATGTCACCTGGAGAAAAATTACAAGGCAGATTTAAGCATAATCCTGGAACTCTGCTTTCGCACATCTGGAAAATGTCAGCTAGAGAGAAATTGATGTGGTAGATTTCAGCATAATATTGTAACTCTGCTTCTGAACATCTGGAAAATGTCAGCTAGAGATAAAATGCAGACGTTGATTTCACCATAACGATGGAACTCTACTTCTGCACATCTGGCAAATGTCAGCTAGAGAGAAATTGATGTGTTAGACTTCAGCATAATCTTTGAACTCTGCTTCTGCACATCTGGAAAATGTAAGCTAGAGAGAAAATGCAGAGGCTGATATCTGCTTAATCCTGGAACTCTGCTTCTGCACATCTGGAAAATGTAAGCTAGAGAGAAATTGATGTGGTAGATTTCAGCATAATCTTTGAACTCTGCTTCTGCACATCTGGAAAATGTCAGCTAGTGAGAAATTGATATGGTAGATTTCAGCATAATCTTGGAACTCTGCTTCCACACATCTGGAAAATGTCAGCTAGAGAGAAATTGATGTGGTAGAGTTCAGCATAATCCTGGAACTCTGCTTCTGCACATCTGGAAAATATAGGCTAGAGAGAAATTGATGTGGTAGATTTCAGCATAATGTTTGAACTCTGCTTCTGCACATCTGGAAAATGTCACCTGGAGAAAAATTGCAAGGCAGATTTCAGCATAATCCTGGAACTCTGCTTCTGAACATCTGGCAAATATCAGCTAGAGATAAAATGCAGAGGTTGATTTCACCATAATCAATGTAACTCTGCTTCTGCACATCTGGAAAACGTCAGCTAGAGATAAAATGCAGAGGTTGATTTCACCATAACCCTGGAACTCTGCTTCTGCACACCTGGGAAATGTAAGCTAGAGAGAAATTGATGTCGAAGATTTCAGCATAATCTTGGAACTCTGCTTCCGCACATCTGGAAAATGTCAGCTAGAGAGAAATTGATGTGGTTGATTTCATCATAATCTTGTAACTCTGCTTCTGCACATCTGGAAAATGTCACCTGGAAAAAAATTGCAAGGCAGATTTCAGCATAATCCTGGAACTCTGCTTCTGCACACCTGGGAAATGTAAGCTAGAGAGAAATTGATGTCGAAGATTTCAGCATAATCTTGGAACTCTGCTTCTGCACACCTGGGAAATGTAAGCTAGAGAGAAATTGATGTTGAAGATTTCAGCATAATGTTTGAACTCTGCTTCTGCATATCTGGAAAATGTCACCTTGAGAAAAATTGCAAGGCAGATTTCAGCATAATCCTGGAACTCTGCTTCCGCACATCTGGAAAATGTCAGCTAGAGAGAAATTGGTGTGGTTGATTTCATCATAATCTTGTAACTCTGCTTCTGCACATCTGGAAAATGTCACCTGGAAAAAAATTGCAAGGCAGATTTCAGCATAATCCTGGAACTCTGCTTCTGCACACCTGGGAAATGTAAGCTAGAGAGAAATTGATGTCGAAGATTTCAGCATAATCTTGGAACTCTGCTTCCGCACATCTGGAAAATGTCAGCTAGAGAGAAATTGATGTGGTTGATTTCATCATAATCTTGTAACTCTCCTTCTGCACATCTGGAAAATGTCACTTGGAAAAAAATTGCAAGGCAGATTTCAGCATAATCCTGGAACTCTGCTTCTGCACACCTGGGAAATGTAAGCTAGAGAGAAATTGATGTCGAAGATTTCAGCATAATCTTGGAACTCTGCTTCCGCACATCTGGAAAATGTCAGCTAGAGAGAAATTGATGTGGTTGATTTCATCATAATCTTGTAACTCTGCTTCTGCACATCTGGAAAATGTCACCTGGAAAAAAATTGCAAGGCAGATTTCAGCATAATCCTGGAACTCTGCTTCTGCACACCTGGGAAATGTAAGCTAGAGAGAAATTGATGTCGAAGATTTCAGCATAATCTTGGAACTCTGCTTCCGCACATCTGGAAAATGTCAGCTAGAGAGAAATTGATGTGGTTGATTTCATCATAATCTTGTAACTCTGCTTCTGCAAATCTGGAAAATGTCAGCTAGAGAGAAATTGATGTGGTTGATTTTATCATAATCCTGGAATTCTGCTTCTGCACATCTGGAAAATATAGGCTAGAGAGAAATTGATGTGGTACATTTCAGCATAATGTTTGAACTCTGCTTCTGCACATCTGGAAAATGTCACCTGGAGAAAAATTGCAAGGCAGATTTCAGCATAATCCTGGAACTCTGCTTCTGCACACCTGGGAAATGTAAGCTAGAGAGAAATTGATGTCGACGATTTCAGCATAATCTTGGAACTCTGCTTCCGCACATCTGGAAAATGTCAGCTAGAGAGAAATTGATGTGGTAGATTTCAGCATAATCTTGGAACGCTGCTTCTGCACATCTGGAAATTGAAGCTGGAAGAAAAAATGCAGAGGCAGATTTCAGCATAAACATCAAACTTTGCTTCCGCACATCTGGAAAATTTTAACTAGAGAGAAATTGATGTCATACATTTCAGCATAATCCTGGAACTCTGCTTCCGCACATCTGGAAAATGTCAGCTAGAGAGAAATTGGTGTGGTTGATTTCATCATAATCTTGTAACTCTGCTTCTGCACATCTGGAAAATGTCACCTGGAAAAAAATTGCAAGGCAGATTTCAGCATAATCCTGGAACTCTGCTTCTGCACACCTGGGAAATGTAAGCTAGAGAGAAATTGATGTCGAAGATTTCAGCATAATCTTGGAACTCTGCTTCCGCACATCTGGAAAATGTCAGCTAGAGAGAAATTGATGTGGTTGATTTCATCATAATCTTGTAACTCTCCTTCTGCACATCTGGAAAATGTCACTTGGAAAAAAATTGCAAGGCAGATTTCAGCATAATCCTGGAACTCTGCTTCTGCACACCTGGGAAATGTAAGCTAGAGAGAAATTGATGTCGAAGATTTCAGCATAATCTTGGAACTCTGCTTCCGCACATCTGGAAAATGTCAGCTAGAGAGAAATTGATGTGGTTGATTTCATCATAATCTTGTAACTCTGCTTCTGCACATCTGGAAAATGTCACCTGGAAAAAAATTGCAAGGCAGATTTCAGCATAATCCTGGAACTCTGCTTCTGCACACCTGGGAAATGTAAGCTAGAGAGAAATTGATGTCGAAGATTTCAGCATAATCTTGGAACTCTGCTTCTGCACACCTGGGAAATGTAAGCTAGAGAGAAATTGATGTTGAAGATTTCAGCATAATGTTTGAACTCTGCTTCTGCATATCTGGAAAATGTCACCTTGAGAAAAATTGCAAGGCAGATTTCAGCATAATCCTGGAACTCTGCTTCCGCACATCTGGAAAATGTCAGCTAGAGAGAAATTGGTGTGGTTGATTTCATCATAATCTTGTAACTCTGCTTCTGCACATCTGGAAAATGTCACCTGGAAAAAAATTGCAAGGCAGATTTCAGCATAATCCTGGAACTCTGCTTCTGCACACCTGGGAAATGTAAGCTAGAGAGAAATTGATGTCGAAGATTTCAGCATAATCTTGGAACTCTGCTTCCGCACATCTGGAAAATGTCAGCTAGAGAGAAATTGATGTGGTTGATTTCATCATAATCTTGTAACTCTCCTTCTGCACATCTGGAAAATGTCACTTGGAAAAAAATTGCAAGGCAGATTTCAGCATAATCCTGGAACTCTGCTTCTGCACACCTGGGAAATGTAAGCTAGAGAGAAATTGATGTCGAAGATTTCAGCATAATCTTGGAACTCTGCTTCCGCACATCTGGAAAATGTCAGCTAGAGAGAAATTGATGTGGTTGATTTCATCATAATCTTGTAACTCTGCTTCTGCACATCTGGAAAATGTCACCTGGAAAAAAATTGCAAGGCAGATTTCAGCATAATCCTGGAACTCTGCTTCTGCACACCTGGGAAATGTAAGCTAGAGAGAAATTGATGTCGAAGATTTCAGCATAATCTTGGAACTCTGCTTCCGCACATCTGGAAAATGTCAGCTAGAGAGAAATTGATGTGGTTGATTTCATCATAATCTTGTAACTCTGCTTCTGCACATCTGGAAAATGTCAGCTAGAGAGAAATTGATGTGGTTGATTTCATCATAATCTTTAAACTCTGCTTCTGCACATCTAGAAAATGTCACCTAGAGAAAAAATGCAGAGGTTGATTTCATCATAATCCTTGAACTCTGCTTCTGCACATCTGGAAAATGTCACCTGGAGAAAAATTGCAAGGCAGATTTCAGCATAATCCTGGAACTCTGCTTCTGCACACCTGGGAAATGTAAGCTAGAGAGAAATTGATGTCGACGATTTCAGCATAATCTTGGAACTCTGCTTCCGCACATCTGGAAAATGTCAGCTAGAGAGAAATTGATGTGGTAGATTTCAGCATAATCTTGGAACGCTGCTTCTGCACATCTGGAAATTGAAGCTGGAAGAAAAAATGCAGAGGCAGATTTCAGCATAAACATCAAACTTTGCTTCCGCACATCTGGAAAATTTTAACTAGAGAGAAATTGATGTCATACATTTCAGCATAATCCTGGAACTCTGCTTCTGCACATCTGGCAAATGTCAGCTAGAGAGAAATTGATGTGGTAGATTTCAGCATAATCTTGTAACTCTGCTTCTGAACATCTGGAAAATGTCAGCTAGAGATAAAATGCAGAGGTTGATTTCATCATAATCCTGGAACTCTGCTTCCGTACATCTGGATAATGTCAGCTAGAGAGAAATTGATTTGTTAGATTTCAGCATAATCTTTGAACTCTGCTTCTGCACATCTGGAAAATATAGGCTAGAGATAAATTGATGTGGTAGATTTCAGCATAATCTTGGAACTCTGCTTCCGCACATCTGGAAACTGTAAGCTAGAGAGAAATTGATGTGTTAGATTTCAGCATAATCTTTGAACTCTGCTTCCGCACATCTGGAAAATGTCAGCTATAGAGAGAAATTGATGTGTTAGATTTCAGCATAATCTTTGAACTCTGCTTCTTCACATCTGGAAAATATAGGCTAGAGAGAAATTGATGTGGTACATTTCAGCATAATGTTTGAACTCTGCTTCTGCACATCTGGAAAATGTCACCTGGAGAAAAATTGCAAGGCAGATTTCAGCATAATCCTGGAACTCTGCTTCTGCACACCTGCGAAATGTAAGCTAGAGAGAAATTGATGTCGAAGATTTGAGCATAATCCTGGAATGCTGCTTCTGCACATCTCGAAAATGTCAGCTAGAGAGAAATTGATGTGGTAGATTTCAGTATAATCTTGGAACTCTGCTTCCGCAAATCTGGAAAATGTCAGCTAGAGAGAAATTGATGTGGTTGATTTTATCATAATCCTGGAATTCTGCTTCTGCACATCTGGAAAATATAGGCTAGAGAGAAATTGATGTGGTACATTTCAGCATAATGTTTGAACTCTGCTTCTGCACATCTGGAAAATGTCACCTGGAGAAAAATTGCAAGGCAGATTTCAGCATAATCCTGGAACTCTGCTTCTGCACACCTGGGAAATGTAAGCTAGAGAGAAATTGATGTCGACGATTTCAGCATAATCTTGGAACTCTGCTTCCGCACATCTGGAAAATGTCAGCTAGAGAGAAATTGATGTGGTAGATTTCAGCATAATCTTGGAACGCTGCTTCTGCACATCTGGAAATTGAAGCTGGAAGAAAAAATGCAGAGGCAGATTTCAGCATAAACATCAAACTTTGCTTCCGCACATCTGGAAAATTTTAACTAGAGAGAAATTGATGTCATACATTTCAGCATAATCCTGGAACTCTGCTTCTGCACATCTGGCAAATGTAAGCTAGAGAGAAATTGATGTGTTAGATTTCAGCATAATATTTGAACTCTGCTTCCGCACATCTGGAAAATGTCAGCTATAGAGAGAAATTGATGTGGTAGATTTAAGCATAATCTTGGAACTCTGCATCCGCACATCTGGAAAATGTAAGCTAGAGAGAAATTGATGTGGTAGATTTCAGCATAATCTTTGAACTCTGCTTCCGCACATCTGGAAAATGTCAGCTAGAGAGAAATTGATGTGTTAGATTTCAGCATAATCTTTGAACTCTGCTTCTTCACATCTGGAAAATATAGGCTAGAGAGAAATTGATGTGGTAGATTTCAGCATAATGTTTGAACTCTGCTTCTGCACCTCTGGCAAATGTCACCTGGAGAAAAATTGCAAGGCAGATTTCAGCATAATCCTGGAACTCTGCTTCTGCACACCTGCGAAATGTAAGCTAGAGAGAAATTGATGTCGAAGATTTCAGCATAATGTTTGAACTCTGCTTCTGCATATCTGGAAAATGTCACCTTGAGAAAAATTGCAAGGCAGATTTCAGCATAATCCTGGAACTCTGCTTCTGCACATCTGGAAAATGTCACCTGGAGAAAAATTGATGTGGTTGATTTCATCATAATCCTGGAACTCTGCTTCTGCACATCTGGAAAATGTCACCTGGAGAAAAATTGCAAGGCAGATTTCAGCATAATCCTGGAACTCTGCTTCTGAACATCTGGCAAATGTCAGCTAGAGATAAAATGCAGAGGTTGATTTCACCATAATCAATGGAACTCTGCTTCTGCACATCTGGAAAACATCAGCTAGAGATAAAATGCAGAGGTTGATTTCACCATAACCCTGGAACTCTGCTTCTGCACATCTGGAAAATATAGGCTAGCGAGAAATTGATGTGGTAGATTTCAGCATAATCTTGGAACGCTGCTTCTGCACATCTGGAAATTGAAGCTGGAAGAAAAAATGCAGAGGCAGATTTCAGCATAAACATCAAACTTTGCTTCCGCACATCTGGAAAATTTTAACTAGAGAGAAATTGATGTCATACATTTCAGCATAATCCTGGAACTCTGCTTCTGCACATCTGGCAAATGTCAGCTAGAGAGAAATTGATGTGGTAGATTTCAGAATAATCTTGTAACTCTGCTTCCGCACATCTGGAAAATGTAAGCTAGAGAGAAATTGATGTGTTAGATTTCAGCATAATCTTTGAACTCTGCTTCCGCACATCTGGAAAATGTCAGCTATAGAGAGAAATTGATGTGGTAGATTTAAGCATAATCTTGGAACTCTGCTTCCGCACATCTGGAAAATGTAAGCTAGAGAGAAATTGATGTGGTAGATTTCAGCATAATCTTTGAACTCTGCTTCCGCACATCTGGAAAATGTCAGCTAGAGAGAAACTGATGTGTTAGATTTCAGCATAATCTTTGAACTCTGCTTCTTCACATCTGGAAAATATAGGCTAGAGAGAAATTGATGTGGTAGATTTCAGCATAATGTTTGAACTCTGCTTCTGCACATCTGGCAAATGTCACCTGGAGAAAAATTGCAAGGCAGATTTCAGCATAATCCTGGAACTCTGCTTCTGCACACCTGCGAAATGTAAGCTAGAGAGAAATTGATGTCGAAGATTTGAGCATAATCCTGGAATGCTGCTTCTGCACATCTCGAAAATGTCAGCTAGAGAGAAATTGATGTGGTAGATTTCAGTATAATCTTGGAACTCTGCTTCCGCAAATCTGGAAAATGTCAGCTAGAGAGAAATTGATGTGGTTGATTTTATCATAATCCTGGAATTCTGCTTCTGCACATCTGGAAAATATAGGCTAGAGAGAAATTGATGTGGTAGATTTCAGCATAATGTTTGAACTCTGCTTCTGCACATCTGGAAAATGTCACCTGGAGAAAAATTGCAAGGCAGATTTCAGCATAATCCTGGAACTCTGCTTCTGCACACCTGGGAAATGTAAGCTAGAGAGAAATTGATGTCGACGATTTCAGCATAATCTTGGAACTCTGCTTCCGCACATCTGGAAAATGTCAGCTAGAGAGAAATTGATGTGGTTGATTTCATCATAATCTTGTAACTCTGCTTCTGCACATCTGGAAAATGTCAGCTAGAGAGAAATTGATGTGGTTGATTTCATCATAATCCTGGAACTCTGCTTCTGCACACCTGGGAAATGTAAGCTAGAGAGAAATTGATGTTGAAGATTTCAGCATAATGTTTGAACTCTGCTTCTGCATATCTGGAAAATGTCACCTTGAGAAAAATTGCAAGGCAGATTTCAGCATAATCCTGGAACTCTGCTTCTGCACACCTGGGAAATGTAAGCTAGAGAGAAATTGATGTCGAAGATTTCAGCATAATCTTGGAACTCTGCTTCCGCACATCTGGAAAATGTCAGCTAGAGAGAAATTGATGTGGTTGATTTCATCATAATCTTGTAACTCTGCTTCTGCACATCTGGAAAATGTCAGCTAGAGAGAAATTGATGTGGTTGATTTCATCATAATCCTGGAACTCTGCTTCTGCACACCTGGGAAATGTAAGCTAGAGAGAAATTGATGTTGAAGATTTCAGCATAATGTTTGAACTCTGCTTCTGCATATCTGGAAAATGTCACCTTGAGAAAAATTGCAAGGCAGATTTCAGCATAATCCTGGAACTCTGCTTCCGCACATCTGGAAAATGTCAGCTAGAGAGAAATTGGTGTGGTTGATTTCATCATAATCTTGTAACTCTGCTTCTGCACATCTGGAAAATGTCACCTGGAAAAAAATTGCAAGGCAGATTTCAGCATAATCCTGGAACTCTGCTTCTGCACACCTGGGAAATGTAAGCTAGAGAGAAATTGATGTCGAAGATTTCAGCATAATCTTGGAACTCTGCTTCCGCACATCTGGAAAATGTCAGCTAGAGAGAAATTGATGTGGTTGATTTCATCATAATCTTGTAACTCTGCTTCTGCACATCTGGAAAATGTCACCTGGAAAAAAATTGCAAGGCAGATTTCAGCATAATCCTGGAACTCTGCTTCTGCACACCTGGGAAATGTAAGCTAGAGAGAAATTGATGTCGAAGATTTCAGCATAATCTTGGAACTCTGCTTCCGCACATCTGGAAAATGTCAGCTAGAGAGAAATTGATGTGGTTGATTTCATCATAATCTTGTAACTCTGCTTCTGCACATCTGGAAAATGTCACCTGGAAAAAAATTGCAAGGCAGATTTCAGCATAATCCTGGAACTCTGCTTCTGCACACCTGGGAAATGTAAGATAGAGAGAAATTGATGTCGAAGATTTCAGCATAATCTTGGAACTCTGCTTCTGCACATCTGGCAAATGTCAGCTAGAGAGAAATTGATGTGGTTGATTTCATCATAATCTTGTAACTCTGCTTCTGCACATCTGGAAAATGTCACCTGGAAAAAAATTGCAAGGCAGATTTCAGCATAATCCTGGAACTCTGCTTCTGCACACCTGGGAAATGTAAGATAGAGAGAAATTGATTTCGACGATTTCAGCATAATCTTGGAACTCTGCTTCCGCACATCTGGAAAATGTCACCTGGAGAAAAATTGATGTCGAAGATTTCAGCATAATCCTGGAACTCTGCTTCTGCACATCTGGAAAATGTCAGCTAGAGAGAAATTGATGTGGTAGATTTCATTATAATCCTGGAACTCTGCTTCTGCACATCTGGAAAATGTCAGCTAGAGAGAAATTGATGTGGTAGATTTCAGCATAATCTTGCAACTCTGCTTCTGCACATCTGGAAAATATCAGCTAGAGAGAAAATGCAGAGTTAGATTTAAGCATAATCTTGGAACTCTACTTCCGCAGATCTGGAAAATGTCAGCTAGAGAGAAATTGATGTGGTACATTTCAGCATAATCTTATAACTCTGCTTCTCCATATCTGGAAAATGTAAGCTAGAGAGAAACTGATGTGGTAGATTTCAGCATAATCTTTGAACTCTGCTTCCGCACATCTTGAAAATGTCAGCTAGAGAGAAATTGATGTGGTTGATTTCATCATAATCCTGGAACTCTGCTTCTGCACATCTGGAAAATATAGGCTAGAGAAAAATTGATGTGGTAGATTTCAGCATAATGTTTGAACTCTGTTTCTGCACATCTGGAAAATGTCACCTGGAGAAAAATTGCAAGGCAGATTTCAGCATAATCCTGGAACTCTGCTTCTGCACATCTGGAAAATGTCAGCTAGAGAGAAATTGATGTGGTTGATTTCATCATAATCCTGGATCTCTGCTTCTGCACATCTGGAAAATATAGGCTAGAGAGAAATTGATGTGGTAGATTTCAGCATAATGTTTGAACTCTGCTTCTGCACATCTGGAAAATGTCACCTGGAGAAAAATTGCAATGCAGATTTCAGCATAATCCTGGAACTCTGCTTCTGCACACCTGGGAAATGTAAGCTAGAGAGAAAATGCAGAGTTAGATTTAAGCATAATCTTGGAACTCTGCTTCCGCACATCTGGAAAATGTCAGCTAGAGGGAAATTGATGTGGTAGATTTCAGCATAATCTTTGAACTCTGCTTCTGCACATCTGGAAAATGTCAGCTAGAAAGAAAATGCAGAGGCTGATTTCACCTAAATCCTGAAACTCTGCTTCTGCACATCTGGAAAATGTCAGCTAGAGAGAAATTGATGTGGTTGATTTCATCATAATCCTGGAACTCTGCTTCTGCACATCTGGAAAATATAGGCTAGAGAGAAATTGATGTGGTAGATTTCAGCATAATGTTTGAACTCTGCTTCTGCACATCTGGAAAATGTCACCTGGAGAAAAATTGCAAGGCAGATTTCAGCATAATCCTGGAACTCTGCTTCTGCACACCTGGGAAATGTAAGCTAGAGAAAAATTGATGTCAAAGATTTCAGCATAATATTGGAACTCTGCTTCCGCACATCTGGAAAATGTCAGCTAGAGAGAAATTGATGTGGTAGATTTCAGCATAATCTTGTAAATCTGCTTATGAACATCTGGAAAATGTCAGCTAGAGATAAAATGCAGAGGTTGATTTCACCATAACCCTGGAACTCTGCTTCTGCACATCTGGCAAATGTCAGTTAGAGAGAAATTGATGTGGTATATTTCAGCATAATGTTTGAACTCTCCTTCTGCACATCTGGAAAATGTCACCTGGAGAAAAATTACAAGGCAGATTTAAGCATAATCCTGGAACTCTGCTTTCGCACATCTGGAAAATGTCAGCTAGAGAGAAATTGATGTGGTAGATTTCAGCATAATATTGTAACTCTGCTTCTGAACATCTGGCAAATGTCAGCAAGAGATAAAATGCAGAGGTTGATTTCACCATAACCCTGGAACTCTGCTTCCGCACATCTGGAAAACATCAGCTAGAGAGAAATTGATGTGGTTGATTTCATCATAATCCTGGAACTCTGCTTCTGCACATCTGGAAAATATAGGCTAGCAAGAAATTGATGTGGTAGATTTCAGCATAATCTTGGAACGCTGCTTCTGCACATCTCAAATTGAACCTGGAAGAAAAATGCAGAGGCAGATTTCAGCATAATCTTCGAAATTTGCTTCCGCACATCTGGAAAATTTTAACTAGAGAGAAATTGATGTCATACATTTCAGCATAATCCTGGAACTCTGCTTCTGCACATCTGGCAAATGTCAGCTAGAGAGAAATTGATGTGGTAGATTTCAGCCTAATCTTGTAACTCTGCTTCTGAACATCTGGAAAATGTCAGCTAGAGATAAAATGCAGAGGTTGATTTCACCATAACCCTGGAACTCTGCTTCTGCACATCTGGCAAATGTCAGCTAGAGAGAAATTGATGTGGTAGATTTCAGCATAATCTTTGAACTCTGCTTCCGCACATCTGAAAAATGTCAGCTAGAGAGAAATTGATGTGGTTGATTTCATCATAATCCTGGAACTCTGCTTCTGCACATCTGGAAAATATAGGCTAGAGAGAAATTGATGTGGTAGATTTCTGCATAATGTTTGAACTCTGCTTCTGCACATCTGGAAAATGTCACCTGGAGAAAAATTGCAAGGCAGATTTCAGCATAATCCTGGAACTCTGCTTCTGCACACCTGAGAAATGTCAGCTAGAGCGAAATTGTTGTACTAGATTTCAGCATAATCTTGGAACTGTGCTTCCGCACATCTGGCAAATGTCAGCTAAAGAGAAATTGATGTGGTAGATTTCAGCATAATCTTTGAACTCTGCTTCCGCACACCTGAGAAATGTCAGCTAGAGAGAAATTGTTGTACTAGATTTCAGCATAATCTTGGAACAGTGCTTCCGCACATCTGGCAAATGTCAGCTAGAGAGAAATTGATGTGGTAGATTTCAGCATAATCTTGTAACTCTGCTTCTGCACATCTGGCAAATGTCAGCTAGAGAGAAATTGATGTGGTAGATTTCAGCATAATCTTGGAACTCTGCTTCTGAACATCTGGCAAATGTCAGCAAGAGATAAAATGCAGAGATTGATTTTACCATTACCCTGGAACTCTGCTTCCGCACATCTGGAAAACATCAGCTAGAGAGAAATTGATGTGGTAGATTTCAGCCTAATGTTTGAACTCTGCTTCTGCACATCTGGAAAATGTCACCTGGAGAAAAATTGCAAGGCAGATTTCAGCATAATCCTGGAACACTGCTTCTGCACACCTGGGAAATGTAAGCTAGAGAGAAAATGCAGAGTTAGATTTAAGCATAATCTTGGAACTCTGCTTCCGCACATCTGGAAAATGTCAGCTAGAGAGAAATTGATGTGGTAGATTTCAGCATAATCTTTGAACTCTGCTTCTGCACATCTGGAAAATGTCAGCTAGAAAGAAAATGCAGAGGCTGATTTCACCTAAATCCTGAAACTCTGCTTCTGCACATCTGGAAAATGTCAGCTAGAGAGAAATTGATGTGGTAGATTTAAGCATAATCTTGGAACTCTGCTTCCGCACATCTGGAAAATGTCAGCCAGAGGGAAATTGATGTGGTAGATTTCAGCATAATCTTTGAACTCTGCTTCTGCACATCTGGAAAATGTCAGCTAGAAAGAAAATGCAGAGGCTGATTTCACCTAAATCCTGAAACTCTGCTTCTGCACATCTGGAAAATGTCAGCTAGAGAGAAATTGATGTGGTTGATTTCATCATAATCCTGGATCTCTGCTTCTGCACATCTGGAAAATATAGGCTAGAGAGAAATTGATGTGGTAGATTTCAGCATAATGTTTGAACTCTGCTTCTGCACATCTGGAAAATGTCACCTGGAGAAAAATTGCAAGGCAGATTTCATCATAATCCTGGAACTCTGCTTCTGCACACCTGGGAAATGTAAGCTAGAGAAAAATTGATGTCAAAGATTTCAGCATAATATTGGAACTCTGCTTCTGCGCATCTGGAAAATGTAAGCTGGAAGAAAAAATGCAGAGGCATATTTCAGCATAACCTTTGAACTCTGCTTCCGCACATTTGGAAAATGTCAGCTAGAGAGAAATTGATGTGTTAGTTTTCAGCATTATCTTGGAACTGTGCTTCTGCACATCTGGAAAATGTCACCTGGAGTGAAAATGCAGATTAAGATTTTAGCATAATCTTGGAACTTTGCTTTCGCACATCTGGAAAATGTCAGCTATAGAGAGAAATTGATGTTGTAGATTTTAGCATAATCCTGGAACTCTGCTTCTGCACATCTGGAAGATGTCAGCTAGAGAGAAATTGATGTGGTACATTTCAGCATAATCCTGGAATGCTGCTTCCGCACATCTGGAAAATGTCACCTGGACAGAAAATGCAGAGGCAGATTTCAGCATAATCCTGGAACTCTGCTTCTGCACATCTGGCAAATGTCAGCTAGAGGGAATTTGATGTGGTAGATTTCAGCATAATCTTGCAACTCTGCTTCTGCACATCTGGAAAATGTCAGCTAGAGAGGAATTGATGTGGTAGATTTAAGCATGGTCCTGGAAATCTGCTTCTGCACATCTGGAAAATATCAGCTAGAGAGAAATTGATGTGGTACATTTCAGCATAATCTTAGAACTCTGCTTCTCCATATCTGGAAAATGTAAGCTAGAGAGAAACTGATGTGGTAGATTTCAGCATAATCTTTGAACTCTGCTTCCGCACATCTTGAAAATGTCAGCTAGAGAGAAATTGATGTGGTTGATTTCATCATAATCCTGGAACTCTGCTTCTGCACATCTGGAAAATATAGGCTAGAGAAAAATTGATGTGGTAGATTTCAGCATAATGTTTGAACTCTGTTTCTGCACATCTGGAAAATGTCACCTGGAGAAAAATTGCAAGGCAGATTTCAGCATAATCCTGGAACTCTGCTTCTGCACATCTGGAAAATGTCAGCTAGAGAGAAATTGATGTGGTTGATTTCATCATAATCCTGGATCTCTGCTTCTGCACATCTGGAAAATATAGGCTAGAGAGAAATTGATGTGGTAGATTTCAGCATAATGTTTGAAATCTGCTTCTGCACATCTGGAAAATGTCACCTGGAGAAAAATTGCAAGGCAGATTTCAGCATAATCCTGGAACTCTGCTTCTGCACACCTGGGAAATGTAAGCTAGAGAGAAAATGCAGAGTTAGATTTAAGCATAATCTTGGAACTCTGCTTCCGCACATCTGGAAAATGTCAGCTAGAGGGAAATTGATGTGGTAGATTTCAGCATAATCTTTGAACTCTGCTTCTGCACATCTGGAAAATGTCAGCTAGAAAGAAAATGCAGAGGCTGATTTCACCTAAATCCTGAAACTCTGCTTCTGCACATCTGGAAAATGTCAGCTAGAGAGAAATTGATGTGGTTGATTTCATCATAATCCTGGAACTCTGCTTCTGCACATCTGGAAAATATAGGCTAGAGAGAAATTGATGTGGTAGATTTCAGCATAATGTTTGAACTCTGCTTCTGCACATCTGGAAAATGTCACCTGGAGAAAAATTGCAAGGCAGATTTCAGCATAATCCTGGAACTCTGCTTCTGCACACCTGGGAAATGTAAGCTAGAGAAAAATTGATGTCAAAGATTTCAGCATAATATTGGAACTCTGCTTCCGCACATCTGGAAAATGTCAGCTAGAGAGAAATTGATGTGGTAGATTTCAGCATAATCTTGTAAATCTGCTTATGAACATCTGGAAAATGTCAGCTAGAGATAAAATGCAGAGGTTGATTTCACCATAACCCTGGAACTCTGCTTCTGCACATCTGGCAAATGTCAGTTAGAGAGAAATTGATGTGGTATATTTCAGCATAATGTTTGAACTCTCCTTCTGCACATCTGGAAAATGTCACCTGGAGAAAAATTACAAGGCAGATTTAAGCATAATCCTGGAACTCTGCTTTCGCACATCTGGAAAATGTCAGCTAGAGAGAAATTGATGTGGTAGATTTCAGCATAATATTGTAACTCTGCTTCTGAACATCTGGAAAATGTCAGCTAGAGATAAAATGCAGACGTTGATTTCACCATAACGATGGAACTCTACTTCTGCACATCTGGCAAATGTCAGCTAGAGAGAAATTGATGTGTTAGACTTCAGCATAATCTTTGAACTCTGCTTCTGCACATCTGGAAAATGTAAGCTAGAGAGAAAATGCAGAGGCTGATATCTGCTTAATCCTGGAACTCTGCTTCTGCACATCTGGAAAATGTAAGCTAGAGAGAAATTGATGTGGTAGATTTCAGCATAATCTTTGAACTCTGCTTCTGCACATCTGGAAAATGTCAGCTAGAGAGAAATTGATGTGGTTGATTTCATCATAATCCTGGAACTCTGCTTCTGCACACCTGGGAAATGTAAGCTAGAGAGAAATTGATGTCGAAGATTTCAGCATAATGTTTGAACTCTGCTTCCACACATCTGGAAAATGTCAGCTAGAGAGAAATTGATGTGGTAGAGTTCAGCATAATCCTGGAACTCTGCTTCTGCACATCTGGAAAATATAGGCTAGAGAGAAATTGATGTGGTAGATTTCAGCATAATGTTTGAACTCTGCTTCTGCACATCTGGAAAATGTCACCTGGAGAAAAATTGCAAGGCAGATTTCAGCATAATCCTGGAACTGTGCTTCTGAACATCTGGCAAATATCAGCTAGAGATAAAATGCAGAGGTTGATTTCACCATAATCAATGTAACTCTGCTTCTGCACATCTGGAAAATGTCAGCTAGAGATAAAATGCAGAGGTTGATTTCACCATAACCCTGGAACTCTGCTTCTGCACATCTGGAAAATATAGGCTAGCGAGAAATTGATGTGGTAGATTTCAGCATAATCTTGGAACGCTGCTTCTGCACATCTGGAAATTGAAGCTGGAAGAAAAAATGCAGAGGCAGATTTCAGCATAAACATCAAACTTTGCTTCCGCACATCTGGAAAATTTTAACTAGAGAGAAATTGATGTCATACATTTCAGCATAATCCTGGAACTCTGCTTCTGCACATCTGGCAAATGTCAGCTAGAGAGAAATTGATGTGGTAGATTTCAGCATAATCTTGTAACTCTGCTTCTGAACATCTGGAAAATGTCAGCTAGAGATAAAATGCAGAGGTTGATTTCATCATAATCCTGGAACTCTGCTTCCGCACATCTGGATAATGTCAGCTAGAGAGAAATTGATTTGTTAGATTTCAGCATAATCTTTGAACTCTGCTTCTGCACATCTGGAAAATATAGGCTAGAGAGAAATTGATGTGGTAGATTTCAGCATAATCTTGGAACTCTGCTTCCGCACATCTGGAAACTGTAAGCTAGAGAGAAATTGATGTGTTAGATTTCAGCATAATCCTGGAATGCTGCTTCCGCACATCTGGAAAATGTCACCTGGACAGAAAATGCAGAGGCAGATTTCAGCATAATCCTGGAACTCTGCTTCTGCACATCTGGCAAATGTCAGCTAGAGGGAATTTGATGTGGTAGATTTCAGCATAATCTTGCAACTCTGCTTCTGCACATCTGGAAAATGTCAGCTAGAGAGGAATTGATGTGGTAGATTTAAGCATGGTCCTGGAAATCTGCTTCTGCACATCTGGAAAATATCAGCTAGAGAGAAATTGATGTGGTACATTTCAGCATAATCTTAGAACTCTGCTTCTCCATATCTGGAAAATGTAAGCTAGAGAGAAACTGATGTGGTAGATTTCAGCATAATCTTTGAACTCTGCTTCCGCACATCTTGAAAATGTCAGCTAGAGAGAAATTGATGTGGTTGATTTCATCATAATCCTGGAACTCTGCTTCTGCACATCTGGAAAATATAGGCTAGAGAAAAATTGATGTGGTAGATTTCAGCATAATGTTTGAACTCTGTTTCTGCACATCTGGAAAATGTAAGCTAGAGAGAAACTGATGTGGTAGATTTCAGCATAATCCTGGAACTCTGCTTCTGCACATCTGGAAAATGTCAGCTAGAGAGAAATTGATGTGGTTGATTTCATCATAATCCTGGATCTCTGCTTCTGCACATCTGGAAAATATAGGCTAGAGAGAAATTGATGTGGTAGATTTCAGCATAATGTTTGAACTCTGCTTCTGCACATCTGGAAAATGTCACCTGGAGAAAAATTGCAAGGCAGATTTCAGCATAATCCTGGAACTCTGCTTCTGCACACCTGGGAAATGTAAGCTAGAGAAAAATTGATGTCAAAGATTTCAGCATAATATTGGAACTCTGCTTCCGCACATCTGGAAAATGTCAGCTAGAGAGAAATTGATGTGGTAGATTTCAGCATAATCTTGTAAATCTGCTTATGAACATCTGGAAAATGTCAGCTAGAGATAAAATGCAGAGGTTGATTTCACCATAACCCTGGAACTCTGCTTCTGCACATCTGGCAAATGTCAGTTAGAGAGAAATTGATGTGGTATATTTCAGCATAATGTTTGAACTCTCCTTCTGCACATCTGGAAAATGTCACCTGGAGAAAAATTACAAGGCAGATTTAAGCATAATCCTGGAACTCTGCTTTCGCACATCTGGAAAATGTCAGCTAGAGAGAAATTGATGTGGTAGATTTCAGCATAATCTTTGAACTCTGCTTCTGCACATCTGGAAAATATAGGCTAGAGAGAAATTGATGTGGTAGATTTCAGCATAATCTTGGAACTCTGCTTCCACACATCTGGAAAATGTCAGCTAGAGAGAAATTGATGTGGTAGATTTCAGCATAATCTTTGAACTCTGCTTCCGCACATCTGGAAAATGTCAGCTATAGAGAGAAATTGATGTGGTAGATTTAAGCATAATCTTGGAACTCTGCTTCCGCACACCTGGAAAATGTAAGATAGAGAGAAATTGATGTGGTAGATTTCAGCATAATGTTTGAACTCTACCTCTGCACATCTGGAAAATGTAAACTGGAAGAAAAAATGCAGAGGCAGATTTCAGCATAATCTTGGAACTCTGCTTCTGCACATCTGGAAAATGTAAGCTAGAGAGAAATTGATGTGGTAGATTTCAGCATAATCTTTGAACTCTGCTTCCGCACATCTGGAAAATGTCAGCTAGAGAGAAATTGATGTGTTAGATTTCAGCATAATCTTTGAACTCTGCTTCTTCACATCTGGAAAATATAGGCTAGAGAGAAATTGATGTGGTACATTTCAGCATAATGTTTGAACTCTGCTTCTGCACATCTGGAAAATGTCACCTGGAGAAAAATTGCAAGGCAGATTTCAGCATAATCCTGGAACTCTGCTTCTGCACACCTGCGAAATGTAAGCTAGAGAGAAATTGATGTCGAAGATTTGAGCATAATCCTGGAATGCTGCTTCTGCACATCTCGAAAATGTCAGCTAGAGAGAAATTGATGTGGTAGATTTCAGTATAATCTTGGAACTCTGCTTCCGCAAATCTGGAAAATGTCAGCTAGAGAGAAATTGATGTGGTTGATTTTATCATAATCCTGGAATTCTGCTTCTGCACATCTGGAAAATATAGGCTAGAGAGAAATTGATGTGGTACATTTCAGCATAATGTTTGAACTCTGCTTCTGCACATCTGGAAAATGTCACCTGGAGAAAAATTGCAAGGCAGATTTCAGCATAATCCTGGAACTCTGCTTCTGCACACCTGGGAAATGTAAGCTAGAGAGAAATTGATGTCGACGATTTCAGCATAATCTTGGAACTCTGCTTCCGCACATCTGGAAAATGTCAGCTAGAGAGAAATTGATGTGGTTGATTTCATCATAATCTTGTAACTCTGCTTCTGCACATCTGGAAAATGTCACCTGGAAAAAAATTGCAAGGCAGATTTCAGCATAATCTTGGAACTCTGCTTCTGCACACCTGGGAAATGTAAGCTAGAGAGAAATTGATGTCGAAGATTTCAGCATAATGTTTGAACTCTGCTTCTGCATATCTGGAAAATGTCACCTTGAGAAAAATTGCAAGGCAGATTTCAGCATAATCCTGGAACTCTGCTTCTGCACATCTGGAAAATGTCACCTGGAGAAAAATTGATGTGGTTGATTTCATCATAATCCTGGAACTCTGCTTCTGCACATCTGGAAAATGTCACCTGGAGAAAAATTGCAAGGCAGATTTCAGCATAATCCTGGAACTCTGCTTCTGAACATCTGGCAAATGTCAGCTAGAGATAAAATGCAGAGGTTGATTTCACCATAATCAATGGAACTCTGCTTCTGCACATCTGGAAAACATCAGCTAGAGATAAAATGCAGAGGTTGATTTCACCATAACCCTGGAACTCTGCTTCTGCACATCTGGAAAATATAGGCTAGCGAGAAATTGATGTGGTAGATTTCAGCATAATCTTGGAACGCTGCTTCTGCACATCTGGAAATTGAAGCTGGAAGAAAAAATGCAGAGGCAGATTTCAGCATAAACATCAAACTTTGCTTCCGCACATCTGGAAAATTTTAACTAGAGAGAAATTGATGTCATACATTTCAGCATAATCCTGGAACTCTGCTTCTGCACATCTGGCAAATGTCAGCTAGAGAGAAATTGATGTGGTAGATTTCAGCATAATCTTGTAACTCTGCTTCCGCACATCTGGAAAATGTAAGCTAGAGAGAAATTGATGTGTTAGATTTCAGCATAATCTTTGAACTCTGCTTCTGCATATCTGGAAAATGTCACCTTGAGAAAAATTGCAAGGCAGATTTCAGCATAATCCTGGAACTCTGCTTCTGCACATCTGGAAAATGTCACCTGGAGAAAAATTGATGTGGTTGATTTCATCATAATCCTGGAACTCTGCTTCTGCACATCTGGAAAATGTCACCTGGAGAAAAATTGCAAGGCAGATTTCAGCATAATCCTGGAACTCTGCTTCTGAACATCTGGCAAATGTCAGCTAGAGATAAAATGCAGAGGTTGATTTCACCATAATCAATGGAACTCTGCTTCTGCACATCTGGAAAACATCAGCTAGAGATAAAATGCAGAGGTTGATTTCACCATAACCCTGGAACTCTGCTTCTGCACATCTGGAAAATATAGGCTAGAAAGAAATTGATGTGGTAGATTTCAGCATAATCTTGGAACGCTGCTTCTGCACATCTGGAAATTGAAGCTGGAAGAAAAAATGCAGAGGCAGATTTCAGCATAAACATCAAACTTTGCTTCCGCACATCTGGAAAATTTTAACTAGAGAGAAATTGATGTCATACATTTCAGCATAATCCTGGAACTCTGCTTCTGCACATCTGGCAAATGTCAGCTAGAGAGAAATTGATGTGGTAGATTTCAGCATAATCTTGTAACTCTGCTTCCGCACATCTGGAAAATGTAAGCTAGAGAGAAATTGATGTGTTAGATTTCAGCATAATCTTTGAACTCTGCTTCCGCACATCTGGAAAATGTCAGCTATAGAGAGAAATTGATGTGGTAGATTTAAGCATAATCTTGGAACTCTGCTTCCGCACATATGGAAAATGTAAGCTAGAGAGAAATTGATGTGGTAGATTTCAGCATAATCTTTGAACTCTGCTTCCGCACATCTGGAAAATGTCAGCTAGAGAGAAATTGATGTGTTAGATTTCAGCATAATCTTTGAACTCTGCTTCTTCACATCTGGAAAATATAGGCTAGAGAGAAATTGATGTGGTAGATTTCAGCATAATGTTTGAACTCTGCTTCTTCACATCTGGCAAATGTCACCTGGAGAAAAATTGCAAGGCAGATTTCAGCATAATCCTGGAACTCTGCTTCTGCACACCTGCGAAATGTAAGCTAGAGAGAAATTGATGTCGAAGATTTGAGCATAATCCTGGAATGCTGCTTCTGCACATCTCGAAAATGTCAGCTAGAGAGAAATTGATGTGGTTGATTTCATCATAATCTTGTAACTCTGCTTCTGCACATCTGGAAAATGTCACCTGGAAAAAAATAGCAAGGCAGATTTCAGCATAATCCTGGAACTCTGCTTCTGCACACCTGGGAAATGTAAGCTAGAGAGAAATTGATGTCGAAGATTTCAGCATAATGTTTGAACTCTGCTTCTGCATATCTGGAAAATGTCACCTTGAGAAAAATTGCAAGGCAGATTTCAGCATAATCCTGGAACTCTGCTTCTGCACATCTGGAAAATGTCACCTGGAGAAAAATTGGTGTGGTTGATTTCATCATAATCCTGGAACTCTGCTTCTGCACATCTGGAAAATGTCACCTGGGGAAAAATTGCAAGGCAGATTTCAGCATAATCCTGGAACTCTGCTTCTGAACATCTGGCAAATGTCAGCTAGAGATAAAATGCAGAGGTTGATTTCACCATAATCAATGGAACTCTGCTTCTGCACATCTGGAAAACATCAGCTAGAGATAAAATGCAGAGGTTGATTTCACCATAACCCTGGAACTCTGCTTCTGCACATCTGGAAAATATAGGCTAGCGAGAAATTGATGTGTTAGATTTCAGCATAATCTTTGAACTCTGCTTCCGCACATCTGGAAAATGTCAGCTATAGAGAGAAATTGATGTGGTAGATTTAAGCATAATCTTGGAACGCTGCTTCTGCACATCTGGAAATTGAAGCTGGAAGAAAAAATGCAGAGGCAGATTTCAGCATAAACATCAAACTTTGCTTCCGCACATCTGGAAAATTTTAACTAGAGAGAAATTGATGTCATACATTTCAGCATAATCCTGGAACTCTGCTTCTGCACATCTGGCAAATGTCAGCTAGAGAGAAATTGATGTGGTAGATTTCAGCATAATCTTGTAACTCTGCTTCCGCACATCTGGAAAATGTAAGCTAGAGAGAAATTGATGTGTTAGATTTCAGCATAATCTTTGAATTCTGCTTCCGCACATCTGGAAAATGTCAGCTATAGAGAGAAATTGATGTGGTAGATTTAAGCATAATCTTGGAACTCTGCTTCCGCACATCTGGAAAATGTAAGCTAGAGAGAAATTGATGTGGTAGATTTCAGCATAATCTTTGAACTCTGCTTCCGCACATCTGGAAAATGTCAGCTAGAGAGAAATTGATGTGTTAGATTTCAGCATAATCTTTGAACTCTGCTTCTTCACATCTGGAAAATATAGGCTAGAGAGAAATTGATGTGGTAGATTTCAGCATAATGTTTGAACTCTGCTTCTGCACATCTGGCAAATGTCACCTGGAGAAAAATTGCAAGGCAGATTTCAGCATAATCCTGGAACTCTGCTTCTGCACACCTGCGAAATGTAAGCTAGAGAGAAATTGATGTCGAAGATTTGAGCATAATCCTGGAATGCTGCTTCTGGACATCTCGAAAATGTCAGCTAGAGAGAAATTGATGTGGTAGATTTCAGTATAATCTTGGAACTCTGCTTCCGCAAATCTGGAAAATGTCAGCTAGAGAGAAATTGATGTGGTTGATTTTATCATAATCCTGGAATTCTGCTTCTGCACATCTGGAAAATATAGGCTAGAGAGAAATTGATGTGGTAGATTTCAGCATAATGTTTGAACTCTGCTTCTGCACATCTGGAAAATGTCACCTGGAGAAAAATTGCAAGGCAGATTTCAGCATAATCCTGGAACTCTGCTTCTGCACACCTGGGAAATGTAAGCTAGAGAGAAATTGATGTCGACGATTTCAGCATAATCTTGGAACTCTGCTTCCGCACATCTGGAAAATGTCAGCTAGAGAGAAATTGATGTGGTTGATTTCATCATAATCTTGTAACTCTGCTTCTGCACATCTGGAAAATGTCAGCTAGAGAGAAATTGATGTGGTTGATTTCATCATAATCCTGGAACTCTGCTTCTGCACACCTGGGAAATGTAAGCTAGAGAGAAATTGATGTTGAAGATTTCAGCATAATGTTTGAACTCTGCTTCTGCATATCTGGGAAATGTCACCTTGAGAAAAATTGCAAGGCAGATTTCAGCATAATCCTGGAACTCTGCTTCCGCACATCTGGAAAATGTCAGCTAGAGAGAAATTGGTGTGGTTGATTTCATCATAATCTTGTAACTCTGCTTCTGCACATCTGGAAGATGTCACCTGGAAAAAAATTGCAAGGCAGATTTCAGCATAATCCTGGAACTCTGCTTCTGCACACCTGGGAAATGTAAGCTAGAGAGAAATTGATGTCGAAGATTTCAGCATAATCTTGGAACTCTGCTTCCGCACATCTGGAAAATGTCAGCTAGAGAGAAATTGATGTGGTTGATTTCATCAAAATCTTGTAACTCTGCTTCTGCACATCTGGAAAATGTCACCTGGAAAAAAATTGCAAGGCAGATTTCAGCATAATCCTGGAACTCTGCTTCTGCACACCTGGGAAATGTAAGCTAGAGAGAAATTGATGTCGAAGATTTCAGCATAATCTTGGAACTCTGCTTCCGCACATCTGGAAAATGTCAGCTAGAGAGAAATTGATGTGGTTGATTTCATCATAATCTTGTAACTCTGCTTCTGCACATCTGGAAAATGTCACCTGGAAAAAAATTGCAAGGCAGATTTCAGCATAATCGTGGAACTCTGCTTCTGCACACCTGGGAAATGTAAGCTAGAGAGAAATTGATGTCGAAGATTTCAGCATAATCTTGGAACTCTGCTTCCGCACATCTGGAAAATGTCAGCTAGAGAGAAATTGATGTGGTTGATTTCATCATAATCTTGTAACTCTGCTTCTGCACATCTGGAAAATGTCACCTGGAAAAAAATTGCAAGGCAGATTTCAGCATAATCTTTGAACTCTGCTTCCGCACATCTGGAAAATGTCAGCTAGAGAGAAATTGATGTGTTAGATTTCAGCATAATCTTTGAACTCTGCTTCTTCACATCTGGAAAATATAGGCTAGAGAGAAATTGATGTGGTAGATTTCAGCATAATGTTTGAACTCTGCTTCTTCACATCTGGCAAATGTCACCTGGAGAAAAATTGCAAGGCAGATTTCAGCATAATCCTGGAACTCTGCTTCTGCACACCTGCGAAATGTAAGCTAGAGAGAAATTGATGTCGAAGATTTGAGCATAATCCTGGAATGCTGCTTCTGCACATCTCGAAAATGTCAGCTAGAGAGAAATTGATGTGGTTGATTTCATCATAATCTTGTAACTCTGCTTCTGCACATCTGGAAAATGTCACCTGGAAAAAAATAGCAAGGCAGATTTCAGCATAATCCTGGAACTCTGCTTCTGCACACCTGGGAAATGTAAGCTAGAGAGAAATTGATGTCGAAGATTTCAGCATAATGTTTGAACTCTGCTTCTGCATATCTGGAAAATGTCACCTTGAGAAAAATTGCAAGGCAGATTTCAGCATAATCCTGGAACTCTGCTTCTGCACATCTGGAAAATGTCACCTGGAGAAAAATTGATGTGGTTGATTTCATCATAATCCTGGAACTCTGCTTCTGCACATCTGGAAAATGTCACCTGGAGAAAAATTGCAAGGCAGATTTCAGCATAATCCTGGAACTCTGCTTCTGAACATCTGGCAAATGTCAGCTAGAGATAAAATGCAGAGGTTGATTTCACCATAATCAATGGAACTCTGCTTCTGCACATCTGGAAAACATCAGCTAGAGATAAAATGCAGAGGTTGATTTCACCATAACCCTGGAACTCTGCTTCTGCACATCTGGAAAATATAGGCTAGCGAGAAATTGATGTGTTAGATTTCAGCATAATCTTTGAACTCTGCTTCCGCACATCTGGAAAATGTCAGCTATAGAGAGAAATTGATGTGGTAGATTTAAGCATAATCTTGGAACGCTGCTTCTGCACATCTGGAAATTGAAGCTGGAAGAAAAAATGCAGAGGCAGATTTCAGCATAAACATCAAACTTTGCTTCCGCACATCTGGAAAATTTTAACTAGAGAGAAATTGATGTCATACATTTCAGCATAATCCTGGAACTCTGCTTCTGCACATCTGGCAAATGTCAGCTAGAGAGAAATTGATGTGGTAGATTTCAGCATAATCTTGTAACTCTGCTTCCGCACATCTGGAAAATGTAAGCTAGAGAGAAATTGATGTGTTAGATTTCAGCATAATCTTTGAACTCTGCTTCCGCACATCTGGAAAATGTCAGCTATAGAGAGAAATTGATGTGGTAGATTTAAGCATAATCTTGGAACTCTGCTTCCGCACATCTGGAAAATGTAAGCTAGAGAGAAATTGATGTGGTAGATTTCAGCATAATCTTTGAACTCTGCTTCCGCACATCTGGAAAATGTCAGCTAGAGAGAAATTGATGTGTTAGATTTCAGCATAATCTTTGAACTCTGCTTCTTCACATCTGGAAAATATAGGCTAGAGAGAAATTGATGTGGTAGATTTCAGCATAATGTTTGAACTCTGCTTCTGCACATCTGGCAAATGTCACCTGGAGAAAAATTGCAAGGCAGATTTCAGCATAATCCTGGAACTCTGCTTCTGCACACCTGCGAAATGTAAGCTAGAGAGAAATTGATGTCGAAGATTTGAGCATAATCCTGGAATGCTGCTTCTGGACATCTCGAAAATGTCAGCTAGAGAGAAATTGATGTGGTAGATTTCAGTATAATCTTGGAACTCTGCTTCCGCAAATCTGGAAAATGTCAGCTAGAGAGAAATTGATGTGGTTGATTTTATCATAATCCTGGAATTCTGCTTCTGCACATCTGGAAAATATAGGCTAGAGAGAAATTGATGTGGTAGATTTCAGCATAATGTTTGAACTCTGCTTCTGCACATCTGGAAAATGTCACCTGGAGAAAAATTGCAAGGCAGATTTCAGCATAATCCTGGAACTCTGCTTCTGCACACCTGGGAAATGTAAGCTAGAGAGAAATTGATGTCGACGATTTCAGCATAATCTTGGAACTCTGCTTCCGCACATCTGGAAAATGTCAGCTAGAGAGAAATTGATGTGGTTGATTTCATCATAATCTTGTAACTCTGCTTCTGCACATCTGGAAAATGTCAGCTAGAGAGAAATTGATGTGGTTGATTTCATCATAATCCTGGAACTCTGCTTCTGCACACCTGGGAAATGTAAGCTAGAGAGAAATTGATGTTGAAGATTTCAGCATAATGTTTGAACTCTGCTTCTGCATATCTGGAAAATGTCACCTTGAGAAAAATTGCAAGGCAGATTTCAGCATAATCCTGGAACTCTGCTTCCGCACATCTGGAAAATGTCAGCTAGAGAGAAATTGGTGTGGTTGATTTCATCATAATCTTGTAACTCTGCTTCTGCACATCTGGAAGATGTCACCTGGAAAAAAATTGCAAGGCAGATTTCAGCATAATCCTGGAACTCTGCTTCTGCACACCTGGGAAATGTAAGCTAGAGAGAAATTGATGTCGAAGATTTCAGCATAATCTTGGAACTCTGCTTCCGCACATCTGGAAAATGTCAGCTAGAGAGAAATTGATGTGGTTGATTTCATCATAATCTTGTAACTCTGCTTCTGCACATCTGGAAAATGTCACCTGGAAAAAAATTGCAAGGCAGATTTCAGCATAATCCTGGAACTCTGCTTCTGCACACCTGGGAAATGTAAGCTAGAGAGAAATTGATGTCGAAGATTTCAGCATAATCTTGGAACTCTGCTTCCGCACATCTGGAAAATGTCAGCTAGAGAGAAATTGATGTGGTTGATTTCATCATAATCTTGTAACTCTGCTTCTGCACATCTGGAAAATGTCACCTGGAAAAAAATTGCAAGGCAGATTTCAGCATAATCCTGGAACTCTGCTTCTGCACACCTGGGAAATGTAAGCTAGAGAGAAATTGATGTCGAAGATTTCAGCATAATCTTGGAACTCTGCTTCTGCACATCTGGCAAATGTCAGCTAGAAAGAAAATGCAGAGGCTGATTTCACCTAAATCCTGAAGCTCTGCTTCTTCACATCTGCAAAATGTCAGCTAGAGAGAAATTGATGTGGTTGATTTCATCATAATCCTGGAACTCTGCTTCTGCACATCTGGAAAATATAGACTAGAGAGAAATTGATGTGGTAGATTTCAGCATAATGTTTGAACTCTGCTTCTGCACATCTGGAAAATGTCACCTGGAGAAAAATTGCAAGGCAGATTTCAGCATAATCCTGGAACTCTGCTTCTGCACACCTGGGAAATGTAAGTTAGAGAGAAATTGATTTCGACGATTTCAGCATAATCTTGGAACTCTGCTTCTGCACATCTGGCAAATGTCAGCTAGAAAGAAAATGCAGAGGCTGATTTCACCTAAATCCTGAAGCTCTGCTTCTTCACATCTGCAAAATGTCAGCTAGAGAGAAATTGATGTGGTTGATTTCATCATAATCCTGGAACTCTGCTTCTGCACATCTGGAAAATATAGACTAGAGAGAAATTGATGTGGTAGATTTCAGCATAATGTTTGAACTCTGCTTCTGCACATCTGGAAAATGTCACCTGGAGAAAAATTGCAAGGCAGATTTCAGCATAATCCTGGAACTCTGCTTCTGCACACCTGGGAAATGTAAGTTAGAGAGAAATTGATTTCGACGATTTCAGCATAATCTTGGAACTCTGCTTCTGCACATCTGGCAAATGTCAGCTAGAAAGAAAATGCAGAGGCTGATTTCACCTAAATCCTGAAGCTCTGCTTCTTCACATCTGCAAAATGTCAGCTAGAGAGAAATTGATGTGGTTGATTTCATCATAATCCTGGAACTCTGCTTCTGCACATCTGGAAAATATAGACTAGAGAGAAATTGATGTGGTAGATTTCAGCATAATGTTTGAACTCTGCTTCTGCACATCTGGAAAATGTCACCTGGAGAAAAATTGCAAGGCAGATTTCAGCATAATCCTGGAACTCTGCTTCTGCACACCTGGGAAATGTAAGTTAGAGAGAAATTGATTTCGACGATTTCAGCATAATCTTGGAACTCTGCTTCCGCACATCTGGAAAATGTCACCTGGAGAAAAATTGATGTCGAAGATTTCAGCATAATCCTGGAACTCTGCTTCTGCACATCTGGAAAATGTCAGCTAGAGAGAAATTGATGTGGTAGATTTCATCATAATCCTGGAACTCTGCTTCTGCACATCTGGAAAATGTCAGCTAGAGAGAAATTGATGTGGTAGATTTCAGCATAATCTTGTAACTCTGCTTATGAACATCTGGAAAGTGTCAGCTAGAGATAAAATGCAGAGGTTGATTTCACCATAACCCTGGAACTCTGCTTCTGCACATCTGGCAAATGTCAGTTAGAGAGAAATTGATGTGGTATATTTCAGCATAATGTTTGAACTCTCCTTCTGCACATCTGGAAAATGTCACCTGGAGAAAAATTGCAAGGCAGATTTCAGCATAATCTTGGAAATCTGCTTCTGCACACCTGGGAAATTTAAGCTAGAGAGAAACTGATGTGCTAGATTTAACCATAATCCTGGAAATCTGCTTTCACACATCTGGAAAATGTCAGCTAGAGAGAAAATGCAGAGTTAGATTTAAGCATAATCTTGGACCTCTGTTTCCGCACATCTGGAAAATGTCAGCTATAGAGAGAAATTGATGTGGTAGATTTAAGCATAATCTTGGAACTCTGCTTCTGCACATCTGGAAAATGTAAGCTAGAGAAAAATTGATGTGGTAGATTTCAGCATAATCTTTGAACTCTGCTTCTGCACATTTGGAAAATGTCAGCTAGAGAGAAATTGATGTGTTAGATTTCAGCATAATCTTTGAACTCTGCTTCTGCACATCTGGAAAATGTCAGCTAGAAAGAAAATGCAGAGGCTGATTTCACCTAAATCCTGAAACTCTGTTTCTGCACATTTTGAAAATGTCAGCTACAGAGAAATTGATGTGGTTGATTTCATCAAAATCCTGGAAATCTGCTTCTGCACATCTGGAAAATATAGGCTAGAGAGAAATTGATGTGGTAGATTTAAGCATAATCCTGGAAATCTGCTTTTGCACATCTGGAAAATGTCAGCTAGAGAGAAAATGCAGAGTTAGATTTAAGCCTAATCTTGGAACTCTGCTTCTGCACATCTGGAAAATGTCAGTTTAGAGAGAAATTGATGTGGTATATTTCAGCATAATCTTTGAACTCTGCTTCCGCACATCTGGAAAATGTAAGCTAGAGAGAAATTGATGTGGTAGATTTCAGCATAATGTTTGAACTCTGCTTCTGCATATCTGGAAAATGTCACCTGGAGAAAAATTGCAAGGCAGATTTCAGCATAATACTGGAACTCTGCTTCTGCACACCTGGGAAATGTAAGCTAGAGGGAAATTGATGTCGTAGATTTCAGCATAATCTTGGAACTCTGCTTCTGCACACCTGGGAAATGTAAGCTAGAGAGAAACTGATGTGGTAGATTTAAGCATAATCCTGGAACTCTGCTTTTGCACATCTGGAAAATGTCAGCTAGAGAGAAAATGCAGAGTTAGATTTAAGCCTAATCTTGGAACTCTGCTTCTGCACATCTGGAAAATGTCAGCTTAGAGAGAAATTGATGTGGTAGATTTAAGCATAATCTTTGAACTCTGCTTCCGCACTTCTGGAAAATGTCAGCTAGAGAGAAAATGCAGAGTTAGATTTAAGCCTAATCTTGGAACTCTGCTTCTGCACATCTGGAAAATGTCAGCTTAGAGAGAAATTGATGTGGTAGATTTAAGCATAATCTTTGAACTCTGCTTCCGCACATCTGGCAAATGTCACCTGGAGAAAAATTGATGTGGTAGATTTCAGCATAATCTTGGAACTCTGCTTCTGCAGACCTGGGAAATGTAAGTTAGAGAGAAATTGATTTCGAAGATTTAAGCATAATCTTGGAATTTTGCTTCCGCACATCTGGAAAATTTTAAGTAGAGAGAAATTGATCTCATAGATTTCGGCATAATCCTGGAACTCTGCTTCCGCACATCTGGAAAATGTCAGCAGGAGAAAAATTGCAAGGCAGATTTCAGCATAATTCTGGAACTCTGCTTCTGCACATCTGGAAAATGTAACCTGGAGAAAAATTGCATGGCAGATTTCAGCATAATCCTGGAACTCTGCTTCTGCACACCTGGGAAATGTAAGCTAGAGGGAAATTGATGTCGTAGATTTCAGCATAATCTTGGAACTCTGCTTCTGCACACGTGGGAAATGTAAGCTAGAGAGAAATTGATGTGGTAGATTTCAGCATAATCTTTGAACTTTGCTTCCGCACATCTGGAAAATGTCAGCTAGAGAGACATTGATCTGTTAGATTTCAGCCTAATCTTTGAACTCTGCTTCTGCACATCTGGAAAATGTCAGCTAGAGAGAAAATGCAGAGGCTGATTTCAGCTTAATCCTGGAACTCTGCTTCTGCACATCTGGCAAATGTCACCTGGAGAAAAATTGATGTGGTAGATTTCAGCATAATCTTGGAACTCTGCTTCTGCACACCTGGGAAATGTAAGCTAGAGAGAAATTGATTTCAAAGATTTAAGCATAATCTTGGAATTTTGCTTCCGTACATCTGGAAAATTTTAACTAGAGAGAAATTGATCTCATAGATTTCAGCATAATCCTGGAACTCTGCTTCTGCACATCTGGAAAATATCAGCTAGAAAGAAAATGCAGAGGCTGATTTCACCTAAATCCTGAAACTCTGCTTCTGCACATTTGGAAAATGTCAGCTACAGAGAAATTGATGTGGTAGATTTCAGCATAATCCTGGAACTCTGCTTCTGCACACCTGGGAAATGTAAGCTAGAGAGAAATTGATGTCGTAGATTTCAGCATAATCTTAGAACTCTGGTTCTGCACACCTGGGAAATGTAAGCTAGACAGAAACTGATGTGGTAGATTTAAGCATAATCCTGGAACTCTGCTTTTGCACATCTGGAAAATGTCAGCTAGAGAGAAAATGCAGAGTTAGATTTAAGAATAATTTTGGAACTCTGCTTTCACACATCTGGAAAATGTCAGCTATAGAGAGAAATTGATGTGGTATATTTCATCATAATGTTTGAACTCTGCTTCTGCACATCTGGAAAATGTCACCTGGAGAAAAATTGCAAGGCAGATTTCAGCATAATCCTGGAACTCTGCTTCTGCACACCTGGGAAATGTAAGCTAGAGAGAAACTGATGTGGTAGATTTAAGCATAATCCTGGAACTCTGCTTCTTCACACCTGGGAAATGTAACCTGGGAAATGTAAACTAGAGAGAAATTGATGTCGTAGATTTCAGCATAATCTTAGAACTCTGGTTCTGCACACCTGGGAAATGTAAGCTAGACAGAAACTGATGTGGTAGATTTAAGCATAATCCTGGAACTCTGCTTCTTCACACCTGGGAAATGTAACCTGGGAAATGTAAGCTAGAGAGAAATTGATGTAGATTTCAGCATAATCTTGGAACTCTGCTTCTGCACATCTGGAAAATATAGGCTAGAGCAAAATTGATGTGGTAGATTTCAGCATAATGTTTGAATTCTGCTTCTGCACATCTGGAAAATGTCACCTGGAGAAAAATTGCAAGGCAGATTTCAGCATAATCCTGGAACTCTGCTTCTGCACACCTGAGAAATGTCAGCTAGAGAGAAATTGTTGTACTAGATTTCAGCATAATCTTGGAACTGTGCTTCCGCACATCTGGAAAATGTCAGCTAGAGAGAAATTGATGTGGTAGATTTCAGCATAATCGTGTAACTCTACTTCTGAACATCTGGCAAATGTCAGCTAGAGATAAAATGCAGAGGTTGATTTCACCATAACCCTGGAACTCTGCTTCTGAACATCTGGCAAATGTCAGCAAGAGATAAAATGCAGAGATTGATTTTACCATTACCCTGGAACTCTGCTTCCGCACATCTGGAAAACATCAGCTAGAGAGAAATTGATGTGGTAGATTTCAGCATAATCTTGGAACGCTGCTTCTGCACATCTGGAAAATGTCAGCTAGAGAGAAATTGATGTGTTAGATTTCAGCATAATCTTTGAACTCTGCTTCTGCACATCTGGAAAATGTCAGCTAGAAAGAAAATGCAGAGGCTGATTTCACCTAAATCCTGAAACTCTGCTTCTGCACATCTGGAAAATGTCAGCTAGAGAGAAATTGATGTGGTTGATTTCATCATAATCCTGGATCTCTGCTTCTGCACATCTGGAAAATATAGGCTAGAGAGAAATTGATGTGGTAGATTTCAGCATAATGTTTGAACTCTGCTTCTGCACATCTGGAAAATGTCACCTGGAGAAAAATTGCAAGGCAGATTTCAGCATAATCCTGGAACTCTGCTTCTGCACACCTGGGAAATGTAAGCTAGAGAGAAAATGCAGAGTTAGATTTAAGCATAATCTTGGAACTCTGCTTCCGCACATCTGGAAAATGTCAGCAAGAGGGAAATTGATGTGGTAGATTTCAGCATAATCTTTGAACTCTGCTTCTGCACATCTGGAAAATGTCAGCTAGAAAGAAAATGCAGAGGCTGATTTCACCTAAATCCTGAAACTCTGCTTCTGCACATCTGGAAAATGTCAGCTAGAGAGAAATTGATGTGGTTGATTTCATCATAATCCTGGAACTCTGCTTCTGCACATCTGGAAAATATAGGCCAGAGAGAAATTGATGTGATAGATTTCAGCATAATGTTTGAACTCTGCTTCTGCACATCTGGAAAATGTCACCTGGAGAAAAATTGCAAGGCAGATTTCAGCATAATCCTGGAACTCTGCTTCCGCACACCTGGGAAATGTAAGCTAGAGAGAAATTGATGTCGAAGATTTCAGCATAATCCTGGAATGCTGCTTCTGCACATCTGGAAAATGTCAGCTAGAGAGAAATTGATGTGGTTGATTTCATCATAATCCTGGATCTCTGCTTCTGCACATCTGGAAAATATAGGCTAGAGAGAAATTGATGTGGTAGATTTCAGCATAATGTTTGAACTCTGCTTCTGCACATCTGGAAAATGTCACCTGGAGAAAAATTGCAAGGCAGATTTCAGCATAATCCTGGAACTCTGCTTCTGCACACCTGGGAAATGTAAGCTAGAGAGAAAATGCAGAGTTAGATTTAAGCATAATCTTGGAACTCTGCTTCCGCACATCTGGAAAATGTCAGCTAGAAGGAAATTGATGTGGTAGATTTCAGCATAATCTTTGAACTCTGCTTCTGCACATCTGGAAAATGTCAGCTAGAAAGAAAATGCAGAGGCTGATTTCACCTAAATCCTGAAACTCTGCTTCTGCACATCTGGAAAATGTCAGCTAGAGAGAAATTGATGTGGTTGATTTCATCATAATCCTGGAACTCTGCTTCTGCACATCTGGAAAATATAGGCTAGAGAGAAATTGATGTGGTAGATTTCAGCATAATGTTTGAACTCTGCTTCTGCACATCTGGAAAATGTCACCTGGAGAAAAATTGCAAGGCAGATTTCAGCATAATCCTGGAACTCTGCTTCTGCACACCTGGGAAATGTAAGCTAGAGAAAAATTGATGTCAAAGATTTCAGCATAATATTGGAACTCTGCTTCCGCACATCTGGAAAATGTCAGCTAGAGAGAAATTGATGTGGTAGATTTCAGCATAATCTTGTAAATCTGCTTATGAACATCTGGAAAATGTCAGCTAGAGATAAAATGCAGAGGTTGATTTCACCATAACCCTGGAACTCTGCTTCTGCACATCTGGCAAATGTCAGTTAGAGAGAAATTGATGTGGTATATTTCAGCATAATGTTTGAACTCTCCTTCTGCACATCTGGAAAATGTCACCTGGAGAAAAATTACAAGGCAGATTTAAGCATAATCCTGGAACTCTGCTTTCGCACATCTGGAAAATGTCAGCTAGAGAGAAATTGATGTGGTAGATTTCAGCATAATATTGTAACTCTGCTTCTGAACATCTGGAAAATGTCAGCTAGAGATAAAATGCAGACGTTGATTTCACCATAACGATGGAACTCTACTTCTGCACATCTGGCAAATGTCAGCTATAGAGAAATTGATGTGTTAGACTTCAGCATAATCTTTGAACTCTGCTTCTGCACATCTGGAAAATGTAAGCTAGAGAGAAAATGCAGAGGCTGATATCTGCTTAATCCTGGAACTCTGCTTCTGCACATCTGGAAAATGTAAGCTAGAGAGAAATTGATGTGGTAGATTTCAGCATAATCTTTGAACTCTGCTTCTGCACATCTGGAAAATGTCAGCTAGTGAGAAATTGATATGGTAGATTTCAGCATAATCTTGGAACTCTGCTTCCACACATCTGGAAAATGTCAGCTAGAGAGAAATTGATGTGGTAGAGTTCAGCATAATCCTGGAACTCTGCTTCTGCACATCTGGAAAATATAGGCTAGAGAGAAATTGATGTGGTAGATTTCAGCATAATGTTTGAACTCTGCTTCTGCACATCTGGAAAATGTCACCTGGAGAAAAATTGCAAGGCAGATTTCAGCATAATCCTGGAACTCTGCTTCTGAACATCTGGCAAATATCAGCTAGAGATAAAATGCAGAGGTTGATTTCACCATAATCAATGTAACTCTGCTTCTGCACATCTGGAAAATGTCAGCTAGAGATAAAATGCAGAGGTTGATTTCACCATAACCCTGGAACTCTGCTTCTGCACATCTGGAAAATATAGGCTAGCGAGAAATTGATGTGGTAGATTTCAGCATAATCTTGGAACGCTGCTTCTGCACATCTGGAAATTGAAGCTGGAAGAAAAAATGCAGAGGCAGATTTCAGCATAAACATCAAACTTTGCTTCCGCACATCTGGAAAATTTTAACTAGAGAGAAATTGATGTCATACATTTCAGCATAATCCTGGAACTCTGCTTCTGCACATCTGGCAAATGTCAGCTAGAGAGAAATTGATGTGGTAGATTTCAGCATAATCTTGTAACTCTGCTTCTGAACATCTGGAAAATGTCAGCTAGAGATAAAATGCAGAGGTTGATTTCATCATAATCCTGGAACTCTGCTTCCGCACATCTGGATAATGTCAGCTAGAGAGAAATTGATTTGTTAGATTTCAGCATAATCTTTGAACTCTGCTTCTGCACATCTGGAAAATATAGGCTAGAGAGAAATTGATGTGGTAGATTTCAGCATAATCTTGGAACTCTGCTTCCGCACATCTGGAAAATGTGACCTGGAGAAAAATTGCAAGGCAGATTTCAGCATAATCCTGGAACTCTGCTTCTGAACATCTGGCAAATGTCAGCTACAGATAAAATGCAGAGGTTGATTTCACCATAATCAATGGAACTCTGCTTCTGCACATCTGGAAAACATCAGCTAGAGATAAAATGCAGAGGTTGATTTCACCATAACCCTGGAACTCTGCTTCTGCACATCTGGAAAATATAGGCTAGCGAGAAATTGATGTGGTAGATTTCAGCATAATCTTGGAATGCTGCTTCTGCACATCTGGAAATTGAAGCTGGAAGAAAAAATGCAGAGGCAGATTTCAGCATAAACATCAAACTTTGCTTCCGCACATCTGGAAAATTTTAACTAGAGAGAAATTGATGTCATACATTTCAGCATAATCCTGGAACTCTGCTTCTGCACATCTGGCAAATGTCAGCTAGAGAGAAATTGATGTGGTAGATTTCAGCATAATCTTGTAACTCTGCTTCCGCACATCTGGAAAATGTAAGCTAGAAAGAAATTGATGTGTTAGATTTCAGCATAATCTTTGAACTCTGCTTCCGCACATCTGGAAAATGTCAGCTATAGAGAGAAATTGATGTGGTAGATTTAAGCATAATCTTGGAACTCTGCTTCCGCACATCTGGAAAATGTAAGCTAGAGAGAAATTGATGTGGTAGATTTCAGCATAATCTTTGAACTCTGCTTCCGCACATCTGGAAAATGTCAGCTAGAGAGAAATTGATGTGTTAGATTTCAGCATAATCTTTGAACTCTGCTTCTTCACATCTGGAAAATATAGGCTAGAGAGAAATTGATGTGGTAGATTTCAGCATAATGTTTGAACTTTGCTTCTGCACATCTGGCAAATGTCACCTGGAGAAAAATTGCAAGGCAGATTTCAGCATAATCCTGGAACTCTGCTTCTGCACACCTGGGAAATGTAAGCTAGAGAGAAATTGATGTCGACGATTTCAGCATAATCTTGGAACTCTGCTTCCGCACATCTGGAAAATGTCAGCTAGAGAGAAATTGATGTGGTTGATTTCATCATAATCTTGTAACTCTGCTTCTGCACATCTGGAAAATGTCAGCTAGAGAGAAATTGATGTGGTTGATTTTATCATAATCCTGGAATTCTGCTTCTGCACATCTGGAAAATATAGGCTAGAGAGAAATTGATGTGGTAGATTTCAGCATAATGTTTGAACTCTGCTTCTGCACATCTGGAAAATGTCACCTGGAGAAAAATTGCAAGGCAGATTTCAGCATAATCCTGGAACTCTGCTTCTGCACACCTGGGAAATGTAAGCTAGAGAGAAATTGATGTCGACGATTTCAGCATAATCTTGGAACTCTGCTTCCGCACATCTGGAAAATGTCAGCTAGAGAGAAATTGATGTGGTTGATTTCATCATAATCTTGTAACTCTGCTTCTGCACATCTGGAAAATGTCAGCTAGAGAGAAATTGATGTGGTTGATTTCATCATAATCCTGGAACTCTGCTTCTGCACACCTGGGAAATGTAAGCTAGAGAGAAATTGATGTTGAAGATTTCAGCATAATGTTTGAACTCTGCTTCTGCATATCTGGAAAATGTCACCTTGAGAAAAATTGCAAGGCAGATTTCAGCATAATCCTGGAACTCTGCTTCCGCACATCTGGAAAATGTAAGCTAGAGAGAAATTGATGTCGAAGATTTGAGCATAATCCTGGAATGCTGCTTCTGCACATCTCGAAAATGTCAGCTAGAGAGAAATTGATGTGGTAGATTTCAGTATAATCTTGGAACTCTGCTTCCGCAAATCTGGAAAATGTCAGCTAGAGAGAAATTGATGTGGTTGATTTTATCATAATCCTGGAATTCTGCTTCTGCACATCTGGAAAATATAGGCTAGAGAGAAATTGATGTGGTACATTTCAGCATAATGTTTGAACTCTGCTTCTGCACATCTGGAAAATGTCACCTGGAAAAAAATTGCAAGGCAGATTTCAGCATAATCCTGGAACTCTGCTTCTGCACACCTGGGAAATGTAAGCTAGAGAGAAATTGATGTCGAAGATTTCAGCATAATGTTTGAACTCTGCTTCTGCATATCTGGAAAATGTCACCTTGAGAAAAATTGCAAGGCAGATTTCAGCATAATCCTGGAACTCTGCTTCTGCACATCTGGAAAATGTCACCTGGAGAAAAATTGATGTGGTTGATTTCATCATAATCCTGGAACTCTGCTTCTGCACATCTGGAAAATGTGACCTGGAGAAAAATTGCAAGGCAGATTTCAGCATAATCCTGGAACTCTGCTTCTGAACATCTGGCAAATGTCAGCTACAGATAAAATGCAGAGGTTGATTTCACCATAATCAATGGAACTCTGCTTCTGCACATCTGGAAAACATCAGCTAGAGATAAAATGCAGAGGTTGATTTCACCATAACCCTGGAACTCTGCTTCTGCACATCTGGAAAATATAGGCTAGCGAGAAATTGATGTGGTAGATTTCAGCATAATCTTGGAATGCTGCTTCTGCACATCTGGAAATTGAAGCTGGAAGAAAAAATGCAGAGGCAGATTTCAGCATAAACATCAAACTTTGCTTCCGCACATCTGGAAAATTTTAACTAGAGAGAAATTGATGTCATACATTTCAGCATAATCCTGGAACTCTGCTTCTGCACATCTGGCAAATGTCAGCTAGAGAGAAATTGATGTGGTAGATTTCAGCATAATCTTGTAACTCTGCTTCCGCACATCTGGAAAATGTAAGCTAGAAAGAAATTGATGTGTTAGATTTCAGCATAATCTTTGAACTCTGCTTCCGCACATCTGGAAAATGTCAGCTATAGAGAGAAATTGATGTGGTAGATTTAAGCATAATCTTGGAACTCTGCTTCCGCACATCTGGAAAATGTAAGCTAGAGAGAAATTGATGTGGTAGATTTCAGCATAATCTTTGAACTCTGCTTCCGCACATCTGGAAAATGTCAGCTAGAGAGAAATTGATGTGTTAGATTTCAGCATAATCTTTGAACTCTGCTTCTTCACATCTGGAAAATATAGGCTAGAGAGAAATTGATGTGGTAGATTTCAGCATAATGTTTGAACTTTGCTTCTGCACATCTGGCAAATGTCACCTGGAGAAAAATTGCAAGGCAGATTTCAGCATAATCCTGGAACTCTGCTTCTGCACACCTGGGAAATGTAAGCTAGAGAGAAATTGATGTCGACGATTTCAGCATAATCTTGGAACTCTGCTTCCGCACATCTGGAAAATGTCAGCTAGAGAGAAATTGATGTGGTTGATTTCATCATAATCTTGTAACTCTGCTTCTGCACATCTGGAAAATGTCAGCTAGAGAGAAATTGATGTGGTTGATTTTATCATAATCCTGGAATTCTGCTTCTGCACATCTGGAAAATATAGGCTAGAGAGAAATTGATGTGGTAGATTTCAGCATAATGTTTGAACTCTGCTTCTGCACATCTGGAAAATGTCACCTGGAGAAAAATTGCAAGGCAGATTTCAGCATAATCCTGGAACTCTGCTTCTGCACACCTGGGAAATGTAAGCTAGAGAGAAATTGATGTCGACGATTTCAGCATAATCTTGGAACTCTGCTTCCGCACATCTGGAAAATGTCAGCTAGAGAGAAATTGATGTGGTTGATTTCATCATAATCTTGTAACTCTGCTTCTGCACATCTGGAAAATGTCAGCTAGAGAGAAATTGATGTGGTTGATTTCATCATAATCCTGGAACTCTGCTTCTGCACACCTGGGAAATGTAAGCTAGAGAGAAATTGATGTTGAAGATTTCAGCATAATGTTTGAACTCTGCTTCTGCATATCTGGAAAATGTCACCTTGAGAAAAATTGCAAGGCAGATTTCAGCATAATCCTGGAACTCTGCTTCCGCACATCTGGAAAATGTCAGCTAGAGAGAAATTGGTGTGGTTGATTTCATCATAATCTTGTAACTCTGCTTCTGCACATCTGGAAAATGTCACCTGGAAAAAAATTGCAAGGCAGATTTCAGCATAATCCTGGAACTCTGCTTCTGCACACCTGGGAAATGTAAGCTAGAGAGAAATTGATGTCGAAGATTTCAGCATAATCTTGGAACTCTGCTTCCGCACATCTGGAAAATGTCAGCTAGAGAGAAATTGATGTGGTTGATTTCATCATAATCTTGTAACTCTGCTTCTGCACATCTGGAAAATGTCACCTGGAAAAAAATTGCAAGGCAGATTTCAGCATAATCCTGGAACTCTGCTTCTGCACACCTGGGAAATGTAAGCTAGAGAGAAATTGATGTCGAAGATTTCAGCATAATCTTGGAACTCTGCTTCCGCACATCTGGAAAATGTCAGCTAGAGAGAAATTGATGTGGTTGATTTCATCATAATCTTGTAACTCTGCTTCTGCACATCTGGAAAATGTCACCTGGAAAAAAATTGCAAGGCAGATTTCAGCATAATCCTGGAACTCTGCTTCTGCACACCTGGGAAATGTAAGCTAGAGAGAAATTGATGTCGAAGATTTCAGCATAATCTTGGAACTCTGCTTCCGCACATCTGGAAAATGTCAGCTAGAGAGAAATTGATGTGGTTGATTTCATCATAATCTTGTAACTCTGCTTCTGCACATCTGGAAAATGTCACCTGGAAAAAAATTGCAAGGCAGATTTCAGCATAATCCTGGAACTCTGCTTCTGCACACCTGGGAAATGTAAGCTAGAGAGAAATTGATGTCGAAGATTTCAGCATAATGTTTGAACTCTGCTTCTGCATATCTGGAAAATGTCACCTTGAGAAAAATTGCAAGGCAGATTTCAGCATAATCCTGGAACTCTGCTTCTGCACACCTGGGAAATGTAAGATAGAGAGAAATTGATGTCGAAGATTTCAGCATAATCTTGGAACTCTGCTTCTGCACATCTGGCAAATGTCAGCTAGAAAGAAAATGCAGAGGCTGATTTCACCTAAATCCTGAAGCTCTGCTTCTTCACATCTGCAAAATGTCAGCTAGAGAGAAATTGATGTGGTAGATTTCAGCATAATCTTGTAAATCTGCTTATGAACATCTGGAAAATGTCAGCTAGAGATAAAATGCAGAGGTTGATTTCACCATAACCCTGGAACTCTGCTTCTGCACATCTGGCAAATGTCAGTTAGAGAGAAATTGATGTGGTATATTTCAGCATAATGTTTGAACTCTCCTTCTGCACATCTGGAAAATGTCACCTGGAGAAAAATTACAAGGCAGATTTAAGCATAATCCTGGAACTCTGCTTTCGCACATCTGGAAAATGTCAGCTAGAGAGAAATTGATGTGGTAGATTTCAGCATAATATTGTAACTCTGCTTCTGAACATCTGGAAAATGTCAGCTAGAGATAAAATGCAGACGTTGATTTCACCATAACGATGGAACTCTACTTCTGCACATCTGGCAAATGTCAGCTAGAGAGAAATTGATGTGTTAGACTTCAGCATAATCTTTGAACTCTGCTTCTGCACATCTGGAAAATGTAAGCTAGAGAGAAAATGCAGAGGCTGATATCTGCTTAATCCTGGAACTCTGCTTCTGCACATCTGGAAAATGTAAGCTAGAGAGAAATTGATGTGGTAGATTTCAGCATAATCTTTGAACTCTGCTTCTGCACATCTGGAAAATGTCAGCTAGTGAGAAATTGATATGGTAGATTTCAGCATAATCTTGGAACTCTGCTTCCACACATCTGGAAAATGTCAGCTAGAGAGAAATTGATGTGGTAGAGTTCAGCATAATCCTGGAACTCTGCTTCTGCACATCTGGAAAATATAGGCTAGAGAGAAATTGATGTGGTAGATTTCAGCATAATGTTTGAACTCTGCTTCTGCACATCTGGAAAATGTCACCTGGAGAAAAATTGCAAGGCAGATTTCAGCATAATCCTGGAACTCTGCTTCTGAACATCTGGCAAATATCAGCTAGAGATAAAATGCAGAGGTTGATTTCACCATAATCAATGTAACTCTGCTTCTGCACATCTGGAAAACGTCAGCTAGAGATAAAATGCAGAGGTTGATTTCACCATAACCCTGGAACTCTGCTTCTGCACATCTGGAAAATATAGGCTAGCGAGAAATTGATGTGGTAGATTTCAGCATAATCTTGGAACGCTGCTTCTGCACATCTGGAAATTGAAGCTGGAAGAAAAAATGCAGAGGCAGATTTCAGCATAAACATCAAACTTTGCTTCCGCACATCTGGAAAATTTTAACTAGAGAGAAATTGATGTCATACATTTCAGCATAATCCTGGAACTCTGCTTCTGCACATCTGGCAAATGTCAGCTAGAGAGAAATTGATGTGGTAGATTTCAGCATAATCTTGTAACTCTGCTTCTGAACATCTGGAAAATGTCAGCTAGAGATAAAATGCAGAGGTTGATTTCATCATAATCCTGGAACTCTGCTTCCGCACATCTGGATAATGTCAGCTAGAGAGAAATTGATTTGTTAGATTTCAGCATAATCTTTGAACTCTGCTTCTGCACATCTGGAAAATATAGGCTAGAGAGAAATTGATGTGGTAGATTTCAGCATAATCTTGGAACTCTGCTTCCGCACAACTGGAAACTGTAAGCTAGAGAGAAATTGATGTGTTAGATTTCAGCATAATCTTTGAACTCTGCTTCCGCACATCTGGAAAATGTCAGCTATAGAGAGAAATTGATGTGGTAGATTTAAGCATAATCTTGGAACTCTGCTTCCGCACATCTGGAAAATGTAAGCTAGAGAGAAATTGATGTGGTAGATTTCAGCATAATCTTTGAACTCTGCTTCCGCACATCTGGAAAATGTCAGCTAGAGAGAAATTGATGTGGTAGATTTCAGCATAATCTTTGAACTCTGCTTCTTCACATCTGGAAAATATAGGCTAGAGAGAAATTGATGTGGTAGATTTCAGCATAATGTTTGAACTCTGCTTCTGCACATCTGGCAAATGTCACCTGGAGAAAAATTGCAAGGCAGATTTCAGCATAATCCTGGAACTCTGCTTCTGCACACCTGCGAAATGTAAGCTAGAGAGAAATTGATGTCGAAGATTTGAGCATAATCCTGGAATGCTGCTTCTGCACATCTCGAAAATGTCAGCTAGAGAGAAATTGATGTGGTAGATTTCAGTATAATCTTGGAACTCTGCTTCCGCAAATCTGGAAAATGTCAGCTAGAGAGAAATTGGTGTGGTTGATTTCATCATAATCTTGTAACTCTGCTTCTGCACATCTGGAAAATGTCACCTGGAAAAAAATTGCAAGGCAGATTTCAGCATAATCCTGGAACTCTGCTTCTGCACACCTGGGAAATGTAAGCTAGAGAGAAATTGATGTCGAAGATTTCAGCATAATCTTGGAACTCTGCTTCCGCACATCTGGAAAATGTCAGCTAGAGAGAAATTGATGTGGTTGATTTCATCATAATCTTGTAACTCTGCTTCTGCACACCTGGGAAATGTAAGCTAGAGAGAAATTGATGTCGAAGATTTCAGCATAATCTTGGAACTCTGCTTCCGCACATCTGGAAAATGTCAGCTAGAGAGAAATTGATGTGGTTGATTTCATCATAATCTTGTAACTCTGCTTCTGCACATCTGGAAAATGTCACCTGGAAAAAATTGCAAGGCAGATTTCAGCATAATCCTGGAACTCTGCTTCTGCACACCTGGGAAATGTAAGCTAGAGAGAAATTGATGTCGAAGATTTCAGCATAATGTTTGAACTCTGCTTCCGCACATCTGGAAAATGTCAGCTAGAGAGAAATTGATGTGGTTGATTTCATCATAATCTTGTAACTCTGCTTCTGCACATCTGGAAAATGTCACCTGGAAAAAAATTGCAAGGCAGATTTCAGCATAATCCTGGAACTCTGCTTCTGCACACCTGGGAAATGTAAGCTAGAGAGAAATTGATGTCGAAGATTTCAGCATAATCTTGGAACTCTGCTTCTGCACATCTGGCAAATGTCAGCTAGAAAGAAAATGCAGAGGCTGATTTCACCTAAATCCTGAAGCTCTGCTTCTTCACATCTGCAAAATGTCAGCTAGAGAGAAATTGATGTGGTTGATTTCATCATAATCCTGGAACTCTGCTTCTGCACATCTGGAAAATATAGACTAGAGAGAAATTGATGTGGTAGATTTCAGCATAATGTTTGAACTCTGCTTCTGCACATCTGGAAAATGTCACCTGGAGAAAAATTGCAAGGCAGATTTCAGCATAATCCTGGAACTCTGCTTCTGCACACCTGGGAAATGTAAGTTAGAGAGAAATTGATTTCGACGATTTCAGCATAATCTTGGAACTCTGCTTCCGCACATCTGGAAAATGTCACCTGGAGAAAAATTGATGTCGAAGATTTCAGCATAATCCTGGAACTCTGCTTCTGCACATCTGGAAAATGTCAGCTAGAGAGAAATTGATGTGGTAGATTTCATCATAATCCTGGAACTCTGCTTCTGCACATCTGGAAAATGTCAGCTAGAGAGAAATTGATGTGGTAGATTTCAGCATAATCTTGTAACTCTGCTTATGAACATCTGGAAAGTGTCAGCTAGAGAGAAAATGCAGAGGTTGATTTCACCATAACCCTGGAACTCTGCTTCTGCACATCTGGCAAATGTCAGTTAGAGAGAAATTGATGTGGTATATTTCAGCATAATGTTTGAACTCTCCTTCTGCACATCTGGAAAATGTCACCTGGAGAAAAATTGCAAGGCAGATTTCAGCATAATCTTGGAAATCTGCTTCTGCACACCTGGGAAATTTAAGCTAGAGAGAAACTGATGTGCTAGATTTAACCATAATCCTGGAAATCTGCTTTCACACATCTGGAAAATGTCAGCTAGAGAGAAAATGCAGAGTTAGATTTAAGCATAATCTTGGACCTCTGTTTCCGCACATCTGGAAAATGTCAGCTATAGAGAGAAATTGATGTGGTAGATTTAAGCATAATCTTGGAACTCTGCTTCCGCACATCTGGAAAATGTAAGCTAGAGAAAAATTGATGTGGTAGATTTCAGCATAATCTTTGAACTCTGCTTCTGCACATCTGGAAAATGTCAGCTAGAGAGAAATTGATGTGTTAGATTTCAGCATAATCTTTGAACTCTGCTTCTGCACATCTGGAAAATGTCAGCTAGAAAGAAAATGCAGAGGCTGATTTCACCTAAATCCTGAAACTCTGTTTCTGCACATTTTGAAAATGTCAGCTACAGAGAAATTGATGTGGTTGATTTCATCAAAATCCTGGAACTCTGCTTCTGCACATCTGGAAAATATAGGCTAGAGAGAAATTGATGTGGTAGATTTAAGCATAATCCTGGAAATCTGCTTTTGCACATCTGGAAAATGTCAGCTAGAGAGAAATTGGTGTGGTTGATTTCATCATAATCTTGTAACTCTGCTTCTGCACATCTGGAAAATGTCACCTGGAAAAAAATTGCAAGGCAGATTTCAGCATAATCCTGGAACTCTGCTTCTGCACACCTGGGAAATGTAAGCTAGAGAGAAATTGATGTCGAAGATTTCAGCATAATCTTGGAACTCTGCTTCCGCACATCTGGAAAATGTCAGCTAGAGAGAAATTGATGTGGTTGATTTCATCATAATCTTGTAACTCTGCTTCTGCACATCTGGAAAATGTCACCTGGAAAAAAATTGCAAGGCAGATTTCAGCATAATCCTGGAACTCTGCTTCTGCACACCTGGGAAATGTAAGCTAGAGAGAAATTGATGTCGAAGATTTCAGCATAATGTTTGAACTCTGCTTCTGCATATCTGGAAAATGTCACCTTGAGAAAAATTGCAAGGCAGATTTCAGCATAATCCTGGAACTCTGCTTCTGCACACCTGGGAAATGTAAGATAGAGAGAAATTGATGTCGAAGATTTCAGCATAATCTTGGAACTCTGCTTCTGCACATCTGGCAAATGTCAGCTAGAAAGAAAATGCAGAGGCTGATTTCACCTAAATCCTGAAGCTCTGCTTCTTCACATCTGCAAAATGTCAGCTAGAGAGAAATTGATGTGGTTGATTTCATCATAATCCTGGAACTCTGCTTCTGCACATCTGGAAAATATAGACTAGAGAGAAATTGATGTGGTAGATTTCAGCATAATGTTTGAACTCTGCTTCTGCACATCTGGAAAATGTCACCTGGAGAAAAATTGCAAGGCAGATTTCAGCATAATCCTGGAACTCTGCTTCTGCACACCTGGGAAATGTAAGTTAGAGAGAAATTGATTTCGACGATTTCAGCATAATCTTGGAACTCTGCTTATGAACATCTGGAAAGTGTCAGCTAGAGATAAAATGCAGAGGTTGATTTCACCATAACCCTGGAACTCTGCTTCTGCACATCTGGAAAATGTCACCTGGAGAAAAATTGATGTCGAAGATTTCAGCATAATCCTGGAACTCTGCTTCTGCACATCTGGAAAATGTCAGCTAGAGAGAAATTGATGTGGTATATTTCAGCATAATGTTTGAACTCTCCTTCTGCACATCTGGAAAATGTCACCTGGAGAAAAATTGCAAGGCAGATTTCAGCATAATCTTGGAAATCTGCTTCTGCACACCTGGGAAATTTAAGCTAGAGAGAAACTGATGTGCTAGATTTAACCATAATCCTGGAAATCTGCTTTCACACATCTGGAAAATGTCAGCTAGAGAGAAAATGCAGAGTTAGATTTAAGCATAATCTTGGACCTCTGTTTCCGCACATCTGGAAAATGTCAGCTATAGAGAGAAATTGATGTGGTAGATTTAAGCATAATCTTGGAACTCTGCTTCCGCACATCTGGAAAATGTAAGCTAGAGAAAAATTGATGTGGTAGATTTCAGCATAATCTTTGAACTCTGCTTCTGCACATCTGGAAAATGTCAGCTAGAGAGAAATTGATGTGTTAGATTTCAGCATAATCTTTGAACTCTGCTTCTGCACATCTGGAAAATGTCAGCTAGAAAGAAAATGCAGAGGCTGATTTCACCTAAATCCTGAAACTCTGTTTCTGCACATTTTGAAAATGTCAGCTACAGAGAAATTGATGTGGTTGATTTCATCAAAATCCTGGAACTCTGCTTCTGCACATCTGGAAAATATAGGCTAGAGAGAAATTGATGTGGTAGATTTAAGCATAATCCTGGAAATCTGCTTTTGCACATCTGGAAAATGTCAGCTAGAGAGAAAATGCAGAGTTAGATTTAAGCCTAATCTTGGAACTCTGCTTCTGCACATCTGGAAAATGTCAGTTTAGAGAGAAATTGATGTGGTATATTTCAGCATAATCTTTGAACTCTGCTTCCGCACATCTGGAAAATGTAAGCTAGAGAGAAATTGATGTGGTAGATTTCAGCATAATGTTTGAACTCTGCTTCTGCATATCTGGAAAATGTCACCTGGAGAAAAATTGCAAGGCAGATTTCAGCATAATACTGGAACTCTGCTTCTGCACACCTGGGAAATGTAAGCTAGAGGGAAATTGATGTCGTAGATTTCAGCATAATCTTGGAACTCTGCTTCTGCACACCTGGGAAATGTAAGCTAGAGAGAAACTGATGTGGTAGATTTAAGCATAATCCTGGAACTCTGCTTTTGCACATCTGGAAAATGTCAGCTAGAGAGAAAATGCAGAGTTAGATTTAAGCCTAATCTTTGAACTCTGCTTCCGCACATCTGGAAAATGTCAGCTAGAGAGAAATGGATGTGGTAGATTTCAGCATAATCTTTGAACTCTGCTTCCGCACTTCTGGAAAATGTCAGCTAGAGAGAAAATGCAGAGTTAGATTTAAGCCTAATCTTGGAACTCTGCTTCTGCACATCTGGAAAATGTCAGCTTAGAGAGAAATTGATGTGGTAGATTTAAGCATAATCTTTGAACTCTGCTTCCGCACATCTGGCAAATGTCACCTGGAGAAAAATTGATGTGGTAGATTTCAGCATAATCTTGGAACTCTGCTTCTGCACACCTGGGAAATGTAAGTTAGAGAGAAATTGATTTCGAAGATTTAAGCATAATCTTGGAATTTTGCTTCCGCACATCTGGAAAATTTTAACTAGAGAGAAATTGATCTCATAGATTTCGGCATAATCCTGGAACTCTGCTTCCGCACATCTGGAAAATGTCAGCAGGAGAAAAATTGCAAGGCAGATTTCAGCATAATTCTGGAACTCTGCTTCTGCACATCTGGAAAATGTCACCTGGAGAAAAATTGCATGGCAGATTTCAGCATAATCCTGGAACTCTGCTTCTGCACACCTGGGAAATGTAAGCTAGAGGGAAATTGATGTCGTAGATTTCAGCATAATCTTGGAACTCTGCTTCTGCACACGTGGGAAATGTAAGCTAGAGAGAAATTGATGTGGTAGATTTCAGCATAATCTTTGAACTTTGCTTCCGCACATCTGGAAAATGTCAGCTAGAGAGACATTGATCTGTTAGATTTCAGCCTAATCTTTGAACTCTGCTTCTGCACATCTGGCAAATGTCAGCTAGAAAGAAAATGCAGAGGCTGATTTCACCTAAATCCTGAAGCTCTGCTTCTTCACATCTGCAAAATGTCAGCTAGAGAGAAATTGATGTGGTTGATTTCATCATAATCCTGGAACTCTGCTTCTGCACATCTGGAAAATATAGACTAGAGAGAAATTGATGTGGTAGATTTCAGCATAATGTTTGAACTCTGCTTCTGCACATCTGGAAAATGTCACCTGGAGAAAAATTGCAAGGCAGATTTCAGCATAATCCTGGAACTCTGCTTCTGCACACCTGGGAAATGTAAGTTAGAGAGAAATTGATGTCGAAGATTTCAGCATAATCTTGGAACTCTGCTTCTGCACATCTGGCAAATGTCAGCTAGAAAGAAAATGCAGAGGCTGATTTCACCTAAATCCTGAAGCTCTGCTTCTTCACATCTGCAAAATGTCAGCTAGAGAGAAATTGATGTGGTTGATTTCATCATAATCCTGGAACTCTGCTTCTGCACATCTGGAAAATATAGACTAGAGAGAAATTGATGTGGTAGATTTCAGCATAATGTTTGAACTCTGCTTCTGCACATCTGGAAAATGTCACCTGGAGAAAAATTGCAAGGCAGATTTCAGCATAATCCTGGAACTCTGCTTCTGCACACCTGGGAAATGTAAGTTAGAGAGAAATTGATTTCGACGATTTCAGCATAATCTTGGAACTCTGCTTCCGCACATCTGGAAAATGTCACCTGGAGAAAAATTGATGTCGAAGATTTCAGCATAATCCTGGAACTCTGCTTCTGCACATCTGGAAAATGTCAGCTAGAGAGAAATTGATGTGGTAGATTTCATCATAATCCTGGAACTCTGCTTCTGCACATCTGGAAAATGTCAGCTAGAGAGAAATTGATGTGGTAGATTTCAGCATAATCTTGTAACTCTGCTTATGAACATCTGGAAAGTGTCAGCTAGAGATAAAATGCAGAGGTTGATTTCACCATAACCCTGGAACTCTGCTTCTGCACATCTGGCAAATGTCAGTTAGAGAGAAATTGATGTGGTATATTTCAGCATAATGTTTGAACTCTCCTTCTGCACATCTGGAAAATGTCAGCTAGAAAGAAAATGCAGAGGCTGATTTCACCTAAATCCTGAAACTCTGCTTCTGCACATTTGGAAAATGTCAGCTACAGAGAAATTGATGTGGTAGATTTCAGCATAATCCTGGAACTCTGCTTCTGCACACCTGGGAAATGTAAGCTAGAGAGAAATTGATGTCGTAGATTTCAGCATAATCTTAGAACTCTGGTTCTGCACACCTGGGAAATGTAAGCTAGACAGAAACTGATGTGGTAGATTTAAGCATAATCCTGGAACTCTGCTTTTGCACATCTGGAAAATGTCAGCTAGAGAGAAAATGCAGAGTTAGATTTAAGAATAATTTTGGAACTCTGCTTTCACACATCTGGAAAATGTCAGCTATAGAGAGAAATTGATGTGGTATATTTCATCATAATGTTTGAACTCTGCTTCTGCACATCTGGAAAATGTCACCTGGAGAAAAATTGCAAGGCAGATTTCAGCATAATCCTGGAACTCTGCTTCTGCACACCTGGGAAATGTAAGCTAGAGAGAAACTGATGTGGTAGATTTCAGCATAATCCTGGAACTCTGCTTCTGCACACCTGGGAAATGTAAGCTAGACAGAAACTGATGTGGCAGATTTAAACATAATCCTGGAACTCTGCTTCTTCACACCTGGGAAATGTAACCTGGGAAATGTAAGCTAGAGAGAAATTGATGTAGATTTCAGCATAATCTTGGAACTCTGCTTCTGCACATCTGGAAAATGTCAGCTAGAGAGAAAATGCAGAGACTGATTTCAGCTTAATCCTGGAACTCTGCTTCCGCACATCTGGAAAATGTCAGCTATAGAGAGAAATTGATTTCATAGATTTCAGCAGAATCCTGGAACTCTGCTTCTGCACATCTGGCAAATGTCAGCTAGAGAGAAATTGATGTGGTAGATTTCAGCATAATCTTGGAACTCTGCTTCTGCACATCTGGCAAATGAAGCTGGAAGAAAAAATGCAGAGGCAGATTTCAGCATAATCTTTGAACTCTGCTTCCGCACATCTGGAAAATGTCAGCTAGAGAGAAATTGATGTGGTAGATTTCAGAATAATCTTTGAACTCTGATTCTGCACATCTGGAAAATGTCAGCTAGAGAGAAAATGCAGAGTTAGATTTAAGCATAATCTTGGAACTCTGCTTCCGCACATCTGGAAAATTTCAGCTATAGAGAGAAATTGATGTGGTAGCTTTAAGCATAATCTTGGAACTCTGCTTCTGCACATCTGGAAAATGAAGCTGGAAGAAAAAATGCAGAGGTAGATTTCAGCATAATCTTGGAACTTTGCTTCCGCACATCTGGAAAATTTTAACTAGAGAGAAATTGATGTCATAGATTTCAGCAAAATCCTTGAACTCTGCTTCTGCACATCTGGCAAATGTCAGCTAGAGAGAAATTGATGTGGTAGATTTCAGCATAATCTTGTAACTCTGCTTCCGCACATCTGGAAAATGTCAGCTAGAAAGAAAATGCAGAGGCTGATTTCACCTAAATCCTGAAACTCTGCTTCTGCACATCTGGCAAATGTCAGCTAGAGAGAAATTGATGTGGTAGATTTCAGCATAATCTTTGTACTCTGCTTCCGCACATCTGGAAAATGTCAGCTAGAGAGACATTGATCTGTTAGATTTCAGCATAATCTTTGAACTCTGCTTCTGCACATCTGGAAAATGTCAGCTAGTGAGAAATTGATGTGGTAGATTTCAGCATAATCTTGTAACTCTGCTTCCGCACATCTGGAAAATGTCAGCTAGAAAGAAAATGCAGAGGCTGATTTCACCTAAATCCTGAAACTCTGCTTCTGCACATCTGGCAAATGTCAGCTAGAGAGAAATTGATGTGGTAGATTTCAGCATAATCTTTGTACTCTGCTTCCGCACATCTGGAAAATGTCAGCTAGAGAGACATTGATCTGTTAGATTTCAGCTTAATCCTGGAACTCTGCTTCTGCACATCTGGCAAATGTCACCTGGAGAAAAATTGATGTGGTAGATTTCAGCATAATCTTGGAACTCTGCTTCTGCACACCTGGGAAATGTAAGCTAGAGAGAAATTGATTTCGAAGATTTAAGCATAATCTTGGAATTTTGCTTCCGCACATCTGGAAAATTTTAACTGGAGAGAAATTGATCTCATAGATTTCAGCATAATCCTGGAACTCTGCTTCTGCACATCTGGAAAATGTCAGCAGGAGAAAAATTGCAAGGCAGATTTCAGCATAATTCTGGAACTCTGCTTCTGCACATCTGGAAAATGTCACCTGGAGAAAAATTGCAAGGTAGATTTCAGCATAATCCTGGAACTCTGCTTCTGCACACCTGGGAAATGTAAGCTAGAGAGAAATTGATGTCGTAGATTTCAGCATAATCTTAGAACTCTGGTTCTGCACACCTGGGAAATGTAAGCTAGACAGAAACTGATGTGGTAGATTTAAGCATAATCCTGGAACTCTGCTTTCGCACATCTGGAAAATGTCAGCTAGAGAGAAAATGCAGAGTTAGATTTAAGAATAATTTTGGAACTCTGCTTTCGCACATCTGGAAAATGTCAGCTATAGAGAGAAATTGATGTGGTATATTTCATCATAATGTTTGAACTCTGCTTCTGCACATCTGGAAAATGTCAGCTAGAGAGAAATTGATGTGGTAGATTTCAGCATAATCTTGTAACTCTGCTTATGAACATCTGGAAAGTGTCAGCTAGAGATAAAATGCAGAGGTTGATTTCACCATAACCCTGGAACTCTGCTTCTGCACATCTGGCAAATGTCAGTTAGAGAGAAATTGATGTGGTATATTTCAGCATAATGTTTGAACTCTCCTTCTGCACATCTGGAAAATGTCACCTGGAGAAAAATTGCAAGGCAGATTTCAGCATAATCTTGGAAATCTGCTTCTGCACACCTGGGAAATTTAAGCTAGAAAGAAACTGATGTGCTAGATTTAACCATAATCCTGGAAATCTGCTTTCACACATCTGGAAAATGTCAGCTAGAGAGAAAATGCAGAGTTAGATTTAAGCATAATCTTGGAACTCTGCTTCCGCACATCTGGAAAATGTCAGCTATAGAGAGAAATTGATGTGGTAGATTTAAGCATAATCTTGGAACTCCGCTTCCGCACATCTGGAAAATGTAAGCTAGAGAAAAATTGATGTGGTAGATTTCAGCATAATCTTTGAACTCTGCTTCTGCACATCTGGAAAATGTCAGCTAGAGAGAAATTGATGTGTTAGATTTCAGCCTAATCTTTGAACTCTGCTTCTGCACATCTGGAAAATGTCAGCTAGAAAGAAAATGCAGAGGCTGATTTCAGCTTAATCCTGGAACTCTGCTTCTGCACATCTGGCAAATGTCACCTGGAGAAAAATTGATGTGGTAGATTTCAGCATAATCTTGGAACTCTGCTTCTGCACACCTGGGAAATGTAAGCTAGAGAGAAATTGATTTCGAAGATTTAAGCATAATCTTGGAATTTTGCTTCCGTACATCTGGAAAATTTTAACTAGAGAGAAATTGATCTCATAGATTTCAGCATAATCCTGGAACTCTGCTTCTGCACATCTGGAAAATGTCAGCTAGAAAGAAAATGCAGAGGCTGATTTCACCTAAATCCTGAAACTCTGCTTCTGCACATTTGGAAAATGTCAGCTACAGAGAAATTGATGTGGTAGATTTCAGCATAATCGTGGAACTCTGGTTCTGCACACCTGGGAAATGTAAGCTAGAGAGAAATTGATGTCGTAGATTTCAGCATAATCTTAGAACTCTGGTTCTGCACACCTGGGAAATGTAAGCTAGACAGAAACTGATGTGGTAGATTTAAGCATAATCCTGGAACTCTGCTTTTGCACATCTGGAAAATGTCAGCTAGAGAGAAAATGCAGAGTTAGATTTAAGAATAATTTTGGAACTCTGCTTTCCCACATCTGGAAAATGTCAGCTATAGAGAGAAATTGATGTGGTATATTTCATCATAATGTTTGAAATCTGCTTCTGCACATCTGGTAAATGTCACCTGGAGAAAAATTGCAAGGCAGATTTCAGCATAATCCTGGAACTCTGCTTCTGCACACCTGGGAAATGTAAGCTAGAGAGAAACTGATGTGGTAGATTTAAGCATAATCCTGGAACTCTGCTTCTTCACACCTGGGAAATGTAACCTGGGAAATGTAAACTAGAGAGAAATTGATGTCGTAGATTTCAGCATAATCTTAGAACTCTGGTTCTGCACACCTGGGAAATGTAAGCTAGACAGAAACTGATGTGGTAGATTTAAGCATAATCCTGGAACTCTGCTTCTTCACACCTGGGAAATGTAACCTGGGAAATGTAAGCTAGAGAGAAATTGATGTAGATTTCAGCATAATCTTGGAACTCTGCTTCTGCACATCTGGAAAATGTCAGCTAGAGAGAAAATGCAGAGACTGATTTCAGCTTAATCCTGGAACTCTGCTTCCGCACATCTGGAAAATGTCAGCTATAGAGATAAATTGATTTCATAGATTTCAGCAGAATCCTGGAACTTTGCTTCTGCACATCTGGCAAATGAAGCTGGAAGAAAAAATGCAGAGGCAGATTTCAGCATAATCTTTGAACTCTGCTTCCGCACATCTGGAAAATGTCAGCTAGAGAGAAATTGATGTGGTAGATTTCAGAATAATCTTTGAACTCTGATTCTGCACATCTGGAAAATGTCAGCTAGAGAGAAAATGCAGAGTTAGATTTAAGCATAATCTTGGAACTCTGCTTCCGCACATCTGGAAAATTTCAGCTATAGAGAGAAATTGATGTGGTAGCTTTAAGCATAATCTTGGAACTCTGCTTCTGCACATCTGGAAAATGAAGCTGGAAGAAAAAATGCAGAGGTAGATTTCAGCATAATCTTGGAACTTTGCTTCCGCACATCTGGAAAATTTTAACTAGAGAGAAATTGATGTCATAGATTTCAGCATAATCCTTGAACTCTGCTTCTGCACATCTGGCAAATGTCAGCTAGAGAGAAATTGATGTGGTAGATTTCAGCATAATCTTGTAACTCTGCTTCCGCACATCTGGAAAATGTCAGCTAGAAAGAAAATGCAGAGGCTGATTTCACCTAAATCCTGAAACTCTGCTTCTGCACATCTGGCAAATGTCAGCTAGAGAGATATTGATGTGGTAGATTTCAGCATAATCTTTGTACTCTGCTTCCGCACATCTGGAAAATGTCAGCTAGAGAGACATTGATCTGTTAGATTTCAGCATAATCTTTGAACTCTGCTTCTGCACATCTGGAAAATGTCAGCTAGTGAGAAAATGCAGAGGCTGATTTCAGCTTAATACTGGAACTCTGCTTCTGCACATCTGGCAAATGTCACCTGGAGAAAAATTGATGTGGTAGATTTCAGCATAATCTTGGAACTCTGCTTCTGCACACCTGGGAAATGTAAGCTAGAGAGAAATTGATTTCGAAGATTTAAGCATAATCTTGGAATTTTGCTTCCGCACATCTGGAAAATTTTAACTGGAGAGAAATTGATCTCATAGATTTCAGCATAATTCTGGAACTCTGCTTCTGCACATCTGGAAAATGTCACCTGGAGAAAAATTGCAAGGTAGATTTCAGCATAATCCTGGAACTCTGCTTCTGCACACCTGGGAAATGTAAGCTAGAGAGAAATTGATGTCGTAGATTTCAGCATAATCTTAGAACTCTGGTTCTGCACACCTGGGAAATGTAAGCTAGACAGAAACTGATGTGGTAGATTTAAGCATAATCCTGGAACTCTGCTTTCGCACATCTGGAAAATGTCAGCTAGAGAGAAAATGCAGAGTTAGATTTAAGAATAATTTTGGAACTCTGCTTTCGCACATCTGGAAAATGTCAGCTATAGAGAGAAATTGATGTGGTATATTTCATCATAATGTTTGAACTCTGCTTCTGCACATCTGGAAAATGTCAGCTAGAGAGAAATTGATGTGGTAGATTTCAGCATAATCTTGTAACTCTGCTTATGAACATCTGGAAAGTGTCAGCTAGAGATAAAATGCAGAGGTTGATTTCACCATAACCCTGGAACTCTGCTTCTGCACATCTGGCAAATGTCAGTTAGAGAGAAATTGATGTGGTATATTTCAGCATAATGTTTGAACTCTCCTTCTGCACATCTGGAAAATGTCACCTGGAGAAAAATTGCAAGGCAGATTTCAGCATAATCTTGGAACTCTGCTTCTGCACACCTGGGAAATGTAAGTTAGCGAGAAATTGATTTCGAAGATTTAAGCATAATCTTGGAATTTTGCTTCTGCACATCTGGAAAATTTTAACTAGAGAGAAATTGATCTCATAGATTTCAGCATAATCCTGGAACTCTGCTTCCGCACATCTGGAAAATGTCAGCAGGAGAAAAATTGCAAGGCAGATTTCAGCATAATTCTGGAACTCTGCTTCTGCACATCTGGAAAATGTCACCTGGAGAAAAATTGCATGGCAGATTTCAGCATAATCCTGGAACTCTGCTTCTGCACACCTGGGAAATGTAAGCTAGAGGGAAATTGATGTCGTAGATTTCAGCATAATCTTGGAACTCTGCTTCTGCACACCTGGGAAATGTAAGCTAGAGAGAAATTGATGTGGTAGATTTCAGCATAATCTTTGAACTCTGCTTCCGCACATCTGGAAAATGTCAGCTAGAGAGACATTGATCTGTTAGATTTCAGCCTAATCTTTGAACTCTGCTTCTGCACATCTGGAAAATGTCAGCTAGAGAGAAAATGCAGAGGCTGATTTCAGCTTAATCCTGGAACTCTGCTTCTGCACATCTGGCAAATGTCACCTGGAGAAAAATTGATGTGGTAGATTTCAGCATAATCTTGGAACTCTGCTTCTGCACACCTGGGAAATGTAAGCTAGAGAGAAATTGATTTCGAAGATTTAAGCATAATCTTGGAATTTTGCTTCCGTACATCTGGAAAATTTTAACTAGAGAGAAATTGATCTCATAGATTTCAGCATAATCCTGGAACTCTGCTTCTGCACATCTGGAAAATGTCAGCTAGAAAGAAAATGCAGAGGCTGATTTCACCTAAATCCTGAAACTCTGCTTCTGCACATTTGGAAAATGTCAGCTACAGAGAAATTGATGTGGTAGATTTCAGCATAATCGTGGAACTCTGGTTCTGCACACCTGGGAAATGTAAGCTAGAGAGAAATTGATGTCGTAGATTTCAGCATAATCTTAGAACTCTGGTTCTGCACACCTGGGAAATGTAAGCTAGACAAAAACTGATGTGGTATATTTAAGCATAATCCTGGAACTCTGCTTTTGCACATCTGGAAAATGTCAGCTAGAGAGAAAATGCAGAGTTAGATTTAAGAATAATTTTGGAACTCTGCTTTCCCACATCTGGAAAATGTCAGCTATAGAGAGAAATTGATGTGGTATATTTCATCATAATGTTTGAAATCTGCTTCTGCACATCTGGTAAATGTCACCTGGAGAAAAATTGCAAGGCAGATTTCAGCATAATCCTGGAACTCTGCTTCTGCACACCTGGGAAATGTAAGCTAGAGAGAAACTGATGTGGTAGATTTAAGCATAATCCTGGAACTCTGCTTCTTCACACCTGGGAAATGTAACCTGGGAAATGTAAACTAGAGAGAAATTGATGTCGTAGATTTCAGCATAATCTTAGAACTCTGGTTCTGCACACCTGGGAAATGTAAGCTAGACAGAAACTGATGTGGTAGATTTAAGCATAATCCTGGAACTCTGCTTCTTCACACCTGGGAAATGTAACCTGGGAAATGTAAGCTAGAGAGAAATTGATGTAGATTTCAGCATAATCTTGGAACTCTGCTTCTGCACATCTGGAAAATGTCAGCTAGAGAGAAAATGCAGAGACTGATTTCAGCTTAATCCTGGAACTCTGCTTCCGCACATCTGGAAAATGTCAGCTATAGAGATAAATTGATTTCATAGATTTCAGCAGAATCCTGGAACTCTGCTTCTGCACATCTGGCAAATGAAGCTGGAAGAAAAAATGCAGAGGCAGATTTCAGCATAATCTTTGAACTCTGCTTCCGCACATCTGGAAAATGTCAGCTAGAGAGAAATTGATGTGGTAGATTTCAGAATAATCTTTGAACTCTGATTCTGCACATCTGGAAAATGTCAGCTAGAGAGAAAATGCAGAGTTAGATTTAAGCATAATCTTGGAACTCTGCTTCCGCACATCTGGAAAATTTCAGCTATAGAGAGAAATTGATGTGGTAGCTTTAAGCATAATCTTGGAACTCTGCTTCTGCACATCTGGAAAATGAAGCTGGAAGAAAAAATGCAGAGGTAGATTTCAGCATAATCTTGGAACTTTGCTTCCGCACATCTGGAAAATTTTAACTAGAGAGAAATTGATGTCATAGATTTCAGCATAATCCTTGAACTCTGCTTCTGCACATCTGGCAAATGTCAGCTAGAGAGAAATTGATGTGGTAGATTTCGGCATAATCTTGTAACTCTGCTTCCGCACATCTGGAAAATGTCAGCTAGAAAGAAAATGCAGAGGCTGATTTCACCTAAATCCTGAAACTCTGCTTCTGCACATCTGGCAAATGTCAGCTAGAGAGATATTGATGTGGTAGATTTCAGCATAATCTTTGTACTCTGCTTCCGCACATCTGGAAAATGTCAGCTAGAGAGACATTGATCTGTTAGATTTCAGCATAATCTTTGAACTCTGCTTCTGCACATCTGGAAAATGTCAGCTAGTGAGAAAATGCAGAGGCTGATTTCAGCTTAATCCTGGAACTCTGCTTCTGCACATCTGGCAAATGTCACCTGGAGAAAAATTGATGTGGTAGATTTCAGCATAATCTTGGAACTCTGCTTCTGCACACCTGGGAAATGTAAGCTAGAGAGAAATTGATTTCGAAGATTTAAGCATAATCTTGGAATTTTGCTTCCGCACATCTGGAAAATTTTAACTGGAGAGAAATTGATCTCATAGATTTCAGCATAATTCTGGAACTCTGCTTCTGCACATCTGGAAAATGTCACCTGGAGAAAAATTGCAAGGTAGATTTCAGCATAATCCTGGAACTCTGCTTCTGCACACCTGGGAAATGTAAGCTAGAGAGAAATTGATGTCGTAGATTTCAGCATAATCTTAGAACTCTGGTTCTGCACACCTGGGAAATGTAAGCTAGACAGAAACTGATGTGGTAGATTTAAGCATAATCCTGGAACTCTGCTTTCGCACATCTGGAAAATGTCAGCTAGAGAGAAAATGCAGAGTTAGATTTAAGAATAATTTTGGAACTCTGCTTTCGCACATCTGGAAAATGTCAGCTATAGAGAGAAATTGATGTGGTATATTTCATCATAATGTTTGAACTCTGCTTCTGCACATCTGGAAAATGTCAGCTAGAGAGAAATTGATGTGGTAGATTTCAGCATAATCTTGTAACTCTGCTTATGAACATCTGGAAAGTGTCAGCTAGAGATAAAATGCAGAGGGTGATTTCACCATAACCCTGGAACTCTGCTTCTGCACATCTGGCAAATGTCAGTTAGAGAGAAATTGATGTGGTATATTTCAGCATAATGTTTGAACTCTCCTTCTGCACATCTGGAAAATGTCACCTGGAGAAAAATTGCAAGGCAGATTTCAGCATAATCTTGGAAATCTGCTTCTGCACACCTGGGAAATTTAAGCTAGAGAGAAACTGATGTGCTAGATTTAACCATAATCCTGGAAATCTGCTTTCACACATCTGGAAAATGTCAGCTAGAGAGAAAATGCAGAGTTAGATTTAAGCATAATCTTGGAACTCTGCTTCCGCACATCTGGAAAATGTCAGCTATAGAGAGAAATTGATGTGGTAGATTTAAGCATAATCTTGGAACTCTGCTTCCGCACATCTGGAAAATGTAAGCTAGAAAAAAATTGATGTGGTAGATTTCAGCATAATCTTTGAACTCTGCTTCTGCACATCTGGAAAATGTCAGCTAGAGAGAAATTGATGTGTTAGATTTCAGCATAATCTTTGAACTCTGCTTCTGCACATCTGGAAAATGTCAGCTAGAAAGAAAATGCAGAGGCTGATTTCACCTAAATCCTGAAACTCTGCTTCTGCACATTTTGAAAATGTCAGCTACAGAGAAATTGATGTGGTTAATTTCATCAAAATCCTGGAACTCTGCTTCTGCACATCTGGAAAATATAGGCTAGAGAGAAATTGATGTGGTAGATTTAAGCATAATCCTGGAAATCTGCTTTTGCACATCTGGAAAATGTCAGCTAGAGAGAAAATGCAGAGTTAGATTTAAGCCTAATCTTGGAATTCTGCTTCTGCACATCTGGAAAATGTCAGTTTAGAGAGAAATTGATGTGGTATATTTCAGCATAATCTTTGAACTCTGCTTCCGCACATCTGGAAAATGTAAGCTAGAGAGAAATTGATGTGGTAGATTTCAGCATAATGTTTGAACTCTGCTTCTGCATATCTGGAAAATGTCACCTGGAGAAAAATTGCAAGGCAGATTTCAGCATAATACTGGAACTCTGCTTCTGCACACCTGGGAAATGTAAGCTAGAGGGAAATTGATGTCGTAGATTTCAGCATAATCTTGGATCTCTGCTTCTGCACACCTGGGAAATGTAAGCTAGAGAGAAACTGATGTGGTAGATTTAAGCATAATCCTGGAACTCTGCTTTTGCACATCTGGAAAATGTCAGCTAGAGAGAAAATGCAGAGTTAGATTTAAGCCTAATCTTGGAACTCTGCTTCTGCACATCTGGAAAATGTGAGCTTAGAGAGAAATTGATGTGGTAGATTTAAGCATAATCTTTGAACTCTGCTTCCGCACATCTGGAAAATGTCAGCTAGAGAGAAATTGATGTGGTAGATTTCAGCATAATCTTTGAACTCTGCTTCCGCACTTCTGGAAAATGTCAGCTAGAGAGAAAATGCAGAGTTAGATTTAAGCCTAATCTTGGAACTCTGCTTCTGCACATCTGGAAAATGTCAGTTTAGAGAGAAATTGATGTGGTAGATTTAAGGATAATCTTTGAACTCTGCTTCCGCACATCTGGAAAATGTCAGCTAGAGAGAAATTGATGTGGTAGATTTCAGCATAATCTTTGAACTCTGCTTCCGCACTTCTGGAAAATGTCAGCTAGAGAGAAAATGCAGAGGCTGATTTCAGCTTAATCCTGGAACTCTGCTTCTGCACATCTGGCAAATGTCACCTGGAGAAAAATTGATGTGGTCGATTTCAGCATAATCTTGGAACTCTGCTTCTGCACACCTGGGAAATGTAAGTTAGAGAGAAATTGATTTCGAAGATTTAAGCATAATCTTGGAATTTTGCTTCCGCACATCTGGAAAATTTTAACTAGAGAGAAATTGATCTCATAGATTTCAGCATAATCCTGGAACTCTGCTTCCGCACATCTGGAAAATGTCAGCAGGAGAAAAATTGCAAGGCAGATTTCAGCATAATTCTGGAACTCTGCTTCTGCACATCTGGAAAATGTCACCTGGAGAAAAATTGCATGGCAGATTTCAGCATAATCCTGGAACTCTGCTTCTGCACACCTGGGAAATGTAAGCTAGAGGGAAATTGATGTCGTAGATTTCAGCATAATCTTGGAACTCTGCTTCTGCACACCTGGGAAATGTAAGCTAGAGAGAAATTGATGTGGTAGATTTCAGCATAATCTTTGAACTCTGCTTCCGCACATCTGGAAAATGTCAGCTAGAGAGACATTGATCTGTTAGATTTCAGCCTAATCTTTGAACTCTGCTTCTGCACATCTGGAAAATGTCAGCTAGAGAGAAAATGCAGAGGCTGATTTCAGCTTAATCCTGGAACTCTGCTTCTGCACATCTGGCAAATGTCACCTGGAGAAAAATTGATGTGGTAGATTTCAGCATAATCTTGGAACTCTGCTTCTGCACACCTGGGAAATGTAAGCTAGAGAGAAATTGATTTCGAAGATTTAAGCATAATCTTGGAATTTTGCTTCCGTACATCTGGAAAATTTTAACTAGAGAGAAATTGATCTCATAGATTTCAGCATAATCCTGGAACTCTGCTTCTGCACATCTGGAAAATGTCAGCTAGAAAGAAAATGCAGAGGCTGATTTCACCTAAATCCTGAAACTCTGCTTCTGCACATTTGGAAAATGTCAGCTACAGAGAAATTGATGTGGTAGATTTCAGCATAATCCTGGAACTCTGCTTCTGCACACCTGGGAAATGTAAGCTAGAGAGAAATTGATGTCGTAGATTTCAGCATAATCTTAGAACTCTGGTTCTGCACACCTGGGAAATGTAAGCTAGACAGAAACTGATGTGGTAGATTTAAGCATAATCCTGGAACTCTGCTTTTGCACATCTGGAAAATGTCAGCTAGAGAGAAAATGCAGAGTTAGATTTAAGAATAATTTTGGAACTCTGCTTTCACACATCTGGAAAATGTCAGCTATAGAGAGAAATTGATGTGGTATATTTCATCATAATGTTTGAACTCTGCTTCTGCACATCTGGAAAATGTCACCTGGAGAAAAATTGCAAGGCAGATTTCAGCATAATCCTGGAACTCTGCTTCTGCACACCTGGGAAATGTAAGCTAGAGAGAAACTGGTGTGGTAGATTTAAGCATAATCCTGGAACTCTGCTTCTTCACACCTGGGAAATGTAACCTGGGAAATGTAAGCCAGAGAGAAATTGATGTCGTAGATTTCAGCATAATCTTAGAACTCTGGTTCTGCACACCTGGGAAATGTAAGCTAGACAGAAACTGATGTGGTAGATTTAAGCATAATCCTGGAACTCTGCTTCTTCACACCTGGGAAATGTAACCTGGGAAATGTAAGCTAGAGATAAATTGATGTAGATTTCAGCATAATCTTGGAACTCTGCTTTTGCACATCTGGAAAATGTCAGCTAGAGAGAAAATGCAGAGACTGATTTCAGCTTAATCCTGGAACTCTGCTTCCGCACATCTGGAAAATGTCAGCTATAGAGAGAAATTGATTTCATAGATTTCAGCAGAATCCTGGAACTCTGCTTCTGCACATCTGGCAAATGTCAGCTAGAGAGAAATTGATGTGGTAGATTTCAGCATAATCTTGTAACTCTGCTTCCGCACATCTGGAAAATGTCAGCTAGAAAGAAAATGCAGAGGCTGATTTCACCTAAATCCTGAAACTCTGCTTCTGCACATCTGGCAAATGTCAGCTAGAGAGATATTGATGTGGTAGATTTCAGCATAATCTTTGTACTCTGCTTCCGCACATCTGGAAAATGTCAGCTAGAGAGACATTGATCTGTTAGATTTCAGCATAATCTTTGAACTCTGCTTCCGCACTTCTGGAAAATGTCAGCTAGAGAGAAAATGCAGAGGCTGATTTCAGCTTAATCCTGGAACTCTGCTTCTGCACATCTGGCAAATGTCACCTGGAGAAAAATTGATGTGGTAGATTTCAGCATAATCTTGGAACTCTGCTTCTGCACACCTGGGAAATGTAAGTTAGAGAGAAATTGATTTCGAAGATTTAAGCATAATCTTGGAATTTTGCTTCCGCACATCTGGAAAATTTTAACTAGAGAGAAATTGATCTCATAGATTTCAGCATAATCCTGGAACTCTGCTTCCGCACATCTGGAATATGTCAGCAGGAGAAAAATTGCAAGGCAGATTTCAGCATAATTCTGGAACTCTGCTTCTGCACATCTGGAAAATGTCACCTGGAGAAAAATTGCATGGCAGATTTCAGCATAATCCTGGAACTCTGCTTCTGCACACCTGGGAAATGTAAGCTAGAGGGAAATTGATGTCGTAGATTTCAGCATAATCTTGGAACTCTGCTTCTGCACACGTGGGAAATGTAAGCTAGAGAGAAATTGATGTGGTAGATTTCAGCATAATCTTTGAACTCTGCTTCCGCACATCTGGAAAATGTCAGCTAGAGAGACATTGATCTGTTAGATTTCAGCCTAATCTTTGAACTCTGCTTCTGCACATCTGGAAAATGTCAGCTAGAGAGAAAATGCAGAGGCTGATTTCAGCTTAATCCTGGAACTCTGCTTCTGCACATCTGGCAAATGTCACCTGGAGAAAAATTGATGTGGTAGATTTCAGCATAATCTTGGAACTCTGCTTCTGCACACCTGGGAAATGTAAGCTAGAGAGAAATTGATTTCGAAGATTTAAGCATAATCTTGGAATTTTGCTTCCGTACATCTGGAAAATTTTAACTAGAGAGAAATTGATCTCATAGATTTCAGCGTAATCCTGGAACTCTGCTTCTGCACATCTGGAAAATGTCAGCTAGAAAGAAAATGCAGAGGCTGATTTCACCTAAATCCTGAAACTCTGCTTCTGCACATTTGGAAAATGTCAGCTACAGAGAAATTGATGTGGTAGATTTCAGCATAATCCTGGAACTCTGCTTCTGCACACCTGGGAAATGTAAGCTAGAGAGAAATTGATGTCGTAGATTTCAGCATAATCTTAGAACTCTGGTTCTGCACACCTGGGAAATGTAAGCTAGACAGAAACTGATGTGGTAGATTTAAGCATAATCCTGGAACTCTGCTTTTGCACATCTGGAAAATGTCAGCTAGAGAGAAAATGCAGAGTTAGATTTAAGAATAATTTTGGAACTCTGCTTTCACACATCTGGAAAATGTCAGCTATAGAGAGAAATTGATGTGGTATATTTCATCATAATGTTTGAACTCTGCTTCTGCACATCTGGAAAATGTCACCTGGAGAAAAATTGCAAGGCAGATTTCAGCATAATCCTGGAACTCTGCTTCTGCACACCTGGGAAATGTAAGCTAGAGAGAAACTGGTGTGGTAGATTTAAGCATAATCCTGGAACTCTGCTTCTTCACACCTGGGAAATGTAACCTGGGAAATGTAAGCCAGAGAGAAATTGATGTCGTAGATTTCAGCATAATCTTAGAACTCTGGTTCTGCACACCTGGGAAATGTAAGCTAGACAGAAACTGATGTGGTAGATTTAAGCATAATCCTGGAACTCTGCTTCTTCACACCTGGGAAATGTAACCTGGGAAATGTAAGCTAGAGATAAATTGATGTAGATTTCAGCATAATCTTGGAACTCTGCTTTTGCACATCTGGAAAATGTCAGCTAGAGAGAAAATGCAGAGACTGATTTCAGCTTAATCCTGGAACTCTGCTTCCGCACATCTGGAAAATGTCAGCTATAGAGAGAAATTGATTTCATAGATTTCAGCAGAATCCTGGAACTCTGCTTCTGCACATCTGGCAAATGTCAGCTAGAGAGAAATTGATGTGGTAGATTTCAGCATAATCTTGTAACTCTGCTTCCGCACATCTGGAAAATGTCAGCTAGAAAGAAAATGCAGAGGCTGATTTCACCTAAATCCTGAAACTCTGCTTCTGCACATCTGGCAAATGTCAGCTAGAGAGATATTGATGTGGTAGATTTCAGCATAATCTTTGTACTCTGCTTCCGCACATCTGGAAAATGTCAGCTAGAGAGACATTGATCTGTTAGATTTCAGCATAATCTTTGAACTCTGCTTCTGCACATCTGGAAAATGTCAGCTAGTGAGAAAATGCAGAGGCTGATTTCAGCTTAATCCTGGAACTCTGCTTCTGCACATCTGGCAAATGTCACCTGGAGAAAAATTGATGTGGTCGATTTCAGCATAATCTTGGAACTCTGCTTCTGCACACCTGGGAAATGTAAGCTAGAGAGAAATTGATTTCGATGATTTAAGCATAATCTTGGAATTTTGCTTCCGCACATCTGGAAAATTTTAACTGGAGAGAAATTGATCTCATAGATTTCAGCATAATTCTGGAACTCTGCTTCTGCACATCTGGAAAATGTCACCTGGAGAAAAATTGCAAGGTAGATTTCAGCATAATCCTGGAACTCTGCTTCTGCACACCTGGGAAATGTAAGCTAGAGAGAAATTGATGTCGTAGATTTCAGCATAATCTTAGAACTCTGGTTCTGCACACCTGGGAAATGTAAGCTAGACAGAAACTGATGTGGTAGATTTAAGCATAATCCTGGAACTCTGCTTTCGCACATCTGGAAAATGTCAGCTAGAGAGAAAATGCAGAGTTAGATTTAAGAATAATTTTGGAACTCTGCTTTCACACATCTGGAAAATGTCAGCTATAGAGAGAAATTGATGTGGTATATTTCATCATAATGTTTGAACTCTGCTTCTGCACATCTGGAAAATGTCAGCTAGAGAGAAATTGATGTGGTAGATTTCAGCATAATCTTGTAACTCTGCTTATGAACATCTGGAAAGTGTCAGCTAGAGATAAAATACAGAGGTTGATTTCACCATAACCCTGGAACTCTGCTTCTGCACATCTGGCAAATGTCAGTTAGAGAGAAATTGATGTGGTATATTTCAGCATAATGTTTGAACTCTCCTTCTGCACATCTGGAAAATGTCACCTGGAGAAAAATTGCAAGGCAGATTTCAGCATAATCTTGGAAATCTGCTTCTGCACACCTGGGAAATTTAAGCTAGAGAGAAACTGATGTGCTAGATTTAACCATAATCCTGGAAATCTGCTTTCACACATCTGGAAAATGTCAGCTAGAGAGAAAATGCAGAGTTAGATTTAAGCATAATCTTGGAACTCTGCTTCCGCACATCTGGAAAATGTCAGCTTTAGAGAGAAATTGATGTGGTAGATTTAAGCATAATCCTGGAACTCTGCTTTCGCACATCTGGAAAATGTCAGCTAGAGAGAAAATGCAGAGTTAGATTTAAGAATAATTTTGGAACTCTGCTTTCGCACATCTGGAAAATGTCAGCTATAGAGAGAAATTGATGTGGTATATTTCATCATAATGTTTGAACTCTGCTTCTGCACATCTGGAAAATGTCAGCTAGAGAGAAATTGATGTGGTAGATTTCAGCATAATCTTGTAACTCTGCTTATGAACATCTGGAAAGTGTCAGCTAGAGATAAAATGCAGAGGTTGATTTCACCATAACCCTGGAACTCTGCTTCTGCACATCTGGCAAATGTCAGTTAGAGAGAAATTGATGTGGTATATTTCAGCATAATGTTTGAACTCTCCTTCTGCACATCTGGAAAATGTCACCTGGAGAAAAATTGCAAGGCAGATTTCAGCATAATCTTGGAAATCTGCTTCTGTACACCTGGGAAATTTAAGCTAGAGAGAAACTGATGTGCTAGATTTAACCATAATCCTGGAAATCTGCTTTCACACATCTGGAAAATGTCAGCTAGAGAGAAAATGCAGAGTTAGATTTAAGCATAATCTTGGAACTCTGCTTCCGCACATCTGGAAAATGTCAGCTATAGAGAGAAATTGATGTGGTAGATTTAAGCATAATCTTGGAACTCTGCTTCCGCACATCTGGAAAATGTAAGCTAGAAAAAAATTGATGTGGTAGATTTCAGCATAATCTTTGAACTCTGCTTCTGCACATCTGGAAAATGTCAGCTAGAGAGAAATTGATGTGTTAGATTTCAGCATAATCTTTGAACTCTGCTTCTGCACATCTGGAAAATGTCAGCTAGAAAGAAAATGCAGAGGCTGATTTCACCTAAATCCTGAAACTCTGCTTCTGCACATTTTGAAAATGTCAGCTACAGAGAAATTGATGTGGTTAATTTCATCAAAATCCTGGAACTCTGCTTCTGCACATCTGGAAAATATAGGCTAGAGAGAAATTGATGTGGTAGATTTAAGCATAATCCTGGAAATCTGCTTCTGCACATCTGGAAAATGTCAGTTTAGAGAGAAATTGATGTGGTATATTTCAGCATAATCTTTGAACTCTGCTTCCGCACATCTGGAAAATGTAAGCTAGAGAGAAATTGATGTGGTAGATTTCAGCATAATGTTTGAACTCTGCTTCTGCATATCTGGAAAATGTCACCTGGAGAAAAATTGCAAGGCAGATTTCAGCATAATACTGGAACTCTGCTTCTGCACACCTGGGAAATGTAAGCTAGAGGGAAATTGATGTCGTAGATTTCAGCATAATCTTGGAACTCTGCTTCTGCACACCTGGGAAATGTAAGCTAGAGAGAAACTGATGTGGTAGATTTCAGCATAATCCTGGAACTCTGCTTTTGCACATCTGGAAAATGTCAGCTAGAGAGAAAATGCAGAGTTAGATTTAAGCCTAATCTTGGAACTCTGCTTCTGCACATCTGGAAAATGTCAGCTTAGAGAGAAATTGATGTGGTAGATTTAAGCATAATCTTTGAACTCTGCTTCCGCACATCTGGAAAATGTCAGCTAGAGAGAAATTGATGTGGTAGATTTCAGCATAATCTTTGAACTCTGCTTCCGCACTTCTGGAAAATGTCAGCTAGAGAGAAAATGCAGAGTTAGATTTAAGCCTAATCTTGGAACTCTGCTTCTGCACATCTGGAAAATGTCAGTTTAGAGAGAAATTGATGTGGTAGATTTAAGCATAATCTTTGAACTCTGCTTCCGCACATCTGGAAAATGTCAGCTAGAGAGAAATTGATGTGGTAGATTTCAGCATAATCTTTGAACTCTGCTTCCGCACTTCTGGAAAATGTCAGCTAGAGAGAAAATGCAGAGGCTGATTTCAGCTTAATCCTGGAACTCTGCTTCTGCACATCTGGCAAATGTCACCTGGAGAAAAATTGATGTGGTAGATTTCAGCATAAACTTGGAACTCTGCTTCTGCACACCTGGGAAATGTAAGTTAGAGAGAAATTGATTTCGAAGATTTAAGCATAATCTTGGAATTTTGCTTCCGCACATCTGGAAAATTTTAACTAGAGAGAAATTGATCTCATAGATTTCAGCATAATCCTGGAACTCTGCTTCCGCACATCTGGAAAATGTCAGCAGGAGAAAAATTGCAAGGCAGATTTCAGCATAATCCTGGAACTCTGCTTCTGCACACCTGGGAAATGTAAGCTAGAGGGAAATTGATGTCGTAGATTTCAGCATAATCTTGGAACTCTGCTTCTGCACACCTGGGAAATGTAAGCTAGAGAGAAATTGATGTGGTAGATGTCAGCATAATCTTTGAACTCTGCTTCCGCACATCTGGAAAATGTCAGCTAGAGAGACATTGATCTGTTAGATTTCAGCCTAATCTTTGAACTCTGCTTCTGCACATCTGGAAAATGTCAGCTAGAGAGAAAATGCAGAGGCTGATTTCAGCTTAATCCTGGAACTCTGCTTCTGCACATCTGGCAAATGTCACCTGGAGAAAAATTGATGTGGTAGATTTCAGCATAATCTTGGAACTCTGCTTCTGCACACCTGGGAAATGTAAGCTAGAGAGAAATTGATTTCGAAGATTTAAGCATAATCTTGGAATTTTGCTTCCGTACATCTGGAAAATTTTAACTAGAGAGAAATTGATCTCATAGATTTCAGCATAATCCTGGAACTCTGCTTCTGCACATCTGGAAAATGTCAGCTAGAAAGAAAATGCAGAGGCTGATTTCACCTAAATCCTGAAACTCTGCTTCTGCACATTTGGAAAATGTCAGCTACAGAGAAATTGATGTGGTAGATTTCAGCATAATCCTGGAACTCTGCTTCTGCACACCTGGGAAATGTAAGCTAGAGAGAAATTGATGTCGTAGATTTCAGCATAATCTTAGAACTCTGGTTCTGCACACCTGGGAAATGTAAGCTAGACAGAAACTGATGTGGTAGATTTAAGCATAATCCTGGAACTCTGCTTTTGCACATCTGGAAAATGTCAGCTAGAGAGAAAATGCAGAGTTAGATTTAAGAATAATTTTGGAACTCTGCTTTCACACATCTGGAAAATGTCAGCTATAGAGAGAAATTGATGTGGTATATTTCATCATAATGTTTGAACTCTGCTTCTGCACATCTGGAAAATGTCACCTGGAGAAAAATTGCAAGGCAGATTTCAGCATAATCCTGGAACTCTGCTTCTGCACACCTGGGAAATGTAAGCTAGAGAGAAACTGGTGTGGTAGATTTAAGCATAATCCTGGAACTCTGCTTCTTCACACCTGGGAAATGTAACCTGGGAAATGTAAGCCAGAGAGAAATTGATGTCGTAGATTTCAGCATAATCTTAGAACTCTGGTTCTGCACACCTGGGAAATGTAAGCTAGACAGAAACTGATGTGGTAGATTTAAGCATAATCCTGGAACTCTGCTTCTTCACACCTGGGAAATGTAACCTGGGAAATGTAAGCTAGAGATAAATTGATGTAGATTTCAGCATAATCTTGGAACTCTGCTTTTGCACATCTGGAAAATGTCAGCTAGAGAGAAAATGCAGAGACTGATTTCAGCTTAATCCTGGAACTCTGCTTCCGCACATCTGGAAAATGTCAGCTATAGAGAGAAATTGATTTCATAGATTTCAGCAGAATCCTGGAACTCTGCTTCTGCACATCTGGCAAATGTCAGCTAGAGAGAAATTGATGTGGTAGATTTCAGCATAATCTTGTAACTCTGCTTCCGCACATCTGGAAAATGTCAGCTAGAAAGAAAATGCAGAGGCTGATTTCACCTAAATCCTGAAACTCTGCTTCTGCACATCTGGCAAATGTCAGCTAGAGAGAAATTGATGTGGTAGATTTCAGCATAATCTTTGTACTCTGCTTCCGCACATCTGGAAAATGTCAGCTAGAGAGACATTGATCTGTTAGATTTCAGCATAATCTTTGAACTCTGCTTCTGCACATCTGGAAAATGTCAGCTAGTGAGAAAATGCAGAGGCTGATTTCAGCTTAATCCTGGAACTCTGCTTCTGCACATCTGGCAAATGTCACTTGAAGAAAAATTGATGTGGTAGATTTCAGCATAATCTTGGAACTCTGCTTCTGCACACCTGGGAAATGTAAGCTAGAGAGAAATTGATTTCGAAGATTTAAGCATAATCTTGGAATTTTGCTTCCGCACATCTGGAAAATTTTAACTGGAGAGAAATTGATCTCATAGATTTCAGCATAATCCTGGAACTCTGCTTCTGCACATCTGGAAAATGTCAGCAGGAGAAAAATTGCAAGGCAGATTTCAGCATAATCCTGGAACTCTGCTTCTGCACACCTGGGAAATGTAAGCTAGAGGGAAATTGATGTCGTAGATTTCAGCATAATCTTGGAACTCTGCTTCTGCACACCTGGGAAATGTAAGCTAGAGAGAAATTGATGTGGTAGATTTCAGCATAATCTTTGAACTTTGCTTCCGCACATCTGGAAAATGTCAGCTAGAGAGACATTGATCTGTTAGATTTCAGCCTAATCTTTGAACTCTGCTTCTGCACATCTGGAAAATGTCAGCTAGAGAGAAAATGCAGAGGCTGATTTCAGCTTAATCCTGGAACTCTGCTTCTGCACATCTGGCAAATGTCACCTGGAGAAAAATTGATGTGGTAGATTTCAGCATAATCTTGGAACTCTGCTTCTGCACACCTGGGAAATGTAAGCTAGAGAGAAATTGATTTCGAAGATTTAAGCATAATCTTGGAATTTTGCTTCCGTACATCTGGAAAATTTTAACTAGAGAGAAATTGATCTCATAGATTTCAGCATAATCCTGGAACTCTGCTTCTGCACATCTGGAAAATGTCAGCTAGAAAGAAAATGCAGATGCTGATTTCACCTAAATCCTGAAACTCTGCTTCTGCACATTTGGAAAATGTCAGCTACAGAGAAATTGATGTGGTAGATTTCAGCATAATCCTGGAACTCTGCTTCTGCACACCTGGGAAATGTAAGCTAGAGAGAAATTGATGTCGTAGATTTCAGCATAATCTTAGAACTCTGGTTCTGCACACCTGGGAAATGTAAGCTAGACAGAAACTGATGTGGTAGATTTAAGCATAATCCTGGAACTCTGCTTTTGCACATCTGGAAAATGTCAGCTAGAGAGAAAATGCAGAGTTAGATTTAAGAATAATTTTGGAACTCTGCTTTCACACATCTGGAAAATGTCAGCTATAGAGAGAAATTGATGTGGTATATTTCATCATAATGTTTGAACTCTGCTTCTGCACATCTGGAAAATGTCACCTGGAGAAAAATTGCAAGGCAGATTTCAGCATAATCCTGGAACTCTGCTTCTGCACACCTGGGAAATGTCAGCTAGAGAGAAAATGCAGAGTTAGATTTAAGAATAATTTTGGAACTCTGCTTTCGCACATCTGGAAAATGTCAGCTATAGAGAGAAATTGATGTGGTATATTTCATCATAATGTTTGAACTCTGCTTCTGCACATCTGGAAAATGTCACCTGGAGAAAAATTGCAAGGCAGATTTCAGCAAAATCCTGGAACTCTGCTTCTGCACACCTGGGAAATGTAAGCTAGAGAGAAACTGATGTGGTAGATTTAAGCATAATCCTGGAACTATGCTTCTTCACACCTGGGAAATGTAACCTGGGAAATGTAAGCTAGAGAGAAATTGATGTAGATTTCAGCATAATCTTGGAACTCTGCTTCTGCACATCTGGAAAATGTCAGCTAGAGAGAAAATGCAGAGGCTGATTTCAGCTTAATCCTGGAACTCTGCTTCCGCACATCTGGAAAATGTCAGCTATAGAGAGAAATTGATTTCATAGATTTCAGCAGAATCCTGGAACTCTGCTTCTGCACATCTGGCAAATGTCAGCTAGAGAGAAATTGATGTGGTAGATTTCAGCATAATCCTGGAACTCTGCTTCTGCACACCTGGGAAATGTAAGCTAGAGAGAAATTGATTTCGAAGATTTCGGCATAATCTTGGAACTCTGCTTCTGCACATCTGGAAAATGAAGCTGGAAGAAAAAATGCAGAGGCAGATTTCAGCATAATCTTTGAACTCTGCTTCCGCACATCTGGAAAATGTCAGCTAGAGAGAAATTGATGTGGTAGATTTCAGCATAATCTTTGAACTCTGATTCTGCACATCTGGAAAATGTCAGCTAGAGAGAAAATGCAGAGTTAGATTTAAGCATAATCTTGGAACTCTGCTTCCACACATCTGGAAAATGTCAGCTAGAGAGAAATTGATGTGTTAGATTTCAGCATAATCTTTGAACTCTGCTTCTGCACATCTGGCAAATGTCAGGTAGAGAAAAATTGCAAGGCAGATTTCAGCATAATCCTTGAACTCTGCTTCTGCACATCTGGAAAATGTCACCTGGAGAGAAAATGCAGAGGCAGATTTTAGCATAATCCTGGAACTCTGCTTCTGAACACCTGGCAAATATCAGCTAGAGAGAAAATGCAGTTAGATTTAAGCATAATCTTGGAACTCTGCTTCTGCACATCTGGAAAATGTATGGGTACCGGTAGGTGGTTGCGCTCCTCCTCCGGGCTTGAGTTAGTGGATTCAGGTTGTTTGGTAGTTAGGGCCTGGTATCTTTCGGTTTGAGCTGTGTTTTGTTGATTGTAGTCTCTGCGGGGCGGAGACCTGGATCTTTCGGTCTCGTCTTCTTGGTTGGCTTCTGGGTTGTACTGGCGCAGCCTGGATTCTCTGACTTGACCTCTGAGTTGGTCAATGTGCCTGCACCAGTGTCTCCCGTCCTCCAGCTGGAGTCGGTAAGACTTGGGTCCGAACTTGGCAGAGTACTGATAAGAAAGTAATAATAGATAATAACACAATTACACTTGTAGGAATATATGCCCCCAAACCAGTGGTTCCCAAACTTTTTCAGTCCACCGCCCCCTTGGTGCTACAAACTCATCCTCAGTGCCCCCCACCCCTACCCCCTTCAGGTGGGCATGGCTTGGTGGTCAGGTGACTGGGTGGGTGTGGCCAACTTGTAAAATGTGGTGAAACTCACTTAACAACACTCTTGCTTAGCAACCAAAATTTTGGGCTCAATTGTGGTCATAAGTCTTTCTTCCCTCCCTCCCTTCCCTCCCTCCTTTCTTTTTCTGTCTTCCTTCCTTCCTTCCTTCCTTCCTTCCTACCATCTTTCTTTCTTTCCTTTCTGTCTGTCTTTTTTCCTTCCTACCATCTTTCTTTCTGTCTGTCTTTCTTTCTTCCTACCATTTTCTTTCTTTCTTTCTTTCTTCCTTCCTTCCTTCCTACCATCTTTCTTTCTTTCTTTCCTTTCTTTCTATCTGTCTCTCTTTCCTCTTTCCTTCCTACCTACCATCTTTCTTTCTTTCCTTTCTTTCTGTCTGTCTTCCTTCCTTCCTACCCTTTCTTTCTTTCTTTCTTTCTTTCTTTCTTTCTTTCTTTCTTTCTTTCTTTCTTTCTTTCCTGTCTGTCTGTCTGTCTGTCTGTCTGTCTGTCTTCCTTCCTACCATCTTTCTTCCTTTCTACCATCTTTCTTTTTCTTTCTTTCCTTTCTTTCTGTCTGTCTTTCTTCCTTCCTAACATCCATCTTTCTTTCTTTCTTTCTTTCTTTCTTTCTTTCTTTCTTTCTTTCTTTCTTTCTTTCTTTCTTTCTTTCTTTCTTTCTTTCTTTCATTCTTTCTTTCTTTCTTTCTTTCTTTTCTTTCTTTTTTCTTTCTTTCTTTTTTCTTTCTTTTCTTTCTGTCTTCCTTCCTTCCTTCCTTCCATCTTTCTCTCTTTCTTTCCTTTCTGTCTGTCTGTCTGTCTTCCTTCCTTCCTACCATCTTTCTTTCTTTCTTTTTCTTTCTGTCTTCCTTCCTTCCTTCCTACCATATTTCTTTCTCTCTTTCCTTTCTTTCTTTCTGTCTGTCTTTCTTCCTAACATCCTTCTTTCTTTCTTTCTTTCTTTCTTTCTTTCTTTCTTTCTTTCTTTCTTTCTTTCTTTCTTTCTTTCTTTCTTTCTTTCTTTCTGTCTGTCTGTCTGTCTGTCTGTCTTTCTTTCTTTCTTCTTTCTGTCTGTCTGTCTGTCTGTCTGTCTTTCTTTCTTTCTTCTCTCTCTCTCTCTCTCTCTCTCTCTCTCTCTCTCTTTCTTGTCTGTCTGTCTGTCTGTCTGTCTTTCCTGTCTGTCTGTCTGTCTGTCTTCCTTCCTAACATCTTTCTTTCTTTCACGGCGGGAGAAGGAGGAAAGTGCTCTGGCCGGCGCTCAGTTTACCTTCCTGGCGAGGCTCGGAGACCGCCCGGCACGCCCATCCGCCAGCTCTCCACTTTCTGCCTGCCCCGCCAAGGCCCCTGCCAGCCCGGAGCCTGTTGGACCCTGAGGCCAGTGGAGCTCCATAGGTGCACGCCCCGACGCTTCCCAGCCCGCAAAGGTCCCAGAGCCGAAGCCGGGAAGGCGAGAGGGGTGACAGCAGCAGCAACCGCACTCCGGCAGCGTCGCATCCCCCTCCATCTCTGATTCAGACTCTGACGGAGGCATGACAGAAGGGTTGAATGGATGTAAATGAAGGCAGTCTGTACATCGTGTTGAAAAGAGTATGAAGAGGGCACCAAGTAAACAATATCAAGGATACAAGTATCCACAGAAAAGATTGTACTTGCCCGTATTCATTTCGCAAGAGCATTGGAGGAGGCCTTAGGGTTCAGATTTTCAGAAGTAAATACTGGGGGATATTTTCCTAATTTCCTTCCCACTCTGCTTCATCTGTAAAAAATTGCTTTCATACAGTCAACAATCTTTCAGTGCTCCATATTCCCCGCTGTCCAGGTACCTCCGCAGGTCTCCCATTTCAAAATGTAGATATCCAGAGGACACAGAAGGATCCGGACTACGGTGGTGGAGGCCCTGTGGGGAGAACACGAAGAGAAATTTAAGGGAAATATCTGAAAGGACTGCACATTTCTATTTAAATAAATGAAAGGAGAGCAGGTAGAAAAGCCAGGACTGGTCTAAGACATTTTGCTCCTTGAAATAGCAATAGCAATAGCACTTAGACTTAAATACCGCTTCATAGTGCTTTTACAGCCCTCTCTAAGTGGTTTACAAAGTCAGCATATTGCCCCCAACCATCTGGGTCCTCATTTTACCCACCTCGGAAGGATGGAAGGCTGAGTCAACCTTGAGCCGGTAAGATTTGAACTGCCGAACTGCAGCTAGCAGTCAGCTGAAGTAGCCTCCAGTGCTGCACTCTAACCACTGCGCCACCAGCTCTCATGAAGAACAAGAACACGATTATCCTTTTTCATGTATAGGAACAGTTTGGGTTAGCAAATGAAATTTACAGGTAATCCTTAAGTTATGGCTGCAACGGAGTCTGCCCATGACAGTTGTAATTCATGACAGCTATTATGTTGGTCAGTCATGTGACTGACCCAATTTTAACTTTTTTTTTGCCATGGTCATTAAGCAAACCTATGATTTGCTATGGACTGGCTTTGCCAAAAGCTGGAAGTAAATGCCATAAATGTGGCCCAGCTGCTAAGTGCCCAAAGTGAGGTCTTGGGTGGGGTGGGATCGCCAGAATTTTGAATCTGGGTCATAAGTACCTGCCAGGTAGGTCTGTGGTAACAGTCATAGATTGAGGGCTCCTGTGCTTCAGTATTGGCAATGAGGCTGTATTTTTCATTCCACCCAAGGACAATAGCACAGACTCCCATTTCTGGTCCCTGTTTCTCCCAATATTCACCACCTAAAGTAGATATCTCATTTCCCTTAAAAAAAAATCTGGTCCTGGAAAAAGCATGTTTGCATTTAGAAATTCCTCAGAGCAATCCCCACCATCTTCTGTTTAAAAGTTAGATCTGACAACAAGTAATTGTTGGGTTCTCTCCAATTGCTGGAGAGAACAATTGTTAGTCAGCCTTGAAAAAATTGGACTCAATTGCAACTAGCAACTGTTTTGTATGAATGCCACATTCTCTTGTGGATCATCTGTTGGAGGGCTGATGGTGAGGGGGCTAAAGCAAGCAATGAGTGGGCACACAAGTTACCTTCCAGACATTTCCCATTTTTTTTCATTCTCATTCTTTTTCCTCTTTAAGAAATAACTTAGAGATAAAACTTACAAGAGGACTGAAGTCTTCTCTTACATAACTATTTTTAAATTAGGCCGAGGGCAACAAGGTGCTCATCTAAAGCCTAGATCAGGGGTCTGCAACCCGTGGCTCTGGAGCCGCATGTGGCTCTTTCATCCCTCTGCTGCGGCTCCCTGTCGCTCAAAATATGCGGCACAACCGCCAATGTGCGACATCCGCCGGCACACAATTTATTGAAGTTTTTGACCCATCTTTTTTTTTCAGAGTTCAAAATGTTTTTGTTGCATGCAGAAATAAAAATGTGTTTTCTCTGTAGCAGTTCATTGATTTCATAAATGCAACACACTATAGTGTTTTTTATACATAGCATAAAGGTAAACATAATAATAATATATGCAGTGCTATTTCATTTTAGATGTCAAAAGGGTTTTGTGGCTGCCAGTGTTTTCTTTTCGGTGGGAGACAGGTCCAAATGGCTCTTTGAATGTTTAAGGTTGCCGACCCCTGGCCTTGATAGACAAAGAGACTAAACTCATACATTGTGATAATTTAAATTGTGTTTTGTTTGGTTATAACTTACGAAAAAAAGAGAATATTTGTAGCTCAAAGTTGAAATGAGGTGAACCTCAAAGTTGAAAGGTGCTCTCTGAGATTGGTTGCTTTCTTGCAGACATTTCATTACCCAAACTAGGTAGCATCATCGGTGCTAGTAAGAATTGGAGTTTGCTCTCAATTTATATTCTAGTGGCTTGGTGGGAGTGGGTCTTGGAGATTCTTTGGTTGGGCTGTTTACTGTTTACTTCTTATGCAGCTTCCTCACTAAGTGCCTGACCACTCAACTCAATATAGTACAACCAACATAAGCCATAAAAAGGATAACATTGCCATAACATCAAAAACATCTCAGAAACCACCAACAGACTATTACAAGCACATGGAATCAGGCATAACACACAAATCAAGTAAAGCCCTCCAAAACATCCTAAGTAAACCAAAAGGCCTAGCAGCCCCAGAAATAAAAACAGGAACCATCTACAACACACAGTGTGAAGACTGCAACAGCCACTACATAGGACCAACAGGGGGAAGATTAGCAGAACACATCCAGAAATTATGCGAAGGATGATAGGTCATACAAATCCAAGATAACCTTCCCTTTTTTCTGACTTGGGTCTAGAAAAAATGTCAGGTCGTTATTTTATCCTTTCATCGCCATCAAAAATAGAGGGGACAATGGTCGACCGTTCTGCAAGGGATTAAAATATGAGGCTCAAGAAAAATTCATTCAGCACCATTGTTTTTCTTGTGCAATTTCTTCCCCATCCCTCCCCAGAGGTCTCCAACCTTGGCAACTGTATGAGGTGTGGACTTCAATTCCCAGAATTCCTCAGCCAGCATGGCTGGCTGAGGAATTCTGGGATTTGAAGTCCACACCTCATAAAGTTGCCAAGGTTGGAGACCTCTGCATCCAGTCGGCTGTTCCCTTACGTCATCATTTCTTCTCAGAGGTTGGAGCTGTGAGACAAACCACCGCCACGTGGCGGCGCGAGCAAGAGAGCGAGTAGTTAAAGAGAGGCGCTAAGCCGCAAAGCGCCAGTGATTGGCTTTCGCTCGGCTCTTTTGAACGCTGGTACTTCGGTCCCAGAGTACTTTGCGGTTGCTCTGCCTGTCCTTTTTTTTCTTCCTTCTTCAGATCACGTGATCCGTGGAGGGAAGTATGGTGGCTGCCGAATGGCTGCTCTTCGTCTGCCTCCTGCTTGTCCTCACCCTTCTTCTTTCCCCCTCGCCTCCGGTTCTTGTCCGGGCCACTGCAGCCTGCCGGGGAGAGGCAGTTGTCAAGGTAAGTCTCGGGATAACATTGGGTGAGTTGCAGAGCTGACTTTGGTTGTCGAAATATTATATCCACCAGGACATAAGCTGTGCTAGACCGGACCAAACGCCAAACTGCTGTTTTGATAGATGCCTAAGGAATGGTAAAAAAAATATATTCACAGGAGTGCTGCTTCTGAGCCTGGATGCTTCATTTAGTCACAATCAATGGTTGCAGATAGTTTTTTCCCCCTCCACCAGCACTATTTCAGCTGGTGGTTCGCTTTGTATCTTAGAATAGAATAGAGTAACAGAGTTGGAAGGGACCTTGGTACATGGTTTCAGTGTAATGATTAATGGGGTTTTGAACATCCATAGTTCTACGATTCCGTAACCGTCCTTTAGGCTGATGATCAGATATCACTACAGAGGGAGCAATATATCACAAGGTACAACGACCGGACCACCATGCAGGGATACGCTGATACGCTCGCCTACCACATAACATCCAAATATTACCTAATGTGTTAGCTGTTTGATTATCACCCCCTGCTAATTGTTTGACCATTGATCTTACCAAATTACATAAAGGGAGACCTCCAATGGCCGTACTTGTCGGACACCCTCCCCTTACCACTACTGGACACCCAGTTAATTGGTATGTACAGCCATAGGAGGTAAAATTATGAAGATGTTCCATTATAGTAGCATTCAGAAAGGTATTATGTCTCTCAATAGTGGTGTTAATTTTTTACCATTACCTGATAACACTGTGGGATTGGTCCTTCCTCGATCATCTGCAGGGAAAAAAGGGATTTTTGTCATCCCTGGAGTTATTGACTCAGATTATGAAGGAATAATTATGATACAATTTGAAACAAATGTGCCCATGACTTTAGAGCAAGGAGATTCTTGGGCACAATTGGTAATTGTTCCATATGTAGTACCAGCAGGAGGTAAGCAAATTAATAGAGGAAGTGGAGGATTTGGTTCTACCAATCCTATCCGTTCCCTACATCCTAGCATTATGGCAGTACCATTCCATTATGCAGAAAACCAAATTGAAGTTTGAGTTTGTATTACATTACATATACATACACAGGGGGGCCAGTCCACTGGAAGCATGAATTCGACAGTAAGGGTGATTATTGTCTTCTGGGGAATATGGATGTATCTTCAAGTAGGGATGGGAACGTTTGCTGTTTTGCCAAGTTATTCAATAGCGTGGCAGCAGTTGTGTTTCCATGCTGAACTTGAACAACGATTTTCCCAGATACATACATCACTGACACTGATTGAGCTGGAATTTGAGGCTGGAATCTGTAGAAGATCTACCTTTCGTGATGAAATACCACTTGGAAGATATCAAAAGTGTAACCGTACATATGAGATAGCTGTTCATTATAGAGATGTGTCCAATAGGATGGAAGTTATACATAATCATTGCTATGAAAGATATGGCAATTATACACCTTCCTATAAGAAGTTCAGAATTTTAGAGGAAGGATTGATTTTACCATATGGAGAAATAAAAGCCCCATCTAAGATTATGTAGTTATATGGCAATATAGCATTGTCAGGTCTGCCCTTTGGTGGAAGGGTAGATTTACAATTTGAAAGCACCACTTAGGTACATATGACATGTGAGAGAAGCCTATAAAGGAGGAGGGAATATTTTCCTTGACCTGATGACAGTGGCTTCGAATAGTATATCCTTTTGTGTGAAAGGAGAGACAACAGTCTCGGGGATCATGTCTATATGTTTTGTGGGTGTACCAGTTCCTGGGAAGTTTTCGTTTAAAGACTGAAAGATTGTTATAGAACATAACATCTATGATCTATCAAAAGTGATTACTTTGTTTGGTCATCCAATTACGGCCAATGAATGGACTAATCAGAAGAAACTGGTAATTGACGTGAAGAACATTTTGCCAGCTTATGATTGTGTAGTATATAAACAACTATAAACAAGAAATAGTGTTTACTTGTACTGAGAGTGGAGAGGTGGATGCATTAGGATAGGTGTTATACCTACCTAAAGGATGGTTTCTGTTTTATGGCTTATATGCTTATGCATTTATTCCTGCTAATGCAGTGGGAGGATCTTATACTATAGGATATCTGAACACATTTTAAGAAATACAGTTTTCTTATGAACTGATGAATGCTACACTGCATCATAGTAATCGCATACCAGCAAGAAGACTACGATTGCAAAGGTAGTGAAAAGTACACTACAGGTGAGACCTGAACATGCAGAAACATCTAAGAAAGCAGGTGAACCTCACCTGGTAATACATGATTTGCATATCATATCTATACAATGATCTATATCTCTAGTGCAGTATAAGACAACTGAATATACTGCCAGTAGGCGTTATAGAGGTAAAAGGTACACAAAGAAAGCATATGATGCAGGAGGTAGTAATGAGGTGGTTATATTGTCTGAAATAGAAGCTCATTTCATATTTCCTTGGTTTGCAACACAATTTAATCATAAGCAGATAGGACATCTTGCTTGTGCTTTGGCAAAAAGTATTAATGAAACTTCGTCTGCCATAGCAGCTCTGGCTGATGAAATGGGAGAGATAAGGAAGTATTTATTGCAGAACCGTGTTGCTATTGATTATATATTATTAAGGATGGGCCATGGTTGTGAAGAATTCCAAGGATTATGCTGCTTTGATATAGAAAATAAATCAATTTTCTGAGTCTAAAGTAAGCTTTACTACCACCTACAACATGAAACTGAGAATTCTGCATTCCATGGGTTATGGAATGTATTAACTCTTGGTTATCAAGTTTCTTGATAACCATTTGTAGGCACTATAATCATTCTAGTTATAGGCTGTATATCTTGTGTCTGTATTAGATGTACTGTATGCCTGTATGTGTGTGAAGTGTTGCAAGTATTGTTGTAAGATGAGAAACCCTAAGAAGTTAGGGAAGTGGGCCCTGAATAATAAGGATGTGCGTATTGTTACAAGAATAAAATTTGATAAGATCAGAGAGTAGGGATTGTGAGAAGTATGAATTTATTCTTGTTAAATAAGACATGTAATAAGAGCCATAGCACAACCATTTTGAATCTATTTGTAATGACAAATCATATTGTGTAACAAAATGTATTTTATGTATGTCAGCTCATTTTCACTGTCCTCATACACAGGATATGTTTGTACCAAAAGTTTGGGAATGTGCAAGAGAGGAAGTAATGATACGGAAATGTTTTGTTGTTATGAAGGAAATGATCGTATGGGAAAGCTCAGGTTCACACAGAGAGAGAGGAAGTGTGCAGCTGTCAGGATGATGGATAGCTCCTGGGATTTTTCCTAATGTGAAAACACTGTTAGGATGTTACATAATGGGAGGTTGGACGATATGATGTGAGGAGAATGGGAGGAGTAAGGTGGAGTCATGTTCTGTATAAAACCATGTTTCTGGATAATGGCCTTTGCCTCTATTTGTGTCAGAAGTTTTGTCTTCTGTCCAAATTCTGGACCTTTGCGCAAAGAATAACAATAAATCTCTTTATATTGTTCTTAATCTGGACTCCTGCTTAATTATTTTTCTCACAGGCCCATACATCAATTGGTGCAATTATTTATTTATATGCTTTTACGGTCCCTTTCAAAAGGGGAAAAATATGTTCTGAGCTTTCTAAATCTCAGTGTCACTAGAAAACTGCCAGCGTTTGCTAGCTTCAGAAACAATTAATAAGCCCTAACTTTTTAAATGAAAAGCTCATTTGTATTTAACACCAGTTCTTTTTCTCATTCTAGTGTGCATATGGATTAAGATGACCAGTCAAGAAAAATTTACAATTCATATTTAATCATATATTTAGTCAGAGCTGTCTATCATCCCCTTTTAATGACCCCATAATCCCTTGCGGAGTGGAGTCTGGGAAACTAAATGGAGCTGAGTGCTTACTGGCCGGATGCCCTTCCTGTCACCAGTGCGGAATGTTATTCAGCAGATATATTCTCAGTGTGCCCAGAGAGAAAAATATCTGCCTCTACCTGGGATCGAACTCACAGCCTTCTGATTGTGAGGCAAGAGCTCCATCTCTAGGCCACTCCACCACTATAGCCAGAGTTGTCTATCATACATGAATATGTCCATACATCAATTTATCCATATGCTTTTATGGTCCGCATTAATAATTGCCTTCCAGAAGGAAAAAAAAAGTTATGATCTATTTTAAATCTCAGACACAGGACAATATAGAAGGCCAATCGTCTACATTGCGCATTGTTCTCTGGCTTAAATGTGCCAGTGGGGAAGATCTCCAATATCTACATATAAAGGATATCAGGCAAATGGAAATATTTGTTAAAACTTTCTCTTCATGAGCTGATGTTTATCATTCAGTTCGGGTCTCATCACAATGATAAAACACTTGGGAAGGAAGATACACATCAATAAGCCAGCACTGGAGGAGATCATGGAGAAGATCTCCACAGCAAACGTATACTTTCCCCTTGTGCTTAGATAGGTTGGGATAAAGCACAGCCAAACACTGCAGAAGACCAACATGCTGAAGGTGATGAATTTGGCTTCGTTGAAACTGTCAGGCAACTTCCTGGCTAGGAAAGCAGCAGAGAAGCTAACCAGAGCAAGAAAACCCAGAAAGCCCAAAACACAATAGAACATGACCGAGTCTTCATTGCACTCCAGGATGAGTTCTTCAGACATTGAGTGTGCATCAAAATCTGGGTATGGTGGGGACTTTATCAGCCACACAGCACAAACACACATTTGAACAAGGGAGCAGGCTAGAAGAATGAAACTGACCATTCTTCCCCCCACCCATTTCCTCAATCTGGAACCTGGTTTGGTGGCCATGAATGCTAGAACCACAACAAAGGTTTTGGCCAAGACGCAAGAAACCGCCACAGAGAAGATGAGCCCAAAAGCTGGTTGTCGAAGGAGACACACCACCGTATTGGGTCTCCCAAGAAACAGAAAGACACAAAGGAAAGAGAGGAGGAGGGAAACTAGGAGAATGTAGGTGAGATTCCGGTTGTTGGCTTTGACGATGGGAGTGTCTTTGTGTTTCATGAAGATTGTGATGACCAAAGTTGTCATAAAGGAAAAGTGGAGGGAAAGAACGGTCAGACTGATCCCCAAGGGTTCTTCATAGGACAGAAAAGTGATCCGCTTTGGAATGCACATATTTTTGTCAGGATTTGGATATTGATCTTCTGGACAAGGGGAGCAGTCATCCACATCTGAAAAAGAACACATCGATTGGAATTGATACAGTGGATTATAGACAGTGTTGTACCCTCATGTCTTAGTCCCATTATATTTGGAAATTTCCTACCCTTCTTTTTTGATATTTTCCCCTCTGGACACAGACGGCAACCATAGCAGCAAAATGTCTCCCCTTCTATCTTTTCCTTGCTGTGTCCGGTCTCACAGGGATCATTACACAGAGATAAAGGCAATGCCTATCAGTGAATGAAGAAGAATATTTTAAGATGCAGAGGGAAAAGGAAGTGTTTGGAGAGCAACTGTTAGTGTGGAATCACCATCATAAAAATGGATTTATGTACTAAGTAATGCAGTACAGAAGTAATGTGATGACATCATTTTAGGTGTAATTGGTCTGAAATAACAATTCATGAAATATCTACCTCTATTGGTATTTATGGCCTTCTATAACCATCATCACCACTCTCCGAAGACAATTTTTGTGCTGGTTAGATAAGAATAGTTTTCCCAACTTCTGAATTTTGAAGTCACCAGACTGGTGAAATCTACTACACTGGATTGTAGCTTTTACTTCAAAGCCATGAACGTATTGTACATAATTACCAAAGGCCAAGGTAAAGGGTAAATATTTTAAAACAACTATTGCAAAAGCAATCATTGTTACAGATAGTTTTTTTCTTTCCTAGAATATTTGCACTTAGACTAGTTCAGAGATGATGCGCTATGACTTCCATCAATAAAGACACTTTTTGTTGTGGCCCGCCAGTGGCCAGCGGAGCTGGCGGCAGACTCGGACAGTGAGGAGGTTGGGGAGGAACATGGGCCAGTCCTGGAGTCTGGGGAAGGCTCCGATGAGTGCTCTGCATTGGAGGCAAAGATGGGGCCAGGGCTGTCCGACAGTTACCAGCTACCTTCGGTGTCAGAGATAAGAGGGGAAGAAGAACAGCTGGAGCCTGTGCGCTTGTACAGAGCTGTCAGGAGAAGGGAACAATTAAGGAACAGGGGTTGACTTGGGAGTAAAGACACAAGTGGACGCTGAATTGCCCCTCCAATAGGGAATAAATAGGAGCAAAAGGGGAGCGGTGTTTGCAGGAGACAGTTCATTTATTAGTGTGAAGATTTACTTATCTGAGTTGTGCCTCACAGAGACTCCTTGCCAAGTATTGCATTGTACAGCGTTGCGCTTGGAAGCTATCGGTCTGGCAATTGTCCAAGGACTGATAAGGTCTGTTGTTGCAATTCACCCTTGGAAGGCTTATTGCCGGGACTTTTCTGTATGTGAATGCTAGAAACTCACATTAGTCAAATATAAAGGGTATTTTTGGGGACAAGGAGTCTGTTTCGTGATTTTGTGAAGCCCAGGTCAGAACACTTTTATGCTACATAAAGGAAGGGAGACCAATCTAGATTAAAAAACTAACCTGATTGAAGCCTATTGGCCACGTGATGGAATCTACAGAAATATTGAAGAATTTGTCCTCTGGAGCTGTGGGATCTACCATTCCAACTTTGACCCTAAGAAAGGACTGATTTGGGAATGAGATCCAGTTGATAATATCATATCCACCAACGAATTCTCCATTTTTATCAAAGGAGATCTTCTCACCAACACTGTTGTTGAATCTGACACTTCTCAGAAAAGAATGAACCTGAAATACAGAGACAGCCAGAGGACACAGAGAGAAAAGGACAGAGAAGAGAGAAGAAATTCATATATTGAAAACACACATATAGATGTTTCTTTAAACAAAGAAAACATTAACACTTTTTAAAAGTTTTAGTTGTAGGCCAGTATCAAACAAATACCATGTTTCCCTGAAAATAAGACCTATCCTGAAAATAAGACCTAGCATGTTTTTTTAACGCGTGCACCTAATATAAGCCCTACTTAAGAGCCTGTGCAACCGCAGAATATTATAATGTATGGGTGAAATTTTATGACTGGATAGAAAAAGAATATAGATAGACATTAAATTATAATGATTAAATAAGAAAATGGAAAATAAATGGGGGTAATGCAGATGACAAAATTAGATTTGGAGGAGGTAGCATTAGATTATAATATATACCTAGAATAAAGAATTATTAATACAGATATGAAATAAAAAATAATGAGTTTAAAAGTGACACCGATAATTTAAAGATGTATGGAAATATGGTATCCGTCTGATAAAATAAATATGTATTAGAACTACAATCACTCAGGGAAAGGTTTGGAAGGAGAAAGAGGAAGTATAAAGGTTGGGGAGAAGAGAAGGAGGGGAGGGAAGTAGGAAGGGGAAGAGAAGGAGTAAGAAGGTAGATAGAGGAGGTGAAGACAGAGGGAGGAGAGTGTGAAGAAAAGAAGGAAAACAGACTGATCAACAGCAGCAAGATTAGGTGCAAAAATAGGATATTGAATTTTGATTGATTGGATAAAAATGTAAAAGTATGTATATTATTGATACGTTTTTAAGGTATATGTATTGATATATATATATGGAAATTGTGGAGAAAAAATAAAAAACTTTTTTAAAAAAGAGCCTTTGCAACCGGTCGGCCGCCCATTCTGTCTGGTTGCTTGCTGTGCCGCGGCCATGAGGTGTGGTGGGATGGTGGTGGTGCTGCCCTACGCACCCCACACCGGCTTACCTTAGGGCCCCCACAGCCATGCATCCAAGCCCTGACACCTGCATCACAGCAGCAGCACCACTACCCAAGTGTAGCAGAAGCCCACGTGGCTGCCAGCCCACTTCTTCTGCTTGCTCACAGCCGCGATGGAGCAGGAGGCTGAGTGGTGTGGTGGTGCTGCAGCTGCGAGGCGAGGCAGGTGTCGGGGTGTGGATGGCCTGGCTGTGGGGGCCCTGAGGTAAGCCAGTGCAGGGCGCATGGGGCAGCTCCATCCCCCCCGCCTCACAAGGTGGTGGTTCTGGCATGTCGCATGGCCTCCTGCCCCACTGCGAGCAATCAGAAGAAGTGGGACGTCCATCAGTGGTGGGTTGCTACTGGTTTGTCTAGATTTGGACGAACCGGTAGCGGTGGCGGGGGAGGCTCCGCCCACCTGCCCGAACCTCATCACGGATGATCTGCGCACATCTCCAAATCTGTAGGAAAGGTAAGTGAAACCCATTACTGCCTCCCACACATGGAAAAAATAAAAATAAAACACCCCCCCCCCCCCCAAATATGGCCTAGTGCTTATTTTGGAACTCAAAAGAACATGACCCAGTTTTATTTTCAGAGAAACAGGGGTAACATATCAATCATTCCAACAGAAAGGCATAGGTAAAATATCAGGTTACTGAATTTTTTTTTAAACATAGAATAGCAAAATAAAAAACCCAAAAAGATTAATTAGCAATCAGTTTAATAGCTAAAGCCTCATAAGTTGGATGATTTCTGATAAATACATAAGAAATACTAGGATGTATATGGCTATAAAGGTTTAATGCAGTGGTTCCCAACCTTTCTAATGCCGCGACCCCTTAATATAGTTCCTCATGTTGTGGTGACCCCCAACCATAAAATTATTTTGGAGACCCAGCGAACAAAGAGGCAAACAGGGAGGGAGGGAAGAGAGAGACTGAGAGATATTAGCACAGGGCTAGCCTGATCATATGGAGCAGGGCGGCGGCGATGGACCATGCTCCGGCACCACTTCCTTCTCCAGTTCCCTCCGGCTTAGCTCCTCCTGCCCCTGGTGGTGGCGCCCTCACCCGACCAATCAGAGGGCTCGGGCGAGTTGAGCCGATATGGCCAGGCTTGTGGCAGTGGGGGGGAGCTGAGGATGCTGGGGTGACCCCTGGGAAATGGTCATTCGACCCCCCAAGGGGTCCCGACCCCCAGGTTGGGAACCACTGGTTTAATGCTAGTCTTACTTATAAAGAGCCTTATACCTGCTGTAGCCATGCTAAGGTTTGATTTGGATTATTTCAGACAAGAAGTAAGATAATAACAAGATAAAACAAAATGTAATTGAAAAGGTTTAGGTTTATGTATGTATATACTCTCTCACACACACAAGCAAACACACTTTCCAGTTATGTTACATTTTATCCTATTATTGTCTTATACCAGTGGTGGCCAACCTTAAGCATACCATCTGCCAAATTTTTTCACAGACGAGTTCTGATCCGCCATTTATTATTTATTTAATTATTTGGTCATTTTTGTATCCTGCCCCACTCCCGTAGGACTCAGGGTGGCCATACAACTTTCTTTCTTTCTTTCTTTCTTTCTTTCTTTCTTTCTTTCTTTCTTTCTTTCTTTCTTTCTTTCTTTCTTTCTTTCTTTCTTTCTTTCTTTCTTTCCTTTCCTTTCCTTTCCTTTTCTTTCTTTCTGTCTTCCTTCCTTTCTTCCTTCCTAACTTCTTTCTATTTCTTTCTTTCTGTCTTTCTTCCTTCCTAACTTCTTTCGTTCTTTCTGTCTGTCTTCTTTCTTCTTCCTTCCTTCCTTTTTTCTTTCATCTTTCTTCTTTCCTAACATCTTTTTCTTCCTTCCTTCCTTCCTTCCTTCCTTCCTTCCTTCCTTCCTTCCTTCCTTCCTTCCTTCTTCTTTCTTTCTTTCTTTCTTTCTTTCTTTCTTTCTTTCTTTCTTTCTTTCTTTCTTTCTTTCTTCCTAACTTCTTTCTTTCTTTCTTTCTTTCTTTCTTTCTTTCTTTCTTTCTTTCTTTCTTTCTTTCTTTCTTTCTTTCTTTCTTTCTTTCTTTCTTTCTTTCTCTATCTCTTTTCTTTCTTTCCTTCTTTCTTTCTTTCTTTCTTTCTTTCTCTATCTCTTTTCTTTCTTTCCTTCCTTCCTTCCTTCCTTCCTTCCTTCCTTCCTTCCTTCCTTCCTTCCTTCCTTCCTTCCTTCCTTCCTTGGCAGTGGCGGCATCGGCACACACACACACACACACACACACACACACACACACACACACACACACACACACGACATGCACAAAGTCTCAGCTCCCAGCCTTCGCAGGAGTCGAGCCGGCGTGTCTGTGGAGAGGGGCTGGCTGAAGAAGTTCCAGCGGCCACCACACCTACCGAGGCTCCTGGAAGACGGGCAGCCATCAGCCCAGCCGGGGGAGGTGGAGGAGGAGGAGAAAGGCAGTGATTTAGCCCATCAAGCGCACTCCGCTCGGCGGCTCTCGGACAGGAGGGCAGCGCACGGGGAAGGAAAGCCGGAGGACGGTGCCGAGAGCCCGAGGCTCTCCAGGCAGCGGCAGATGACAGCAGGCGCCGGTCGAGTCCTCTCATGGGCAGCTGTGCTGATCCTGCCTCCGCCGAGGAGGAGGGGAAAGGGAAGCACTCCTGCATAGCATCCCGACTGAAAGTTACCGTCACCCATCCCGCACAAGCGGCCGCGCAATGCGACCCTGGAGCCGGATGGGTGCAAGGGCAGGAAATGAACAGCGTCACCTTTTCTGTCCATTGGATGATTGCAATGCGCCACTTGCAATCATCCAATGCATCACGTTTGGCGCATGCGCCACGGTTTGGCCACCCCTGTCTTATCCATTTGAATATATTAGCTATAAGTGAATGTAGCCCTTTCTTATGATTAACAGAGTATATTGCTAATACTGATAGTAGAGTGGGCAGTCCTACAGGACTTTGCCTATAAATGCAAAACAATAAAGAAAGCAACTTGGAAGATTCACTGTGTGTCACCAAGAAGGTTTTGGGCAATTCTATCAATTTCAGGGAGAGAATCATATTCTAAGAAATGCGGTTGTAATTTTATAGAATTGAATTTACAATTTTAATATAAGCTTATCAATGGTTCAGTTGGTTAATTCATTACTACCTCTCACTTTTAGACCTAAAGTTAATCCCCCTAGAGAATATTGTTTGTTTGAGTTTATGAATAGACCTTGCAACTACAGATACGGTTGTCCCAAAGTTGCTATTCAAAGAGGCCATTGGACTTCCTTGTTTTCCTTGAAGAGGTTTCGCTTCTCATCCAAGAGCTTCTTCAGTTCTAAGTGAATGGTGGGGAATGGAAGGGTTTATACTCCTTGCAGTCATCTGATCATTCAGACTGTTTCTGAGAGTCATTGAGGACACTTGGAGGTCATCAAAGAACAGCAAAAAAGTCCAGTTGCCTCTTGAAAAAGCACCTTTGGGTCAACCGTGACCTGGATGACTGACAATGTCCACAGACATACAGATAAGGTTGTCTCTGCATTAATCTGCTTGCAGGACTTACCTGCCACCACATCTGATTGTGAAACTGTTTCCTTCCTTTTTTCACTATTGTTGTGTCCCTGGATTTGGATAAATACAGAGATTGCAAAGCGTTTGCCACAGCATAGACTGCGTTGTAAATATTGTAACTCTGGCCACTGATGCGTGTTTCAAACACAGATGTAGGAAGGGTCTCAAGTTTCTCCTTTCCAGTACAAGTTACCTCAGATGTCTCCGTTCTTGAGTTTGAGAAGAAACAGTCAAATGCCTGTTCCCAGAAATCTTTCCTAAAATGATCATGATGGTCATTGTTCGGACTTAGATTGTGAAGAAATTCCTGGAAATCTTGGATCTCTTTTGTGTGAACTGCAAAGGATAAAGCCCCATGTAGGAAATGGACGTCCCAAGATTTATGAAGGGACATTGAAGTGTAATCTGTCTGAGCATTTATAAGCCAGATCTTTTGCTTCTTTGGTATGTCCTCCACTTCTGAAAACCGGAGGAAGCTTCTCAGAACTGATATGGTCTGAATTTTACCATAGACGATTATCACATTGGCCTTGCTCTTCATGAGAACATGGTATATGCGTAGTCCTTCATCCATAATATCCATAAAATCATTATAGAAATCTATATTTGGTAACTCTGCTATGAACTCAGTGCAGATACCATACTCAGAAAAGGTAGGGACCACCTCCTGGACAAATTTCTCTGATTTCTCATCTTTTACTACAAGAATTCCAACCCAGATCCACCTTAAGTACTTCAATAGCTGCATGAGGCCCTTATGTTCGTGGGATTCATCTGGATACATTTGCTGGAAGAAAACTGCTTGAGTCTCTTTCTCCATGGCTGGAGCAGAGCCATAGGTCAACTAAAGGAAGACAAATATATGCAGATGGAAAGGTTTAAATGAACCTCCAACACTGTGTACATTCATTTGAGTCTTTGGGTGCCCTTGAGTTTATGTATACCGAAACATTATGCAACTAGTTGGCTTTATTTAGGAAAATCAACCAAGATATCCCTCTATATCGTGAGGTTGACAAAAAAAGGAAAAGAAGAGGGAGTCAACCTATTCTCCAAAGCACCTGAAGGTGGGACAAGAAGCAATGGATGGATACTAATCAAGGAGAGAAGCAGATTAGAACAATGAATCAGTTGGACTTCTGGTTGGCTCCGCCCCTTTCGAAGATGCTCCACATTGAGGGCTGGTCCCCGGCACCATTTAAGCCACCAGAACAGTGGAAAAACAGCTGACTGGCGGCCGAAAATCCCCTCCCTGTGCAAAGGGGAGTGAGAAGAGCCGACAGGTATAGGTAGAGTCCCCCAAGTTTCCCAGGAGAAATCCTGGGGCGCGAAGGGTGAGGGCTCCCTAGAATCCTGTGAATTGCTCCGGACCGGGGACATCTCTGCTTTTAGCGGAGCAAGAAAGCCATGACCAACCCTGCTTTTAACAACAGCATTTTAACATCAGAACTGTAGCAGCAGAAAAAGCCAGGAGACTCGCTTGGCAAGTACTTATACTTAACTCCTATATTGATTCTTATTTCGGAAGTAACAAATTAGCAAGCTGTAACAAAATGGCGATTGAAGTCTGAAAGGGTGTGGAAAAGTGAAAATTAGAAGGAAAGTTTCATTTTGCTAGCAGCCCTTTGCAGGAGAACTTTTGACTTTAATTTTGACCTGGATTTTGACTTTGAGGAATTCTTCTTTTTGGTTTCTGAATAAAGTAAATAATTCTGAACAATATAAGGATCTGCTTAAATTCAAATGGCTTCTAAATCCGGGAAGACGGCTCCTTCAAAAGGAGCGGGTAGTGCTGAGAGCTCACCCATCCACACTTCTAGATTGCAAGCCCTCTCAACACAAATTCAGCCTCTAACTCTTGGGATGTTACAAGAAATTTTTAAAGTTGTGCAGGCTGAACTGGCCATTACTTTTAAAGCAAAAATTGATGAAACTAATGAGAAAATTAATGAAAAAATACAGGATGTCTCAGATCAAATTGAAGTTCATAATAATCATATCAGGGAAGATATTTTAATGGCATTTCAAGGTTTGGCAAATAATTTTGAAATTTTGGACCAGGATGTGGAAGAAATTAAACAGTCTACAGCAGTTTTGGGTGGAAAAGTAGAAGAAATTGAGAACAAAATGGAAAAGGATGCAGCTGAAATCACAATGATCCAATACAGGAATGTGGAATTTGCAATTAGAGTTAGAGGTGTAAAGGAGGACAAACGTGAAAATTTGAGAGATTTGATGTTGGAGGCGTTTGCACAAGTGGGGATAAAGAAGGAAGATTTGGGATGGCAGATAAAATATATTGTGTCAATTCCTGGGTGGCCAGACAGAAAAACCTACCAAGATATATTGTAATATACTTTACTACCAGAACATTGCGTAACGATATCCTACAGGCAACTTTCCAAAACAAGCTTCAGGTTGATGGACAAGAAATGATGACAATGAAAAAGATTCCTCCAAAAAATTTTAGAGCCAGAAAGGATTATACCTTCCTGGTGGACGAACTGAAAAAACAACAAATACAGTGCAGATGAGAGGTCCCAGCTGGAATAGCGTTGACTTATGCTGGAGAAAGACATCAGCTCAACACGGTACAGAAAGCAAGAGATTTTTATACATATGTGTTAAAGCAGTGGTTCGCAACCTTTTTGTGATCGAGTACCACTTGGAGGTCCCGTACAGTCGCCGCGTACCACCTGGTTCCAGAGAAACTAAATTCGATCAGATATCACTTTATTTCCATAATTGTACCGTTCCTTTTTTGGCCCCGTGCATCCAGCAACTGGATTCTCGGGCCGCTGGGATCAGGTGGGTGGCGTGTGGCAACAGTTGCAAATCGTTGCCAGATTATCTTGTGTTAGGCAGTAAACATTTTTGTGAAGTAAAAAATAACTAACTAAAAATCGTTCATGACCCCGAAAGTGTTCGCGTACCACCTGGAAGGCCCTTGCGTACCACTAGTGGTACACGTACCACACGTTGGGAACCACTGTGTTAAAGGCTGGGACACCAAGATCACCAGAAACGAAGAGAAAGGAGGATGTTATAGAAAGAGAGAGGAGTTACTGAAAGTAGTCCAAGAAGAAGGAGCTTCGTCTGGTCAAATTGACTTGGTTACAATTCATATGGATCAAAATTTGGATGTATTTGAACAAGAAATGATAAAAGATCAAAGACAGACTAGAGTGACAATGGCTAAGCGCAAACAAGAAATAAGACAACAGCAACTTCAGTTGGCACCTAAAGAAACTACTAAAACAGAAGCGGTGGGAGGAGCGAGACCAAAGGAACGAAAGAAGCTAGATCTTCAGACAATGCTCCAGACGCTTCAGAAGCCCAAAGATGGGAATTAGATTCCTAACTTGGAATGTCAATGGTTTAAATTCTCCACAGAAGAGAAGAAAAATGTTTCACTATCTCAAACAATTTAACAATGATTTGATTTGTCTACAAGAAACACATATTAGAATACAAGATCAAAAATAGTTGATAAATACAAGATTAGGAACACACTTTATAGCAGCAGCACCAGAGAAGAAAAACGGCATTGCTATATATGCGAAAAGACACTTGATTGTTAAGTTAATTGAAGCAGATGATCAAGGAAGATTTCTAGCTATTGAACATTTAATAAAAGAGAGAAAATACATGTGATTGGTGTATATGCCCCGAATCAACAACAAGAAAAATTTTATGATTTTCTACACTCAAAGTTGATACAATGGGATTACAAAACTTGCATCCTTTTAGGCGATTGGAATGGTGTTTTGGATGTGAAAAAAGACAAGAAGAGTCCTAAGCAAAATATTTTTTCAAGAGCAAGATTGCCAAAATCCTTTTTTGAGATGATGGAGGACTGGGAGCTGAGAGACATTTGGCGTGAAAGAAATGCAGAAGAAAAGGATTTTACCTTTTTCTCTGATAGACACCAATCTTTTTCAAGGATTGATTTTATACTGATTACTAACAACCTCTTTTCTAGGGTAAAGAAGATGAAGATATGTTCAAGAACACTGACAGAGGATAGGATATTAAATATTGAAGGATATGGTTTGATTTATGGGTGGCATGCCTATTGATAAAAAAGTAGATAAAGCTTTTAAGAGTCATATATTAAGAAATGCTCTATTGCGTGTCTGGAAAAAGTATCAATGTAAATTAAATGATAAGTTACCTATATGGACAGTACCCAGACACGCGATAGAAAATATAAATTTAGAGCAAAACCTAGATAAGACTACAAATAAAGAACTTACAATTAAAACCAATGGAGCAATTAAGAGAAGAAGGAATAATTAGAACTTGGTTTCAATATGGACAATTACAGGCTAGATGGAGAGATGACCAAAAAACTGGTATCTCAAAGAATGATGATAATTTGATAACACAAATAAAAGATAAGGGTCCAATGCATATAAAAAAATTGTATAATGTTTTACTGGAATTAGATTCAGAAACAGAATTAGTTAAGGATTGTATGATAAAATGGGCTCAAAATATTGGAGAACCTATAATGATGGAAACATGGGAAAAGATATGGGTTAGAAATGTTAAATTTACACAAGCTCAAAATTTAAGAGAGAATTTTTATAAAATGCTTTACAGATGGCATCTAGACCCCAAAAAACTAGCTTGTATGTATCCAAATTTACAACCTAAATGTTGGAGATGTGAATGCGATGATGTTACATATTTTCATATATGGTGGACATATAAAAAAATTAAAGCTTTTTGGAAAAAAATATGGTGGATTATGCAAAATATTTTAAAGAAAAAGATCAAGTTTACACCACAGTTCTTTTTGTTGGGAATAATTATGGATTGTTCTGTTATAGAGATTAACTTGGTTTTGAATCTAATAACAGCTGCCAGGTTACTGGTGGCACAGTATTGGAAGAAGGAAGATACACCCACTATTGAAGAATGGACATTAAAAGTTGCACATTTGGCTGAAATGGCTAAAATTTCATCATATCTCAAGGATCATTCAAATGAAAGATATATATTGGAATGGAATAGATGGGCTGATTATATTCAAAAAAAGTATCAGATTAAGAAGACCCAAATAGTTTATTAATGATAAATGTTTAATTTTTAGATTATGTTTTAAAGGTTTTGAGTAATAAGGAGTTAAAAAATTAGAAAAAATTTTGAATCAATAATTTGTTAGCATATTTTAGTTTTATGTTTTCTGAAAATTATACCTTGTGCTTTTTCTGGGAAGTCAGGGTGGTGGTGGTGGGGGGGCCAGAGGGGAGGGTAAGAGGGGGGGAAGGGGGGGGAAGGGGGGGAGAAAAGAGAAAAATGTTTGTGCTTTGTACTAATAAAACTTTTTAATAAAAAAAACAATGAATCAGTTGAACAGCTTGCCTTCAGACATTGTGGGTGCTCCATCACTGGAAATATTTAAGAAGAGATTGGACAACCATTGATATGAAATGGTATAGGGCAGTGATGGCGAACCTATGGCACGGGTGCCACAGCTGGCACACGGAGCCATATCTGCCGGCACGTGAGCCGTTGCCCTAGCTCAGCTCCAGCGCGCATGTGCATGCATGCCAGCTGATTTTTGGCTCGTGCGGAGGCTCTGGGAGGGCGATTTTGGCCTCCGGAGGGCCTCCGGGATGGCAGGGGGAGCGTTTTCGCCCTCCCCAAGCTCTAAGAAAGCCTCTGGAGCCTGGGGAGCCAAAAAATGGGCCTACTGGGCCCACTGGAAGTTGGGAAACGGGGGAGTGGGGGGGTCACGCATGCATGCGCAGGGGGCTGAGGCAAGTGGGGGGCTTTGAATTATGGGTGTGGGCACGCACGTGTGTGCGATAGCGCGTGTACGCACTATTTCGGCACCCGAGGAAAAAAAGGTTCGCCATCACTGGTATAGGGTTACCTGCTTGAGCAGGGGTAGCAGAGCTAGAAGACTTCCAAGGTCCCTCCCAACACTTAATTCAGTATCTGGCATTGAGGAATGTTTTTCTATGCCCAATATCCCCCTATCTGTTCAATGTTATGAGTATTCATGCTGCTATGGCAATCCTATCAAGCAAAAAATAATATCCTGGAATCCCCTTTTTAAAAAGAAAGAAGCGTGCAGACTTCTGGATAGATATGGCAATATAAAAATGAATAATCCACCATAGATGGGGACTACAGCCAAGAAATTAAAAGATGCTTGCTCCTGGGGAGGAAAGCTATGGCAAATCTAGACAGCATACTATAAAGCAGAGACATCACCCTTCCAACAAAAGTGCATATAGTCAAGGCTATGGTTTTCCCAGTTGCAATATATGGTTGTGAAAGTTGGACCATAAGGAAGGCTGAGCGCCAAAGAATTGAGGCCTTTGAACTATGGTGCTGGAGAAGACTCCTGCGAGTCCCTTGGACTGCAAGGCAATCAAACCGGTCAGTCCTAGAGGAGATCAACCCTGACTGCTCTTTAGAAGGCCAGACCCTGAAGATGAAACTCAAATACTTAGGTCACCTAATAAGAAGGAAGGACTCACTGGAGAATAGCCTAATGCTGGGAAAGATTGAGGGCAAAAGAGGAAGGGGACGGCAGAGAACGAGGTGGCTGGATGGAGTCACTGAAGCAGTAGGCATCAGCTCAAATGGATTCCAGAGGATGGTAGAGGACAGAAAGGCCTGGAGGAACATTGTCCATGGGGTTGCGATGGGTCGGACACGAGTTCGCAACTAACAACAATGATGAATATCTTCTGCATCTCTTACCTGAGGAACTTTGTAGATGCACAATACAGCTGCCATGTGAAGAGAGATATCCGGTCCCCCAATCACTGCAGCCAAATGTTTTGGGACCCCACACTTGTAATTAGGGATGAATTTGCCGTGAGTGAAAGGCAGCACCATTGAAGCGAAGTAAGTCCAGCTTGGACTGAAATGGCTGTTAAAAATGTGGAAGCCCAGTGTGACATTGGGTAGGATCTGACCATGTTCATTGATCTCTTTTAGAGAAAACGCTAAGGCCAGGACATGCTGGTAATTCTGAAAAAAAATTCTGTAAAGAATAAAAAAAACATATTAAGAATGGTCTGCTTCATACCATGGCACCTGCAATCCTTCAGCACAACACATTTTGTGGAAGGTGTCAATATCTAGAAACATTGAAATCCGATGGCAGGAAAAGAATTTGTCGTATTTTGAGTCACCCTTTGAGTTATTGTTAATTTAGTTGTTATTTTACCGGTATTTCAATTTCTGTCAGAGGAGGAATGTGTGTTTAATCCAAGCGTGTTCAAACTCAGTTAACGATGATTGACCTGTTACCTTTGCTTGGAAGTTCGTTCCAAGCTTCCAGTACACTTTCCGTGAAATAATACTTTCTAACATGACCTTTGAATTTCACTCCAGCCAGTTTGAGGTTATGTATGGCTATGTTTTTACAAAGAACTGATAAAGAAATAAAGGGAGACTAGTATAAACCTATTTCAAGTTATTTAGTTCTCATCAGCTAGCCATATCCTTCTAGGATTCGAACTTGGGCTGCTTGCCTGTTAGGCAGTTGCTTCAACCTCTAAGCCACAAGTTCTCCTCCTATCAGCTGAACCATCTGTCGAGTCACCTGGTATACCCAAATATGGGAGGGAGGGAGGGATAGATAGATAGATAGATAGGTAGGTAGGTAGATAGATAGATAGATATATAGAGATAGATAGATAGATAGAGATAGATAGAGATAGATAGAGATAGAGATAGAGATAGAGATAGATAGATAGATAGATAGATAGATAGATAGATAGATAGATAGATAGATAGATAGATAGATGATAGATAGATACATAGAAAGATAGAAAGATAGAAAGATAGAAAGATAGATAGATATAGATATAGATATAGATATAGATATAGATATAGATATATAGATAATCTTCATTTAACGACCCCATAATCCCTTGCGGGGTGGAGCCTGGGCAGCTGAATGGAGCTAGCAGAGTGTTTTAATGGCCAGATGCCCTTCTTGTCACCAATGCAGAGTTTTGTTGATCAGATATATTCTCAGTGTACCCAGAGAGAGAAATATCTGCCTCTACCTGCATCTAAAAAAAACCTAGGCATCTCATTTAAGATGCTTCTTTCCAGAGCCTTTGTCATGAGAGGAAAAAATTTCAAGCATCATGTGATTTAGCAGCACGGTCCAGAATTTTACAATAAATGGATGATGTACTTACACAGATCCCTCCTGAAGTGCCCGAGAAGGATGTTGACTGAAATCAATGGGATCTGAAAATGTAAACAATGCAGAAATAATGCCAGCGATGTTGATGTCTCCAAGTTGATGATATGTGTGATGTATAGGAACAGGCTCCTGAAGGTCACATTGAAGGCTAGGATGCTGGTACACCACTTGAGGCATTACTATTAGCAGCAACTCCATGAAAACTAACATCTTACATGAGTGTTTTCTTTCTGTGTACAGATGCCTCTGCCTGCCAGAAGATCTTTCAAGTAGATCAGACCGACTTGTCTTCTTGAGATGTTTTTCAGACACAAATAGCGAATGCAACATACTGTGAAATCAATTCACGGAGCTCTGAGGCTCCCAGCCATGGGATGGAATATCATGGGGATGATAAATAGCATCATTCAGAGTCAGTTCCTCCCTTTTTCATGGGATCCCATAGGATCTGGAGGAGAGAAACAGGCTAATTTCATAATGATAGTGAGACAGTCACATATATGAACAGGCAAAGGCCTCCTGAGGCAGGAAGGCAGGAGGTAGATGATGAAAATAAAATCATTATATCCATAAATGAAGATACAGATGTAAATATAGGCATTTGCTATATAGACTTATTCTATTCTATTCTGTTCTGTTCTAGACTAGACATTTAGACTAGAATGGGTCCATTGACCTTTGGCGATGATAGACGAGGTCGGCCCATGAATGTTGGATGACTAAAAATTTTTAATGTGTTTTTAATCTGCTCTTTTAAATTTTTTATATTGATATATTATTTATGTTTCTTTTTGCTGTGAGCCACCCAGAGTCCTTTGGGAGTTCGGTGGCATAGAAATATAAATAAATAAATAAATAAATAAATAAATAAATAAATAAATAATAAATAAATAAATAAATAAATAAATAAATAAATAAATAAATAAATAAATAAATAAATAAATAAATATACCATTCCATTCCATTCCATTCCATTCCATTCCATTCCATTCCATTCCATTCCATTCCATTCCTCTACTCTACTCTACTCCATTCCATTCCATTCCATTCCATTCCATTCCATTCCATTCCATTCCATTCCATTCCACCCCACCCCACCCCACCCCACCCCATTATTCTATTCTATTCTATTCTATTCTATTCTATTCTATTCTATTCTATTCTATTCTATTCTATTCTATTCTATTCTATTCTATCCCATCCCATCCCATCCCATTCTATATTCTATTCCATTCTATATTCTATATTCTATTCTATTCTATTCTATTCTATTCTATTCTATTCTATTCTATTCTATTCTATTCTATTCTATTCTATTCTATTCTATTCTATTCTATTCTATTCTATTCTCTATTTTATTTAGCCGAGGTGGTGCAGCGGTTAGAGGCAGGTACTGCAGACCACTTTAGCTGACACTGATCCGCAGGTCAGCGGTTCAAATCTCACCGGCTCAAGGTTGACTCAGCCTTCCATCCTTCCAAGGTAGGTAAAATGAGGACCCAGATTGTTTGGAGCAATTGTTGATTGTTGAGGCGGTATATAAATCTCACAAAAGAAATAAATATATAATAAATAAATAAATTATTCCTTTCCTTTCCTTTCCTTTCCTTTCCTTTCCTTTCCTTTCAATTCCATTCCATTCCATTCCATTCCATTCCATTCCATTCCATTCCATTCCATTTATTCTATTCTATTCTATTCTATTCTATTCTATTCTATTCTATTCTATTCTATTCTATGCTATTCTATGCTATGCTATGCTATGCTATGCTATGCTATGCTATGCTATGCTATTCTATTCTATTCTATTCTATTCTATTCTATTCTAGTCTATTCTAGTCTATTCTAGTCTAGTCTAGTCTAGTGTAGTCTATTCTAGTCTATTCTAGTCTTTTCTAGTCTAGTCTAGTCTAGTCTAGTCTAGTCTTGTCTTGTCTTGTCTTGTCTTGTCTATTCTCCATAGTGGGTGGAGCTAGCCGCCAAGAATTGGGTTTGGCACAGCCTTCTAGCCAATCTGGACTGAGTCTGGAAAAGTATAAATAGTGGCTCTAAGGCCTAGTTCCCCCTCTTTTGACTCAGTCCTAGCCAAGGACTAGTGCCTTTTTTCCTCAAACTTCTGCTTCCTCATATTCCTACAATCATAACTGTAAGTTTTATTTTTTATTTTTTGTGTTTTTTCTTTTCCTGATTGAGCCCCCAGGTTTTTTCTTCCATCTGCACCTGGGAGAAGGCAGTTGGCCGCAAGTCCAACTGCTGCTCGCCCCTCCAGCCGAAGGCCCAGTATTTTTTGTTTTTTCTCCTTTTTTTCTTACAAACAATCCCGGCTGTGGAGGGAGTGGGAAAGGCCCCATTACATCTGGGGGGCCTGTGGTGGGATCACCGCGTACCTGGGCACCGAGCGAGGCTGGCACGGAGGTTGCCAACTGCCTGACCAGACATCAAGGACTAGCCTTTGGAGAGCTGCTCTCCGATATCAAATAATTTGCTGCGGGCCTGTCTGCTAGGAGAGCCGAAGGGCCAAGGGGCAGAGCACACCGCAAGAGATAGCTACCTGTCAATCACGTGTCTGCTGAATCGGCCGGATTAGCGCAAGCGGTCCGAACCGTTTATGATCCTCCAGCTGACTGTCAAAAATTACCAAGGGGATCGGAGGAGCCAAAAGCCTCACTCGCAGATCGGCTGGATTGGCGCAAGCGATCCAAGCCGTTAATGAGGCTACCAACAACCAGCTGACTGTAATCTTGGCCAGACTTGCACAAGCGGTCCACACCTCAAATAGCCTCTGAACACCAGCTGCTGTGCCCGAGAAGCTGACAGACAATTTGGCTGGACTTGCGCAAGCGGTCCGCGCCCAGCCAAGCCTCCGAACGTCAGCTGGAGACCTTCAAAGAGCCGAAAGCAATATTTTTGCTGGTTCCTTTTTTGCTCCCTGTCTTGTGCCTGCACGCAGAGGAAGCTGGCAATCTGGGTGCTGCTTGCTGAGGGCTTGTTCCCTCTTTTTTTGCTTGAAACTTCAGAAATCAGTCAGTCTGCTCCAGGGGACTCAGAAACTGACAGTTAGTGGCTAGGCCTTAGCAGACTCCTTTCTCCTCGGCTGGAACTAATTGCCTCAGGAGACAGTCAACCATTTTAGGAGTGCTTCGTGGGTGGCCGTCATTTTGAATTACATAGGACCGCCCACTTCAAAAAAAATTCTTTTTTCTTTTGAGGCTTTCTTTATTTAACTTGCCTTCTGTGCAATGGCTGACAAGAGCCAGCAATCTGGCAAGGCTCCTTTGATCAAAGGCACTGTCTGTACCTGTCTCTAGTGCCTGGGCCATCTGCTTCTATTTGAGCTTCTCTGCATTGCTCTGCTTGTCTTCAGCCTGGTAAGTGTGCAGGCAGTCTTTGAGAGTGCCGGTGGCCATCTTGAAGCCTCCCACAGGGTGGCAGCCATTTTGATTGCCCTCAGAATTGAAGGTACTAAGGGCGTGGCCATTTTGTTTCAAATACCAAAAGTGGGCAGAGACCATTTTGAAGCCACATCAAGGGCGGTGGCCATTTTGGATGCCCTTTCTTGCCGGTGGCCATTTTTAAGGCCTAATATGGGCATTGGCCATTTTGAAAGACCAACTAAGGGCAACTGCCATCTTGTTCGCCTCATTTAAGGGCGGTGGCCATTTTAAGTGACTGTTTGGACCTACTAATTTACCCAGGCCTTTCTGAGGCCTACCTTGTTGGCAGAGGCCTTAGATAAATATGGATACTGTTATTCTAATTGAGCTGACAAAAATTCAGACTAGCTGTCTGTAGGTCTGCCTCAGGAGTACCTGTTAAAGCATCAACTTAGAATGAAGATTCTATCTATATTTTAAAAATGGCTTGAACAAGGGCTTTCAGCAGAATTTAGAAGTAGTAAGTTACAGATCTCACATAAAAGGAACAAATGAGCCTAGTGAGTAACTCCAGTAACAGTTTAAAACCAAGCTTTTTTCTGGAGTCTGTGAGCCCAGCGTAACTGGAACTATATACAAACTATGTATATAACTATATACAAACTATCAATTTTTTACAGTATTTGAAAATATCAGTTTTTCATGAACTGAACTTTAAGACAAAGAGACCATGATTTCTAAATTGGAGTTGATTTTAAAATGATGCCTTTTACAAAGGATATTACCCAATCCAGAGTACTCTACCCTACTCATTCCTACCTAGCTTCCCCCAGGAAGGATGCCAGGGAATTCTCATTAGCTCCCTCTGGCATTTGGAACTAGACAGCCCCACACTCCAGACAGCTCCATCCACAAGCCAAAATCAACCTGCTGCTCAATCAGCAGCAGCTCAAGCAGATGTTCAAGCTAGGTCAATGGGGTCCACGGTGGTGACGCGCCAGATGGCCTGGCTTTGCAGCTGGCCAATTGACATGCGGTACAAGTGGAAATTAGCCTCTGCCCAGATCACCAGGCAGTCCTTGTTTGGTGAGGCCCTGAATCCCATCCTGACTGAGACTAAGGACAAGTGCAAGGTCCTTCCCTTGGCCACCCGGAAAGCCCCTTTCCGTGCCACCCCCTTCCCCAGGAGGGCTTCCAGGGGGGCCTTCCAGTCTTCCAATAGACATCAGGGTAACTATTAGGAACAGTATCAGGGGCATAGCCAAGGGCAATACAGTTCCCATCAGAGATTCTCTTCGGGCCAACCCTTCAGGGGTAACCAATTCAAACGGCCCTTTAGAGGGTCCGGCAGTCGCCCTTTCCACCGGAACAAGTAACCTCCGGCCGATCCTCCCATAGGGGCTTGCCTGGATCCCTATGCCAGTGGATGGGAGGAAATCACCAACGATGAATGGGTTTGTGAGACCCTGGCTTCAGTGCTCTCACTTGAATTCATTTCCACCCCCACCCCCCGAGGTTCTTCTCCGCTGCCCCTTGTCATCAAATTCTGCAAAACGGGTCCTCATGAATCAGGCCATCCAGCACATCCTGGACATTCGAGTCATCCACCAGGTGCCTGAGGACCAACAGGGGCAGGTCTTCTACTCCATATTGTTTGTAGTGCCCAAATCCTCGGGAGGTTGGAGAGCCATTTTGGACCTCAAGTGTCTCAACAGGTATGTCATCCATAAAAAATTCAAAATGCACACCCTGAAATCAATTCTGGCAAGTGCTCGGAAGGGAAATCTACTCACATCCATAGATCTCTTGGAGGCTTACCTCCACATCCCAATTCGGCCATCTCAACGCCAATACTTACGGTTTTGCTATGCAGGGGTGCATTATAAATATGGGGCACTTCCATTCGGCCTATCCTCGGCGCCAAGGGTATTCACCAAGGTCCTGGCTGCCCTGACCGCCCACCTACGGTCTATTCCCATCAGGGTCCAGTGCTACCTGGATGATATCCTCATCTCCTCTGCCTCTTCTTCTCAGGCTGAGAGAGATGTCCAGGTGGTGCTCACTACCCTCACTCATCCTGGTCTCTTGGTCAATCGGACCAAGAGCCAACTCATTCCCTCCACCAAAATCATCCATTTGGGGCCATTATTGACTCATTGGAGTGTAAGGTGTATTTATTTATTTATTTATTTATTTATTTATTTATTTATTTATTTATTTATTTATTTATTTATTTATTTATTTATTTATTTATTTATTTATTTATTTATTTATTTATTTATTTATGAGATTTAGATACCGCCTCACAGTGCAAGCACTCTCTAAGCGGTTTACACCAGTAAGCAATATATATTTATATTGCCCCCAACAATCTGGGTCCTCATTTTACCTACCTCGGAAGGATGGAAGGCTGAGTCAACCTTGAGCTGGTGAGATTTGAACTGCTGACCTGCAGATCAGTGTGAGCTAAAGTAGCCTGCAGTACCTGCCTCTAACCACTGTGCCACCTCGGCTCTTCTCAAAATAGTTTTATTTAACTCTCTTAGAAGATGAAATAGGGTGAGTCAGTTTTTTTACTAATCAACCATTGGGTGGCAAACAAATTTAATAAACAAACAAACAAATGTTTATTCTTTGCAATTCTGCTTCTCTGTTTTTGTTTAACTAAACGATAACAGAGATGATACCAATCAACTAGAGTTCATTGCAGCCTTAGAAGTAGCCTTTAAAACCATGGGACTTCCCACAGTGACCCAAGAAAGCATCAGATAAACTACCACACCACAATAGAATAGAATAGAGTAATAACTTTATTGTCACTTTGAATGTACACTAATCAGCATACATTAAAATGAAAATTCGTTGAATACAGCTCTCAAAGGGTCACCACCTTCAATATACACTACATAAACATGATAAATAATTAAATAATTAAATACATAAATATATACATACATACACACACACACACACATACATACAAACAAAATTATCTATATATCCACATATATTATATGACACAGAAAGACAACACAGTTAGGTTTAGATGCATGCATCTACCAATTGTTGTATTAAAATTAGTATTTTCATCAGTTGAAACCATCAGTAAAATCTATGATATTTCTTCTTTTGGAAAGGAATTTTCCTGCGCATTACTGGAATGACAAATATTTTTAAGGCATGTATTGTAAAAATACTGCATCATTATTTAATGTGTTATCTACAGAAAGAAGTTCAACTGGATGGATTTTATAAAGATAGAAGATAGATAGATAGAATTCTTTATTGGCCAAGTGTGATTGGACTCACAAGGAATTTGTCTTTGGTGCATATGCTCTCAGTGTACATAAAAGAAAAGATACATTTGTCAAGAATGGTTGTCATAGGGTTCAAGTAAGCAATCAGGAAACAATCAATATTAATATAAATCTTAAGGATACAAGCAACAAGTTACAGTCATACAGTCATAAGTGGGAGGAGATGGGTGATAGGAACAATGAGAAAAACAATAGTAATAGTAATGCAGCCTAGTGAATAGTTTGACAGTGGTGAGGGAATTATTTGTTTAGCAGAGTGATGGCGTTGGGGAAAAACTGTTCTTGTGTCTAGTTGTCTTGGTGTGCAGTGCTCTATAGCGACGTTTTGAGGGTAGGAGTTGAAGCAATTTATGTCCAGGATGCGAGGGATAAATAAAACAGATATTATTTAAAAAACCATTCAAAACTAACTGATTAGAACTGAAGAAGTTGATGATATCTCATCCCATAGTGTTGGATAATCTCACCCAGTGCAACATCATTCTTAGTTTTCCTCCAGTGGCATTCTACCATCTTTTGGCCCTTTTCAGCAGCTTCATCCTCTATGTACACCAAGGGGCATTTCAGGACTGATGAAACAGAAAAAGGCACACAGATGTGAACCTGTCCAGAGCCTTGCCTGCTTTCTGATTCCATTTGTGACAAAATCCTCTACAGAGCCACGCAGCAGAACCTCCAGGATACCCACCAGCTTCTTCTAAAACCCAAGTTAGTTGTAAAGAGTGAACTATTGAAATACGTGAGCACTGGAAAATCTCACAGCCATCAGGGCATCGTCTGGCTATGACAGGGGATAATGATAGATTCACCCAGAAGATCATATTACTATTGCTCTGAAAAAAAAACATATCCGGAGCATGACCATTATCCCGAGTTGGGCCTTGGATGATCTGGGGTAGACCCATGGTCATCTCATTGGGGTGATATGGTTTCTCAGACCACCTAGTTGCAAAGGCTCTGCAAATCCCATGCAAATGGAAATAGTTGTTAAAACTTTCTCTTCATGAGCTGATGTTTATCGTTCAGTTCGGGTCTCATCACAATGATAAAACACTTGGGAAGGAAGATGCACACCAATAAGCCAGCACTGGAGGAGATCATGGAGAAGATCTCCACAGCCAACGTATACTTTCCCCTTGTGCTTAGATAGGTTGGGATAAAGCACAGCCAAACACTGCAGAAAACCAACATGCTGAAGGTGATGAATTTGGCTTCGTTGAAACTGTCAGGCAACTTCCTGGCTAGAAAAGCAGCAGAGAAGCTAACCAGAGCAAGAAAACCCAGAAAGCCCAAAACACAGTAGAACATGACCGAGTCTTCATTGCACTCCAGGATGAGTTCTTCAGATATTGAGTGTGCATCAAAATCTGGGTATGGTGGGGACTTTATCAGCCACACAGCACAAACACACATTTGAACAAGGGAGCAGGCTAGAAGAATGAAACTGACCATTCTTCCCCCCACCCATTTCCTCAATCTGGAACCAGGTTTGGTGGCCATGAATGCTAGAACCACAACAAAGGTTTTGGCCAAGACGCAAGAAACCGCCACAGAAAAGATGAGCCCAAAAGCTGGCTGTCGAAGGAGACACACCACCGTATTGGGTCTCCAAAGAAACAGAAAGACACAAAGGAAAGAGAGGAGGAGGGAAACTAGGAGAATGTAGGTAAGATTCCGGTTGTTGGCTTTGACGATGGGAGTGTCTTTGTGTTTCATGAAGATTGTGATGACCAAAGTTGTCATGAAGGAAAAGCAAAGGGAAAGAACAGTCAGACTGATCCCCAAGGGTTCTTCATAGGACAGAAAAGTGATCCGCTTTGGAATGCACATATTTTTGTCAGGATTTGGATATTGATCTTCTGGACAAGGAGAGCAGTCATCCACATCTGGAAAAGAACACATCAATCGGAATTGATACAGTGGATTATAGACAGTGTTGTACCCTCATGTCTTAGTCCCATTATATTTGGAAATTTCCTACCCTTCTTTTTTGATATTTTCCCCTCTGGACACAGACGGCAACCATAGCAGCAAAACGGCTCCCCTTCTATCTTTTCCTTGCTGTGTCCGGTCTCACAGGGATCATTACACAGAGATAAAGGCAATGCCTATCAGTGAATGAAGAAGAATATTTTAAGATGCAGAGGAAAAAGAAAGTGCTTGGAGAGAAACTGTTAGTGTGGAATCACCAGCATAAAAATGGATTTATGTACTAAGTAATGCAGTACAGAAGAAATGTGATGACATCATTTAGATGTATTTGGTCTGAAATAACAATTCATGAAATATCTATCTCTATTGGTATTTATGGCCTTCTATAACCATCATCACCACTCTACGAAGACAATTTTTGTGCTGGTTAGATAAGAATAGTTTTCCCAACTTCTGAATTTTGAAGTCACCAGACTGGTGAAATCTACTACACTGGATTGTACCTTTTACTTCAAAGCCATGAAAGTAAGGTCTGTTGTTGCAATTCACCCTTGAAAGGCTTATTGCCGGGACTTTTCTGTATGTGAATGCTAGAAATTCACATTTTTCAAATATAAAGGGTATTTTTGGGGACAAGGAGTCTGTTTCGTGATTTTGTGAAGCCTAGGTCAGAACACTTTTATGCTACATAAAGGAAGGGAGACCAATCTAGACTAAAAAAAGCTAACCTGATTGAAGCCTATTGGCCACATGATGGAATCTACAGAAATATTGAAGAACTTGTCCTCCGGAGCTGTGGGATCTACCATTCCAACTTTGACCCTAAGAAAGGACTGATTTGGGAATGAGATCCAGTTGATAATATCATATCCACCAACGAATTCTCCATTTTTATCAAAGGAGATCTTCTCACCAACACTGTTGTTGAATCTGACACTTCTCAGAAAAGAATGAACCTGAAATATAGAGACAACCAGAGGGACACAGAGAGAAAAGGACAGAGAAGAGAGAAGAAATTCATACATTGAAAACACACATATAGATGTTTCTTTAAACAAAGAAAACATTAAAACTTTTTAAAAGTTTTAGTTGTAGGCCAGTATCAAACAAATACCACGTTTCCCTGAAAATAAGACCTATCCTGAAAATAAGCCCTAGCATGTTTTTTTAACGCATGCACCTAATATAAGCTCTACCCCCCAAATAAGCTCTACTTAAGAGCCTGTGCAACTGCAGAATATTATAATGTATGGGTGAAATTTTATGACTGGATAGAAAAAGAATATAGATAGAAATTAAATTATAATGATTAAATAAGAAAATGGAAAATAAATGGGGGTAATCCAGATGACAAAATTAGATTTGGAGGAGGTAGCATTAGATTATAATATATACCTAGAATAAAGAATTATTAATACAGATATGAAATAAAAAATAATGAGTTTAAAAGTGACACCGATAATTTAAAGATGTATGGAAATATGGTTATCAGTCATTAATAATAATAATAATAATAATAATAATAATAATAATAATAATAATAATAATAATAATAATAATAATAATAATAATAATAATAATAATAATAAAAATAAAAATAAAAATAAAAATAAAAATAATAATAAAAATAATAAAAATAAAAATAAAATCAGATGGTCAAGATCTTGTGGGATTTTTGTATACAAACAGACAAGGTACTGGCGCATAATACACCAGACATCACACTGGTCGAGAAAAACAAGGTGACTATCATTGACATTGCAATACCAGGTGATAGCAAGGTCGATGAAAAGGAACACGAAAAAATAGCAAAATACCAGGACTTAAAAATCGAAATTCAACGATTATGGCACAAACCAGCAGTGGTAATTCCAGTGGTGATTGGAACACTGGGTGCTATCCCAAAAGCACTGGAATTACATTTAAAACAGCTCAAAATTGACAAAATCACCATCAGTCAAATGCAGGAAGCTGCACTGCTTGGTTCCACACATATACTTTGAAAATACATTACGACATCCTAGGCCCCTGGGTGGGGCTCGACTAGTAATCAATGCCAAATCCGGCAAAACAACTGGCTGCTGCGATACAATTGTATAATAATAATAATAATAATAATAATAATAATAATAATAATAATAATAATAATAATAATAATAATAATAATAATAATAATAATAATAATAATAATAATAATAATAATAATAATAATAATAATAATAATACCCGATCCTGCCTTTTGCCATCAACAGGCAGTTAGATTGCTTCCCCCCCATCCCTGATCCTGCCTTTTGCCATCAACAGGCAGTTAGATTGCTTCCCCCCCATCCCTGATCCTGCCTTTTGCCATCAACAGGCAGTTAGATTGCTTCCCCCCCATCCCCGATCCTACCTTTTGCCATCAAGAGGCAGTTAGATTGTTCCCCCCCACATTCCGCCGTTGCCGGTCCCAAGCCCAGATGAGAAAGGAGGAGGGTTGAGGTCAGGTTGGCAACCTGGCCTCATAAAAAAACCTTGCCAACCCATATAACATGGTGAAACAAATGAAGAAAAATTCTATACCGCATCGGTCGTCACATGGGTTAACAAGGGCCGTGGCGGATGTTGAGGTCCCTGGACATCCATCGACAAGTGGGCTACAAGTGGACTAGTCAACAAAACGACAAAAATATAGTGCAGATGAAAATCGTGTCATAATGGCCTGTTATTGCAACTCAGAGCCAGAAAGATACAAGACTTTGAGAAAAGTGTTGGCAAGAAGCAAATGCAAGTATTAGAAATAACAACTGAGATGGTAAAAAATCGAGTAAAAAAAGTAAAGAACTGGACATCACCTGGAAATGACCAATTACATGGTTTCTGGCTCAAATATCTGACCAGTTTGCATGCAATATTGGCCAAGCAACTGAACGAAATGCTACAAAATGGTCAAATTGATGAATGGTTGACAACGGGAAAAACATACTTGATTCAGAAAGATGCAACTAAAAGAACAACACCTGGAAACTACAGACCAATAACATGCTTGCCAACAACCTTCAAATTCCTCACCGGGATAATTGCAGATAACATAATGGATTATTTGGAAACAAATAATATCTTGCCAGTAGAGCAAAAAGGCAACAAAAGAAGGAGCAGGGGCACAAAAGATCAGCTCCTAATTGACAAAATGATACTAGAAAACTGTAAGAATAGAAAAACGAACTTGAATATGGTCTGGATTGATTACAAAAAGGCGTACGACTCACTTCCACACAGCTGGATCATCAAATGCTTAGAAACTATTGGCATCAGCAAAAATATTACATCATTCATTGAAAAAGCTATGAAACAATGGAGAACTGAGTTGGCAGTAGGGAATGAGAACTATGGAATGGTTAATATCAAGAGAGGAATTTTTCAGGGAGATTCACTTTCACCCCTCCTCTTCATCATCGTAATGATCCCGCTATCAGTAATCTTAAAAAAAATGAAACTTGGATACCAAATAGCCAAAGACGCAGAAAAAATTTCACATTTATTGTATATGGATGATTTGAAACTATATGGAAAGTCAGAAATAGAAATCCAATCACTGACCAACACAGTCCCTATATTGTTTTTAATGTTTTTTTTCAATATTTATTGTTTGCACGTAGATTTCTTATTGTTGTGAGCCACCCTGAGTCTCTGTGGAGTGGGCGGCATACAAGTGCAAATAATAAATAACAGAGTTGGAAGGGACCTTGGAGGTCTTCTAGTCCAACCCCCTGCTTAGGCAGGAAACCCTACACTACTTCAGACAGATTGTTATCCAACATCTTCTTAAAAATGTCCAGTGTTGGAGCATTCACAACTTCTGGAGGCAAGCTGTTCCACTGATTAATTGTTCTAACTATCAGGAAATTTCTCCTTGGTTCTAAGTTACTTCTCTCCTTGTTTAGTTTCCACCCATTGCTTCTTGTTCTACCCCCAGGTGCCTTGGAGAATAGTTTGACTCCCTCTTCTTTGTGGCAACCCCTGAGATATTGGAACACTGCTATCAATTCTCCCCTGGTCCTTCTTTTCATTAAACTAGACATACCCAGTTCCTGCAATTATTCTTCATATGTTTTAGCCTCCGATCCCCTAATCATCTTTTTTGCTCTTCTCCACACTCTTTCTAGAGTCTCAACAAACTTTTTACATTGTGGCAACCAAAACTGAATGCAGTATTCCAAGTATGGCCTAACCAAGGCATTATAAAGTGGTATTAACACTTCGTGTGATCTTGATTCTATCCCTCTGTTAATGCAGCCTAGAACTGTGTTGGCTTTTTTGGCAGTTGCTGCACACTGCTGGCTCATATTTATTTATTTTTATTTTATTTTATTTATTTATTATTAGAGTTGGAAGGGATCTTGTAGGTCATCTAGTCCAACCCGCTGCTCAAGCAGGAGTTCCTACATCATTTGAGACACATGGCAGTCCAGTCTCTCCTTGAAGGTCGCACGTGTTGGGGCTCTCACAACCTCCGCTGGCAAGCTGTTCCACTGGTTGATCGCTCTCACCGTCAGAAAGTTTCTCCTCACTTCCAGGTTGAATCTCTCCTTGGTCAGCTTCCATCCATTATTCCTTGTTTGGCTTTCTGGTGCCATAGAAAACAGCCTGACCCCCTCCTCTCTGTAACATCCCCTCAAGTATTGGAACACTGCTATCATGTCACCCCTGGTCCTTCTCTTTGCCAGTCTGGCCAAGCTCAGTTCCTGCAACCGCTCCTTGTATGTTTTATTTTCCAGACCCTTTTTCATCCTGGTTGTTCTCTTCTGCACTTTCTCTAGAGTTTCAATGTCTTTTTTGTAGTGTGGTGACCAAAACTGGATGCAGTACTCTAGGTGTGATCTGACCAAGGCTTTATAGAGTGGTACTAGTACCTCTCTGGTCCTTGATTGCATCCCTCTATTTATGCAGCTCAGGACTGCGTTGGCCTTTTTGGCTGCTGCTGCACACTGCTGGCTCATATTTAGTAGGCTGTCTACCAAGACTCCAAGATCCCTCTCGCAATTGCTGCTATTGAGTATGGTTTCACCCAGTTTGTATGTGTATTTTTTATTCTTCTTACCTAGATGTAGAATTTTACTTTTCTCTGTGTTAAATTTCATTTTATTGGTTTGGGCCCAGTGTTCGAGTCTGTCGAGGTCCCTCTGGATTTTGAGTCTGTCCTCTGGGATGTTTGCTACTCCCGCCAGATTGGTATCATCTGCAAATTTGGTTAGTTCTCCTGCTATTCCCTCATCTAGGTCATTTATGAAGATATTAAAGAGTACTGGGCCTAGGATGGAACCTTGTGGTATGCCACTGCTTACTTCTCTCCATGTGGACTTAGATCCATTGAGGACTACACGCTGGGTACGGTTGGTCAGCCAGTTGTTAATCCATCTGGTTGTGTAGTTGTCTATCCCGCTTTTTTCTAGCTTATGAAGAAGTAGGTTGTGGTTTACTTTGTCAAATGCTTTGCTGAAGTCCAGGTATATTATGTCTACTGCATTTTGCTGATCTACTAATTTGGTCACAGTGTTGAAGAATGAAATGAGGTTGATTTGGCATGACTTGTTCTTAATAAATCCGTGTTGGCTGTTGGTTATTACTTGGTTTCTTTCTAGATGATGGGAGATCTAGTTTTTAATTATTTTTTTCCAGTATTTTCCCAGATATTGATGTTAGGCTGATTGGTCTGTAGTTTCCTGGGTCTTTTTTTTAACCTTTTTTTATAGATGGGGACCACTTCAGCTCTTTTCCAATCCTCAGGGAGTTCCCCTGTGTTCCAGGATTTTTGGAAGATGTGGTACAGTGGTTCAGAAATAATTTCTGCTAGTTCTTTTAGGACTCTGGGGTGTAGTCCATCTGGTCCTGGTGCTTTGTATTCAGTAAGTTCAGATAGGTGATCTCTAACTGTAGTTTTGCTTAGGTTGAGTCTTGCTTCGAATCTGTTTTTTATATTTGTGTTGCTGGGTAGTTGAGCAGCATTTTCCTTTTGTGTGAAGACTGATGCGAATAACGTGTTCAGTAGCTCTGCTTTGTCTTTGTTGTCTGTTACTTCTTTGCCGTCTTCTCTCTTTAGTGGACCAACTGTTTCTTTGATTTTTTTCTTGTTGTTAATGTGTTGGAAGAAGCTTTTTTGTTGTCTTTGACTTTTGTTGCGAGTCTTTGTTCATTCTGGGCCTTTGCTGTCCTGATTTTTTCTTTACAGATTCTGGCTGTCTGTTGGTACTCTGCCTTGGTTATGTGCCCCTCTTTCCATTTTTTGTATTTATCTTTTTTTCATTCAGTTTATCAGTGAGGTCTTTGTTTAGCCATGCTGGTTTCCTTTTGGATTTCTTGTTTTTCTTCCTCATCGATATTGTGGTGTTCTGGGCTTTTATGATCGTGTTTTTTAGGATCTCCCAGGCTTCTTGAGCTGTTTTACCATTTAGTACTTTCATCCAAGGGATCTTTCCCAAGTTTTCTCTGAGTTTATTGAAGTCGGCTTTTTTAAAGTCTGGGATATAGGTGTCGTTATGTTCAGTTATTTGTGTTTGCGTTATGGTGAATTTTAGTATCACGTGGTCACTCTCGCCCAGTGTTCCCGCAGCTTCGACTCCTTCTATTGTTTCTTCTCTGTTAGTAAGTATTAAATCCAGTATGGCTCCCTCCTCCACTTTTTGGACAATGAAGTTGTCAGCTAGGCTGGTTAGGAATCTGTTAGATTTCTCACTTGGAGTTGTAGGAAGTTAGCACCCATCCCCTCCTAGAAAAAATGAAATATCCTAGGAAATATTGAAAAAGGAAAGCATATGTTTCCCTGAATGAGGAAAGGAGAAACATGTTTTAAATACAAAGCAGCTTCCTGTAGCTCCCTGCCCCCAACCTTTGCCAATGGGCTATTAAGGACTGGGCACAGCTCACACATTCCTCCCACCTAGCCTGGAACAGTCTTCTGCATAACAAAGAACCATAATAGGAATCCCAAAGCCTTTTCATTATACCACATGGGACCTGGTAAGATTCCATCAACCATGCCCCTGGGATTCAGGACAGCCCACAAGAGATGCCCCAGCATGCCCCTGGAAGTCTGACAGCCAATGGAATATATTTCTATATAGGAACAGGAAACTGAGACCTGGCTTGGCCAGGAGGGGGGGGTTCCCCTCTCCGAGATGTGCCCGGACGGGTTCTCAGTTCAGCATCAGCCGCGACCCCAGGGAAGGGGTGGAGGAGTGGCGATTATAGCTCGCCAGAACCTTAATCCTCGAAGGAGCCCTGCCCCGGAGATTGTTGGGTGTGAGATGCTCCTTCTGAAGTTGGACTTAGGGGTCCAGGTGGGCCTTTTGCTAGCGTACCTGCCTCCTAGCTACGTTACAAAGGCCCTGCCTGTTCTGCTCGAGGCGGTAGCAGGGCTGGCGATTGAGTTCCCCAGGTTGATGGTGCTGGGGGACTTTAATTTGCCATCGCCCGGTGAAACCTCGGAGGCAGTCCAGGAGTTCATGGCTTCCATGACAACCATGGACCTGACCCAAGTAGTTCAGGGTCCGACTCATGAGGGAGGTCACACGCTTGACCTTGTGTTTCTTTCGGGGCAGTGGAGAGATGATCTGAGGCTGAGGGGTTTAGTCACAGTACCCTTGTCGTGGTCAGATCATTTCCTTCTGAGGTTGGATTTCATGGCACCACTCCTCCACCGCAAGGAGGCGGGGCCGACTAAGTGGTTCCGCCCCAGGCGCCTAATGGAATCTGAAGGATTTCAGAGGGAACTTGGGGAAATACCTGACTCCCTGGTACACGATTCATCTGAGGCTCTAGTGGCTGCCTGGAATCGGGCGGCAACGGGGGCTTTAGATCGGATTGCGCCTTTGCGGCCTCTCCATGGCAGCGGATCCCAGAGGGCTCCTTGGTTTACTGAGGAGCTCCGGGAGATGAAGTGCCTAAAGAGACGCCTAGAGCGATGATGGAGAGCCAGTAAAGCTGAGTCTGACCGGACACTTTTAAGAACTTGCATTAAGTCTTACTTAGTGGCGATAAGGGCGGCAAAATGCTCGCATTTTTCCGCTCTTATTGCGTCCGCCAACTCCCGCCCAGCCGCCCTGTTTAGGGTGACCCGCTCCCTCCTAGCCAAGGGGGGAGTTGAAGATCCCTTGCAGGGCAGAGCTGAGGAATTTTCTCAGTTTCTGGCGGATAAAGTCGTTCAGATTCGGACAGACCTGGACTCCATTTGGACAGGGCAAGCCGAGATGACAGGGGCGAGTCTTAGTCCTGTTATATGGGATGAGTTTGAGCCTGTCACTCCTGAGGATGTGGACAAGGCCATAGGAGCGATGAGCGCCTCCACCTGTTTATTGGACCCGTGCCCCTCCTGGCTGGTCTCAGCCAGCAGGGAGGTGTCACGCGGCTGGCTCCAGGCGGTTGTGATCGCTTCTTTGAGAGAGGGATCCATCCCACAGCCTTTAAAAGCTGCGGTGGTGAGGCCCCTCCTCAAGAAGCCTTCCCTGGACCCAGTGGATTTAAAAAACTTCCGTCCAGTCTCCAACTTACCCTTTTTGGGTAAAGTTGTTGAGAAGGTGGTGTCACTCCAACTCCTGCGGCTTTTGGAGGATACTGATTATCTGGATTCCTTTCAATCGGGTTTCAGGCGCGGCTACAGTACGGAGACTGCTTTGGTCGTGCTGATGGATGATCTCTGGCGTGCCCGGGATGGGGGTTATTCCTCCATCCTGGTGTTACTTGACCTCTCAGCGGCTTTCGATACCATTGACCATGGTATCCTTCTGCGTCGTCTTGGGGAGGTGGGAGTGGGAGGCACTGTTTTACGGTGGTTCTCCTCCTACCTCTCTGACAGGACGCAGTCGGTGTTGACAGGAGGACAGAGGTCGGCCCCTAGGCCCCTGGTTTGCGGGGTGCCACAGGGCTCGGTCCTCTCGCCCATCCTGTTTAACATTTACATGAAACCGCTGGGTGAGATCATCCGACGACATGGGGTGAGGTATCAGCAGTATGCTGATGATACCCAGTTGTACATCTCCACCCCGTGTCAATTCAGTGAAGCAGTTGATGTAATGTGCCGCTGCCTGGACGATGTGAGGGTCTGGATGGGAGTGAACAGACTCAGGCTCAACCCAGACAAGACTGAGTGGCTCTGGATATTGCCTCCCAAGGACTATGTCGACTATCCCTCCTTGGTTCTTGGGGGAGAAAAATTGGCTCCCTCAGAACAGGTTCGCAATTTGGGAGTCCTCCTAGACCCACAGCTAAAATTGGATCAACATCTTTCAGCTGTGGCTAGGGGGACCTTTGCACAGATCCGTCTTGTGCACCAATTGCGACCTTACTTGGAGAGGGAGGCCTTGCTCACAGTCACTCATGCCCTTGTCACCTCACGGCTAGACTACTGTAACGCGCTCTACATGGGGCTACCCTCGAAGAGCATCCGGAGACTCCAGTTGGTACAGAATGCAGCTGCGCGAGCTGTAGTGGGTGTACCAAGATACACCCATGTAACACCTCTCCTTCGCCAGCTGCATTGGCTACCAATTAGTCTCCGGTTGCAATTTAAGGTGTTGGTCGTTACCTTTAAAGCCCTACATGGCTCAGGGCCAGGTTACCTGCGGGACCGCATCCTACCACATACCTCCCTAAGACCGGTTAGGTCCCACAGAGAGGGCCTCCTCCGGGTCCCGTCGGCCAAACAATGCCGACTGGCGGGGCCACGGGGGAGGGCCTTCTCTGTGGGAGCCCCGTCCCTCTGGAACCAACTTCCACCAGAGATCCGGACTATCCCCACCCTTCTGGCCTTCCGTAAAGCCTTAAAAACATGGCTCTTCCGGCAGATGGGGTGAATAGGATAATCAAATTCCCCCTGAATGTTGTGTTTATAATGTTTTCTTTTTAACTATATTTTAACTTAAATTATGATTATTGTTTTTACTCATGCTTCTTACTCATGCTGTACGCCGCCCTGAGTCCCACGGGATTGGGCGGCATATAAGAGCGTCTAATAAATAAATAAATAATAAATAAAATAAACAGTTAGGGAGGGGCCCAAGAGAGAGTATAAAGCAAGGAACTCAGCATCTCTTCTTCCCTTTTTTCCTCTTCATCCACACCTGGAAGCATGTAATCTACCTTTTCTGTACAGGGGCTCCTGCTATGTGCTCCTGTCCACCATTAAACCTTCTTTCCAAGCAACTTCCATGAATCCAGTGTCTTTTTCCTCACTTGGAACTGAACCCAGAAGGATATTCCTTATAACAGTGCTGAGTTGGTTTTCCAGTTGATATCCGGGTAGTTGAAGTCTCCCATTATTACAATGTTGTTTTTCTTGCATATGTTCTTTAGCTGGTTGGTAAAAAGGGTGTCCATTGTTTCTGTTTGGTTTGGTGGTCTGTAGTATTGTTGTGTCATTCTTTTTTTCTTTTATATTGACCCATATGCATTCTAATGGGTTTTCTTCCTTGGTTACTTGTAGCTCTGTAGCTACATAGTGGTCCTTTATATACAGTGCAACACCACCTCCTTTTTTGTGTGATCTGTTTTTTTTGAAGAGTTTATATCCTTTTATCTGTGTGTTCCAATCGTGTGATTCGTCCCACCAAGTTTCTGTTATTCCAACTATGTCATGTGTACCTTCGTGCATTAACATTTCAAGTTCACCCTGTTTATTCCCTAGGCTTTGTGCATTTGTGTAGAGGCATTTGAGTTCTTTGTGCCTGATTATGGTTGTTCTTTCTTTGTCTCTTGTTTGGCGTTTGCGTTTGTTTTCTTCCCCATCCCTTTTTGGTTCGTTGTTTGTTTCGTTTGCTTGGCGTCCATGCTTGGAGTTGGGCCCCGGGGATCCTGTAGATTGGTCATCCTCCCCTCGCAATTTTAGTTTAAAGCCCTCCTGACAAGTTGGGCCAGTCTTTTTCCGAGGACATTCTTCCCAGTCTTTGTGAGGTGTAACCCGTCCCTTGCCAATAGTCCATCTTGAAGGTAGTACAGTCCGTGGTCCAGGAATCCAAAGTTTTTTGGCGACACCAATCCTTTAGCCAGTGGTTTACTTGTAGGATTCTTTGTTCCAATGCTGGGTGTTGTCCTCTTGTTGGTAGTATTGATGAGAAAACTACTTGCGCACCTAGGTTTTTGACGTTCTTGCCTAGTTGCTCGTAGTCATTCTGTATTATTTTCAAGTTCTTTTTTGTGACATCTGTTCCTACCTGGAGTAATAGTAGGGGGTAATTTGTGGGTTTTATTATTTTGTTACTTTCTCTGCTACATCTATGATTTTGGCTCCTGGAAGGCAGTATACCTCTCTGGATTGGTTATCTGGTCTACAGATAGCGGGTTCGGTTCCTCTGAGGATTGAATCTCCTATTACCAGTACTTGCCTTTTCTTTTTGCCTGGGGTTGTTTGGGGAGTTTCTTTCTTTGTCATAGTGGTATTTTGTGGTGCTGCTTTGTTGAGGGTTCTTTGTGGTGTTTCTTTTCTGTGTGTCTGTGCGTTATCTTCCATTGGAAGTCCCTGGTATTGGTTGCTTAGAGCCAGTGGGGTTGGGTCTGGGTGGGTTGGTTTGGACAATGGTTTTGTGTTTGGTTTGTGTTTTTTTTCTGTGGGTGAAGTGTCCATCTTCTTTCTTCCTCCGGGGGGTTAGCTATAGTGGAAGTTGCTTGGTCATTTTAATGTTCTTTTTGTGCATGTTCTTTTTGTGAGGTTTGGAGTTTCTCATTTTGTTGGTTGAGTTTCAGGATGTTTAGATTTTTCACGTGGCTTCCAGCTCACTTCTTCTGCTTGCTCACAGCCGCAATGGAGCAGGAGGCTGAGTGGTGTGGTGGTGCCACAGCTGCGAGGCGAGGCAGGTGTCGGGGTGTGGATGGCCTGGCTGTGGGGGCCCTGAGGTAAGCCAGTGCAGGGTGCATGGGGCAACTCCATCCCCCCGCCTCACAAGGTGGTGATCCTGGCATGTTGCATGGCCTCCTGCCCCACTGCGAGCAATCAGAAGAAGTGGGACGTCCATCAGTGGTAGGTTGCTACTGGTTCACCTAGATTTGGATGAACCGGTAGGAGCGGCAGGGGAGGCTCCGCCCACCTGCCCGGACGTCATCACGGATGATCTGCACACATCTCCAAATCTGTAGGAAAGGTAAGTGAAATCCACTACTGCCTCCCATACATGGAAAAAATAAAAATAAAACACCCCCCAAAATAAGGCCTAGTGCTTATTTTGGAACCCAAAAGAACATGACCTGGTTTTATTTTCAGAGAAACAGGGGTAACATATCAATCATTCCAACGGAAAGGCATAGGTAAAATATCAGGTTACTGAATTTTTTTAAAAACATAGAATAGCAAAATAAAAAACCCAGCAAAAAGATTAATTAGCAATTAATTTAATAGCTAAAACCTCATAAGCTGGATGATTTCTGATAAATTCATAAGAAATACTAGGATATATAAGGCTATAAAGGTTTAATACTATTCTTACTTATAAAGAGCCTTATACCTGCTGTAGCCATGCTAAGGTTTGATTTGGATTATTTCAGACTAGAAGTAAGATAATAACAAGATAAAACAAAATGTAATTGAAAAGGTTTAGGTTTATGTATGTATATACTCTCTCTCTCTCACACACACACACAAGCAAACACACTTTCCAGTTACATTATGTTTTATCCTATTATTGTCTTATACATTTGAATATATTAGCTATAAGCGAATGTAGCCCTTTCTTATGATTAACAGAGTATATTGCTAATACTGATAGTAGATGGACAGTCCTACAGGACTTTGCCTATAAATGCAAAACAATAAAGAAAGCAGCTTGGAAGACTCATAGTGTGTCACCAAGAAAGTTTTGGGCAATTCTATCAATTTCAGGGAGAGAATCATATTCTAAGAAATGCGGTTGTAATTTTATAGAATTCAATTTACAATTTTAATATAAGCTTATCAATGGTTCAGTTGGTTAATTCATTACTACCTCTCACTTTTAGACCTAAAGTTAATCCCCCTAGAGAATATTGTTTGTTTGAGTTTATGGATAGACCTTGCAACTACAGATATGGTTGTCCCAAAGTTGCTATTCAAAGGGGCCATTGGACTTTCTTGTTTTCCTTGAAGAGGTTTCGCTTCTCATCCAAGAGCTTCTTCAGTTCTAAGTGAATGGTGGGGAATGGAAGGGTTTATATTCCTTGCAGTCATCTGGTCATTCGCACTCTTTCTGAGAGTCATTGAGGACACTTGGAGGTCATCAAAGAAAAGCAAAAAAGTCCAGTTGCCTCTTGAAAAAGCACCTTTGGGTGAACCGTGACCTGGATGAGTGAGAATCTCCACAGACATACAGATAAGGTTGTCTCTGCATTAATCTGCTTGCAGGACTTACCTGCCACCACATCTGATTGTGAAACTGTTTCCTTCCTTTTTTCACTATTGTTGTGTGCCTGGATTTGGATAAATACAGAGATTGCAAAGCATATGCCACAGCATAGACTGCATTGTAAATATTGTAACTCTGGCCACTGATGCGTGTTTCAAACACAGATGTAGGAAGGGTCTCAAGTTTCTCCTTTCCAGTACAAGTTACCTCAGATGTCTCCGTTCTTGAGTTTGAGAAGAAACAGTCAAATGCCTGTTCCCAGAAATCTTTCCTAAAATGATCATGATGGTCATTGTTTGCACTTAGATTGTGAAGAAATTCCTGGAAATCTTGGACCTCTTTTGTGTGAACTGCAAAGGATAAAGCCCCATGTAGGAAATGGATGTCCCAAGATTTATGAAGGGACATTGAAGTGTAATCTGTCTGAGCATTTATAAGCCAGATCTTTTGCTTCTTTGGTATATCCTCCACTTCTGAAAGCCGGAGGAAGGTTCTCAGAACTGATATGGACTGAATTTTACCATAGATGATTATCACATTGGCCTTGCTCTTCATGAGAACATGGTATATACGTAGTCCTTCATCCATAACATCTGTAAAATCATTATAGAACTCTATATTTGGTAACTCTGCTATGAACTCAGAGCAGATACCATACTCAGAAAAGGTAGGGACCACCTCCTGGACAAATTTCTCTGATTTCTCATCTTTTACTACAAGAATTCCAACCCAGATCCACCTTAAGTACTTCAATAGCTGCACGAGGCCCTTATGTTCATGGGATTCATCTGGATACATTTGCTGGAAGAAAACTGCTTGAGTCTCTTTCTCCATGGCTTGAGCAGAGCCATAGGTCAACTAAAGGAAGACAAACATATGCAGATGGAAAGGTATAAGTGAGCCTCTGACAGTGTGTACATTCTTTTTATTTTTATTTTATTTTTTTACAGTTTTTTAAATTAATAGTACAATTAAGAACATTGGACATGATGCGATTTCTATGGTTTAAACAATTCCATTAAGTGTTACCTTAGATCAATTTCTTTTCATTATAACATTATATACAATCTATCAACTTTCAAAAACACATGTTCTTTCAATTATATACATTGCAACCGAACAAATTCCAATCCTGTCTTGTACAAAATAGTAGCATAAAGAATCCTGAATTTTCAACTTATCAATTATCACTTGTCCCAACGTTCCTCCTCAATTCCAGCCATTTATACAATTCATTCCAGATTTCATAATAATCTATTTCACTCTTCTCCTTGAGCTCTAACGTCAACCTATCCATTTCAGCCCAGGATAATAATTATTACTTCTTCTTCTGTAGGAGTCTCTTTATCTTTCCATTTCTGAGCAAAGGCTAATCTCGCCGCTGTTAGCATGTGTAGTAATAGGTATAAAGTTCCTTTATTATATTCATCCTTAGCAATACCCAGCAAGAAAAGTTCTGGCTTTAACTTGAATTTTTGCGCTAATATCTCTTCCAGCCAATGTTTTATCAGATACCAAAATTTTAGTGCTTTTGGACATTCCCACCACATATGGTAGTAAGTCCCTGTCAGTTCTTTACATTTCAAACATTTCAGTGAAATCTTTTTATCCATTTTAGCTAGTCTCATAGGAGGGAGGTGCCATTTATATAACATCTTATATAAATTTTCTTTATATGCAGTGGCTAACATGAGCTTCCGATTCCTTTCCCATAATTTTTGGCAATTATCTAAATCAATACCATAACCAAAATTTTACTTCAAATTAGCATGGTCTCTTTTACTTGTTCTTCCAACATATCCTGTACCAGTAAATAATAGTATATCTTTTTTATCACTTTATTCTCTGTTACCAATAAGATTTTGTCTAATTCTGTATGCTCTAATTTTATTTGGCATTCTTTTTTGTCCTTCCTATATCACGATTGTACTTGGAGGTATGCTCACCATTCAAGTTCTATACCTTCTTCTAATAGCCTTTTCCTCGATTTCAGTTTTTCTTCTTTATTATTTATTTATTTATTTGTGAGATTTATATACCGCCTCACAGTGCAAGCACTCTCTAAGCGGTTTACACCATTAAGCAATGTATATATTTACATTGCCCCCAACAATCTGGGTCCTCATTTTACCTATCTCGGAAGGATGGAAGGCTGAGTCAACCTTGAGCCGGTGAGATTAGAACCGCTGACCTACGGATCACAGTCAGCTAAAGTGGCCTGCAGTACTGCCTCTAACCGCTGCACCACCTCGGCTCTTATAAGATATCCTTCATCTAAGATATCCTTGTATGTAATTACCCTTCCTAATTTCATACAATTTCGGTGCGTAAACATCTCCAATGTAGATAGCCAGTTGGGAATTTCGACATAATTGCGTTTTTTGATTCTGGCCAAGACGTCTAGTAAAGCCTGTCTAATGTAATGATTCTGGAAGTACTGATGAGCCTTATGTTTTCCATCCCAAAGAATCGCATGCCACCCTATCTGCATATCGTGGCCTTCTAGTGCTAGTAACCTCCTGTATCTCAAGTGTATCCACTCTTTCGCCCAGGTAAGCATTGCGGCTTGGTAATATTTTTCCCAATCTGGAAGGCCAAATCTTCCTCTTTCCTTTGTGTCCTGTAAGAGTTTAAATTTAATTCTCGGTTCTCTCCCTTGCCAAATGACTTTAGATATAATTTTATATTTCCCCAAAATTCCTTTCCTAGTCTGATTGGTATACATTGAAATAAAAAAAGTAGTTTGGGTAATACGTTCATCTTTATCATTCCCATAAAGGAGAGCGGCAAATTTTTCCACCTATCTAAGTCCAGTCAACTAATTTATCATAGTTATCTCCTTTGAGTGTAATACATCTACCCGTCAAATGGATCCCTAGGTATCTCACCTCCTTTGTTGTCTGAATATTTATTTTCCCAACTAGCTCATTTTCTTGTAATTTTGTCATATTCTTAACTAACATTTTAGTTTTTTCTTTATTAATCCTCAAACCTGCTACTTCTCCATACTCTCCCAGCATTTCCAGCAATCTTACACCAGACTTTAGGGGCTCCTCCATAATAAAAACCAGATCGTCTGCAAAGGCCTATAATTTGAATATTTCCCTTTTAATTTAATTTAATTTTAAGTTCCTGTCTGGAACCCACACTGCATATCAGACATTAATACAATCGAGAGAGTCCAGAAATATTTCACAAGAAGAGTCCTTCACTCCTCCGCTCACAACAAAATACCTTATTCCACCAGACTTGAAATACTGGGATTAGATAATTTACAACTACGTCGCCTCCGATCTGATCTAAATGTAGTTCATAAAATCATATACCAAAATGTCCTTCCTGTTAATGACTACTTCAGCTTCAACTGCAACAATACACGAGCACGTAATAGATTCAAATTAAATGTAAAGCGCTCCAAACTCGACTGCAGAAAATACGACTTCAGAAACAGAGTGATCAATGCCTGGAATGCACTACTTGACTCTGTGGTTTCTTCCCCAAACCCCAAAAACTTTAACCTTAGACTGTCTACAGTCGACCTCTCCCCGTTTCTAAGAGGTCTGTAAGGGGCGTGCATAAGTGCACCACTGTGCCTACCATCCCTGTCCTACTGTCCTATTGTCCTCTTTTATCATTACTTTTTACTTATGTTTATACAAACTACTACTATCCTATAAATGTTTGACAAATAAATAAATAAATAAAATAAATAAATTTCTAATCCTTTAATTTGTTCATCTTTCCGAATAATTCTTGTCAAGACTTTTAAAGAAAGGACAAACAATAGTGGTGATAGTGGGCATGCTTGTCTCGTACCTTTTTGTATTTGAAAAAATTTAGTTGTTTCTCCATTTATTACTACTTTTGTTTCCTGTTTGGAATAAATTGTTTTAAACATGTTTATAAAGTTTTTACCAAATTCCATATGTTTTAGCTGGTTCAACCTGAAATCCCATTTGACATTATCAAACGCTTTTTGCGCCTCAACAAAAATTAACGCCTTATGCTTTTTATTGTGCTCTTCATTGTATTCCAACGCCTGACACTGTGTACATTCATTTGAATCTTTGGGTGCCCTTGAGCTTATATATACCAAAACATCATGCAAGTAGTTAGGAAAATCAACCAAAATGTCACTTTTAAGTTATTAAGAAATGTCCTTTTCTAGAAATAGTCTCATTGTGAATATTTCAAATTTGAACCTCAATTCAGTGTGTAGAATTGGGGAAATAAGACCTTGGAGGTCTTCTAGTCCAACCCCCTGCTCAAGCAGGAAACCCTATACCATTTCAGACAAATGATTGTTTAATCTCTTCTTAAAAACCTCAAACATTGGAGCACTCACAACCTCCAGAGGCAAGCTGTTCCACTGGTTAATTATTCTGACTGTCAGCAAATTTCTCCTTAGTTCTAGGTTGGTTTTCTCCTTGATTAGTTTCCACCCATTGTTCCTTGTCTGGCCTTGCTTTGGAAAATAGATTGTCCCCCTTTCAGATTCCTAGATATTGTTTTTTGTTCAATAATGAGTAATTATAACTTTGAACAGACTGTGGGCATATTGGGTATTGAAAAAATTCTCCAATGCCAGACACTGAATTAATTCTTGGAAGTTTCCCAGTCCAACCCCTTGTTGAAGCAGGAAAGCCTTTACCCTTCTATACAAATGACTGTCCAATCTCTTCTTAAAAAGTTCCAGTGACAGAGCACCCACAACATCTGAAGGCAATCCATTCCACTGATTAATTGTTCTAAGTTGGTTTTCCCATTGATTAGTTCCCATACATTGCTTCTTGTCCTGCCTTCAAGTGCTTTGGAGAATAGGATGACTCCATCGTCTTTGTGGCAGCCCCTTAGATATTGGAACACTGCTATCTTGCCACCCTTCATCGTTCTTTTCATTAAACTAGATGTATCCAATTGCTCTTCATATGTTTTAGCTTCCACTCCCCTAATCATCTTTGTTGCTCTTCTCTCCTCTCTTTCTAGAGTCTCAACATCTTTTTTACATTGTGGCCACTAATGTTTAGCCATGTCCAATATCCCCACCGTCTATTCAGAGTTATGATTATTCATGTTGCTATGGTAATCCTATCAAGCAAAAAATAATATCAAGGAATCTGAAAATTGTTTGTTTTTTAGAGAACGAAGCATGCAGTATTGCAAAATAATGATATATATTTTCAGCACCTCTTACCTGAGGAACTTTGTAGATGCACAATACAGCTGCCATGTGAAGAGAGATATCCGGTCCCCCAATCACTGCAGCCAAATGTTTTGGGACCCCACACTTGTAGTTAGGGATAAATTTGCCCTGAGTGAAAGGCAGCACCATTGAAGCATAGTAAGTCCAGCTTGGACTGAAATGGCTGTTAAAAATGTGGAAGCCCAGCGTGACATTGGGAAGGATCTGATGATTTTCATTGATCTCTTTTAGAGTAAACGCTAAGGCCAGGACATGCTGGTAATTCTGAAAAAATACTCTGTAAAGAATAAAAAAAATACATTAAGAATGGTCTGCTTTGGTAGAACAAGCAGAGGATTTTTATTTCCAAAATTTTGGAAGTGAAGAGGGGACGGTAGAAAGAGAGATTAGAGATACAAGGGAAGAAAGAGATATGGCTATACAACCGATGGAGAAGGAAGAGGTGCAAAAAGAAAATAAAGATACTAGGAAGGAAGAGTTACATAATAGAAGAAAGGATGAAAATAACAGCTACTGCAGGATGAAAATAACTGCAACTACTGCAATGCGCTCTACATGGGGCTACCCTTGAAGAGTATCCGTAGACTTCAGCTGGTGCAAAATGCGGCTGCGCGTGCTGTGGTGGGTGTGCCAAGGTACACCCACATGACATCGATACTCCGCCAGCTGCATTGGTTGCCCATCGGTCTCCGGGTCCAATTCAAGGTGTTGATCACCATCTTTAAAGCCCTTCACGGCTTAGGACCAGGCTATCTACGGAACCGCATTCTGCCTCATACTTTCCTCCGACCGGTTAGGGCCCACAGAGTTGGCCTCCTCCAGGTCCCATCGGCCAAGCAATGCCGGCTGGCGGGCCCAAGGGGGAGAGCCTTCTCTGTGGCCGGCCCCATGCTCTGGAACCAACTTCCGCCAGAGACCCGAACTATCCCCACTCTGCTGGCCTTCCGAAAAGCCGTTAAGACGTGGCTCTTCCTGCAGGTGGGGGGTAGAGCTTAATTCACTCGAGCTCACCCCCCAAGTATGTATGATGTTGAATGGTTGTTGATGATTTTTTTATACTGTGTTTTAATTTTTATATTTGCTTTTAACTAACATTTTAGATTTTGGTTATTCTTGTATTTTTCACTGTTGTACCCCGCCCTGAGTCCTTAGGGAGTTGGGCGGCATATAAAAATTCCAAAATAAAATAAATAAATAAATAAATAAAATAGACCTAAAGAACATACAGATGAGAGATCAGAAAGGGTTACAAGATCCAAATACAGATAAAAGGATAAAAGATGGAATAGAGTTAATGTCGGTGAATGTAAATGGCTTAAATTCGCCACAGAAAAGGAAAAGATAACTACATAAAATGAGTAAAATGGGATTGGATATTATAATAATACAAGAGACGCATATTAAAAAACAACATGAATATTTATTAAATTATCCCAAATTGGGAAATGTATTTACATCTTTATCAAATAAAAAACAAGGAGGAGTTGCTGCATATGTTAATAAAAATGTTGAAGCCAAACAAATTTATGAAGATAAAGAAGGCAGGATAATTATACTAGAAATAATATTGAATTAGTCAAAAATTGTGATTGTGGGATTATATGCCCCAAACGAAGGTCAGAAAACATTTTATCAACATTTACATAAGATTATTGGTGAACTTGATTATGAAAGTATTGGGATAATAGGGGATTTTAATGCGATAGTTGATAGACAATTAGACTATAAAAGTAATACACAGAGGAAAGGAACTAGGAAAATTTTGCCAAACACATTTACAAAAATGATAGAAGAGACAAATATTAAAGATAGCTGGCGTGAACGTAACATAGGGAAAAAACAATATACATATTATTCAAATCGGCATGCATCATGGTCACGCATCGATATGGCATGGTTTACACCTGAATTAAATTTAGAAATCGAGGAAATTTCAATAGATATAAATTCATGGGCTGATCACAATCCTATAAGAATTAAATTAAAAAGCCAAAAGAAAACTGGAAGATGGACATTTAAAAGGTCAATCTTGAATCAAAAAGAATTTAAAATAAAAAAGGAAACACAATTGGATTTATATTTTGAAACAAACAAGAAAGAAGATACTAGTTGTCAAAATTGGTGGGATACTGCAAAAGTATTTATGAGAGACGTGGCAATTTCTTATATGGCCAGAGAAAACAAACTTAAAATACAACAGCAAAAGAAATTAGAGGAGGAACTAAGAGGAATTGAGAACAAATTGCAAAGTGAACCAAATAGTCAAGAAACAAAACAACAAATGAATTTGATTAAACACAAATTGAATAATATGGGAAAGGCAGAGTTGGCGCAACATATAAAATGCACTAAACAATTTTTTTTGAAAACGCCAATAAACCCGGGAGATGGTTGGCTTATAGAATTAAGAAACAGAGAGAAGAAAGGAGGATTGGAAAGCTATCTGATGGAAAGGGAGAAATAACTCATGATAATGAAAAGAAAAAAAGAAAAGCATTAGAATACTATGAACATCTATATAATGATAGCGATAGAAATAATAAAAGTGAAACAATCTACAAAAGGCGAAGCTCCCAAAATTATCTCCAGAAATTCAAATGATGTTAAATAAAGAAATAACATATCTAGAGTTAACTGAAGCATTACAGAAACAAACAAAAAACAATAAAAGTAGAAAACAATCTACAAAAGGCGAAGCTCCCAAAATTATCTCCAGAAATTCAAATGATGTTAAATAAAGAAATAACATATCTAGAGTTAACTGAAGCATTACAGAAACAAAAAAAAAAAAAACAATAAAGCACCAGGCCCTGATGGTATACCTGTAGAACTATATAAAAATATACAGGAAAAAATTGGCTCAAAATTATTAGAAGTATATAATGAGGTTTTAACAAAAGCAAAGATGCCGGCATCTTGGGAAGAAGCAATTATAACTTTGATTCCAATGGAAAATACAGATTTGACCCACATAAAAAACTATAGACCGATATCTCTCTTAAATTCTGACTATAAAATATTTGCAACCATAATGGCAGAGAGATTTAAAAAGTATATGGTAGAATTTATACATAGTGATCAGAATGGCTTTTTGCCAAAAAGGCACATAAAAATAATATTAGGATAATACTTGATGTACTAGAATACTACGAACTACATAATGAGAAACAAATGGGATTAACCTTCCTAGATGCACAGAAGGCATTTGATAACAATAAATGGGACTTTCTATACAATCAATTAGTTTATATGGATTTTGGGGATAACTTTATAAAAATGTTCCAAACAATATATTCAATGCAAAGAGCTAAAGTAATTTGAATGAGGATACGATAGAAAGTTTTCAAATTAAGAAAGGTAGAAGACAGGGCTGTCTCTTATCACCATTGTTATTTATACTGTCACTGGAAGTACTAACAAGAATAATTAGGATGGAAGATCAGATTAAAGGATTAGAAATTAAGAAAGAAATCTTTAAAATTCAACCCTTTGCTGACGACTTAGTTTTTATTATCAAAGAACCATTGGACTCAGGAAGTAGGTTGATGGAAGCGCTGGTGGAATATGGTGAATTGGCTGGACTAAAAATTAATAAATAAAAAACAAAAATGATCATTAAAAACATGACTAAAACTGAAGAACTAGAATTAATAGGAAAATTGGGTATACAAATGACAAAAACATTAAATTTTTAGGAATGCAGATAACATCAAGGTGTGCTACACTAAAAAAAGATAATTATGAGAAATTGGTCAGAAAAATAAAAAAAAGACATGGAAGGATGGTCTAATCTGCAACTCTTTTTTATGGGAAGAATAGCCCTTATTAAAATGAATGTACTGCCAAGAATATTATTTTTATTTCAATGTGTACCAACAAATTTGGATAATTTTTTTTCCAAAGTTTAAGTAAAATGATTTCTGAATTCATATGGCAAAAAAAGCAAGGATAAAAAGGAAAGTATTACAAGATTCAAAGGAGCGGGGCGGATTTGGACTTCCAAATTGGGAAAATTATTATCAAGCGGCAATTTTAATTTGGATAAAGGATTGGATAAAATTTAAAAATGAAAGATTATTAAGATTGGAAGGCCACGATTTACATATTGGATGGCACACCTTCTTATGGGAAGAGAAACAAAAAATACACCGGTACTTCCAGAGACACTATGTTAGACGAGCTCTGCTTGAGGTATGGGAAAAAATCAAGGGACAAAATTATACACAAATTCCAAATTGGTTATCAACATTGGAAATGCAAGTGCATCCAAATTTTATACATTTGGGAAAGGTTACAACATATAAACAACTATTGGATGAGAGGGAAGAATTAAAATCAAGGTCAGAACTATATGAGAAAGGTATAAAACTTGAATGGTGGGCGTATTTGCAAATTCAATCAAAATATAGGCAAGATAAAAGAGAACCTGGTATAAAAATGGAAGAAACTGAATTGGATAAAATAATATTAGGACCAGAAGGAAAAATGATAGGAAAAATATATCAACACCTTTTAGAACAGACACTACGGGAAGAACAGGTTAAGGAAACAATGATTAGGTGGTGCAAAGATTTCAGAACTAACATTGACCTTAACACTTGGCAAACTCTATGGTATAGAAATAGAAAGCTTACCTTAGCTACCTCTTACAAAGAGAACCTTTATAAAATGATTTATAGGTGGCATCTCCCACCCACAAGAATAGCAAAAATGAGTCGGAATGCATCAGCATTATGCTGGAAATGTAAAAGAGTTCCTGGCACATATTATCATATGTGGTGGGAGTGCCAAAAAACACAAGAATACTGGGGAAAAGTAAGGCAATGGTTGGAAGAAATTTTGGAAATAAAATTGGAGTTAAAACCTGAACTATTTTTATTGGGAATAACTATGGATAAATTTGGAACAAATATATTATACCTCATGTTGCACATCTTGACCGCTGCAAGGATAGCATTTGCCCAAAATTGGAAAAATAAAGAAATACCCAAGGAAGGAGAACTCTTAGATAAAATATTAATATGTGCAGAAATGGATAGATTAATGCTGCAGTTGAAGGACAAATCAAATATGGAATATTATGAAACCTGGAATAAATTATATGAATGGTGGGATAAAAGGAGAGCCAAGAATAAGTGATATCGGGAAAATTGGAAGATTTAAAAAATTGTATAAAATTTGATTCTTTTCAAAAAGAAAAATATAGATAAAGGAATTTTATATAAATAGTTTAACTGGATAATCCATCATGTACATAACTTTTATGTATTTAGGTCTTTGTTATGTCCTGTTGTTTGTATGTTTGTTTGTTTTTAATTGTTCTTTAAATAAAATATATATTTTAATTTTTTAAAAAAAGAATGGTCTGCTTCATATCCTGGCACATTTTGTGGAATATGTTTTAGTGGCATAATTTCACTATTCAGCTAAGATCCTGGATAATGCAAAGCATATCACTTGTTCATATATACACCTACAGGAACTGGAGTGATTTTTAAGACAAAAATTGGCTTGGAATTAGAAGCATTATTTCTGAAAACACGAGAAAGGTCCAACCTCAGCTTTTAAGAATGGCTTATATCCGGAGGAAATTGCAGGATTTTGGTACCAGAAATATCAAATGAAAATAGTTATCACAGGAAATATATCCCATCCCTCAAATCTTAGTGGTAGTTACAGCTTCATAAATTAAGCCATTCATATCTCTATGGTTATAAGCATTTGCATGTGTTGAAACGGAAGCTAAATATAACTTCACCTTAAATAAACAGCAGTGTCCAATATTTAAGAGGCTGTCACAAAGAAGAGAGGGGTCAACCTATTCTCCTATTCTCCTGAAGCCAGAACAAGAAGCATTGGATCAAGGAGAGAACCAAGCTAGAACTAAGGAGAAATTTCCCGACAATGAGAACGATTAATCAGCTTGCCTCCAGAGGTTGTGGGAGCTTCATCACTGGAGGTTTTTAAAAAGAGATTGGACAACCATTTGTCTGCTTGAAGACCTCCAATAACTTTGTTATCCTATCCTATCCTATCCTATCCTATCCTATCCTATCCTATCCTATCCTATCCTATCCTATCCTATCCTATCCTAGGATTTCTGGAGCTTTTGTCATTAGAAGATAACATTTGAAGCATCGTATGATTTAACAGCAAGGTTGAGAACTTGACAATGAATGGATGAGTACTTACATAAGTCCGTCCTGAAGTGCCCGAGAAGGATGTTGACTAAAATCAATGGGAGATGAAAATGTAAACAATGCAGAAATAATGCCAGCAATGTTGATGTCTCCAAGCTGATGATATGTGTGACGAATAGGAAGAGGCTCCTCATAGCCACATTGAAGGCTAGGATTCTTGCACACTATTTGAGGCATTACTATTAACAGCAACTCCATGAAAACTAACATCTTCCATGAGTGTCTTCTTTCTGTGTACAGGTGCCTCCGCCTGCAAGAAGACATTTGAAGTAGATCAGACCGACCTATCTTCTTGAGATGTTTTTCAGAGAGAAATAGCAAGTGCAACATGCTATCAAATCAATTAACGGAGCTCTGGGGCTCCCAGCCATGGGATGGAATATCATGGGGATAATAAATAGCATCCTTTAGAGTTAGTCCCTCCTATTTCCATGGGATCCCCTATGATCTGGAGGAGAGCAACTGGCTAATTTCTTAATGATAGTGAGACACACATATGTGAACATCTTCAAAACAGGTGAAGGCCTCCTGAGGCAGGAAGGCAGGAGGTAGATGATGAAAATAAAATCATTATATCCATAAATGAAGATACAGATGTAAATGTAGGCATTTGCTATATAGACTCATTCTATTCTATTCTATTCTATTCTATTCTATTCTATTCTATTCTATTCTATTCTATTCTATTCTATTCTATTCTATTCTATTCTATTCTATTCTATTCTATTCTATTCTTTTTTTTTCAGAAAATTTTTTATTTTTCTCCTCCACCACTTTTACATTTTAATGAACATATAATGTATTTTTCGGAGTATAAGACGCACCTTAGTTTTGGGGAGGAAAATAGGAAAAAAATCTTTCTACCAGGTATTCATCTGGTTAACGTCCTTAGTCTGGTCAGCTTCAGCACATTATTTTATCCCCTGGTTAGGAGTTAAAAAAATCTTATTTGGAGAGAGTAACAATGAAAGAGCCTGCAAGCCAGTAAGAGCTGGGAAGATCATTAGCACCTGGTTTAGGGCTAGAAAAAAAACTTATTCAGAGCAAGTAGAGCGATGAGAAAAAACCCTGAAAGACTTAGTGTTGAAAAAACATTCTTCAGAGAGAGTAACAATGAAAGAGCCTGCAAGCCAGTAAGAGCTGGGAAGATCATTAGCACCTGGTTAGGGCTAGAAAAAAACTTATTTGGAGCAAGTAGAGCAATGAGAAAAAACCCTGAAAGACTTAGGGCTGAAAAAACATTCTTCGGAGAGAATAACAATGAAAAAGCCTGCAAGGTAAGAGCTGGGAAGATCGTTAGCACCTAGTTAGGGCTGGAAAAAAAACTTATTCGGAGCAAGTAGAGCAATGAGAAAAAACCCTGAAAGACTTAGTGTTGAAAAAACATTCTTCAGAGAGAGTAACAATGAAAGAGCCTGCAAGCCAGTAAGAGCTGGGAAGATCATTAGCACCTGGTTAGGGCTAGAAAAAAAACTTATTCGGAGCAAGTAGAGCAATGAGAAAAAACCCTGAAAGACTTAGTGTTGAAAAAACATTCTTCAGAGAGAGTAACAATGAAAGAGCCTGCAAGCCAGTAGGAGCTGGGAAGATCATTAGCACCTGGTTAGGGCTAGAAAAAAACTTATTTGGAGCAAGTAGAGCAATGAGAAAAAACCCTGAAAGACTTAGGGCTGAAAAAACATTCTTCGGAGAGAATAACAATGAAAAAGCCTGCAAGGTAAGAGCTGGGAAGATCGTTAGCACCTAGTTAGGGCTGGAAAAAAAGCTCCAAAAAAGCTACATTCAGAGTATAAGACGCACCCAAATTTTCAGCCACTTTTAGGCAGGAAAAAGGTGCGTCTTATACTCCAAAAAATACGGTACCTTCAATTATTACAATAAAATACACAATTTTACATTTATATTCCATTATTCAAAAAATCAACATCTTATACATACGCTTATATCATCAATCATCAGTCTATTCTACTTTTCTTTCCATTGCACTCCCCCACTCTACCTCCATCATCTCCTCCTACTTTCTTACTTCTTCACTCCTCCTCTACTCTCTCTACTCCTTCTCTTCCTCCCCATCTACTTCCTCTTACACCCTCCTAACCTTCCCCTGAGTACTCTTTTATCTTCTTATGTTTAACAGACTGATGATACAATCTCAAATTTGAACTCTTCATTCCCTTCTAAGAAAATTTTTTGTTATTGTTGTTATATTTGTATAGTACTTTGTTTCTAGGTATATGTTTCTAGCTTCATGTTACCTCCACAAAAAAAAAAGAAAAAAGAAAAAAAGAAAATCTAGTTTTGTCATCTGGGATATTCACCCAATTATTATTCTAATTCTACTCCTGAATTACTCCGCTGTTCATTAATTCCCACATTAGTTGTTATTCTCCTGCTTCTTAATTTTAGGCCCAATTGCTTCCTCCACTTTTTTGTCTCATTATTCATTGTTTATGTTTTTTTCCCCGTCTATTTTATCACAAACTAAATGCTCAATTTATACATTCCAATTTCTTATATTAATCAAATAATTTCTTCTTTAGTTATTTACCCTCAAGTTAAACATTTAACATTTGAAATATATGATTTTTTAAATTTTCCCTTTAAACATATCTCATTTTTTAAGAAGAAAAGAAGGATAATAGCAATAGCAATAGCAATAGCACTTTACTTATATACCGCTTCATAGTGCTTTACAGCCCTCTCTAAGCGGTTTACAGAGTTCAGCATATTGCCCCCAACAATCTGGGTCCTCATTTTACCGACCTCGGAAGGATGGAAGGCTGAGTCAACCTTGAGCCTAGTGAGATTTGAACAGCTGAACTGCTGAACTAGCAGTCAGCCTGCAGTTGCAGCATTTAACCACTGCACCACTTCAGCTCTTGATACACTGTCATAATATGCTTTTTCAATTACTAATCATCAAGAATCTTTCTAAATTAATGAATTAAGTATTCAACTCTTAACATATACATTTTTCCCTTTTAAAGTTCTTCATTTAAACAAGTTCATATGTAACAAGAAAAAACAAGAATACACCATCAAAATATATCTTTCAAATTCTAGTATTCATATTTATCATTCATACTTCCCATATTGGTTTACCTTATTTTATCTAAAATATCAAATCTTCTAATTCATTGAATAATATTGATCTATATTTAAAAGGAGAGAAAAAAAGGATTCAACTCTTAATAAAAATGATAGTTCTAAGTAAGAAGAGAAAGGAAAAGAAAACATTTCCACAATATTTCAGTATCTTCATCCATTCCCTTTTAGTTTCTCAACTAATTTGATTTTATATCTATATTTCCTCCAACCCATCTAATTAAATTCTCTTCCCTCTGTCTTTTGATTTTATACCAATAAATTCTCTTTCCCCATGCTCTTTTCCTCCCTCTTAAGTTTACTATCTGTATACACTGTATCTGCTTTTCTCCATTCTTTTTTCTATTTTATGTATCTCAAAATCCTTATCATCACTCTGAACATAGTTATTCTTAATATCGTCATCTCTGTTATCATTATAACTATTATCTTTATCTCCATTTTCACTGTTGAATCCAGTGGGATATTTATCATTATCATAATCATTAATCAGTATTGCATTTTCAAAGTTACTTTCATTTTCATCATCATTTATATCTTTTTCTTCTCTTCTTTTCTTCTTCTGTTATCTTATCCAGTTTTTTCCCCATTTGTACTTCATTTTTCCCTGTCTCAGATACTCCAAATACAGTTTTTCTGAAGTTTTCAAAAAGATCCTTCATAAACTCAACCAATTCTTCATAGTTAACTTTCTCCATCTTTGTGAAACTTTAAAAAGTTCAATCTTTGGTCAATTTATTTCCTTAGATTCACTAATTTTAAGTCCACAAGTTCAGCAAAGTCCAACTGTTTCAAAATCACAAATTGTTAATGTCCCAGTCCATCCAGCTACTAAAAGAAATGTAATCCACAGCCCTTTTCAATTTGTAAATTCCCATTTTGTAGTTAAAAAGCCAAGTCTTTCTGCTCCTTTGTTGTCAATCTATGTTCAAGTTCAATCTTATCCATATAATCCAAACAGTCTTTCCTTTCCTTGTTTATTACTAAAAAATTCAGTCCTGTTTTTGTTCTTCTCCGTCTCAATCCAAATATTATCTTTTACACAATAACAACTGCTCTTTCCAGAGTCCACAGCTATTCTTTGTTCAAGGCCACTGCTGTCCAAACATCATGAAAATATTTCCACAACAGTAATTCTTCCAACCACCAGATGGCACTCTCCAATCAAATTTCTTTTCTCTGTCCTATTAAAATTTTCCATTTTCAATCAATTCCAATTTTCCAATTACTCCTTCCAAGTTTAATTCCCAGTTTTCTTTCATCATTATCCAGTCTTTAAAACACAGTTCTAAATCTTTAATAGTTGGGCTTTAGTTACAAGTTTCTTTAATTTTATTCCACCATTGTATCCATATAATTAACAGCTGCTTCCTGATTTCTGGTCTCTTTTTTCTCCCCCTTTAAATTAAAACGTTTCTTTTAAAATTTTCTTTGGGCAGTGTGACTCACCAGCCTCCGTCTTCTTCAACTTCTCCAGCACATATTTCAAAAAACTTTCCTTCCCAGATGACTCCAATCACCATTTCAAATCCTTGCAGATGTGAACCGTCGCAGCTAAAGGATGGAATTTTGAATAGCCGTCTTCGTACGCCACCAGTTGAGGAGACAAAGCCGGCTCCCTGGGGGGTTTGCAGCCCCCCCAATCAGCCAACAGGTGCTCCTCTTCTTCCCCACCCCTTCTGGGTGGTTCTGACCAGGTCCTGACTGGACTGGGTCCCTGGCGGCGCAGATTCGGGGCTTTCCCACAGGACAAGGGGAAAGCTCCGTACCGCCGCGGCGCTGGCCACGCCTTCTTCCCCTATTCTATTCTATTCTATTCTATTCTATTCTATTCTATTCTATTCTATTCTATTCCATTCCATTGTCCTATTCTATTCCATTCCATTCCATTCCACTCCACTCCACCCCACCCCACTCTATTCCCATTCTCTAGTCTAGTCTAGTCTAGTCTACAGTGTAGTCTAGTTTTCCATTGTATTTCTTTACATTACTCTCCATTCTCCACTGCACTGCACTCCTATTCCCTTTCCAATTCCATTCTAGGAATTGGAAAGAGAATGAAATTCTAATTCCAATTCCATTCTAGGATGAAAATCTCCTTGAATCCATATGGGTCAATATAAAAAAAGGGGGGGGAATACATTGCTTTAGGTGTATACTACAGGCTATCCAACAAAGCAGAAGAAATAGATGTATTGTTTGCTAATCAATTAACAAATGTATGTAGGAAATATACCACAATAGTAATGGGAGACTTTAACTACCCTGATACGAGGGTGAGTCAAAATGTAATGCCATTTTCTTTATTTCAGGTGAAGTTTTTGATAAAAATACCTGATTTTTTCCCTGTTATCAATGATTATATCATTTACTTTCTGCAATATTTTGTTTCTTACTTTTCAGGTTTTTAGACTCGCAAGGAAAATTCAAAATGGCTGCCCCCTTAGAGTTGCATCAAAAACAAAAAGCAGTGATTGAATTCCTTGTTGCTGAGGGGGAAACCCCTGTGAACATTCACAGATGATTACAAAATGTGTTTGAGGACAATACTTTAGATTATAGCAATGTATGCAGGTCTCTTCAGCCCCATGAAAGAGGGTTTGAGAGGCAAACATTATTCCAGTGACGAGGAAGTGAAAACTGCAGTGAAGAAGTGGTTCAAAGAACAGTCAACAAAATGTTACGAGGCAGGGATACATGCTCTCATTTGAAGGTGGAACATTGCTATTGAGAGAAACGGTGACTATGTTGAGAAGTAGGGATGTGATCCACAGAGGACCAGCTTCATTTTGATGTATGCTACATGTTCCTGTGTTGGTAATTATACCTGTCCTAAAGAAAATGGAATTACTTTTTGACTCACCCTCGTATCAACTGGGAAACAAACTCTGCAGCAAGTGGGAGATCGAACAGATTCCTAACCAACTTAGCTGACAACTTAGTCATTCAAAAGGTAGAGGAGGGAACTAGAGGAAAACTATATTGGACCTATTTCTTACTAACAGAGAAGAAGTGAAAGAGGGAGTTGAAGTTGCTGGAACCTTGAGCGAGAGTGACCACGTCATACTGGAATTCAATTTAATGCAAACACAAGCAACAGAATATAATTCAACCAGTTGTCAACCCTGAAGCCATTTTGGAGCATCTTCAGGGCTGCCACAGCAAGGCTGTTGGAGCTGTGGGAATGGGAGGGGGGGAGTAGAGATAGCTGGGGACTTGTAGTCAAAATAAAATTCTTTCACCTGGGAACAAAAGGTGCTGGGGAGGTGTGGACTGAAACCAACTGGAGTTTGGACTGTGACTTGGTTGGACCATGTGATGGACATCTGGACTGGCGGGGGGGGAAAGAACTTTGATTTTTAATTTGGGTGGGGAAAACCTTGGGACTTTCAGAGTTGGCTTTTCTCCAGATGTGCCAATATGACATGCCTAATAAATTTGGACTTTTGGGAGCACCTTGGCCTCGGAGTTTTGATTGCATTGGGTCTGTTACTTGGAACCCTGACACCAGTGTCTTAAACCTTAAAAGAGCTGATTTTAACAAACTCAGAGAGAGCCTAAGCAAAATTTCATGGATAAAAATCCTAAAGGGGAAAATAACTCAAGAAGCATGGGAAACACTGAAACATATGATCCAAAAAGCTGAGTCCAACACAATACCACTGAAAAAAGAAAAACAAGAAATCCAAGAAGAAAGCAGCATGGTTGCACAAAGATCTCTCTGATAAACTGAAAGACAAAAAGGATAAGTACAAAAAATGGAAAGAAGGGCACATAACTAAGGCAGAATATTAGCAGATAGCCCGAACCCACAAAGATGAAGTCAGGAAAGCAAAGGCTCAGAATGAGCAAAGACTTGCAACAAAAGTCAAAGATAATAATAAAAAAATTCTTTTAACATTTAAATAACAAGAAAAAAGTCAAGGAAACAATTGTTCCACTAAAGAGAGAGGACAACAAGGAAGTAACAGGCAGTAGAGAGACAGCTAAGCTGCTTAACTTATTCTTTGCCTCAGTCTTCACACAAAAAGAATCTATAGCCCAACCTACAAAAAACATAACTGTATAAGACAGACTAGAAATAAAAATTAATATAAGCAAGAAAATAGTAATAGAATACCTGTTTGACCTTGATGAATATAAATCACCAGCACCTAATGGATTACATCCCATAGTTCAGAAGGAGCTGGCCAATGTCATCTCAGAACCATTGTATCATATCTTTAAAAAATCTTGGAGCACTGGGGAACTACCAGAAAACTGGAAAAGATCTGATGTGGTTCCCATCTTCAAAAAAAGGGGGGGAAAAACCAGACCCAGGAAACTACAGACCAATCAGCCTAACATCAATACCCAGGAAGATACTGGAAAAGATAATAAAAAAACAGATCTGCCAACATCTAGAAATGAGTAAAGTAATAACTAGAAGTCAGCATGGGTTTCTTAAAAACAGATCATGCCAAACTAATCTTATTTCATTCTTTGACAAAGTCAATAAATTAGTAGACCAGCAAAATGCTGTGGACATAGTATCTTTAGACTTCAGCAGGGCATTTGACAAAGTAGACCAAAACCTACTTCTTGGTAACCTAGAAAAATGTGGGATAGACAGCATTACCACAAGATGAATTTGTAACTGGCTGACAAACCACACTCAACGAGTAGTCCTTAACAGTTCTACATCTACATGGAAGGAAGGAAGCAATGGGATACCAAAAGGTTCTGTCATAGGCCCAGTACACTTCAATATTTTCATAAATGACTTAAATGATGGAATAGAAGGGGAACTCATCAAATTTGCAAATGACACTAAGCTGGCAGGAATAGCTAATATCCCAGAAGACCTCAGGATCCAAAACGATCTTGACAAACTTGAACAATGGGTCCTATCCAACAAAATGAAATTTAATGTGGAAAAAAAGCAAGGTTATATAATTGGGCAGGAAAAACCAAAGGTACAAATACAGATTAGGTGAAACCTGGCTCAAAATCAGTAACTGTGAGAGGGAGTCCTAGTGGACGATCACTTAAACACGACTCAGCAGTGTGCGGCAGCAGCCAAAAAAGCGAATACAATCCTTGGTTGTATAAACAGAGGCATAGAATCAAAATCATGTGAAGTATTAATATCGCTTTATAAAGCCTTAATAAGGCCACACCTGGGATACTGCACCCAGTTTTGGTCACCACATTTAAAAAAAAAGATGTTGAGACTTTGGAAAAAGTGCAAAGAAGAGCAACTAAGATGATTAAAGGCTGGAAACTAAAGCATATGAAGAACGGTTGCAGGATTTGGGTATCGTCAGTCTAGAGAAAAGAAGGACTAGGGGTGACATGATAGCAGTATTCCAGCATTTGAGAGGCTGCCACAAAGAGGAAGGGGTGAACTTATTTTCCAAAGCACCTGAAGGCAGGACAAGAAAAAATGGATGGGAACTAATCAAGGAGAGAAACAATCTGAAATTAAGGAGAAACTTCCTAATAGTGAGGACAATTAACCGGTGGAACAGCTTGCCTTCAAAAGTTGTGGGTGCTTCATCACTGGAGGCTTTTAAGAAGAGACTGGACAGCCACTTGTCTAAAATGGTATAGGGTCTCCTGCTTGAGCAGGGGCTGGACTAGAAGACCTCCAAGTCCCTTCCAGATCTATTCTGATTGATTGAATCCCATTATCAATCCCATTCTCTAGTCTAGTCTAGTCTAGTCTAGTCTGGTCTAGTCTAGTTTAGTCTAGTCTAGCCTAGTCTAGTCTTCCACTGTACTATTTTACATTACTCTCCATTTTCCACTCCACTGCACTCCACTGCACCCCACTCCCACTCCCCTTCTCTCTGTTCTGTTCTGTTCTGTTCTGTTCTGTTCTGTTCTGTTCTGTTCTGTTCTGTTCTGTTCTGTTCTGTTCTGTTCTGTTCTGTTCTGTTCTGTTCTGTTCTCCTCTCCTCTCCTCTCCTCTCCTCTCCTCTCCTCTCCTCTCCTCTCCTCTCCCCTTCCCTTCCCTTCCACCCCATCCCACCCCATCCCATCCCACCCCATCCCATCCCACCTTACCCTACCCTATCCTAGGATTTTGAAAGGATTTTTCAAAATGACCATCAGATCATTAGTATTTCTTATACAGTATTATATTAATTAACACGCTCTGATGCTAAGGAGTTAGACGTTCTACTCCCCCTCTCCACCTGAAAAGAACTGCCAGTTGCCTTATATTAACATGCTCTGATGCTACCCCTTCGCTAAACTGGGCATATATGTGGCCAACGTGTGACTCATCCAGCCTGCGGGCTGGGAGTTTAGACATTCTACTCCCCCTCCCCACCTGAAAAGAAATCTGTTTCAACTGCCAGTTGCCTTATATTAACACGCTCTGATGCTGAGGAGTTACACATTCTACATAAATTTTCAAGCTTTAAGTGTCAATGTATCAAGCCCGATCGTAACTACTCATTAATTTTCAAGCTTTAACTGTCAATTTATCCAGCCTGATCACATAGTTTCTTAGTGAAGCACTGGTATCCAGCTACTAGTAAATCTATGTACAAAACCTCTATTTCGTAAGCAAAGGTGGAAAAGACAAATGGGGATAATTTCCCTTTTTCTTTTCTATTCTCCTGAGATTCCCAGATTTATGAACTGATGGCAGGAACTTGGGATTTCATCCAAGCATAGCAAGGGTGGCCCCTTGAGATCGGATCCTTTCCCCCCCACCCCCATAGCGACAAGTATTTTTCAGATGAGCCTGGATTCCCAATGGATCTATAACAAGGTTGCACAATGCGCATTATTACAAATAAAATATGTGGCACAATTACGTGCCTTTTTAAAAAAGAGATTTGAGCAGAGGGACTCCATGTTGAAAAGAGATGCTTGAGAGAGTGACGGAATATCTGGAAACAACGTGAAGTGACTGGAGAGGTAGAGATGGCTTCAGCATAGAATTACTCTGAGAAAGGAGAACAATTTGAGAAGCTTATTCATCAGAACAAGTATTGTAATGGCTTGATGGGTCTTCATAAAAGTAGCTAGCTACCTCTAAACATGGAAAGGATAGATCTTGACGAATGGTAGGTGAGACACTAAAAAATTCTAGTACCAACCTGGATATTATTTGGGTCTCTCCTTCCTAATGTTCTTGGTTGACAGCTTGGTGTCATAGTTAGGCAAAATATGAAAATGAGAAGAATCGGATCGAATCTTTTATCATGGAAACACTTCCATATATGTTAAATGCTGCTGGAAGAAGCGATGGTAGCTGAACAATAAGACTCATGATTGAAGAACTCCCTTTTATGTGACTTCCTTGAGATCCAGATCGGGTTGTGGAACAAAACCAGAACTTTTATGTCAAATGAGCCTTAAGGTGAAGTGGACCTGTTCAGACCAGCTAATGAAGCTTGCTTCTTTGAGGAACCAATTTTAAGAAATCTTGCAGAAATCATGACATTACCCCATCTTACCCCATCCCCACCAGTCACAGAAAGGTTAGTGCTCTTCAAAAGACCCCCACCGTGGTTGTTAATGCTGTCTAAATTGTGTGCATTGCAGAGATAAATGTTGCCTACACTGCGTGAAATGGTGTGCGAAAACCAAACCACCCTGATGCATTTTGTCCTCTTGGGCTTCCCGTACCCACCCATATTACACCTCCCTTTGTTATTCTTTTTTGTGTGCATCTACCTGTTGACTCTTCTTAGTAACTTGCTGGTCTTCTTGGCCATGATCCACGAGCCTCAGCTGCATAAGCCGATGTACTGGCTCCTTTGCCACTTAGCCATTGTGGATATTGCCACCTCCACCATTGTGGTACCCAAGATGATCGCTTCCTTTCTGGATGGCAACAAAGGCATCTCATTTGCAGGCTGTGTAACTCAGCTCTTCTTCTACCATTTCGTGGGCTGCACAGAATGCTTCCTTTACACCGTGATGGCCTACGACCGCTTCCTGGCCATCTGCTGGCCGCTTCACTACAGTATCCTCATGAACCGCAAAGTTTGCCTTTGGCTTTGTATGGGCACCTGGTTTGGTGGGTGCTTGCATTCAATCATAGAGACAACCCTGACTTTTCAATTGCCCTATGGACCACGGAATGAGGTAAGCTACATCTTTTGTGACATCCCAGCCATGCTGAAGCTGGCGTGTGTGGACACCTCCTTCAATCAGATGTTCACCTTGATTGATATTGGTCTCGTCGCCATGAGTTGTGTTCTACTTATTCTGGTGTCCTATGTCTACATCATCTTTGCTATCCTGAGGATTCGCAATACTAATGGCCAATCTCATGCCTTCTCCACCTGCACCGCTCATGTAATCTTGGTGATAACCTTTTATACGCCTCTCGGTTTCACATACCTGAGGCCAGGAGCAGAAGTTCACCTTGGAGGGGCGGTTGCTATATTCTATACCGCGGTGACTCCTTTCTTGAATCCGGTCATATATACGCTCCGAAACAGGAGATGAAAAATGCCATCTTGAGATTAAAAGGCAGGAAATCTTAATTCTTTGATAACCTGATTGACCAACTTTCTCAGTCGACTTTTGCTTGTACCAGAAGGAGAGATGCTATCTCATAGTCTTATTTCTGCACCTCAACTGGATCTTGGCTCCCCCCCACTTCTTTCTTCCCAGAACTCTTTCCTCCAGAGATTGGATCACTTTGGACCCAGCGGTGGGTTGCTCCTGGTTCAGCCCAGTTCGATGAACCTGTAGCAGCGGCGGTGAGAGGCTCTGCCCACCCGCCCAGGACGCGTCTGCGCATGTGCAGAAGCATCGCGCACATGCACAAGTGTGTGCACGAACCAGTAGTGAATGGGTTTTAGAACCCACTACTGCTCTGGACAAACCAAATAGCCTAGATTGGTACTTTAAGTGCTTGTGTATCCTTTCGAATTTTCAATATTTCTGCATACATTTAATATGATCTGTTTTCCGCACAAGTCCTAGATAAAGAGAACACAGTTAAACAACAATCAAAAACATTGTTGTTTATGTATTTATTTCATGATGAAAATGGTCTAAGTCACAACCTTTGTTAGAGATTTGAATTCAGCGGGAGCCCTTGCTAGAGGGTGTGCTACCGCTGACTGCCTGCAATTTGGCAGTTCAAATCTCACCAGGCTCAAGGTTGACTCAGCCTTCCATCCTTCCGAGGTGGGTGAAATGAGGACCCAGATTGTTGGGGGAAATATGCTGAACTCTGTAAACTGCTTAGAGAGGGCTGTAAAGCACTATGAAGTGGTATATAAGTCTAAGTGCTATTGCTAATGTAGACTTACAACCAAGCAGAATTAGTTATGCTATTCCTCTTTCCTGACTGGTTTACTTGACACTTAGAGAACATCTTCTTAGAGACTATCTTCTCCCATTGGTATCTTATGATTGATCTCTTGTTGTTTGTATTTTATGATTAATGATTGTAATTATGATCTCTGATCTATGACCTATCCCTTTGTGGCTGTATGTGTGTACACTGAGACAAATGTGTGTGCACCAGAGACAAATCCCTTCTGTGTTCAATCACACTTGGCCAATAAAGAATTCTGTTCTACTCTCCATTAGGAAAACATGTAGATCTTAAACCTGAACTTTTTCTATTAGGTATAGCCCCAGAAAAATTTGATAAACGAAGTGTATATTTAACATTGCATGTATTAACAGCAGCGAGGATTATATTTGCTCCGCATTGGAAAAATGAAGAAATGCCACTAGATGAATGAGACAATTAAGAAGTTACTGGAGTGTGCAGACATGGACAGACTTACATTGAAGATCAAACAGAAAGAAGATACAGAATACTATCAAATGTGGAATTTATTTTATCAACAGCTGGAAAAAAGGGGTAAAAAAATAGGAACATAATTTGTATTGTTAAGCAAACCAAATAACCCAGACAAGATGATGTTTATTAAGCACTAATTAAATGTAGTAGTAGAAAATTAATAAAACTTTATTTTTAAAAAAGAATTCTATTCTACTCTATATTTTGTTGTGGGGGTGATGCCAAGAATTCTACTCTATATTTTGTTGTGGGGGTGATGCCAACTCTGTTCAAAGTGTCAAGGAGATTCAGCAATCTCTTTTGTGTCAGACGAGTTAGAAGTTTTTGGAAGGTGTGCATGGTGGATTTGTGCTGTATGAAGAGACTGGATGTGCTGAATGAATCCAGGTAGAGAAGGAAGTGTGGCTGGAAGGAAGAATCTCCAAATGGGATCAGAAAGAGACTGGTGCAAAGACATTTGGAAAATAGCTGGATCAAAATGGCGGTAATACCAGAAAAAAAAAATCACACACACACACACACACACACACACACACACACACACACACACACACACACACACCAGCTGTTTTGCCCTCTTTCCTTGTTCCGCTTTAAATTATGGGATGTAAAATGACAATAAACAGGTGTTTAAGTGGGTGAGCTTATCCAAGCCCAGACAAGGAATCCTGGTATGAATTTGGAAGGAGACAGTTAAGGGACAGTAAGAAGCTGGGTTTAGATACAGATGTGCAGATAATTTGATAAGTGACAGATTATTTAGTGAAAGACAGATAAAAGAATGGTAGAGCTTTATCTAGGAATAGCTAGAGCTCAAGATAGCTAATGTATCTAGAGTTATATCCAGAGTTAGATGGATAGATATGGATAAATAGCAGATTGATAAATAGCGATAAAGATGGAGAGATATTAATATAGATAGATAAATAGATAGCTAAAGGATAGATAGATAGACAGACAAATAGATATACCAAGGGAGGGAGGGAGGGAGGGAGGGAGGGAGGGAGAGAGAGAGAGAGAGAGAGAGAGAGAGAGAGAGAGAGAGAGAGAGAGAGAGAGAGAGAGAGAGAGAGAGAGACAGAGACAGAGACAGAGACAGAGACAGAGACAGAGACAGAGAGACAGAGACAGAGAGAGAGAGAGAGACACACACACACACACACACACACACACACAGAGACAGAGAGATAGACAGACAGACAGTTTTTCAACCCCACCTGTTGGTCTTCTTTAGCCAGCGGGGTCTGTAACATGCCCTTCCTGCCTGACCAGGTGGAATGGGTCAATTTAATTGGGATAAGATGGCTCATCACCTGGTCCCATATGATGTAGGGCTTTAAAGGTTATAACCAACACCTTGAATTGGAGCTGGAAGCAAATGAGCGCCCAATGCAGCTCACACAGCGGAGATGTTACATGTCCAGTCCTTGGAGCATCTAAAATGGCTCACATGACTGTGTTCTGCACCAACTGCAGCTTCCAGATATTCTTCACGGGTGTAGAGCGCATTGCAATAATCCATGCAGGAAATAACCAGGTCATAAGTGCCTGAGAAAGAGACCTTCAGATCCTGGAGTGGATGCAACTGGTGCACAATAGAAAGTTGAGCAAAGGCCTTGCTAGCTACAACTACCATCTGCTCCTTGAGTAGGAGTTGTGAGTCCATGAGGATCTCCAGATAATGTTCCAGGTCCGCCTGGGGCAGTGCCACACCATTCAACACCAAAGATGTTAAACTCCTAGATTCCAGCCCCCCTCCTTCACAGCCAGGCCAAGTCTTAACGAGCATTGCTGGCACATGGTTGGTGTAAGAATATCAACAACACACTGAAGAATTTGAACAATTCAAATCACAGAGCTAGAAGGGTCCCGGTGGATCCTGTTTACCGAACATGCTGAACTAAGATGTTACATCCCTATGTTTGTGTAAAGTGTGTTTCTGAACAAATAAACCGCACTCAACATGTAGTGCTCAATGGAACTGCATCTACATGGAGGGAAGTATGCAGTGGAGAACCCCAAAGCTCTGTTTTAGGCCCAGTACTCTTCAACATCTTCATCAATGACTTGGACAAGGGGATAGATGGGGAACTCATCAAATTTGCAGATGACACCAAACTGGCAGGAATAGCCAACTCTCCAGAAGATAGGCTCAAGATACAGAAGGATCTTGACAGACTTGAACATTGGACGCTATCAAACAAAATGAAATTCAATGGTGAAAAAAGTAAGGTTCTACATTTAGGCAAGAAAAACAAAATGCACAGGTACAATATATGTGGTACCTTGCTCAACAGTAGTAACTGTGACAGGGATCTAGGTGTCCTAGTGGACAACCATTTAAATATGAGCCAGCAGTGTGCAGCAGCTGCCAAAAAAGCCAACACAGTTCTAGGCTGCATTAACAGAGGGATAGAATCAAGATCACGTGAAGTGTTAATACCACTTTATAATGCCTTGGTAAGGCCACACTTGGAATACTGCATTCAGTTTTGGTCGCCACGATGCAAAAAGGATGTTGAGACTCTAGAAAGAGTACAGAGAAGAGCAAGAAAGATGATTAGTGGACTGGAGACTAAAACATATGAAGAACGGTTGCAGGAACTGGGTATGTCTAGTTTGATGAAAAGAAGGACCAGGGGTGACATGATAGCAGTCTTCCAATATCTCAGGGGCTGCCACAAAGAAGAGGGAGTCAAGCTATTCTCCAAAGCACCTGAGGGTAAAACAAGAAGCAATGGGTGGAAACTAAACAAGGAGAGAAGCAACTTAGAACTAAAGAAAAATTTCCTGAGAGTTAGAACAATTAATCAGTGGAACAGCTTGCCTCCAGAAGTTGTGAATGCTCCAACACTGGACGTTTTAAAGAAGATGTTGGATAACCATTTGTCTGAAGTGGTGTAGGGTTTCCTGCCTAAGCAGGGTGTTGGATTAGAAGACCTCCAAGGTCCCTTCCAACTTTGTTGTTGTTGTTGTTGTTGTTGTTGTTGTTGTTGTTGTTGTTGTCATCGTCATCGTCATGATGATGATGATGATGATGATGATAATGATGATGATGATGTCAACCCTCATCCTTCTTTTCTCTAAACTAGCCACACCCAATTCCTACAACCGTTCTTCATATGTTTTAGTCTCCATCTAAATTAGTTTAATCATCTCAGTTGTTCTTCTCTGCACTTTTTCCAAAGTCTCAACATCTTTTTTTTTGTTAACGTGGTGACCAAAACTGGATGCAGCATTCCAGGTGTGGTCATACTAAAGTTTTATAAAGCGGCATTGATTTTGATTCTATGCCTCTGTTTATACAACAAGGATTGTAATAGCTTTTTTGGGCTGCCGCTGCACACTGCTGGCTCATATTTAAGTGATCATTCACTAGCACTCCGGAGTCCCTCTCACAGTTTGTGAGCCAGGTTTTGCCTAATCTGTACTTGTAACCTTGGTTTTTCCTGCCCAGGTGTAAAACCTTGCTTTTCTCCACATAAAGTTTCATCTTGTTGGATACGTCCTATTGTTCAAGTCTGTCAAGATCTTTTTGGATCCCGAGCTTGTCTTCTGGGTACAAGGAGAGTAAAGGATCAGGACTTTTCTAAGATGGATGGAATATTCTTTTTGATTCAGCTTATCCAAATTTAGAAGTAAGCAAGTAAATAAATATTGAAAATCAGCTAGAATCATGAAAAACAGATTGAACTGGGTGAGCCCTGATACACCTGCTCTTAAAAGCTTTGGTGCTCATGCCTATGAGTTAATGAGTAGAAAATGTTTGTAGAATTAAGGTCTTCCAATCAACATTGTATAGCAACAAATGTAACAACAAGCACTGTTTGATTAACTGGGTTGTAAATAATCATGCTCTGATGGCATCCTTTTTATTTATTTGAATTTGAATTTATGTCCACCCTAGCCAAACAATCTCAAAATGACTTACATGATGCCTGTGTTTACAAGTTAATTACTATAAAATGTATGTATGGAATTTAAAGTCCTCTAATCAACATTGTATGGCAATGCCAGTAGAGATTCTCTCTACGAGATTCCAGAAATGTTCACAGAACCAACTTAGGACGATCTCCTCGACAAATTTACAAGGGCAACTTTTATGTCCTTGTTCCTCAGCGTATAGATAATGGGATTCAAAAGTGGAGTCAGTGAGGTGTAGAAGACAGCCACCACTCCATCCAGTGGATCCTGAGATCCTGGTCTCAGATAGATGAAGACAAGAGGCACATAGTAGGTCACCACTACAGTTATATGAGCAGTACAGGTAGAGAAAGCCCGTTTACGACCTTGGGCACTGCGGATCTTCAGGATGGTGGAGACAATGTACATGTAGGAAGTCAAAATCAGAAGGAAGCACATGGTGGCCACAAGACCGACATCCACCATGGTCACCATCTCATTGAGGGTTGTGTCAGCAGAGACCAGCTTCAACACAGCAGGGATATCACAGAAGATATAGTTGACCTGGTTTTCCCGACCAAAGGGCAAGCGAAAAACAAGGGCTGTCTCCATTATGGAGTGAAGACATCCTCCAACCCAGGTGCCTGTGGCCAGGAAGAGACATGTCCTATGATTCATGAGGTTGCCATAATGGAGTGGTTTGCAGATAGCCAGAAAGCGATCATAGGCCATCAATGTATAAAGGAAACATTCTGTGCAACCCAAAAAATGGAAGAAGAAGAGTTGACATACACAACCTCCAAAGGATATGATCCCCCCACGTTCTAAAAATCCAACAATGACCTTGGGAACAATCACGGTGGAGACTGCCATGTCTAGAAAGGACAAATGGCAAAGGAACCAGTACATGGGCTTGTGGAGATGGGGATTAGATAGAACAACCAACAGGATCAGAAGATTGCCAAAGAGTGTCATTGAATAGATGAGTAGGAAGAAGATAAGTAAAGGTTCCTTCAGACTATTGGGATATGGAAAACCAACAAGGACAAACTCATTCAATGAAGTTTGATTCTTATCTCCCATCTGTGCAACAAAAAACATCAAGGGTATAAATCAATCACGGAAAGAGGTCAGAGAAGAAGCAGAACAATAATGAAATTTTTAAGCAGATGATCCTATCACAGATAGTGTGACTGAGTTACTAGAGAGCAACCTTCCCTGTTGGGAGGAGGGCTACACATTCTATATAAACACAAGCAACTTACTTTGACCTTTCCTGAATGCCTTAGAGCTGAATCTAGTAGTTCCCTTTTGAAAGCTATCAGCCTGTGTAATAACTTTTATTAATACAATTGAGAATGTACAGAGATATTTCACGAGAAGAGTCCTCCACTCCTCTGTTCGCAACAGAATATCTTATGCAACCAGACTTTTGGGCTTAAACAATTTAGAACTACGCCGCCTTCGGTCTGACCTAAGTGTAGCACATAAAATTATCTGCTACAATGCCCTACCTGTCAATGACTACTTCAGCTTCAATCTCAACAATACACCAGCACATAATAGATACAAACTTAGGGTAAACCGCACCAAACTCGGTTGCAGGAAATACAACTTCAGCAACAGAGTGATCAATGCCTGGAATTCACTACCTGACTCTGTGGTTTCTTCCCAAAACCCCCAAAGCTGTAACCTTAGACTGTCTACTGTTGACCTCACCCCATTCCTAAGAGGTCTGTAAGGGGCGTGCATAACCGCACCAATGTGCCTACCGTCCCTGTCCTAATGTCCCCATGTATTTGTAACCATGTTTATACATTCATGTATTCACAATCATGTTTATACTTTCTCTGTAATCTTATATATGCTTGACAAAATAATAATACTAATAATACTAATAATACTAATAATACTAGTAATACTAGTAATACTAGTAATAATAATAATAATAATAATAATAATAATAATAATAATAATAATAATAATAATAATAATAATAATAATAATAATAATAATAATAGGTTTACCGTTTAATTGCCGTGACTTTTTGCTTGATGGTATCCGCCCGTTTTTTTGGGGCAATTTCAAGAAGGGAGTTCCTCAATCTATTAGGCCAGTAGCCTACGGTAGTCACGTCGAGTCTGCTTCTTCAGTCTTGCTGAAACTGGGTCCCTGGAGGGCGGATCCAGCAAAAAGTACAGACTCAGTCCTCATTCTGAGTGGACGAGGACATCCCATCCTGAATGATGGCTCCACCTGATGAGAAGAGGCGTATCAGGTAGAACCAATGCCCCTTCCAGTTAAAACATAAAGCTTTTTGCTTTAAATTTAGTTGAAGACTTCCTGGCTTACTAGAATGGCAGAGTAGAAAAGGAAGGAGTGACAGGAAGGTGGAAAACATCAGAAATAAAAATTAGGTTTTTTACTCCTTTACTTTTCTGTATTTTTCCCCCTTTGTATGGGGTCTTTGCCTCAGCTGGATTGTAAGAAATCAACCCATTAACGTTTAATACGTTTATATATTAATGTTTAAATGGGCAGTACCAGTGATACACTACTCAGCTAAAATCATCAACTGGACTTTGGCTAAACTGGAAAACATGGACCGGAAAACACACAAACCTTTGAATATATACCACACTTTACATCCACGAAGTGACATCGACAGGTTGCACCTGCCAAGAAAAATAGAAGGCAGAGGGCTATTGCAAATCCATCAAATTATAGAAGAAGAAAAATGAAGTTTGAATGATTATGTGAACCAAAGCACAGAAAAATTGCTGCAGGCTGTGAAAACGGAGAACATTATAAAAACAACAGAAACAAAGGCAGAATATAAGGAAAAACAGCTGGAAGATATTAAATAGATGGAAAACCAAAGCTTTGCATGAACAACACTTGAAAAACATTGAAGGAAAATGTGATGACAAACTTACATGGGCATGGCTTAAGATGGGAACCATCAAGAACGGAACGGAAGGTTTAATACTTGCTGCTCAAGAACAAGCACTACAAACTAATGCCATGAAAGTGAATATACAAAAATCCACTGATAATCCAAACTGCCGACTTTGCAACGACAAAGTTGAAACTGTTTCACACTTAATATGTGAGTACAGCAAAATCGCGCAAACTGATTACAAAGTTAGACATGATCGAGTTGCTAAATTAGTCCACTGGTCATTATGTAAAAAATATGACATACCTGTATCCAAAAAGTCATGGGAGCACAAAGTGGAAAAAGTTACTGAAAATGAGATGGTGAAGATCTTGTGGGGCTTTCGAATACAGACAGATCGTTATTTGGAACACAACACGCCAGATATCACGGTTCTCAAGGGCCGAAGAGTACAGTTTATTGATATCGCTGTACCAGGAGATGCCAGAGTTGAAGAAAAAGAACTGGAAAAAATTATGAAATATCGCGACCTGGCCATTGAAACTACACGGCTATGGATGAAACATGTAACAATGATATCCATTGTTATCGGGGCACTTGGTACCATGTCCAAGAATTTCACAAAACACATCAAGAAACTGCAGCTTCCAGCAATAACACCAGAGGAACTGCAAAAAACTGTGCTACTTCGAACATCATATATTTTAAGAAGATACTTGGTTGATACCTAGGACACTGGCAGCAACCCGTATCAACCATTAACACCAGTCAATGGTATTTGTGACACTTTTTAAAATGTTCAGTTGACTGAGTTTCATGTTTAATGAATAAAAGAGATAATAATAATAATAATAATAATAATAATAATAATAATAATAATAATAATAATAATAATAATAATAATAATAATAATAATAATAATAATAATAATAATAATAATAATAATAATAATAATTTAAAAAAAAACAATAAACATTGACAAAATCACACTCCGTCAGTTGCAAAAGGCCACTGTACTTGGATCTGCGTGCATCATACGAAAATATATCACACAGTCCTAGACGCTTGGGAAGTGTTCGACTTGTGATATAGTGATACAAAATCCAGCACATAAATCTCATTTGCTATGTATTACTGTTTTTTTGTGTAAAAATAAAATAAAATAATAATAATAATAATAATAATAATAATAATAATAATAATAATAATAATAATAATAATAATAATAATAATAATAATAATAATAATAATAATAATAATAATAATAATAATAATAATAATAATAATAATAATAATAATAGTTGTTGTTGTTTCTTTCTTTGTTTTGCTACAAGATGAGGAAGATGACTCAAATAGATGACCCAACTTTCGAAGACCAGATTTAAGGCATTAGTAATAATATTAAATATTCTAAATGCCTTAGAGCAGGGGTGGGCAAACTACGGCTCTTTCATGACCTGTGGACATCAACTCCCAGAATTCCTGAGCCAGCCATGCATGCATGGCTGGCTCAGGAATTCTGGGAATTGAAGTCCACAGGTCATGAAAGAGCCGTAGTTTGCCTACCCCTGCCTTAGAGCAGGGGTGTCAAACTGACGTCATCATGGCGGCATCACGTGACATATTGGGACTTCCCCCCCTCACTAAACCGAGTGTGGGTGTAGCCAGTGCGTTATGTCTAATCTAGTTTGGTCTGAGTGCTGTTAGAATTTCCTAATCCTGTAACTCAGGCTCAGCATGGAATCTTTCATCTCCTTGTTCCTTAACGTATAAATGAGCGAATTAAGGAACGGAGTCCAGGTAGTATAGAAAAGAGCCTTCACCCCACTGAGGAAATCCTGAGTCCCCGTTATCAAATAATTAAAAGCTGGAGGCACGTAGCAGATTATCACCTCAATGAGATGGGATGAACAAGTGGAGAAAGCCCGTTGCTGTCCTTCAGCTGAGGGGATTTTCAAAATGGTGGTGACAATATACACGTATGACATTGCAATGAGGAAGACACAGATGATGGCTACTAAACCAATATCAAGCAAGGTAAAGATCTCAAACCATGTGTCTGAACATGCCAATTTCAACAGGGAAAGGATTTCACAAACGATGAAGTTCCCCTCATTCTTGTATCCATAAGGCAAGCTATAGGAGAGTGAGATAACCATGATGGAATGCACACAGCCACCAAACCACATTCCCAGGGAAAGATAAGAGGCACATTCTGTGATTCATCAAGATGTTGTAATGAAGAGGCTTACAGATGGCCAGGAGGTGGTCATAGGCCATGACAGTGTAGAGGAAGAACTCCGAACAGCTCACAAAAGAAATAACCAGACCTCCTTCCACAAACCCACCCATTACCTTCGGGATCACTATGGTGGATACTGAAATATCCATGACAGCTAAATGGCAGAGAAATTAATACGTTGGTTTCTGCAAATTGGACTTAGATGCTACAGTCAACAGGATCAGAATATTCCCAATTACAGAGAGTAAATAGACAAGCAGAAATAAGAGGACTAAGACTAATAGAGCTGTTGAGGATATGGAACGCCCAAGAGGACAAATTCAGTCCAGTCTGTTTGGTTTTCACACCCCATTCATACAATACTGTAGTCCTCTCTGGGAAATTCAGATTTTCACGGATGAGGATTAGCAAGAACTGGGTAATTCTGAGATTTTCTTTCTGGAAATATATCAGGGCTTAAAAGATTCTCTTTGTGAACTGTGATGCTAAACAAGATTCTTAAAGTCTTCCAAGTCATAGAATCATGTTCTTTTCACTCACAACACAAGATGTATTGGTTTTTGAATTATGCTATTTTTGTTGTTGTTGAAAATAGAAGCTTGGAGGTAAAGATTTTAGATTTCAGTAACCTGCCCAAGATACAAGAAAGATCCACAGAAACTCAGAAGAAAAATCTTTATGTTGAAATATGGTATTTCTCCATTCGGCAGCCAAGACATATTTTCAGTTACTCATCATTTTCAACATAGTCTTGAAATCTTAAACCATTTGCCTCCCACTGTCACGATGTGAACATTGCCAGTTGAGCACCTCTGCCATATTTCTAGGTTTACTGTATTTTCTAATCAGCAGAAATGTGACATGTATTACTGCGCATGTGTGCATTCCACGAGTCTCCTCCTTCCTTCTTCTCCTGTGAGCCTCACCCGAGGCAGACATGATTTCTTAGCTGAGATAATGTAGCTTAATAACGTTTATATTCTTTTGTTACTTTTGTACTAAAATAAATATTTTGTTAATTAGAATTGAATCTCGGTTTTATTTTGTAAGTAAGGATGACTTCAAGGAAGCAAGATCATATATTGCCTCGATAGGAATAATTCTTATTCCGTCACCAACAGCACAGTGTCTTTATGTTTTAAAGCCATTTATACAAATTCTTCACATTTCTGACTTAATAAGGAGAAGATTTGCCTTAGAAAGCATGACACAACCTGGAGAAAATGGCTTGGAACATGACATAAACAATTGTGAACATGAGAAAACACATATCATATGACTTCATATGCATTCTAGCTTCTTCATTGGCGGCTTAGAATCTACCCAAGTTTTCTTCTGTCATTCTGTCATATCATACCTGTCATATCTGGTCTTCCTTCCCAGGTCGTTCAGAGCATTTTAATAACAGATATTTTGAAATAAATAAATGAACTAGTCTTTTAGGTAGCTACTCTACATCCTTCATTGCAGAATTTCCATTAGGAGAAAAATGGTGAGCAGATTTTATCTGCAAAGCATTTTATCAGAACATGCTCCTCATCAATGCTATTTATTTCCTTAATTAACCATCTGTGCCTGTATAATATAAGCAAGGAAAAGATCTGAGCTTTAAAGAAATGTTTCCTCAAGAGAAGAGGCCCTAATTCCCTGTAGGTCTTCCTTTTGCCAATTTAGAATATGGTATCTTTTAATGACCACTTATTTCTATTGAACTCTTTTCCCTTCGGGCATTTTTACTTTTACTATACCATACATTTGTCCCTGAGGGATTTCAGAAGTTTATCTCTTTTCTTCAGCAGTTAATCCATGGTTTACCATTTTCCATTTAAGGAAAACAGTATGTCCTGGGCATGAGAAGAAAAACATTAAGACAACTGGTTTATAAAAACAATCAATCAATCAATCAGTCAGTCAGTCAGTCAGTCAGTCAGTCAGTCAGTCAGTCAGTCAGTCAGTCAGTCAGTCAGTCAACCAACCAACCAACCAACCAACCAACCAACCAACCAACCAACCAACCAACCAACCAACCAACCAACCAACCAACCAACCAATCAGAATAGAGCTGGAAGGGACCTTGGAGGTCTTCTAATCCAGCCCCCTGCTCATGCAGGAGACCCTATACCATTTCAGACAAGTGACTGTGCAGTCTCTTCTTAAAAACCTCCAGTGATGAAGTACCCACAACGTCTGAAGGCAAGCTGACCCACTGGTTAATTGTTCTCACTGTTAGGAAGTTTCTCCTTAATTTATTTATTAAAATTATATATCTGTCCGTCTCACTTTCCAAAGTGCTGCTGGATGACTTTCAGAGACTTAAAAAACATAAATATAAAAACATTAAAATCAACAACAATTAAATAAAGGCAAACAAATCAAGAGGTTGAAGGGCGTGGGGTGGGCTATTGTCTTTCACTCAACCTCTAATATAGTGTGCTCCCATCAAGGCCCCAAACAAAATGGCTGAGGTCCTTTTGGAAGGTCAGAAGGATGAAGGTAGATCTCACATCTGCTGCCAACATGTTCTAGAGCACAGGTGTCAAACTCGCCACGTCACATTGCTGTCACGTGACGTATCACGACATTTTTTTCCCCTTCACAGATCTGGGGTGGGCATGGCCTGCACATGATGCATCCAGTCTGCGGGCCTCCAGTTTGACACCCCTGTTCTAGAGGATGGAGGCCATGGTAGAGAAGCGTATTCTTCTAGATGCCACTATCAAAGTTCTTCTGAAGAGGAAAGGCCAATTCCATTGGGGTGAGATGGTTCCTCAGCTAACCTGTTCCCATGCCATAAAGGGCTTTAAAGGCGATAACCCACCCTTTAACTTGGACCCAGAAGCTAACCAGTGTAGTTGATATAACAGTGGTATTGAATGTCACATCCTAGCAGGGGTGGGTTCCTACCGGTGCGGTCCACTTCGCTGGTCCGTTGCGTGATGCCATCTTTTTTTTCCGAATTTTTGGGCTTTTTTTTGCTTCTTGCGCAGAAGAAAAATCTTGCAAGGAGAAACGCGCAAGAGAGATATTTTGCCAATTTTTTGTTTCCACGCATGCGCGGAAGCAAAAAAAAAAATCACGAAAATTGCGCATGTGCGCGCCCCTTCTCATGAGATTTCAGCAATTTTTTACTTCCTGTGCATGCACGGAAGCAAAATTGCATGAGGGGATGCGTGCACAACATGATGATGTGCATGCAGCGCACCAGTAGGCAGTTAAGAGGAACCCATCCCTGCATCCTAGGTGTCTCCAGACCTATTTGTACCACTGCATTCTATCCCAATTATAGCTTTTGAATACTCTTCATGGGTAGCTCCATGTAGAACACATCCCTTTGGCAGGAATATCAACATAGTGTCTCTGTCCATAAGGCAAGTAGAAGGTAAGAAAAATCTGAAATGTGGAATTGAGGCTGCCCCAAATGGGGAGAGGTATTCTCCCAGATAACCTAACTCTATGCCATGAAGGACTTCATAGGTCAAAACCAGCACCTTCAACTGGCTCCAGGAGCCAACTGGAAACCCGTGCAACTCACAGAGTTGAGGGTGACAGTGTTCTGCGCCAGCTATGGCCCACAAAGAACGCAGCACACACAAATTCTGTCCAAACTTTCATTTACTAAATTAAAGACTACCAATGAGCTTTCTTAGTAGTCGACAAACACAAATACAGGGTAAAGCAGTCTTTGCTAAACACCGGCTGTTAATTCAAGTTCATTAACAGTCAGCACGAGTCCATGAAATAATAAATCAAGTCTGAGCATACAGTCTTGAAGATATCAGGAAGCTTACTGTGGTTGGCAAAATGCCCAGAAGCAATTTGCAGGAAGAATGCCAAGAGAGAGAACAAGAGCCGAGCAGATGTTTCTGAATTCAAGACATGAAGGCATATGAATGAACGTTGTTTCCTGCAAATTGCTGAATGCGTCGTCATCCCTTAAATTGGCTAGGGGAGTGGCCAATTAGCCCCAAGACTTACTCCTGAGGAGACCTCCTCCTGAGGAACTATTCCTGCCTTTTGGCAGCTCTGCGAGCCCGTGCATTAAGAATAGGCTCCTCCTCTTCTTCCTTGTCACTGATGGGAGGTTCTGGAGGTTCTGAAGGCCCTGGCTGAATCTCTGCCTCTGGCACTGAGTCCTCTCCAGCCTCCTCACTGTCCGACTCGGGTGCCAGCTGCACAAGCTGCTGGCGCATCACCACATCAGCCTCTTCTTGGGCGGGATCCACTATCAGCTGCACGGGCTGCTGGCGGGCCACAACAGACAGGTCCACATAACTTGCCCATGCATTTTGCAGGATCTTAAACTTCTGGATACTATTCAAGGGCAACCCCATGTAGAACATGTTATGGTAGTCCATTTGGAAGATGACCAGGGTGTGAGTAATTGTGAGCAGAACATTGCAGATGAAGAATACATGCTTCCTCGATCCCAATAGATGACTGTGTGGAAGGAAAAACAGTAGCTTTCTTCTGAGTAAACCATAGTGTAATGCAGTGGTTCCCAAAGTGGGCGGTACCACCCCCTGGGGGGCGGTGGGAACCCTTAGGGGGGCGGTGAGAGGCAAGGGTGGCGACAGGGGGGCGGTGAGAGAGGCCAGGGGGCGGTAGGTGGTTCACCATGCTTTTGCACTTGAAGCTCCCGCGCGTTCCTCGCTCTTGTGTGCAGGGCAGCGCATTCTGAAAGAAAACGCCCTGCACACAAGAGCGTGGAATGCGACGGAGTTCCAAGTGCTAGCTATGATGCCCGTCTCACGGCCTGCCCAGCCCCCACCCAGGCTCCACTCTGCTCCGCCCTGCCCCACATGACTGGTCACCTCAAACTCCGTCCTACCTAGCACTTGAAGCTCCCTCGCGTTCCTTGTTCTTGTGTGCAGGGCAGCCCATTCTGAAAGAAAACGAGAGATGTTTTCTTTCAGAATGGGCTGCCCTGCACACAAGAGCGTGGAATGTGATGGAGTTACAAGTGCTAGGTATGATGCCCATCTCGTGGCCCACCCAACCCCTGCCCAGCCCCCGCCCAGGCTCCGCTCCACTCCGCTCCGCCCCACCCCGCATGACTGGTCACCCCAAACTGCATCCCACTGCGTGTCCTACCTAGCACTTGAAGCTCCCTCACGTTCCTCGTTCTTGTGTGCAGGGCAGCCCATTCTGAAAGAAAACATGAGACTTTTTCTTTCAGAATGGGCTGCCCTGCACCCAAGAGCATGGAATGTGACGGAGTTACAAGTGCTAGGTATGATGCCTGTCTCGCGACCCGGCTAGCCCCTGCCCAGCCCCTGCCCAGCCCCCGCTCTGCTCCACCCCACACGACTGGTCACTCCAAACTGCGTCCCATTGCGCAATGGGCGTCCTACCTAGCACTTGAAGCTCTCTCACGTTCCTCGCTCTTGTGTGCAGGGCAGCCCATTCTGAAAGAAAATGCGAGGTGTTTTTTTTCAGAATGGGCTGCCCTGCACCCAAGAGCGTGGAATGCGACAGAGTTACAAGTGCTAGGTACTGAACATGGCACAGAGATGAGGGAAGCTGACCGCTCCTGAAGCTGCTCGGGCGAGCGCTCGCAGACCCGCAGGAAGGCCCTGCTGCGGAACCTGCGCGTGCGCAGACTTTCCTGCCTGGCATCCCTGTCGCCTAGCAACCCGGCACGCGCAATTCGGCGGGCTTCCCTTCGGCATGGAGCACCCGCGGATCTCAGCCCGGCTGCCCCCAGACAACGACCCCACCAAGGCGCCTGTGGCCTTCGGCCGCCGATGCCTCCCCAAGCTCAATGAAGAGCTGCAGCATCCCGAGCTGCTGACGCGGCTGCCGGCCTTGATGGCGCTCTGCGACCTGGTGCATGACCCAGAGAACACTTACCAAGCCATCGGCCTGGGTGAGCGGCAGCGGCCTGGCCACGGCTGGCGGGAGGGAAGGGGGGAAGAAGGAAAGAAAAAGGAAAGAAAGAGAGAGGGAGGGAGGAAGAAAGACAGAAACATAGAAAGAAAGAGAAAGAACGATGGTAGAAAGGAAGGAAGACAGACAGAAAAAGAAAGGAGGGAGGGAAGAAGGAAAGAAAGAGGGAGGGAGGGAGGGAGGAAGACAGAAAGAAAGATGGTAGGAAGGAAGGAAGGAAGGAAGACAGACAGAAAAAGAAAGGAGGGAAGGGAGGGAAGAAGGAAAGAAAAAGGAAAGAAAGAGGGAGGGAGGAAGAAAGAAAGAAAGAAAGAAAGAGATGGTAGGAAGGCAGAAAGAAAGAAAAAGATGGTAGATAGGTAGGTAGGAAGGAAGACAGACAGACAGACAGACAGAAAGAAAGAAGAGATGGTAGGTAGGAAGGAAGACAGACAGAAAGAAAGAAAGGAAAGAAAGAAAAAGAAAGATGGTAGGAAGAAAGACAGAAAGAAAAAGAAAGAAAGAAGGGGGAAGGTAGAGAAGAAAGAAAGAACGAAAGAAAGACCTAACATTTTGGTTGCTAAGCAAGAGCGTTGTTAAGTGAGTTTCACCACACTTTACAATTTGGCCATGCCCACCCGGTCATCTGACCACTAAGCCACGCCCACCTGAGGGGGTGGGGTGGGGGGCGGTGAGGATGAGTTTGTAGCACCAAGGGGGCGGTGGACTGAAAAAGTTTGGGAACCACTGGTGTAATGTATCGGAAGGCCACCAGGGGCCGCTCTAGGATTGGGAAGTGCAAGAGTTGTGATTGGTTGATGGGTTGACAGCCGGCTATAAAAGTAAGCTGTCAACGAGAGTTACCTCAGTTCATTGTTATGGAAGTTGCCATTATGATAAGACATTAAAGCGTTATAGTTACCTTTACTGGGAGTCGCCTCAATAATCGCGCCCACCAGATATGCTACACAAGCAGGCTCAATGCTTTCTAAATATCAAAGCTGCTCTGAGGAAAGGGCAAGTGTGAGGGTTGGAGAAGAAGGTAGAGGAAGTGGCAGATACCAGAGTATGTAGAAGAGAAGCTTCTGGAGGAAGCATTGGCTGGAATTAACCTTATCAGACCCGTATAAACAAATTTTGCCAAGATTTGCCTTTTCCCCCTAGGCAGAGTAGAGAGATGGCTCCTCATTAGAAAAACTTACTAAGATGAAAAAGAAGAATCCAGAGACTTCCCAAGTAAAGAATTGTCTATGTCAGTGTTTCTCAACTTGTTCACTTTAAGATGTGTGGACTTCAACTCCCAGAATTCCCCAGCCAGCCTTGCTGTCAAACACTAACTTATATGTTCAAAGCCAAAGTTAGAAAGCACATTGTGACCATTGCTGGAGACAAACAAGCCTTCTGTCACGATGTGAATAATTGCCAGTTGTGCATCTCTACTATTTCTAGATTTATTATATTTCTAATCAAGCAGACATGTGATATGTTTTACTACGCATGCATGCATTCCAGGAGTTATGTCTCCTCCTACCTCCCTTCTTCGAAGCCTCGCCCGAGGCAGATGTGAAATTCTTAGCTGAGAAGATGTAGCTTATTAAAGGTTTATTCTTTTGCTACTTTTGTACTAAAATAAATATTTTGTTAATTAGAATTGAATCTTGGTTTTATTTATTTATTTATTTATTTGGTTTTCTTATATGCCGCCCAACTCCCGAAGGACTTTATTTTCTAAGTATGAATGACTTCAGGGAAGCAAGATCCTAAATCGCCTCTTGATAGGAAAATTCCTATCTGACACCTTCATTCTACCAAACCCATTTACTTCCTTGGTTTGATGTTTTCTTTACGCTGAGTTCTTGGTTTGGACGATTGACACTCTACAGAGTCAGTTTTTGATGGCAGCCCCTGACCCTGAAAGCTGAAGGATCTAGGGAGAATTAACTGTAGCAGGTTTTCTACATCTTTGGAGAGTCCATTATTTGCTTTCTATTACTCATTCATCAGTTCCCCATCTTTCTCTCTTTCTACAAGAGACACTGCCAACTTGACATTGTTGAATTTATTTATTTTATTTATTTATTTAAATAGATTTGTATGCCGCCCAACTCCCAGGGGACTCTGGGCGGCTAACAACATGTCAAATCCATTATTGAAATATAAAATCACATAGCAGTTAAAAATTATAGAAGTTAAAAAAACAACCAACATTCATGATCGGGGGGAAAACCCAAATATAATCTGATTGGTCTCACTTTCACCCCGCCTGCAGGAAGAGCCAAGTTTTTATTGCTTTACGGAAGGCCAGCAGGGTGGGGATAGTCCTGATCTCTGGAGGGAGTTGGTTTCAAAGGGAGGGAGCTCCCACAGAGAAGGCTCTTCCCCTCGGCCCCACCAACCCGCATTGCTTGGTTGATGGGACCTGGAGGAGACCAACTCTGTGGGACCTAACCGGTCATAGGGAGGTATGCGGCAGGATGCGGTCCCGAAGGTAACCTGGCCCTGAGCCATGTAGGGCTTTAAAGGTCAAAACCAACACCTTAAATTGGGTCCAGAGACTAATGGGCAGCCAATGCAGCTGGTGGAGGATAGGTGTTACGTGGGTGTATCTAGGCACACCCACCACAGCTCGCGCAGCTGCATTTTGCACCAATTGCAGTCTCCGGATACTTACATCAGTGCTTCTCAATTATTTTCTGTTACACCCCCCCCCCAGGAAGAAGTAAACATTTCACGTGCCCCCCAACTCTCCGATCTGGGCCCCAATGGAATTTTAGTGTTGATATTTATTATTTTACTTATTATAAGCTGCAAGCAAACTATGGCTGGGGAAGGCTGCTCTACCCACTTACCTGGGAGTAAGTCACAGTGAACTCAGTGGAGCCTGTCTTTTGACACGGGGCCAGGCCAGCTTAATCAAGCCAATGTTTTGGGGTCACCGTCCTGGCCCATAAATACCGCCTCTGCCAGACACTCACAGCGAATGGTGTGGAAGGAGGCTTTAGGGTGCCGTTCGAAGCTTTCGCCCAGCTGCAGAGGATGCTCCTCCTTGTCCAGCAGCTGGTTTGCCATGCTGTTCATGGCTACCGCGGTGCCCGCCAAGAACAAGAACCCACCCAGCCGCCCTGCCCCACCTGGCCGCCTTCTCTTCTGGGCTCGGAGCAGCATGCAACTGGGAAAACACTCCCCATCTGGGGGAATCGATCAAGAGGGACCATGCATGTTCCCCAGGGTCACACGCGCCCCCTGGCATCGCTCTGAGTCCCCCCAGGGGGGCACGCCCCACTATTTGAGAAGGACTGAATTACATGGAGGGAAGTAAGCAGTGGGGGTACCACAAGGTTCTGTCCTAGGCCCAGTACTCTTCAATATCTTCATAAATCACTTAGATGAGGGAATAGAAGGGGAACTTACCAAATTTGCGGATGGTACTAAGCTGGCAGGAATAGCCAACATCCTAGATGATAATAGGCTCAAGTTCCAGATGGATCTTGACAGACTTGGACACTGGGCCCTATCTAACAAAATGAAATTCAATGTAGAGAAAAGTCAAGTCTTACACTTAGGCAAGAAAAACCAAAAGTATACATATAGACTGGGTGAAACCAGGCTTAATAGCAGTAACTGTGAGAGGGATCTTGGAGTCTTAGTGGACAAACAATTAAATATGAGCCAGCAGTGCGTGGCAGCTGCCAAAAAAGCCAATGCAATCCTAAATTGCATTAATAGAGGGATACAATAAAGATCAAGTAATACCACTCTATAAAGCCATAGTAAGATCACACCTAGAGTACTGCATCCAGTTTTGGTCACCATACTATAAAAAAGATGTTGAGACTCAAGAAAGAGTGCAGAGAAGAGCAACCAAGATGATTAGGGGACTGGAGACTAAAACATACGACGAACGATTGCAGGAACTGGGCATGGCAGGTCTAGTGAAGAGAAGGACCAGGGGAGACATGATAGCAGTGTTCCAAGCAGTGTTCCATGATAGCAGGGCTGCCACAGAGAGGAGGGGGGTCAAGCTATTTTCCAAAGCACCCAAAGGCCAGACAAGGAATAATACTGTATTTTTTGGAGTATAAGACGCACCTTTTTACCCTCAAAAAGAGGTTGAAAATTTGGGTGCGTCTTATACACTGAATGTAGCCCCACCCAGCCACCCCCACCCTTTGGCCTCTGCCTGCCAGCAATTTACCTTTTTGCAGAAAACAGGGCAAAGACTTCTTAGCATACTAAGAGATTACTTGCCTCCCGACCTACAGCTGACAGGCTTGCAAGCCACGTGGTAAAATGAAACTAACTACGGTGGCTGTAATGAGACAAAATGCTGGGAGATAAACTGCTGGCAATGTTACACTACTGAAATTGCAAGGAAGTAAGCTACAGCTGCTATAGCCTAGAGGTAGAGCTCTTGCCTCACAGTCAGGAGGTTGTGAGTTCTATCCTAGGTAGAGGCAGATTCTGTTAATATGTTGTTTTGTTAAATGTTTGTTCAAAGTATAAGACTTATTTTTTAAAGACTGCTTTATTATTGTTCTAGACAACTTAACAAAATGAAGAAGCTTTTTAAAATAAATTCTTGCTCTGAGGAGGCCCAGTGCTATTGTATCTTCTTTTAAATAGCAGAAAGCCTTCCAGAAAGCCACATCAATTTTAAAGATCTGTAAAAGTATAATCTGAAATGTCCTGTTTTAGTATTAAGTGTTAGTATCAAAATAAGGCAGCTGAGTTAAACCCTGACTTAGTCATACTTGGAGTAGACCTATTTAAATAATTGGGAGGAGTTGGTGTGATTACATTTAAGAAAACTTTCTGGGATTAATATACTGCCATAATGTACATTTCTCCAATTCTTTGCTATTTCTATGGGTCAAGCACACATGCACAGAAATACACAGCAAACAGTGTATATCATCTGTGCTGTTTGCTGTTTGCTGTTTGGCAAATTGCTGGGAGGCAGAGGCCTTTTTTCCTTGTTTTCCTCCCCCAAAACTAAGGTGCGTCTTATACTTCGGTGCATCTTATACTCCGAAAAATACGGTAGATGGAAACTGAACAAGGAGAGATTCAACCTAGAAATAAGGAGAAATGTTCTGACAGCGAGAGCAATCAACCAATGGAACAGAAGTTGCCTTCGGAAGTTGTGGGAGCTTCATCACTGGATGCTTTCAAGAAGAAACTGGACTGCCATATGTCAGAAATGGTGTAGGGTCAGCTTGGGCCTTGCCAATGGGTGAACAAAAAGTATTGGAAATAGGTAGCCCCAATGTTTAGGGTTAACAACATTGGTGATCTATAGCAAGCCTGGGAAGGAGGGAAAGGAAGGCACTGAGAACTTATTCATATTAAACCTGGTGAGAGTCATGGCTATATTTATTAATTCGGTATCTTCTTTTTAATTTCCTTTACATTTTGTTTTCTAATTCGAGTGCCCAATAACAGCTTACAATACGTAAATTCCAAGCATCCAACAAAACTATTTCAATTTGAGAATGACCGTTTATATGAGGAATTCAGTTACAATGGGGAAATCTACGCGATGTACATAAAACCCCCAATGGAATTGGAATTCTTTAGTATCTTTAATATATGAGGAACAAACTTACTCTGGAACACAATATCAACCCCAAAATCTTTGATTGACACAACCTCTGAGGAAGACACACAAAAGGCATTGAGTACTACTGCAATTCCAGGGGGTTGTGTTCACGTTTCTCTGTTCAGGTGATTTCTGATAATAGAAAAATGAAGTAAAAATGAGCTCATTTATTCGCTGCTTGCTACTCTGAATTTCCTCTCCACAATTTCACCAATGCTGTCTTCATCTCCTTATTCCTTAGCGTGTATATCAGTGGATTCAAAAAAGGGGTTACCGTGGTGTAAAACAAGCTCACCACACCATCCATGGAGCCCTGAGAAGCTGGTCTCAGATAATGATATATCACAGGCAAGTAATAGATGCCCACCACAATAAGATGGGCAGTACAAGTTGAGAAAGCCTTGTTCCGTCCTTCGCTACTACTTATCTTCAAAATAGCCACGATGATGTAGACGTAGGATGCTAAGATAAGCAGAAAGCAGGTCGTTGCCACAAGGCCAATGTCAATGAAGCTCATCAACTCATTGAGTTTTGTATCCACACAAGCCAGCTTCAGCAAGGCAGGAATGTCACAGAAGACATAGTCAATGTAGTGTTTCTGTCCGTAAGGCAAGTGGAAGGTAAGAAAAGTCTGAAATGTGGAATTGAGGCTGCCGCCAATTATGGTACCCAAACAAAGGAGGAGGCACACTTTCCAGCTCATGATGTTGCCATAGTGGAGTGGTTTGCAAATGGCCAGGAAGCGATCGTAAGCCATCAAGGTGTAGAGAAGACTTTCTGCACATCCCAGGAAATGAAAAAAGTACAGTTGGGTGACACACCCTAGGAAAGAAATGACTTTCCCTCCAGGAATGAATCCTGCAATGGCTTTGGGGACCACCACTGAGGAGAAGGCCATATCTAAGATGGAGAGATGACAGAGGAACCAATACATGGGCTTATGCAACTGAAAGTTAGAGATCACTACCCCGATGATGAGGGAATTTCCAGAAAGAGTCAGGATAAACATGACCGAGAGGAAGAGAATCAAGGGCAGCTTGAACCCTTGTGGGTATGGAAACCCAGAGAGGATAAATTCATTTGGAGCTGTTTGATTTGGGCACTCCATGTAGTATCTTTTCTTTTAATCACCTAAACTGCGGAGCAGGTGAGATAATCTATGATATCATCAGATATTTGAAGCCCGAGACACTTATTCAATGTTAATGATGTTCCTGAAAGAAATAGTATCTGGCTAAGAAAGAGAGGATTCTTTTTAGTAGCTACATTTCACATATGAGATATGAATCCAACCAGGGGTGAAATCCAGCAGGTTCTGACCGGTTCTTGAGAACCGGTAGCAGAAATTTTGAGTAGTTCAGAGAACCGGTAGCGGAAATTTTGAGTAGTTCAGAGAACCGGCAAATGCCACCTCTGGCTAGCCCCAGAGTGGGGTGGGAATGGGGATTTTGCAGTATCCTTCCCCAAGCCATGCCCACCAAGCCACACCACATCCACCAAGCCACACCCACAGAACTGGCAGTAAATATTTTTGGATTTCACCACTGAATCAAACCCAACACAATAAGGATATACATACGTTTTCAGTTGCTTTTGGAAAGAAATCACTTTTGAAACTCTATTTATCCATGTATTGTTTTAATGCCATGAGGCATGCAAATAGATTTTCAATGTCTGTCCTTTCTCTAAGATCTGTAAGTACTTATAAAACTGAACATAAATTCATTGCATTCATTCGTGTTTCATTCAAAAAGCAGTTTTCTATCTTATGTTATTGACACTTGTAAAGATGTGACATTATGAGCCGAGGTGGCGCAGAAGGTTAGAGGTAGTACTGCAGGCCACTTTAGCTGACTGTGATCTGCAGATCAGCGGTTCAAATCTCACCGGCTCAAGGTTGACTCAGCCTTCCATCCTTTCGAGGTAGGTAAAATGAGGACCCAGATTGTTGGGGGCAATATACAATAAATATACATTGCTTACTGGTGTAAACCGCTTAGAGAGTGCTATCTTTTCACAGTCATGAAGGAGGAATATTATTCAGTAAAGAAGGTTTTATCATATGCAATTGTATTTTGGAGCTCATAAAACCCCATTTAACAGACAAGCTGCATGAATTGGCATGCCTTCCTCCTATTAATCTCTTTTATTGGAGGTTTACTGTACAAGGTTTTTAGAGAATTTCCTGCAAAAATCATAAATATATTGAAGAAGAAATCATACAATCTAATTTCCTGTGTATCTGGATAATGCACACAAACATTTTTCTGCAGGAGAAACGGCAGCTGACTTTAATGATATTCCCTGGAAAAATTGCAAAGCACACGTCAAAGGATTTTGGAAATACTTAAACGCTTTATAGGGCAATATTAGCCAAAGCATACTCAGTAACTCTGTTGCTTTAGTTTGGTTCTGTTCAGAAGTAGATTCATGACAGCAAAATAATTTAAATTGTCCCAAATAGATTTCATCCGGATCGAGTATGCAGAGAAGATTCCAGGCTTTAGATTTCCTCCTAGAGAGAAAGCTGGGTTGATCTACTGAAGAAAGATCAATTAAGAATATGCAGTATACAACCCGGCACATATTATCATATGTGGTGGGAGTGCCACAAAGCACGAGAATTCTGGACAACAATCAAACAATGGCTGGAAGAAATATTAAAAATAAAATTGGACCTCAAACCAGAACTCTTTTTATTAGGGATAACATTAAATAAATATGACAAAAACATAATGTACTTAATGCTACATATATTGACTGTCGCAAGGTTAACTTTTGCTCAAAATTGGAAAAAACAAAATATACTCACAGAAGAAGAAATTTTACGCAAAATATTAACATGTGCTGAAATGGATAGGTTAACATCAGAAATGAAGGGAAAAGATGAAATTCAATGCATTGAAACCTGGAACAAATTATATCAGTGGTGGGGAGAAAGGAGAACCAAGATTAAAAATTAAAATGGTGGAGATGAAAAGAAAAACTATAACTCATTCTTTGCAATTTAAGATAAATAAAGATGTATAAATTAGCGGAATGTAAATATGTATACTAGATTACGATTCTTCATGTACTTGTTCTTTACGTTTATTGTATGTTTTGTCTCTTTGTTCTTTTATCTGTTTTATAAATAAAAAACCTTTTTTTAAAAAAGAGTATGCAGTATCAAAAAAAAATTCCTATAAGCTTGCTATACAATTTCTCATTCTGTTGCTTGGAAGAAGATTGGAGGATATTGATGGGTCACCTAAGCAAGAAGTCACTAGCAGAAACTTTTCTTGTGTGTAGAAGGTTCTTAGGAGATTTCTCTGAGAGTAGATCTTTCAATGATTTCTGTGATGGCAATGAAGACTAAATTGCTTTTACTGAGATTTGAATTTGAGATGAAGGTTTCTTTTTGGAGGAAGACTAGTTTTAATTTGCTATGGAAGAAGGTACCTTAGTGTGAAAGAAAGAGAGACTTGTGAAGTATAAGCTGGTTGAGACTAGGGCTACACCGAGAAGAGCCCTCCACTCCTCTACTCGCAACAGAATACCTTACGCAACCAGACTTGAAATCCTGGGCTTAGAAAGCTTAGAACTACGTCGCCTGCGGCACGACCTAAGCATAGCTCATAAAATTATCTGCTTCAACGTCCTTCCTGTCAACGACTTCTTCAGCTTCAACCACAACAATACATGAGCACACAACAGATACATACTCAAAGTGAACTGCTCCAAACTTGACTGTAGAAAATACTATTTTAGCAACAGAGTGGTAAATGCCTGGAACTCAGTACCTGACTTTGGTTTCATCACCAAACCCCCAAAACTTTACCCTTAGACTGTCCACTGTTGATCTCACCCGATTCCTAAGAGGTCAGTAAGGGGCGTGCATAAGCACACCAGTGTGCCTACCGTCCCTGTCACAATGTTCCCTCTTATCAGTACCCATCTTATGTATATAAACAATGTTATATCTATGTATATTACCAATACGTACTTGACAAATATATAAAAAAAACTTCTCAAGCATCTTAGTTTCTCCTCACTTGCATTATCATGTTGCCTTTTCCCCCAGGTGGCATGTTTCGATGCTTCCTTAGAACACAGTATTGTCATTAGCATGGTATCATCTTTACAGAATAAAAAAAATGAAAGAAGATTGCTGTAGCTTGAGAACTTGAGACCGAAGAATGGAGGTCTACCAAGAATGACTTTTTCAGTTCTGCAGTTCTTGAGCTTCATCTCTTTATACTTGTGGAGCTTATGCAACTCCCACATCTTCTTTTCCTGAATGTACACCATTATTGCTTCTGTCAAATTCCTCTGGGTGTTTAAACTTAAATGTTTATTTAGAGGAACGGCAATTAACTTTATCAGAAAACTACTGAGGGACAGTTAGAAAACTGTTGGTTGTACCCAAAGTTTGGTCTCAGAATGATCAATGTGATGGATTAGGCAAGAAACAAGAATCAAAGATACTTCAGTCCTGAGATTATTTACTTATTAAATTTATGTGCTTCCCATCTCCAAAAGTGACTCTGGATGGCTTATAAAGCCATGATAACATAAATATAAAAACATTAACATTAACAGTCTAGAGAGATTCTCAGTCATCCGTGTGGTGGTTGTCCCAAAGGTGCTTTTTCAGGAGGCAAATGGATTTTCTTGGTTTTTTTTCTTTTGAAGACATTTCGCTTCTCATCCAAGAAGCTTCTTCAGCTCTGACCAGATGGTGCGGAATGGAAGGATTTATATACCTTGCAGACAGCTGGTCATTTGCATCCTTTTTTAGAGAGTTGTGGAGGTTTTTCTGTGTCCTCAGGGTCACCTGAGTGGTGCAAATGGTTCCTGTAGTCTGCACTGTTTCTGGAAATCCGTTCACACCCTAGTACAGTGATGGCGAACCTTTTTGATGCCAAGTGCCCAAAGCGTGTGCGCACACTCCCAAAATGCAATGCAAGTGCCCCCCCGTGCATGTGCCCCACCCCTCCATGCATGCCTCCACCGCCTCACTCATTTTTGGCTTCCAAGTTGGTGCAGGAGGCCTTCAAGGCCCAAAATAGGGCATGGGGGAGGAGTTCAGTGCCCCCACGTCCCATTTTGGCTTCCAAGTTGGTGCAGGAGGCCTTCCAGGTCCAAAATGGGACACTGGTGGCCCCCCACACATGCGTGAAACCCCAAAATGCAATGTAAGTGCCCCACACATGCAAGAGCCCCCACCCATGCAAGCACCCCCGCGCATGTTCATGCCCCCATGCATGCCCCCTGCCCCACACACATGCACCCACCCCCCATTCATGTGCAGCAGAGACCCAAAGACCAACTGCCCAGCAGGAGACACATGCGCATGCGCAGTGGAGCTGGGCTGGGGTGACAGCTGGCGTGCCCACAGAGAAGGCTCTGCGTGCCACCTGTGGCCCGCCTGCCATAGGGTCGCCATCACGGCCCTAGTGCATACTTCAGTTTAGACTTTTAGCTATTCACTTTGCGATGAACACCCTTCAAAGAGTGTGGGCATATGAATGGATTTCCAGAAAAATTGCAGACTACAGGAACCATTTGCACTACTCAGGTGACCCTGAAGACATGGATAAACCTCCAAGTGCCTGAACATTAGCTGTGTTGCTTTATGCAATTTTTCTTTGAAATAGCTGCTTTTGCTGAGTTTCATTCCCATAAAAGCCATCAAATATTTATTTATTTTATTTAGTGAGATTCATATACTGCCTCACAGTGCAAGCACTCTCTAAGCGGTTTACACCAGTAAGCAATGTATATTTATATTGCCCCCAACAATCTGGGTCCTCATTTTACCTACCTCGGAAGGATGGAAGGCTGAGTCAACCTTGAGTCGATGAGATTTGAACCGCTGACCTGCGGATCACAGTCATCTAAAGTGACCTGCAGTACTGCCTCTAACTCTAAGTACTGCGCCACCTCGGCTCTTATAGAAAAATACCTTTTCTATTGGTTCTTATTTTTCCACTTTTTGTTTTGCCAGTGATTTTTTTATTTCTGTATTTGCATTGTAGTGCAGAGAAGAGCAACAAAGACGATTAGGGGGGCTGGAGACTAAAACATATGAAGAATGGTTGCAGGAATTGGATATGTCTAGTTTAGTGAAAAAAGGTCCGCGATGAGATGATAGCAGTCTTCCAATATCTCAGCGGTTGCCACCTATTCTCCAAGGCACCTGAAAGCAGAACAAGAAACAATGGATGGAAACTAATCAAGGAGAGAACCAACCTAGAACTAAGGAGACGTTTTCTGCCAGAACATTTAACCAGTAGAACAACTTGCCTCCAAAAGTTGTGGATGCTCCAACATTGGAGGTTTTTAAGAAGAGATTGGACAGCCATTTGTCTGAAATAGTACAGGGCAGTGATGGCTAACCTTTTCTGGACTGAGTGCCCAAAGCGTGTGTGTGCGTGTGCAAATGCATTTCACCCCTGCATTGCCTCCTCATTTTACCAACCTCAGAAGGATGAAAGGCTGAGTCAACTTTGAGCCCATCAGGATCGAACTCTCTGCGCGAGCTGTAGTGGGTGTACCAAGATACACCCACGTAACACCTCTCCTTCGCCAGCTGCATTGGCTACCAATTAGTCTCCGGTTGCAATTTAAGGTGTTGGTCGTTACCTTTAAAGCCCTACATGGCTCAGGGCCAGGTTACCTGCGGGACCGCATCCTACCACATACCTCCCTAAGACCGGTTAGGTCCCACAGAGAGGGCCTCCTCCGGGTCCCGTCGGCCAAACAATGCCGACTGGCGGGGCCACGGGGGAGGGCCTTCTCTGTGGGAGCCCCGTCCCTCTGGAACCAACTTCCACCAGAGATCCGGACTATCCCCACCCTGCTGGCCTTCCGTAAAGCCTTAAAAACATGGCTCTTCCGGCAGATGGGGTGAATAGGATAATCAGATTCCCCCCTGAATGTTGTGTTTATAATGTTCTTTTAATTATATTTTAATTTAAATTATGATTGTTTTTAAATGTACGTTCTTATTCATGCTGTACGCCGCCCTGAGTCCCACGGGATTGGGCGGCCTATAAGAGCGTTTAAATAAATAAATAAATAAATAATTGTGGGCAGAGTTAGCCTGCAATACCACATTCTAACTACTGTTTCCACCACTAAGATTGACAGTGAATCCATGCAGTTTGGATGAGTCATAAGCCAGAATCAACAAGTCAGTAAAGATGGTGGGCTCTCCCCTTGGTTCAGAAAGACTGTTCCTGAAAGGAAGTTCCTCAGGAAGTCATCATAGTACATGTTCTCTCCAAAAACTTAGGAAGTTAGATGAACAGAGACCTCAGCATGACCCAATCAGAACACAATGCGAATAGACAATGTTTGAACGCATTTTGGAACCTCAGGAAAATATTGGCATAATCTACAAAACTGTCAAACCCAGAGAATGCTGTTCCCTTATGAACATTTCTGCAGTTTTTACAACATCCTCTGTTACAATATCCCCTTTTAAACAATACAAGAAAAATAGAAGAGCAAATTTTATTCCAAAGTCAACATATTTTAGTATACATCTGATTGAGACAATCATTTAAAAAAAAGTAGAAAGGCACACAGATATGTAAGAGAAAAACTAAACAGATGTTTAAAAATTATATAAAGAAATGGTATAGGGTTTCCTGCCTGAGCAGGGAGTTGGACTAGATGACCTCCAAGGTACCTTCCAACTATTCTATTCTATTCTATTCTATTCTATTCTATTCTATTCTATTCTATTCTATTCTATTCTATTCTATTCTATTCTATTCCATTCCACCCCCCATCCCACCCCACCCCATTATTCTATTCTATTCTATTCTATTCTATTCTATTCTATTCTATTCTATTCTATTCTATTCTATTCTATTCTATTCTATTCTATTCCACCCCACCCCGGCCCATCCCACCCCACCCCATTATTCTATTCTATTCTATTCTATTCTATTCTATTCTATTCTATTCTATTCTATTCTATTCTATTCTATTCTATTCTATTCCATTCCACCCCCATCCCACCCCACCCCATTATTCTATTCTATTCTATTCTATTCTATTCTATTCTATTCTATTCTATTCTATTCTATTCTATTCTATTCTATTCCACCCCACCCCACCCCGGCCCATCCCACCCCACCCCATTATTCTATTCTATTCTATTCTATTCTATTCTATTCTATTCTATTCTATTCTATTCTATTCTATTCCATTCCACCCCCCATCCCACCCCACCCCATTATTCTATTCTATTCTATTCTATTCTATTCTATTCTATTCTATTCTATTCTATTCTATTCTATTCTATTCTATTCCACCCCACCCCACCCCGGCCCATCCCACCCCACCCCATTATTCTATTCTATTCTATTCTATTCTATTCTATTCTATTCTATTCTATTCTATTCTATTCTATTCTATTCCACCCCACCCCACCCCGGCCCATCCCACCCCACCCCATTATTCTATTCTATTCTATTCTATTCTATTCTATTCTATTCTATTCTATTCTATTCTATTCTATTCTATTCTATTCTATTCTATTCTATTCCATTCCACCCCCCATCCCACCCCACCCCATTATTCTATTCTATTCTATTCTATTCTATTCTATTCTATTCTATTCTATTCTATTCTATTCTATTCTATTCTATTCCACCCCGGCCCATCCCACCCCACCCCATTATTCTATTCTATTCTATTCTATTCTATTCTATTCTATTCTATTCTATTCTATTCTATTCTATTCTATTCTATTCCACCCCACCCCACCCCGGCCCATCCCACCCCACCCCATTATTCTATTCTATTCTATTCTATTCTATTCTATTCTATTCTATTCTATTCTATTCTATTCTATTCTATTCTATTCTATTCTATTCTATTCTATTCTATTCTATTCTATTCCATTCCACCCCCCATCCCACCCCACCCCATTATTCTATTCTATTCTATTCTATTCTATTCTATTCTATTCCACCCCACCCCACCCCGGCCCATCCCACCCCACCCCATTATTCTATTCTATTCTATTCTATTCTATTCTATTCTATTCTATTCTATTCTATTCTATTCTATTCTATTCTATTCTATTCTATTCAGTGGTTAAATGCAGCCATTGCAGGCTGACTGCTAGTTCAACAGTTCAGCTGTTCAAATCTCACTAGGCTCAAGGTTGACTCAGCCTGCCATCCTTCCGAGGTCGGTAAAATGAGGACCCAGATTGTTGGGGGCAATATGCTGAACTCTGTAAACCGCTTAGAGAGGGCTGTAAAGCACTATGAAGCGGTATATAAGAAAAGTGCTATTGCTATTGCTATATTCTATTCTATTCTATTCTATTCTATTCTATTCTATTCTATTCTATTCTATTCTATTCTATTCCACCCCACCCCACCCCGGCCCATCCCACCCCACCCCATTATTCTATTCTATTCTATTCTATTCTATTCTATTCTATTCTATTCTATTCTATTCTATTCCATTCCACCCAACCCCACCCCGGCCCATCCCACCCCACCCCATTATTCTATTCTATTCTATTCTATTCTATTCTATTCTATTCTATTCTATTCTATTCTATTCTATTCCATTCCACCCAACCCCACCCCGGTCCATCCCACCCCACCCCATTATTCTATTCTATTCTATTCTATTCTATTCTATTCTATTCTATTCTATTCTATTCTATTCTATTCTATTCTATTCTATTCTATTCTATTCTATTCTATTCTATTCTATTCTATTCCATTCCACCCAACCCCACCCCGGTCCATCCCACCCCACCCCATTATTCTATTCTATTCTATTCTATTCTATTCTATTCTATTCTATTCTATTCTATTCTATTCTATTCTATTCTATTCTATTCTATTCTATCCCCTTTCTTATTCTATTCTATTCTATTCTATTCTATTCTATTCTATTCTATTCTATTCTATTCTCATGTATCCTCTCCAACAATCCTGGCTGAGCTACAAAATAGTTAATAGATACTGTAGTTCTGATCTCTCTTCCTATTCCCATTTGCACATCCATACAGTAAAGTAAAATAGAGTTCACATCTGATCATCTAAACTTGAGGAAAATGCATGGTGCACACACCTGTTGCAAACTACTCAGGATTCCCACCCCAGAGTTTCACCAGAGCAGTTTTCATCTCTTTGTTCCTAAGTGTGTATATTATCGGATTCAATAGAGGGGTGATGGTGGTGTAAAACACACATACCACACTCTCCATGACGTCCCGAGAAGCCGGTCTCAAATAGCGAGAAAACAAGGGCAGGTAGTATATGACCACCACCGTAAGATGGGCAGAGCAAGTGGAGAAGGCCCTGTGTTGTCCTTCAGTGCTCCTGATCTTCGAAATGGCTGTGATGATGTAAGCATAAGAGGCTAGGATGAGGACAAAGCAGATGATTGTCACAAAGCCCATGTCAATGATGATAACCATTTCTAGAAATTGTATCTCAGTGCAAGCCAGCTTCACGATGGACGGAATATCGCAGAAGATATAGTCAATATACTTGTTCTCTCCATAAGGCAAATGAAAGGTAAGAGAGGTCTGAAAGGCAGAGTGGAAGGTCCCTCCAATTATGGTACCCAAGGAGAGAAGGAGACAGGTTTTTGAGCTCATGAGGTTGCCATAGTGGAGTGGTTTACAAATGGCCAAGAAGCGGTCATAAGCCATCACAGTGTAAAGAAAACATTCTGTGCACCCAACCGAGTTCAAAAAGAATACCTGCAAGACACACCCGGAGAAGGAAATTATATTTTCCGGCTGGATGAATCCTGCAGTCACTTTGGGAACCACCACAGCTGAGAAGGCCATGTCCAGGATGGAAAGATGACAGAGGAACCAGTACATGGGCTTGTGCAGTTGAAGGTTGGTGATCACCGCCAAGATGATCAGAGAATTTCCACAAAGAGTGAGTGCAAAAATGATGGAGAAGAAGAGCATCAAGGGGACCTTTAAGTCTTCCGTACAAGGAAACCCAGAGAGGATGAATTCATTTGGGGCTGTTTGATTTGGACACTCCATATGGAATTTTTGTTTTCAAACATCCAACCTGTTGAGCAAAGGGAGTTAGTTCCTGCTTGTGAGAGGGCATTGACAGCAGACTTAAATTTTGCAGATCTTGCAATTATTTTCTAAGAAGATTATGCCCTCAGTCAACTCTTTCTTTGACACATAAATCTATATAACACCATTGCTTCTCAGCGTGATGAAGAGAGAGCTGTTTATTTTTCAGTTTTCAATGGATATCTGTTGTGGTCCGCCAGCAGCCCGTGCAGCTGATAGCGGATCCTGCTCAAGAGGAGACTGACTTGGTGTTGCGCCAGTGGCCTGTGCAGCTGGTTTCTGAGTTGGACAGTGAGGAGGCTGGTGAGGACTCGGTGCCAGAGGCAGAGGTTCATCCAGGGCCTTCGGAACCTCCAGCACCTCATAGCAGTAATGAAGGAGAAGAGGTTTCACCTCTTCTGAATGCAAGGGCACGCAGGGCTGCCGAAAGGCAGGAATGGTTACTCCAGAGGAGGTCTCCTTGGGAGTAAGACTTGGGGCTAATTGGCCACTCCTCTAGTCTACTTAAGGACATCAGAGGCAGCTGAAAGGCTGCAGGAAACAACGTTTGGAAAATTCATTTGGTCATCGTGTTTCTTCGTGTCTGAAAAAACCTCTGCTTTGTTTATCTGCTTCGGTTCGGTTATCAAGAATTACTTCTAGGCATTTTGCCAACTCTCTGAAGCTTCGTAAGATATCAAGACCTAATTGCTTTTCTTTGTTTTAAGAGTTTTTGAACTGATACCAGCTATTAATGACAGTTAATTAGCAGCTGGTTGCTTGCAAGAAAAGACTGCGTTTAGATTGGTGTGTGCATATCCACTGCTAAGACATTTATTAGTAGTGATTATTTGATTAAATAAGTTTGTACAAACTGTGTGTTGTGCTACGTTCTTAGCTGGGGCAGAACAATATCATTGAAATACAGCATTGAGCAATAAGACAATTTTCTTATCGAGAAAAAAAAGCTTCTGGATATCTTTGGTGGAACTGTTATTTGGTCATTTCTCAGTAATTTTGTTCAAAAATTATTACAATCTGAGATAGCTATTTATAATTTTAACACAATTTGAAGGATTCTTCAGTTCTCTTAATAAATGGGGAAAAGCCTCCCTCTCAAAATCTGGGATTTTTTTTTTTCAGAATTAATGATGTTTCTGAAAGATGTAACATCTGGCAAAGAAAAGAAATACCTCCTTCAAACTTCTAAAGTATAGCCTACAAATCAGAGGTGGGATTCATCCGGTTCAGACTGGTGTGGGCGAACCGGTAGTGGTGACCTGCCACCTATCGCCGCCTCCGCGTGCCCCATTTTTGACCTCCACGTGTCCCATTTTTGGCCCATTCCAGGTGGCGGGGATAGGCAGATGGATGTCATGTAGTGAATATTGTCAGTTGTATGTCTATGCAGGGTGATGCATCCCTATCCTAATATTATGGTACATTCCAATACAAGCAGGACACGTGATGTGATCTCCTGCGCATGTGTGCATTCCTGATTCTCCATTATTCTCTTCTGCCTTTGATTCTGACCGGGAGCAGTCACGATTTATTAGTAAGAATGTAACTATTCAGGATTTATTGTTTTTATACCGAAATAAATATTTTCTATTAGACTTTTAATCTCGGCTTTATTTCTGAATGTCTGAATTCCAAGAAAAGATCCACATCGCCTCTATGAGATTTATTCTCACCTTTTAACAATGGAGGCAAGATGGATGTTCTTTTAGGTGGGTAGGAGAAATCAGATTTTGCCTCTATATTAGTTAGAAATTGCTTGATAGCAAAAAGATAGGAGTTAAGTTTCCATCAACCTGAGAGAAACAGAAGTATCAAGTTAGAAACAAATAATCTTTTACCCTGGCGATGGAAATCATGTAGTTCTTCCTATATATTAGTTGGAAAACTTTTGGTATGAAAATATGAAGGACAGGATCCAACCCATGTTTTTATCTCGTACGCACATATATAGTCCATATACAAGTTGAAAAATGTCTATCCTCAAATGTCCACAAAGGAAATAATTTTCATTAGCCTAATATACTGTACCTTTTACTAACTATGTTGAAATTCCCGAAGACTCATCAATCATCACACAGCATGGAAAATACCATAGCATTGCACATAGATTTTGTTTGGCATCATTTGCCGCTTCACAGGTCTATTCCAACATTGTACTTTCTACAATACACACTGCCCAGAATCCCTCTGTGGTTTAACAATCTGATAAATTAACAAATAAATAAAATCTCAGGGAAGGAGTGATTTAGTCCATTTCTCTTTTTTCTCCCCAACATGCTAAGTTTGCTGGTGTGAAATTGACTGGAAGGGTAGAAATGAGAATGTTTCTAATCTTGTTCCTGGATGAGTAGGTGGAAAATCCTGATGGAATTTTCGAATGATTTGCTTGTGAACTTGTAGCCTTGTAACTTTTAATTCGCTTTCTGTTCCAGAAGACTCACTGAGCACTTCAAGGAAAAGCAGATGAATTTTCTCTTGATGGACAGCAATGTATTTTTAGTTGCTCCAAGATGAATCCTAAACTGAGCATGGAGAGGAAGATCTCAGGCTTTCTATTTCTAAACTTCAGCTGGTTTAATTAATTGCAAAACGCCCCCCCAGCAAATGTAATTGCAGTTTTTAAAAAAATAGTCATTCCATTATTGTGAGATACATCTAGAGCAGAGGTGGTATTCAGCCGGTTTCGGACCGGTTCGGGCTACCCTGGCACTATGCCATCCTATTTAGGCACACTTTGAAGACGCAAGCCACACACATGAGCAAAGCGCATGCATGGAAGGCTGTGCATATGCGTGGAAAGGGCACGCGTCAGCGAAGCATGCGTATGCGCACTCACTCACATTTGTGAACCAGTAGGGAAAGTAAGTGAAGACCACCACTGAACTAGAGGTATTTGGATTTCTGTCCTGAAGATCTTACAAACTCCCGCTTGATATGAACTCCGGATGTGAAATGAAGAATTAGGCAGAGTCAGATTAACAGAATAACAGAGTTGGAAGGGACCTTGGAGGACTTCTAGTCCAACCCCCTGTTCAGGCAGGAAACCGTATACCATTTCAGACAAACGCCTGTCCTTAAAAACTTACAGTGTTGGAGCACCCACAACTTCTGGAGGCAAGATGTTCCACTGGTTAATTGTTCTCACTGTCAAGGCATTGCTCCTTAGTTCCAAGTTGGTTCTCTCCTTGATTAGTTTCCATCCATTGTTACTTGTCTTGCTTCAGGTGCTTTGAAGAATAGGTTGATCCCCTTTTCTTTGTGGCAGCCCCTCAAATATAGGAACACTGCTATGAATCGTATTTCTTTGTATCTCCAGGCAGGAGCAGTTACACTCTTTTGTTTCCACATCTTTTTTATAACATTGCATCTTCAGTGAACGCTCTGCCTTTATTCCCTACAGTTAGTAAACATTATTTTAAAATATGGTTGATTTAGGAAAAAGGCAATTAAAATTGCTCGGAAACACCCCTGGGAAACAATTACTTTCAAACAATAGGTGAGTTTGAAAGTTTGCACACATAATCATAAAAAAGATGAATTAGCCACGAATTAAGATCCTATTGTTTCCAATGGGAATTAATTCAGAATCATTATTTTATTCCTATTTATGACTGCTCAAGTCATTTTTCTGTCTTATCATTTGGATTATCCTTTTCCTTCTCTAAATTGCATAGATTGAATGTTTGTTTTTCACTTAATTAATCATAATGTTGTCCTCACTGTAAAATCCATGATCCATCTTGTCTCTTTCCTGATTTATTGTTACGCTTCTCTTACACTAAACTAGACTTTTTACACTAGTCATGGATCATCACTAGCTATATAAAAGGAGCTGAGGTGGCGCAGTGGTTAGAGGCAGGTACTGCAAGCCACTTTAGCTGACTGTGATCCGCAGGTCAGTGGTTCAAATCTCACCGGCTCAAGGTTGACTCAGCCTTCCATCCTTCCGAGGTAGGTAAAATGAGGACCCAGATTGTTGGGGGCAATGTAAATATACATTGCTTACTGGTGTAAACCGCTTAGAGAGTGCTTGCACTGTGAGGCGGTATATAAATCTCACAAAATAAATAAATAAATAATAATATATGGATAAAACTGTAGAAAGTACCTCGCTGCCGGTTCGCTTCCTCCCATGCCGTGTGGGCGTGCACGTGCACAGCACGTGCATATCGCATGCGCACATGCACAGTGCCTAAAAATCTGAAAAAAAAAACCAAGCCGAAAATAAGATGGCGACCGCATGTTCAGTGCTGGAAACTTGGCTTCTGAGCATGCTCAGAAGAAAAAATAAAAAATAAAATAAAAAATAGTAAAAAAAAATTTAAACAGATGGCAGCGCCCACGGACCGGCACCGACCAAACCGGGTCAATGACATCATCGTGACATCACCAACTATGATTCCAATGGAAGAAAAAGACAAGGAAAATGGATTTTGTATGCATTTATAATTGCAAAAATAGGGAGGGAGTGATAAGCACCTCTATTTGTCATGATTTGCACAAAATTCTCAGCAAAATACATGGCTCACTATATCCAAAGAAGTATTCCCTTGCTCTGAATCTGAGCTAATATAGGTTAATTCGTTCTATTGTGTTCCTCATAGCTACATTTGGTTGTGAAAGTTGGACCTTAAAAAAGCAAGACGGTAAGAAAATGAACTTGTTTGAGCTATGGTATTGGAGAAGGCTCTTGTGGATTTCTTGGACATCAAACAAGTTGGTCACGTCCAGACATGACACTGGGAAGGGAAAAAAAAAATCACAAAACTGCATCTCACTTATTTTGGCCATGCCAGATGGTTGAATTCACTGGAAAAAGTAATTATGTTTGGAAGAGTTAGCAGTAAAAGGAAACCAAGTCACCAAAGAACAAGATGGTTGGACACCGTTAAAGTTGATACCAGCCAGAGCATAGAAAAACACAAATGAATAGAATAGAATAGAATAGAATAGAATAGAATAGAATAGAATAGAATAGAATAGAATAGAATAGAATAGAATAGAATTCTTTATTGGCCAAGTGTGATTAGACACACAAGGAATTTGTCTTTGGTGCATATGCTCTCAGCGTACATAAAAGAAAAGATACGTTTGTCAAGAATCATGAGGCACAACACTTAATGATAGTCCAGGTAAAATAAGCAATCAAATCATATTAGGAACCAGTCAATATAAATCATAAGGATACAAGCAACAAAGTTACAGTCATACAGTCATTTGTGGGAGGAGAAGGGAATGATGAGAAGATTAATAGTAGTGCAGCCTTAGTAAATAGTTCGACAGTGTTGAGGGAATTATTTGTTTAGCAGAGTGATGGCGTTTGGGAAAAAACTGTCCTTGTGTCTAGTTGTCTTGGTGTGCAGTGCTCTATAGCGTCGTTTTGAGGGTAGGAGTTGAAACAATTTATGTCCTGGATGTGAGGTATCTGTAAATATTTTCACAGCCCTTTTTTTGACTCGTAGTACAATATGTTGAGAAACCTGGCCCATAGAATCGCAAGGAGTGGGACATGACTGAATGGAAAACATCATCTTCATCAGCAATCTATTGTTTCCTATTATTATTATTATTATTATTATTATTATTATTATTATTATTATTATTATTATTATTATTATTATTATTATTATTATTATTATTATTATTATTATTATTATTATTATTATTATTATTATTATTATTATTATTATTATTATTATTATTATTATTATCCGTAGATTTTGATGATTATGTGGAAGCAAAAGGACCAGATGGATATTATGTCCCTTTATAGCTGCAAAAAAGGATAACAAAAGTGGCAAGCAACCCTGTTTTTCATGATTTATGCAAATATCTCAGCAGCTTTCATCTAACTGCCAAAGTTCTGATTGACAAACCCAACCAAAACAAGCACCTTCGAGACCTTCCGATGTCTGAATGCAAAACTTTATTGAGTACATCCTTTCATCACTGATGAAGGCAAAACCAGCTCTACCTAATTCCCGCGCAAACCCACAGTAATTACAGTATAGATTTCCTCCTCCCCCCTATTAGTTCAGGTTACGTTGTCCAATTGAGTGCCATGGTATTGTTATGAGCAAAAGTTTCTGGTCTTAGCAAACACCTGCCGGAGCGTCCTTGGCTCTCACTGCTCTTCCTCTTGAAGTCTGGAGCCTACATTCCAACTTACCCTTCCTTCCCTCCCTGGTTCCCTCCCTGGTTCTTCTCAAGTTGAGAAGCAATAATGGTTGCAACAGCATAAGCATGCTTTGAGCTTGACACTCTCTTTGTATCTGTAGATGCATTCTCTTTGCTTAGGAATCTTGAGTTAAATATTTTTTATTATTATTATTTATGACACCAGGCATGTAGTCCTTCCCATATTTTTCTGAGTTCATTATCAAGATACATTGCATAATGACAGAATTTACGTGTATAATTAATGGGAGAAGTAATGAGTGAAGCTAATCTATGCAAATTCTTGATTTGTCGTCGTTGTCGTCGTCGTCCTTCTCCTCCTCCTCCTCCTCCTCTCCTCTTTCTAAATATCCAATGAGATTCTTCATTTCCTTGCTGCCATCTTTCTCTCAATCCGAACAAAGATAGTAATTTGGAATTAAAAGCTATATAATAGGGAGATAGATTTATGTAAAGAAAGAAAGAAAGGTACCCCTGAGTCCCCAGATACAAAACATGTGATTTGTATCCCTTGACTTAAGAAGGATGCTTACATCAGGACTTGTGATAAGCTTCTTCCATTACAACAAGACCAGCAACCAATTAGAAAGCAAAATAAACTCTTTCAATTCCCCAATACGCTTACTTCATCTTATGGTTTTAGGTCCTACCTATCTACTGCCAAAGGGGACATGGTGGCTCAGTGGCTAAGATGCTGAGCTTGTCGATCAGAAAGATCGGCAGTTTGGCGGTTCGAATCCCTAGCGCCGCGTAACAGAGGGAGCTCCCGTTACTTGCCCCAGCTTCTGCCAACCTAGCAGTTCGAAAGCACGTAAAAATGCAAGTAGAAAAATAGGGACCACCTTGATGGAAAGGTAACAGCATTCCATGCGCCTTCGGCATTTAGTCATGCCGGCCACATGACCACGGAGATCTTTTCAGACAGCGCTGGGCTCTTCGGCTTAGAAACAGAGATGAGCACTGCCCCCTAGAGTCGGGAACGACTAGCACGTATGTGCGAGGGGAACCTTTACCTTTTTATCTACTGCCAGGGCATTCAAAGAATTGTCCCAAAACATCAATATGGTGGTTTCTACCCCATGATAGAACCCCAACAGAGCCACTGTCAGATCCGTGTATCTGCCATTCTTCAGGGGAAAGGGGGGAGGGAATTTGGTTCCTGACACTTTCTACTTATTATCCTTTCTATGTATCCCATGTCCTGCATTGCATTCTTTTATAACCTTTAACCTGATTTATAACTGCTGCCTGGCGCCTTACCCGCCGGGTAGTTTCTCACCTCTTGGGGAATATAAGCGGAGGGTGGGCCATGTGGGCTGCATCGCTGGAAGATGGCCCTGAGAAAGTTGTGTTATCTCTTTCTCAGAATGGCCGGTACAATAACATCTTCACACCTGCGCATTGGCTGAATCCACATCCGACTGTTGGGAGGGGTCTCTAATTTCCTTTATCCTAACTGTATGCTCTGAGGGACCTCAGAGCCTGCTTTGATTTTGCCCTGTTTTCACCTCTTTTCAATAAAAGGTTCCTTTTGAAATGCCAAGTTTCAAGAGTCTTTACTTTCTTGAATGAGGAGGAGAGGCCGGGCCTTACAGCCACCATCTTGACTCGTCTTGTGAATGTTCCTATCTAGTGCCTCCCCCCCTGAAATTCAGTAACTCACTGCAGGAGACACCTGCATACAGATCTCTACCATTCTTGACAGGAACAGAAGAGAAAGCAGCAATATTTCCCATTGTTCTTGCTCTCCAGAAAAAATGACAGCATCATTACAAGTCAGGGTAAAAAGTTGCATAATTATCCTCTTATTATCTTATTATTGTATTTAGAGAGAAAGAACTATGCATGATATCTGCAAATTGAACTTAACAAAGTGCTATTGCTCAAGGTCAGGGAATAACAAAGCAAAAGAACAATGCTTATTCAAATTATAATATCAGAAAGATTCTTACAACATAGAAGAAGTACACACAAAGTGTGAGAAGTATGAATTTATTCTTGTTAAATAAGACATGTAATAAGAGTCATAGCACAACCATTTTGAATCTATTTGTAATGACAAATCATATTGTGTAACAAAATGTATTTTATGTATGTCAGCTCATTTTCACTGTCCTCATACACAGGATATGTTTGTACCAAAAGTTTGGGAATGTGCAAGAGAGGAAGTGATGATACGGAAATGTTTTGCTCTTTTGTTGTTATGTAGGAAATGATCTTATGGGAATGCTCAGGTTCACACACAGAGAGAGGAAGTGTGCAGCTGTCAGGATGATGGATAGCTCCTGGGATTTTTCCTAATGTGAAAACACTGTGTTAGGATGTTACATAATGGGAGGTTGGACGATATGATGTGAGGAGAATGGGAGGAGTAAGGTTGAGTCATGTTCTGTATAAAACCATGTTTCTGGATAATGGCCTTTGCCTCTATTTGTGTCAGAAGTTCTGTCTTCTGTCCAAGTATGGGACCTTTGCGCAAAGCATAACAATAAATCTGTTTATATTTTTAAATCTGGACTCCTGCCCAGTTATTTTTCTCACACAAAGACATACAGAAGAGTTATTAAATGTATTTCGAACAGTTATAGTTGTGCATAAACTCTACCATAGTTCTTTATTTAAACTTAGTTGCTTAATAATTAATAAAATAATTAAAAAATAAAAATAAAAATAAATAAAAAAATGAAGGGGCGTGCATAAGTGCACCAGCGTGCCTACAGTCCCTGTCCTAATGTTCCCTCTTTCAGTACCAATCTTATGTATATAAACAATGTTACATCAATATAAACAATGTTACAACAATGTATATTACCAACAAGTACTTGACAAAATAAAAAATAAATAAATTCTTCTTTTACCGTCTTATTTCCCTCCTATACAGTATGTGGAGATCTATTCACACAGGTCTTATAGGAGACAGTGTGGAATGTGAGACAGTAGTGCAGGAAATGTCTAATAAGACACGTTGGAGAGGATGATTTGATGGAATTCTTCTTCTGTGTCCAAGACAGCAGAGCTAACAGAAGCTGGCTGAAAAAGAACTTTGTCAACAACAATTTTCCAGGTCTGGTTGGATGAGAACTTCTCTAGGAGAAGAACAAAGCAACACCTGATGGAAATGGTTGCTCTGTAAACCTTAGGCTTCCTTCAACATTGTTTATATCTCAGAGGCTTTCCTGGGCATCTGCTCAAGCTTTCTCTTGAAACCACCTGCAGGTGGAAGGACCATTGGTCCAACTTGTGATACTAATTCTTTACACCTCTAAGCAGACCATCCTCACCTCCTAGATTAAGAAGGACACAGGACAAGACTCATTCCCAAATTTCTCATGAGCTCCTTGTGGCTTTCTATGGAATTTGACCAGCTGTATCTATACTTTAAGAGTGGTCAGTAGAAACTTTTAGGAGATCCATAAAACAGATTTCCACCCTGAAATGATGGTGTAAACTTGACAAAAGAAAAACAACAACAAGAAAATCCAGTTGCCTCATGAAAAAGCACCTTTGGGGCAATCAATATTGATGCAAGTCACAACTATTGAGCCAAGAAATAACACGGAGCAGATTCTTAGCAGCCTCTATTTGTCTATTTGTTTGTCTCCTGAGATCCTCAATTTCTTCAAAACCAAAGGATCTCAGCAGTTACTTCGTCTAATTCAGCTTCTTCTTTGTTTAACTTTAAAAAAATATTTATTTATTAAATGGTCTACCAGAATAAAGGAACTCTGGATGATCGGCAAAATAGTATACAGGGAAAAGATTATTTTAGTACAATGAACAATAATCAAAGTGGAGGTTATTTTCATCTATTTGTCTAGCAATCCTAGTGTTTCAGATTCCCAGCATCTAAAATGATGCAGATTTCCATCTGTCTGCAAGGAATATCAATCCTTCCATTCCTCACCATCCAGTCAGAGCTGAAGAAGCTTCTTGGATGAGAAGCGAAATGTCTTCAAAAAAACAAACAAACATGAAAGTCCCGTTGCCTCCTGGAAAAAAAACACATTTGGGACAACCATGACCTGGATGACTGAGAATTTCTATAGACCTTTAAACTTGACTGTTAAGATAAGAATTACTCCGTAGGTCGATGGATTGTGGCTTCTTTGAAAACATACTTACTTACTTAGAAAATAAAACCCGAGATTCAAATCTAATTAACAAAATATTTATTTCAGTAGAAAAATAATAAAGAATTCTTATTAGGACTACATTGTATCGGCTAAGGAAATAAATCACTTCTACCTTCGGTAGAGATGGCGATGAGAGAAGAAAGGAGGAAACCTTTGGAATGCAGACATGCGTAGTAGAATATATTATACGTCTGCTTGACCATAAATACAAGAAACAGTAAAACATAGAGATGCACAAACTGACAATAATTCACATCGTGACATTGACAATGCACCATGTTTCTTTTTAAAACATAAAGGTAGGCATGCTTCTTATTGTCTATTCTGGATTCCCACTACAGAGTTTCAACAGAGCAGTTTTCATTACTTTGTTCCTAAGTGTGTATATCAGCGGGTTCAACAAAGGGGTGAGGGTGGTGTAGAACATGCTTACCACACTATCCATGGAGTCCTGAGAAGCTGGCCTCATATAACGATAAAAAAGAGGCAGGTAGTATATGAACACCACAGTAAGATGGGCAGAGCAAGTGGAGAAGGCTCTGTGCCGACCTTCACTGCTACTAATCTTCAAAATGGCTGTGATGATGTAAGCATAAGAGGCTAGGATGAGGAAAAAGCAGGCCATTGCAATGAAACCTATGTCAACGATGATCATCAATTCACTGAATTTTACATCTACACAAGCTAGCTTCAGGATGGACGGAACATCACAGAAGACATAGTCAATATAGTTGTCCTCTCCGTAAGGCAAATGAAAAGTGAGTGACGTCAGAAATGCCGAGTTGAGACTGCCTCCAATTATGGTACCCAAGGAGAGAAGGAGACACACTTTCCAACTCATGATGTTGGTATAATGGAGTGGTTTGCAAATGGCCAAGAAGCGGTCATAAGCCATCAAGGTGTAAAGAAAAGATTCTGCACATCCAACAGAGTTAAAAAAGAATACCTGTGAAACGCAACCGGCAAAGGAAATGACTTTCCCTCTGGAACTGAACCCTGCAATAACTTTGGGGACCACCACAGCTGAGAAGGCCATGTCCAGGATTGAGAGATGACAGAGGAACCAATACATGGGCTTGTGCAGTTGAAGGTTGGAGATCACCACCAAGATAATCAGAGAATTTCCAGAAAGAGTGAGTGCAAACATGATTGAGAAAAATAGCAGCAATGGTAGCTTGAACCCTTGTGGATATGGAAACCCAGAAAGAATAAAGTCATGTGGGGCTGACTGATTTGGACATTCCATGTTATTCTTATATATACTTGAAGTCTTTGCTGAATGAGCTACTATAAGAGGCACGTTGTCTGGAGATATTTCCTACTGGAGAGACATCTCTGACAGGTTCTGTGCCTTCCGTAGGATTTGAATTCACTTACTATGCTGTGTTTTCCCCCCACAGATCTACAAAATAATATTACATCATCCTCTTTCTGTCATATGTTAAGCGGGCATTACATACAATACATTTTTAGAAAAAATATTAAATCAATATTCAATGGTGGACAAAGACCTATTATTTTTACTTTTTATTTCATATCTCTCTCATATCATCTATCTACCAAAATTGTGAGCAGGCCCTTTCACTAAGAAAGGGATGCTTCTAGGAAAGTATCTTGATTTAGATTTATTATTAGAGTTGGAAGGGAAATTGTAGGTCATCTAGTCCAACCCCCTGCTCAAGCAGGAGTTCCTACACCATTTGAGACAGATGGCAGTCCAGTCTCCCCTTGAAGGTCGCAAGTGTTGGGGCTCTCACAACCTCCGCTGGCAAGCTGTTCCACTGGTTGATCGCTCTCACCGTCAGAAAGTTTCTTCTCACTTCCAGGTTGAATCTCTCCTTGGTCAGCTTCCATCCATTATTCCTTGTTTGGCTTTCTGGTGCCATAGAGAACAGCCTGCCCCCCTCCTCTCTGTGGCATCCCCTCAAGTATTGGAACACTGCTATCATGTCACCCCTGGTCCTTCTCTTCACCAGGCTGGCCAAGCTCAGTTCCTGCAACCGCTCTTTGTATGTTGTATGTTGTTCACTCCAAGTATCTTGGAGTGAAACTTATTTAGCAAATTCCCTTTAGCACACCTGAATATATTACAAATTTGAAAAGTATCTTCCCCTCACAAATGACTGTGGAAAAGCACAGGGATACTATTTGCCTTACCATAATGTTGTCTTTTTCGACTAGATATGGTCTGCAGAAGATACGAATAAGCGATATTCCATCATTACAATCATAAATCATAACGGTCAATCATTGGTCATAACATAATACTAAGGAGACCATGGCATTCACTCAGTGATTTCTTATTTTTTAGCTTTATAACATGTCGTTCAATTGCTCTTGGTCAATTTATGAAAAGCAGACTGCATATACTGTATATGTATATATTTTCAGTTGTAGCCAAGAGATCTTCAACCCAATTGAGAATGCCGGAGGGAGATCTTAAGTTTGCTTTCCAAAATGATAGCTGAGAGAATGAGTTGCATGAATAGCAAAAGAAGATGTGGCAAATTCCAAAAATGTGGTCAGCTGTTGTGAATTGTTGGCTTGTGGTGTTCTAGTTTTGTAAGATATTCCAAGTCTTGTTGAGTCCTTCTTAATTTGGGTTAGGCGTTTTCATCCTTTCTCATCTACAGAAGATGCAGTATATTATGGAGATATTATGGATTCTTTGAAAATATGGACCCTCTGTTTGAAATGGAGAAGTAGACACTCCTGTATTGTGCGGCATCCTTTTTTGCTATATTTCTCCCATGGCATCTTTTAAATGTTGTGTGTTTATTGAACACAATGTCTTAATTACCCAGCACTGGGGAAAGAAATGCTTCTGGTGTGTTCCATCACATTCCATTGAGTATTATTTTAGAATATGGCTAATTTAGGAGAAAGGCAATTATGCTCTCCAGAAATTCAGCTGGGGTACAATTATTTTCAACAATAGATTATGTTGAAAGTTCAGACGTATAATAATTCAAGAGAACTGTTAGGACTATGTCCAAACGGTTGGGTTGTTAATATATAAACAAGCCACCAATCTATGTTTGTATATATTCAAGTCAGGGGCGGGTTGCTTACTTACCGGTGCCAGTGCGCTGCACATGCATCTCCATGATTCTCCACGATTTCTCGCTGAAATTTTGCGAGGGGACACGCGCGCGCGCGAGATTTTGGCAAGATTTTGCTTCCGCGCATGCGCAGAAGCAAAATCAGCCCAAAATTCACCGAAAAAGATGGCGACACATGCGACGGACCGGCTGAGAGGGCTCCGGAGTGCGCGCGCACAAATTGCGCAATCGGCCGCTCCCTACTGGAGCTCCGTACTGAACAGCTCTGGCAGGAACCCACCTCTGATTCAAGTACTATAACTTTAAATGTATTGCTGTACTCTGATTGGATGTGGTGTTTCAAGATTGCCATAAGAGGGAGCTAGAGATCGTAGTTTGGAAGTGCTCTGGAATTCTCTCTGCTGATTCATTCGTGATTGACTTTGTGTCTGATAATGAGCTCTGTGTGAAGCTCTGTTACTCTCTGATAGTATTGAAGTGTTTGTAAGCTGTAATATCTTTGTTTGATGTTTAAGACAAAGACAGGCTGGTAAGAAGATTATTGTACTTCTTGATATTGACTGACTGAACGTGTATGACTGTTTAATTGGACTGTGCTATTTATCTAAAAGTAAACTATTTTATACACTTTAACGAATCTGTTTGTGACTGGATCATTACTCCTATCCACTGGTTGCCAAGCTGAAATACCTCGTTTCTACATGCATGTCCTTGATAACTCAAGGGTCACTCTGCACACTCCTTAACAAGAACAATTAGCTATTAAGACCCCATTGTTTCCAATGGGAAGTAATTCAGAATAATTCTTTAATCCTATACCTATTTATAGCAGTCCGAGTGTTTTATGATAGTTTTGCTGAAAACTGGCAATTATTTCCAATTTTCAGCAAAACCGGCCCCGTTGTGAACCATGCGTTTACTTAATGACTTTAGTATTCACTTAACAACCAATGCAAAAAGGTTGTAAAAAAGGGGTCGGTCATCTGGCTGACCTGATTTGCGACCATTTTGACACAAAGACCATTTTGATTTATAGGCACTCCTCGACTTACGACCACCATGGAGCCCAATGTTGTTAAATGAAACATTCGTTGAGTGAATTTTGCCCCATTTTACGACCTTTCTTGTCTCCGTTGTTAAGTGAATCACTGCAGTGGATAAGTAAGTAAGCCTGTTGTTAAGGGAATCTGGCTTCCCCACTGACTTTGCTTGTGAGGTGGTCGCGAAAGGGGATCGCATCACCTTGGGACACAGTGACGGTCATAAGTTGCCATGCATCCGAATTTTGATCACATGATCATGCAGATTATTAAAGTTTGTTGCAAAATCAAAACCAGAAGCTCACATAGATGACTGATTCAGCTGGATTCAACAACTTCTTTATAAACATAATAATAATATATATATTTACAATACCATTAGCAGAGTTCTTCTTCAATGTAGTTACAGATAGCAGAGAACAGTTAGTTTCATTTCAGCAGAGTTCAGAGTGGAAGAGTACAGAGTGGAGACTGGAGCCATACCCAGCCTTAAGCTTAAGTTCCAGTTTTGATTCTCTGCACAGACTCAGAAGTGGTTAGCTCCTATTGGCTGACTCAGTTGCTATGCCTATTCATTGGCTAACCTTGTTAACATGGCTCTCCCAGTCATGAATATTCTAACATGGATGCTGGAAAAATCGTAACTATGAAAAACATCCATAAGTCACTTTTTTTCAGTACTGTTGTAACTTTGAATGGTCACTAAATCAACTGTTGGGGTGAATGGGGTGCTCAGGGAGGGGTAGCCCCTCTGGTGTAGGGGCATGTTGTGTCCTTTTACGGCAGCTCATTCTAGGGCAACTTTTAGGGCAGCTGGTTCACCTTTGGTCCCCACCTGTCACTCAGCTCTCACCTGTGGCTCCTAGTAGCTGTAACATGCGCAGCGGCCACACCCCGGGCAACAGCTTCGACAGGCTGGCCAAACCAGTTTGAGAATAGCAGTTGGGTCATTGACCTTCGGTGAGATAGGGACTTGTCTATCCCGAGCATGTGAAGACAGATTCCGGCGGACTGAGTGGATGAAACCTACTAGAATAGGACAACGGTCATGAAGGCGGTCTCTGCGAGTGATGCGGTACGCTAAGAGCACGGCAAGTCATGAAAGACGCCCTGGTCAACCACTCCGCCCAGCCCATCTCCAACTGTCTCGACTCTTGTCCTGCTATTTGGAGCAAGATGGAATCTGGGAAGAGAGAGTGAGGCTGACTATGTGCACCTCTCCTTCACTTTAATCCAATTCATGCGCAAGTCTTGACATCCCCCCCCAAGTCCTGTGAAAAGTCCTATGATGCTGGGCGAGTGACAAAGCAGGAGGTGTGGATACATTGGGAGCTGTAGCTGCGGACCTGCACACAGGCAACTCAGGTCTATGATCGATGTTAAGGTCCTCTTCGAATACGATGGACGAACATCACCAAACAAACTGTTGTAAGTCAAGGACTACCTGTATAGTATGTCCAAAATTGGCAGGTTCCATGAGGATTGTACCTCGAGGGCTACTATAGTTTGTTTATTTATTTATTTATTTATTTATTTTGAAATTCTTATATGCCGTCCTACTCCCAGAGGGACTCAGGGCGGCGTACAGCATATACAAGAACAGCAATAATATAATTTAAAATATGGTCATTAAAAAACAATTTTTAAAAATAGGAAAAGAAACCAACAAACACCATTCCTACCAAGGGGGAGATTGAGATGTTCAATGGTCTCTCACCCTGCCTGCAGGAAGAGCCATGTCTTAATGGCTTTCCGGAAGGCCAGCAAGGTGGGAATAGTTCGGATCTCTGGGGGTAGTTGGTTCCAGAGAGCCGGAGCCCCCACAGAGAAGGCTCTCCCCCTTGGTCCCGCCAACCGACATTGTTTGGCTGACGGGACCTGGAGGAGACCGACTCTGTGGGACCTAACAAAGGTGCTTTTTCAAAGGGCAACTGGACTTTCTGCTTTTTTTCTTTGAAGACATTTCACTTCTCATCCAAGAAGCTTCTTCAGCTCTGATTGGGTGGTGGGAAGAAGCTGAAGAAGCTTCTTGGATGAGAAACGAAATGTCTTCAAAGAAAAACCAGAAAGTCTGGTTTTACTTTCTTTACTTTACTTATTACTTACAATAATGCTAATATTTTTCTCAGGAACAAAATGTACTACAGTTCTGTATATTCTTGTCAGGGTTGTAGAAATCTGTGTGCAGCAGTCTCCTATGGAAAATTATCAACTGTCCAAATTCTAGTGGAATTCCATCAGGAAAGAGTTTAAAAGTTATATTATTGGAGCAGATGAGTTCTTGGAGTCCATCCACCACTGTGTCCAAAAGTGCAGAACACACACAGGTTACTGGACTGAGGACATTATGAGCATCAGAATTTAATATATGGATGGATCATGATTGTCCAGGAGAGAAACTCATGAACCCTTGTTGCTCCATGATGTAAACTTCAGACTTTCTTCACTTCCTTCAGAGACTCTGCAGAATTCTCTTCAATCTGAGATCACTCCAGGGGAATCTTTGGAATCTTCCTCTTGGACCAACTTACGTTTCCTCTTCTCTTTCCCCTTCTAAACAAGATATCATTCCTTGAATTATGAAAGAAAGATGACACAAAACTGCCTAGGTCAGTGATGGCGAAACTTTTTTTGTTCGGGTGCCAAAAGGGCGTGTGTGTGATAGCACACACGCTCCCACACCCATAATGCAATGCCCTCCCCCCCGCACATGCGTGCACAACCCCTCCCCACACTGCCCCCCCCATGCATGCGCGCAGGCCTCACTGAAGCCTCCGGACTTCCAGTAGGCCTGTTGGGCCATTTTTCGCCCTTCCCAGGCTTCAGGAAAGCCTCCGGAGCCTGTGGATGGGCCGTTTTTCACCCTCCACAGGCTCCGGAGGCTTTCCTGAAGCCTGGGGAGGGTGAAAACAGCCTCCCCCCATCCCTCTGGAAGGTCAAAAATCAGCTGGCAAGCACGCACATGTGCGCTGGAGCTGACATAGGGCCATGCCTCGCGTTCCCTCAGATATGGCTCCGTGTGCCACCTGTGGCACGCGTGTCATAGGTTCGCCATCACGGGCCTAGATCTTTTGAAAGGAGCAAAGTTTTACATTTAGGAAGCGAAAAAAATCAAAGGTATAAGTACAGATTAGGCAAGACCTGGCTCAAAAACAGTAACTGTGAGAGGGACCTTGGAGCCTAGTGGATGATCACTTGAATATGAGCCAGCAGTGTGCGGCAGCAGCCAAAAAAGCTAATAGAATATTGGATTGTATAAACAGAGGCATAGAATCAAGATCACATCAAATATTAGTGCCACTTTATAAAATCCTAGTAAGATCACACCTGAAATACTGCAACCAATTGTGGTCACCATATTACAAAAAAGATGCTGAGACTTTTGGAAAAAGTTTAGAGAAGAGCAACTAAGATGATCAAAGGCCTGAAGACTAAAACATATGAAGAACGGCTGCAGGATTTGGGTTTGGCTAGTCTAAAGAAAAGAAGAATTAGGGGCAACATGACAGCAGTATTCCAGTATTTGAAGGGATGCTGCCACAAAGAAGAGGGGGGTCAAATAATTCTCCAAAGCTCCAGAAGGCTGGACAAGAAACAATGGTTGGAAACTAATCAAAGAGAGAAGCAACCTGGAATTAAGGAGAAACTTTTTAACAGTGAGGACAATTAACTAGTGGAACAGCTTTTTTAAAAAATAATAATTTTTATTGAGTTATTTACATTTAAAAACAAGAAAAAAACATATATACAAAAAATAAACAAAATAAAACAATACAATACAATACAATACAATACAATACCATACAACTACACTACATAACCTCTAGGGTTATAATACAGCAATTTAAATCGACAGTAAATCCATACTTATGTAATCTTTTTCATTAACATATTTATATAGTCTTTTTCATTAACATATTCCATTATTATTCATTGATATAATTGTACCATTTTAACATAGTTGAGAATCATCATATTTACACTACAAAGTTAATTATTTACATATTTATTTTGCTTTTTCTTTTCAAGCCAATCATATAATTTGTTCCAAATTTCATAGTATTCCGAATCCTCCTTTTCATTTAGTTCCATCGTCATTTTGTCTAATTCAGCACAGTCAAGAATTTTTTAAATTATTATATTTCCAGTTGGTATATCCCTTTGTTTCCAACATTGTGGAAGGCTGATTCTAACTGCGGTAAGTATATGTAATACAATATAATAGTATTTTTTCTCCATTTTTAGCTCCAGTATTCCCAGGAGAAATGTTTCCAGTTTCATAATTATTTTCTGTTCAGTAATTTCCTCTAACCACTTCCAAATTTTGTACCAAAATTTCTTTATAATGGGGCAGGTCCACCACATGTGATAGTAAGATCCGATTTTATGATCACATTTCCAACATTTGGGGGCTAGGTTTGAATACATTTTGGCCAATCTGACTGGGGATAAATGCCATCAGTAGTACATCTTATATAGATTTTCTTTATAGGTGGTTGCTTTTGTAAGTTTGTAGTTCTTGTTCCAAATTTTGTCCCATTGTTCTAGTTTTATGTTATACCCAAATTTTTTGGCCCAAGTAATCACATTTCCTTTTACTATTTCTTCCTCCAATTTGTACTTTAATAGAGATTTGTATAATTTAGTTATTGTTTTTCTTTCTTGTCCTAATAAAATTTTGTCTAATTCTAATTGTTCTCTTTGTATCCCAAATTGTTTCCTATCCCCATTTGATCTTGATTTAATTTGAAAGTATGGCCACCAATCAATTTTAATTCCTTGTTGTTCCAATTTTTGAATTGATTTTAACTTTCCTCTTTCATCTAAAATTTCTGAGTACCTAACCATTTTACGGAGATCTACTGTGTTTGGATGTGTCATTGCTTCCATACTTGATAACCAACTCGGAATTTTTAACTAGTGGAGCAACTTACCTTCAGAAATCGTGGCCACTCCATCACTGGAGGGTTTTAAGAGGTCATTGGACAGTCACTTGCCTGACGTAGTATAGGTTCTCCTGCTTGAATAGTGGGCTGGACTAGAAGACCTCCAAGGTCCCTTCCAGCTCTATTCTATCCTAATTCTAATTTCTCAGCACTTTTAAAAATCTTCTCGCTTTTTCTAAAAATGAAACTAGTTCCATCAAATTTCTTAACAGTTCCTCAAAAATTAAAAGAGCCCCTAAGGTAGGTTAATTTACACATTCAAAACATGAAACTAACATGACCATTGACCATTTTTATTATTTAAAAACACATATAAAATTGTTTTACGTATTTTCTGCTACCTATTCTGGATTCCCACCCCAGAGCTTCATAAGAGCATTTTTCATCTCCCTGTTCCTAAGGGTATATATTAATGGGTTTAACAAAGGGGTTACTGTGATGTAGAACATGCTCACCACACCATCCATGGAGTCCTGAGAAGCTGGTCTCAGATAATGATACACCACAGGCAAGTAATAGATGCCCACCACGGTAAGATGGGCAGTGCAAGTTGAGAAGGCTCGGCGCCGTCCTTCACTGCTGCTAATTCTCAAAATAGCCATGATGATGTAAATATAGGATGCTAGGATAAGGAGAAAGCAAGTCATTGCTGCAAGGCCAACATCAATGAAGGTCATCAACTCATTAAGCTTTGTATCAGCACAAGCCAACTTCAATATGGCAGGAATATCACAGAAGACATAGTCAATATGGTTTTTTTGTCCATAAGGCAACTGAAAGGTCAACGATGTCTGAAATGTAGAGTTGAGGCAGCCACCAATTATGGTACCCAAGGAGAGAAGGAGACACTCTCTCCATCTCATGATGTTGCCATAGTGGAGTGGTTTACAAATGGCCAAGAAGCGGTCGTAAGCCATCAAGGTGAAGAGAAAGCTTTCTGCACATCCCAGGAAGTTGAAAAAAAATATTTGAGTCACACATCCAGAAAAAGAGATCATATCCCCCCCAGGATTGAATCCTGCAATAATTGTAGGGACCACCACAGCTGAGAAGGCCATGTCCAATGGATGGAAAGGTGACACAGGAACCAATACATGGGCTTGTGGAGTTGAAGGTCAGAGATCACCACCAAGATGATCAGTGAATTTCCAGCAAGAGTGAGTGCAAACATGACCGAGAAGAAGAGAATCAAGGGGAGCTTAAATTCTTTTAGATATGGGAACCCAGAGAGGACAAAATTGTCTGGGGCGGTTTGATTTGAGCAATCCATGTATCTGCTTGCCTTATGCTTACTTCAGCGCTTTGAGGAGTGATAGATTTTTAGGAGGAACGTTTCATTTCCAGACAGTTCTTAACTGAGAAAAGTCATTGGCAACTTATTTGCATTCTGCAAGTTTTGCCTTTATGGCCTAAGGGGGTTTAACGGATTCCAATTCAATCTTCTTTCAAACATAGAAACCTGCATCACCTCATCCTTAACATCAGCACCATCCTTATATGACAGAGTTATCTCTCAGTTATTTCCTAGACGTTTGGAAAGTATAAGAGTTCTAATAAATTAATTTATATGTCAAAAAGAAGTCACTGGATATCTTATGTGGATGTAGCATTATGTCAATTCTCACTTACATCCTAGAACATATTCTTAGTTCCTTCTCGTCAGCATTCTAGCCTTACAAATGTACAGTATTTATACTTGCATCTTTTATTAGGGTCAACTTCTTTTTCAGTTCCTCATAAAAATAATTGGGAAAAAAATAATTGTCTCAAAATCAGAGACAAAATTTTGGAGTTAATGATGTTTTAGGGGAAAAAGGGGGATGCTCAACCTATTCTCCAAAGCATTTGAAGGCAGGACAAGAAGCAATAGATGGAAACTTATCAAGGAATTAAGGGACTGGAGGCTAAAACATACCATGAACGGTTGCAGGAACTAGGCATGGCTAGTCTAGTGAAGAGAAGGACCAGGGGAGTCATGATAACAGTCTTCCAATATTTGAGGGGCTGCCACAGAGAGGAAGGGATCAAGCTATTTTCCAAGACACCCAAAGGCCAGACAAGGAATAATGGATGGAAACTGATCAAGGAGAGATTCAATCTGGAAATAAGGAGAGATTTTCTGACAGTGAGAACAATCAATCAATGGAACAGCTTGTCTTCGGAAGTTGTGGGAGCTTCATCACTGGAGGCTTTCAAGAAGAGACTGGACTGCCTTTTGCTGGGAATGGTGTAGGGTCTCCTGCTTGGGCAGGGGGTTGGTTACAAGATCCCTTCCAACTCTGTTAATCTGTTAGGAGAGAAGCAAGCTAGAACTAAGAAGAAATTTCCTGAGAGTTAGAACAATTGATCAGTGGAACCACTTGCCTCCAGAAGTTGTGAATGCTCCAACACTGGAAGTTTTTAAATAAGAGATTGGACAACCATCTGTTTGAAATGGTGTAGGGTTTCCTGCCTAAGCAGGGGGTTGGACTGGAAGACCTCCAAGGTCCCTTCCAATTCTGTTAATCTTTTATTCTAGTTTTTTTTAATAGTTAAAATTTGGCCAACAAATAAATGGATTGCAACAGTACAGGTAGTCCTCAAGTTACAACAGTTCATTTAGTGACCTTTCTAAGTTGTAACAGCACCGAAAAAAGTGAGTTATGGCCGCTTTTCACCCTTATGACATCCCCCGATGGTCACATGATCAAAATTCAGATTCAGATGCCAAAATTCAGCAACAGAGTGATCAATGCCTGGAATGCACTATCTGACTCTGTGGTTTCTTCCCCAAACCCCCAAAACTTTAACCTTAGACTGTCTACAATCGACCTCCCCACATTCCTAAGAGGTCTGTATAAGCACACCAACGTGCCTACCGTCCCTGTCTTACTGCCCTATTGTCCTCATTCATCTGTACTTTGCTTATGTTTATGTTTATACCTATACCTGCTATCTAGTACATGTTTGACAAACAAACAAATAAATAAAAATAAATTTGAAGGTCTCTACTGTTGGTACTATGTTGTCTAGTATTGTAAGAGGTGGCAGAATGGGAGGGTTTCTCCTAAAGTCTACCACCATTTCTACAGTTTTGAGTGTGTTCAGTTCCAGATTGTTCCGGTCGCACCATGAGGCTAGTTGTTTTCAACCTCCCATCTGTAGGCGGTTTCATCGTTGTCTCGAATGAGACCAATCACTGTTGTATCATCTGCAAACTTCAGTAGTTTAACAGATGGATCGTTTGAGATGCAGTCATTGGTATAGAGCAGTGTTTCCCAACCTTGGCAAGTTGAAGATGTCTGGACTTCAACTCCCATTCGCTGGCTGGGGAATTCTGGGAGTTGAAGTCCAGACATCTTCAACTTGCCAAGGTTGGGAAACACTGGTATATAGAGAGAAGAGAAGTGATGAGAGTACACAGCCTTGGGGGGGGCTGTGCTAATTGTCCAGGTATCTGATGTGATTTTGCCTAGTTTCACCTGCTGCTTCCTGTCTGTTAGGATATCTGCCACAATGTCCTACCTGTTAATGACTACTTCAGCTTCAACTGCAACAATACACGAGCACACAATAGATACAAACTTAATGTAAACCGCTCCAAACTAAGACTTCAGCAACAGAGTGATCAATGCCTGGAATGCACTATCTGACTCTGTGGTTTCTTCCCCAAACCCCAAAAACTTTTACCTTAGACTGTCTACAGTTGACCTCACCCCATTCCTAAGAGGTCTGTAAGGGGCGTGCATAAGCGCACCACCGGGCCTACCGTCCCTGTCTTACTGTCCTATTGTCCTCATTTATCTGTACTTACTTTGCTTATGTTTATGTTTATACCTATACCTGCTATCTTGTACATGTTTGACAAACAAATAAATACATAAAAATAAACAAGTGTCCTGAGGTCGCCTTTTACTATCTTCGGACAAACAAAGTCAATGAGGAATCCAGATTCATTTAACAGCTGTGTTACTAACTGAACAACAGCAGTCATTCACTGAACAACCGTGGAAAGAAAGATCGTAAAATGGGCTAACACTCATTTAACAATTGTCTCACTTAGCACCAGAAACTCTGGGCTCAATCTTGGTCATAAATCGAAGACAACTGGTATATTCCTAGGCACCTGGAACTGTGGAGGTGCAATACTCTTGGTGACCTAGAATTTAGTGAAATTTGTGCCAGGGAAAGAAGCTGTTCTTAAAGTTAGAAGCGTAAATTCTCAATATCGTTCTCAGTATTCATTTTCTAACATTTAAAGAGGCGTGAGAAAATTCTGTAATTCCGCTGCAGCATGAATGATCTGGCAGGGATTTTGTCCCCCAAGTGGAGGTACGTTTGTGTCCAATCTTTCTGCTTTGAGCTCCAAATCAGACCCACGTATTTATTTACAACTCATTATAATCCATTATAATGGAGGTAGTGATAGATTTTATTTTCCTGGGCTCCAAGATCACCGCAGATGGGGACTGCAGCCAAGAAATTAAAAGACGCTTGCTCCTGGGGAGGAAAGCTATGGCAAATCTAGACAGCATACTAAAAAGCAGAGACATTCACCCTGCCAACAGAAGTGCGTATAGTCAAGGCTATGGTTTTCCCAGTTGCAATGTATGGCTGTGGAAGCTGGACCATAAGAAAGGCTGAGCGCCAAAGAATTGAGGCCTTTGAAACTATGGTGCTGGAGAAGACTCCTGTGAGTCCCTTGGACTACAAGGCGATCAAATCGGTCAGTCGTAGAGGAGATCAACCCTGACTGCTCTTTAGAAGGTTAGATCCTGAAGAAGAAACTCAAAAACTTTGGCCACCTATTGAGAAGGAAGGACTCACTGGAGAAGAGCCTAATGCTGGGAACCTTTGAGGGCAAAAGAAGAAGGGGACGACAGAGAACGAGGTGGCTGGATGGAATCACTGAAGCAGTCGGCATGAGCTTAAATGGACTGCAGATGATGGTAGAGGATAGGAAGGCCTGGAGGAACATTGTCCATGGGATCGTGATGGGTCGGACATGACTTTGCAACTAACAACAACAACAACAACAACAACAACAACAACAACAACATTATAATCCCACTCCTGATTCACTTGGACGTTGAGTGATGAACTACAATTGAAACATGAGAGTTTTCCCAACCTAAATGGATAGTTTGGGTTGTAAGGGAGGAAATGGGTCTGAGCCAGCAAGTGAGGTAAGAAATGCCAGAAAGACCAATTTTAAAAGGTTTGCAATATTTCCATTCAAGAAGAAGCAAATGATTATCAAGCAAATGGGCAGGAACCTGTTACTTGGATCAACCACCTGATATGAAACAAAAGTATGGTTTCAAATTGAAGAAAGTACTTTGACATGGATGGTGGACATCACATCCACTGAACAATTAATCCGTGGAACAGCTTGCCTCCAGAAGTTGTGAATGCTCCAACACTGGAAGTTTTTAAGAAGATGTTGGATAACCATTTGTCTGAAGTGGTGTAGGGTTTCCTGCCTAAGCAGGGGGTTGGACTAGAAGACTTCCAAGGTCCCTTCCAACTCTATTACTATTACATGATTCTGCCTAATTGGACAATATTTGATACACAAATATGAAGGATGGGTTGCTGTTCCATCTCATATGCTATATACAGGACACAGGTCATATGGAAGCTCAATAAATTCTGCTCTGAAGTAGAACATTATGGAGATCCTGGGTCCTCAGATCATTGGCCTTACCTTCATATGGACAGTGCAAAGCCTGCAGAAGACTCACCGGTCAAAGCACAACATGGAAAACAGCCTTGCACGGACAATTGTTTTGGGATAATTTTCCTCTTCATAGACCTATTCCAACTTGTCAATGTCTTGGCAAAAGAGCAGTTCAATCCATTTTTTTTTCATTTCTCAAGAGCTTATCTTGCTGGTGTGAAATTTCAATGGACAACTTGGATAGGTGTGCCATTGATGTCTAATGCCACTGTTGGAAGAGAAACTGGAAGCTATCCAGTTTGATAGCATCTCATTCTGTTCCTCTCCTGTTCCAGAAGGTTTACAGGACAAGTCTAGACACGAAGGGTGCTTGGTGCTCTCAGAGCTTTCTTGTTTTCTTGCAGATGTTTCATTACCCTAACTAGGCAACATCATCACTGCTGTATAGAGATAGTATTTCTCTTCAGTAATGTAATTTGAGTTGCACCAACTATACCTTCACCCAGGTAGAGTTATGCAGAGGGAGAGACCAAGATTTATTTTTACAAAACGATGGTTGAGATAATCAGTTGCATGGATACCAAGAAGGGTGTTCCAAAAAGGGACTCTTGTATTTGAAATATAATCTTAAATTGATCCAGATTCTCTCCAGATCATCTGGATTCCTTCCTAATTAGGATTAGGTCTTCTTTTCCTTTCAGATCTTAGAGACCCTTGAAGTTCTGTTCTGAGTTTATTATGGATTCTGGCAAGATGGATATGAAAACAAGAAGGAGGCAGATTGATATATTCTGGGAGCATTCAGGTAGGAGCCCTTTGACACTTCTGTCTCCACCGCTTTTTAAAACGTTTTGTTTTCGAAGAACATTCTGTGACCAGAATATCCCCAGATACTGACGGAAGCCCTGTTGAGCTTTCTACTAAATTCCAGTGTGCCTGGAAACTTTTTTTTTTACTGATTTAAGAGAAAGGCAATTACTCTTGCCTTATATTCCATGGAGCATAATTACTTTTGAGCAATCAAGTTAGATTGAAAGTTCATCCCATAATAATCAAGAAGACCAATCAATCATGTGTTAAAAGTCCCACTCATTTCAAGGGATCTCAATTTAGAACAATTCTTTTATTCAGTACGTGACTGCCAAAAATCTCTTTTGCCACCTTTTCTCTTTAAATGCTCATGCTTTGTCCTGGTGAATTTTAAGATATGGACAAATAACATTGTCTATATCAGTGATGGCTAACCTTTTTGTCGTCACATGCCGAAAGCGTGCGCCTACACCTGCACACCCGCATGCCCGCACCCATAATGCAATGTCCGAGCATCCTACTGCCCACCCCATCCCTGTGCATGCACGTGTGACACCCCCCCCCCCATATGCACCCCACCCCACGCATGATTGCTGGTCTGAAGTTGATCTTGGGGTAAATCTATGCTGATCTGAGTGCTGATTACTTGTGGAGAAGTGCTGGAATCCTTTTCTCTTTTGGGCTGGTTAATTGTCTCTTTTGCATAGTCTATAGATGTTGTTAATGTCTACTAACAATCTCCAAAGGCAATTCGTAGCATCTTTAGAGGCTCGCTAAATGTTTATCTGGCCCTAGAAACATTTTTAGGGTAAAAATATGGTAGATGATGGTGACTCTTTCTTTTATTTCACAATATCATAGGAAAAGATGGAGGAAAATCTGCCCAGTTAACAAATATTAATCTTGCAATGCAAGAAACTTTGATCAAAGCTTTTGGGTTGTCCATGGACTTCAAAATGCAAAACAAAGCAAAATTCCAGATAGAAGGATAGTCCATGGCTTTAATAGAATAGATATGTAGAAGATGAAATTCAGGCCGGAAGACATTGGATAAATGACCAATACATATTAATTGTACATCTTCACGACTGAGAAAAATGAATTGCACAAGTCAAAAAGAGGGCTGTGAAAATATTTACTGACCCCTCGCATCCTGGATATAAATTGTTTCAACTCCTACCCTCAAAACGAGGCTATAGAGCACTGCACACCAAGACAACTAGACACAAGAACAGTTTTTCCCCGAACGCCATCACTCTGCTAAACAAATAATTCCCTCACCACTGTCAAACCATTCACTAAGGCTGCATTACTATTAGTCTTCTCATTGTTCCTATCACCTATCTCCTCCCACTTATGACTGTAGGACTGTAACTTGTTGCTTGTATCCTTACAATTACATTAGAAAGTGTCCAGAGATACTTTACAAGAAGAATCCTCCACTCCTCTACTCGCAACAGTATACCTTACGCAACCAGACTTGAATCCTGGGCTTAGAAAGCTTAAAACTACGTCACCTTCGGCATGACCTAAGCATAGCTCATAAAATTATCTGCTACAACGTCCTTCCTGTCAACGACTACTTCAGCTTCAACCACAACAATACACGAACACACAACAGATACAAACTCAAAGTGAACCGCTCCAAACTTGACTGTAGAAAATATGACTTTAGCAACAGAGTGGTAAATGCCTGGAACTCACTATCTGACTCTGTGGTTTTGTCACCAAACCCCCAAAACTTTACCCTTAGACTGTCCACTGTTGACCTCACCTGATTCCTAAGAGGTCAGTAAGGGGTGTGCATAAGTGCACCAGCGTGCCTACCGTCCCTGTCCTAATGTTCCCTCTTATCAGTACCCATCTTATGTATATAAACAATGTTATATCTATGTATATTACCAACACATATTTGACAAAAAATAAATAAATAAATAAATAATAAAATTTAGATCAATATTGATTGTTTCCTGATTGCTTATTTGTACCCTATGACAATCACTAAGTGTTGTACCTCATGATTCTTGACAAATGTCTCTTTTCTTTTGTGTACACTGAGAGCATATGCACCCAAGACAAATTCCTTGTGTGTCCAATCACACTTGGCCAATAAAGAATTCTATTCTATTCTATTCTATTCTATTCTATTCTATTCTATTCTATTCTATTCTATTCTATTCTATTCTATTCTATTCTATTCTATTCTATTCTATTCTTGGGGAAGAGGATAAATAAACCAAGAATGACAACATCAGAAAACATTTGCTTCAGAATATTTTTATTAATATTGTACTGAGAAAAAGTTCAAAAGAACCAAAGAGGCAGTTCTTGTGAGTTCAGATTTTGAAGAAGATGCAAGGAAACTTTATCTCCATGGACTGGGAGGAGGTAATGAGATAAGTGAGAAGGCAGCCCATCACATCAGCATCCTGGGAAACACAGGGAGAAGGTTCCATCATCTTTACAACTCGTGCTTGCAGATGTAGGCATTACGTGCGTTGCATTGAATGTCGTTCCAGAGTTTAAAGCCTCAAATAGAAATGAGAAAAGTGCTATTATTATTTGCTGCAAAAAAGGACTTTTCCTTTCTTTCTTTCTCCAAAATGCAGGATTCGGAAGAATGAGAATACATTCCAATAAACATTTACCATAGATTGTCCTCAACTTACAACCGTTTGCTTAGTGACCGTTTGAAGTTACAACAGCACCAGGGGTGAAATTCAAAATTTTTCCTTAGCGGTTCTGTGGGCGTAGCTTGGCGGGCGTGGCAGGGGAAGGATACTGCAAAATCCCCATTTCCTCCCCAGTCTAGGGGAAGGATACTGCAAAATCCCCATTCCCTCCCCACTTCTGGGGGAAAGATATTGCAAAATCCCCATTCCCTCCCCACTCCTGAGGGAAGGATATTGCAAAATCCCCATTCCCTCCCCACTCCTAGGGAAGGATACTGCAAAATCCCCATTCCTTGCCCATTCCAGGGGAAGGATATTGCAAACTCCCCATTTCCTCCCCACTCCAGAGGAAGGATACTGCAAAACCCCCATTTCCTCCCCACTCCTGGGGGAAGGATATTGCAAAATCCCCATTCCCTCCCCACTCCTGGGGAAGGATACTGCAAAATCCCCATTCCTTGCCTACTCCAGGGGAAGGATATTGCAAACTCCCCATTTCCTCCCTACTCCTGGGGGAAGGATATTGCAAAATCTCCATTCCCACCCTACTCTGGGGCCAGCCAGAGGCGGTATTTGCCGGTTCTCCGAACAACTCAAAATTTCCGCTACCAGTTCTCCAGAACCTGTCAGAACCTGCTGAATTTCACCCCTGAACAGCACTGAAAAAAGTGGCTTATGACCATTTCTCACACTTACAACCATTGCAACATCCCCATGGTCACATGACCAAAACTTGGATGCTTGACAACTGGTTCATATTTATTACGGTTGCAGTGTCCCAGGGTCATGTGATCACCTATTATGACCACCTGACAAGCAAAGTCAAGCCAAATTCACTTAACAACCATATTACTAACTTAACAACTACCGTAATTCACTTAACAACTGTGGCAAGAAAATTCACTTAGTAACTGTCTCTCTTAGCAAAAGAAACTTTGTGCTCAATTATGGTCATAAGTCAAGGACTATCTGCACTATATATGTCTGTGTTTGGGACAAATTAGGAAAGTTGTAGTTTGGTTCCAATTCCATCTTTTTAATTTATAGGAACGTTTGATTCTTATGCGGCACTCTGTGAAGATGTTTACTCACTTCATCCTAAAATTAGACTAAATAATTTCTCTCTGAAATAATGTCGAAAAAGGATTAGACACAGTTCAACAACCAATTTCAAATCTATATCATTAAAAGTGGAGAAAAAATTGTAACCATCAAATGGTATCCATGGCAGCATTGAATTCAACTATGCATTTTGGTCATGTTATAAGTGTTCTTGTCTCTAGCTTTCTTCGATCCTGAAGAAATATATTGCTGACCTATGATTCTCCATAGGCTGAGAGAAGTTGGAAACTCTTGGAGAAGTTCAGAGAAGCTCTGGGAGGTTTACTTACCTGTGGATCGTCGCAGCTCCACGCAGTGCTCATTTTTGTCATAGTTATCTGGCTGGTAGTTCATCCAGGATTTGTAGTTGTAAGTGGATTCATCAGCCCATCTCCACTTCCCAGTCTGTGGAAAGGAAATGTGCTTCAGAGAATGAAAAATTTGTCTAAAGATGGACTGGTAATTTTTATCTACAATTATGAGTGTTTTAGTAGGGAAGTATTGAGCAGGAGTCTATAGGATTTAGGCAAGTCAATAAACATTGTGCCACTCCTGGTAGTGACAAATAAGGGCAGAGTTACTAACCAGAGCATACAAAACATTCGCCAGACCAATCCTTGAATGCAGCTCATCTGTCTGGAACACACACCACATATTGGACATAAATACATTGGAAAGTGTCCAGAGATACTTTACAAGAAGAGCCCTCCACTCCTCTACTCGCAACAGAATACTTTACGCAACCAGACTTGAAATCCTGGGCTTAGAAAGCTTAGAACTACGTCACCTTCAGCACGACCTAAGGATAGCTCATAAAATTATCTGCTACAACATCCTTCCTGTCAACAACTACTTCAGCTTCAACCACAACAATACACTAGCACACAACAGATACAAACTCAAAGTGAACCGCTCCAAACTTGACTGTAGAAAATACGACTTTAGCAACAGAGTGGTAAATGCCTGGAAATCACTACCTGACTCTGTGGTTTTGTCACCAAACCCCTAAAACTTTACCCTTAGACTGTCCACTGTTAACCTCACCCGATTCCTAAGAGGTCAGTAAGGGGCGTGCATAAGTGCACCAGCATGCCTACCGTCCCTGTCCTAATGTTCCCTCTTATCAGTACCCATCTTATGTATATAAACAATGTTATATTTAGATTTAGATTTATTATTAGAGTTGGAAGGGACCTTGTAGGTCATCTAGTCCAACCCCCTGCTCAAGCAGGAGTTCCTACATCATTTGAGACAGATGGCAGTCCAGTCTCTCCTTGAAGGTCGCAAGTGTTGGGGCTCTCACAACCTCCGCTGGCAAGCTGTTCCACTGGTTGATCGCTCTCACCGTCAGAAAGTTTCTCCTCACTTCCAGGTTGAATCTCTCCTTGGTCAGCTTCCATCCATTATTCCTTGTTTGGCTTTCTGGTGCCATAGAGAACAGCCTGACCCCCTCCTCTCTGTGGCATCCCCTCAAGTATTGGAACATTGCTATCATGTCACCCCTGGTCCTTCTCTTCGCCAGACGGCCAAGCTCAGTTCCTGCAACCGCTCTTTTTAGGTTTTATTTTCCAGACCATACCATTTATCCATGTATATAACCAACACGTACGTGACAAAAATAAATAAATAAATAAATAAAAAGTTAAATCAGAGGATCTCACCTGACGGACATCATGGAGTCCAATCCAGACATTACCAAATTCCCGTTGGTAAGTGGAGACGTGTTCAGCCACCAGGAGGGTCTCTGCTTTGGTAAGGATGGAGGCAAGGTGGGCCCCACGGCCATAGCTCTGGCACTCAATCTGCAAAAAGCCAAAGGGAATATTTATTTATTTATTTATTTTGTTGGATTTCTATGCCGCCCAATCCCTAGGGACTCAGGGCGGCTCACAGCATGTAGATCCAATACAAAATAAAAAATTCATTAAAATATATAACAATACACAATGTAATAATTAAAATACAGAAAATACAAAAGTTAAAAAGAGTATCTCATTCACCCCGCCTGCCGGAAGAGCCAGGTCTTTATTGCTTTCCGGAAGGCCAGTAGGGTGGGGATGGTCCTGATCTCCGAAGGAAGTTGGTTCCACAGGGAGGGAGCTCCCACAGAGAAGGCCCTCCCCCTAGGTCCCGCCAGCCGACATTGTTTGGTCGATGGGACCTGGAGGAGGCCGACTCTGTGGGCCCTAACCGGTCGTAGGGAGGTATGCGGCAGGATGCGGTCCCGAAGGTAACCTGGCCCTGAGCCATGTAGGGCTTTAAAGGTAACGACCAACACCTTGAATTGGATCCGGAGACTAATGGGCAACCAATGCAGCTGGCGGAGAATAGGTGTTACGTGGGTGCATCTAGGTACACCCACCACAGCTCGCGCAGCTGCATTTTGCACCAATTGCAGTCGCCGGACACTCTTCAAGGGTAGCCCCATGTAGAGCGCATTGCAGTAATCCAGCCGTGAGGTGATAAGGGCATGAGTGACTGTAAGAAGTGCCTCCTTCTCCAAGTAGGGTCGCAATTGGTGCACAAGACGTACTTGTGCAAAGGTCCCCCTAGCCACAGCTGAAAGATGTTGTTCCAATTTTAGCTGTGGATCTAGGAGGACACCCAAATTGTGAACCCATTCTGAGGGGGCTAATTTCTCCCCCCCAAGAACCAAGGAGGGACAGTTGGTCGAGTCCTTAGGAGGCAATATCCACAGCCACTCAGTCTTGTCAGGGTTAAGCTTTAGCCGGTTCTTCCCCATCCAGACCCTAACATCGGCCAGGCAGCGGTCCATTACGTCTACGGCTTCCCTAAATTGAGACGGGGTGGAGATGTACAACTGGGTATCATCAGCATATTGCTGATACCTCACCCCGTGTTGTCGGATGATCTCACCCAGCGGCTTCATGTAGATATTAAACAGGATGGGCGAGAGGACCGAGCCCTGTGGCACCCCACATAGTAGGGGCCTAGGGCTCGACCTCTGCCCCCTGTCAACACCGACTGCGTCCTGTCAGAGAGGAAGGAGGAGAACCACTGCAAAACAGTGCCGCCCACCCCCACCTCTCCGAGACAACGCAGAAGGATACCATGGTCAATGGTATCGAAGGCCGCTGAGAGGTCAAGTAGCACCAGGATAGAGGAGTGACCCCCATCCCGGGCTCGCCAGAGATCATCCATCAGGGTGACCAAAGCCGTTTCCGTACTGTAACCGCGCCTGAAGCCAGATTGAAAGGGATCCAGAAAATCAGTGTCATCCAACAGTCGTAGGAGCTGGAGTGCCACCACTTTCTCAACAACCTTCCCCGCAAAGGGAAGGTTGGAGACTGGACGGAAGTTCTTTAAATCCGCCGGGTCCAGGGAAGGCTTCTTGAGGAGGGGCCTCACCACCGCAGCTTTTAAGGGCTGCGGGACGGACCCCTCTCTCAAAGAAGCGTTGACCAACGCCTGGAGCCAGCCGCGTGAAACCTCCCTGGTGGCCGAAACCAGCCAGGAAGGGCACGGGTCCAATAAACAAGTGGCAGAGCTCATAGCTCCTATGGCCTTGTCCACATCCTCAGGAGTCACCGGTTCAAACCTTCGGTCATATGACTTCGGTGATCATTTCCTGGCTCTGTGAAACTTCCCATGTGTTGAGTTAAGCGTTGTAGAATTCCAAATGTGCCCAATCATTTGTGCAATAAGAATTGAAGGGGTGTTTTTAAGTCTTATTGGGATATGTTAATTTTACACATCAACTTGATCTAATCTTGCAGTTACACTAAAGCCTCTTTCTTTCCAGCTCCAACTTTAAGAGCACTTTTACTCAGAGTGTTGGTAAAGAATATATGTGGTTCAAATATAAGATAATAATAATAACTACAGAGTTGGAAGGGACCTTGGAGGTCTTCTAGTCCAACCCCCTGCTTAGGCAGGAAACCCTACACCGCTTCAGGCAAATGGTTATCCAACCTCTTCTTAAAAACTTCCAGTGTTGGAGCATTCACAACTTCTGGAGGCAAGCTGTTCCACTGATTAATTGTTCTAACTGTCAGGAAATTTCTCCTTAGTTCTAAGTTGCTTCTCTCCTTGATTAGTTTCCACCCATTGCTTCTTGTTCTACCCCCAGGTGCTTTGGAGAATAGCTTGATTCCCTCTTCTTTGTGGCAACCCCTGAGATAGTGAGACACTGCTATCATGTCACCCCTAGTCCTTCTTTTCATCAAACTAGACATACCCAGTTCCTGCAACCGTTCTTCATATGTTTTAGCCTCCAGTCCCCTAATCATCTTTGTTGCTCTTCTCTGCACTCTTTCTAGAGTCTCAACATTCTTTTTACATTGTGGAGACCAAAACTGAATGCTGTATTCCAAGTGTGGCCTTACCAAGGCATTATAAAGTGGTATTAACACTTCATGTGATCCTGATTCTATCCCTCTGTTAATGCAGCCTAGAACTGTGTTGGCTTTTTTTGGCAGCTGCTGCACACAGCTGGCTCATGTTTCAATGGTTGTTTGATAGCAGTATTCCAGTATTTTAGGGGATACCACAAAGAAAAGGGTTTTTTCCAAAGCATCAGAAAGCAAGATAAGAAACATAGATGAAAACTAAGCATTATAAAGTGGTATTTATAAGATGGTGGTATATATATTATAGCTCAAAATCTGTAACAGAGACATTCCCAATCTATCCATCACCCTACAAACTTTTTTTCCTATATTTTCTATATAGAAGATGTTGATTGTGAGAAACACTTCTTACCTCAGCTTCATGCCATGTCAACTTCTGATCAAAATATGCATAGCAGTTGCCTTGGTTTTGCAGCCATTCCCTGGCACAGGTGTCAGCTTCCACTGCATTGAAAGAGGGTGATGAAAAAGAATATTAGAAGACAGAAGAACATGATGCCTATATAGAATTCTGGGAACAAAAGAAATATCTTGGTAGATTGGGAGGTCTAATTCAACAGTTTCCGAACCGGTAGCATTTCACCCCTGTGACATTACCTTGATATTGTCTCTGGGTCTGAACTGGCAGGTAAAAATGGACTTGTGACAAATCTTGGCAATCTTGGTAATATTAGAATAGGTTTTTCAAATAAACTGTTCAGGTGGACATTCTCCTTGGATGTAAGTGCATTGCCCGCTGCATTGGTTGCCCATTGGTCTCTGGACGCATTTCAAGGTGTTGATCATCATCTTTAAGTTGATGGCTGACCATCAGAACATCACACAAAAGTGGATGGAGGCGTGGAATAGCTGCAACCCCTAAGATGTCTCTAGGCACATTAGCCCTAGTAGTATACCTCCAGGATTTGGCCTACCCCGATACATGTGGGTGACATATAATAGAATTAGAACAACTCATGGGGTGTGTGCTAACTCCTTGCATGAATGGGGAAAGACACCTTCAGCACAATGTGATTGCGGGGCTCCTCGACAGACTATTCAGCATATAGTGAGGGAATGCCCTAACAGAAGATATCCAGGAGACTGTAGGGACTTCCTCTGCACAACAACGGCAGCTACTGACTGGATCTCCAAACTTGATATTAAGCTTTGAAATGTTATTTCTGTTCTCCTTTTTAGGTTTTTCTTACTGCTTTAACTGGTTTTAATTTGTAAAAATGAAGTGTTTTAATATTGTGTGTGACCAGCCATACGCTAAATAAATTTAAAGCCCTACATGGCTTAGGACCAGGTTACCTCCGGGACCGCATCCTACCTTATACCTCCCTTCGACCGGTTAGATCCCACAGAGTGGGCTTCCTCCGGGTCCCATCAGCCAAACAATGTCGGCTGGCGGGGCCTAGGGGAAGGGCCTTCTTTGTAGGGCCCCCTGTTCTCTGGAACCAACTACCCATAGAGATCCGAATTATCCCCACCTTGCTGGCCTTCCGAAAAGCCATTAAGACATGGCTCTTCCTGCAAGTGGGGTGATTTTGAGACAACTTTCCCCCATGTATGCATGGCGTGAGAGATTTCGGTGAGATTTTGCTTCTGCGAATGCGTGGAAGCAAAATCTTGCAGAAATCTCTCGCGCGCGCACATCCCCTCGCGAGATTTTGGTGAGATTTTGCTTCTGCGCATGCGCAGAAGGAAAATTTTGCAAGGGGGCGCACGTGTGTAGTGAGCGAGCGCGCACGCGAATCGTGGAGATGCGCGAGCAAAATCGGCCAAAAATGCACTGAAAAAGATGGCGACAGACCGGCGGAGAGGGCTCCAGAGCGGTCGCACGCAAATTGCGCAATCCGTACCGGACAGCTCCGGCAGGAACCCACCTCTGTATAAGACGCACCTTAGTTTTGGGGGAGAAAAATAGGGGGAAAAATCTACCTACCAGGTATTCATCTGGCTAGCGTCCTTAGTCTGGTCAGCTTCAGCACATTATTTTATTCCCTAGTTAGGACTGAAAAAACCTTTTTCTGAGAGAGTAGCAATGCAAACAAGCCTGCAAAGACTTAGGGCTGGAAAAAAAACTTCTTCGGAGGGAGTAGCAATGAAAAAATCCTACAAGCCGGGAAGATCGTTAGCACCTCGTTAGGGCTGAAAAAACCTTTTTCGGCAGGAGCCTGCAAGCCGGGAAAACAAGCCTGCAAAACAAGCCTGGAAGAGCCCGGAAGATCTTTAGCACCTCGTTAGGGCTGAAAAAAAAAGCTTCAAAAAAGCTACATTCAGAGTATAAGACGCACCCACATTTTCAGCCTCTTTTAGGGGGGAGAATGCCTAAATTTGCCTTGGACCCCTCCAAGACAAATAATAGAAGATCAAAAGAACCTCTCCATATAATGGAAATCAACCCCAGGGGGGGGGGGTGTTAAATTCAACTTTGGCTAATGTGGTCCAGATATAACATTATGGAACATCCTAATTAAGTGGCAGTCAATAAATATTAGATGCCAAAGTTCCCATGTTTAAGTCCTGAAAGTGTAATGTTATAATTGTATCTTTGTCTAGAAACGTTTTGCTCAAAACTACCTACATCTATATTTTTGTGAAGCGTAGTCGTGGTTAGCTTAGCATCACTTTAACATCTATTGGACACTTATAATTTAAGATGTCAGAACACTTTTTGTTTCCCATACTATAAAAAAAGCCTGACGGGCATTAAAAGACAACCATCCAATGGTATTGAAAAATATCAAAGGAATTACCTTGAAGGAAAGGACCAGCAAAGAAGATGCCAAGAAGGCTGAGGCTGAAGTAAGTGAGGAAAGCCATCTTTTGGTTTACCTTCAAAGATAGAAAGGTATCTCAGATTAACAGTATCTCGGAAGGGACCTTGTAGGTCATCTAGTCCAACCCCCTGCTCAAGCAGGAGACCCTACACCATTTCTGACAAATGGTTGTCCAATCTCTTCTTGAAAGTCTCAAGTGATGAAGCTCCCACAACTTCCGGAGGCAAGCTGTTCCATTGGTTGATTGTTCTCACTGTCAGAAAGTTCCTCCTTATTTCTAGGTTGAATCTCTCCTTGATCAGTTTCCATCCATTATTCCTTGTCTGTCCTTCAGGTGCTTTGGAGAATAGCTTGACCCCCTCCTCTCTGTGGCAGCTCCTCAAATATTGGAAGACTGCTATCATGTCCCCCCTGGTCCTTCTCTTCGCTAGACTATCCATGCCCAGTTCCTGCAACCGCTCTTCATACGTTTTAGTCTCCAGTCCTCTGATCATCCTGGTTGCTCTCCTCTGCGCTTTTTCTAGAGTCTCAATATCTTTTTTATAGTGTGGTGACCAAAACTGGATGCAATACTCCAGGTGCGGTCTAATTAAGGCTTTATAGAGTGGTATTAGTACCTCACTTGATCAAGATTGTATCCCTCTGCTAATGCAATTTAGGACAAAACCTCTACTATTGTGAGAATATAACTTTTGCTCATAAAGACCGTATCACTGCTATGCGTGTATGCCTTCTATATCTGGTTCTCCTACACCAGGGGTAGGCAAAGTTGGCTCTTTTTTGACTCATGGACTTCAATTCCCAGAATTTCTGAGCCAATCATGCTAGCTTAGGAATTCTGGGAGTTGAAGTCCACGAGTCATAGAAGAGCCAACTTTGCCTACCCCTGTCCTACACCATAGCGTGCCTCTCTTCAGCTACTCACCTTGCGATGTTCTTCTCCTGGATGGGCAGAAGTGATGGACAGCTGAGCTGGATCTCTCTCAGATGCTATCTTGCTTTCTGAGCAACGGTTATATACAACCCAGGGAGACATGGTGCAACACTAATGACCCAAGTCCTTCAAGGAAATCCTGATCTGCCCTTTTCAATTTTGCATAAATAAAGGCCAAAGTGGCAGGAAGTAGTTCATGAACCCTATCATGTAGCACGGAAAAAGGGTATTATCTTTTATTTTAGACATGCAAGTATTGCTAAAATAATCACTTTGGCAATATATCCTTGAGAAGAGCTATCAAATGAAGAATATCAAGCATTTGTTCATTTTCTCATTCCATTGATGTTTAATTCCAGATATTAGCTTGGCGGAAGCCCAAGATTTCTCTAACCCACTGAAAAAACCCTGTTTTTCTGAAATGTCCCTGGTTTAATATTTTCCACCAGAGACTCCTTCTCCTTCTCCTTCTCCTTCTCCTTCTCCTTCTCCTTCTCCTTCTCCTTCTCCTTCTCCTTCTCCTTCTCCTTCTCCTTCTCCTTCTCCTCCTCCTCCTCCTCCTCCTCCTCCTCCTCCTCCTCCTTCTCCTTCCCCTTCCCCTTCCCCTTCTCCTTCTCCTTCTCCTTTTTCCTCTTCTTCTCCTTCCCTCTTCTTTTGAGTGTTCAGAACAACATTCAAAATGTCTAACGACAATGAAGATGATGATGCTATCCATTCAGTCTGACTCTTGGCAGTTCTATGGGCCAGGTCTCTCCACATCTTCTGATCTTACACTATTTCTTTGAGTTTTTTCTATTCTCTGGCTGGTGTCAACTTTGATGGTGTTGATGGCTTGCTTTTCTTTTACTGCTAACTGTTCCAAACATACTTGCTTTATCCAGCGAATTTCCTCATATGGCCAAAGTAAATGAGACACAGTTTATTTATTTTATTTTGTATATTTATTTTTATTTATTTGTTTTTGTCAAGCATATATAAGATTACAGGTGAAAGTATAAACATGTATACATGAGATGGTCATGAGTATATGGGAACATTAGGACAGGGACGGTAGGCATGTTGGTGTGCTTATGCACGCCCCTTACAGATCTCTTAGGAATGGGGTGAGGTCTACAGTAGACAGTCTAAGGTTAAAGTTATGGGGGTTTGGGGAAGAAACCACAGAGTCAGGTAGTACATAGTTTGATTCCCTCTTCTTTGTGGCAACCCCTGAGATATTGGAACACTGCTATCATGTCTCCCCTAGTCCCTTATTTTCATTAAACTAGACATACCCAGTTCCTGCAACCATTCTTCATATGTTTCAGCCTCCAGTCCCCTAATCATCTTTGTTGCTCTTCTCTTCACTCTTTCTAGAGTCTCAACATCCTTTTTGCATCGTGGCGACCAAAACTGAATGCAGTATTCCAAGTGTGGCCTTACCAAGGCATTATAAAGTGGTATTAACACTTCGTGTGATCTTGATTCTATCCCTCTGTTAATGCAACCTAGAACTGTGTTGGCTTTTTTGGCAGCTGCTGCACACTGCTGGCTCATGTTTAAATGGTTGTCCACTAGGACTCCAAGATCCCTCTCACAGTTACTACTGTTGAGAGTGCCTCTCTATGTCTCTCTCTCTCACTTCCTCTCTGTGTATCACTCTGTGTGTGTGTGTGTGTGTGTGTCTATGTCTCTCTCTCTTTCACTTCCTTTCTCTGTGTGTGTCTCTCTCTCACCCTGTGTATCACTCTGTATGTGCCTCTCTATGTCTCTCTCCCCCCCTCTCTCTCTCCAGACGACCATCCTTCTCCCCCCTCCTTCTCTTCTGGCACGAAGGCAGGTACAGGGCTGCTTTGCTCCTGCACTCTCCGGCAACCCTCCTCCCCCTCCTCCTCTCGCGACCCTCTGGCCAGCTGTGGCAGAGCCGGGAGCGTGCGCACGTGTGGGGAGACCCTCCTCAAGTGAGCACCAAAGCGCATGAAAGGCGCATGCGGGGTGTACACAACAGGATGTGGCTTCTCTCCTGCACTAAGGCTCTGACCATCACCTTGCTGTGTCGTCCCCCACCCCCGGCAGCTCTTTGGCCGAGCGCGGAGGGTATGAACTCCAGCCCGAAGTGACAGGAAGCGAAGGCTGCCTTACGCGCAAATGTGGCGTGAAGGCAGGTACAGGGCTGCTTTGCTCCTGCACTCTCCGGTGACCCTCTTCCTCTTCCTTCTTTCGTGACCCCCTGGCCGACTGTGGCTGAGCTGGCAGTGTGCGCACGTGCGGGGAGACCCTCCTCAAGTGAGCAGCTGCTCACCTCACATGTGCCTTTCCTGTGCTTTGGTGCTCACTTAAGGAGGATCTCCTCATGCGTGCACACACTCCCAGCTCAGCCACAGCTGCCTAGGGGGTCATGAGAGGAGGCGGAAGGTCGCCCAAAGGGAAGCCTCCGCCACGGTTGGCGATCGTTCTTCAGCAAGCCCGGATTTCCAAAAATATCCAAAAAAGAAATAAAATGGGCAAGGGGTGGGGCCAACCAGTGATGGGACAGGGAGCCACAGCAAAGGGCCCAAAGAGCCGCATGCGGCTCCAGAGCTGCGGGTTGCCAACACCTGTCCTAGGACATTTACAAACATTTTGCCCATAAAAACAATCCTTCCACATTTCAAGGATTCAGCTATCTCATCTGTGTTATATGGGCAGCCAGTACAGTGTTTTTACTCATTCCCTTCCCTGGATTTTACAACATCTGTGGATATTATTAAAGATATCCAACGTGTGAACAGAGATTAGTGGTGCAAAGATTCTTACCCAATGTTGTACACCAAGGGTGGGTTCTAACTTACCTCGCCACCAGTTTGCTTCCTCCCATGCCATGTGACTGTACCGCGCAGGTGCGCATGCATGCGCAGTGCCAAAAACTCAGCTTCTGCGCATACGCAGAAGCAACACCCCCCCCAAAAAAAGCCAAAACAAGATGGTGGCTCATGTGCAGTGCCGAAAACTCAGTTTCTGCTCATCCGCAAAAGCAAAAACCAGCAAAAAAAAAGCCAAAAACAAAATGGCGGCATCCACGGACCCGCACTGGCAGAACCGGCTCCGTGATGTCACTACCAGTTTACTACCAGTTCTATAGAACCAGTGCGAACTGGGAGGAATCCATCTCTGTTGTACACTAAAAAATAATCACAAAAGCTGAAACCTCCATGCTTTGAAAGTTCATGATAAGATGTCAAAGGGATTTCCCTCCAGACTTGTACATTTCCTGGTGGCCTTCAAGAATGAGCCGAAAGGGGGAACAATGTTACAACTCAAGAATGATATTTGCTTGTATACGTAGTAGATTTTTTAGATTTATTATTAGAGTTGGAAGGGACCTTGTAGGTCATCTAGTCCAACCCCCTGCTCAAGCAGGAGTTCCTACAGCATTTGAGACAGATGGCAGTCCAGTCTCTCCTTGAAGGTCGTATTCTCTCTTAAGATTTTTTAAAAGTGTTTTTTTTATTTTTTCTCCACAGTTTCTATATATACATCAATGCATATACCTTAAAAACATATCAATAGAATACATACTTATACATTTTTATCCAATCAATCAAAATTCAATATCCTATTGTTGCACCTATTTTTGCTGTTATTTATCAGTCTGTTTTCCTTCTTTTCTTCACACTCCCCTCCCTCTATCTCCACCTCCTCTATCTACCTTCTTACTCCTTCTCTCCCCCTTCCCTCCACTCTTTCTCTTCTCTTCTCTTCTCCCCTCCCTTTCTACTTCCTCTTTCTCCCTCTTGACCTTTCTCTGAGTGATTCTGATTCTAATACATGTTATAGTTAACAGACCGATAACATATTCCCATACATCTTTAAATTATCGGTGTCACTTTTAAAACTCATTATTTTTTATCATATCTATACTTATAACCCCTAATCCTAGGTCGATACCAGTGGTTCTCAACCTTCCTAATGCCGCGACCCATGCCCCGCCCCTGTGCCCACACCGCACCTCACCCCACCATCGCGCCCACCACCGTGACTCCCCACCCGGCCGTCACCATTTGGGTTCTTTTATCCTCTGCGCATGCGCAAAGCATTCTGGGCATGCGCAGAGAATAAAAGAACCCAAATGATGGCATCTGGGCAAAGTCTCCTGTCAGGCAGTGATTTTATATTGCCTGTTACATGTATATGCAGGGAGATGCATCCCTATCAAATATAATGGTTTATTCTTGAGCACGTGATTAATATGTTCCTAGTACGCATGTGTACATTCCTTTCTTTTGTTCCTCCCTTTCTCTTCAGCTTCTGTAAGAAGCAAGACCTGTTTTATAGCCAAGATGTGATTTATTATTTTTGTACTGAAATAAATATTTTATACCTTAGCATTTAAACTGCGGTTTATTTTTATAATGTCAGAGTTTCAGGAAAAGATCTATTTCGCCTCTGATGAGAGTAATTCTTATCTAACATCTCCTGACCCCTGTGAAAGGGTCATTCGATCTCCAAAGGGGTCACGACCCCCAGGTTGAGAACCACTGGTCTATACTATTAATCTAATGCTGCCTCCTCCAAATCTAATTTTGTCATCTGGGTTACCCCCATTTCTTCTTCATATTCTCTCTTAAGATTACCGATCACCTTAATTTTTGCACTATAATGGAAGACCAGTAATTGCGTAAATGGTATGAGTCACAGTCAGCTGCAAATCAGAACCTCTCAAGGTACCTTCTCCTTCAACTTCCTTTTCATCACATTATTTTGCCTTTGGTTTTTTTCTACAGCACTTTTCTTTTTTATTTTCAAAAGACTTTTCATCTTAAAAAAAAAAGAATCTAATTGAGCCCCAAAGAAACTGCCAATGTTTAGTTCAGAGCTATTCAGTTCTTTAATTTTAAAACAAAGAGCACAAAGATAAATTATTTTTAGATAAATGAATGGTTTATTGAGAGATTTAGAAGACCGTCTTTACGGTGACTCAGAATTGGGAACGGTGCCATCATACCTGCGTTTTTGTTAAGTTGCCTGCAAAACTGGGAAAGAGCACTTGCCTCAAAATATCTGCCTTTGGAGATTCTCAGTCATCCAGGACATGGCTGTCCCAAAGGTGCTGTTTCAAGAGGCAACTGGACTTTTTGGTTTTAATTCAAGCCAAGACCTTGACTTGAATTAAATTTAATTTAATTCCAGTCAAGACCTTACAGACGACCCTCACTCTGTCAAAGACCCTGGAATACTCATATCAAATGACCTAAGTGCCAAAGCCCACTGCAACAACATCGCCAAAAAGGCTTCAAGAGTTGTAAACCTAATCTTACGTAGCATCTTCTCCGGTAATATCACACTACTAACCAGAGCATACAAAACATTCACCAGACCAATCCTCGAATACAGCTCATCTGTCTGGAACCCACACCGCATATCGGACATAAATACATTAGAAAGTGTCCAGAGATACTTTACAAGAAGAGTCCTCCACTCCTCTATTCGCATCAAAATACCATACGCAACCAGACTTGAAATCCTGGGCTTAGAGAGCTTAGAACTACGTCACCTTCAGCACGACCTAAACATAGCTCATAAAATTATCTGCTACAACGTCCTTCCTGTCAACGACTACTTCAGCTTCAACCACAACAATACATGAGCACACCACAGATACAAACTCAAAGTGAACCGCTCCAAACTTGACTGTAGAAAATATGACTTTAGCAACAGAGTGGTTAATGCCTGGAACTCACTACCTGACTCTGTGGTTTCGTCACCAAACCCCCAAAACTTTACCCTTAGACTGTCCACTGTTGACCTCACCCAATTCCTAAGAGGTCAGTAAGGGGCGTGCATAAGTGCACCAGCGTGCCTACCGTCCCTGTCCTAATGTTCCCGCTTATCAGTACCCGTCTTATGTATATAAGCAATGTTATATCTATGTATATTACCAACATGTACTTGACAAAAATAAATAAAATAAAAATAAAATAAAATAAATAAAATTTGAAGATGTTTCACTTTTCATCCAAGAAGGTTCTTCAACTCAAAATACCTGGTTGCCCCACTAATGATAAAGTTTTCTTTGTCCATCTAAGAAAAGTTTGGGTGATCATTGACACATGTGGACCACCTCCTACAATGTACCTTTCATGGTAGATAAGTTCAATCTCAGATAATTGAATTCCTCTAATTCTCTAATTAATCCTCTAATTGAAGTTCTCTCTCTAAAAACTGTAGAGGTAACCTTCAAACTGGTGAGTCACTTGTGACAGACACATTCACCTTGGGGTTTGTTACAGCATTTAGTAACTGGACATCCTGGTTTGCAATGGTGTCAATAGTAGGTCAAGGCATTTCCTGAAACCTGTTAACCTTGTTATTTCATCACACCTCCTTGAAATGTACAATAACAGACACCTGTGGAACACAAAAACCTCTAAGATCACCTTCAGCAGGAAACCACAACATAACTTCTGGTGGAAGATTCAGGTGAGGACCCAAATTACCTGCTTCCCCCCCCCCCATGGGATTGTTGTTGCCATTTAAGGATGGTTTTTAAGGAGTCCTCAACTTATGAGCATTTCACTTTGGCTGTTGGAAGTTATGATGCTGCTGACCAAAGGAACTTAGGTTTGGTCCTCATAGCTCCAGTCATTGCAATACCTCTGTGGTCACTCAAACAAAATTTGGTCACTTGGCAGCCAGCTTCTACTTATGACTGGTTGGAGCTTCCCATGGCCATGTAATTGTCATTGGTGACCTTTTCTACCAGTTTCCTTTAAGCAAAGTCAATAGGAAACTGGCAAAAAAGGGTGCAAGTCATTGTGGTAAGTCTTCTCTCTGCTATTTTTTTTTTGCTCACCTGCACAGACCACCCTTCTTCTGCCTTTTGCCTGCTTGCACATACCACACCCTTTCCTCTCTTTCACACTCAGTGCTCTCTTTCCCTACCCCCGCCTCGGGGCGGGTTCCACTTACTTTTCGCTACCTGTGCGCAGTGCCAAAAAATCCGGGGGGGAAAAGCCGAAAACAAGATGGCGACCACATGCACAGTGCCGGAAACTCAGCTTCTGCACATGCTCAGAAGAAAAAAATTCCAAAAAAAAAATCAAAAAAAGATGGCTGTGCCCACGGACCAGCACCGACCGAACCGGTTCTGTGACATCATCATGACATCACCAGCAGGTCACTATCAGTTCGGGCGAACCAGTCCGAACAGGGAGGAACCCACCTCTGTTCCTAATCCTTCCTTTTACCACACTATATACCCAATTCCTGTAACTGTTCTTCATATGTTTTAGCCTCTAGCCCCCTAATCTTCTTTGTTGCTCTTCTCTGCACTCTTTTATTTTATTTTATTTTATTTTGTCAAGTGTGTATATGATTACAGACAGAGTATAAACATGATTGTGAATATATAAGATGTACAAGCATGGTTATGAGTACATGATATTTTACAAATACATGGGGACATTAGGACATTTGGAGGCACGTTGGTGCGCTTATGCATGCCCCTTACAGACCTCTTAGGAATGGGGTGAGGTCAACGGTAGCCAGTCTAAGGTGAAAGTTTTGGGGGTTTGGGGAAGAAACCACAGAGTCAGGTAGTGCATTCCAGGCATTGATCACTCTGTTGCTGAAGTCGAATTTTTTGCAATCAAGTTTGGAGCGGTTTACATCAGGTTTGGATCTATTCTGCAACCCAACAAGACAGACACAGACTTCAGTAGCAATGAAAAAGCCTGCAAGCTGGGAAGATCGTTAGCACCTCATTAGGGCTGGAAAAAACATTCTTCCGAGTGATTAGCAATGAAAAAAAGCCTGCAAGCCAGTAAGAGCCAGGAAGATCGTTAGCACCTCGTTAGGACTGAAAAAAAAAGCTTCGAAAAAGCTACATTCGGAGTATAAGACGCACCCAAATTTTCAGCCTCTTTTAGGGGGGTGGGAAAGGTGTGTTTTATACTCCGAAAAAATATGGGTAACTAGAAGCTCTGTATTATTCTGCTCAACCCATATCTTCCAATACTTTATACTTTGCATGACATGTAATTAAAAGTAGCCTCCTTTGAGTTGAGTTCATTATTCCATGGAGTCCAATCAATGGAGCTTTCTTGGTAATATGAAAATATCTCTAGTATCTTTCAATCTGGTCTAGAGCCCTGTAATTCCTGTTGGCAGCCTGGGATTAATCAGGTCTGACAGTTTTGCCAAGAATGCTACCTTCTGAGAGACGACAGAAATTCTCTGAGTTCTACATAGGAATGATTGAGTCTGTCATTCATACCTCAATAACTGTCTGTTTTGGCACAGTAACCAAACTGGACAGATACAGACTTCAATGGATAGTTACGACTGCAGAAAAACAATTGCAACCACCCTGCTTTCCATAGAGAGCCTGTATATTTCATGAGCCAGAAAGAGGACTGAGAAAATATTTACAGACCCCTCACATCCTGGACAAAACCTGTTTTAACTTCTTCCCTCAGGATGCTGCTATAGGGTATTGCATGCCAAAACAACTAGACCAGTGGTTCCCAACCTTCCTAATGCCGCCCCACGCCCCCACGCCCCCACCGTGACCCACCTCGATGCCGCCATTTGGGTTCTTTTACCCTCTGCGCATGCGCAAAGTGTTCTGCACATGCACAGAGGGTAAAAGAACCCAAATGGCGGCATCTGGGTGAAGTCTCCACATCCGGGTGAGGTCTCTGCTCGCTTCGCGTGTTGCCTCTAGAACAGTGGTTCCCAACCTGTGGTACATGTACCACTAGTGGTACGCAAGGGCCTTTCAGGTGGTACACGAACACTTTTGGGGTCATGAACGATTTTTAGTTAATTATTTTTTACTTCACAAAAATGTTTACTGCCTAACACAAGATAATCTGGCAACGATTTGCAACTGTTGCCACACGCCACCCACCTGGTCCCAGCGGCCCGAGAATCCAGTTGCTGGATGCATGGGGCCAAAAAAGGAACGGTACAATTATGGAAATAAAGTGAATTTAGTTTCTCTGGAACCAGGTGGTACGCGGCGACTGTACAGGACCTCCAAGTGGTACTCGATCACAAAAAGGTTGGGAACCACTGCTCTAGAAGCTTACAACTGACAATATTCACGTAGTGAATATTGTCAGTTGTATGTCTATGCAGGGTGATGCACCCCTATTCTAATATTATGGTATATTCCAATACAAGCAGAACGCATGATATGATCTTGTACACATGTCCACATTCCTGATCCACCATTAATCACTTTTGATTTGGCTCTTGACCGGAACGGTCACGTTTTCTTAGCAAAAATGTAATTATTCAGGATTTATTGTTTTTGTACCGAAATAAATATTTTCTATTAGACTTTTAATCTCGGCTTTATTTCTAACTGTCTGAATTCCAAGCAAAGATCCAAATCGCCTCTATGAGATTTGTTCTCATCTCTCAACAGAATCGAACCTGGCTGAAGCCATTTTTCTGCTTCACAGTTGCCACACATTATTGGAGGAGGGTAAAGGTAAAATGGAATGCTTTGTAGACATAACAATTGAACATTCCCATGGGAACCAAGGTTGTCCCCACAGATATCAGATGAAGAAGGAGAGGAGTGACCAAGAAACCCGCCAATTATTTCTATTGGCCAATGTGATCTATGTGACTTTGGGAGGGAATTATTTACTCTTTTAATTATGCTAAAATCATAGGAAACTTTTACAGTTGGTTTTCACTTAGCCGTGCCGATATGATGTATCCAATAAACAAGTTCTTTGAGGAAACTGCCTGCCTCAAAGTTCTGATTTCTTTGGCTGCATTAGTCAGAACTCTGACAATAACATTGTTGAATCTTGAATTGTTGATTTAGTTTAGTCTAATGTCATTTGGAAGAGCGTGTGTTTAAATTCAATAAATATTAAACGATACAAAGAAATTCTTGTTTCCCAAATATTCAAAATCTAATAGAGAAAATTAGGTATTAAAAAAAGAAAGAAGGCAGATATAACCATGCCTGGAAAAATATTTGATAAGTTTTTATTAGAGAGCATCAGTGGTGGGTTGCTACCAATTCGCCCCGGTTCGGGCGAACTGGTAGCGGTGGCAGTGGGAGGCTCCGCCCACCCACCCGAACGTCATCACAGATTATCTGCATGCACATCTCCGAACCGGTAGCAAAGATAAGTGAAACCCATTACCGGAGAGCATGTAGCTATATTGAAAGTCAACTTTTCTCAACCCTTGAAATAAATGCCCATCCACACTAAGTCTTACAGTAAGGGAGTCCACTTTCAAGGTCAAAGCTTGATCAAAAATGTCAGAGTAAGATGATCCAGTATATGGGATGCAATAAATAGACAATGCAGTTGAGAAGAGAGAATTGAATTGTAGAGATTGGCACCACCCCCTAGAGTCAGGAACAAATAGCACATATGTGCGAGGGGAACCTTTACCTTCACCTTTAAGTCAATTAAGAAGGAATCAGAATAGAGGGGATATGACAAACTTGGGAAGATCTTGCTCAAGTAAAGTTCATCTGGAAAAACCAATCTTGAATTCCTTCCTGCCTTGGGCAAGTAGCATCCTTCTGAAATTCAGCAAGTCACCACATGAGAGAACTGCACATAGATCTCCACAGTTCTTGATATGAACACAAGAGAAAGCAGAAATATTTTCTATGTCTTTGGTCCTCTGAAAAGTGTGAAGTTTATTGCAAGCATATTATAGTCAGTGAACAAGGTTTCATGATGAATGTCTCTGCTGAATTTGCAGAAAGACATTAACCACAATACCTGCAAATCAAACTATGGAATGTTCTATTTCTCAAGTTTAGTGAATAAAGTCACAAAAGAACAATATTTACCATATTTTTCGGAGTATAAGACACACCCTTTTACCCTCAAAAAGAGGGTGAAAACTTGGGTGCGTCTTATACACCAAATGTAGCCCCACCCAGCCACTCCCACCCTTTGGCCTCTGCCTGCCAGCAATTTACTTCTTTGCAGCAAACAGGGCAAAGCCTGATTAGCACAAGATATTATTTGCCTCCCGACCTACAGTTGACTGAGGCTTGCAAGCCACATGGTAAAATGAAACTAACTACGGTGGCTGTAATGAGACAAATTGCTGGGAGATAAACTGCTGGCAATGTTAGATTGCTGAAATTGCAAGGAGGCAAGCTATAGCTGCTGTGGCTCAGAGGTAGAGCTCTTGCCTCACAATCAGGAGGTTGTGAGTTCTATCCTAGGTAGAGGCAGATTCTGTTAATATGTTATTTTGTTAAATGTTTGTAGAGTGTTCAAATTATTAGACTTATTTTTTAAAGACTGCTTTATTATTGTTCTAGACAACTTAACAAAATGAAGAAGCTTTTTAAAATAAATGCTTGCTCTGAAGAGCCCCAGTGCTATTGTATCTTCTTTTAAATAGCAGAGAATACTTCCAGAAAGCCACATCAATTTTAAAGATCTGTAAAAGTATAATCTGAAATGTCCTGTTTTAGTATTAAGTATTAGTATTAAGTATTAGTATTAGTATTAAGTATTAGTATTAAAATAAGGTAGCTGAATTAAACCCTGACTTAGTCATGTTTGGAGTAGATCTATTTAAATAATTGGGAGGAGTTAGTGTGATTACATTTAAGAAAATTTTCTGGGATTAATATACTGCCATAAATGTACATTTCTCCAATTCTTTGCCATTTCTATGGGTCAAGCACACATGCACAGAAATACACAGCAAACAGTGTATATCATCTGTGCTGTTTGCTGTTTGCTGTTTGGCAAATTGCTGGGAGGCAGAGGCCTTTTTTCCTTGTTTTCCTCCCCCAAAACTAAGGTGCGTCTTATACTGCGGTGCGTCTTATACTCCGAAAAATACGGTATATAAATTAAAACATCAGAGTGATCAGACTTATTCCTAAAGCATGGAGAAGCACACATAAAGAGATGAAGACATGATTTAAGTTCATTTCAAAAAAAGCACAGTCGTGTATAACCTCTTCAATAGCTCTTCTGTAAAAACCAGTTGCTAAATAATTCTTCTTTTTCCCTTTGTTTCTTTTCTTAAATGTTGGGATCTCTTCAGAACAGAGGTGGGTTCCTGCCAGTTCAGATCGGTTCTATAGAACTGGTAGTAACTTGGCGGCCTGGGTTGCTAGAACATGCAGAGACCCAGGCCTGCCATGCCCCCGAACTGGCTCTCTCGGTGGCGCCATCTTGTTTTTTGCTTCTGCGCATGGGCAGAAGCTGGTTTTTTAGCACTGTGCACGCGCGCAGTGGCGCATCAAGGAGCAAACTGGCAGCGAGGTAAGCCAGAACCCACTCCTGCTTCAGAAGTCCTTATAAGAGACAGTGGAATCCCAACCAGCACTCTGGGAAGAAGTTGGAATACCGCATCTCCTAAAGAGACATGTTGGGAAGGATATTAGGTGGAGTTCATCCTCTGCTATATCCAAGAGAGCAGAACTAATTGAGGTTGGCTGAAGAAGGATATTGTGAACTTCAAACTCTGGTTGGATGAGGACCTCTCCAGGAAAAGACCTAGGCAACACCTGATGGGAATCTTTGTAGACCTCAGGTTTCCTTCAGGGTTGCTTACATTTCAGATACTTTCCTGAGCATCTGTTCAGTCTTCCTCTTGAAACCACATGCAGCTGGGAGGACCATTGGCCCTGTCACGTAGTGAATATTGTCAGTTGTATGTCTCTGCAGGGTGATGCACCCCTATCTTAATATTATGGTACATTCCATTACAAGCAGGACACGTGATGTGATCCTACTGCGCATGTGTGCATTCCTGATTCTCCATTTTCTCTTCTTGTGTTTTGGCTCTGACCGGGAGCGGTCGCATTTAATTAGCAAGAATGTAATTATTCAGAATTTATTGTTTTTGTACCGAAATAAATATTTTCTATTAGACTTTTAACTTCGGCTTTATTTCTAAATGTCTGAGTTCCGAGAGAAAGATCAACATCGCCTCTATGGAGATTTATTCTCCTTAACAGGCCCTACTTCTGATCCCACTTCTTAACACCTCTAAGCAAGTCAGCACCGCAACTGCCTGAGATAAGAATGATTACATACAACAGACTGGGTCATTGGAACAAAGTCATTCATCCCCACATGTCTAATCAATCAAGCCATAAAATAACTTATATGATCATGCTGGAAGCAGGACATGAATTTGAGCATTGACAACATTACTTTTTTAAATTATAAAATTGTCTTGGGTATACCCAAAGGTGCTTTTTCAAGAGGCAACTGGACTTTTTCTGGTTTTTCTTTGAAGACATTTCACTTCTCATCCAAGAAGCTTCTTGTCTTGGGAATACTTCCAGCTATCTACTGGAAGTATTCCCACCCCAGAGTTTCCCACCCCAGAGTTTCACCAGAGCCATTTTAATATCTTTGTTCCTAAGTGTGTATATCACAGGGTTCAACAAAGGAGTGATGGTGGTGTAGAACACACTTACCACACTATCCATAGAATTCTGAGAACCTAGCCTCATATAATGATAAAATACAGGCAGGTAATATATGCACACCACCGTAAGATGGGCAGTGCATGTGGAGAAGGCCCTCTGGCGCCCTTCACTGCTACTGATCTTCAAAATGGCTGTGATGATGTAAGCATAAGAGGCTAAGATGAGGAGAAAGCAGGTCATTGTTATAAAGCTCACGTCAATGATGCTCATCAACTCAATAAATTGTACGTCAGCACAAGGCAGCTTCAGCATTGCAGGAATGTCACAAAAGACATAGTCAACATAATTGTCCTCTCCATAAGGCAAATGAAAGGTGAGAGACGTCAGAAGGGCAGAATTGAAGCTGCCTCCAATTATGGTACCCAAGGAGAGGAAGAGGCAGGCTTTCCAGCTCATGATGTTGGTATAATGGAGCGGCTTACAAATGGCCAAGAAGCGGTCGTAAGCCATCAAGGTGTAAAGAGAACATTCTGCACATCCAATGAAATGAAAGAAGAAGAGTTGAGACACACATCCTCCATAAGAGATGGCTTTTCCACCCGGAGTGAATCCTGCCATGACTTTGGGGACCACCACAGCTGAGAAGGCCACGTCCAGGATGGAGAGATGACACAGGAACCAGTACATGGGCTTGTGCAGTTGAAGGTCGGAGATCACCACCCCGATGATCAGGGCATTTCCAGAAAGAGTCAAGATGAACACAATTGAGAAGAAGAGAAGCAAGGGGAGCTTTAGTTCTTCTGGATATGGAAATCCAGAGAGGATAAATCTACTTGGTGCTGTTTGATTCGGACACTCCATCAATCTATTTATTGAAATGCATAAAGATTCTTAGCCATCACTACAGCTATTTTCCCCCATGAAATATCTTGGAAGAAACATCCAACCCCAGTACACATTCAGCTATTGCTAACATTTCCCCAATAACCATTGTACATAGTGAAGTACCGTATTTTTCGGAGTATAAGACGCACCGAAGTATAAGACGCACCTTAGTTTTGGGGGAGGAAAACAAGGAAAAAAGGCCTCTTTTTATAAAAAGGAAGAGATGGATCAATTATTTTTGGCTTATAAGTTTTGTAAGTCACTATGACTCATTTACACCACAAAGAGGTTAAAATATGTCTAATAAATCAAATTGCAGACGTGAATAAGAACTAACCTAATCCCATCTCCCCCACAAACTCCTCTTTTTAAATTATTAAATATCTTAGTATTTCATGGATCTCATGGATCAACATTGGTTTTCTGGAAGCGAATATTTTCCTCACTGTCCCATCTTTTTGCCTATAACGCAAAAAGAATGCAGAGAGAAAGAAATTGGGCAGGGGGTTGGACTAGATGACCTGCAAGGTCCCTTCCAACTCTGTTAATCTGTAAATCTTCTGTAAATCTTTCTTTGCAGGAAATTTGTCAACATTTTCTCAATATCTTCTTTTATTGAAGGAGAGCAGAGTCAATCCTGTGATAGTTCTTTTCTAGGTAGATGTAGTTATTTCAGCCTCAGAACTCACTATCTATAGAGATGGCAGCACCTTTACCTACAGGTTTGATGTGGGGACTCGATTTGGGGTTTATAAAATGAGGGGGGGGGAATAGAAGATCACAACATCCTGTAAAATAATCAATGGCAGTGTCATTTCTTAATAATTCAACTGCCAATATAGCGAACAACACAGCATCTTGAGCCACGGTGGCGCAGTGGTTAGAGTGCAGTACTGCAGGCTACTTCTTTTGACTGCCAGCCGCCTGCAATTTGGCAGTTCGAATCTCACCAGGCTCAAGGTTGACTCAGCCTTCCATCCTTCCGAGGTGGGTAAAATGAGGACCCAAATTGTTGGGGGCAAGATGCTGAGTCTGTAAACCGCTTAGAGAGGGCTGTAAAGCACTGTAAAGCAGTATATAAGTCTAAGTGCTATTGCTATCGCTATCTTCACATGAAGCTGATAGCTTTTCTCAAATACAGGAAATAAAGAAGAAACAGCCAGAGGTGCTTAATTCCCTTCTTACACACTTACACAACTCTTTTCCATGGTATTCACTGTCCTCTTGATCTAGGAAGTCAACCGTTTCTATAGTTTTTGCTTTAACTTCATAGATTTCAGTGACACACTGAAGAAAAAAACATTTCAAAGGCTCACAAATCAACCAATAGATAAATCATATGTAATTCATACAACTTAATAAACATCTCTGTTAGGTTTGCTACAGACTTTCTACTGCAGTTACCTGGAAGGCAATGTTAGTCGAAATTTTTGAAACTAATGCTCACTTAACAAGATGCCATCAGCCATTATTTCCTCAATCACTTCAGATAATAACTTCAAAGTTGTTTTCTGCATGGAAGATGCTTGGGAGAGTCTTCCCAGAGCAGATCTGTCTCTTCAATTACATTAATGTCATTTCAGCGGCCCCAAATATATCTTCCTTCAGACGCCAATGAGATTTTTTTTTTGGCCGAGAGTTGTTTTAACCCAAAGAAGCCAAATAATTGCCTTCAACTGATGTGTGGTAGAAGCTTGTGGAGAACATGACATTCAAGTTAGGTTTCTTCCCAGGTTCCCTGGGAGCTCCTGATTTGCACTGAGACCTTCCTTTACACTTGCAGATCTAACACACCTTGATGTTCCATTGAGAGGACACAGTAGTTTCTGGCACATCAGAAGATGATTTTACCCTGAGAACTTCCCTCCATATCTTTATCTTCTGTGAATCCCAAGCTGCCTCTAGTCTCATTCCTCAGAGTCGGAACCAAGTGCTTGTCTCCTGAGTGATCCAGTGAGCCAATTATGGGTGGCTCATAAATTCCTCGGAGAAGCTAATTTGCAATCAAGGCATGGGGTCCAAATTTCATCCCTATTAAAACCAAGCAGACCAATTAGTCATGACTTAATGCCCCATTGCATTGCATTGATGTTTTATAGAGCAAACGTATTCGAATTTGCAGATCTTTTTGATCCAAAAGTACCGTATTTTTCGGAGTATAAGACACACCTTCCCCCCCCTAAAAGAGGCTGAAAATTTGGGTGCGTCTTATACTCTGAATGTAGCTTTTTCAAAGCTTTTTTTTCAGCCCTAACAAGGTGCTAATGAACTTCCCAGCTCTCACAGGCTTGCAGGCTTTTTTTTCATTGCTAATCGCTCCAAAGAATGTTTTTACAGCCCTAAGTCTTTGCAGGCTTTTTTTATTGCTATTCGCTCCAAAGAATGTTTTTTCCAGCCCTAACAAGGTGCTAACAATCTTCCCAGCTCTTCCCAGCTTGCAGGCTTTTTCATTGCTACTCCCTCCAAAGAATGTTTTTTCCAACCCTAAGTCTTTGCAGGCTTTTTTTCATTGCTACTCGCTCTGAATAAGGTTTTTTAAAGCCCTAACCAGGGGATAAAATAATGTGCTGAAGCTGACCAGACTAAGGATGCTAGCCAGATGAATACCTGGTAGGCTGATTTTTCCCCTATTTTTCTCCCCCAAAATTAAGGTGCGTCTTATACTCCGGTGCATCTTATACTCTGAAAAATATGCTAATTAATACCTGGAGAAGAATTACTGCTTATAACAGTTGAGGGTATTCTCTTTTTAATCCAGTTTTGTTTTGGAGACTATTGTATGTGGAAAGAAACCTGCCCATATATGAAGAGTTGCACCTGTGTCATTGCTAGGTTTGCTGTTGGGTCAGGGGTGTCAAACTCAAGGCCCGCGGGCCGGATCTGGCCTGTGATGTGGTCAGATCCGGCCCTCGGGGTCATCCTGGAAAATGTAAGGGGCCGGCCTGCATTGTTCGGCCCGGTTTACCAGTGTTGCCTCAGCCCAGTCTACCTGCGTCACTTCGGCCCAGTCTACCCAATGCGAAGAGGAAACACCGAGCCAGCAAGGCTTTGGCCCAGTCTACCCAATGTGAAGAGGAAACATGCCAGCAGTTTGGGGAGTGGTGTCAAGCTGGCCGCGCCCACCCAGTTGACCACACCCACCCAGTTGCCCACTCCCGCCGGCCCCCTGAGGTCAACCACAGCCCTGAAGTGGCCCTCCAATGAAATTGAGTTTGACATCCCTGTGCTAGGTGGACCTGTAAGTTGTTATCAGCAACCTTCTGAATTCAGACTCTTCCAGAATTACTTAGGATGATCTTTGGTCACCTTCATGCTTAAGTAGAGTTTCAGAGCCGAAGTTCAAGAAAGCTTCAGCAAATGCATCTTCCCAGAGAAAGCACACTTCTAACTCAATTATAAATCACTTAGATTCCAGGAAAGCTGATTTGCAGAAGAAAATAGAATGGGTATGATGTACCGTATTTTTTGGAGTATAAGACGCACCTTTTTACCCTCAAAAAGAGGGTGAAAATTTGGGTGCGTTTTATTTATTTATTTATTTATTTATTTATTTATTTATTTATTTATTTATTTATTTATTTATTTATTTATTTATTTATTTATTTATTTATTTATTTATTTATTTATTATTTGGATCTTCTATGCAGCCCTACTCCCGAGGGACTCAGGGCGGCGTACAGCATTGTGCAAGAACACTGAACAATAAACAATGATTAAAAACAATATTAAAAGATTAAAAAAGTTAAAAGAAATATTCACCAACATACATACCGGGGTAGAGCTCAGATGGAACTAGTCTTAACCCCCTGCCTGCAGAAGAGCCATATCTTGACGGCTTTTCGGAAGGCCAGCAGGGTGGGGATAGTTCGGGTCTCTGGGGGAAGTTGGTTCCAGAGCACGGGGCCCCCCACAGAGAAGGCCTTCCCCCTAGGGCCCGCCAGCCGGCATTGTTTGGCTGACGGGACCTGGAGGAGACCCACTCTGTGGGCCCTAACCGGTCGAAGGGAAGTGTGAGGCAGAATGCGGTCCTGAAGGTAACCTGGTCCTAAGCCATGTAGGGCTTTAAAGATGATAATCAACACCTTGAATTGTATCCGGAGACCGATGGGTCTTATACACCAAATGCAGCCCCACCAAGCTACCCCCACCCTTTGGCCTCTGCCTGCCAACAATTTACCTCTTTGCAGCAAACAGAACAGAAACAGAAGCCTTATTAGCACACTAAGAGATTACTTGCGTCCCGACCAACAGCTGACAGGCTTGCAAGCCACGTAGTAAAATGAAACTATCTACGGTGGCTGTAATGAGACAAAATGCTGGGAGATAAACTGCTGGCAATGTTACACTACTGAAATTGCAAGAAAGTGAGCTACAGCTACTGTATCCTAGAGGTAGAGCTCTTGCCTCACAGTCAGGAGGTTGTGAGTTCTATCCTAGGTAGAGGCAGATTCTGTTAATATGTTATTTTGTTAAATGTTTGTAGAGTGTTCAAATTATAAGACTTATTTTTTAAAGACTGCTTTATTATTGTTCTAGACAACTTAACAAAAACTTAGCTTTTTAAAATAAATTCTTGCTCTGAAGAGGCCCAGTGCTATTGTATCTTCTTTTAAATAGCAGAAAGCCTTCCAGAAAGCCACATCAATTTTGAAGATCTGTAAAAGTATAATCTGAAATGTCCTGTTTTAGTATTAAGTATTAGTATTAAGTATTAATATTAAAATAAGGCAGCTGAATTAAACCCTGACTTAGTCATGTTTGGAGTAGATCTATTTAAATAATTGGGAGGAGTTAGTGTGATTACATTTAAGAAAACTTTCTGGGATTAATATACTGCCATAATGTACATTTCTCCAATTCTTTGCTATTTCTATGGGTCAAGCACACATGCACAGAAATACACAGCAAACAGTGTATATCATCTGTACTGTTTGCTGTTTGCTGTTTGCTGTTTGGCAAATTGCTGGGAGGCAGAGGCCTTTTTTCCTTGTTTTCCTCCCCCAAAACTAAGGTGCGTCTTATACTTCGGTGCGTCTTATACTCTGAAAAATACGGTATTTATAGTCATCGGCGGTTCTATAAATCCATCAAATAAATAAATAAATAAACAAACTCAATTAGGGCAGGCAAGGATGTCTCCTCTGTCTCAAAGGCAATCTGGGCATGCAGTTTGTGAGGTCAGCTATAAAAGAAGAAAATAAATGTTGATCTAAAATAAGAAAGCTAATGGGAAGCAATTAGGAACCTTTGGGAATCTTTCAGTCCCAAAGATTCTCAGTCATCCAGATTATGGTTGTGCTGAAGGATTTGTTTTTCAATGGCAAATGGACTTTTTCCCCCCTTGAAGATATTTTGCTTCTCATCCAAGAAGCTTCTTCAATTCTGACTGAATGGTGGAGAATGGAAGGATTTATCCTTCCATTCTCCACCATTCAATCAGAACTGAAGACGTTTCTTGGATGAGAAGGGAAATGTCTTCAAGGAAAAACAAAGAAACCCCAGTTGCCTCTCGAAAAAGAGCCCCTTCAAGGTATCTCAATCAGACTTATTCTTGGTTCCTTTTTTAACCCAATTAACTCAATTAAGTCATTAGATTCTCCCCTTAACCTCACTATGCTCTTGATGTTTTCAATAATCTGGCATGGTATAGACCAGGTGTCAGCAACCTGCGGCTCCGGAGCCACATGCAGCTCTTTGGGCCATTTGCTGTGGCTCCCTGTTGGGTGATCCCACCACTAGGGCTGGCCCCGTCCTTCACCCTCCCCTCCCAGTCACTCCTCGCCTGGCCTGAGAAAGTAAGGGCGATGGTGGGGGATGGAGAAGCGGCCAAGGCAGAGACAGAGAGATACAGGGAGAGAGGGAGAGAGGGAGACATAGAGAGATACAGAGAGAGGGGGGAGAGAGGGAGAGAGAGGGGGAGAGAGAGAGAGAATGTCAAAAGGATTTTGTGGCTCCCGGTGTTTTTTAACAATGGGTTCTCTGCCCTAATGACCAGCTGGGTAGACGTGGCTTGGGGGGGTCATGTGACTGGTGGAAGTGAGTGACGTTGAGTTGGCCATGCGCACCCAGGTTTTGTGGCTCCCTGTGTTTTCTTTTCTGTGGGAAACAAGTCCAAATGGCTCTTTGAGTGTTTAAGGTTGCAGACCCCTGGTATAGACTCTGGATACACCCAGAAAAATGAAAAGCAATTTTGAATTTCAACCACGCTGGCCAATTGAACACTGCTGTTTTTCAATGGCCAACAAAGAATTCTTTATTCTAGACAACCACTATCTCAAAGCATGATGCAACAGAGAAAAGAGAACTGAATTAGAGAGAAGAAGCTAAGTTAAGACTTGGTGGCTCAGCGGCTAAGGCGCTGAGCTTGTCGATCAGAAAGGTTGGCAGTTCGGCGGTTCGAATCCCTAGCGCTGCATAACGGAGTAAGCTCCTGTTACTTGTCCCAGCTTCTGCCAACCTAGCAGTTCGAAAGCAGGTAAAAATGCAAGTAGAAAAATAGGGACCACGTTGGTGGGAAGGAAGCACAAGAGGAAGCAGAAATATTTTACCATGTCTGTGCTCCTCTGGAAAGTATGAGTGCATTGCAAGCATATTATAGTCAGTGAAAAAGGTCTCAAGATTAATGTGTCTGCTGTATTTGCAGAAATAAATTATTGACAATATCTGCCAACCCAACTATAGAATGTTCTACTTCTCAAGTTTAGTGAATAAAGTCACAAAAGAATAATGTTTATTTCAATTACAATAGCAGAGATATTTCAAACGCACGAAAGAAGCATAAATAAAGACATTGCAAAGTTATGAAGTGCATTTCAAAAAAGTACAATCATATACAATCTCTTCAATGGTTCCTCTACAAAAATTAGTAGCTAAATATGTCTTCTTTTTCCCCCTCTCTGATGTTTTTCCTTAAAATGTTGAGATGTCTTTAGAAACTGGTCTTGTAGGAGGCAATGGAACACCGGCCATCATATATGACATCTTCTAAATAGACATGGTGGAGAAGATGATTTGCTGCTTCCATGACCAACAGAGCAGAGTTTAAGAAGGACATCAAACTTTTGTAATCAAAAGTTTTGGTTGGATGAGGACCTCTCTAGGAGAGGAGCTAGGCAACACCATGTGGGAATGGGTGAACTGCAAACTTCAGGTTTCCTTCACCATTGCTTACACCTCAGATGTCAACTCACAAAGCATCCCTGGCCTGCTCTCAAGTTGCTATAGGCAAAGGGGATGGGAAAATGAACTTGCAACTATGGCGAAGCAGCACAGCAGGCAAAATCAAAAGCACATTCCAGACATATCTCTGTCAACGCTGTCTCCCGGGTTACCCACAGTGGCCAGAGAGGAGTGATCTCTACAACCCACGAAATTGCTCCATTGGCGAATGTGACTGATGACACACCCTGGACTGTAAATTACATGGGGTCAGAGTTGGCTTTACTTGGAATGTGCTGACATGAAGCTCCAAATAAATAACTGGATTTCTTTTGAAGCTTGGCTTGAGGCTCATGATTTAATTAGGGCATCGGTTGGAACCCTGACATCAGATACTTTGAGTATCTGCTCAGACTTTCTCTTGAAACCATACGTAGCTAGGATGACCAATGTGATTCCACTTCTTACACCTCTAAGCTTCACCACCCACACCCGAGTTAAGAATGAAATTATTACACACAACAGACTTTGTGTGGAAGTAGCTGCTGATCTCCATTTTTCTAATCAATCGAGCCATAAAATAGCTCAGAATTCCATCTGGAAACGATTACATACTTGGTTATTTGCCATATTACTTTGCAAAATTATTCTCTTTAGTATACTTCCAGCTATCTACTCTGGATTCACCACCCAGAGTTTCACCAGAGCCGTTTTAATCTCCTTGTTCCTAAGTGTGTATATCACAGGATTCAACAAAGGAGTGATGGTGGTGTAGAACACACTTACCACACTATCCATAGAATCCTGAGAACCTAGCCTCATATAATGATAAAACAAAGGCAGGTAGTAAATGAACACCACAGTAAGATGGGCAGTGCATGTGGAGAAGGCTCTCTTACGTCCTTCACTGCTACTGATCTTCAAAATGGCTGTGATGATGTAAGCATAAGAGGCTAAGATGAGGAGAAAGCAGGTCATTGTTATAAAGCTCACGTCAATGATGCTCATCAACTCATTAAATTGTACATCAGCACAAGGCAGCTTCAGCATTGCAGGAATGTCACAAAAGACATAGTCAACATAATTGTCCTCTCCATAAGGCAAATGAAAGGTGAGAGACGTCAGAAGGGCAGAATTGAAGCTGCCTCCAATTATGGTACCCAAGGAGAGGAAGAGGCAGGCTTTCCAGCTCATGATGTTGGTATAATGGAGCGGTTTACAAATGGCCAAGAAGCGGTCGTAAGCCATCAAGGTGTAAAGAAAACATTCTGCACATCCAATGAAATGAAAGAAGAAGAGCTGAGACACACATCCTCCATAAGAGATGGCTTTTCCACCCGGAGTGAATCCTGCCATAACTTTGGGGACCACCACAGCTGAGAAGGCCACGTCCAGGATGGAGAGATGACACAGGAACCAGTACATGGGCTTGTGCAGTTGAAGGTCGGAGATCACCACCCCGATGATCAGGGCATTTCCAGAAAGAGTCAAGATGAACACAATTGAGAAGAAGAGAAGCAAGGGGAGCTTTAGTTCTTCTGGATATGGAAATCCAGAGAGGATAAATCTACTTGGTGCTGTTTGATTCGGACACTCCATCAATCTATTTGTTTCAAAGCATAAAGATTCATTCAAATATTAGCCATCTCTGCAGTGAAATTTTCCGTGGAGCGTCCACAAAGAAACAGCCAACACTGTTGCATATTTCGCTATTGACAACATGTCCTCAGTAACTGTGATTCAGAGTGCAGTATGTTGTGTAAAAAAAATAAATCAGATTGATAGCAATCAGATCAGGGGCGGGTTCCTAATTTTTTTACTACCACTCTGTGGGCATGACTTATTTTGTGGGTGTGGCTTGCCGGCCATGTGACTAGGTGGGTGTGGCATGCCGGTCATATATTAGTTATTTCAGAGAGATGTTACTACTATTTTTGCTATTTTATACCTTACATGAAAAGCTTTGCATACAAAGTGCGTATTACACCATGGCAACACAGCAACCTTTATATGCAGAAAATGCTATAGTTAAAAGACAAGCAAGTCTCATACAGCATTTTTGGTTTCAGTCATGGATTCCTTAGACGAAAATATTGAGGACTGTTAAAAGAACAGTATCTTTTAACAGTCCTCAATGTTTTCGTCTAAAGAATAACAGTATAAAACTGTATAAAATTAACAGTATAAAAGGTTAAGCTTTCGGAAAACGCCCACTTTGGGAAGCTTTAGGCAAAAGCGAAGGAAAAGTGTCAAATGCGAGCTTCTTATTATTTTCAAGCGAAGGGACGGGGAAAGACAATTGTCAGGTTTCTGGGCATGCGCAGAAGAAAATTGTTTTAAAAATTTAATTTTTTTAAAAAAATGGCGGCGCCCAGGCACCAGCAACCGACTGCACTGGTACTGTGACGTCATCAGCAGGCTGCTACCAGTGCTATAGAGTGGACCGCACCGGTAGGAACCCACCACTGAATCAGATCATTTGCTAGCTAGAAGCAGGTCCTACAACTTTGGTAGAATTATTTTGAAGGATGTCCTCCACCGTATACTTGAGTATGTTACCTGGTTCTTGTTGGAAGCTTGTACTTTGGAAGATGAATTTCATATCCGCGATAATTTTTTTCCCTCTGCCATCCTGTTCAGCCCGTTGTAAGAATGAATTGGAACTATTTGAGCTGTTATTCAAAATCTGGAATCCCTTTTGGGTAATAATTATGTTGGAGAGGTACAGATCTGGTCCTTTTGTTTCATTATGAAGAGGATGATGCTGATGAATTGTGCATCTTCACTTGCATATCTCAATAGCTACTTTTGCCTTATTAGTTTTGTAAGCCACTGCGATTCACTTTGACTGTAGAAACATTTAAAAAGTTTGCAATAAATAAAACTGCAAAGGTTAATAAGGACTAAACAAACTACCTTTTATTTTAACCATTAAAATACTTTGAGTTGAGAATAGATCTGATTAGTATATTTCTGTGGATCAACACTGGATTTCTGGAGTTGATTTTTTTCTTCTTCTTCACTGTCCCATCTTTTTGTCTGTAATCTGATAAGAACAGAACGGAGAAAGAAATCCTTCTTAGCTGGAAAATTGTCCTAATATTTCCTCAATGTTCTTAATTCTGTTTAAAGAGAGCTGGGTTTATTCTACTTCAGTTCTTTTCTAGATGGATGTTGAAACAGTTATTCCTAACCAGGAAATCGCTATTTAGAGAGATCCCCGGACATTTGCCTACAACATGCACTACCTGACTCTGTGGTTTCTTCCCCAAACCCCAAAAACTTTAACCTTAGACTGTCTACAGTCGACCTCTCCCCGTTTCTAAGAGGTCTGTAAGGGGCGTGCATAAGCGCACCAGCGTGCCTACCGTCCCTGTCCTACTGTCCTATTGTCCTCTTTTATTGTTACTTTTTACTTATGTTTATACAAATTACTACTATACATGTTTGACAAATAAATAAACAAATAATAAAAATAAACATTTGATGTGGGAGCTTGATTTGAAGGTTATGGCATGTGGGGAAAATAGAGGACAATAAAATCCTGCAAAATCAACAATAGCAGTGGCATTGGATTGGGCAACCATTAGTCTGAAATCCCTTCATTCTATTCTATTCTATTCTATTCTATTCTATTCTATTCTATTCTATTCTATTCTATTCTATTCTATTCTATTCTATTCCATTCCATTCCATTCCATTCCATTCCATGTCCTGTCCTGTCCTGTCCTGTCCTGTCCTGTCCTGTCCTGTCCTATCCTATCCTATCCTATCCTATCCTATCCTATCCTATCCTATCCTATCCTATCCTATTATTTCTTAATAACACAATTGCCAGTATAGTGAGAACACATTATCTTCACTTTTGGTGTTGAAGGTGATAGTTTTTCACAAATAAACGAAATAAAGAAGAAACAGCCAGAAGTGCTTAATTCCCTTCATACACACTCCCACAACTGTTTTCCATGGTTTTCACTGTCCTCTTGATCTAGGAGGTAAATTATTTCTATAGTTTTTGCTGTAACGTCAGAGATTTCAATGACAAACTGAACAACATTTCAGAGACTCACAAATCATCTAATTAGATAAATCATATGTAATTGATTGTTTCCTGATTACTTACTTGAACCCTATGACAACCATTCTTGACAAATGTATCTTTTCTTTTATGTAGACTGAGAGCACATGCACCAAAGACAAATTCCTTGTGTGTCCAATCACACTTGGCCAATAAAGAATTTTATTCGATTCGATTCTATTCTAATTCATACCGTTCACTAACATATCTGATAGGTTTGCTCTAGTGCAATTATCTGGAAGACAAAAAACGGATAGAACGTTTGAATCTCATAGTCGCTTAACAAGAAGCCATCAGTCATTATTTCCTTGATCACGTCAGATAATAACTTCAAAGTTGTTTTCTGCATGGAAGATGCTTGGGGGAATCTTCTAAGAATAGACATGTCTCTTCAATTACATTAATGTCATTTCAACTGCAACAAATATATGTTGGACTAGATGACCTGGAAGGTCCCTTCCAACTCTGTTAATCTGTATATATTTTCCTCCAGAGTGTTGATGTCAATGATATTTTTTTTTGCTGAGAGTTGTTTTAACCTTCTGCATGAAAGCCAGCCAAAGAATTGCCTTCAACTGATGTGTGGCGGAGGACCATGGCATTCAAATTAAGTTTCTTCTCACCTAATTTGGGAGCTCTTGATTTGCACTGAGATGCTCCTTTACACTTATTTATTTGTTATTCTTATATGCCGCCCAACTCCCGAAGGACTCATGTCACTTGCAGAACTTGCACAGCTTAATGGTCCATTGAGAGGACCAAGTGGTCTCTGGCATATCAGAACCCGATTTTGTCCTGAGGACTTCCCTCCATATCTTTATCTTCTGTGAATCCCAAGCTTCCTCTCTTCTCATTCCTCAGAGCCAGTTTGTCTTTCTCCTGATCACACTCCAGTGAGCCAATTATGGGAAACAGAAATGCCCCTGAGAAACTCACTTGCTAACAAGGCATGGGGGTCCAAATTTGTGCTCCACTAAAATCAAGCAGACCAGTTAGTCATGACTTCATGCCCAATTGCATTGCTGGTAGGGTGGGGACATTTATGGAGCGGGGGGGAAATCTTTCTTTGTGGGTCTTTTTGATCCAAAGGGAATTTATACCTAGAGAGCAATTACAGCTTATAACAATGTAAGTATTCTCTTTTTTTTCTCAAGTTTTCTTTTGGAGACGAGTAATAGTTTTTTTTCTGTGGAAAGAAACATCACAATGTATGAAGAGTAGCATCTATCTCACTACTAGATCTGCAGTTATGTGGACCTTTAAGCTATCATCAACAGTCTTCTCAATTCACTTCTTCCAGTGTTTCTCTACTCACCCAGCATGACCATTGGTTACCTTCATGTTGAAGTAGAACTTAACCATCAAGGCAGGGGTGGGATTCAAAAAATTTAGCAACTGGTTCTCTGCCCGGTTGTTGGGTGGGTGTTAAGTTGAAGATAAACTTCGAGTGTCCGATTGCTACCATGTTAAGGGAAGAATATTTCATAGAGGCGACATCTGGATCTTTTACTTGGAATTCAATCATTTAGAAATAAAACGGAGATTAAATGTCTAATAAAAAATATTTATTTCAGTACAAAACAATATAAAACAATAAATCTACATCTTTGCTAATTATCACGACCGTTCAGGTCAGGAGCCAAGGCAGAAGTGATTAATGGTGGATTAGGAATGTAGACATGCGCAGACATCATATCACGCGTTCTGCTTGTATTGGAAAGTACCATCATATTTAGGATAGGGGTGCATCACCCTGCATAGACTCACAACCCTATCAGTCGGGTTTCAGGCGCGGCTTCAGTACAGAAACTGCCTTGGTCGCTCTGATGGATGACCTCTGGCGAGCACGGGATGGTGGAAATTCCTCCATCCTGGTGCTACTTGACCTCTCAGCGGCTTTCGATACCATTGACCATGGTATCCTTCTGCGTCGTCTCGGTGAGTTGGGAGTGGGAGGCACCATTTTGCGGTGGTTCTCCTCTTATCTCACCGATAGGACGCAGTCGGTGTTAACAGGAGGGCAGAGATCATTCCCCAGGCCCCTGTCATACGGGGTGCCTCAGGGTTCGGTCCTCTTGCCCATCTTGTTCAACATCTACATGAAACCGCTGGGGGAGATCATCCGGCGACATGGGGTGAGTTTCCATCAGTACGCTGATGACACCCAGCTGTACATCACCACCCCGTCTCAATTCAGTGAGGCAGCTGATGTAATGTGCCGATGCCTGGACGACGTTAGGACCTGGATGGGGAGAAACAGACTCAGACTCAACCCCGACAAGACTGAGTGGCTTTGGATACTGCCTCCTAAGGACCAAGACAACGGTCCCTCCTTGGTTCTGGAGGGAGTGAAATTAACTCCCTCGGAACAGGTCCGCAATTTTGGGGTCCTCCTAGATCCACAGCTAAAATTAGAGCAACACCTTACACCTGTGGCTAGGGGGGCCTATGCACAGGTTCGCCTGGTGCACCAATTGCGGCCATACTTGGAGAAGGAGGCTCTACTCACGGTCACTCATGCCCTTGTCACCTCTCGTTTGGACCACTGCAATGCGCTCTACATGGGGCTACCCTTGAAGAGTATTCAGAGACTTCAGTTGGTGCAAAATGTGGCTGCGCGTGCTGTGGTGGGTGTGCCAAGGTACACCCACGTTACACCTATACTCTGCCAGCTGCATTGGCTGCCCATCGGTCTCCAGGTACAATTCAAGGTGTTGATCATCATCTTTAAAGCCCTACATGGCCTAGGACCAGGTTACCTTCGGGACCGCATTCTGCCTCACACTTCCCTTCGACTGGTTAGGGCCCACAGAGTTGGCCTCCTCCAGGTCCCATCAGCCAAACAATGCCGGTTGGCGGGCACTAGAGGGAGGGCCTTCTCTGTGGGGGGGCCCGCACTCTGGAACCAACTTCCCCCAGAGACCCGAACCATCCCCACCCTGCTGGCCTTCCAGAAAGCCGTTAAGACATGGCTCTTCCTGCAGGCAGGGGGGAAAGACTAAATCCATCTGAATTCCCCCCTTGGTATGGCTGATTGTGAACATTTTTTAACTTTTGTATATTTTCTTAATTGCTGCTTTTAAATTACTGTTTATTATTGATGTTCTTATAAAATTGTTGTACGCCACCCTGAGTCCCTCGGGAGTAGGGCGGCATAGAAGAACAAATAATAAATAAATAAATAAATAAATAAATAAATAAATAAATAAATAAATAAATAAATAAATAAATAAATAAATAAATAAATAAATAAATAAATAAATAAATAAATAAATAAATAAACAAACTGACAATATTCACTACGTGACAGTGGGCGTGACCATGGTTGGCATGGCCTACTCGGCCTCCTGCAACATGGTGGGGGGAGGGCGTTTTCACCCTCCCCAGGCTCTGGAGGTTTTCCTTGAGTCTCCGGGAGGGTGAAAACTATTGTCTCTTTCAAATCAGTTCGAATTTACATTCAGTTCACTCAGTTAATAATCCCAAAAGTTGCAGGTATTTCTTAACACAGTTCTTTCCTTCTTTTAAATGGACACCATTTTTAAATCTTTTCACAGCCAATCTACAATGAATTCCGTAGTTTATTACTTCCTCCACAGATTTCCTCTGCTCAACTCACTTTCTGACAGTTTCTGCCCTGCTGCCACAAATTATTTCCAAGCAATAGTAGTAGCAATAGCACTTAGACTTATATACCGCTTCATAGTGCTTTACAGTCCTCTCTAAGTGGTTTACAGAGTTCAGCATATTGCCCCCAACAATCTGGGTCCTCATTTTACCCACCTCAGAAGGATGAAAGGCTGAGTCAACCTTGAGCCGGTGAGATTTGAACAGCTGAACTGCTGAACTGCAGTGCTGCATTTTAACCACTGCGCCACCTCGGCTCACACGGCTCTTCCATGAAGAGATTGGATCGTCTCAGCTGTGCTTGCATTGGTTGGGTTTGTCAGTCGGAACATTGAGGGGCTGTCACAGAGAAGAGGATGTCGACTTATTCTCTAAGGCAGGGGTCCCCAACCCCCAAGCCATGGCCCAGTACCAGGCTGCAGCCCATTCGGAACCGAGCTGTGGAAGCAGTGGGCATGTGCATGCAGCTCCACTTGCGCAAGCGGTGGGTGCAAGTACCCATTGCTTGTGCAAATGGAGCTGTGTGTGATTGCATGCTCTTTTTTAAAAAAATAATTTTTATTGAACATTTTTTAAGTTACAAACACAGAAATGTCTACAATTTCCTTCTTTTCAATAATTTCACGTTGCTAGACATTTTGAGTTTTACAATTTTTTCCCTCTTCAATTTTCCCTTCATTTTATACATATATTTCACATTTCTATTTGTGTACAACATATAGTAGTGTAGTCTTTTTCTACCTTATACTCTATTTCCCTTCTACTTTTTTATATTTCATACCACCCGATAACTCCATTATCTTCTTTCATACATTATTCTCTTATCAAAAAACAAATGTTATTATTATTTTCCTCCGTTCTGTCTTTATAATCTTTATCACTATAATTTCTTAAATGTTAAATATAGTAAATATTATAAATTACACCATTATTTCAACCTTCTTGAACCATCCCTTCCTCTTGATTTACTTATCTTTCTATTAACTATTGAGTATTTTTATCCACTATCTTTTAGTTGGATCACTTACTTTTATTATTGAATTTTACAATTTTTTCCTCTTCAATTTCCCCTTCATTTTATACATATATTTCACAATTCTGTTTGTGTACAACATATAGTGTACTCTATTTCTACCTTATACTCTATTTCCCTTATACTTTTTTATATTTCATACCACCCGATATCTCCATTGTCTTCTTTCATATATTATTCTCTTATCGAAAAATCAATGAATTGTGTGCATGCTCTTGTCTACCGGTTACGAGCACATTCTTGCCCGCCACTCACATGGAACCATCCCTTCTCCTCCCTCCCTGCTGGTCCATAGATATGGAAAGGTTGGAGACTGTAGCTCTAAGGCACCTGAGGACAGGACAAGAAGCAACGAGTAGGAGTTTGTTAAACAAAGATCCAACTTAGAAGTAAGGAGAATTTTTCTGAGAGTGAGAATAATTAATTAATCAATGATTAATTGGAGTTGTGGCTGCTCCATCAGTGGAAGTTTTCAAAAAAAGATTGGACAACCATTTGACTGGGATGGTATAAGCCTTCCTGCCTTGAGAAGACCTTCGAGGTCCCTTCCAGCCTTATGAGTCTATGTTCTAACTAACTGAAAAATGAATATTGTATCCAGTTTTGGTCACCATAACATAAAAAAGATGTTGAGACTCTGGAAAGAGTACAGAGAAGAGCAACAAAGATGTTTAGGGGACTGGAGGCTAAAACATATGAAGAACGGTTTCAGGAACTGGGTATGTCTAGTCTAGTGAGAAGAAGGACCAGGGGAGACATGACAGCAATGTTCCAATACTTGAGGGGCTGCCACAAAAACAAAGGGAGCAAACTATTTTCCAAAGCACCAGAAGGCAAGACAAGAACCAATGGATGGAAACTAATCAATGAGAGAAGCAACCTAGAACTAAGGAGAAATTCAGTGAGACCAATCGACCAGTGGGACGACTTGCTTTCAGAAGCTGTGGTTGCCCCATCACTGGTGGCTTTCAAGAAGAGAATGGACAGCCATTTGTATGAAATTGGCATTGGGTCTCGTGCTCATGCAGGGGATTGGATGAGATGGCCTCCAAAGTCAATTCCAACTCTGTTATTCTATGAGAGAAATGACATTCAATCAGTAGTGAATCCTCTTCTCTCTTGCTGTATATAAAGTTTAAAAATCGCTAGCAACTTTCTTTCCTACACCCATTGTATTCATTTGTCTGTTAGAGATTTGTATCCCACGGTGGTATATTCACTTGTTCTGCCCCAGTTAAGAACGTAGCAACTACACAGTTTGTTCGAACTTAATTTAATCAATAAACGACTACTAATAACTGGCTTAGTAGTGGAGACACACATGCACAAATCTAAAAGCAATCTTTTCTTGCAAAAACTCAGCTGCTAATTAATCATCATTAACAGCTGGCATAAGTTCAGAAAGTCTTAAATCATAGCAATGCAATTAGTTCTTGTTATCTCACAAAGTTTCAAAGGCTTGGCAAAATGCCTAGAAGTCTTCCTCGATAAGCAAGCTGAGGCAGAAAAGCAGAGCAGAGATATTCCAGACATGAGGCACTCACAACAGATACATGATTCTCAAACATTTTTTCCTGCAGATGATTCAGCTGCCTCTGCTTTCCTTAAGTAGACTAAGGGAGTGGCCAATTAGCCCCAAGTCTTACTCCCAAGGAGACCTCCTCTGGAGTAACCATTCCTGCCTCTTGGCAGCTCTGCGTGCCCGTGCATTAAGAAGAGGAGAAGCCTCTTCTCCCTCATCACTGCTATGAGGTGTTGGAGGTTCCAAAGGCCCTGGATGAACCTCAGCCTCTGGCACCGTGTCCTTGCCAGCTTCCTCACTGTCCGACTTGGGTGCCAGCTGCACAAGCTGCTGGCGCAACACCAAGTCAGTCTCCTCTCGAACGGGATCCACTATCAGCTGCACAGGCTGCTGGCGGGCTACAACATTGCTTACCTGCAACATCGCTTACCTCCCACCTGCAGGTCACTACTACCAGTTCGCCTGATCACCATCTTTAAAGCCCTTCATGGCTTAGGACCAGGTTATCTCCGGGACCGCATTCTGCCTCACACTTCCCTTCGACCGGTTAGGGCCCACAGAATCGGCCTCCTCCAGGTCCCATCGGCCAAACAATGTCGGCTGGCGGGCCCCAGGGGGAGAGCTTTCTCTGTGGCCGGCCCCGTGCTCTGGAACCAACTTCCCCCAGAGACCCGAACTATCCCCACTCTGCTGGCCTTCCGGAAAGCCGTTAAGACATGGCTCTTCTTGCAGGCTGGGGGTAGAGCCTAATCCACTCGAGCTCACCCCCAGATATGTATGGTTGTTGTATGCCTGTTGGGTTATTTTAATATTGATTTTTTAACTTTTATATTGTTTTTAATAATATTTATGAATTGGTATTTCTGTATCTTCCTCTGTTGTAGGCCGCCCCGAGTCCTTCGGGAGTTGGGCGGCATATAAGAATGCCAAATAAATAAATAAATAAATAAATTACTTTCTCTACTGTTTTGCAAATGTGAGTGTGCACATATGCATAGCTTCAAAATGTGCCTAAATAGGAAGACATAGCACCGGGGTGGGTGGGCAGGGGTGGGTCACTACTACCGGTTCTCCCACCTGCAGGTCACTACTACCAGTTTGCCTGAACCGGTCCGAACTGGCAGAATACCACCTCTGTTTGTCTCCATGTGTTCAGAGAATTTAATCTAAATAGTCCATTTCAAATCCGTGAGTCTGTACCTCTCTTCTACTTGATTAGAGAAAATTGATCTGGTCTTGATCTGGTTAATGATCTGTTCTTTAACCTCCCATTTTCAAATACCCATATTTTTCGGAGTATAAGATGCACCTTCCCCCCCTAAAAGTGGCTGAAAATTTGGGTGTGTCTTATACTCCGAATGTAGCTTTTCCGGAGCTTTTTTTCCAGCCCCAACAAGGTGCTAACGATCTTCCCGGCTTGCAGGATTTTTTCATTGCTACTTCCTCCGAAGAAGGTTTTTTCCAGGGGATAAAATAATGTGCTGAAGCTGACCAGACTAAGGACGCTAACCAGATGAATATCTGGTAGGTAGATCTTTTCCCCTATTTTCCTCCCCAAAACCTAAGGTATGTCTTATACTCCGGTGCATCTTATACTCCGAAAAATACGGTAAGTCTCCCTGGACTTGGCCAGCAGAGGCGCTGTCATTTCTTTCCCTGGAAACCAATGAAATCCTCATAGCTGTGACCTTGTGGGAGACAAAAGAATAAAAGGGAAAGAGATGGTGGCAAGCAGTAAATTAGCAGTAGATTAGCTTGTTGCAACCCTCTATCAGAGCTATGGGAAGATCCAGACTTGCTAGGCAAATACCAAGTCAGAAGAACAGCCTAAATCCTAAACCCAGCAAGGATCAGCTAAGAGTCACTGCTATGTTGTCTTCTGATTAGATGTCCACTGGTGGGCCAGCGTTAAAAACAGACTTCTCTGAATTCAGAGTCATGGAAAGGAGAGTTGATGCTTTCAAGTAGACACGGATGAAGGGAAACCGTACATTTCTAGCAATGTGTAAGAAACTGAAGAGAGGTCTGTAATGGACAAGCTTTTAAATGCTCTACTTTGCACCAGATAGAGAGGTAAGATGCTATGTTATTACCTGTTAGAACCCTGTTCAAACGATTGGGTGTGTTAATATATGATTAAGCCACAAATCATTGTTATGTGTATATTGCTTTAAATGCATTGTGGATGATTACTATATAAGTAAGCAAGAGAGCATGCTCAGTATGGTTTGTGGTTGGTGGTTGGTGGTTTAGTGTGGTTTGGTGTGGTGAGTGGTGTTTGACGGTGTGTTCCGGATTGAAGACTCTCTGCTGCTTTACTTATGAGTAGATTATTTTATGGCTGTGTGAAATTGCTGAAAAGAAGAAGAGTAACTATCTGTGATAGTATAGAATTGAGTGATAGCTGTAATCTTTGTTTGTGAGTTAAAACAAAGATAGGCAAGAAGAAGAAACTTCGCATTGACTGAATAACTGTGTATGACTTGGACTTCCTATTTAACTTTGCTACTATTCAAGTAAAAACTATTTTGTACATACTAAAGATATTCTGTTTATTGACTGAATAGCATTCATATCAAACTGCAACACCATTACTACAACACATTTTGCTGTATGTGCTTAACAGCACAATAACTCCTTAACATTACCAGTAGAAACATAGCATTCTTGAGCTGGAATGGAACTTTGAGATCCTGGAACCTGATCTGCTCCAGGCAGGAAACCAAATAAAGCCAACCTGTTTTGCTTATGCTTAAGCACAACGCTAGCAGAAGGGGAGGCCATCCTATCTCTGTGTCATTGGTTAGGATATGACCATAAGCCCTCATTTACTATTACAATAATAATCTTAGCCTCCTTGGGTAGACCACTTCCTATTTCCTCCTTCACGGTTATAAGAAGATGAGGATAGATGCAAAATGTAGATGATCTGAGCAACGGCTAAGGGAAGCAATAATTGAAACAATATTACATGAAGCTGCTTGTTTTCAGTAACTAGAGTCTGGTTGATGCTCCACAGAAGCTTCCAGTCTCTTCCTTGCATTCCTTTATTTTTTAGATTTGTATAGCGTGCTAATCCAAAGGAAGTCCAGGAAAAATTTAACAGATTAACAGAGTTGGAAAGGACCTTGTAGGTCATCTAGTCCAATCCCCCGCCCAAGAAGGAGACCCTACACCATTTCTGACAGATGGCAGTCCAGTCTCTTCTTGAAAGCCTCCCACAACTTCCTAAGGCAAGCTGTTCCATTGGTTGATTGTTCTCACTGTCAGGAAATTTCTCCTTATTTCCAGATTGAATCTCTCCTTGATCGGTTTCCATCCATTATTCCTTGTCTGGCTTTCGGGTGCTTTGGAAAATAGCTTGACCCCTTCCTCTCTGTGGCAGCCCCTCAAATATTGGAACACTGCTATCATGTCTCCCCTGGTCCTTCTCTTCACTAGATTAGCCATGCCCAGTTCCTGCTACTGTTCATCGTATGTTTTAGTCTCCAGTCCCCTAATCATCTTGGTTGCTCTTTTCTGTACTCTTTCTCGAGTCTCAACATCTTTTTTTATAGTGTGGTGACCAAAACTGGATGCAGTATTCTAGGTACACTACACTATGGCTTTATAGAGTGGTATTAGTACCTCACGTGATCTTTATTGTATCCCTTTGTTAATGCAATTTAGGATTGCATTGGCTTTTTTGGCTGCTGCCATGCACTGCTGGCTCATATTTAATTGTTTGTCCACTAAGACTCCAAGATCCCTCTCACAGTTACTGCTATTAAGCCTGGTTTCACCCAGTCTACATGTATACTTTTGGTTTTTCTTAATCTCTTACTTTTGGTTTTTCTTAAAAAAAATATTGGAACACTGCTATCATGTCTTCCCTGGTCGCAAGTGTTGGGGCTCTCACGACCTCCGCTGGCAAGCTGTTCCGCTGGTTGATTGCTCTCACCGTCAGAAAGTTTCTCCTCACTTCCAGGTTGAATCTCTCCTTGGTCAGCTTCCATCCGTTATTCCTTGTTTGGCTTTCTGGTGCCATAGATAATAGCCTGACCCCCTCCTCTCTGTGGCATCCCCTCAAGTATTGGAACACTGCTATCATGTCTCCCCTGGTCCTTCTCTTCACTAGACTGGCCATGCCCAGTTCCTGCAACTATTCTTCATATGTTTTAGTCTCCAGTCCCCTCATCATCCTGGTTCTCAAAATGGTTTGCCTCAACCTCTAAAGGTGGCATCTATCTGAGGTTGTTGGCTTCTAGAACCTTTGCATTTTCTTTTAAGTAGACAAAGCATCTTTACCACTTTAGAATATTTGTGATGACGTATTCATATACATGCATGACAAAATAAATAAAATAAAAATAAAACCAGTTCTCCAAAATTTGGGTTTCCTAGTGATGTCTACCACCAGCTTTGTAAAGGGAGATGTTTTCCATAATAGGAGAACTGGCTAGAAATGGGAATCTTTTGAAAATCTGATTGATTTATTTGATTTGTATCTTACCTTCCCTCTTGGAGATTAAGGTAATTTACAAAGGGATGTCTATGGAGATTTTCAGTCATCCAGGTCATGGTTGTCCCAAAGGTGCTTTTTTCAAGACTCAACTGGTCTTTCTGGTTTTTCTTTGAAGACGTTTCACTTCTCATCCAAGAAGCTTCTTCAGCTCTGTCTGGACAGTGCGGAATGGAAGGGCATCTCTCTTCTTTTTGTCCACATTATAACAGTTTGAGGTAGAATGGAGTGTGGGTGAGTGACCTTGACTATTACACCACATTGATTCTATCACTGAATTATGGTTCTTTCCATACCAAATATTTTTTTTCTATCTCTAAGTGAGGAGAGGAGTGAAATAAATCATAGCACTCACTTAGAAATTTTGTACATTTGGGATTTAAAAAAAAGATATTTCTTGGGGAATTCTATCTATCTATCTATCTATCTATCTATCTATCTATCTATCTATCTATCTATCTATCTATCTATCTATCTATCATCATCATCTATCACCTATCACCTATCTATCTATCATCTATCTATCTATCTATCTATCTATCTATCTATCTATCTATCTATCTATCTATCTATCTATCTATCTATCTATCTATCTATCTATCTATCTATCTATCTATCTATCTATTTACCTACCTACCTACCTACCTACCTACCTACCTACCTATCTACCTACCTTATCTATCTATCTATCTATCTATCTATCTATCTATCTATCTATCTATCTATCTATCTATCTATCTATCTATCTATCTATCTATCATCTCTCTCTCTCTCTCTCTCTCTCTCTCTCTTTCTCTCATCTATCTATCTATCTATCTATCTATCTATCTATCTATCTATCTATCTATCTATCTATCTATCTATCATCATCTCTCTCTCTCTCTCTCTCTCTCTCTCTCTTTCTCTCATCTATCTATCTATCTATCTATCTATCTATCTATCTATCTATCTATCTATATCTATCTATCTATCTATCTATCTATCTATCTATCTATCTATCTATCTATCTATCTATCATCTCTCTCTCATATCTCTCTCTCTATCATCTATCTATCTTCTATCTATCTATCTATCTATTTATCTATCTATCTATCTATCTATCTATCTATCTATCTATCTATCTATCTATCTATCTATCTATCTATCTATCTATCTATCTATCTATCATCTCTCTCTCTCTCTCTCTCTCTCTCTCTCATCTCTCTCTCTCTCTCTCTCTCTCTCTCTCTCTCTCTCTCTCTCTCTCTCTCTCTCTCTCTCTCTCTCTCTCTCTCTCTCTCTCTCTCTCTCTCATATTTATCACTTTGAACAACTGATGTGTTTTTGTCCCTTTCTTTTGCAGATGAATCATTCACATCATCAAGCTGGTCCCTATCTCACTTGCCCATATGGAGTGTGAAAATCAAACGGGTTTTTACCATTTTATCATTGTTGGGTTCCCTTACCCTCATGACCTCCAATTTCCTTTGTTTGTCTTCTTTCTACTTATCTACCTAATGACCTTCTTAGGAAACCTCCTCATCCTCTTGGCAGTGGCCTTTGAACCCCAGCTGCACAAGCCCATGTATTGGTTCCTTTGCCATCTATCCTTCTTGGACATGACGGTATCCTCTGTGGTGGTACCCAAGGTGGTGGCTGGGTTCCTGGAAGGGGGAGGCATTATCTCTTTTGGTGGCTGTGTGACCCAGCTGTTCTTCTTCCACTTCCTGGGATGTACTGAATGCTTTCTTTACACTGTGATGGCCTATGACCGCTTCCTGGCCATTTGCAAGCCACTCCGCTACGGCAACATCATGAACCACAAAGCTTGCCTCTGTCTCTCCTTGGGAACCTTGTTTGGTGGCTCTGTGCACTCGATGATACAAACCACCCTCACCTTCCACTTGCCCTACAGCCATGGCAATCAAGTAGCTTACATCTTCTGTGACATCCCAGCTGTCTTGAAATTAGCCTGCGCTGATACCACGCTCAATGAGATGGCCACCTTTGTAGACATTGGTTTCTTGGCCATGACTTGCTTCCTCCTTATCATCACCTCCTACATCTACATCATCTCAGCTATTCTCAGGATTCGTAATGCTGAAGGACGACGTCGGGCATTCTCCACTTGTGCCGCCCACCTCACAGTTGTGGTGACTTACTATGTTCCCCTGGTGTTCATCTATCTCCGTCCAGGGTCCCGAGACCCATTGGATGGAGTGGTAGCAGTCTTCTACACCACAATTACTCCACTCCTAAATCCCATCATATATACCCTTAGGAACAAAGAGATGAAAAATGCCTTAAGAAAGCTCTGCCTATGGCGATTGCTGACACCCAGTTGAGTGCTTCACCCTTTTTCATCTAATAAAATTGTGTAATTATTTTATTGGATCAGCAAGGGGCAAGACAACAGCAACCCAAGGTCAAGGGTCATTCATAGATTACTTGAGGATGAAGAACTGTTTAGAAGAACTAAACAATTCCTTATAATTTGGGGGGAAGTAAAAGGAATTTGGGAACTGTGGCATTAAGAAAGGAACAGAAGCAGGGGTGGGTTCCACTTACATTCACAATTTCACTTCCACACATGCTCAGAAGCAGGAATTAGCCCGAAACACAGCTGAGGAGCTCATCAGCTGTGCTTTGGGTGAAGAAATAAAGGTCGGCATTCACCCGCGGGTGGGTGGGCCCTTTTTCAAGCTGCAAAGGGGAAAAAGATGGTGGCGCACATGGAATGGCACCGACAGTGATGTCACGAGTGAGTTGCTACCGGTTCGGGTGATCCGGTCCAAACCGGGAGGAACCCACCCATGAACAGAAGGGACAAGAAGAGAGATTCTGTTAGGTGTAAAGAATCAGGATCATATGTTGACTTGCATTTCAAAGATTTATTGCTCAAGCCTATACATAAGAATCTGGTCAAGTTACATTCAATGCTGAATTAGTGTCAGAGAAGGAGAATGAATTCAAGAGAAGTTGGGCTTGGACTGTTTGTGTCCATGTAACAATTCTAAGCTGATGACATGCTTAACTCTGCCTTCCAGCTCTGCCTGCTCTTCTCCTACACTTTCTTTTGGAAGTTTTTCTGTCTTGCCCTCCTACCAAAGGATTTTTGAATTGTTTGAAATATTTTATTGCAAAGAAACATACTGATGGACAGATTATGACTAGGGATCTCCAATGTGCAAATGTATTCTTCTTCTCTGGATGGACCAATATCCAGGGTCTCAAACTATTCTCCAGATGATTATATCTGGCTTCTGCTCTCGCATGTATCCCATTGATGTCCTGAAGGCAACATCAAGCTGCTTCTCGTCTAACTGAAAGTCTTTCCCCTTCCTTCCATGCTTCAGCAGGGGGTTGCCCTACAAGACCTTCAAGGTTTCTTCCAAATCTTTATTTTTGTTAGTCTGTTAAACCACATTGAGGTTTTGACATGCAGAGTCAACAGTCACTTTTTGAGATAGGCAGCTTTAGAAATCAACGAATCAACGAATCAATGAATCAACGAATCAACAAATCAACAAATCAACGAATCAACAAATCAATGAATCAAACAAACAAACAAACAAACAAACAAACAAACAAACAGGCTGGGAAGAGTAGGATTGGCAATGGCAGTCCCAATGGGTATAAAGATTTATTGCAAACTTAAGTTCTCTACAAGAATCTGAACTACTAACGGTCAACGTAATTTGGCAGTAATTAAGGAATTCAAGGTCAGCTGGACTTAAATCTCTTGTGGGCATGAAGAAACTCATCACTGATGACACATTTGACCCACCCTCAGACTTAGCCTACATCATGTGGAGACTGAGATGGGTCAGTTTTATGAGCCATTGTCATACACAGTTGTGGTATATAGTACAAGAAGGTAAACATTTTGTTTACTAGTCCTGTTTTATAATTTATCACTGATTAATGCACTTAGAATTCATGGCTCATTATTCATTTGTAAATAAATAATTTTTTTATTTTATAAAAACAGAGTCGACAGAGTTAGACAAAATATTATTAGGAACTGAAAATAAAATGATAAAAAAATGTACCACTACCTTCTAGATCAGGCGATGTATGAAGAACAGGTCAAGAAAACAATGCTAACATTTATTTATTTAATTAATTAATTTTATTTTGGTTTTCTTATATGCCGCCCAACTCCCGAGGGACTCAGGGCGGCGTACAGCAAAAATACAAGAGCACCAACAAATAAACATTGATTAAAAGCAAATACAAAAATTAAAAATTCATTATTAAAAAACATCCGTCGGTCAGACATACCCGGGGGAGAGCTCAGATGGATTAGTCTCTACCCCCTGCCTGCAGGAAAAGCCATGTCTTGACGGCTTTTCGGAAGGCCAGCAGGGTGGGGATGGTTCGGGTCTCTGGGGGAAGTTGGTTCCAGAGCATGGGGTCCGCCACAGAGAAGGCCCTCCCCCTAGGGCCCGCCAGCCGGCATTGCTTGGCTGACGGGACCTGGAGGAGGCCAACTCTGTGGGCCCTAACCGGTTGAAGGGAAGTATGAGGCAGAATGCGGTCCCGGAGATAACCTGGTCCTAAGCCATGAAGGGCTTTAAACATGATGATCAACACCTTGAATTGTACCCGGAGACCGATGGGCAACCAATGCAGCTGGCGGAGTATAGGTGTCACGTGGGTGTACCTTGGCACACCCACCACAGCACGCGCAGCCACATTTTGCACCAACTGAAGTCTCCGGATACTCTTCAAGGGTAGCCCCATGTAGAGCGCGTTGCAATAGTCCAAACGGGAGGTGACAAGGGCATGAGTGACCGTGAGTAGAGCCTCCTTCTCCAAGTATGGCCGCAACTGGTGCACCAGGCGAGTAGGAATTTCGGCTTCAACATTGATTTACACATTTGGCAAGAACTGTGGGAAAGAAACAGGAAACTCACCTGAGCCACTTCATATAAGGAAAATCTTTATAAGATGTTCTACAGATGGCATTTCCCACCCACGAGGCTAGCCAAATCTTTCACCCATGTGTTGGAAATGCAAAATAGCACCAGAGATCTATTACCACATGTGTTGGGAGTGTTCTAAAGCCTGTGATTTTTGGAATATGATAAGACAATGGTTGGAAGAAATATTAATGTTGGAGATAGAGCTAAAAACTGAAATTTTCTTATTGAGTATAACCATAGATAAATATGACAAGGGAATAGTTTTTTTGATGTTGCATATCTTGACTGCTGCTAGACTGGCTTTTGCACTAAAATTGAAGAACAAAGAAACTCCCACAGAGGAAGAGATATTACATAAAATACTGTCTTGTGCCGAAATGGACAGGCTTATGATTTAATTGAAAGATAAGAATGAATCAGAATATTTTGAAATCTGGGATAAATAAATTGTACCATTGGTGGGAATCGAGGAGGACTGTTGGTATTATGAATCAGTAACAAGTTGGATATATATATGTGTGTGTGTGTGTGTGTGTGTGTGTAGCATTTTTTGCTGATAAATGAAAATAAATGGAGAATATTATAGATCTATTTCAAGCTATTTAGCTCTCGTCATATATATATATATATATATATATATATATATATATATATATATATATATATATATATATATGTGTGTGTGTGTGTGTGTGTGTGTGTGTGTGTGTGTGTGTGTGTGTGTGTGTGTGTGTGTGTGTGTGTGTGTGTGTGTGTGTGTGTAGGTCTTTGGGTATCCAGGTTTTCTCCCGCGTGAAATTGGAAGGGTCTTGGAATTGGAAGAAACCAGCCTGAAGATGATGAATGAGACTTCATCGAAACGTTGCCAAGACACTTCCAATTTCACGCGGGAGAAAACCCGAATACCCAAGGAACAATGGATTTGGTATTGTATATAAAGTTTGTATATATTTATATAGAGATAAAGAATTGTATTCAGGAAGAGAAATAACCTGATGGAAATGTTCAAACTGGAATGTTACATCATGTGCAATGCTTTTTCTTTCTTTTTAAATTGTATGATAAATAAAAAATTTAATTGCATTATAAATAAAAAACTTTAAAAAAATAAAAAAAATCATTTATTTATTATTGATTGATACATGCAAAATTTATTAGTTATTGATAAATCTGCCAGGAATTGATAAAGATATAATTTAACAGGCATTGATAAGTGTATAATTTATGGCTGATTGATACATTTAGAATTTATTGCTGATTTATAGTCAGGTGTTCATTTGCTGAATCAGCGGTGAGTTGCTCCCAGTTCGGCCTGGTTCTGCGAACCGGTAGCGGTGGTGGTGGGAGGCTCCGCCCACCCGCCTGGGGTGCTTCTGCGCATGCGCAGAAGCGTCTCGCGTGCACGCACAAACCAGTAGCAACGGGTTTTAGAACCCACTACTGTGCGGAATGTGCATTTCTTTCTCCAAGGTTGCTATTTTTCTCCCAATAATGACCAAAAAGATCTGAGGCCTGCAGGTGAAAGAGAAAAAAAAAACAAACCAACAGGGGGTCTAAAAAAATTTGATGGTGATAATGATGGTTGGAATGTTAATATGATGCCTTTCTTCTAAGAATTCAAGGTGACTGAGAGACTGAATCAGTGATTGAGTATCTGGTCACCACTTCCAGAAAACTCCCAAATTGCTAATTTCACTCCAAATGAATGAATGAATGAATGAATGTATAAATAAATATATATGGACAAACAATTCTCTTTCCATGCCATGAATGGGTGTGATTTGCAAAAAAAGAACAACAAAAAAAAACACCCAATGTCCTTATTGTTTTCTATAAGAAGAGATTCCCATTTTTATTCTCAAACTAGATAACCCATAACCCATTGGGTTGTTGTTTCAAAGATATTTCCTTATCCAAACCCATAAATAGAATAGAATAGAATAGAATAGAATAGAATAGAATAGAATAGAATAGAATAGAATAGAATAGAATAGAATAGAATAGAATAGAATAGAATAGAATAGAATAGAATAGAATAACAGAGTTGGAAGGGACCTTGGAGGTCTTTTAGTCCAACCCCCTGCTTAGGCAGGAAACCCTACACCACTTCACTTCAGACAAATGGTTATCCAACATCTTCTTAAAAACTTCCAGTGTTGGAGCATTCACAACTTCTGGAGGCAAGCTGTTCCACGGATTAATTGTTCTAACTGTCAGGAAATTTCTCCTTAGTTCTAAGTTGCTTGTCTCCTTGTTTAGTTTCCACCCATTGATTCTTGTTCTACACTCAGGTGGTTTGGAAAATAGTTTGACTCCCTCTTCTTTGTGGCAACCCCTGAGATATTGGAACGCTGCTATCATGTCTCCCCTAGTCCTTCTTTTCATTAAACTAGACATACCCAGTTCCTGCAACCGTTCTTCATATGGTTTAGCCTCCAGTCCCCTAATCATCTTTGTTGCTCTTCTCTGCACTCTTTCTAGAGTCTCAACATCCTTTTTGCATTGTGGCGACCAAAACTGAATGCAGTATTCCAAGTGTGGCCTTGCCAAGGCATTATAAAGTGGTATTAACACTTTGTGTGATCTTGATTCTATCCCTCTGTTAATGCAGCCTAGAACTGTGTTGGCTTTTTTGGCAACTGCTGCACACTGCTGGCTCATATTTAAATGGTTGTCCACTAGGATTCCAAGGTCCCTCTCATAGTTACTACTTTTGAGCAAGGTACCACATATACTGTACCTGTGCATTTTGTTTTTCTTGCCTAAATGTAGAACTTAACTTTTTTCACCATTGAATTTCATTTTGTTAGATAGCGCCCAATGTTCAAGTCTGTCAAGATTCTTCTGTATCTTGAGCCTATCTTCTGGAGAGTTGGCTATTCCTGCCAGTTTGGTGTCATCTGCAAATTTCACGAGTTCCCCATTTATCCCCTATAGAACCATCATGGGCAAGTAATGAGAGCAGAAGTGAGTTCTGATTTCCTGCTGACTTCCCCACTGACTTTGCTTACGGAAAACTAGCAGGGAGCATCAGAAATCACAATCATGTGACTGCAGCTGGTCGCGGAATCGGACAACTGGGCATGACCAACTCACCGTGACCAACTCTCCATTGCCAAATCTCCACCGCCAACTTGTCAAAAGAGACCTGACTGTAGGACAACTCAACGCAAGATAATTGTACTCTAGACCCGTTCCTCTCTTAATATTATTAGGATGACCATCTGCCTCTTCCTCCTTTCTTAGTTTTATTAAAATCATTGGGATTTTATTATTAATAATATTAATATGACTAATAAAAATAATAAGAAAGGAACAGGTCTAGAGTACAGTTATTTTGCATTAAGTTGACCACAGGGAGTTGTTCCACAATGAGTTGGGGGCGGTGAGTTGACTGTGGCAAGTTTTTCCTAGGACCTAGACTAGTGATGGTGAACCTTTTCGGCACAGAGTGCCCAAAAAGGAGCATGTGCGTGCATGCACGCTCATCTGGCCCACAACCCGGAAGAAGAGCTGCCCAAGGGGCATGCACACGTTGGAAAATGAACTTCTAGTTTCGGGTGCATGCATGCACACCAGCCAGCTAGTCTTCCAGTTACTGGTGCACATGTGCACGCGACAATCAGCTAGCCAGCGGCTATGCTCACATTGGAAAATGGAAGACCAGCTCTTCCAGTTTCCAGCACTGCCACAAGCAGGACGGCCAGCTGATCGTTGCACGTGCATGTGCACCAGAAACCCGGAAGAGGAATGGGTGAAGCCACATGTGCCAGGCGACATGGCTCTGCCAGGGTTGGGTTCCTCTCGGTTCGGACCATATCGCCCAAACCATTAGCAACCCGCTGGTGACGTGATGATGGTGTCACAGATCTGGTTCGGTACCGGTCTGTGGGCGCCACCATATTTTTTGGTGAATTTTTGGTGAATTTTTCCGTGTTTTGGATGGCTTCTTCTCTTCCGCGGCTTGAAAAAGAGCCCTCCTGCCCGTCCGCGGTTAATACTGACCTTTATTTCTTCCCCCGAAGCACAGATGATGAGCTCCTCAGCTGTGTTTCGGGCTGTATCCTGCTACTGAGCATGCGCGGGAGTGAAATTGCACGGGGGGGGACGTGCGCGCACGCGAGCAAAGCTTGCGCACGCGTGCAAAACATTGCGATGTGAACCGGTGGTGAAGGTAAGTGGAACCAACCCCTCGGCTCCACGTGCCACTTTGGGCACATGTGCCATAGGTTTGCCATCACGGACCTAGACCCACTGATCATGATGTGGGGGTGCTTCATAGTAGTGCAGTGCTGCTGCACAGCCACAACTTTGCCAATTAAGCTGGTCTGAAGATCCTTCAAATTCTAATCCAACCAGAATGAAGAATAAAAACTTGATTGTCACTTTAAATGTACACTAATCAGCATACATTAAAATGAAATTTCATTGCATTCAGCTCTCAAAGGTTAACCATTATGCATATACCCACATATACACACACATCTATGACACAGAGAAACATCACACTCTAGCTCGAATGTATACATATACATGGCGGAAAAAAAGAATCCTGCAAATTTACAAGACGGATGGCATAAGGAACAAAGCTGTTACAGGATCTGGTAGTCGTGGCTATAAATAGTTTGAAACCTCCTCCCACAGGGGAGCAACAGATCGTGAAGTGGGGTGTGTGGGGTCTCTAACAATGCTTCGAGCTCTAAGCACATAGCACTTATAAGCAGTATCCTGAATAACGGGAAGCGTGCTTCCGATAATCTTCTCTGCTGTCCTTACCACTCTCTGTATGGACTTTCTATCTGCCACCAAACCAAACAGTGATGCAGTTTGAAAAAAAAAGGGCTCTCAATTCTCTAAAAAGTAGCCAAGACAGAAGGAGAAAGATGTGCTCTCCTCATCCGATGCAGGAAATGCAAACGCTGGTTTGCATGCTTCAATAAAGATAACGTCTGAAGGGACTAAGTCAGATTGTTAGTTATCTGCACCCCCAGATACTTAATACTGTTGACCATCTGCACAGCTGCAGCCTTGATACAAAGTCGTGGATCCTAGATTTTGGATGAATTCTTTACGTTAACCCATTTGCAGACCTTCAATTCCAAAAAATTGTTCCCCTAGGACTGAAGGTTACAAAGAGACAATGAGAAAGGAGAGTTTTAAGTGGAATTACACTTTAAGCTACCGAGTTCCGGTGTCAAGATTTAGTCTCTTAGCCAATGGGAATTAATCAAAATGGCATCTAGCTATGTGGTTTAACCCTGGGGGACACCAAAGTTATATGTCTTCTTGTTGAGGCAATGCTTAATGAAAATAGAAACACTGTTTTGGTTTTTCCCAGTTGTGCCAGATGTAAAGGAGAAAGAGGATTGGGAGCCTTCCAAAAGATGCGATTTGTGTTCTCCTGCTTCCCTTATGGGTCGCTGTAGCCCTAGAGAATCGGACTGTGACAGTTTAGAACATAAAAAGTCACAAACTGCATCACTTAAACACAACAGCTAGATACCATATTGAGAGACCGCTTTAGGTAAGGCAAGTATATCAGAACATAAACCTGTGATTTCAATGGGAACGCGTAAATCTAGGAGACTGGTTTGAGGTTATATTCAAAGGTGGGGTTAGGAGTGGGTGCGAGAAGGTGGACACATTCTACTTAATTTAAAACATAGAGACTTTTAAGCTTAGACTGTTTTTTTTAATTCAAAAAGTTTTATTAGTACAGGGTACAAACATTTTTCTCTTTTTCTCCCCCCCCCCAACATCCCCCCTCCCCCACCCCGACTTCCCAGAAAAAGCACAGGGTATAATATTCAATAAACATAAACTTAAAATATACTAACAAGTTATACGTTCAAAGTTTCTCTAATTTTTTTAAACTCCACATTATTTAAGACCTATTGAACCCATTCTAAAATTCTTAACACATATCATTATTACACTATATATATATCTTCTTAATCTGATACTTTTTTTGAATGTAATCAGTCCATCTACTCCATTCCAATATATCTCTCTCATTTGAGTGATCTTTTAGATATGATGAAATTTTTGCCATTTCTGCCAGATGTGCAACTTTTATTGTCCATTCCTCAATGGTAGGTGTATCTTATTTCTTCCAATACTGTGCTACCAGAAACCTGGCAGCCGTTATTAAGTTCAGAATCAATTTAGTCTCTGTTACAGTACAATCCTCAATTATTCCCAGCAAGCTTAGACTGTTTTTTGGGGGTTGGGTGGTGGTTGTTATGACTGTGCACTTTAAGACGGATTTATGGGAGGTTGCATTAAAATCTAAATCTATATCATCTATCTCTATCTCCACCTCCATCTGTATCCCTATCATCTCCATCTCCATCTCCATCTCGCTATCTCACTATCAAATAAATTCATAGCTTGATCACCCGTTTCAATTATTTGCCGGATTTCACTGTTCCTGCTCTCCAGATTTTGATGCCCTTCAGTCTGCTCCTGTTTCTAGCAGATGGGTCCAGACAATCAAACCAAAGTGAGTGTCTTCATCCTTGGGGCTATACCAAACACTGCCCGATTTCCCTTTCTCTTCTTCGTCATCTTCACGGTCATCTACTTCCTGACAGTACTGGGGAACCTCCTCATCCTAGTCACCGTTGTGGTTGAACCTCAACTTCATGGTCTCCCTATGTACTTTTTTCTCTGCAATCTCTCTCTTCTGGACACCTGCCTCTCCTCAGTCACCGTGCCCCAAATCCTGATCAGCTACATAGCACCTAGCTACAGAACCATCTCCTTTGGTAGTTGTGTCCTTCAACTCTACGCCTTCCACTTTCTGGCCAGCACTGAATGTTTCCTTTATACTGTCATGGCTTATGACCGTTACCTTGCTATCTGCCGTCCACTGAATTATACGACGTTGATGAACAGAAGAATCTCCTTGGGGCTCGTAACTGGCACGTGGTTTACGGGTTCCTTTCACGCAGCGATACATACCAGTCTGACTTTCCGTCTGCCTTACTGCGGTCCTAACCGGGTGAACTATTTCTTTTGTGACATACCCCCTGTGCTACAGCTGGCCTGTGCCAATATAACTGTGAATCATGCCATGATAAGGATAAACATTGCCCTGGTGGGCACAGGTTGCTTTCTACTGATATGCATTTCCTACACCTACATAGCTTCTGCTATTCTGAAAATCCGAACGATGGAAGGAAGACATCGGGCCTTTTCAACCTGCAGTGCTCATCTCACTGTAGTGCTACTCTATTTTAGCCCCTCCATTTTTATCTACATGCATCCGGCTTCAAGCCATGCCGTGTATGGAATGCTGGCTGTGTTCTATGCCATCATCACTCCCATGCTGAACCCATTCATATATACACTGAGGAATAAGGAAGTAAAAAGGGCTTTGAGGAAATTGATTGTTGGACACCTGATTTCTGAAAAAAGATAAGTTTGGGGTACTAAACTCAGAGATCTAAATCCTTTCTCACTTTTGTGAACCTATTATTTAGTTGATTTTCAGGATTATTTTTTCATGAGTTATATACTGAGCATTAACCACATAACCCCAATAAAGGTTTTGTTTGTGTGTTGATATTCTACCTCTTTATCAATTTTTCTCTCTCGTTTGTTTAAGTGTTCGCTCTTCTTTTTAAAATGATTAATAGATTTTTTTAAAAAAAGAAAAGATAGGATGGTCAACTGAGTCGAGAAGTTAGATTAGAGAGGATAGGAATCAACTAGTGTTTTATTCTCTATCAAGATTTTTTCGTTATTAGACAAGTTAAATCTGGAGTAATCAATGGTCACTACTTTTGGTACTGTATTTCCAATCAGGGAGGGAGGGAGGGAGGGAGGGAGAGGGAGGGAGGGAGAGAGAGAGATGATAGATAGATAGATAGATAGATAGATAGATAGATAGATAGATAGATAGATAGATAGATAGATAGATAGATAGATAGATAGATAGATAGATTGGATTGATTGAAAGATAGATAAGGAAGGAAGGAAGGAGAAAGGAAGGAAGGAAGGAAGGAAGGAAGGAAGGAAGGAAGGAAGGAAGGAAGGAAAGAAGGAAAGAAGGAAAAGAAGGAAAGGAAGGAAGGAAGGAAGGAGAAAGAAAGAAAGAAAGAAAGAAAGGAAGGAAGGAAGGAAGAAAGGAAGAAAGGAAGAAAGGAAGAAAGGAAGAAAGGAAGAAAGGAAGAAAGAACATATATTATTGTTAGGGTGAAATATCATGCAGTCCTTACTGTAACTGTTGCAATGGATTTTTGGGCTAAGTGTCAACCTGGCAGGATTGCTAGACAGATAGATAAAAATAACCTCCACTTCAATTATTGCTCATTGTATTAAAATCATATTTCCCCTGTATTTTATATTGCTGATCATCCAGAATTCCTTTATTCTGGTAGACCATTTAATTAATAAATATTTTTAAGTTAAACAAAGAAGAAGCTGAATTAGACAAAGTAACTGCTGAGATCCTTTGGTTTTGAAGAAATTGAGGATCTCAGGAGACAAACTACCCAACTCCTTACATGTATGATAGAAGCTGCTAAGAATCTGATATATGTTATTATTATTGGAGTACTCATCTCAAATGATCTAAGTGCCAGAGCTCACTGTAACAGCATTGCCAAAAAAACATTAAGAGTTGTTAACCTAATCTTGCATAGCTTCTTCTCCAGTAATATTGGACTGCTAACTAAGGCATACAAAACTTTTGCTAGACCAATTCTTGAATACAGCTCATCTGTCTAGAACCCGCACTACATATCGGACATTAATACAATTGAACGAGTCCAGAGATATTTCACGAGAAGAGTCCTCCACTCCTCTGCTCGCAACAGATTACTCTACGACACCAGACTTGAAATTTTGGGCTTAGAGAACGTAGAACTTCGCAGTCTTCGGTCTGACCTAAGGGTAGTACATAAAATCATCTGCTACAATGTTCTTCCTGTCAATGAATACTTCAGCTTCAACCACAACAATACAAGAGCACACAATAGATGCAAACTTAAGGTAAACCACTCCAAACTTGATTGTAGAAAATACGACTTCAGTAACAGAGTTGTCAATGCTTGGAATGCACTACCTGACTCTGTGGTTTCTTCCCCGAACCCCCAAAACTTTAACCTTAGACTGTAGACCTCACCCCATTCCCAAGAGGTCTTTAAGGAAGCAAAAAAAGCCCAAAAATTCCAGAAAAAAGATGGTGCCGCGTGACGGACTGGTGAAGATGCCACCCGAGCCGTCACGCGCAAATTACGCAATCGGCCAGCTGCAGGGAGCTGCTCTTTGTCTTTAAAAACATGTTTCTCCTTTTCTCATCCAGGGAAATATAATATTTTGCCTTTTTAGTGTTTCCTAGAATATTTCATTCTTCTAGGAGAGGGGTGGGTGCTAACCATAGGTGGTATTCAGCCGTTTCGGACCGGTTCGGGTGAACTGGTAGTAGCGACCACCCGCCCCGGCGCTGTGCCGTCCTATTTAGCCACGTTTTCAAGCCATGCGCATGTGTGCAAGCACATGTGCGGAAGGCTGCATGCATGCGCAGAAAGTGCACATGTGAGCGAAGCGCACGCACGCGCACTCACATTTTTGGTGCTGGGAAAACTGCTAGGTAAATTATGTGAATCCACCTCTGGTGCTAATTTTCTACACAGATGTTACATGATACATTTTCTCCTGTCCCCAGCAGCTGCTCGCTAGCCAACCCAGTGTCAGGCATTTCATTAGCAGCAGAGACATCCACAAGGGGCATGAGGTCCACCTGGTGTGTGATGCTCATGAAGCAGGTAGGGTGAATTCCAGTGGATACAACTGAAGGCTGTGAATGCACTTTTTCTGGGAATTAAATTCTGGACTATTGTTCTGTCCCCATGAAGCACACAATCACACAAGCAGTTCGTACACACTGATTTAATAAAACAAAGGCTACTAATAAAACGTCTTAGTAGTACTCAAGATGCACACACCAATTTAAAAACAAACTGTTATCAGCAAGCAACCAGCTATCAATTAAGCTTCATTAATAGCTGGTATCAGTTCAAAGAGTTCAAAGACAATGACCAGCAATTGAGTCTGTTTATCTTACGGAGTTTCCAAGAGTTGGCAAAGTTCCTAGAAATTCATCCTTGATAAGCCAATGCAGAGAATGCCAAAACAAGAGTCAGGGAACAAGCTATGATCAGACAGGTTTCTTTGTTCTCTGCAGCTTGTTAGCTGCAACTGATGACCTTAAATAGACTAGGGGAGTGGCCAATTAGCCCCAAGTCTTACTCCTGAGTAGACCTCCTCCAGAGTAAACCTTCCTGCCTCTTAGCAGCCCTGCGTGCTCTTGAATTCAGGAAAGGAGTAGCTCCTCCTTTCTCAGCACTGCCAAGAGGTACTAAAGGTTCCAAAGGCCCAGGCTGCACAAGCTGCGGGCGGGCCACAACAACTATTCTCATCATATCCCCGCTCTTAGCTTGTTATTGTCAAGATGTAGTTGCCTAAAGTGTACTGTTTTGGATGGCTCCTTGGTTCTACCTTGGTTTCTGCCAAGGTAGAAGCTGATCCGGGCCCTGACATTTATGGTGAAAAAGTTGGGGTATTCTAACGCAAGTGTTTCTCAATCGTGGTAACTTTAACATGTGTGGACTTCCTGCTGGCTGGGGAATTCTGGGAACTGAAATCCACACATCTTAAAGTCACCAAGGTTGAGAAACATTGCTCTAAATCAGGGGTGTCAAACTAGCAGCCCATGGGCCGGATGTGTCATGTACAGGCCCATGCCCACTCCACTCCACGAAGGGCAAAACGTTGCAATACATCACGTGACAGAAACGTGACACTGTGAGTTTGACACCCGTGCTCTAAATGATTAACAGAGCTGCAGGTGATGTCAGAATAGAATAGAATAGAATAGAATAGAATAGAATAGAATAGAATAGAATAGAATAGGAATAGGAATAGGAATAGGAATAGGAATAGGAATGGAATGGAATGGAATGGAATGGAATGGAATGGAATGGAATAGAATAGAATAGAATAGAATAGAATAGAATAGAATAGAATAGAATTCTGTTAGAATATTCCTGACTGGGAGAGCCAATGGCAACAAGGTCAGCCAATGAATAGGCATAGCAACTAAGTCAGCCAATGGGAGCTAAACACTTCTGAGTCTGTGCAGAGAATCGAAACTGGAAACTTAAGCTTAAGGCTGGGCTTGGCTCACCCCACTCTGTTGTTCTCCAGTCTACACTGTACTCTCAGCCCACCCTGTGCTTGTCTGCTGCTGGAAATGAAACTGTTTGTAACTGTTGCTACATTGAAGAAATAATTACTTGTGGTATTGTATTACTATTACTATTAGTCTTCTCATTGTTCCTATCACCCATCTCCTCCCACTTATGACTGTATGACTGTAACTTGTTGCTTGTATCCTTACGATTTATATTAATATTGATTGTTTCCTGATTGCTTATTTGTGCCCTATGACAATCATTAAGTGTTGTGCCTCATGATTCTTGACAAATGTATCTTTTCTTTTATGTACACTGAGAGCATATGTACCAAAGACAAATTCCTTGTGTGTCCAATCACACTTGGCCAATAAAGAATTCTATTCTATTCTATTCTATTCTATTCTATTCTATTCTATTCTATTCTATTCTATTCTATTCTATTCTATTCTATTCTATTCTATTCTATTCTATTCTATTCTATTACCATGCTTATAAAGAAGTTAATGAATCCAGGTGTGTGCTTCTGGAAATTGATTTTTCTGCAACAAGCTTTGATAAATTCTTTATTGGCCAAGTGTGATTGGACACACAAGGAGTTTGTCTTGGGTGTATATGCTCTCAGTGTACATAAGGAGAATAAAATACATTCATCAAAAATAAAAAGATGCAACACTTAGTGATAGTCAATGTTACTAATAAGCTATCAAATCGTACTAGGAAACAAATAAAACAATATAAATGGAAAGATACAAGCAACAGGGCCTTCTCTGTAGGGGCCCCTGCTCTCTGGAACGAACTCCCCCCGGAGATCCGAATCATCCTCACCCTGCTGGCCTTCCGAAAAGCCATCAAGACATGCTCTTCCTGCAGGCGGGGTGATGTTGAGACGACCTTCCATCTGACGTCTCCCCCATGTATATATGATATGTTTGTTGTTTTAAAATTGTTTTAAATTGTTTTTAACATTTATTTGATGTTCCCTAAAATGTTGTACGCCTCCCGGAGTCCTGAGGGAGTAGGGCGGCATAGAAGAACTTCGAATAAATACATAAATAAAATAAACATGGTTATAGTGATAAGTGGGAAGAGATAGATACTAGTACGGAAGAGAAGATTAATAGTAATACAGTCTTAGTAAATTATTTGACAGTGGTGTGGGAATTAATTGTGATGGCATTTGGAGAAAAACTGCCCTTGTGTCTAGTTGTTCTGGTGTGCAGTGCCCTATATAGCATCTTTTTTAGATAATAGGTTAGACAATAAGGTTAGATAATAGGTTGGGTTCCTATAACACACTAAATACAGGGCCTTGCCCCTCTCACTTGTGATATAAGGCCTCAAAGGAAGCCTGGACTGAATTTGAAGAAGGGCACTGTCCAACTGGAATGTGTACAGAATAAAAGGGAAAATCTAGACCAGGGTTTTTCACTTGGCAACTTCAAGAGGTGTGACTTTAACTCCTAGAATTCCCCAGCCACCATCCCCACCCAGGAATTCTAGGAATTGAAGTCCACACATCTTAAAGTTGGTGAGGTTGAGAAACATTACTCTAACTAGACCCTTTGAGAGCTCTGATTGCGGCAACATGGCTTAATTAGCCAACGGGGGACTTCAGAGACCTGAAAGCAATTAGTGTTGAAGGATATGAAGAAAGGCTGCGTAGAGTTAGGAGCTGGAGAATTGGTGTGCAATTTTAATGAGCTCCACCAAGGATTCACAATTAACACAGTAGTCGTTTGCTGAAGCAACTGGGAAATCAAAAGCAAAGTAGGCTGCTTGCATTGACTTTAATGCTTTTGATATTGACAAGTGGAAATGTAATAGCCGTTTTCTGGGCACCTTAACTGTGAACCTTCTGGAGTGATTGATCAATTGGTTCAATTTACATCCTTCCTTACCTAAAGATCTCTTTTGGATTTAACTTTACAACAGTGGCCCTGGCTTGAAGTCACCTGTGATCATCCCTGGTTGAGGGTGGATTTGAACTTGGGTCTCTCTAGGTCCACTGAAACGTCCTCTCTGGAGGAATATATGAGCTCCCCTGCCCACTTGAAATGACAAGTTTTGTTTCTTGTGTGGAAGCTGGATGATCATTGATTACTTCAATGATCAATGGCTACTTCAGCTTCAACCGCAACAATACACGAGCACACAATAGATACAAACTTAAGGTAAATCACTCCAAACTCGATTGCAGAAAATACGACTTCAGCAACAGAGTGATCAATGCCTGGAATGCATTACCTGACTCTGTGGTTTCTTCCCCAAATCTCCAAAAACTTTAACCTTAGACTGTCTACTGTTGACCTCACCAGGGGTGAAATGCTCCCTGTTCAGGCAGGCAGGCGGGCCGGTCGGTTCTCATAGAGCCGATAGTGCCAATAGCGCTCACAGCGTGAGAGCTGATAGAAATGATAGCTATCACAGCGTGAGGCATCCCCCACCCGCCTGGACGCCGCCATTTGGGTTCTTTTATCCTCTGCGCATGCACAAAGCGTTCTGCACATGCACAGAGAGTAAATGAACCAAAATGGCGGCGTCCAGGCGGGCGGGGTAGGGGGGTAGGCTCGCGCTGTGATCGCTATCGTCTCTATCGGCTCGACGACGATGACCGACTGGCCCGCCCGAACTGGGAGCATTTCACACTGACCTCACCCCATTCCTAAGAGGTCTGTAAGGGGCGTGCATAAGTGCACCAATGTGCCTACTGTCCCTGTCCTAATGTTCCCATGTATTTGTAACCATATCATGCATTCATAACCATGTTTATACATTTTATGCATTCACAATCATGTTTATCCTTTCTCTGTAATCTTATATATGCTTGACAAACAAAATCAATCAATAAAATAAAATTGGTCAGAGATGGTGTAGGGCAGGGGTGTCAAATTCACATTTAACAGGTTTAACAGAGTAACAGAGTTGGAAGGGACCTAGTAGGTCATCTAGTCCAACCCCCCCCACTCAAGCAGGAGTCCCTACACCATTTCCGACAAAGGGCAGTCCAATTTCCTCTTGAAAGTCTCAATTGTTGGAGCTGTCACAACCTCTAAAGGCAAGCTATTCCACTGGTTGATCGCTCTCACTGTCAGAAATTTTCTCCTTATTTCCAGGTTGAATCTCTCCTTGATCAGTTTCCATCCATTATTCCTTATCTGACTTCCTGGTGCCTTGGAAAATAGCCTGACCCCCTCCTCTCTGTGGCAGCCCCTTAAGTATTGGAACACTGTTATCATGTCTCCCCTGGTCCTTCTCTTCACTAGACTGGCCATGCCCAGTTCTTGTAACCGCTCTTCATATGTTTTAGTTTCCAGCTCCCTAATCATCCTGGTTGCTCTCCTCTGCACTTTCTCTAGAGTCTCAATGTCTTTTTTGTAGTGTGGTGACCAAAACTGGATGCAGTACTCTAGGTGTGGTCTAACTAGGGGTTTATAGAGTGGTATTAGTACCTCCCTAGACCTAGATTGTATCCCTCTATTAATGCAGCTTAGGATTGTATTGGCCTTTTTGGCTGCAGCTACATACTGCTGGCTCATATTTAGCTGGTTGTCTACTAAGACTCCAAGTTCCCTCTCACAGTCACTGTGAGTTTCACCCAGTTTGTATGTATATTTTTGGTTTTTCTTACCTAAGTGTAGGACTTTAATTTTCTCTGCATCAAATTTCATTTTATTAGATAGGGCCCAGCACTCAAGTCTGTCAAGATCCATCTGGATCTTGAGCCTGTCCTCTGGGGTGTTAGCTATTCCTGCAGCTTAGTATCATCTGCAAATTTGGTTAGTTCCCCTTCTATTCCCTCATCTAGGTCATTTATGAAGATATTAAAGAGTACTGGGCCTAAGACGGAACCTTGTGGTACTCCACTGCTTACTTCTCTCCATGTGGACTTAGACCCATTGAGGACTAGTTGTTGAGTAGGATTAGTCAGCCAGTTATGAATCCATCTGGTGGTGCAGGTGTCTATTCCACTTTTTTCTAGCTTATGGAGAAGTAGATTGTGGTCTACTTTGTCGAATGCTTTGTTGAAGTCTAAGTATATTATGTCCACAGTGTTTCGCTGGTCTACTAGATCAGCTGGTAGATCAGCCAGGAAGTGACTAAGGCAAGAGTAGCTGTGAGCAATTGGCCTCCAAGATGAATCCTACCTCAACTACAGCTGTCACCTGTTCCAAATGTATCCCTCTGCTGCCATCTACTGCTCCCTGTGATGTTCAATGTGCTCAAAGGCATTTCCATTTGTTTTGTGCAGTTATCAGTTATCAATGTTATGGCTCGGTAGCAAAGGAGGCAGCAAGGAGATTT